>OY728146.1:924552432-927052432 GCA_963277665.1 Viscum album | reverse complement strand
GGAATTTGGGGACTTAGGGGGTAGGTTTTGATTGAGTTCTTGACAAGCTCTCATCACAATGAGCCTTAAGTTACCATAGTGGTCAGGAATTGTATCTTTTGGGATTTAGAGTGTTTTATTCCCAAAAATTATTTTTCTTTGACTCTGAAATTATAGTTTATTTATGTTACTATAAACTGGAATTGATTCATGGATCTAATTTTCTTGCGTATCTTTGTCTATTTATGTGTAGTACCATTCCCCCCAGAAGAATTCCAATAATTCATTGAGAGGGCACTACCAATGAACCATTGTAATGAAACCCTATAGTTGATAAGAATTTGATCAAATTAGTTATGTATGTAATTTTAGATATGAACCAAGGTGTGGAACCTACCCTTGTTTAATTGAGAAAAGAAAAACTTTGAAGGGATGGGGATAAGAATCAAGATTATGAATTTATTCTTTAGAAACCATAGAGGATTGGTTGGAAAATATTGAAAGGTTTTTTGAATTATTTGAGACTTATAATTTTTTCAAGGTGGGGTGTACAATTTTCAAGCTAGTGGGTCTAATTAGAAGGTTGCGGGACTTAGTTTTTTTGGAATATAAACATGAGTTATTGGAGTGGAAAGAATTCAAGGACATTTTAACTAAGAAATTATAATCATAGTCCATTACCATGGTGAAATACATGGAGTTCCTCACCATTAAGAAAAAGAATTGATCAGTGATAGAGTATGCTAATCATTTCTCTGAGCTTTATCTATTATATCCTGAGATTGTGTCCAATTATAAGAAAAAGGATTAAAGGTTTCAGATGGTTCATCGACCTGATATCTAGTCAAAGGTCTTCATGTTAAATATTACCACCTATACTGAGCTGATGGATAGGGTGTAGATGGATGAGATTGACCTGGTAGGTAATTCAAGGTTGAACAAAGTTCCTCTTACATTTGATGGTAGTTTCAGTGGAAGTTCTAAAGGGAAAAGAAAATTTAGTAAGTTTTATAGAGGAAACAATGGTGGTGATTCTCAAAATTATCTTCATTCCCCATCATCAGTGGTTAGTAGTCAAACTTGTTACCTATGTGGCTAGATAGAACACACAAATTGATTTTGTTCTATGTCTCTAAAAGTTTTCAACTCATGTGGGTGCCATGGTCACTTATAATTTTTTTGGGATCTGTATTTTCATCACTATAGAACAACCTCATCAATACCTATAGGATATATAGTGTATTTATATGATTTATGGACTATAGTCTTCCAGCCACTAGCCTTCAGAATGAATTAATTACACATAGTGTAAGAGTCTCCAATGAAAGATAATGTAGGTCTTTTGATAGTGATATGTACCATTTATATTATTTATACCTTGGTGACTGCTTTGTTAGATATATGTTAATCTCACTCATTTGTATCAAATCATATGTTTTATCTTCTAAGACTTCCAAAATATCTCATTCCATTATTTATATAAATGGATATTCCTTTAGGAAAGAATAATAATAAGGGTTTACAATTCCCCTAAAACTCTTTATTTATGTGGATGTAGAGCTGGTTTGGGATTTTTTTGGTTCTTAACTTCGGCCTATTAAATATTATTATCATGATGGACTAGTTTACTTCTCACAAGGATCGAATAAATTTTTATCATTGATGGGTGTTCTTCACCACTTATAATGGGAGATACCATGTGTTTCAAGGATAATGGGATCCAAGGTCTAGTTAGGTGGTTCCATCCCCTCTAGAGTTAGGTATATTGATATTTTTGTCTATAGTTGTGTTGGGATAAGAGTTCAATGGTGGTGATCTCACTTTGATAGTCAATGATTTTCCTAAAGTTTTTCTAGATGAATTTTTAGGTTTTCCTCTAGAGTGGGAGTTAGAGTTCTCGATATATTTGATGTTATAACTTATCCAATATCAATTATATCTTACCTTAAGGCTCTAATTTAGTTGAAATAGTTAAAAATTCAGTTGGATGACTTGATATCTAAGATATTTATACACTCAAGTGTGTCACCTTGAGAAAATACCATGATTTTTTCCAATAATTATAATGAAACTATTCATTTATGCATAAATTATCGAAATCTCAATCATTTAACGATTAAGAAAAAATATCTATTTCATCACATTAATTATTTTTTGGCAACTTTAAAGGGTAAAATTGGTTTTCTAAAATTGATTTTCAGTCCAATTATAATCAAATAAGTATCAAGTAGTCTGATATTCTAAATACCATCTTTAAGAGTATGTGTGGACACTTATATTACCTTGTGATGTTGTTTGGACGAAATAATTCTCTTTCTATCTTCATGGAACCGATGATTCATATTTTAGACCAACATCATGATATTTTCATGGTGGTGTTTGTGGATGAAATCCTAGTGTACTCAATGAACAAGGACGATTATGTGTGTCACTTGAGTCTTGTTTTATAAATTCTAAGGGATCACTATATCAATAATTTTTTTCAAAATTACAATTCTAGATCCAAGAAATTAAGTTCTTAGGACATGTGATATTAGAACATAGTATATTAGTTGATACTAAGAAAGTGACAACCATCATTTAATGGGAAGGACCATGGAATGTATTTTATATTCATATATTCCTAGGTTTGGTGGGGAATTATTAGATATTCATAAAGTATTTCTTGAAGTCCACTTATCCTTTGAAAATCCTCACCTATAAAGGGGTAAAGCTCAAGTAGGATTTATAGTGTCAGGAATCCTTTGAAAAGATAATGAAACACTTGAACTCATCACCAATTCTAACTCTATTGGAGGTCAGATATGATTACATGGTTTATTATTATTATTTAAGTGTGGGTTTGGGTTGTGTCCTTATAGAAAGTGATCTTATAGAAGATTATGGATCACACTAGCTTTGACACCATGGGAGTAATTATCCCAAAAATGATTTGGAACTTTTAGTGGTTGTACATGTCCTTAAAAGTTAGCATCACTATATTTTTAGGGAAATGTTTTTTTTAATTTAACCTTAATAGTTTGGGTTATATATTCTTTAAAAAATATTTAAACCTATAGTAGAGTCATTGGATGTAATACCTATATTAATTCTACTTTGACATTGAATATACACCAGGAAATTTTAATATAGTTGTTGATGATCTTAATAAGAATTTACTTTCTCATTCTATAAAGGAAGTGAAGGATGAGTGGCAGTTGATGGTACTATTTGGTCAGATACACTTGGGAGTCTGGGAGTTGGAGTTTGGTTTTATTATGGAAAGTGTTCCCATGATGTACACTATCCTTGAGATGATTATACAAGAGAATCAACAAGATGATGAGTCATAGAGTATTAGATATTCTTTATATCACGAGGATAACTTCTGTGAATGGTATCTCTTTAGAGAGGTCATTATTTTCCTTATAAATTAGTATTTTATTACTTTGTATGTGAGAAAAGAAGTGTTGGGAGATTGTCATAATTCTTTGCGGTCCATACACCTTGGAACCAAAAATATATTCTATGAAATGAAGAATAGATTTTGGTGACATGTTATAACATAGGATGTAGAATATTTTTTATCTCTATGTTATAAAATCCAATAGATTAGGGATGAGCATGAGAATCCTTACAGTTTGCTTCATACACTTCCCATGAAAAAATTAAAGTATAATACCTGGGGAAGTTGTATGTACAAGAGGTTGTAAGACTACATGGGACTCCTATATACATTGTATCAAATAGGGACCCTTGATTTGACTAATGGTTTTGGAAGGTTATCCAGGAGGCAATGAGAACCCAGGTTAGGTTTCCAATATATATCATCCCCAAATGAATGAAAAGATAGAAAGGGATAATCAAATTCTAGAAGATATGTTTCATACCAGTGTCATGGAATTCAGAGGTGCTTGGGATATAAATTTGGGGCAGGTTTAATTTTCTTATAATAATAGTTACTAGTCATCCATCAGAATAGTACCTTTAGAATATTTGTATATCCATCCTTGAATCTCTCATCTATATTGGTCTAAGGTCAAAGAATCAATCTTGTTCAGACTGAGTTTGGTTTGAAATACAATGATAAAGATGCATTTGATTCATCAGAGTTTGGTGATGACTCAAAGCTAGTAAAATTACTACATAGATAATCATCATCTTCCTTTCTAGTTTTCAATTAGTGACCAAGTGATTTTTAAAGTCTCATCTTGGTTGGGTTATTTATGACTCAAAAAATAAGGAAAACTTACTTCTAGATATGTGGGACCATTTTAGATCATTGAATGGATTGGAAAGGTGGATTATCAATTAATTTTACCACATTATTTGTCTTCAATACATGATGTTTTCCATGTGTCCTAACTCAAAAAGTATTTCCCTGAATCATCTCATGTTCTAAATTGGGAAGACCTTGACCTAAAAATTGATATGTTTGTGACCAAACAATTTCTTTGAGTTATTAATTCTCAAGTGAAGGTTATATATTATAAGTATATTCCATTTGTTTGTGTTATGTGTAAATATTGTTCTGATTCTCATGTGACTTGGGAGCATGTGTATTTAATGAGGTATTAGTGGTCTCATCTGTTTAGGAGATATCCTTAACCGAATTAGATTTACAGGGGAAGAAATCAGTATGATGGGGAGAATTTTCATATCCCAGTATTTCTTTCAGGAACTTACATTACTTTTTTTACCCTATTTCATTTTTATACTATATCAGGTCATTTTGTGTGAATTTTGGAAGGGTTTATTTTTTTTATAGGCATATTCAAGGTTAGAACACTTTTCAGGAAAATCGTGTGGGTCTTCTTAGGAAATATTGCACCATGTTTTTTGGTAGAGGCATTTTTCATGGTTGTCCCAAACTATGTGGATTCCTCATTAAACCGTTCCACATGGGGAAGATGTTTTTTTCATGGTTGGAACATGGTTTAATAATCCATGTGAGAAAACCACATGAATTCTCTAGTATCCCTGAAAGGGGTTCGCAATTAGTGTATAGTTTGACTGACCATGCTGCCAAACCATGCAATGTGAATTAATTAATTACAATTTTTATTTTATGACCTAAAACCCATAAATTTTGCCTCATTACTCTTATATTAAAATAGTATCTTGAATAAGTATACTCATATTGAATATTTTTGAGATTACTTTCATACTGGTGATCATTTTTTATGGATCTTTGGGTGTTGGATATATTTTTTTTCAAAGCCATGTGCTCATTCTTGGCCATTATTCATTGTTCTTTTAGATCTACTCTTGAACCCTTGAATAAAACCTTATACTAAGGATGTTAATTATATATCTAATTTTTGAGACATGATCTAATTGGGTTTCTTATATATCCATCATGAAATTGGGATTTATTATCTAGATATTTATTGATCATGTGTTTTCTTCAGGAATCATTGTGGTAAGTGATCTATCTCTCTCTTGTTGTGCTATAAATGATTAATTATAGATTATTATTTGAGAATTCATAGATTAGGGTTCTTTCATGTCTTCATAAAACCTCTATTTCTCTTGGTTTGTTGATCCTATGTGAGTGTTGGAATTCCAAGTGATTAGAGGTAGGTGGTTTCATGATTCAACTTTATTTTACAAACCTTTCTTGCTTTCTATATGAATTTGTTTTTTTAAAATGGTTAGAAATTATAATTTATGGATTTATCATAGAAATAGTTTTGAAATACTTTTAAAAGGCAATGAGAGATGTTTTGATAAAATGTGTTGGTTTTTGGTAACATTTTTGAAATGGATTTATCCCTTCGTGTTTGTGACATAAATGGTTTTAAAGAATGATTTGTATAGTTTCAATGATTAAATTCCCATTGAATGAGTCTAATATGGTAAAATTGAATGTGATCGATCATGTGGTGGGGAGCCATCCTTAATGGAAAACTCTTTACCACTAATGTGTGCACCAGGTGTCCTAAGTTGTGATAAGGATCCACTCTTATGAGTGAAATCTTACCCCATAGACCTGTTCTTCTTGGGTAATGTGCACACTAGGTGGCCTACTGATCACAATAATGTTATGAGGATCCTAATTGACCTAGAACTATTTATACCCATGGGTTTTTTCTCTAGTGATTATCCTTGAAACACATACTTGATATGTTTATGGAAATTCTTTAAAAACCAGTATATTGGGATACTTTACATGATTTTTAAAAAAGTTAATTTATTTATGTTTTTTATCAAACTATGTAGAACTGTATATCATGCCTTATATTTATTTATTTGAGGATAATTGGTTTATTTTATAAAGTATTATTATAAAACACTTGGTGGGATCCTACTAGTATATTTTGATCAAACCTTTCACACACCATTAGGTGTATACATATTTGGTTTTATCTAATCCAGACAAGGGAAAGTCACCATAGGGTGTTAGTGGGTTTTTTTGTTTTATATGTGTGGGTGTTTGGAGGTGACATCATGTCACATAGAGTTGTTGTTTTAATGAAACTTATATACTTTGGTTATTTTATAGATCTTGGTACCTGTTTTTCCCAATGATTGTATCTTTTCACCCATTGTTTTGTTTTTGAATGTTGAAATTTTTCTTTATTCATATTACTTTTTTGTGTTTATTGTGGATAAATAATTCCCAAAGATAGTTCTTGATTCCAAGGTACTTATTTCCAGCCCACAGGGATTGGGAATTCCCTTTGGGCCATTCAATGACCATCTTAGGTTACATATAGTTGGGTAATATATATTGGTTGATGAAAATCAATAACAACATGAGTAAAGATATATCAAAAAAATTACATTAATATGTCACATGGAATCTAACATATTGGATATTGAATCACCCTTAAAATCACCCTAGGGTTTCCTGGTAAACTAAAACTAAGGGTTAAGTAAAATTCTAGCACATACATTCACTATGGGTGAAGCATGGAGTTATTTTATTTGAAAACTAAGGGAAATGTAAAAAATTAACACATCCCAATGATATGGGTAGAGAATAGATCTATCACATCTTGGAAATTCACATTATAATTAAAAAACATTAAATAATCACAAATCCAAAAAATCTTTTTTTATGAAAACATGGCTTATAAAATAATGAAACACAATTCTATTTCAAAAATTATTTTAAAAAATAATTTAGAATTAGAAAAATCTTTTAATAATTTTATCAAATTACTTATAGGTAAATGTAATGAACAAAACTTTTATAAATTAAATTTCCCCTCTAAATGTATATATGTCCCATTTTATAATATAGAACACATGCAACATGAAAAAAGATAAAAATAATTATTATTATAAAATAAATTCATAATATGACTGTTGGGAATTATGACCATTAATCATTTCAACCATTGGTAATATATCTATTTTATAGTTACCTTCAAGATTATTATATAGTAATGAAATCTAATTTATATATAAGGAATAATTGATAGTCTCAATTAGTAGGATCATCCCTTATGAAACTCATTTATCATAGCTTCTAAGGGAGATGGAATCACTAGGGTTCACCCTTGACCACACCTAATTCAATATTAAACCATTGAGAATTTAAAAAAATCAATTACTATAGAAGTTCAAGATTATAATAGTAATCACCCAATCAATGTTCACTGAAACACCCCATAAAAATATTACCATCTCACACCTTACCCTTAGGGAATATACTAGTGTAATAAGAGTAAAATATCTAGAACTTTGTATTATAAAGGAATACGTTTTCTTTTTAGAAATTAAATAGTGGTTAATTCAATCCCAATATCATTATTATACACGTGAATATAAGATGAATATGATAAATATATTTTTGGGTATAGATAATACGAAGTTGTATTTTTAGAAAATATACGATTATAATTAAAATAAAATTTTATGTTAAATTAATGAATTTGAAATAAAATTTATTTCCTTAAAATGGTATTATAAAATATTATTTATTTGAATATAGATGATAACATAATTTTATGAAGTCCAAAGTAGTTTTTATAAGGGATAAAAAGTTGAATTTGTCAAAAAAATAATACTTTTTAATAATTAATAATTTTTATTTTAAAATTAAATTTCCAATTTTTATAAAATTATTTTGGTAAAATAAATTTTGTTTTAAAATAAGCATGTATAAACTATCTATTAGTGATTTTTTTATAATTTTATGAGATAATAATTTTTTTGTGTAAAAAATAAATACGGTATAAATATACATTAAGTCTTGTGATATAATAAGGACTTAAAAGAGATATACTAAATACTATAAAGGTATTTCTCAACCAAATTATTTATTATTTATTAATATAAGGTATTTTAAAGTTATAATATTAATTTTAAAATCTATAATGAATCTTCCAGAACCTAAAGTATATTTTAATGCTTTTAAAAACAATTCTTAATAAAAATTAATCCATTACATCTCCAAAATATTAATAATTAAAGAAGATTCATTCCTTAACCTATTAACAATTTAAAAATCACCCCTTGTTGAATAACATAGGAAAACACCATGGCATGGATAATGGGTTTTCATTTTTTATTAACAAGATATCGAAGTACCATGTTTACAAATTAATAATAGTCCCCCCTTTTTTTATAAATACCCACCCATGATCTCATTCCTATTCACTACATAGACTTTTATCATGAAGTTAATCTCATTTTATTTCTTAATATTTCTCCACATAAGTTTTTAATGTTCTAAGGAGAACCTCCCAAGTTTTAAGAAGAAACCTTTCAATGTAAGGGGTTTACTACCTCCTTTTTCCGTTCAAGAACTTCCTTTGTAATAAGAATTTTAATTCTCAATTAGTTATGCTGTATTGTTTTTATGATAATTTATTTATTATCCAAATTATTCCCAAATAATTAGAGACCACCTTCTTCTCTCATTAATCCATTTCATAAACTTTTATATATACCCATTATGCTTCCAAAATTACCTCTTTATTTTCCATGCTATAATTTTTTTTTGTGAATAAACAACCCTATTTTCATTCATATTTATTCATATAGATATAAATACTATTCATTTATTTATTAAGGGATTCTATTTATGAAACCCACATTTCTTAATTATGGGATTGAAATTCTGATAAAAGTTCTTATGTTTTATGATCAATACGGAACACACAAAGTTATACATATAGAGGGTACACCCTGATAGCACTCCAATACATTGGGTAATGTTTTCATCACATGAGATATCACATATTATTCACATGTAGTTATCTTACGCACACTATGTTATGATATCTTGGAGGATATACTTGAATTATATTTATGACATCATGTTTTATGTTGATGTTATGTTTTATGTTGTTTCCACATTCCTATAATGCCTTGATCTTATGATATCACCCTCTCATGTAATGATTCAATGTTTACTTATATGATTCTAACCTTTTTATTTTATCATGATATGCCTCTTTACTCACATGCATTGCTTTTCATATTTCTCTGATTGATTATTCCATTATTGGTATTTATATCTCACCCCTCTCTTATGTATATCCCCATATTATCCTATATTGTATTAAGAGTTTAAAATAATTTGGGATAACATTATAGAGATTTGATTTTTTTTTTCATTTTATTAATCTAATGGTTTATGAATCTAATTTCCTAGATACACTAGTACTATCGATTCTATGGTATTATATTCTTTGGATATTTTTGTTAAAAATCATAAAATAAAATATATTAGAAATATAAGTTGTTATAGTTGGTATTAGAGCAGGGTCTAGTTATTTTTGGGTATTAGGATTGAGAAAAAACTAGAGAAAACCCTAGGTATAATTTTAAGGAAATGATCTTAAAGTTTTTATAAAGTATAGAGTGTGTGGTTTCCTAGAAACTATATATCTATTAGGATACTATATAGTAGATGCAGCTATGAAAAAAATTAAATTAGGGGTAATCATCCTAAAAAATGCTGGTTGAGTACAACCTCAGTCTTTAATTGGTGCATGATTAGTGTAATTAAGACTATTGAGAGGATATGCTTTGGATAATTCATATTATCATTAAAAACCATTATAAAGTATTTGAATATAATGTTAGGTTAGACAAATTAATAGTAAATATATCATGGATAACCTATATTGAAACTTAAAAATTCATAAGTTAAGGTATATATGTTATTCATTCTATTATAAGTAGTTTTACTTTTTATATGCTTGTTGGATAACACACCATCTTCCCAAACATTCCTTTATTTTATAAAATGGTTGGAAATAAGAGGAATCATGTCATTAAAATATGAGATGGTAAATGTGATGATTTCCCTAATGAAATACCTAATATGATGGGAGAAGGAGTTGAGAACTTCAGGGAATCACTTGAAAAACTGACTCAAGTTATGAGTAATAACATGAATCATATAGAAATCCCTCCATCTCCTAAGAAAGAGAAATTTGAAATTGAATACTTTATGTGATAAAGGTCTAAAACTTTTTGTGTACATGTTGATTCCCTAATCACATAATAATGGATTTACTTCATTGATAAGATTTTCTTTTTCTTCTTATTATTTTAATAAGATAAAGTCACATTGTCCATTTATCTCATGGAGGTAGAATCTGATTAGTAGTGGATACTAAAAAAGTATAATAAGCCCAAGGAAGACATTAAATCTTTGGTGTGGAAAAAAAATCAAGAAAAATATTTTTCAATAGATATTTTTCTTGCACTATCCACCTTAAAATAAAGAGGGAATTTTTTGGACTTAAGAAAAAATAGGAAAATATTTTGATACTTATAAGAAAAAATTCCCTAAGAATATATTGTACACCTTTAAATTTTTAATTGACCCAAAAAGTAAGTTTTAAAACTTATTTAGTGGGTTATATATGAGTATTTTAAAATATTTAGTGATTTGATACTTCAAAAACTATGAAGAAAATTTCCAATTCTCCATAAAATTTGAGATGGTGATTATATATTCTCAATGATCTTAGGGGAATAGTGATAATAAGTGAGTAATGATGTGTAATTTTATAGGATCACCAAATAGTACTCATGGTGAAAAGATAATCCAACTACACACATGCCATAAGCGTAGGAAGAATAATCCTAGAAATTGTATCAAAGGAAAAATGAAATGTTTCAAGTGTGGAAGTTAAGTAAATAAAGCTAATGAATTCCAGAAGGAGATGAAGAATATCACTAATGTGATGGAGTAAAATAAGGTTCTAATAAATAATTATCCCATGGTATAATTTTTCAGCTGTAAGGAGTGTGGTCACTATGAAAACCATTGATTAAATCTAAGGGTTTATAAAGATAACTGATGATAACAACATCCAAGGCCAAGAGATAAAGGACATTCTTATACTATCACTACTACTGAGGGGGATCCTAAGAATGAATTGGTGACATGTATATTGGTTATTTATTTAATAATATAAAATATACTATTTGATTATGGATCTACACATTCTTTCATATCATTTAAGTTTGTTATAATTATTCAAACACCACCTCAAAACATGGAGGTTGAATTATTAGTGAAAATAGAAAATGTATAAATCATTGAATCTAAAGCATATAAATATTTACAAGTTAATATTTTTGGGATGAATCTATTATAAAACCTTGCAATACCCTATTTAATGTAATTCTATGATATACTGGGCATGGATTGACAATCCTTATATAGAGCCAACATAAATTTTCATGAGAAGTAAATCACTTTCCATATCCCAAATATTCATATAATTTTATGCAATTACAAAGAGGATGAATTTCATATGGAAAATTATTCTCAATAATGGATATTATTTATTTATGATCATGGATATATAGATCAAATGATTGATTCAAATGAGAGGATCACTCTTGAAAACATTCCCATTATAAGGGAATATGTTTATGTATTCCATGAAGAGTTTCTCGGTCTTCCTCCTAATTATGAGGTTAATTTCTCAATTAAACTTATACCCAGAGGTATACTAACATCCAAGACTCCATATATAATGGACACTATTAAATTGGAATAGCTTAAGAAGAAACTATAATATAATATGGATAAGGGATTTATATGCCCAGGTGCTTCACTATTGGGTGAAATGACCCTCTTCTTCAAGAATAAAGATAGTTAATGCCTATCTAAACTTATTATTATGACTCAACAAGATCTTGATATAGAAAATATATCAACTTCCATATATTTATTACTTTTTTATCAACTACATCAAGCCCAAAACTTATCTAAATTAAACCTTTAGTCAAGATATTATCAATTAAAGATGAATAAGGAGGCTATTCCCATGAACACCTTTCGAAAAAGGTATAAACATAATGAGTTTATAGTGATTCCATTAAAACTCACTAATTATTAAATAATATTTATGATCTTGATGAATAAAGACTTTAGATATTACTTTGATAAATTTATGTCATATTTTATATATGATATTCTTATCTACTCTAAAAGAAAGGAGGAACATGAGGATTATTATAGTACTATGTTGAAGACTTTGAGAAAAGAGAAGTTATATGAGTAGTATAATAAATGTGAGTTTTGGATGATGAAAGTAACATTTTGAGGCATGTTATCACTAAAAAGGGGTATTTTTTGATCCTTCAAAGATAGAGGTGATTAAGGAATAGTATAGACTAACATATGTAATAGACATCTATAGTTTTATAAGACTAGTTGGGCACTATCAGGGATTTGTAAGAATCTCATCATGATTGTGGAACCCAATAACCAAAACAACTCAAAAGGGAGTGAAATTTGTTTGGAATAATTAATGAAAAGAGAGATTCAAAGAGTTAAATAAGAGGTTAATTATTGCACCTGTACTCACACTACGCACCAGCGGGGAAGGTTTTTTGATCTACAATGATGAATCCAAGAAAGTATTGGGGTTTTTACTCATTAAAAATGATAAAGTGATAGCCTATGCATATAAAAAATTGAATATCCATGAGTATAACTATCAAACACATGATCTGGAATTAGTTTTAGTAATATTTTCATTTAATATTTGTCAACATTTTATCAATAGGGAGAGTTGTAACATATATATGGATTTTATGATCCTCAAGTATATATTCAAAAAAATGGAGATCAACATGCACTAATAAAGGTGGTTATAACTAATAAAGGATCCTGACTACTCAATCCATTACCATCCTATCAAGGAGAATAAAGTGATAGATTCTCTAAGTAGAAAGGATCCCAAAACCCTATACAAGATGAGGTTTTATAGGGATCCAATCTTCTTAGACATGCAAAGAATAAACATGGTGATCATAAGGGAAATAATATCATAATAAATTTATTAAATGAAAGCTCAACCATCAATTAATTTGATGATCAAAGTGTCCTAGAGAGATGACATAGATCTATAGAGAAATATAGTGGATATTTTGGAGTCAAACATTGATAGATATAGACTTTTAAGGTTTGAAACCCATATATGTGTCCTATAAAGACAAAAAATTAAAAGGGAGCTTTTTTATAATTCACATATCTCATACTTCTATATGTATCCATAGATTACAATTATGTATAGATATATAAATCAAAACTTATGATTGGATAACATGAAAATGGTTATTTCATAATTTGTATCTCGATTCTTAATATTATAATAAATTAAGTATAAATGACAAATTCTAAAGGTATGATTCTATATTACCCATACCATTTTTAAAATGGTAAAAAACCCCATGCATTTAATTTAGGAATCCCCAAGATATTTAAAGTCCATAATTTCATTCGTTTTATAGTTGAACACCTTATTTGGTTAGTAAATTTGATTTCCATCAAAAATTATTTATATCTTGATCAAATCACTAGGATATACATAAGATATGTGGTAAGGCTACATAAAAAAGTAACATATATTATATCTAACCTAGATATGAGGTTTACCTTGAGGTTATGGAGAAGGTTTTAGAAAAAATTGGATATAGAGATGAGTTTTATCACTATTTATCACCCTCATACACATGGTTAATCTGAAAAAACCATTCAAACTATAGAGTATAATTGATATCCAATTTAATTTATTTCCAAGGGTGTTGTAATAAACACCTTCCCATAATAGAGTTCTTATATATCAATATTTTACATTATAGCTTTCATATAAGCCTTATGAGGATTTGTATGGGAATAGGTACAAGACTCCAACATGTTAGGATGAAGTTGGAGAAAGGAAGATGATGATGAATAATCTTGTCTAATATATTAAAGAGAAGGTTAAAACCATTCAATATTATATGAAATCAACACAATGTTAATAAAAATACTAGGTTGGAAATTTTTTATGATACCTAGAGTTTGAGGTAAGAGATAATGTGTTTCTTTTCATATCACTATAGAATAAAGTCATGAAGTTTGGAAAGAATGGAAATATTAGTCTTAGATACATCAACCAATTTTATATTATTGATTACATCAGAGTTGTGGATTATTGAAAAAAACTCCCACCTAACCTGTATTAAGTACAATATGTGTTTCATATATCTCTCTTGAAGAATTATATACTAGATCCCTCACATGTACCAAATATAGAGGTGATGCCATTGTATAATGATCTTTCTTATGAGGAGTATCTAGTGAAGATCTTAGATCATAGAGACTAATTTATTTAAATCAAGACAACTAACCTAGTCAAATTAATATGGTGGAACCATAAGTATGAAGAGGAGACATAAAAACCTATAGAATTAATGAAAAAAGTACCCACATCTATTTTAGGGTATGAAATTAAATTTATAGGGTGAAATTTATAATGGGGGAAGAATGTTACCACCTAGAATTTTATAAAGGAAATTTACCTTTTTTAATGAATATATACCACATTTAGTAATGTATAACACATGAACCATGCAATGAAAATCAATTGTATTTTATTATTATTATAAAGAAAATCTATAAAATGACCACTGGGTATTATGACCATTGAACATTACAACAATTGATAATATAACTATTATAAAGTGAACTTTAAGATTAGTATATAATAATAAAATATAATTGATGCATAATGAAAATGTGATGGCCTAAAACAATAGGTAAACATATAACTGAATAAATAATATAATAATCAAGTATTAAATATTATGAAAATAATGGGTAAACATCACAAATCCATAATATTTAAGCCATTTTATTCTATGATTGTCTCAGTTATATGTTTCCCTTAAGGGATATTGATCTCAAACCTTTATTACATTTCCATTTCCCAAAGTTATGAATAAATGTAGTAAACATGACATGTTTAGAAGGATAAAACATGTGGAAAAAATTTTGGGAGATGGAGAAGACTTATTATGAATTAATTAATTTCATATAAAGTGAGAAAAAAGTTCTCTTGATACAAAGAACACAATATTTATCAGTTAACATTTTTTCATAATTATCTAAATATATAAACCTAAAAATATCCTCTAGAATGTAAGAGATAAAATAATCATTTTTAGTTTTTATTTAATGATGGTTATATATATATACTTTTATAGTAGATATCAAAACATGCTTGTAAAGTATGTGTCTTTGAATACAAGATATGGGAGTGTGAGTCTGGGGAATCATAGTTGGCATAATATGAAAGGTTTAGATAACTTTAGATATTAGGATGTTTGTTGAGGATAATTTAAGGTTTGATAAGTTATCATTGATCATAAGTTCAAAGGTATATATAAAACTTTGGGATAATTTTATGTTTTAATGTTAGAGTAATAATTCACATATTATTTTGGGATTAAGATAAGATACCTTTAGTGAAAATACTAGGAATAGTTCTATGTATAGGATGAAATCATAATGTTTTGGAATAGTCTTGAGTATTTGGTTTTCCAAATAATTACATCCCTGTATGGATTCTTCAAGTGGATATAGGATCTAGAAAAAGCTTAACTAGGGTTAATAACCCTGAAAAGAGTGGATTGGGTATTAACTTGTTCACCACCTTGTGAACGATAAAGAGGCCTAACCCCACACCTAGTTTAACACTCCCAAGGTATATTCTTTGGTTAATAATATTCTATTTATGAACCATTATAAAGGATTTAAGAATGTTGTTAAATAATTAGGTTAGAGAACCTAATATAAAAATAACTATGGATAACTAAGGATAGAACAAAGAGAGTCATAGGTTTATTTTAAGGAATCATATGTTAAAAAATTGTGTCATAAGGGAATAAATATTTATATTAAAGTTTTTATATTAATATTTTGGATATTATCATGAACTTTTTGGTTTTGGTATTTGATTGAGATATGATCATGAAGATGAAGCTGAGAAAGGTATGTATCCAGAAAGCACCATGTCTTATAACTAAATAAGGGATTATACTTAGATGGTTGAGAATTTTAGTATATGATTTTTATGATGAAAATAGGTGAGTTTACTAGCTTTACCTATGGTAGTGAGGTTGATATTATAATAGAAATTAATTCTTGATAATTTTATCTATTTTAATTAGTGAATTGATATTTATTGATGAAATTTTTGGTATATTATTAATGTCATTAATGATTATGTGAAACATATAAGGATTATTATTCAGTAATTTTACTTTAAAGGTATAGTGACATATATTAAATGGTATTAAGAACCTTAAAAAGATATTTTATGACAATTTTATACTTTTGGGGATAACTGTTGGAGAGAATATGATTGAGTTATGGATAACTCTTAAGTTTAATATACACATGATAATGAGATAATAAAGGTTGGTTTGATTTTAGATAATTAAGTTAGATAGTAATTGGTAACCTTGGGATTGATAATTGATTCATGATATTTTTGGATAATTTCATCTCATTTTTGGGATTATGATATATAGTGACTAATGTATGAACTAGTGGTTAATACCATTTTAGGGTTAAAGATAATGTTAATTTTTTTGAGGAAAATGTATAATATAATTATGGTTTAATGTATTAAAGATTAAAATAGGTTTTTAGAAAGATATTCTATTAAGAGTATATTATTAGGGTATATAAATACTTGTGTATATTATTGTAAGAATGACTAATGTTTTTTGAGGAAGTATAAGTTGCATTTTTAGAGCATAGATTTCAATGATTACTGGATTTAGAATATTTTATGAAATTTTATGGTAATTTGGGATCTCTATTTTAAAAATTAGGTTAAAAATTATGAGAAAACACAACTCAAAGTAATCTATATTGAACTAAGAATGATATATGTTAAACTGAGAGTGATATAGGTTAAACTGAGTCTGATATAAGTTTATTTATAAGAAATACATGCTAACATGATAGTGTTATATATTGATACATATTGAGGTTAAATTTTCATATGTTTTTTTTATAAATATTAACTTATAATGATCACCACTCATGTCAAATCACTTGGTTTTAGTAATGTATTAAGCCCATATAAACTAAGTTAACAATGAATACCATGGTTAATGAAAAAACTTTCCTAATAAACAACCCAACGGAATAGGTATTGGAGTATGAAAACTTAAAATTATACAAAACCAGATATCATTAAATATGATTAAAAATGTGAATATAGTCAAATTACTAAAAAAACCAAGTAGTATAAAGATAGAGTCTCATGAAAGATCAAGTAATGATGATGATGAAGGAAATAAGATTCAATTTCCTACATGTAAATAATATGAGAAGAAACATGGGAGTAAATTATATAAGTATGGAGATAAAAGCCATCAGACTCACAAGTTTAAGATAAATAGAGTAGATACAAAAAATATTTTGCATCAATTTCAAGATATTTGGACATTATGTGACTCAATGTCGTAATCCAATGATAATGAGGTAAATTGTCACCAATAACCATGCGAATAAGGAAAAACCTATGCAACTACTTAGTTTTTATTATTAATTATATTATTTTAAATTTATTTTATAAAAATAATTTAATTATATTAGTATAATTTAGATACTTTAATTACACTATATTAAGGGTATTATCAATTTTTATTCATACACCCAATCCATTAAGAAAAACCAAACCGTTGTTTGTGCATTGTGCGGACTACCACCTCCATGACACAACATGTTTTATTTTCAATCAAATACTTAAAATTATGGATATAAGGATGATATTAAAGGATAAATATGATTTTATGATATAATTAATTTTATATTATGAAAAATTATAGGTCTTATTAATGATATGATCGAAAAAATTATTATCATTAATTTAATTGTTTAAAACAAGTGGACTAAGAGAAAAATGATATTTTTTTACAAGTAATGAGTTTATATAAATTATATCCCTTTTATAATTATTTAAAATTATGATATATCACACTAATAAACACTAAATAATACCATTATACTCCTATTATAATTATATTATAGTTAAACCATCTCATAATTAAGCATTAATCATGATAGATTCATGTTTGGGTTGATTTAACCACCTACTTGAACAGTACTATACATTTATGTCATGGATGACTATAAGAGATTTTTTATTAGTTTAATATGATATAAATATGTAAATAATTATTTATTTTATTTTGGAGATTTTATATCAATATTTAATTCATTAATTAAGAAAACACCCTTCGATAGTCAAGAATCACCAAAACATGCTTGTTATCGATTTAATATTCATGGATAAAGACTAAAATGATCATGTCTAGAATTTAAAAAGTTATAAATAATTTAATATCATACCTAAAATTAAATTTAATGATATATTAATGATTAAATTTTAAATAAGAATAAACATATCCACTACTATTATAAAACTAGTTCAAATGATTATAATCATAAACAACCAATGTGGAAAATCAGAAGAATTCATTTATAGAATGACTATTTATGAAAAGTATAAATGAAAATTTATATAAGTAAATTTATTAATTAACTTATTAATATTTTTGTGTTTTTGATACAAGTGATTAAATTATATTTTTGAAATTCATAAAAAGAGGTAAGGGTTTTTCATCTCAAATTCCTCTTATTGAGACATGTTTGACATTATGAACATTAATTCATTTATGTGGTGTATATACTAACTATTTGAGATATAATATAATGAATTATATTTTAATCATTTTATTTGATGTTCAATTACAATCCCTATCTTTCAATGGGTTTTGATTCAAAATATTCAAAATTCATAATGGTTTTTTTGGTCTCAATTTTTTTTGAGACATAATAGATTTTGTGAATTTATTTTTATTTTTATGGTGTATTCACCATACATGGATATATTATTATATTTTTTTTATTTCATGGGATTTAATAACCAATTAATTTTCCCTTATTCAAATAGCCATTGATTCAGCTGTTTCCCCAGTAGTGAGGATTTTTGGTAACTCAATTTTCATTCATTGAGTTATGATCATTCATTAAACTTATTTTATGAAAGCTGGGAAAATTATTCCCTTCAATTTTATTTTGTGATATTATATCATTATTTTCTATGGATATAAATTACTACCATATAAATCCTTTAAAGAATACTTCTCACTTCTTTGATTATGATCTTTTATAGCCGCCCACCTTATTTCATTGGATGGATTATTATCATGTTATTATGGTATTCACATAGCTATAAACCCATTTCTCTATATGGTGTGAACATAAAATTTTAAAAAAATCACATTAGATTATGTTTACCTATAAATAATGTTATTCTATTGACATATGGAAAATTATTCATGTACGATATATTGTTATTCCAATACGAATGACTATTGGAAAATTGATTATATATTGTTTGATCATACAGATTCTTTATAAGGATGGGTTATGATTCGGTTATTACTTTTATTGACATAGGGAAAATTATATAAATTCATGATGATTATTTACTGCCAACGTAGGTTTATTATGTATTGATTTCGATATTCCTCATTATACAGATAACCAATTTTTATTTAGTAATAGGTTCCTCAGAGAATGGTATGAAAGGTCTTATTGAATCTTATGGTAAATGAATTAGAATTAACCAGGTGATGGGTGTGTATTAGAATAATATATGCCCTTGATTCAATTAATGGTCCTATGAGACAAAAAAGGGTGGGTTTTAGTGCATACCTCTTCTTGTCAGAGGATAATTGTCTTGGCATAAGGCCTTGAAAACAAGTTTTGATATATGACATTATTGATTACATCAGTATGAAATAAATGATTATTTTTATCCATGTTTTCATTTATTATCATAGATATATTATAACCTCAATTTTAGTTGATTATGGATTAATTTAGTTTATTTATTCCTTCTATATCACTTATTCCCTATTTATGTTATATAATATTCTACTATATACTCCTTCTTAACGAGCATTAGATATCACCCTTATTTATTTTTTTTCCCTAGAAAATATAAAGGAAGATTATATTTAATTTTTAGGGATATAATGGAAGTGATAATAGTGGTCTTAAAATGTGTTGATGTTGTTTATTTTGTTTTCATGTTTAATGTATGAATGTATCTAGTCTTATAAGGCTATTAAGTTATTATATCCTATGGAAACTATTGTATTCTATACTAATAATGCAACATAACTATCAGATTTGGTTTTCTAGAGTTTGGAATGTTATAAAGGGGGTATCCTATTATTGTTATGAATAATTCCATAATGATTTTGATGATCTCAGATAGTACCTCCTGCATCCTCCAGTCTTGAAGCCACATATAGAAGGAAAAATTCTCAGATACTATATGGAAACTCCATAGAAATAGGTTAAGTAAATCCTCACATATAAGACTCATATGATCAAAGATAATATTCTTTATTATCCCCATAAGATAGTGTTGGATGCTGAGACATGATATTCCAATATTGAGATGAATTTACTTGCATTGGTTTTCATGGCATAGAAGATGAGATAAAATCTACAACACCATGAGTTCCACCTAGTTTCTTATATTAATCCACTCAAATATATCCTTTGTCACCAAATAATAAATAGGTACCTAACATGGTGAGTGGTTATTCTACAATAGTTCAACATCCAATTCATGTATCAAAAGATGATCAAGGGTAAATGACTAGTAGAATTACTAAAAACACACCCTATCCTAGGGAAGTCTATGTTATAAAAAAACTTTTTAATGAATAATACTTTTATATCCATGAATCCTCCCTTTGAGAGATGTAATTTGACATTTCCTCTAAGATCCTAATAGGTAGAAAGATGTAAATCCCAAATATCAACTAGGTAAGCTTGGGGATTGTGTTTCTATCTTTAGAATAAGTGGTTCTACCTTACTCATTCCTACTATCAAAGGAATTTAATAATAAAAATGTGGAATAACAAGCCCTCATATAAGGCAAAAAAGTTTCCATAAAAATAATAGTTACTTAATTAAACATTATGGGTGATTCAGAGCTGGTGATAAAGTAAATAAATGGTGACTATGCCGTCAAAAAGGAAGAATTGACCCCCTTTCTTGATTATATATGAGGGTTAATAACTAAATTCCCCTTATATAAAAAAATATCACACGTACTTTATTTTTATAATTTATAATCGGATGTATTGATTAATTCAGCTATAACCCTAGAAGATCTATATTAGGATATAAAAGTTATTTCCATCATGCATCATAGAGTGGTATCTCCATTTATTAGTAATAATATAGAGATGATCAATGAATTTAGTGCCACCCTAGACTAAGATGATCCTCTACCCATACTTTTTGGTTCTATATTTGGATTAATGTCTCCCATAATAAACTATTTTCAAAGATGGGCACTACTATAGGATTGAGTGAAGAAATAATAAATTCATTATTAGGCTGAAAATTTCATCCTTTATGAAAACCCAAATTCCCAAAAAGTACTGTACAAATTATTATTTGATGGGTTACACCTAGAGTGAATTATAGTACTAACCATCCAGGATCCAAGATAATCTACCAAATCAGGATATTTGGAAACTTCTAGCCACAAATTATTTAAAACTACATGGAATTAATGAATAAAGACAATTCCTTCCAGATATATTCCAATTTCATTGATATACCCCTAGAGTTATTGTACACTTCTAAATAAACTTAGACATTTTCTATATGGGTATAGATTTCATGGGCACATACTATCCAACCACAACCAAGAAGCTCAAGTTTATCCTTACCATTATTGATTTCTTCTCCAAATGTGTAGAAGTATTGACCCTTAAAGAATTTGAAAAAGGGATGTCATCAAATTTTTGAAGTCCAATATCATTACTAGATTTTAATTACCCCACATGATATTTAAGGACAATGAAACTAATTTTAATGCTTCTCAACTAAAGTGGTTGTATCAAGAATGTAAAATTAAGTCTAACCACTCATCCTGATATCATGTAGTGGTGAATGGATAGATAAAGGAAAGTTTATCAAATATTATTCATAAGATGGTGTAAAAATAAAATTAGTCATAGACAAATAATATCTATAATTATTTATGGGATTATCACACCCTAACCCACACTTCTACACAGGAGACCTCATACTTTCTTATAAATTGGATAAAGGTAGTCCTACTAATCAAGGTTCAATTTTCATACCATAGTGTTTATAATTTGGATTAGCTATTTTAGGATGATAAATAACATATTCAAATTAAATAATTGGAGTAACTTGATGAAAAAGGTTATGCACCCTGCACAACCTTTAGATCCATTTAAATCCCATCACACAAGCATTTAATAAAAAGGTACGCCTATACTTATTTATTCAAGGATAATTCATATAAGATCTGAGAACATAGATGATACCTTAGAAGAATCCACCAAAGATTGAGAAAAAATAGAAAGGACCTTATCCCATACACAAGTTTTACACCAATGGAGCATATTCCTTAATCAAAATGGATGGAGAGCATATCATTTCAACTATTAATAAAAGGTTTCTTAAGTAATTATTTTCATAAATTATAAAGGTCTGAAATATTCATGAGCCTGAATTTTTCATTCTAGGGTATTTGGTAGTTCAGGATAATTTTTTATAATTTAATAGTTGGTTATAAAATGGATTTGAAAATTAATTTCAAGATTTTAAAAGTTAAAGGGAAAATTAATTGATAAGTTTTGAAAATGATTATAATATTTTATAAGTATTTTTTTGGATTTTTGGAATGATACTAAGTCCTTATATTAATTATTTATATATTTTTTAACTAGATATGAAATATTTTTAAAGTTATTTTTACCTTTATGTAAGACCTTATCTCTGTGTAAGGGAAGGTTTTTTTAAACTGTGCATAACGGTAAAACCATTATTAAACTAGTTGTTTAAGGGTAATTCCCTTTTTCTTCTATAAGTGTAATGGTAAACGTGATTCTATACATGCTATATAAAGGTCTTTACCAGCCTGCATAAAGGTAGAAGAGGTTTTCCTATATCAATGTAAGGGTGTTCTGAGTTTCACATAAGGGTAGTCCCTCAGTCACGTAAATGTAAATACTAAACTTTTGTAAGGGTAAACCCATGATTTCCTTTGTTATGTAAGGGTAATTTTCTCCTCATATAAGGCTGGTTCCTTAAATATACAAGGGTTAGTCCAAAATAATTAAACCCATGTAAAGGTAGATTTTTTCTATGTAAGGGTAGCCTGTATTTTTCCAATGTTGTGTAAGGGTGGCCATATACATAAGAGTAAATTCTTGTTTCCCTCACACATCATGTATAAGTTTTATATGGGTATCATTTTTTCCCTAAATTTCTAGTTTATTCTTTCTAAAATCTTCTATAGTGTAATTTTTAATGTCATTAATGAATAAAATAATGATATCATATGGTTTTTAATATTTTAAGGGTTTTAAACACAATACTTGACATTTGATAATTTTAGGATTTTTAAAACGAGTCATAAGAAGAATTAAAATGAATTTTTTTTTAATATGAATTTAATGGGGATTTAATATCTATGAGGAATTATTTATTTGTATTTTAAAATAACAAGTTTTCCCCATTTGAGTCCTTATTAATTTATTTTGTGTCCCGCTAAACCAAAACCTTGTTGTTCAATTCTTGTAATCCAATTTAAATTGATCTGACTTTCTTCCATGCACGCTAGACCTATGTTTTACAAGCAGAAGAAATATCTCTCTCTCCTCTATTTTGGGTACAACATGTAAAGTTTCTTTCTTCTAGGTAGGGGATATGTTACTTCTAATTCATTTATGTGCAAGTGTTATAGGACTAAGATTTAGTTTCATTTGTCTAAATATGTTAAATTAACCTTAATCGGATAATAATATAAAAATACTATGAAGAATGGTTTTTTTAATAACTAGAAATTTTAGGGGAATAAGATGAAGATATAATAAAATGTAGTGAATATCTTAAATATTGTTATTCAAGAATATAAATATTATAATGTTCTGATTACAAAGGGCCAGTTATCCTTGCTTACTCCTCCCGCCTTGGTTGTGGATCTTCCCTTCAAGTGGAGGCCAAGGCTTTGTTCTAGGGTATTGGTTTATTCCACTAGAAGAATATTGAGTTATAGGAGGTATAAAAAAACTCCAAGATCTTGTATAATTCCATTCTTGGTCCTAGACCCTCCGGTCTATTTCATATGTCATCAGAAAGTGCAAATTCATTCTCAATAACAACATTAAAGTGATTCACTCATGGTGAGAGGGGAACCGAGTAGTGTATCACCTTTCTTCCCTTGATGTTTCTGACCCTGACCCCCTTGTACTCCACAATGTGATGTCCTTGAAACCTAAATGGGTTAATTTGATTCGAGGGGATTTTCTCGGTCTTCACTACTTCAGGCCCCCATGAACCCTAATTGTTTGTGGCCATTATGCCTCTCCCTTTTAATAAAACATTACTCAATGATGATACATGCAATGAATTAATTTTTATTATTTCAAATGTCTAAATTTATTTATGTAGTATAATAAATTACACTTTTATTATTTTTCAAATTATCTAGGAGAGATAAAAAATAACCACTTATTGCTAAAAATATTATTATTTGTTAGAAATGATTATCGCATGCTGTAAAAATTCTAATTTCATATTGTAGAGGATAATATCATATGTAGAATATTATTATTTAATGGAATGGAAATTTAGATATTGAAATAGATAATTATTATTTCATTCATAGAGAATTATTATTCTTCTTATCTCACTATGTGTTATTGGAAAGATAAAGTGATTATCACTTGAAGATAATTAATATTATTTATATTTTTTTTAAAATCAAAATATGGAATTTCATGTAGTGTTATAATTTGATGACCTAGAAATTAAATAATTAAAGTATAATTATTTTTTCATGATAAAATTAATATAGTTTTTCATAAATTAATCTATCATCACATTATATGTTATATTTGATGATTTTAAAATTATCCAAGGGAGAGAAATTGATAATCGCATGCCGTTTCATAATTATTAATTATTATTTTCATTAATAGAATGATGCAGTGTTAAACTACATAATAAATTACGGTGAGAATTATTTTATAATTCTATATATTAGATAATTTAAATGGGAATTATCACATATTTTTATGATTTAATATTTCATGATGTAGAGATTAAATTATCAGTTGGGACTTGAGATTGAATGTTCTTATTGTTTATGATAACCCATATCTTTAATAAAATTTATTTCCAGATTTATTACTTAAAGATACAATAATACAATCCCAAAATGTCATGTGGTCTAATTTCTTTGGGTAATTAGATTAATATCCTAATAACATGAAATAAGGATATGACAACATTACTAAAAATCCCATAACATGACCTTAAATCTCATTGATCTTCTAAAACTTCAAGGGATAACATAATGAAGTATATAAGAAAGGGGTGAGCTATGAACCCATAAAGGGAATAATCAAATCATAACATGGTGAAAGTAATATATTTGAGTCAAGAGGCGTATCATGATGGTATAAAAGGGTGATAATAAAAAACATGTACATCAAGACATGATATAATATGATAATATTACGTCAACATAGGAATGTGGAAACAATATAAAACAGGAATTCATAAGCATAAGTCAAGGAAAATTTCTAAAACATCATAATGTAGTGTGATTTATCTAACCAACCATGCACCATTCATGGTATCTCATGAGATAAAAACATTACCCAATGCATTGGAAGACAATATAATTCTAGGCCTACCTTTCATATTCATATCATGTACATTAATTTTGTGTGACACATAGATCATACAATATAAGAAAGTATTTCATGAATTTTAATCCCAAATTAAGGAGTATGGGTTACAAACACGAAATTACTTAATAAATTAATGATTATTACAATTAGTTGGATACCCTTGAGTGGAAATGGGGATGGGTATTCACAACATAAAATCTTGGCATGGAAAATCATGGGATAATTTCAGAAAAAATGGGAAGGTTATTAAGAGTGTTTAATGAGAGTGAAAGGTGTTATATCATTACTAGGAAATCACAAGGATAGAAAAGGGATGTTTAAAAAAACATTACAATATGAAAAATTTGAAATAAAAATGATTTGTACAAAGAAAGTAATTATAACACCCCGACCCCAGAAGCCCATAGCCGGTGCATTGCTTATTACATTGGCACGATTAAGAGGAATGAAATCCTAAAGGAATGATCAGTTTAGTAGTCTTGAAGAAACTAGATACATACATGTAACTCATATTACATTGAAAAAGGTAAAAAAATAAAATACATAACAAAAACTAATAATCTGTATCCACGAGAACTCAATAAATAGTATCCTCCTCATAACCTGTTAAAGGTAAACAAATTGTAATGACCCGCTAATTCTCATTGGATTGAGAGTACAATGAGTCATTACTTAGACTTAAATGACATCCCCAAGATGAAAAAGTTTGGAAATAAATGATGAATGGTTTAAAATACAAGTGGGGGAAAATTTACCCTTTAATAAATTAACCAAAACTAACAAACCATAACCAAACCATTCATTAAATGATGCATGAACAAAAGAAAGACAACTCAACAAGTTCATGTATCTCAAAACCACATCAAAGTGTCAAACAACATAATACCAAATAATTATAAAAGTACATAGTAGATAAATAAATAAAGACTCTCAAGAGACCACAATACTCCAGGCTCCACAGGCTCTAAGATCTACATTCGTAGAACATGTAAAGACCTAGAAATTACATGGAATTTTTTTTCTTAAATTCATGGGATTTTTACGAGTCTGCGAAAATTTATGGCGATTGATTCCAAGGCTCGGTGTGTCCGGAATCAATTTCTGAAGTTTTGTTCAGGTACATTCAGTAAATGTACGAGTAGGATTTTATATCTTTTGAACCCGTGCTTGGAATCAAAATCTGAGGGCACTGTTGAACTCGCAGCGCCGGTATTCTCTTAAGAAGACTTTCACCTCGATGACAGATGGTCGAGAATGGAAGTTAGATTTTGGGGTTTTTAATAAAGTTAAATAAAAACAAGTGTTAACTTATTTTTATTTTTTGAGGTGGTTTAAACCTCCAAGAGGTGGTTACTGGTGGGGGCCACCACACCCTAACCTCCCATGGGATGTTATGGTGGTGGGGCCCACCCGCACATAACCTCCCTTGGGAGGATATCCTTGGTGGGGACCACACATGTTTTAAACCCCCTTTAACTCCCCATTAATTATTTGAAGACCTCTCTTTATTTAATTGAAACTCTCCACCTCCCCTAATTTTGAATTTGAATCAATTACACCCCATTAATTAAATGAGTTGTCTCATTTAATTAAACACAACTATTTGTTTTGTTGTGCCAAAAAATAATAGACGATTACTCTATTATTTTTGGCTTATCATTTTAGTGGAGCTTGGGGAGGAGAAGAAATCTCCAATGAAGAACCCTCACCCACGAAGAACGACTCTTCCACCAACAAAGAACGAACTTCAACCGGGGCAAGAAAAGGAAGTGTCGCCCACAAAGAAAGCCGACGTTGTCTTTGACTTCGCCTTCTCTAAACTCTCCTTCCACCATCAACGATCAATAAAAATGGTAGGGGTTGTTTTATGTATGAGTTTTACCCTTCGTTCTTCATCGTTTGTTGTGCACTTTTTGGCTGATTGTTACCACCCTAACACGGAGGGCGCGACCTGAACAAACACGGCCCGACCGCCCTCCATTTTTCTTCGCTTGTTGACGACGGCGGTGGTGCAACGGCGCTGCCGGAAGAGAGGATTGCAGTGGAGCAACGGCGGCCGGAGATGGGCCGGTCGCGAAGGAAACTGGTGGTGCAAAGGCCTCCAGGTCGCCGGAGGGGCACGACGCCATCGCGCCGTGCGGAGAACCGGGCAGCGGCCAGTGCGGGCCACGACGGTCGGACAGAGCAGCGCGGCGCCGTCATGCCATGCGGAGCAAGGGAGCCGTGGAAATGGTGGGTCGTGGCGGAGGAGCTGCAGCGGTTAGCTGCTCGGCCAGCCGAGAGGAGCGGGACCCAGTTGGTCCCCCGTGTTCCGGACTGTCGCCACCTGGTGCCGGTTTCGGCTCAAAACCGAACGGCTTTGCCGTTCATAAACCAGGGGGCACATGGTTCCCCCCTGGACATGGCTAGGGCAGGCCACTAACCAGCCGGTCCCCTCAGGCCGCTAGCCAGCCGAGCCACACGGGCCCCCGAGCTGGGCCGCCCCCTCGGTCAGGGATGCCCTCGGGCCGGGCCGCCCACTTGAGCGGGGCTATCCCCTTGGGCTAGGCCGGACCCTCGGGCTGGGCTGGACCCATGGACTAGGTCGGACCCCGGTCCAGACCCAGGATGGGACGGGTCGGTCCGACTAGGTCAGACCAGACCCAGACCCGTTTGACCCGATTACACTTTTACGCCCATATCTTGGGCTACGGGTGTATGATCGACGAACCGTCTACGGAGATAGAAAGATTAGGGAGAGATGGTTCTTTTGGAATACCCCACTTGAGGTTTGAACACTGTTGGGGTACAGTCGGGTTGGTTTGAACCTAAAATCCAACCGGGCCCCTGGAACGAAAATGCCAATAACTCACAGACCGGGCGTCCGATTAACGTGCTGTCTATTGCGTTGAGATCCCTATGATGAGGTAGACCTTTGAGATAATTTTGCGTGGGATTTAGTGATAGTTGAAGTTTTGACCAGTAGCTTGTGAAGAAGATCCTCCTGGAGACGAGCGAGTGGAGTACGAAGACCTAGTAGCTGGCTGATACCTGATGACTGCTGACCTTTAGACTCGGAGTGTTTCGACTAGCCCAGTGGGGAGCACCTCTATGTGACACAATAGACCCACAGTGGGGAGATCCTCTGTGTGACATGACATAACCACGGTACTCGACAGGAGGAACACCTCAGCAGGCTACGAGGGGGAGCGCCTCTGTGTGAGCGTAACAGACCCACAGTGGGGAGCGCCTCTGTGTGACGCAGCAGACCCACGGTACTCGATAGGAGGAGTACCACAGTAGTCCAGGAAGGTGGGAAGTTCCTCTATGGGACGCGGCAGACCCACTGTACTCGATAAAGGAGGAGTACACCATCAGCCAAGATTCTGACAGTTTGACTGTGGATGTTACTTGCCACTATTCCTTGAATAAAAATCCTGGTTTGAGCTGAGTCAATGACTTTTTTGTTTTCCTCATGATTGAGATGGTTTACTAGATAACTTAGGCATATGTATGGGCATATACCTAAGTAATGGTTATTCGTTGATTACATACTTTGTGGTTTAACCTTGTTGGACTTAGTGAGACCTTGAGGGTCGCGTGGTCCCTACTGAGTATCGTTATACTCACCCTCTGCACGGGATATGCCCACACCTCGTTGTGTTGGATGCAGATGACAGACAACGTTGACTGAGGCAGAGAGAGAGAGTAGCAAGACTGGATGGTACACAGAGGTGGACCACATGGCGTGACGGTAGACGGAGGAGCCGGACGGACGTGGAGCACTGAGGAGGTTATCTGTACCTACCCTTTAGGTAGGGTTTCCTGATGGATGATCCAACAGTAGTTTACTTTCTTCAGTTGTACTGTACATTTTCATTTCCTTGTACTTTCCTACTGAGTTTGTATTTCTGGCCCCTTTACTTTTTAGCACTCTTTTGTATACAAATTTGTTTAGTGTTTTACTTCCAGCGTAATCTGTTGTGTGTGTTTCAGTTTATAAAGGCAATACCTTCCCAATTTTTTGATTTACGCCTTTAGTGATAGTTGTCATCCCCTGGCCTATGGAAGGCGGGCTTGGGGTGGTCACGATATCGGCCCCGGGGGACGGGTCGTGACAAATTTGTATCATAGGTACCAGTTTTACCGCAAAACTTAGGACTCTGACCATTATTTTCTATGAAGAAAAAGTGTTAAGGGTACTAAGTGTGGTTTTCAGATCAGGGATTCCAGTCTTGGTGTGGGCGGCTGACGTATCCATACACAAGGACCCTGACTACTGATTTCCAACTTAGTGCACGAAAAAACTAATTGCGTGCGTGTCTTTAAAAGTTTTCTTTATGTTGGCTCAACCAGGTCAGCTCACCAGGTATAATATTTTGACTGTGTCGCATCTGTTTCTTTCAGGATGCCTCCCCACAGAGTCCTGAGAGTCATATGCTCTGACAGCCCACTGAGCGATGAGGCCTCGGTGCAGGGCCCTTTACCAGCGGAGGCACCAGTGGTACCACTTCCCGTTGGGCCACCGATGCCACCAGCCCCAGCAACATGCGATGCACGCCGCTTGAGTGTGTTGCATGAGTTCCAACGCCGGAGGACACCCAAGTTCTGGGGAGAGATGGACCCACAGACAGTTGAGAATTGGCTGGAGGATGTGGTGAGAGTCTTCAGGATAGTAGGGACACTAGCAGACCTCATGGTGATCCTTGCTGTCAGTCTTATTCAGGCAGCAACAGGCATATGGTGGATCCTGATGCTCTAGGTGCATGACGAGGTGACCCTACTATGGACATACTTTGAGAGCCTGTTTCGGGTGGAGTTTGTACCAGCCACCCTTCATGTGGTGTAGATATAGGAGCTACTTTATCTGTATTAGGGAAGCATGACAGTAGCATAGTACTCAGTGAGGTTCACCGACCTCTCACGCTACTCCACGAATATGGTACGAGACCCATTCTTCAGGGCCCAGACTTTTGAGAAGGAGATCAGGCGAGATATCAGGGCATTGATGATCTCCCTCAGCATCCCGATGCAGGTGGGGGTGCTAAAGAGAGACCTCCTAGTCCTTGCTGATTAGTCTTCGGCAGTGAGACCCACCACTAGTTGACTGGCAGTGGAGTCTTTTGTAGATGGCAGTAGACAGATGACGCAGAGGTCCAAGAGGACCAGACCCACGGGTGAACGACCGTAGGACTCAGGATCATTTGTGCGGGGCAACCGAGGTAGTAAATTACCTGCCAGGAGAAGGAAGTGTTACTAATGTGGTGGGCATGGTTACATGGATCGTGACTGTCTGACCCACCATTCAGATGATCAGTAGACAGTTGAGGGACCTCCCAGGCAGAGGCATAGGTTTGATCGAGGCGGTCCGCAGGGAGCAGGCAGACGTGGCAGAGGAGCTGGTCGAGTAGCTGGCGGTGGACGACATTACGAGGTGCTACCACCACCACCACCAGGAGGTCCACCCCAACCATAGGGAGCGGGTGGATAAGGGATAGATCAGCCTCAGGTAGCTGAGGCCTATGACCATGGCACTTCAGATATGATTCGAGGTACGATCTGTGTCTACTCCACCTTAGCTGTAGTTATTATAGACATAGGTTCCAGTTATTCTTTCATATCCATTGCCCTCATTCGAAGCTCGGAGATTCTGACAGAGCTGTTGGCTTGATCCTTACGGCTAGAGACTCCTATGGGAGTAGACTCAATGATTACGCACTAGTGCTGGCAGTGTGAGCTTACTCTAGGAGGCGAGAGCTTCAGCTGGGATCTCCTTGTAGCGGCGTTGAGGCCTTATGACATCATCTTGGGTATGTACTGGTTATCTACAGTTCATGCTCAGATTGACTATATTAGGCGAAAAGTGCGGTGTGTCTGCACGGATGGGACCGGGTTTACCTTCACTGGTGATAAGGGAACCTTTGTAGCACAGGACAGACTTACTCGAAGGAGGGTGCAACTGATCACTCACCAGTTGGCTTGCCTTACCCTTAGAGAATTTTATGTGGAGAGTCCGACTTATCCTGTAGTAGTGGACTAGTACGCGGATGTTTTCCCTAACGATGTTCTAGGACTACCTCCTCGTATAGAGGTGGACTTCTACATTGACCTGTACCCCGGGACGACACCGATATCTACTCCAGCATATCGGATGGCTCCTACTGATCTTTGCAAGCTGAGAGTACAACTAGAGGACTTGCAGGAGAAGGGATTCATCCGGCCCAGTGTTTCTCCCCGGGTAGCCTCGATTCTGTTCTCCAAGAATGTGGATGGGAGCTTGCAGATTTGTGTTAAATACCATCGCCTAAACCAGGTGACCGTTAATAACAAGTACCCACTTCTGAGGATTGACGACCTCTTCGATTATCTCATGGGAGCTCGATGGTTCTCAAAGATAGACCTCAGATCAGGATATCACCAGCTCAGAGTTCGAGATGAGGATGTGGAAAAGATGACCTTCAGGTGTCGGTACGACCACTATGTGTTCTTGGTTATGCCCTTTCACGTAACCAACACTACAGTAGTGTTCATGTGTCTCATGAACATGATCTTCCAACCTTACCTCGATCAATTTGTCGTGGTCTTCATCGAAGACATTTTGATATACTTGAATACTGAGGAGGATCATGCTTATCATTTTCAGGTAGTACTGGACACACTCTGAGATCACTGGCTTTATAGTAAGCTCTCAAAGTGCTAGTTTTGGATTCTAGAGGTTCAATTCTTGGGACATGTCATCTCAGAGGCTGGAGTTGTAGTGGATCCAGTGAAGATTGAGGTGGTACTTTCTTGGGAGCCACCCAGGAGTGTGATGGAGGTATGGAGTTTCCTGGGCTTGGATGGGTACTACTGGAGGTTCGTTCCAGACTTCTCTAGAGTTTCAGAACCACTATTATCCTTGATGAAGAAGGGGCAACCCTTCATGTGGTCGGAGAGATTCTAGAAGATCTTTTAGGATCTGAGGAATAGGTTGACTAGTGCCCCCCCATCTTGAGGCCTATAGAGGAGGACGTTGGGTACGTAGTTTACTGTGATGCATCAGAGACCGAACTCGAGTGTGTCCTGATTCAGGAGCGAGCTGTGATCGCGTATGGTTCTCGGTAGCTGAGACAACACAAGTAGAACTATTCTACCCATGACTTGGAGTTAGTAACAGTGGTCTTCAACTTGAAGACATGGAAGCCCTATCTGATGGGAGAGCGTTTCATAGTCTTCTCTGATCACAAGAGTCTCAGGTATATCTTTTCTCAGAATAACCTAAACCTGAGACAACAACGATGTCTTGAGTTCCTCCAGTACTATGACTTCAAGATATTCTATACTCCTGGGAAGGGGAACATTGTTGCAGATGCTATCAGTAGCAGATTTGTTATTCAGCTGCTAGGAGAGGCAACAGTGCAGCTGGCTGCCTTACAGATATCCTTTATGGATAGGGATGGGGCAGCCTATCTACAGTCTCTTATAGCCACTCCTCCACTTCTTCAGCAAGTCAGGGAGGCACAAAATGGAGACACTGACTGTGAGACACGACGTGTTTAGATATCCCCAGGGCAGGCACCTGATGGATTTTCTGAAGGTGGGGAGCACACCATTCTCTTTAAAGGATGTACTATGGTGCTAGTGTCACTTCAGGAGGAAGTGTTGAGGGAGCTTCACACTTCCCCTCCTGTGGTACATCTAGGAGTGGTGAAGATGTACCAGGACCTTCGATGATAGCACTGGTGGCCAGGTATGAAGAAGGTAGTAGCTGAGTTTGTCTCTCGGTGCCTCACTTGTCAGCAAGTGAAGGCAGAGCACCAGATACTAGCAGGCTTGGTACAACCCTTAGAGGTCCCAGAGTGGAAGTGGGATGAGATATCCATGGAATTCATGATGAGTCTTACACGTACATCCATGAGTCATGATTCGATATGGGTGATTGTTGACCGGCTCACCAAGTCAGCCCACTTCTTACCGATCAGAGAGCAGGGCTCAGTAGAGAGCTTAGGACGTCTCTATGTGCAGGAGATTGTGCGTTTTCATGGAGTACCTTCTTCTATTGTCTCCAACCATGATGCATGGTTTAATTCATAGCTATAGAAGGGGTTGAAAGAGGATTTTGGGACACAACTACATCTGAGCACCACCTTCCATCCTCAGACAGATGGCCAGACCGAGCGGACCATACAGACCCTCGAGGACATGCTCCGCGCATGTGTCCTCGAATTTGGTCGGAGCTGGGAGGATCACTTACCTTTGGTGGAGTTTTCCTACAACAACAGCTATCACTCCACCATCAATATGTCACCTTTTGAGGCCTTATATGGTCGACCCTGCAGATCGCCGCTGTGCTGGACAGACCTAGGGGAGTCAGCGCTAGTGGGACCAGAGATAGTACAGGCTACCACATAGAAGGTGTAGAGCATCCAGGAGTGGATAAAGACTTCATAGAGCAAGTAGAAGTCATATGCTGATAGGATACAGAGACCTATGGAGTTTGAGGATGGAGACCACGTCTTCCTATAGGTCTCACCTTGATGAGGTCTACGGAGATTTGACCGAGGCGGCAAGTTGTCTCTGCGATTCATCGGACCATTCTAGGTCCTTAGAAGATTAGGCGAGGTGGCTTACTGCTTAGCTCTTCTGTCTCAGTTGCACCGAGTGCACGAAATCTTCCACGTATCTCAAATAATGAGATATGTGCACGAACCATCTGACATCACCGACCATGGAGAGCTAGACATCAATGATGGGGCAACTTTCACGGAGGTTCCAGCGGAGATAGAGGATCGACAGGAGAAGGTCTTTCGTGAATGGTCGATACCTATTGTGCATGTTCGCTAGCAGCACGAAAACCTCCAGGAGAGCACATGGGAGAGGGAGGCTCAGATGCATGATCAATACCCCCATTTTTTCCTTTAGTTCGATTTGTAGCTTACAGGGACATAAATCCCTGAGGTGGGGATAATGTAAAGACCCAGAAATTCCGTGGAATTTTTTTTCTTAAATTCATGGGATTTTTACAAATCCGTGAAAATTTACAACGCTTGATTCTAAGGATTGGTGTGCCCAGAATCAATTTCTGAAGTTTTGTTCAGGTACGTTCAGTAAATGTATGAGAAAGATTTTATATCTTTTGAACCGGTGCTCGGAATTGAAATCCGAGGGCACCGTCAAACTCGCAGTGCTGATATTTGATTAAGAAGACTTTCACCTCAATGGAAGATGGTCGAGAATGGAATTTAGATTATGGGTTTTTTAATAAAGTTAAATAAAAATAAGTATTAGATTATTTTTATTTTTGAGGTGGTTAAAACCTCCAAGAGGTGGTTAGTGGTGGGGGCCACCACACCCTAACATCCCATGGGAGGTTATGTTGGTAGGGCCCACCTACACATAACCTCCCTTGGGAGGATATCCTAGATGGGGACCACACGGGTTTTAAACCCCCTTTAACTCCCCATTAATTATTTTAACATCTCTCTTCATTTAATTGAAACTCTCCACCTCCCCTAATTTTGAATTTGAATCAATTCCACACCATTAATTAAATGATTTGTCTCATTTAATTAAACACAACTATTTGTGTTGTTATGCCAAAAAATAATAGACGATTCCTCTATTATTTTTGGGTTAGCATTTTGGTGGATCTTGGGGAGGATAAGAAATCTCCAATGAAGAACCCTCACCCATGAATAATGCCTCTTCCGCCAACGAAGAACGAACTTCAACCAGGTCAAGAAAAGGAAGAGTCGCCCACAAAGAAAGTTGATGTCGTCTTCGACTTCATCTTCTCCAAACTCTCCTTCCACTGTCAATGATCGAGTAACGAGGTAGGGGTTGTTTTATGTATGAGTTTTACCCTCTGTGACGGTACACAAAGGAGCCAGACGGACGTGGAGCACTGATGAGGCTATTTGTACCTACCCTTCAGGTAGGGTTTCTCGGTGGACGATCCAACATAAGTTTACTTTCTTCAGTTGTACTGTACATTTCCGTTTCCTTGTACTTTCCTGTTGGGATTGTATTTCTGGCCCCTTTACTTTTCAACACACTTTTGTATATAGATTTGTTTAGTGTTTTACATCCTGCGTACTCTGTTGTGTGTGTTTCAGTTTATAAAGGCAATGCCTTCCCATTTTTGGGATTTATGCCTTTGGTGCTAGTCACCAGCCCCTGGCCTATGGAAGGTGGGATTTGGGTAGTCACGATATGGGCCCTGGGGGATGGGTCGTGACCGAACAACCCAAGTATCATGAGGTAGTGCTAAAAACGCCTGAAACATTACCTTTTCCCCTGTCCCAGAATATAGCATCTGTAAAAGCACCAAAGTGCCAAAGTAGAGGTGATTATAAAACATAGTAAGTTTTCCTCAACGACTTCCCTACTCATGCCACTAGAATAGAATGGTTAGCACATTATATACAATATTTTATATAAAAAAATTTACCAAAATAGTTTATAACCAAATATAAACAAGCTCGAAAACCAATCATAACCAAGTGAAAAAAGGTAAATTAAACCAATTTCCAGTAAGTTATCTTCCAAAAAATAACTAATTAAAGCTTAAAAATAAATTGTTATTATCATTTTGGCATAACCATTTCTTAGTTCACAACACACCCATACATGCATGCTTTGTCCGACATTTCCATACTCATGAGCGGTCTCTCGTCCAATTACCTTGTGTCCCACTGACACTCATCCCCAATCTAGGGCCACATACCTTGTACGCCAATGGTACTCCTCCCTTATTATGGGCCCTTTAAGCATGAACTCACACCAATACCATTTATGCCAAATATTTCCATTACTAAAACAAACCACTTCAATAAAACTGAACTTTTATTGAAAACGAAATCACAACCAATTTTAAAGAAACATTTTATTTCAATAAAACTTTCCCTTTTATTGAAAACATATAATCAAATTCATGCGCCAACAATCCAAAAAAAAATCCGCTTTTTAAAATCCATATTTTAAAACCATGAACCAAAGCACTCATGCAAAATCCCCAATTTTCTAGATTTCACAACTGCCACTCAAGAAGTTTTCCAATAAGTGTTTTATAACCAAATCAAAATAAATTAAGAAGAATACATTAAATTTTAAAGAATTCCAATCCGTTCTAATAAGAGGATTCGAGATTGAATCCTCCTACCTCAAAGTTTTTGACGAAACCAAAAAAATAATGAAGAGTAATCACAAAAATCGGGTTCATTCTTCAAAGAAACGGACTTAAATCCCTTACCCTTTAAACAAAAAGTCCAAATATCAACTTATTTGTAAAACACAAACCTATATCTACCCACAACGAGCATAGATATTAAAACTAAGAGGTGAGTAGTAGTAGATCTAATAGAACACTTACTCGGAGAGACGTACTGCAGATGAAACAAAGATCCAAAGCTGATTAGATCAATTTAAAAGAATGAGTGCCTTATAAAATCACATTGGGAGAGTCTAGGGTTGAGATCTAAGAGGTATGGAAATAATAGAATGAGAGGAACTACCAAACGTGTGACTTTAAGCTGGCCATGGGCCAGCTTACAACGTGTACCCCCTAATCATGATGTGAAGGCCATGCTGGATAAGTACGCTGAAAAACCCATCGCCTCAGGTTAAAAAAACAATATTTAAACATTACACGATGTTTAAATCAGGTAGATGACATGTACTAGCACACAACATGACCCCCACTTCATGACTTGAATCCTTCCCCAAGTAAAGGGTGTGTACTTCAAGTACATGACCTGAAACCCTCAGAAAACCACAGAAAACCATTTTTAAGGATTCTTAATTAAAAGGGGACTTAGAAAAGGTGGAAAAAATACTTTATCAAGGTAAAAAGATATCACAACCCAAAAACCGGGGGTACTACATTATCCCCAACATTAGTCTTTCCATCCTCAAAAGTAGAAAAACCTCGCTAACCTGAAAGAGTTCTGGCCATTTCTCTTTCATTTCCTTCTCTCATTCCCAAGTATCTTCCTAAATATGACCATGCTGATATAAAACCCACACCATACCAATGATTTTTCCATGAAAGACTTTATCTTTCCTATCCAAAATTTGTACTGGGATATGTATCAACGAAACATATGACTCTAGGTCAACGTGATCCCATCTAATTACATGGTATGGATCAGGCTGATACATTTTCAACTGAGATACATGGAACACATTATGCACTGAACTGAACCATGGTGGTAATGATAACCAATATTCTACCTCTATAATTGGTTCTAGTATCTTGAAAGGGCCAATGTATCTAGGAGATAACTTTCCCCACTTCCCGAAATGACGATGTACAAGTCTTGGAGAGATCCTCAAGAACACATGATCACCCATAGCAAACAAAAATGGTCTTCAACGGTGATTTGAATATGATTTATGATGAATATGAGTCGTCTCCATCATCTTTCTAATCAACTATATCATCTCTATTGTTTCTTGGACAAGGCTTGACCCAACTAGTGAAGTCTCACCTATTTCCACCTAGTATAGTGGAGAACGACAATGATGCCCATACAATGATTCAAACGAAACCATATGTATCAAGGCCTGATAGCTGTTATTATATAAGAAATTCAATAAGGATATATTATCCTACCCTGAGCCACCAAAATCCTTTACACAATCCAACAACATGTCTTCCAACATTTTTATGATCCACCTAGACTGACCATATCTCTAAGGATGATATTCCATGATCATAGTCAACTGAGTCCCAAGGGATTTCTGTAAGGATCTCCAGAAATGAGATGTGAACCTCAAATATCTATATGAGACTATTGACACTGGTATGCCATTTATCTTTACCACTTCTTGGATATAAATTTTGGACAGATCCTTCACCATATAAGTTTCACGAATAGGGATGAAATGTGCCAACTTGCTAATCTGATCCACTATCACCCATATGAAATCATGTTTCTGAACCATTATTGGGAGACCTGTAATGAAATCCATTGCTCTCTGATCCAATTTCCACAAAGGGATAGGTAAAGTCTACAACATACCCACTGGTATCTGATGCTCTTCCTTAACATGATGACAAGTTAAGCACTTAGAAACAAACTTGGCCACCTTCCTTTTCATGCTGCTCCACCAAAACTGTGCATTCAATGCCTTATACATCTTCTATGTGCTTAGATGTACAACTCATATTGAATGGTGGTAAGCATGGAGTAGTTTTTCCTGAAAAGACATAGGTACAACCATCTGATCTCTAAAACAAAAAACTAAACTCCCATATAATCTAGCCCTTAATGATCTCCCCACCATTGAGTTTTGAACTCATAAACATAAATTCTACATCAGATGTTTTTGATTCTTTGTCTATATTTACAAAATCAGGAATAAGAATATCTAAAAAGAAAACCACAACATCACATCGGTCTTCACTTTCCACATGCATGTTGGCTAGGACCGACATAAACTACAATTCATATGAAGCTTCTTTCGCCAACTAAGCATATAACTTTCTACTCAATGAATCTTCCACTAAATTCCCTTTTCCTGGTGTATACATTAAGTCAAATTCAAACATCTAGAGATACTCCATCCATCTCCTTTATCTCGTATTCAAATCTCACTGTGAGAAAATGTGTTTCAAGCTTTTTTGGTCTATGAAAATAGTGAATTTCTCACCAAAGAGATAGTGTATCCATGTTTTCTAAGCATGGAAGATTGAAGCCAACTCTAAATCATGTGTTGGGTAATTCTTCTCATTCACCCTCAACTACCTTGAACCATAAGCAACCACATGGTCTCCTTGCATGAGAACACAACCCAACCCTGACCCCAAAACATCACAGTACACCACATACCCCTATCCCAATTCTTGAAAAATCAAGATAGGTGCCAATGTAAGATGAAATTTTAGTTCCTAGAAAGACTTATGTAATTACTCTATCTATAGGAATTAAATATTCTTCTTTGTCAAAGCTGTCATTGGCGAAGCTAGTCATGAGAAATCAGGCACAAAGTGTTGGTAGTAACTAGCAAGACCAAGACAAATTTTCATCTCAAAGACATTATTTGGTGTTTTCCATGAGATAGAAGCTTCTATATTTTCAAGATTAAAAAAAATACCTTTTTCAAAAATTACATGGGAAAGAAAACATACTTATTATATCCAAAAAGCACACTTTGATAATTTAGCATACAAATAGTGATCTCTCAAGATTTGTAACACTGTTTTCAGGTGTTCCTCATGGTCAAACCTTGTCTTTGAATACACCAAGATGTCATCCAAAAAAACCACAATAAAATAATCCAGATATCACTAAAATATCCGATTCATCAAATCCATGAAGACTGATGGTGAATTCTTTAGACCGAAATGCATGACTACATATTCATAGTGGCCATATCTGCTTCTAAAAGATGTATTTGGAATATCTTCCTTCTGAACTCTTAATTGGTGATATCCTGATCACAAGTCAATATTAGAGAACCATTGAGATCCCATTAATTGATCGAACAAATCATTAATGCGTGGAAGTGGATATCTGTTCTTCATCGAAACTTGGTTAAGCTTACGATAATCAACACACAACCAAAAAGTTCCATCTGATTTCTTTATGAAAAAAACTAGTGCTTCCCATGGATACATACTTGGTTATATGAAACACTTAGTTTCTAGTTCTTCCAACTGCAATTTCAATTTCTGTAACTCTGTTGGTGCCATTATATAATATGTAAGGGAAATATAATTGGTTCTCGGAAGGAGATTAATCATAAAATCCACTTCCCTTATAGATTTTAACCCTAAGAAGTTTTTGGGAAATACATATGAAAATTGATCCACAACTTCTGGAAAATTATTTTCCTTGATCTCTTCCATTGATGCCAAAGTCAATGCCGCCAACTGGTAAGAGATCGTTATGATTGTTGGTGCCAACAAGCTATTTTCATTTTTCTTTACTGTCCTCTCTCCTATAAAGAGATGTTTGATGCTGTACTTAGTCATGAAACTAATTGTTCTCCTATAATAGTAGATGTGAGCCTTGAACATTGTTAACCAATCTATACCTAGGATTACATCATTGACATTCATGTCCAACACCGAGATGTCCCATTTTAGCTTAACTCCATCAACAGTTATAGCACATGCTCTACACACAAAGGCTTTAAATTCTCTTTCCCTGAGAGGAGTTTTGAGTTTTAAAATAGAAGGCATCATTTACAACTTTAAACATATAAAATCAACAACATGAGAAGAAATGAAATAATGTGATGCACCAATATCTAAGAGCACTTAAACAAGGGTAGAATTCAAAAGAATCATACCTCTCACTGTAGATGGTCCAACATGATCATCGAAAATTATCTTCTCAACTCTATACAATTGATTCATTATTGCACTGTTATCCTTGTTACCTTGCTAATATTTCCCTAGTTGAGGAGTCATGGTATTTCTTGAATCACCATGGCTAGATTTTCTCTACTGATGAGACTGATTCTGCTGTCCTCACCCTGTCGAAGCATATGATTCTTGCGATGCATGAGAAGTGTCTTGAGAACCTAACCTTGGAGCATAATGATAATAGCACTGAAGATTTTCCATCTGTTTTTAGTTATGATATGCTCTAGGTTGTTCTGTACACTATCACTTTATGTGGTCAAGTGAACCACATCGAAAACAAATTTCTTTTCTCTTGGGTTGTGGAGGAAGGTTCACTAATCCAGCCGTCTGATTCTGATTTTCACTACTACCTTAGAAATAGGTTTTCCTTTTCCACTTATTCCCAATGTTTGAGCTCCCACCATTCCCTATATGTATCATCATACCTCCTCCCATAGATCCTGATATATCACGTTCAGTAAGAGTTTCTATGTTCATTATCTCTGTATAATCTATAATATAGATAACTGAAATCTTCGATCTAATCTTCTATCATAGCCCCGATTTGAAGATGCGTGCCTTCAAGGATTCACTTTCCGCAACTTCTGGTAAAAAACACACTAAATTCATGAAATTATCTGCATATTCCATGATAGAGATATTATCATGCTTTAGGCTAAAGAAGTTTTTTCTTTTTTTGGATCTTGAACGTGTGAGGATAGAATTGTTTGTTTAACAATTCCTCAAAATCCTCCCATGTAAGGTCTTCATCCAATTTATCTTGCACCATTAAATCCCACCAATGGCTTGCAAGATACTCGAGTATATAAGTTTCTAGCTTGAACTTTAGCTCCACCGGTGTTCCAATGAACTCGAAGATATGATTCATCCTACTGAGACACACCTCCAACTTCTCACGTTCAGAATCACCCTAGAAGTTAGGTGGATTCTGCTTCATGAACTAGATGGTATGATCCACATGCCTTGGATCATTCCTATGGTTCCCCGTATCCATAGATTTAAAATCTTGGAAAATACTCTGAACCATCTCTTGGTTCACCTGTGGTTCAGGTGCAACCACATTCTCTGTAGCTTCTTCGGGTTGGTTTTGACGATGCCTACTAGGTGCCAATTTCTAAACCAATAACAAACTCCATCCATATCACTCTCTAGTAACTGATGGATTAGCATTTCAAATTGTATCACATCAACTATCACAACATTGTTTTCCAAAAGCAACCTTTTTCCATGTTAAATCATTTTTGAAAACTTTCAACTTTATTTTTGAAAATCAAACCATTTTCAAAATATATCAACCATGCTTTTTCAAATTCTTTAATTTGAAAACAGTTTCAACCCTTTTTTTTAAAAAAATCAACACTTTTTACAAAACATGAATCATTACTAGAAATTATGTATGCACTCCTAGTGGGAAGTCATTATGCTACAATTCATTTCATGCTCATCTCATTGGCTAAACTCATGACAATGAGATTTCCAAATCCTGTAAGTGTCTCCAAAACACTTATGTACTTAACTCCCTGGTAACTTGAAGTTCAGCATAAAAGGGATAGCTACATCCTTTTATGCTATACATTTCAAGTTCTTACAATCCTAATCCTATCTAATATTTTGTCCCAAAGAATAGATAAGAAGGAATTTCAACTCCAAGACCAAGAATATGGTTGAATACTTATTAGGAAAGGATTGAATAAGCTGATAACATTTATACCAAGATCAAAAACCAATCATAACCAAGTAAAAAAAAATGTAAATGAAACCAATTTGTAGCAAGTTATTTTCTAGAAAATAACTAGACCAATCTTAAAAACCAATTTTTATTATCATTTGGGAATACCCATTCCACAGTTCACAACACACCCACACATGCATGCTTCATTCGATAGTTCCATACTCATGGGTGGGCTCTCTTCCAATTACCTTATGTCCCACTGATACCCTCCCACAATCTAGGGTCACATACCTTGTACCCCAATGGTACTCCTCCCTTATTAAGGTCCCGTTAATCATGAAATAATACTAATACCATTTATTCCAAATATTTCCATTACCAAAATAAACAACTTCAATAAAACTGAAATTTTATTGAAAACCAAAGAACAACCAATTTCAAATAAACATTTCATTTCAATAAAAATTTCAATTTTATTGAAAACATATAATCCAATTAATGTTCCAACAATCCAGAAAACCCCCTTTTAAAATACATATTTTAAAACCAAGAACCAAAGCACTCATTCAAAATCCCCAATGTTCTAGATTTCACACTTTCCACTCAAGAAGGTTTCCAATAAGTGTTCAACAACCAAATAAAAATCAATTCATCACAATAAATTAAATTTGAAATCATTCCAATCACTTCTACTAAGAGGAGTCGAGAGTGAAGCCTCATACCTCAAAGTTTTTGATGAAACCAAACAAAGGATGAATAACGCTCACAAAAACCAGGTTGATTCTTCAAAGAAACGACCTTAAATACCTTATCCTGTCAACAAAAAAGCCAACTGTCAACTTATTTGAAAAAAATTCCTAGATCTACCCATAACTGGCATAAATATTAGTACCAAGAAGAGAGGAAAAGTAGATCTAATAGAACACTTACTCAGAGAGATGTACTACAGACGCAACGAAGATCCAAAGGCGATCAGATCGATCCATAAGAAGGAGTGCCTTAGAAAATTTCCTAGGGAGAGTCTAGGTTCGAGATCCAAGAGGTCTAGAAATAATAGATTGAGTGAAATGACCAAACTCGAGACATTAAGTTGGGTGCAAGCTGGCTCTTGACGTATACCCCATGGTCACGACGTGAAGGACACACTGGATAAGTACACCAAAAAATCTATCTCCTTAGGCTAAAAAAAATATTTAAACATTACACGACATGTACCTTAGGTATACGATGTGTACCAGCTCATAGCGTGAGCCCCTCTTTATGACTTGAATCTATCCCCAAGTATACGATGTGTACTTCAGGTACATGGTGTATACTTCAGGTACACTACCTAAAACCTACAAAAAACCCCAGAAAACTACTTTTAAGGATCCTTAATCAAAAGGGGACTTAGAAAATGTGGAAAACATACTTGATCAAGGTAATAGGATGTCAAAAACCAGAAACTGGGGGTGCTACACAAATGAAATGGGTGAGATGAAATTATTAGTAAGGGTTACAAATAGAGGAAGAATGAATCAAAAATAATTGAATCATAATCGAATTGGTATAGTTAATATGGCATGGTGAATAAATGAAAAACACACACCATTAATAAACTGATAATGAAACTGCATCCATAGATTTTTTCATTGTGAACCTCATGGATAATGATAACTGAATATTAATAAAGATATATTATTATTAATTGTAAGTCATGTGTATAGATCATGATACCACTATACCGTCGAAATGTTTTAGGTCTGTGGGTAGAAACCTGCCTGATTTTTCCAAACAAACTCAAAGGGCTTTTCACCAACGAATTTATCTCATGAGACCTGTCGATGCATAGTGGAGATATAGAGGGCCCGAACTATCACTGCAAGTCAAAATAATTATTTATACATAGATTTAGTACAAGTACAATATTCCTTCTCAATATCCGTATGCATTATAGGATACATATTCATCAATACTTACATAGTTAAAACAACATTCCAAATAAACACCATATGTAAAATGGTATACGACTTAAGGAAATAATCATATACCTAAAAATAGAATATGGATATATAATATATTTAAAATTTCAAATGAAAAATGATCTCAAATGGGTAGTGGATACACTACATAAAAAATATTAGGTGCACAATACCAAGTAATTGACAATGAAATGGAAATCGAGACGAAGTCCCTTACCACGTTGTAATCAATTGAGTTGTATGGACAAAAATTAATAACCACAAAATAAATCACAGAATACAATGAATATAAATAAAATAATGATAATATGTATCAAATTTTAGTACATAATACACTACATGTAATAAATAAGTGGCGAACAATAGAAATATCACAGAATTAAAAGTGAGATAAGAAACCCCTTACCTTATGCCTGAATGTGTTCTTATATTGATCTTAATGACATGATAAATCAAATTTATCTTAATTAATTAATAATTAATTAACCTTATATAAATTTATTTGATTTATTTTAACCTTATTAGGTTCATTAATTTCCTTTTTGATGAGTTTAATAGGTTCAATTTTATTGTTTTGGAAGTATTTTCTTCCTTGGTTTTCATGATCAGTTTACTTATATTCATGAATGAAAGTTCGTTTGAAATGTGGTAAAACATCCATAATTGTTAATATATATTATTAGTGACATTATATAGATATAAATTATCATATAATTATTTTGGTTTACATACCATGAGGATGAATTTCTTGATAAAAGATAATGATAAACACTTGGATTAACTTGGCAGTTTTGTGCATAATGAACTTATTTTGTGTTATTATTTTATATTATGAGTGTGTAAGGATTAAAGAACATTAAATAAGATTAAATATATATATTATGATATTTTTCAACCATAAAAATGGTTTCATGACCTGAATTGAAGATGGTAATAAAAATTGAGAACCCGTTGTCCTTGAATGTGATAAATTAACACATCTCAGACAGTGTTTTCATTTTTAGTATAAGAGGAGGGGGAAAGGAGAGATGATGATGAAATATTCCATTAGGACCATAAAATTCCAGTTAATTGGAGGTACTATAATTATAATATCATTTGGATGAGGATAGGTGAGGAAATAAAAATAAAATAAAAGAACTTGAAATAAAATAAAAGTTGAGAAATCCCTCACGAAAATTTGGTAGCCTAACAATTTCACTTAAAAATTCATAAAATAGTTTTATGAGAGAAAATGGGTCTCTAATAATTATTACATAATATGGAAAAAGGGTAATATGGAATGAACTATCCCAAAATAATTCAATTGAAAATAAAAAAGAATAACATAAAATGAAAGCTTTAAAAAGAGAAGGGTGGTAGATTCCCTTACCTTGTAGAGTAACTCCCAAAACTTTAAGGTTGGGACCTTGGGGGATTAATACATAATGGGAGGACTAAAAAGGAGGTAAAAATACCAGATATTAAAGTATAATTATTTTATAATGAAATAAAATGAAGGAATGAGTGGGTATTTATAGTAATTGAGAGGGAGTTTTTTTTATTAATTTCAAAGGACACCTCATTAGTGGTTTTTGAAAAACCATGGGATTTCCCATGGTATTTTCCCATGGTATTAGCCACTTGGGAAAAATCATGTCATATTTAAATATACATATATTGACCAGCCTTTTATATTAATTATTACATCATTATGTTGTCATTAAACATACCGAAAACTCAAAACTGTATTTTTACTATTCATAAAAAATTTAGGTATTTTTGAAAAATCCCAAAAAATTTACCCTAACCATTTTTTGATGTTTAAAATTCCAAAATGAACTCCATTTTTTGAAAATATTTTTCTATATATTATTAATTTAATTTTTACATAAAATCATAATTTATTCATAAATAACAATTTTAAATCTATAACTCATTTTTTAATACCTTGAACAATTAATCAACATCTCATTACCTTATAACCTAAAGAATATAAAATAATAATATGATTTACTATTTATAAGGGTCATATTAATATTCATATAGTTATTCATAAGGGCATGTTACTATTTATCAAAAAACAAGTTGCTTCTATCAGAATCCAAATAACTTACTGATCACAACTGTAGATGACCATTTTTCGAAATTCAAAACACAGATGTGGAAAATTTAAGTTTAATAGACAGGTTATGAATTTCTCATATAAATAACCAACTGTTGTTTCACTAAGACTCAGTTCTTAATGCAATATAGGCTATCAAATTAATTGAAAGTATTTAAGAGAAACATACCACAAAATTTCTGGGATGTTATATTATTCCCACCTTCTGAATTTTTGTCCTTGAATTTTTTTTCAAGTACAAATCCCTCAAAAAAGATATTGGTAGTTCTTATTCATAACATTCTCAGGTTCCCACGTCACTTCCTCTATTTTATGTTTCCTCCAAAGAACCTTTACTAGACGAGTTGTATGATTTCTCAACACCTGCTCCCTTGTGTCAAGAATCTTGATAGGCTCTTCATAGTATGAAAAATCAGGTTCCAACTCTATTTCTTCATAGTTGAGTACCTGTGTTGGGTCTAGCATGTATTTCTTTAATAATGACACATGTAATACATTATGAACTTTGGAGAGACTTAGTGTCATTTCTAAATGGTAAGCTATAAATTTGATCCTTTACATAATTTCAAACAATCTGATGTACCTGGGGCTCAGTTTACCTTTCTTACCGAACCTTAGGATACCCTTCCATGAAGATAATTTTAGAAAGACATGATATCCTAATTGAAATTACGAATCCTTTCTCTAGTTTTCAGCATAACTATTTTTACTAATTTGGGCAACTTTAATATGGGCCTAAATTTTATTTACCTTTATAGTTGTCTCTTTAATAAGTACTGATCCTATAAGTTTCCTCTCACCAACTTCATCCCAAAAAGATGGAGTTCGACACCTCTTACCATATAATGCTTCATATGGTTCCATTTGAATGCTAGAATAGAAACTATTATTGTATCAAAATTCCACTAAAGGTAAGTATTGATCCCACATACCTTGAAAGTCAAGATATCATGATCTCAACATGTCTTCTAGTGTTTGAATAGTCCTTTTAGACTATCCGTCAGTTTGGGGGTGATAAGAAGTACTCATATGAAGCTCAGTATCCAAATCCTTCTGGAGACTTTTCTATAATTTTGATGTAAATTGGGGATCTCGACCAGACACAATTGATATAGGTGCACCATAAAGTCTTACAACTTTATTAATATAAATTATTTATAGGAAATCAAGTGGTAAATCCTCTATTATAGCAAGGAAATGTGTTGATTTTGTGAGATGATAAAAAATTACCCATATTACATCATTCCTTATAGGTGTCCACAGTAGTCCTATGAAAAAATCCATCGTAATGTCATCCGACTTCCATTTAGGAATAAGTATAGGTTGCATGAACCATCTTGGATGTTGTCTCTTGGATTTCACTTATTGAAAAACTAGACACCTTGACACATAGTCAACAATTTCTTGCTTTATGTTATCCCACTAAAAATGTTCCTTTAGATATCTATACATCACAGTTATACCATGGTTTATAGAGAAATTTGAGATATGAGTATCATCTAATAATTCCATTTTCAACTCAAGTACTGATGGAATTCGTAACCTCTTCCCAAAATTCATAAATCCATCCACATACACAAAGTCTTACAATATTTCATCCTTAATAGATTTAATTTTCTTTTGTAGATTCTCATCATCAAATTGAGATCTTTTTATCTTCTTTAGTAAATATATTTTAACAATTATTTTAAAGAGGAAATATATTTCCCCTTCCATAAAAATTCCCATATCCGTCCTTAGTAGATCCATGAATATAGGATCTCTCTCAAACCTCATTTGGGTCATAAATACATGATATTTCCTGCTTAATGCATCTGCCACCTTATTTTCCTTTCCTGGGTGGTAGTGTAATGAAAAATCATAATCTTTGAGTAACTCGAGACATCTACTATTCCACATGTTGAGTTCTTTCTATATAAAAATGTATTTCAAACTCTTGTGATCCGTATATATCTCAACTCTTTCACTTTAGAGATAATGTCTCCATATTTTTAGAGAAAATATTACAGTTGATAACTCAAGATCATGAGTAGGATAATTTTTCTCATGAGTATTCAACTTTATTAATGCATAATCAATAACTTTATCATTTTTCCTAAGGATGAAACCCAATCCATTCTTTGGTGCATCAATGCATATCACAAATCCATTATTTGTAGACGGAAGAGTCAAAATTAGATAATTGGCCAATATTATTTTCAATTAATCAAATAATTCTTTACATTATTTCATCCATACAAACTTAACCCCTCTATGTGTGATCTTGGTTAGAAGGTTAACCAGTCAGGCAAAACTTAGAATGAAACACCGATAGTAACCTACTAAACCAATAAAACTATGTACCTCAGTTATGTTTGTTGGCATGGGACATTCTTGTATTGCCTTTATCTTTACAGGATCAACTAAGATTACATCCTTAGAGACAATATGGACAAGAAAAGAAACTGATTGAAGCCAAAATTTACACTTTCTAATCTTACCATATAATTCATTTCTTCTAAGATTTTTCATAATAATCCGCAAGTGATTCTCATGGTCTTCATATCCTTTTGAGTATATGAGGATATCATCGATAAATACCAAAACAAAGTCATCCTGATATTCCTTGAAAACTCTATTCATTAGATCCATGAAAACAGAGGGTGAATTAGTAAGTCCAAAAGGAATTACTATAAATTCATAATACCCATATATAGTTTGAAATGCTATCTTTGGAATATCTTCCTTCCTCACACCATCCAATGGACCGAAGGTCTTCATTTTTTTTTATTGATTTTTGATAATCCACCTTTCAAGGGGTGAGGTGGAACCCTTAAAATTCCCATAGTCATAAGTATTACATGGCCCTGTAGGCCTTAGAGTAATTAATTTCCTGTAGGCTTCAAACATTACATACAACCCAGACTAACTACTTGGAACTGCTACTACCAGCATCTTCATCGTGAAATCATCTCTCTACCTTTGCATGGTTTTTTGGCTAGGCTATACCATGCATGCATAGGATTCTCCTAATGTAAGGTTCCATACCCTCTCATTCTTGCAATCCGTGTAGCTTCTCCTGTGGTGAAAGCTCCTTGATCATCCTCCTATAGAGCTTGTTCCTTGTAGGTTGTCTAGTTTTCATCTGCACTAATGGTGGCTCGAAGGACTTGAGGTGGCCCGAAGGCCTTACTGACCCGAAGGCTTGGGTATCCTAAAGGCCTTAAAGGACCTGGGGACCAAATTGGCAACCCGAAGGCCCAAACAGAGGAAAATTCCAGGCTACATAGTGCCAAACAGTGCCTACTACAATTGCCGCTACAATACCTGCTACAGTACTGCACAATTCCTGCTATAGTACCTACTACAATACTACTACAATACTACTATAGTTTTGATACAGTACTACTATAGTACCCCCCCAGAAAATTGTGCCTCTGCATGGATTTGATTCCGGGTTGCCTGGATGCACTTAAGAGTCCTCACAAACCGGGCTGAGGCTCATTTTCTCTTCCTTCCTCACACACATCTTATGATATCCAGATCGAAGTTCAATCTTTTAAAAATATTGGGATCCGTGAAGTTGATCAAATAAATCATCAATTCATGGAAGATGATACTTTTTCATTATTATAATAGCATTTATTTCCCTATAATAAATGCATAGCCTTATGGATCCATATTTCTTTTTTGAAAAAGAGGACAAGGGATCCCCATGGAGAAACACTAGGTTGAATAAATATTTTTTCACTCAATTCCTCTAGTTTCTTATTTAGCTCTACTAATTCCATAGTGACCATTTAATAGGGAGTCTTTGATATAGGTCATGAACTAGGAATTAAATCAATAGAGAACTCAACTTCTCACTCTAGAGGATGTATAAGTAAATTCTTTGAAAATACATCAATTGATTCTTTCACAATAGGTAAGTCTTCAATTTGAATATTTATTGCCTCACACATAGCTATTTTTTCTATTACTCTCCAAGAATTTTAGTCAGTAGAGCTACTGGGGGTGGATCTAGATAAGAATCAGATGGTGAGGTTTCTGCTCTAAAGATAAGGGATTCTACACCATTATGAATAATTGTAACTTCCATATTCTTGAAATAGATATTCAAATCATAATTTTATAGCCAATTCATACTTATAATTATATAAAATTCAATTATTGGTATGATGATAAGGTTAGAAACTAAAGCATGTTTATGTATCATGAGGGGGACTGATCGACACATCTTTGTTGCAATGATACATCCCCTAGGAGTTTTGATTAAAAACTTACTTATTAAATCAAATTGTAAATGTCTAATTTTCATGGAAAAATAGGAAGATATAAATGAATTCGATGATCTAGAATCAAATAAAGAATTGGATAAGTTTGAGGAAATAATTAAAGTACCTTCCACCACATCATTAGGAACTTCAACCTCTATAGTTGTAATCACATAATATTTCCCTTTCTCTCATGACTTTTCTGAGTCAAGTTTCCTTAGATCTTAGGAAACTCATTTTAATATTGTCCCATATCTTTAAAATTGTAGCATATAACATCATTTAATTGTCTCTTCCCCTTGCATTCACTAGATCGATGACCCCTTTCTCCACAATTATAGAAAACTCCCATGCGTTTCAAGAATTTCCTAGGATGATTCTTTCCACAGTTCATTCATAATGTAAATTTATTCATTCCCTTCTTCTTTATTGGAACTTCATCTTTTACATAGTTGGTAGAATTCCTCTTTTTATCTTGATTTCCATTGAAAAAATTTGATCTTGGAAATTCCTTTTCTATTTTGATGGAACTTAATACAATTTCATCATATGATGAAAATGTTTGAGAAGATAGTTCCCTTTGAATAATTGGCTTAAGACCTTCAAAAAAATGATCAATCTTGACTTCCTAATCATATATAAAATCTATATCATACTTGGATAATATTATGAAGGTAGCCTCATAATATGAAACACTCTCTTCTTCCCTTTTCTTTTGGATAAGGAATTTACTCTTCATTTTGGTTTGTTGTTCATGAGGGAGATATTTGTTGAATAATATTTCCTTAAAAGTTATCCATTCTATATATTATATTTCTTCTTCCTCCGTGGTATTTTGGATCAAGGACCACCATTGACCAATATCACCCTTGAGGTAATATACTTCCTGTTCCACCTTTTAGTTTTCATTGCATCTTAATGCCAGGAATATATTTTTAAGGGAATTGATCCACTGCTCAGCTACCATTGGATTATTAGACGCACTAAAATATGGGGTATTCTACCACATGAAAATATCTAATATAGGTGTAGCAAGGTTATTTGACATGGCCTGAGTAAGTTGTCCCAATATGGTCATGATCTGATCTTCTCTAACACTAATTGTGTTGAATTTCTCAATGGAGAAATCCATATATTGTTCACAGGTATTTATTCACCTTCTTCCATTAAGTGACACCACTAAACAATGACATACACTAAATTAGGCCATAGTTCATAATTTATAACTAGAAAACACTTAAGATAATTTGAAAATGTATGCACAACTAATCTCATAATCATAAACATTGTTTATATTTACTTTTAAATCATTAATAATTGTTTTTAAAGAAAATGTAAATTATCCTAAGCATATACCTTGGGAGTGTCAAACCAGGTGCACAATAAGGCCCGTTTTCGTGTACTGGGATACCCCGGGTCAAGCCCAAAACTCATTGTCGGAGTTTTCACTCCTAGGTACATCTGTTCCAGAACCACATCCACTTGTAGTATATAGAAAGGGATATATTTTATAGAAATATACACATAATCTATTATTTTCCAAAATAAAAATATGTTCTTTTATGTTTATCCTCAAATACTATATTAGGGGTTTTTTCCCTACTCTAAGTTTTCTAAATCAAGTTTACAAGTTTTCTACTAAACTTCCTCTTATACCAACTGTAAGTCCCCGACCCCAGAAGCCCGAAGATGGTGCATTAATTATTACATTAGAATGATTAAAATGAATTAAATCAATAAGGAACAATAATTTTAGTAGTCTTTAAAAAACTAGATACAAACATGTAACTCACATTACATTGAGAAAGGTAACAAAATACAATACATAATAAAAACCAATAAACTGCATCCATGAGAAATCAATAAATAGTATCTTATTCATAATCTGTTAAAGGTAAAAAAATGAAAGGGGTGAAATCAAATGATAATTGAGGGTTAAAAATAGTGGAATCATGAATCAATAATAATTTAATCATAATCAAATTGACATAGTCAATATGGCATGGTGAATAAATGAAAAACACACGCCATTAATAAACTCAGAATGAAACTGTATCCATAGATTTTGTCATTGTGAAAACCCCATTGATAGTAATAATTGAAAATGAATAAAGAGATATGATTATTAATTGGACATTATGTATTTTGAAAATGATACTATTATACAATCGAAATGGTTTAGGTCTGTGGGTAGAAACCCATATGATTTTTGGAATCAAACTCGAAGGGTTTGTCGCAAAGTAAATTGTCTCATAAGACCTGTCGATGTATCGAGGGTATATAGCAGGCCCCAACCGTCACTTAAAGTCCAAATAATTATTTATACATATATTTAATATAAGTATAATATTCCTTCTCAATATCTGTATGGAGTAGAGGATACAGATTCATCAATATTTCCATAGTTAAAATAACATTCCAAATAAACACCGTATGTAAAAGGTTATATGACTTAAGAAAATAATAATATCCATGAAACTAGAATATGGATATATAATATATTTAAAATTTCAAATGAAAAATGATCTCAAATGGGAAGTGGATACACCACATAAGAAATATTAGGTGCACAATACCAATTAACTGACAATGAAATGGAAATTAAGATAAAGTCCCTTACCACATTGTAATCAATCGAGTCATATGACCGAAAATTAATAACCATGAAATTAATCATAGAATAAAATTAATATAAAGAGAATAATGATAATATATATCAAATGGAAGTACACAATACACAACATGCAAGGAATAAGTGGTGAATAATGAAAATATCATGGAATTAAAAGTGAGATAAGAAACCCCTTAACTTATGCCCGAATGTGTTCTTATATTGATCTTAATGACCCGAATAATCAAATTTATATTAATTAATTAATAAGTAAATAAACTTATGTACATTTATTTTATTTATTTTAACCTTATTATGTTCATTCATGTCCTTTTTTATGGGTCTAAGAGGTTCAATTTTATTGTTTTGGAAGCATTTTCTTCCTTGGTTTTCATGATCGGTTTACTTATATTCATGAATGAAAGTTCATTTGAAATGTGGTCAAACATACATAATTATTAATATATATTATGAGTAAAATTAAAGATATATAAATTATCATATAATGATTTTGGGTTATATACCATGAGGACGACTTGTTTGATAAAAGATAACGATAAATGCTTGGATTAACTTGGTCGTTTTGTGCATAATGAACTTGTTTTTTGTATTATTATTTTATATTATGAGTGTGTAAGGATTAAAGAACATTAAATAAGATTAAATATATATATATTCTGATATGGCTAAATCATACAAATTATTTCATGACCATAATTGAAGATGGTAATAAAAATTGAGACCCCGTCATCCTTGAATGTGATAAATTAACACATCTCGTACGATGTTTTCATTTTTAGTATAAGAGGAGGAAGAGAGAGATGATGATGAAATATTCCATTAGAATAATAAAATTAAATTTAATTTAAGTTACTATAATTATCATATCATTTGGATTAAGGGATAATAGGAAATAAAAAGAAGAGAAAGGAACTTGAAATAAAAGAAAAGTTGAGAAATCCCTCACGAAAATTCGGTAGCCTAACAATGTTACTTTAAAATTTATAAAATAGTTTGATGATAGAAAGTGTGTATCTAATAATTATTAAATAATATTTATAGAAAGGGGAATATGTAATTATATTTCCCAACATAATCCAATTGAAAATAAAAGAGAATAACATAAAATGAAAGCTTTAAAAAGAGAAGGGTGGTAGATTCCCTTACCATGTAGAGTAACTCTCAAAACATGAAGGTTGGGACCTTGGGGAATTGATAAAAACTTGTTAGGACTCATATGGAGGTAAAAATACCATATATTATAGTATAATAAGTTTTTAATGAAAGAAAATTAAGGAATGAGTAGGTATTTATAGTAATTGAGAGGGAGTTTTTTATTAATTTCAAAGGACACCTCATTAGTGTTTTTTGCAAAACCATGGGCTTAACCATGGTATTTTACCATGGTATTTGTCACTTGGGACACCTCATATAATATTTTACTATAAATAATTAGACCAGCCTATTATATTAATTATTACATTATTATGATGTCATTAAACATACCGAAAACTCAAAACTGTATTTTTACTATTCACGAAAAATTCAAGTATTTTAGAAAAATCCAAAAAAATTCACCATAAACATTTTTTTGACATGTAGAATTAAAAAATTAACTCCATTTTATGAAAATAAGTTTCTAAATATTATTAATTTAATTTTTAAATAAAATTATAATTTATTCAAAAATAACAATTTTAAATCTATAACTCATTTTTTAATACCTTGAAAAATTAATCAACATATCATTACCTTATAACCTAAATATGATAAATAATAATATGATTTAATATTTATAAGGGTAATATTACTATTCATATTACTATTCATAAGGGTATGTTTCTATTCATGAAAAAATAAGTTGGTTCTATCAGACTCGAAATAACTTACTGATCACAACCATAGATGACTGTTTTTTGAAATTAAAAACAAAGATGTTGAAAATTTAAGTTTAATAGCTATGTTATGAACTTATACTATAAATTAACAAGTTTTGTTTCATAAAGAATTAGTGGTTCATGAAATATAGGCTATCTAATGAATTGAAATTATTTAAGAGAAACATACCATAAAATGTTTGGGGTGTTATAGTAATTAAATAGAATGGAAGAGAAGAGAATCATTTACCTTGAGAGGGTGCTTCTAAAAGATCAGGAAGAGATTTTTAAGATATTTTTAATACATTTAGAGGAATTTATATAGGATTATGGATAGGAAATTAATGATAAATGGGGTTTAAGTGAAGAGGAATGAGAGGTTTTATGGGTATTTATATCAAAATTGAGGGAAATTCTGTTTTAATTTCTAAACTTTGATTTTGGAATCTATGTTATAAAATAATCCAAAACAAAAACCATCCCATGGTTTTTGAAAAAGGGGAGTGGTTTTAAATATTTTATTAAGATAAGTATATAACTTATTAAAATAATACCATTAGTGGTGTGGAAGTGGGTCATGTTCATAAAGAATTGTTTTTAAAACATTAAAATATTATATAGGTTTTGGATAATTCATTAAAGGTTTTTAAAGTTAATAAAATAAATTAAAAATTAAATTATTTTAAAGGTGAAAATTCATTTTGTCATGAATTAGTTTTATATAATTTATTACATCACTTTTGGGTTATTATGATGTCAAAATACACACTGTATATTTATACCGTTTATAATTTTTACCGAAAAATTCAAATGTCTTAGAAAATTATAAAGAATTAAATATTTAATAATTTAGAAGTTATTATTTCAAAAATAATATTTATTTTACCAAAATAATTTTATAAATAAGAGAATTTACACTTTTAAATAAATATCTTTTTTACTATAAAATATTAGTTTTTATAATGCTAACAACTTTTAAAACCTTATAAAAATCAAATTGGAATTTTTTAAATTATATTATCATTTATATTTAAATAATTATTATTTAATAATAATATTTCATGAAAATAAAATTTATTTTAAAAATTCTTGAATTTATCAAAAAGAATATTTTAATTGAAACTAAATATTTCCCAAAAAATACAATTTTGTTTTCTTTGTATCAAAACCTAATTTTTATCGAACTCATTATATAATCATATATATAAATTAATAATTAAAGGGATAAATATGATAATTATTTTTTTAAAATAGAAATATAAAAATTCATACTATAAGAGTTAGGATATATAACCCCTTATTACACCACTGTATACCCTAAGGGTAAGGTGTGCGATGATGAAACTTTCTTGGGGTGGTTCAACAAACATGGTTTGGGTTGTAATCTTGGTAATCTTGAAATTATCCTATAAATAGTTTCACTCATGATTCAATTGTTGAATAGAGACTTATTTATTTTCAAGGGAAAATCCTAGTGACACTATCTCCCTTGAATGTTCCATTAAACGATATTCATCGAGCACGATCCTACTGGTCAAGGCTATCATTTATTACTTATATGTTAGTTCAATTTTATCATAAACCTTAATATATACTAATCATAATTTACATTATATAATGAATATATTATCAATTAATATGATTCTTAATGATGTTTTATTACTAACAAAAAAATTATGGCTATAGTTTATAACAATACAAAATAAGAATTTAAATATAGTGAATATGTCTCTATAACTACATTACTTAATAAGGAATCTATTTATTTAGAAGGGAATTTAATTTATAAAAGTTTGGGTTGTTACATTTTCCCCCGTTCATAAATTTTTCCCTTAACATTTCATATTTTACACTAAAACAAATGAGTTTACTTTTGTTTCATTACCTATTCCGGTTCCCACATTGCTTCCTCAAACTTATGGTTCTAACACAATAATTTGACTAGGAGAGGTTACTTATTCCATAAAACATTTTCTCTATGATATAATACCTTCACCAGATAATAATTGCTTAAATATCATTCTCCAAGGGAACCACCTCAAGATTCATTACATGTGAGGGATTCAATATGTACTTCTTCAAAAAGGATATATAGAGCACATCATGTTATTGAGATAGGTTAGGCGGGAGTGCTAGTCGATAGGCCACAACTCCAATGTGATCAAGGATCTCAAATGGGATAATGTATCTAGGAACAATATTTCCCTTCCTCTCAAACCTCATTACTTTTTTCCATGGGGATATATGAAGAAACATTTTATCTTTTATCTCAAACTCTAAGTCTCATGGACAATTGTCTATATAGTTTTTCTGTTGATATTGTGCATATTTCTTATGATGTTGTATGGTTTGACCCTTATCTTTTTATTTCCTGGATAAGATCAGGTCCTATCATATCCCACTCCCCAAATTTGTCTCTTCATGTTGGATTCCAACACCTTTTCCCACATAGATCCTTATAATGTTCCATTTAAATACTATAATGGAAATTGTTGTTATATAAGGACTCCACTTGGAAAATGTTTTTATCACAAAATTATTGAAAATCCATTTAATAAGATATAATCATATACTCTAGATATTGAATGGTTCTCTAATATTTAACATTAATCTAAGGGTGATAAGTAGTATTGAAACTTATCGCTGTACCCAACGCTTGTTGAAGGCTTCTCCAGAATATCAAGGTAAACCCCAGATCTCAATCAGATACAATATAGAGTGGTACTTCGTGAAGTATTACCACTTCCATTATGTATATCTTAGTGATATGTTCAATATATAAATATTCCTTGGTAGAAATTAAATTCTCTAAATTTTTAAGTAGATTAACTACCATCCAAACAATGTTATTTTATTTTGTTTTTCTAGGGAGTCCTATGGTGAAATACATGGCTACTTTTTACCTTTTCTATACTAGTATTTAATTTTTTTACACCAAAAACTTAGACTTATATCATTTATAATTGAGTTGTTGGCCTTCCAAGCATCAGGATACAAATTATTCAATCTCCCTCTTCATGTTATACCACCATAAATTTTGATTCAAATATCTATACATCTTAGTGCATCTTGGATGAATAGAGAAGGATGATCCATGCACGTCATCCATAAGTTACCTCATTAGTTATAATTTTTATGGGACACATATCTAGGTTCTAAAAATTATAACCCCATATTTAGAAAAGTGAATCTTCATAATATTCACTACCATTCTATGTAGATCCTCCTCATCTTTCCGGGAATCCTTGTTCTTCTCAAGAATGGATGGTTGATCATTTATTTTATAAATTTAGGACGAAGTTCCTTTTATGATCTCCATTTCCATACCTTAAATTTACATGGATATTTGATCACTTTTAATCATCTTCATGGATAGGGTTACAAGATCATTTTTACCCAAAGAACCTTCTACTTTATTCACCTTATCTAGATGGTAATGGATTGAATAGTCATAATACTTGATCAACTTTAACAACCTTTATTGGTTCATATTAATATTCTTTTGTGTGAATATATACTCGAGGCTCTTATGATCCATATATATGTTAGACTTATCCCCCTAGAGATAATTCCACAAAATATTCAATGTGAAGATCACTACAACCAATTCCATATCATGCCTTAGGTAGTTATTCTTATGGATATTTGATTGGTGGGAGGTATAGGCTATCAATTTTTCATTTTTCATGAGCACACAACACAATAATTTTTTGAATGCATCACCGTTGATCATAAATTCTTTCCCAATAATAGGTAACATAAGAAAAATTGTAGTGATTAGACTATTTTTTAACTTTTTAAATCTCTTATCACAATCATTAGCCCAAAAAAATATACTCCATTTAGAGTTAGCTTGGTTAGTGGGTTTGAAAATCGTGAAAATTTTCTCACAATTAAGTGATAATACCCAACTAATTCAAGGAAACTGTGGATCTCCAACATAAATGTTGGTATGGGAAATCCTTCAATTACCTTGATATTTGAAGGATCCAAAGATTTCCCTTTGATGGTGACAACATTCCCTAGGAATGTTACATGCTCTATCTATAACTCTCATTAACTATACTTTATATATAAATTTTCCTTTTGTAAGGTCTTTAGTAGATTATCCTAATGATTTTCACGTTCCTCCTTACTTCTGGATTAGATATAAATATAATATATAAAGACTATCAAAAATTTGGTAAGGTAATCCCTAAAGACTGTATTCATTAAGTCTATGAATATAAATAGATAATTAGTGAGTCTAAAGGTCATCACTATTAGCTCATAGTGACCGTAAATTGTGCAAAAACCAGTCTTGGAGATATCCTCCTTCACATTTACTTGATAATATCCCAACTAAAGTTCTAATTTAGAGAATTAATGGGAACTACATAGCTGATTGAATATGTTATTAATCCAAGGGATATGATACATTTTATTTATTATGATCTTATTGATATCACAATAATCAATGTAGAGGTGCATTGACCTATCCTTCTCTTCAAAAAAAAGGGATTACACACCCCATGGTGAATCACTTGGGCATTTAATCCCTTTATCCATATTCTCATGTAGTTTCTTATTTATCTCTTAAAGTTCAATAATGGACATTATATATGGATTCTTGAATATTATAAAATCATTGGGTATTAGTTCTATTGAGAATTAAACCTATATTCTTCTAGGAATAATAGACAATTATTTGAGAAATACATCAACATATTCACTTACAATAGGAATTTCATCAAAGATGATGTTTTCCTTAGTCTCAATCATTTGAGCTAGATATGATTACTCATAAGGAAATAATATCCATGCTTGAGATAACTATTCTATAGGATATTCATATCCATCCTTTCACTTGTATATAATCGGGGGGAGATTTGTAATAAAGAGGGTGATTTCCTTCTCTCACAAATTTATGTTGGAACTATATAAGGAAATCCAATCCATAATCGAATTATACTAAAGGGAGTATCACAAGTTTTACTAGAAAATTCAGCACAAAAATATTGAAAGTTGAGAAGTTATATAATTGGGATTCAATAATTGATCCATTTTCTATTTTCATCGATAACTTGGATTCCACATTTTGAGGTAATTCTTGAATAGTTCTACTAAACCCACATTATATGAAAGAATTCATAGAACCACAATAAAGTGTTAAATTCAATATATTTGAATGAATAACTTGCATAAATTTCACCACTTCATTGTTAGGATACACATTAGTAGTCATGATTAAATATGGTTTCCCTTTCTCTATAGGTCTTGGAGGTTGTTTTCACCAGTTATCATCGGTGATCCTTAGCTTAGGAATTGGTTTGCGTAGAGTACTTATTCCTTACAGTTGAAACATTGGATCGTAGGATGAGGTTTGAATAAATCATTCCTTTTTTTCCATCACATTAATGGGTTTCTCCCATCAACATCTGATAGATAGGTTCCCTTCATTCTAAAACATAGATAATTTCCTTTTCCCCTTCAAGAAATTTACAAGATGATTCTTCCCACACTTTTAATAAGTGGTATGTTGGAATTTCTTACCCTCATGAGATTTATCCATTGCTCCACCGGAATTAAACTCCATTACCTACTTCTTGTCTCCAGACCCTTAAGACCCATAAATTAATAAATCTCCATTTATAATTTGAGGGAATATTTAACACTCTCTTCATAGATAACAAAGTCTTGAATCACCAAATGTTTTCATAGTTTCATCTTTATCCCACTAAATAAGGGGTAAATTTTACTTTTAGGTTCAATGAAAAATCCAGAGGTGCATCGTGCATGTCTTGTGAAGTTCACCTCATACTCCTTGATGGATCTATTGACCTTTTTCTTGAGTCCATGAAAATACCTCTCCATTTTATGTCAGAGAGTGTGAGGAAAATATTTATTGAAAAACATTTTTCATTATTCTTTCCGCTCAATTAATTTGACTTCTTCCCTGGGATTTGTATTATTGATCGACATCCACCATCAATCAACTTATCCATCCATATGATAAACAACCAACATGACATTATATTTCTCATAGCATCAAAGAATAGATATTATCTTTTCAATAGAGTTGATCCATTTTTCCATAATTAAGGGATCTAAAGACCCACTAAAAATTAGAGGCCTTTTTTATATAGAGGACTCAATTACAAATTGATATTTCTTAAAGGGTTGTGGATGTTCCCCATAATTTATTTTCTATTAAAAATTTGGGTTAATTGAGAAAGTATTATCATGAAATTCCTAACTCCTAATCCAATCAGGTTAGGCACCTCATTTGGATAGTCATCACATTTCCCATTACATTTGTTTTTGAATTGGTTCCTCCTATTTCTAGACATTGACTAAAATAAAGAAGAATTAGGGATGAGAATTATCTCACTATTAAAAATACAAAGGGAAACTATCAAAACTGAAGGAATAACCCATAAATCACATGTATTCCTTAACATATGAATTTTTAGGTTTTTATATAAGATATCCATGGTATTATTTATAACATCAAATTTCATTGGAATTTTTTCCCCTTTACAATGGTTTGTAAAAAGAACATGATTAACCAAAGCACATTCCTTTGGAATTCTTGGATAGGTGTACAATATTAGGAATCTTTTTTACACTCCAAGTGATGATTGAGTTAATACCCAATGCGCCCTTTTTGGGTTATTACACATAGGTACAAATTTTCCATATCCACATACACTTTTAAGTATCCATATATGGATTCATTTTCTAAAAAAACCATTCAATATAAACTTTGAAAAAATTATGGATTTTTTCTTATGTTTAATATTATCATTATGGTTTTTACTAAGGTTTTACAATCCTAATCCCCAAAAATAACCAAAACTTTCTCTCATATCATCTATGATAAAAAACATATTTAATACACTTTATTTCATGATTTATCACATAAAGATACACATAATTAAATAAAAAATATCATGAGGTATAGAGTGTTTGGGTAATTATATACACATCAGAATACTTTAAATAAGGATACAAAAACATTATTAATTCCATGAAATTCCATAAAATTCCCTTGATATTCTCAAACTACATGGGATAACCTGGGGACATACATAAGAAAGGGATGAGATATAAATCCCAGAAAGGGAAAAATCAAAGAATAACTTGATGAAAGTAAAACAAGTGAGTCTATAGGAATATAAAGGTGACATAAGAAGGTGATAATAATAAATATGAGCATAAAATCAATATATAAGATGATAACATCAAAGAAATATATAAATTTGGAAACAATATAAAACATGACATAATAAGAATAAGTCAAGGATAACCATTGAGACATCATAACACAATGTGCTTAGGAAAATCACCCATGCACCATACATTGTATATCATGAGATAAAAACATTACCCAATTCATTAGAGGGAAAAATACACTTTGGTCCCACCCATTTTATTCATATCATGTACATGAATTTGTGTACCACATATATCATACAACATAAGAAAATAGTTAATTAATTTTAATATCATGATTGATGAGTGTGGGTTACATACATGTAATTCCCAACTCAATTAATTACATGTATAACTTGGTGAATGCCCTTGAGTGGAAATGAGGATGGGTATTCACAATACAAAATTTTGGCATGGAAAGTAATGAGATAATCTTGGAAGCATAACCAGTGCACATAAAGGTTCATGGAAAAGTTTAATGAGAGTGAAAGGTGTTATAACATTACTAGGGAATAATAACAAATGTCATTGGATGTGTAAAAACACATTAAAACATTAAAAAAATGGATATCAAAAGGCTTAGTACAAATAAAGTAATTAAATAAAGGAATAGGATATAATTCCTTACCTTGAGAGGGTGCTTCTAAAATATTGAGAGGATATTCTTAAGAGCTTGTGAACCACTTGGGAGGTATTTAAAGAGTGATAGGGAGAGTAAATTCATGATTAATTAGTTTTTAGTAAAGAAAAATGAGAGGTTGGGTGGCTATTTATAGCCCGAATGGCCTTAAGGCCTTATTTTTATTTTATTATGGATAATCCCCCTTTTAAGGGTTGAAGGGGAACCCATAAATGACCCGTAGGACCAAGGCACAAGGCCTGACTGACCCGTAATACATGACCCGAAGGCCTAGAGGCAAACCATGCCCATTACATGACCCGTAGGCCCAACACACTAGAACCGACCCTCCACAGCTTCTGCAACATTGATCACATAGAACCCCACCTTGAATTGCTGATTGGCTATCATTTCCCCATACAAAGATGCATGGAATATTTATAGTAAAAATAGGGTAATTATTTATAAATTTATAAACTTTAATTTTGGACTCTAAGTGGTAAAATAATTTATTCATGAAATGTACCATAATTGTTTCCCATAGTTTCTACAAAAGGGGAGTGTAATTAATTATTTTATTTATATAAGAACTTAACTCATTAAAATAATACCATAAGTGACATGGAATTGAGTTACGTTCATAAATAAAGTTTTTAAAACCTTTAAATATAATATAGGGTTTGGAAGATTCATTAATGGTTTGTAAAATTAATAAAATTACCTAAAAATTACATTATTTTATAGGGAAAATCTATTTTTTCATATATTCCTTTTATAACATTTAATAAATCATGTTTTGGGTATTATGATGTCATAATGCACACTGTATATTTATATTGTGTTTAATTTTTACCCAAAAATTATAATGTATTTGAAAATTATGAAAAATTCACCATTAGATAATTTTGAAATGATGATTTTAAAAATTTTATTTATTTTATCAAAATAGTTTTCTAAATATTAGAATTTACACTTTTAAATAAGAATCCTTATTTATTGAAAAATACTATTTTTTACGATGCTAATAACTTTACAACCTTTATAAAAATTACATTAGAGTTCATTAAATTATATCATCATTTGTATTTAAATAAATATTATTTAATAATAATATTTCATGAAAATAAAATTTATTTTATAAATTCATAAATTTATCAAAAAGAGTGTTTTAATTGAAACTAGATATTTCCCAAAAAAATACAATTTTGGTTTCTTTGTATCAAAACCTAATTTTTATCAAACTCAATATAGAATAATATATATAAATTAATAATAAAAGGGATAAATATAATCATTATTTTATTAAAAGAAAAACTTAAAAATTCATACTACTAGTGTTTAGATATATAACACCTTATTACACTAGCATATACTGTAAGGGTATAATGTGTGGCGGTCGTACTTTCTTGGGGTGGTTTGATGAACATTGTTTGGGAAGTGATCTAGATATGATTTAACTTCTCATGTAAATGATTTTTCTTTTGTTTTAGCTATTAAATCTTGGCTTAGGGTTGGTCAAGGGTAAATTATGATGATTACATATCTCTCAAAACCTCCAATAGATGGATTTGAAAGGGTATGATCCTTCTGGTCAAGGAAATTTATTCTTCTTTATGTGTAAGTTAGACTTTATCATAAACCCTAATGTATACTAATCTTAATGGTTGTTTTAGAATGGCTATATTATCAATGGTAGTGATGGCTAATGGTCTTTTATGCCAGATAGAAAAATCAAGTCTATATTTTATAATGGTCCAAAATAATAATTGAAATATAGTACATATGTATTCTATAACTACACTTCTTAATAATGAATTTATTCATTCAAAAGGGAATTTAATTTATAATTTTTTTGGTTATTAAATTTTTTCCTTCTGATATTTACTAGATTTTTTTCTATCTACTTAACAGTTTTTGTTATTGTTTTTTAGCATGGTTAAATTATCAAAACAAATAAATAATATAAAACCATATGAAATTATTAATTAAATTAAATAGGAATGAGAATAATAATTACTTCCCATATTGGAATTATTAAAACATGTAATTATTTCTTAAAACATGTCATTTTGATTTTAGTTATGTATAGATACTGATATAGGTTTACTAACATAGAAACCTATGCATATTATACTGGTTAATTAATGATGTAATTAAAATGGTTCTTGGTTAAATATGAATTGTTTGAGTTGAGGGTGCTCATTCTTGATAGTGGGAGGCTTGAATTCTTTGATGTTATAGCCTTAGTTTCCTTTAAAACTTTGTATGGAGCAATAAATTTAATGTATATTTATGCCATATGGATTTAGGGCATTGATGTGATTGATTGATAACCTAATATAGTTGGTGAGATGATGATGATGGCATAATGATCTGGTTATGATGATGATGGTGACACAAGGTGCTAGTTATATTGATAATGTTAACATAAGATACCAGATGTAATATTATAAAAAATGGTGTAGGACACTTGGGTGCTTCTGATGAGTTCATATCAGATCTTTCTCATCAATACTTACTTCTAGATTGATGATTACATTATGAAATAATGGAAGATTATTAATTATATGAATATTTTCCAACTACGATATGTATTTTGATGATGTGTATTGCAAGTCTACCAGGTGGTAGATTAGGATGAATCCTTGTGTGCCCATATGTTTATAAAATGATAATGAATTAATGAAATAATAGGGTTAGTTATTGTTGCCTACTTATGATGATGACATACTTTAGAATACAAGAAAAGTATTAATAGTGTCACTGATACTTGACTTGGTAGATTAAAATTTTAATCTTTGAATGAAAATAGAGTAATATAAATTAATGGATAATGAATTAAATAATATTGAACTTGATTCTTGTATGATTATTTGATATCTAGACCTCAGTAGTGTCAACTAGGTGTCCTATTTGACAATAATGACATATGAGTCTAAGACTAGGTATTTTCCCTTAATGTGGTTGTGAACTATATCTATTCTGAATATTTTATTATTTAACAGTAAACCTACCCATGTAAAAAAAACCAACAACTAGAGGTTTAAGATGGTGTTTCCCCAACATCTAGTTTGGAAAGTAAACAAATGGTGGACTCCCACCTCTCCCCCACTCTCTTTTTAGCTGTAGTATTTCATGTAGGTATGCAAGGGGGTGATTTTACCGTATATGTATGATTCAGTATACGGTGGATTGTGTTTATTGCACATGAATATATTCATCATATACCATCTAAAGGATTATTTCAAGTGTGTTTTTTACGAGCTATGATGAATTGAGGTATAGTACATAATACACATGTTGTGTTGTCTTGTATAAATATTCATAGTTACTATATAGAGGATGTGGATGTGATGATTTATTGTATGAGGTGCATGGTATAATCTAGTTTCCTAAGTGTTTTCAATCATGATTATTATTGAATGGGTGTGAGCTCCTGACGTGTGATGTTTGAGTGTGAGAGAAAAAAAAAATAACAGGGAAGTGGTTGTGGGGTTCCCATATATATATATATATATATTCTCAATATTATGGTTATACTTATGTGTGTTATTTGGTGAGTGATCCATGGTGAGGATGGGAAAGGAATAATATACCTATTTAGGTGATGAGTTAGTTTCATTTATTTACTCACTGGGATTTAGTAAACTTCTTTATCATTTTTCGCGAGAGGTTTTAGGGAGTATCATACTGAGTGTACATGTTATGATCACCCTATTTATATATAAACTTTTTTCTAGGCTAGTAGGATCTTGTCAGTGATTGAGTTAGATATTAGTAGTTAAAGTAGTTGTTCATGAGTAATTTGAGTTCATATTCATTGCCAATGATTTATCTATTTTTCATTTTCATTTTAGTTGTATATAATTATGTATGAAATCACATCATTTTTTGGGAATTATTCTTTATTTATTATGATTATGAGTTGTTTGGTGGTTATTGTTATCTTATCTATTAATTCTAAAATCTTCATTAGGGTAATTCCTCCCATGTGTGTGAATATACACCCTTAGTTATATTCACCAAACCATAGCCTTTTGGAGAAAAGATTCATGCATTATTATCTATCTTCCTCTATTTCCAACTTATGAGGGGTACCTTTAGAGTGAGGGGTCCATAGAAGAGTGGTATCAAATGTGATAGTTGAGAGATAGGATGAAGTTTTGAGTTAGGTGTTGGTGAGGCTACATGGGTTGGTAGGAAAATAATATCAACTGGGATAAGTACATGATATAAATAAGGAATACTAGTTTGGAAATGGTATTTTAAGTTCTCTTCTGATTCGATGAAAGGAACTTCAATTTTACTAGACATGCTAAGATAATTGATAACGCTTTCATGGTAGATACCTAAGAAGGGATCATGAAACATGATTGTATGCTCCTGTATTTGAACAATGTATATAATGAGAAATAAGTTAAGAGAAAATTAAATTAATAAATCTAAAATAATTTGTGTACTAGGTTAAGATCCCCTAATGTTTTTTCTTTTGTATGAGTAGATATAGTTTGAAATCCCCATCAGGTTCATGCCAAAGAAATTCAACAATATGTGTTAGAAAATTTATATAGAGTGGGGGACAAGGATGATAATTATTGGATGAGTACACTACGAAAGTTCCAACACCAAAGTTTATAAAAGTTTAAGGGATCCATTTCATATTATGGGATAAACTTTTGAATGGAGGAGGAGGCGATAGACTTTGGTTTGAATCATGCCTGAAGAAATCACAAAGTTTCATTAAATGTGATGATGTTTTATAGGAAAACATAAAAGTAGTGGTTATTATTCCTCAAGTTTTCTGAGGAGTTGGATATTTTATTTGGGAAAGTTCCAAGATTAGTTTTCAGGATGAGTATCTTATTTGACCAAAAAGGAAATTTTTTAGCCAATGATGTTTTCCCTTTACTTGGGAATTTCTGAACACTTCTCTTGATATGGAGAGACCTTTGAATTACCCTATTGATCTTGAAACCCTTAAATTATTAGACCACTGAAGTGAATGTCTATGATTATTACCATTCTTTAATTTTTATCCCTTAATAATGTGTGTATGGAAAAATTATAATTCGCTAAATTGAAACCCACACACTAAATCCTTGATACATGATTGTTTGTACCACTTCAACTTTTAGTTTAAAACACACACCTATTGGCCTTTAGATATAGTAATTATAACTCATTCCTTAGGTCTGGTGTTGAGATGAAGTTATATTTTGGGGAAAGAGGTTTCTATAACCTTGTTCATATCAATTTATAACTCTATCCTTGATATCATTGTTGTGAAGATATGGTATAGGGGGAGGGGTCAGTATCATAATATATATCCTATAAACTTCTCTCAGACATAGTGTAGTGGATATTAGGTTTGGGGGAAGGGGTTATTGTATGTATTACTTAGTTTTAATTAATATAATTCTCACTTAGTCAAGATTTTATAGTCCATAGTTTAGGTAAATAGAATATTATATATTTTTTATTTAATTTATTTTCTTCCTAGTATTAGATTAATTTTCTCTACATTCTGATTTATATTTTTGTATGTCATGGGTTGTGCATGTGGTTTTGTTTATGACGTGGTTATGGCCTTGTGTTCTTACATTCTAGAAAAGGATTTCTCATGTATTGGTAATGTGTGTTATGGAATCAAACACATGAAGAGAGGGGATGTTTCACCCATCATGATGCATTATTTTTCTTGATGCGTTTTAAAACTATACAAGTGATTCAGTGTTTTCTGAATCGGACAATATCATGGTGTGTTGGATGGGTTTATTTAATTTATATGCTTGTGAAAACTATATTTATGTTTATATAAGTGTCTATATTGATTAAGGAATGTTACACATGTTAATTTAAAACTATTGAAAATAATGACATGTACTAGTAGTAAATGGTATTTGGAATGATAAATCCATTTTAGTTTTTTCATGAGTGTTTCACTATTAAATAAAGATTCATAAAAAAACTTGGCAAAAAGTTTATATCTAGATAAAGTTAATTGTTATAACTTCACGTTTTTTTATGATACAACAAATATATTAAATTGGGATCTCTTATTTTAAAGTTATGTGTATTGATATTAACTTGGTAATGAGCACGATAGGTCTATTCTATTTGAATTAAATTATTTTATGAAAGAATGTAATTTTTTGTTTATAAAATTTATTTCAGAAATCATGTTAAACATGGTAAGACAAACATCATGCTTGGAATTATTTATATTTATTATAATTATAAAATTATTTAATATAAAATATGTTAAGGTTTTAGTTACACTGATTAGTGGATTATTTAAATTTGGATATGCATATTGAATTAAACCGGTTAATTTATTGATTAGATTATTTGTTTGATTATTAATAAAATGATTTTAGAAAAACATTTAATTCTTGTGGTAACATTTTTTCTTAAATAAACATTTTCAGTTCTACCATGAAACTTTTTATCATAGTAAAATCTATTTTTGAAAATGTATTGGAAGTTTTTTTAAAAAGAGGATTTTTGATAAATAACAATATATGAAGAAGGTTTAAAAAGGATTTAATTTAAAGGTTTTATAACCTAATAGACTCTCTAATACAAGAGACTTGGTGAAATGTTTTTTCAGTATGTTTTTTAAACTGAAAAAGTTTTAATATGAAAATTTGTTATACATGTTTAGTTAGTAAGAAATATATTTAAAATAATATTTATGTTTTTAAGTCCTTAACCAGTAATACCTAATTATTTTTTATAAGTAGAATATTTAAGATTTTTAGTAAATTGTTATAAAATCATTATAATATAATTTTTTCATAATAAGTTAATAATGATAATTTATGAATGTTATTAATTAAATATCACTAGTGTGATAAATGAGGATAAAGAATGTATAGAATTTCATTTTGATATTTTTCCTAAGTAAAAATTATTAAAGTTCCATATATAATATTATTTTCTCCTAAATAGAGATCTATTATTTTTATTTAAAAAAATGTGAAGTGATTGTCTCTAAAATACATTCCCTTATACAATGTAGTTTTGTTAAAATGATTGTTTGATTGGAATACTTTGTTTGGTGGGTTTTTTATGGCTATCTGTATAGATTTTTTTATGATTATATAACATTAATTGGGAACTTGAGTCACAGATTCATTCTCAATATCCTAAGTTTCTTAATGGTTTATTTTTTTGGGATAATGTATCTGATATCATACTTATTTGAGATAATTAATTCCCCTCCTTGATTTAATGTTTTATTAATGGAATTGTTCCTGTTTGAGAGATATTACCCTAAGAAGATTATTTTGAGAATTTTTTAAGGATGTTTCAAATCTATATGCTTTTATCCATTAGAAAGTGGGATGTATTCTAAATATAGTGAGATCATTGAGTGATATATTTAAGAATGGTTAAATTACTCTCCATCATTTCACTCCCCTTTACAGGTTTTAATTTTGAGGATGAGAATTGTTTGAGAGGTATCTAATGTAAAGGTACAAAATATTCTCAAGACTTCTGATTAGCCACTAAATGAGGCTAATATTCATTGTTAATATACATAATTTTCATGTTCTTTGTTATTCATAAACACCATTTTAGTGCATTTTACACTTTGAACATCATTTCACATTATGATTGTAATACCTTCTTAAAATGCACTATTATGTGGTACATTTTTGAACATCATTTAAAGTACCCAATGATTCATCTGATTTTAAGGAATTGAATTTTACATATTTTAATTTGATATTTTTGGAAATTGATCTACACTTAAATATGAACATGTTTGATTCAGGGATCAGTGGAGAATTTATGGAGGATGATGGAGATATTTGGCAATGAAAGGAAGCAATTCTGGAGAAGGCAGATTGGACACCAGCCCACTGATGAGACTGTGGGGCCCAACATACAGGCCCAATTAATACCAAATTTCATGGGATTCTAGAAGACATGTATAGTAACAAATCACTCTTCAGAAGTTAATTCTAATGCGGCCTCCATGTTGGTCATTTAGTCGGCCCAAGTTAGCGATAAAATTCTGGGCCAGATTCTGCGGCCCAGAAAAACAGTCCACTACATTGATCATATCTCGGACTCCACAACTCCAAATGGGCCCAAATTTTACAGGAGGTTAGACGACATCCGGAGCTCCATTTTCTTCTTCTATGGACCACCCTGATTCGGCCGTCTAGAAGGTATTCCAGACGCGTCTGTTCGGTGTAGTAAAGATGGCTGCCACCTCGGGTCAAACGTGGAAAAGTACAAATTCCACAAGCTTTCCACCACCTATAGCCTAGAAAAATTAATTAAGATGCTTTGTACTGTTGTTGGTTCGACCCAAGGCTCCATAAATGCCTATTTAAGGCAGTGGTGGTGAAGGAGTTGAGGATCTTGGATTCTTTGTTCAATTGTAATGTTATGCTGCATTTTTGTTGCCTCAATCTTGCCTTTCACATGTAAGTTGTTCAATTCACTTTAGTTTCTTAATAAAAGTTCTTCTTCTACTCTTATTCTGTTGTTCTTAATATCACTTTGATACCGTTGGATCAAGGTGTGAATTTATTCACACCAACCCTTGTGAAATTATTCACACAACGGTGGAGTGATCATTTTATTTTTGTTGTTTTCTTTACTTCTCCATTTCCTCCCTTATGAGTCTACTTTCCGCTTCCATTGAAACCATGGGATCAATGGAGGGCTAACCCACTTATGGGTTGATCCAAGGGAGTAGAAAGAGGCTGTATTGGATGTTATTTATCACCTAATTAATTTATAATCACTTCTTTAATTGGGATTTTTATTTGATGATTTTTAAACTCCATCGTCCTTGTTGAATTTAAGGCCACACACTTCAAGTACTAATACGATCCTTTACCTTGAAGTGCTCAAAACTTTGATTCTTCAAGTGTATAGGTGATTAGTATTAGAGGGTGTAGGCATTAAACCAGTAAGTGATGATGTTGTTTTATCTCCTTAAATGAACTCATCTCAAATTTAAGAAATTGAAATCATTAAAAAGAAAATACGTCCAATCCACCCCGAGTGATAACCTAGGATCAACTCATTCTTTTAAATTGAATCCACTTAAATCTTTTAGATATCTTTAAAACCCATCCAAAATCAATCCAAGTTGGCCACTTCATAGCCAAAAATCCATCCCTTAGGTTTTGTATCTTAGGTATCTTCTTAGGTCTCTGTGGAATCGACAACCCAAGCTACACTACAAGGACCGTTCTACCCTTCTTCTCTTGGGTAAATTTGGGCGTGAACCAAATTTTGGCGCCATTGCCGGGGACCAAGTAAGTACCTTAGATCCAAAAAAAAACCTTCTTTCCTCGCCTCCATTCTTCTACTCTCACCCAAGATCTCTTATCTTGTCCCTTTCTCGTTTTTTTTGGCGCATGTCCGCCTACACCCGCGATTTCTCAAACAGACTAGTTAGGGTGGAAAGTCCTAGGATAGGGGAGTCAAGTGCACCTAAGGTATTGTTTAAATCAGATTCAAATATTCTTGAAACCCCAAAGTCAGAACTTGAAACAAGTCCAATGGAGGGTCATCAACAAAATCAAATTGTAAACCCTGGGGGGAATCAAATGGGAAACCAAAACCAAGAAGCTCCAAACTTAGGGAATGTAGTTGATCAAACCATGAATGACTACCTCACTCCAGCTTGGACCAATGCCCCCTCATGCATTAGACACAATTCCATAGGATACACCAACTACATATTCAAACCCCATGTCCTAAACCACCTTCCAACCTTTCATGGGATGGAGTCAGAAATGCCATACCTTCATGTCAAAGAGTTCAACGACATTGTTGAAACCATGTGTCCCCCACATCAACTAGAATCCTCTAAGATGAGGCTATTTCCTTTTTCATTAAAGGATCGAGCTAAAAATTGTCTAAACAACTTGAGACCTACATCAATCCACTCTTGGGACCAACTGCAAAGAGAATTCTACAAAAAATACTTCCCTCATCACAAAACAATTGCACTTAAAAAGAGCATCCAAAACTTTTTTGAAAAAGAGGGAGAGTCATTCTATGAAACATGGGAGAGGTTCAAAGACACCCTAAACATGGTTCCACACCATGGATTTTCCATACCTGAACAAGTGAGAATTTTCTATGAAGGGTTGGGTCCGGGTAATAAACAATTCATTGACATGATGTGTAATGGAACTTTTAAAAACAAAGCCCCAAATGATGCTTACGAGTATCTGGAAAGTCTGGCTGAACAAAACCAAACTTGGGAAACTTCACCTTATTCTGAAAAGCCACAAATAACCACTGGAATTCATACACTTAGAGAAGAGGAAAGCCTTAGGGCTAAACTCGCAGCACTCTCTAGGAAGGTTGAAGAGATAGACCTTAGGAAAGTCCATGAAATCCAAAATGTAGACCTTGTTTGCACAATTTGTGACAAACATGACCATAAAACAGACAACTGCCCAACCATTCCATCCATAAAGGATGTTCTTCTAGGAGGACCCCCAGCAGAAGTCAATGCCCTAAACTTTCAAAAGCCCCAATACCAAAACACTTTCAATCCAAGGTACAACGACCACCCAGGCTTCCGCTGGAAAGATAACCAACAACCTAGCCAACCACAGGGACAAAATTCTTACCCCCATCAGAACTACCAAACCCATAACCAGTTCCAAACCCAACCTATCCAATACCAACAACCACCGGTCCATTTTCAACAAACCATCCCACCTCCAAAATATCCCCCTGGGATAAACAAACCTACTCAAGCACCAACCCAAACTGTTCCACAAAGCCTACTAGAACAACTGTGCAAACAAATGGAGAGGATGAACTCGGAGGTATCTTCCCTAAAACAAGAACTTCAAACTATCAAAACAGGAAAGGCACCCATGCCTACTCAGGCGGTGCCGTCCTCAACTTCAAGGGGAGAGTCAAGTTGTGCTCAAACAACTCATGAACAACTAAAGGCTGTGACTGTTTTAAGAAGTGGGAAATCAATTGAGAAACCTGAACAACTAATTCAGAACCCACCTGAAGATTCAAACTTGGATGAAAATTTAAATGAACCACAAGATCAAACTGAATAAACTGATAAAAATGTGAAAGAAACAACTCTTCAACAAACAACCCCACAACCTGCACCATTTCCTCAACGCATGAGGGGGAAAACCAAACCTGAACTGAGTGAAACGTTGAGGGAAATATTTTCACAAGTCAAGTTGAACATACCCCTTCTTGATGCAATCCAAACCATACCTGCCTACTCAAAGTACCTTAAGGACTTGTGCACTTTTAAAAGAAAATTTTCACATAAAAACCAAGTCCTTTTGGCTGCTAATGTGAGTACCACCATTCAAGGTACAATTCCTCCTAAGTTGAAAGACCCAGGTTGCCCTTACATCAATGTTGAACTAGGAGAAAGCAAAGTTGTCAAAGCCTTGTGTGACCTAGGTGCTAGTGTCAATCTCATCCCATATGCTGTGTACTGCCAGTTAGGCCTAGAAGAACTCTAACCCACATCTGTCACACTTCAACTTGCTGATCGTAGCATTAGGGTTCCAAAGGGAATTTTAAAGGATGTTCTGGTAAAGGTTGAAAACTTCATCTACCCTGCTGATTTCATTGTCCTTGACAACCATCCAAACTTAGGAAATAAGGAACAAACCCCAATCATCCTTGGTCGTCCTTTCCTTGCAACAATCAACTCTGTTATTCGAGTCTGAAATGGGAACATGACCATCACCTTTGGGAACATGAGTCTAGACCTGAACATCTATAATGCAAGCTCACAAATAGGGGATGACGAGGATATTCATGAAGTAAACATGATAGGAAGCATTGATAATGAATCCATGGAACATCAAGGAATATTTGATGAATGTTTAAGTCAGAATGAGATTGATTTCCTTTGTTCATATGAAGGAAGTTTATCTCCTTGGCTTGAATCATTTTCAAATAGCTCTTATGATGAAGTCTTAGGTCCAACAATCAGTGAAACCTTTCAAGAAACCAATTTCATAGAGACCCCTCTAAATTCCTTCCCTAAATCTGATCAAGCCAATCTAGTAGCTGAAACTTCCACATGTGAGGAATCAATCCTATCTGAACCTCTAAAAAAAGAAATTGATCTTGATCCAATGTCCCAATCTTCTGCTGAAATTTTTAACCAACCTGATCTTGAATTGAAGGAACTTCCTGCTGCAGTAAAGTATGCCTTCCTAGGGGAAAATCAAACACATCCTATTGTCATTTCTTCTTCTCTTGAAGCCAATCATGAGAGGATGCTTCTAGATGTCCTTAGGAAGCATAAGAAAGCCATTGGTTGGACCCTTTCTGATATTCCTGGGATTAGCCCACTTATTGGGACTCATAGGATTGTTCTGGAATCTGATTCAAAGCCATGTCGTCAACCTCAACGGTGACTCAATCCTAATCTCATGGAGGTAGTAAGGAAGGAACTTCTGAAATTGTTGAAAGCTGGTATCATATATCCCATAGCTGAGAGTGAATGGGTGAGCCTAATCCAAGTGGTTCCAAAAAAGGCTGGAATCACAGTGATAACCAATGAGGATGGAGAGATTTTTCCAACAAGGGTGAGTAGTGGATGGAGGGTCTGCATTGACTATAGGAAACTAAACTCATTCACCAAGAAGGACCATTTCCCCTTACCATTCATTGACCAAGTCCTTGAGAGAGTGGCAGGTCATGCCTTCTACTGTTTCTTAGATGGGTACTCGGGGTACAATCAAATTGAGGTCTCCCTAGAGGATCAAGGGAAGACTACATTCACATGTCCTTTCTGTACCTTTGCCTTCAAACGCATGCCCTTCGGGTTATGCAATGCCCCTGGAACCTTCCAGCGGTGCATGATGGGAATCTTCTCAGACATGGTAGGGGATTTTCTTGAGGTCTTCATGGATGACTTCTCTGTGTTTGGGGATACTTTTGAGGGATGTCTGCAGAATGTGGAGAGAGTCTTGTCAAGATGTGAAGAAAAAAATCTGGTCCTAAACTAAGAAAAATGCCATTTCATGGTTAAAGAGGGACTTGTTCTAGGCCATCTGGTCTCGAGTAGGGGGATTGAAGTTGATAAAGCAAAGGTTGACATCATTCGTCACCTTCCATCACCCAAAACTATCAAGGAAGTGAGGTCTTTATTAGGACATGCTGGTTTCTATAGAAGATTCATCAAGGACTTTAGTTCAATATCCCGTCCCCTTTGTGCTCTATTAGTAAAGGATGCTCCATTTGTTTGGACAGAAAGCTGTGAGGGTTCATTCTCAACCCTCAAATCCTCTCTCACCTCTCCTCCCATTATGAAATCTCCAAATTGGAACCTTCCTTTTGAACTTATGTGTGATGACAGTGACTTTGCTGTTGGAGCTGTGTTAGGACAACGTTGTGATAAAACTCTTTATGTCATTGCTTATGCAAGCAAATCCTTAAATGATGCCCAAATCAACTACACCACAACTGAAAAGGAGTTACTTTCTATTGTGTTTGCCTTAGAGAAGTTTAGGTCCTACCTCTTAGGATCACCCATCACTGTGTTCACTGACCATTCTGCACTAAAATACCTCTTCCAAAAACAAGATGCTAAGGCTAGACTGATTAGGTGGGTCCTTCTCTTACAAGAATTTGACCTCACAATCAAGGATAAAAAGGGAGTTGAAAATGTTGTAGCTGATCACCTCTCTAGGATGGAATTCAAAGACAACTCAAATCACCTCTCTGTGTCTGATTCGTTTCCTGATGAACACCTATACTCTGTGAGTGACTGCCCTTGGTATGCTGACATAGCAAATTTCTTAGTGACAGGAGTCATTCCAAAATTCTTAGGGACTCAAGCTCGAAGGAAATTTCTTTCTAATGTTAGACACTATGTGTTTGATGATCCTTACCTCTATAAGTTCTGCCCTGACCAAGTCATTAGGAGGTGTGTTCCAGAATCTAAACAAGAGTCCATCCTTAAATTCTGTCATAGTGAGGCATGTGGAGGTCACTTTTCCTCTAAGAAAACATCTACTAAAATTCTTCAATGTGGTCTTTTATGGCCCACCCTTTCAAGGGACTCCTACACATTTTGTCAAAGCTGTCCTAGGTGTCAACAAGTAGGGTCCATCACAAAAAGGAATCAAATGCCACTCACTCCCATCTTAGTGGTTGAAATCTTTGACTGTTGGGGAATTGATTTCATGGGTCCCTTCCCAAACTCTCGGGGATACCTCTACATACTCTTAGCTGTTGATTATGTCTCAAAATGGGTTGAGGCCATTCCCACAAAATCCAATGATCATCAAACTGTGATTAGATTCCTAAAAGAAAACATATTCTCTAGATTTGGAATTCCTAGGGCTATCATAAGTGATCGTGGAACTCATTTTTTCAATCGTCCATTCTCATCACTCATGAAAAAATATGGAATTTCTCACAAAGTGTCCACTGCTTACCACCCACAGACCAATGGTCAAGCTGAGTTAGCCAATCGTGAAATTAAGCAAATTCTTGAAAAAACTGTCAACCCCTCTAGGAAAGATTGGTCTGAGAAACTCTTAGATGCTCTTTGGGCCTATAGAACTGCATATAAAACCATTTTAGGAATGTCCCCATATAGGTTGGTTTATGGAAAAGCATGCCATTTTCCAGTGGAGATTGAACATAAGGCCTTTTGGGCAATTAAGAAAATGAATTATGACCTCTCATTGGCCGGAACAAAAAGGAAATTAGATCTCAATGAACCAGAGGAACTAAGGATGGAGGCTTATGAAAATTCAAGGATCAATAAAGCTAGAGTTCAAGCCTACCAATCTAGGAATATCAAGGTCAAACATTTTGAACCAGGAAAACTTGTGCTCTTGTATAGTTCAAAACTTCATTTACATCCGGGAAAGTTAAGGTCTCGATGGTCAGGACCTTTCATAGTGCATCATGTATTCCCCCATGGGGCAGTAGAGATTCAGGATCCCACAAGTGGTCACATTTTCAAGGTCAATGGTCAAAGGTTAAAACCATTCGTTGAATCATTCAATAAACAGGAAATAGATGTTGATTTAATTGATCCAATCTATGAACCAGGAAAAAATTGATAAATTTGGGATCTATGTCGGGCTAACGACGTTAAACAAAGCGCTGCACGGGAGGCAACCCGTGGTTTTTATGTTTCTAATCTTTCTGAATCATCTTTATTTTTCAAATAAGATTACTTAATAATTTTTATATTTAAAAATAAAAAATAGACTTTTGACCTGTTCTTCTATTATGAGTATGGATGGGTACAAAAGAGGAGCACCATATTCATCCGTGTCACGTGGTGTGATCCTTGAGTAATACCTTACCCAGAAATTTAAAAAGAAGACAATGTATCATCAGTTTATTTTGTTTTTATTATTCAATAGGTTAATAAAAAAAAAAATATATATAATAATACAAAAAAAAAGTCCACGCCATATGCCGTGGGGCAAACCCCGTCACAACCGGCGAAGCCGCGGGGACTCGAACCCGGGACCGAAGGGAGACAGGGGCGCGCGCTTACCACTGACCTGCGGCTTCTTGTGCTACCTTATTCTATAATTTTTATATATATTCTTATATTTTACTTCCTTTATTATATAAATATATATATATATATATATTTTTTATTTTTGTTTGTTTTGTTTGTTTTGTTTGTTTTGTTTTTTCCTTTTTCCACTAGGGAACTTTGCAAGCGACATGGATATCAAAGGAATAAATTCGAGCGGCAAGAACTTCAAACTTCAACCACCAGGTGACTTCATTCCATAATCCCCATTTTCAATTTCCTTTTTAAATTTTTATTACCTACCTCTACTCCTTCTAATTTTTCATTTCTTCAAACACTGGGGACAGTGTTGTTTTAAGTTGGGGGGGAGATAAAATAAAAAAAAATGCTTTTGTGTCAAAAACAAAAATTGAATGGTTTGAAAAAAAAAGTAAATGGAAGGAAAAATTCCTTTAACTTTGAACATGGTAATACACATTGCACACTTTGAAACTGAATATCAAATAATTTAGCATGCCCTGATTCTGATTTTAATCCTTGTATAATTTCATGAGCATAGATTTTGGAAAGTGTAGCTGTCCAATGTGATATTTCATCGTTTATATTTTCATCCAAATAAAAAAAAAAGCCACAATGCACGTCCTCTAGACTGTGGAGTACTAATTTGAATTTTTGGGGTCCCATAATAAATAGCATAGGATGGTTTTATTTTTATGAATAATATGAGTATTCAAAAAAAAAAAAATTAAAAAAAAATATATTAAAAAATAAAAAATAAAAATAAAAATTTGCGTGTAGAGCAATGGATTGATAAAATGCGAGGCTTTAGGCACTTGGGGATCGTGACTCCAGAGTTGTCTAGCCCTGAGTTTTTCAATCTATCTCTATTTATGGTAATATGAATTTGTTTTTGATTAAGTTAACTTGAGACGATGCCCGAGTATGTGGGTTTCACTTGGTGCCCTAAGGCCTTTGAGTCTGGGAGTCATCGGAAAAGTCTTGCTACATGGGTTAATTTGATTAATTGCAATCTCAATTACTATAGCAATATTGCAAAAAAAAAAATCAAAAAAAAGAGGGATGAAGAATACTCATATTAGGATTAAATGTGATTCCACCTAGCGCTTCCATGATTTTCCCCTTGAATGAAAATGAACCCCCATATCTATTGTGATTCACAACACATCATTACACCTAATTGAGTTGGATGAAGTATGATGATGGATTTGATCAAAGGAATGGGCTTGGGATTGAGATCTGCTTATGAAACTATCTCGTATTAAAATATTTTGATGGGTTTCATGATTGTTTGGTATAATGTTTTTGGTGATCATTGTGTATTAAAATGTTTTTAGAAAAGGGAATTCGAATTACATTTTTGATGAGATATATTTTGCTCGGGACTAGCAAAACTCAAGTTGGGGGGTGTGATTAGCCACTAAATGAGGCTAATATTCATTGTTAATATACATAATTTTCATGTTCTTTGTTATTCATAAACACCATTTTAGTTCATTTTACACTTTGAACATCATTTCACATTATGATTGTAATACCTTCTTAAAATGCACTATTATGTGGTACATTTTTGAACATCATTTAAAGTACCCAATGATTCATCTGATTTTAAGGAATTGAATTTTACATATTTTAATTTGATATTTTTGGAAATTTATCTACACTTAAATATGAACATGTTTGATTCAGGGATCAGTGGAGAATTTATGGAGGATGATGGAGATATTTGGCAATGAAAGGAAGCAATTCTGGAGAAGGCAGATTGGAAACCAGCCCACTGATGAGACTGTGGGGCCCAACATACAGGCCCAATTAATCCCAAATTTCATGGGATGCTAGAAGACATGTATAGGAACAAATCACTCTTCAGGAGTTAATGATAATTATGCATCCATGTTGGTCATTTAGTCGGCCCAAGTTAGAGATAAAATTCTGGGCCAGATTCTTCGGCACAGAAAAACAGTCCACTACATTGATCATATCTCGGACTCCACAACTCCAAATGGGCCCACATTTTACAGGAGGTTAGACAACATCCGGAGCTCCATTTTCTTCTTCTATGGCCCACCCTGATTCGGCCGTCCAGAAGGTCTTCCAGATGCGTCTGTTCGGTGTAGTAAATCTGGCTGCCACCTCGGGTCAAACGTGGAAAAGTCCAAATTCCACAAGCTTTCCACCACCTATATCCTAGAAAAATTAATTAAGATGATTTGTACTGTTGTTGGTTCGACCCAAGGCTCCAAAAATGCCTATTTAAGGCAGTGGTGGTGAAGGAGTTGAGGATCTTGGATGCTTTGTTCAATTGTAATGTTATGCTGCATTTTTGTTGCCTCAATCTTGTCTTTCACATGTAAGTTGTTCAATTCACTTTAGTTTCTTAATAAAAGTTCTTCTTCTACTCTTATTCTGTTTTTCTTAATATCACTTTGATACCGTTGGATCAAGGTGTGAATTTATTCACACCAACCCTTGTGAAATTATTCACACAACGGTGGAGTGATCATTTTATTTTTGTTGTTTTCTTTACTTCTCCATTTCCTCCCTTATGAGTCTACTTTCCGCTTCCATTGAAACCATGAGATCAATGGAGGGATAACCCACTTATGGGTTGATCCAAGGGAGTAGCAAGGGGCTGGATGGGATGTTATTTATCACCTAATTAATTTATAATCACTTCTTTAATTGGGATTTTTATTTGATGATTTTTAAACTCCATCGTCCTTGTTGAATTTAAGGCCACACACTTCAAGTACTAATACGATCCTTTACCTTGAAGTGCTCAAAACTTTGATCCTTCAAGTGTATAGGTGATTAGTATTAGAGGGTGTAGGCATTAAACCAGTAAGTGATGATGTTGTTTTATCTCCTTAAATGAACTCATCTCAAATTTAAGAAATTGAAATCATTAAAAAGAAAATACGTCCAATCCACCCCGAGTGATAACCTAGGATCAACTCATTCTTTTAATTTGAATCCACTTAAATCTTTTAGATATCTTTAAAACCCATCCAAAATCAATCCAAGTTGGACACTTCATAGCCAAAAATCCATCCCTTAGGTTGTGTATCTTAGGTATCTTCTTAGGTCTCTGTGGAATCGACAACCCAAGCTACACTACAAGGACCGTTCTACCCTTCTTCTCTTGGGTAAATTTGGGCGTGAACCAAATTCCTTTATCATTATGGGGTATTTATAGTTCATAAGAGTTTTTCATATTTTAATAAGTAGTTTTAATTTTTTTTTGAAAATTATGAAAGTAATTTATAGGTTTTAAAAGTTTAGTAGTAAATTAAAACCTAGAAATTAATGAAATAAATGGGTTAGTTCTTGATTATTATTTGTAATGATGAAATACTTGAGAATAAAAGAAAATTATTAATAATTCCATAAACACTTAGATTATAATATTAAAATGTTAATCTTGGAATGAAAATAGAGTAATATAAATTAATGTATAATGAATTAATTAATATTGAATTTGATGCTTTTATGACATTTGATACCAAGACCATAGTGCTAGAAAATAAGTTTTCTATGTAAAAATAACAACATATGTGACTAAGGATAGGTATTTTCCCTCTGTGTAGTTATGTGATACATATATTATTTATGTTTTGTTATTTAATATGAAACCCACCCATGTTATAAGGGAAGTAAAAAACCATAGGTTGTGAAGGGTGTTTTACCCAAAATCTAGTACAGAAAGGATACATATAGATGACTACCCATATCCCCCACTCTATTTAGCTATATTTTAATGTGCATTTATGCATGTGGGTGATTTTCCTATACACATGTGATATGGGATATGGTGTCTTGAGGTTATTGCGTATGCATGTATTCTAGATGTGGTATACGAAATATAGTTATAAGTGTGTTATGTACTTGTTGTGATTACTTGAGGTATAATATATAATACATAGGATATGGTGGATTCCATAAATATTCTTGGTTACTATATGGAGTATGTGGAGGTGATTATGTGTTGAATGAGGTTCATGGTGTAATCAATTTCCTAGGTGTTTTCATGCATGATTATTATGGAAGGGATGAGAACTATTAACATTTGATGTTGGGTAATAAGAGTGGAGAACTAGTGGGGAAGTGGTTGATGGGTACCCATTTATATATAGATATGTTTCTAATATTTTGGATATAGTTATGTGTGTTATTTTGTAATTAATCCATGGTGATTATGGGAAAGAAATAATATACCCATTTATGTGAGGATTAAGTTTCATTTATTTAATCATTTGGATTAATATTCTTATTTCACATTTTTCATGAGAGGTTTCAGGGAGGATCCTTCCAAGTATACATGTTATGCTCACCCAACATATATAAAAACTATTCTTCAGGTTAAAAGGAGCTAGTTGGTGATTGAGATGGACATTACTACTTAGAGGAGTTGTTTAAGATCTGTTTGAGCTTTATGGTCACTGATGATGATTTAGCTTTTTTCTATTACCTTTTCAGTTGTATCCAGTTATATATGACTTCACATAATGTATTTGGGTTTCCTCTTTATTTATTATGAGAAAGAGTTGTTTGGTAGTTGTTCTCATCTTATCTCTTACTTCTAAAATATTTATGGGGGAAATTCCTCACATGTTTTTGATTATATACCCTCGGTAATAGTCTCTAACCCGTACCCTATTGGAGGTAGGGTTCGAGCATCATAATCTCTATTCCTCCATTGTCATCCCAGGAGGGGTACATTTAGAGGAATTGGATCATGTCATAAATTCACATTGGGATTAGGAAATTCCATTCCATTTGACTTTAGATTGCTCAGAATAGGCCCTAATCATATGAACTAAAACTACAAGACAAGAAGGACCTCATTGTATAAACTTAAACCAAATGATGCTCGAGTCCTTGTTTCATGATGTTAAACTAAACTGCATATATTCTATCCTTCATAACCTTTAAACTACTTGAAGTGGTTGGTTTATATGACTTAAATTCCTTTTTATTAGAGTTAGATTCATATTAGATTCTCTAGAATATCGTTCCCTATCCATCAACTCACACTAGGGTTAAGACGCCCCCATCCCCTCTTTGTAATTGTGTTTGGTATTCTATCTCTAAATAATATTGGGTTTTATTTAAAAACTCCACATTAAGATGGACATATTTCTTATTTCATGTATGTTTGACCAAGAATTGTGTATGCATATTTTTCAAATAACTACATGTGTCTTGATTCTTTTTTTCAAAGGATATGTAGTGATGCTCAAAGGCCTAAAAACAATTCCAAACATAAATAATATCAACTTTAATCCTTAGTGCGAGCCTTAACCAATTCAAATTGGGTTATTTAAATTGAAAAACACTAAGACAACATATAATGGATCCTAGATCTTCTATCCTAGGTATATATATAGAGCTTATTTCTAGTTATAATATTATACCAAAATGAAAACACTGCTTATAAGAACTATGTGTATCTTGATTACTATCTTTACAATGTACATAGTGATTTATAGATGCCTTAAATCAGGTCTAACCACAAGTCCTATCCCTATCCATCATAGTGTATGGGTTCCCTAATTCATGTCAGGTCTCCCAATGGCCCTATATTAAGATAGAACCATTTCAATCCACCATGGTGCTAAGACCCAATTCACATTATGTCTCTCTCATACTCCCAATAATACCCTCACCTATTTTATTACCATATCCTATGAACATGATATAGATCAATGTAAAGTCATTATATGAACTACATGTGGATTGATTCTTTTCATTTATGGGCATATATCAATATCTAGATTACCTATCATAGAACCAATCTTGAATTTAATTTCTATCCCATTTTATTACCTTCATAATTCGTGGGTTTTTATATTCACATTAGATCTTCTCTCATTAACCCTATGTTAGGATGAGAAATTATAAAATCATTTCTAAGAACTATGAGTGGATTGATTATTGTTATTAAAAGATATATATAAATGTTTAATTCACCTATCTTGGATTTAGCTACAAATAACGATCTACTTCTACTCTCCTTGAGTGACTAAAATTTAAATTTTTTATTATCAAAACACTTTTTAAGGGAAAAGTGAGAAACCACATAGTTTAACTAGAAAAAACACTGAAATAAACTAAACAATTATTGAAGGAAATTTTAAGCTAACCAGAAGATTTCTCCTTATAAAAATTTTAAGATATAGAAGTTACCTGGGTGTATGGATCACCATTTAAAAGGTCTTCAAAGTGATATGCCAAATGGTCCCAAGATTTAATGTATTAATATTTATTGATCTTACACTATCTCACATTTCATTATAGTTTAGTCCGAGACAGTTATGAACTATAGTGTTTTATTCACCTTCTAAATATCCACTTCCCATATTCCAAACATTTTACCTTATGTTTTTTTGAATCACCATTAATCTTTCATGGATATTGGTAATGATTATATATGATTCTAAAAGGACCCCTATATCTAGTGAAATCATATGCACCATGTATCTAGCCAACCCATTATCAACCAAATTCATGTTTTCATCCTGAGATAGAGATTATCTAACCCCATATCCCCTCAAAAATATTATGGTAGAACCTTTCTTACAAATTCAGTAAACATTAATCCTTAGTATTCTTGTTACATTACATCACTTCTTGATTTTAGATAAATCAATATATGATTTACTTTATTATAATTCCTTATTCAAATATTTAAAAGAAATCTTATATTTTAAAACCTAATCATATTGTAACATACCACAAATTATTCCAAGTTCTTTGAACTTAAAGTATGTGCACCGTTTCTTGAGGATGATTGTATTGATATGGTTCCTCACTCTTCAAAATAGGTTGATCCCACCTCATTGTTAGACATGAAACCTCACCCTTTATTATAGTCAAAGTTTTATGACCCTAAGATCTAGTCTTGTTTTTATCGATGATGTATGTCCTTAAACATAAACTTCATTAGTTTGGATTATAATACCTTAAACTATAAAATGAAATAAAAATGGTACTTATGAGGTTAAAAAATCATAAAGGGAATCATGGGAAAAAGTAAAGTATCTACTTTATAGGTCTATAACTCATATAGAATAGTAAATATTAAGGTTTTTAATAAAAAGGGAAAAGCAAAAATCTTATTAAGTTAAAAATCCACAAAGGTTGGATTGAGAAAAATCCGAGTTTCTAATTACTAAGCCTCTCCCCTCTCATGGCTTAGAAAAAATTTAGGGCTTAAATGAAGATACATAAAGCTTATAAGAACTATTTTTATGAATTAGAAAAAGTCAATCTATGCTTGTTAGGTCTATATACCTAGGAAAAAGTTATATCATCCTTATTTTCCATATATATATTGGTTTATATGATTTTTGAAAAATAAAAAAGGACCTAGTTTCAGGGTTATTGGGCCCTATTGAGAATTGAAATACTCATGAAAATATACCTTCATATTTTTCATTATGATGATTCATCCACTCTCTCATATCTGAATGGAATAAATTTGGCTTACAATGATGGAAAATGTGTCACATACGTGACTTTTCTATATCTTTATAAGTGTGAAAGTTTAGGAGGAAATCAATTTTTTTGTCTTTTATCTCATAGACGTTTCATGACTTACAGTGATGGTATATTTACTACATATAAAAATCTCCTATAAATGATTAGGGAACATGCCTTGATAATTTATTATTATTATATTTCGACATCTACTCAATTTTTTGAATGTTATGATTGAAAAAATTCATTTCCATAAAATGTTTAGATAGATTCATGTATTATGATGTTGCTCATTGTTAGTTTCATGGATCATCATGAAATTGTGGTTAAAGTAACATAAAAGGTATAGAAATTGAAAATAGTTGTATGAAAAAATCTTTTTCACTAAAAAGGGGTAGTAGAATCTATAAATCAAAGTCTCTATTTAACTTTATAAAAAAAGAGGAAAGATTTACAATTTTTAGTGAATTATAAGTTACACTATATTGATTATAAAATTTGATCAACAGATAACCTAGATTTATTAATGTTACATTGAATTTCATCTGGATATCTATATTTATCTTCCACAGTAGTGCATAATCTCTCTTATATGGAAATAGTATCTTCTTATCCAATCTTGGAATATTCAAGTACTTTGGGTGTTCTTTAAGTCTTTCTTCAATTATGATTAGTTCTTAATGGAGATGTCTTACTAGTTTTGTCTCTTCATCAGTGGAACATTGTTTCTATAACACCACATTTATATAAAGATATATTTGTTAAAGTGATACATCTATGAGACTTGTATAATGAATCACTAATTATCCTAATAAAGACTTAGTTGTTACACTTTCTCACACTCCCATTCATAGAAAATTTATTATGTAGTAGCGTTAACAGTCTATTAGTCAAATTCACCATATTTATTATGTCACGGTCCAAGAGTAACTAATCAATTTCCCTAATCCAGTTTTCCATATGGCCTTAAGAGCATCTCCCCATATTCCAGAGGATGCTGACTAGTAGCGATGGTCTATAAGTTGTACAATAGGGATACTATACTGTTTGGATTATTAATAAATATAGCAGAAGCATATATAAATAAAAGGGAGGAAAAATACAGTAATAACTGGTAGATAATAATAAATAGGAAAAATCCAAATAAACCATCCTTTCATGAACATGATAAGGTATATTTACAAAGAGTCAATATACAATGAGAAATAAAATGCAATAGGAATAGACTGAAAAATGAAAAAATTAACAAAATAGCCAACTTTAGTATGAATCCCAGGTACATGCTCAACCTCCAACTCCATATAAAGTCCTAGCCTATAGTAAAGAAACAACAATAAGCATGATCCAAGATCCTAACCCGATGTCAATAGATATGTCTAGTTACCCAATGACAGCCTGAATAGGGTATTTTTAATACTCTTTAATATGTTACCAATAGTTTCTAATTCTATCTAGTTTGTTAATATACAATAAGTAATGTGAAAGTATAAAAATAAGGCAATGTAATGAAGTAAATAAATGTAAACCATGTTAGTAATGAGTCCCCCATGGGTGTCCATCAAAATACACCTAATTTTTACAATGCTATATATTTTTGAACATAAGAACAATTAAGTAGAAATAGGGCCCATGGAGATAATCCCAGGTGTCCATGTATAACACTAGTTATGTGTGACCCAAGGAGAAACCAAGGAGTCCATATATAATGATGATCATATAAGGCATTACATTTTTCATGACATTAAAGATTTATTAGTTAAGGGTAACTAATTTAAAATTAAGAATAATGTAACCTCATATGACCTATGATACAATCCAAGGCATTCTAAATTAGAACCCAAGTCTCTCCCAAGGCATAATATAATCTTATTTAACCATTGATCCCATACAAGGAATTTCATATAATGAATTAAAGTGTATCCCAATGAATATATCACATCATGCAACCTATGAGCCCATCCAAGGAATTTTTTATATGTAATCCAGGTATCACTGAAGGATTATCATAACTCATGAAACCTCTAATCCCATCCAAGTATTTCCATATCGGGAATTCAAGTGTATCTCAAGGCTTAATATAATTTCATTTATCCTATGATCCCATCCAAGGCATTCTGTAATAGGATTCCAAGTGTCACTAAAGGATTAATAGATTCTCATTTAACCTATGAGATCATCCGTGTCATTCTATATCTTGAATCTAAGTATCTCTCAAGGAATACCATCACAAACAATCTCATTACATTTAATAATTAATCATTTGCCATGGGTTCTATTCATACCAATTTACCATCATAAAGTTTGAATTCATTTCTTTATTCACAATTTCATCTAATTTAATATTAGTATCAGCCCATTAATCTATTATGATAATGAGAAATGATATTGTATTCAATAATCCAATAGTTCTCTTAATTAATCTTGTAATTCTTTCTAAAGGAATAATTCAACATGCCTTAGGATGTTGTTTTTTTTACATAGGCAACATGGTCATGATAAACATTTAATATCACACACCCAAAGTTGTGGTTCAAGAAAATACCATCAACCTATAATGGTGTCAATGGAATCATAGTCATGGTTGAAGAAATTAAATTCTAAGAGACTCACATATCATACAATACTCTTTTTTCCAAGGAATACATCATAATCTAGCATGGTCTAAGCAAGCATACAAATTTTGTTGCAATTCATTCCACTCATTTATAATTATTTAATAAAATCCTATTTTTATGAGTTAGGAAAAACACAACTAGTGGTGTTTTGGATAAATACATAGATTTTTTATCAAGGTAATATAAGGTGACACACGCAAGGTGTAGTCCCCATGAGGTCTCAACCTCTAGTAATATCAAAGGGTTTAAAAAGGGGTCTAGGTCATGGTTTAAAAAATAAATTTATGGTGTTACAAAATTTAAGAGAAATGCATGGGGAGTCTTGAATTCAACATAATGATACATTTTATAAATGAATAAACCTGAAGGGACAATCCAAACACCTCCTATATCATGATTAGAAAGCTTCACTCTTCCAATTTTGGGCAATGATTCGAGATGAAAGGATAGAAATCATAGAAATGGAAAACACAATGAAAATAGGGCACATGAGCTTCCATAAAAATAATATCTAGGATAGTGAAATTACCCAAGAAAAGATGTAATAGGAATCATAGAATCACTGAGGGTGATCCAACATGATGAATGAAAGTTTATTTTGATCTCAGATGAAGGTGGTACCTCAAAACCTAATTAGAAAAGAGAGAGGAGAGATCCCATGGTCCGTTGTGCTTTCCCCTTGAAAAAATGGCCCTATTTACCTTCCACATTTTTCTTTTAATACCTTTTATTTTCTTACCTAGAAGTATATATTTATGGTTTAAACCACATTTTTACGCTATAAAACACTAGTTTACAGCATAAGCCCTGGGTTTACACTATAAAAACCTCAGTCAGAGGGAATCTCCCATGTTTATCACTTTCAAAACATAAAACACCAGTTTATAGTGTAAATGGATGCAAGATACATTCAATTCATCCTTCAAATACTCAGTTTCACCTAAATCATTCCCCAAGTCACTCTCGACCCCTAGAAACCCAAAACCAAAAAAAAACTTTAAAGAGTTACTACTATCAGGATTACATTTTGAAGATCAGTTTGAAATTCAACCCATTTACCAAATGAAAAACTAATAATCCTTTGGAATTTATCAACCAAATCAAAACATGGGACATTACAATATCCTAGAGTCATGAACATAAAGTAAATCCTATGTTGTTTCTTATGTAGATCCTTCTTGTTAGTTTTGTATATCAACTTCCAAATTCCATTCAACACATGCTTCCATGAACTGTATTTAAAATAAATAGACTACAAGTTTGAATCAGATTCGCTTCTAGAGATTGAAATTTATTCCAAAGCCATATCACTGAAAGGGACTATGCATTCATCACCACCCAAGCTCATTGGAACTATATTAACCCTAATATATATATGATCTGTTATTTGAAGTGTTGAGATGAAAGCTTCCTTAACTTAGCCCTTTTTATTCACAATGACATTACTATAAGTAACATGGAAGGGATATAAATTAACCACTGTGATTTATAGTTAATAAAGAAATTATAGATGCTAATATACTCCTACCAAAGAGTTATATTCATCAATAGTTTCCATCTATTTAGAAGATTCAACATGGGTATTCTCTATAGATGATTCTCCTTTATACACTATTGTGGGGGATTCTTTGTTCATCATCATCACCCCATCATCTGGAGTTGTGGGAACATACTCATCATATGTTATGTCTTGTATTCTTGAAATATCATGAATCTCTCATATCATAGTCACCTCATTAATCCATGGGAAAATAATATCCGAGTGAGGCAAACCTTTCATAGGACCTTCATAGTCCATCTCGTGTAGGTCGAGCATGTCCACTCTCACTAGCTCTTGGGTTTCTAATAACTACACCCCAAGAGGTTAAACAGATCTAAATTCCTATGGGAAAATTAAATTATTCATGTTTTCATTTTATAAGGATGTATAAACTTGTATTCTAAGTTAACATGTAACGTAGAAAGGAAATTGGGAAATAAAAATAAAGGAAAACTTATGTCCACCCAAATATTTATTGAAATATCTAAAATTGGATAGAGATGCATGAATATATATTATTTAAATAATATCCCACACTATGGATATAAAATTAATAAGTGTTATGAGACTTGTTATGAGAAATAAAATAAGTAATACAATCATGAAACACTTTTAATGCATTAAAAAACCATAATCGATCCATCTAATCCTTTAATAATATGAATGTTTGGGTTAGTCACTTGTAATTTTACCTTATTGAAATGTCTCTACCTTTAATATTGGGCAATAATTCATCTTTATGTTCTTATTAATTATCCAGGTATGGTTCATGATAATATCTTTCAAAAAATCCTAGTTCATAAGGACCCCTTTTGGAAGGGAAATATTCTACAATCAATGGAGTGCGATATCAATACCTGAACATGGATACAAGGGAAACATTAAAAAAACTAGCATATTTTTCTAGTGAAAATATTTTTTTCCAATATATTATATCTTCATTGAGATTTGAAAAAAGGATATATGCTATCTGATCTTGGTTTTAGATTAAATGGTTCAAGGACTGGGAAAGTATATAGGGGATCTTATACCTATGACTCCAGAACCATCCAATGACCTATAGATATATTTTCTTCCCCCAGAGTCACTGAACCCACCACACTGTCCACTAGGTTTCCATCCTCATCAAACCAAGGAGACCTGATTGGTTTCTATTTTACCTCTATCTTCTATAATAAAGAATAGAGTTTTATAATTGATTTTTTTAGATTAAATAAAATATTATCAAAGAATAATAATTATATATCTTCAAGGACAAGTAAATGATACCATTCCTCATTGATCAATAAGTTATTTTCCCCCTCAGTGGTGCCTTAGTACATCATGTCTTTATCCACCTCATGATGGGGATCCTAACAACCATCATATTAATTTACATCTCTATCTCTATTTGATACTTTCTAGCTTCATCAAGGTTAGTTTTGAAGTTAAAATCATTGGGAACCTTAAAATTTAAAATTTATGAAACATATAAACTAATTTTTAGGTATTCCCATAAGCCTATAGTATCCTTAGACAATGGCCACTAATACTAAAAGTGGTAGGCCTCAACGTAAAAATTATCCAAGGAAGAATTAGTAGTTCCCCTAAAGTCCTTGAAGAGGTATCAAGCTCCTTGATTTCTAATTATTTGGATATAATTTCATAGTTAGTTAGGAAACTATTATATTGTTACCATATAGACCATATTAGATCTGAATTATGATGTGATGGATCTTTATTCATGAGTTTCTGAGAATATTTTGGGTGAGGATGGTTTGGATGGTCAAAAATTTCAGTGGTCTCACCATTCTTATAATAATTATTAGTATCACACTTCTCTCTATCCAGGGATAAGTATATAGTTACTATAGAGATTATATTCTCAAGTATCTCATGGTGATATGGAGACATCCATGCATGGTAATAACCACGTACTAAGACGACATATGCATTAAGTGAAGGAAACATAATTTTAGCTCGTGTAATCTCTACGTCCATCATCACCCATAACTATATCACTACCATTGGGTATAATTCCATTATTACATCCATGAGTGGCACTACTACTTATTTTTTTATACATCAAAATTTATGTGAAAACCTGTATATCATGTATAATTTTTATATGATACGCCAATCTATTTGTGATGACAGAATATAGTCTCTTATGATTATCTTTTATGAGGGTACTTTATAACTACTGCAACCATCATCTAAGATATTCCTTGTGGGGGATTCTCCATATGAAAATAAATTAAATTCCAAATCAATTGTCAGTATCTTAAGGTATTTACCACCCTTCAATAATAATGGATGCATAATAAATATGGCATAGATAAATGATCCGAATCTATATCTTAAGATGTAAACCTCACTGTATAGCATATACATATTAAAATGTGCTACCATTCAGCCCCACAAAATTTGAAATGATCCTAAAATATAGAAAAAATATGTTTCATTATATATATGTAGAAAAATTTGATGAATATTATCAACCACCAGTACTTAAAATCCAACAAGAATACCCTATTCCAAACTAGACACCATCATGTAGGTGCTTGACCTCACGTTTGTGTGAAAATATTATACTAGGAGCATATATCCACTGATCCACATGTTGAGGAATCCAATAAGGAGAAATTGAGAAGGTATATCTAGGTTGAAATCAAAACCCAATTATAATATTGTAATATTTATATTTTAGACTAATAGGTTACCAAAAATCCCCTATTCTGCATGGAGGTACACCTAGTTGGGCACTTTGTGGTTAGACTATCCACATGCAGGACCTGGAAAATCTTTATCAATATGTCAAAAATAATATCCATCCCTAGGAGAGGTTATGTTATCAATGAATTTTTACTATCTTATAGCAACAAACATGAAAAATGTGGAATTCATGTAGTGTTCCTATAAGATAACTTGGGAGGTATAAATTCATTGTACATTACTATAAGAATAGGTTATCTTGAAATCTTATATAAATCCCACTAAAATATTCCAACATCTCAACTCATCATGTGAAATATGTTCATTTGTTGACTCTAGAAGCATAGCATTTTGGGTATGAGATTGAAACACTTTCACACATATATTTTAGATATCCAAACAAACTCATATATTTATAAAAATTCATGTTGATCTTCAAACATGGTGTATGTTCATCAAAACCAATACACCCAAATCAATTCAAGTTTAATTCCACCTCCAAGGTTTGGGTCCCATTTATCATTCCACCCTTAGAGTTTGGTCAATAGCCTATTAGTGAATATGGGGTAAAAATAGTTTACCTGGGGTTTAAATGCGTATGAATGATGGTCTAGGTTTGCCTTGAAATGATGCAACATGTTAGTAAGCCAATTCTCACATTTATTAATATATGATACCTTCGATGAAATGTTTTATCTTACCATACACATATAATCTATTAACTGAGACTCTGTAAAGTTTTCTTACAAATTTGGGATGTCAAAATAAATCAAGAGTCCATGAACATACATTAGGATGAATTATAATATAGAAAATCTCTGATGATGTAGCCATATGACCTCTATAAGTGTGAAATATATGATCTAAAATACTGAGCTTATCCCAATTCATTACTATCAACTAAATGGTTGATATAAATGGATTATTTAGTGTCTATAATAGTATTTTAAGGATTAATAATTTATCTATACATGGGAAAATTTGGAATAATTTATATTGAATTGTAAGGAAGTGAGTTTTAAATCACACCAGGGATGAAGACGAGCCAAGCATGAAGGTAACCGGGTGAAAGTGAGATGCCCCATGCCTTCACTTCTAGGTCAGGTGCTAAATATACATATTTTTTAATAAATAAATTGAATTAATATATATATATATATATAAATTTTGGTGTCTTTGGGAACTAGGTACATATCTATCTAAACTCAAAGTACAATACATATTTCTTCCATAAAGATAATCTACACAAGTAATTCTCTTATATGTATCATTTTCATTAGAATTACTAGGGAAATGGGAAAACATAAGAAAAAGGTGAGATATAAATCCTAGTAAAGTATAAAAACTAAAAATAAATCATAAATGAACATTATAGGTAAAATATAAGGCATAATATAAGAACATAAACATAAAGAAAAGAGTCCTAACATGTTTATAAGAACATGATTCATAACATTATCACAAGTACATGAGGTATATCAAGGAAATGTGGCTATAATATAAACATGATACATTCATTAACATATCATTATAGCTCATTACTATGGTGTCATGAAACATATTACCAAGGGTTTTGACCAAGGTATCATAAAACCTTACCAATTTATTCATCCAAGGTATCATGAACATGCCATATCTAGAGATTAAATATTTGCCTAATGATTTGGAGCATTATCAGGTCCCACCCTTAATAACCCTTAATTAATGTGTGAAAAAAGGAAACTATAATTAATTATATCAATAATAATAACATGAACCCATGGAAAATAAATGGGTATACAATGAAAGTAAATTTCTCTTACTTAGAAAACCATTAATCAAGATAATAACTTATTGGGTATTTACACCATATAAAATATATAGTATACAATCTAGTCAATATTTTACCCATAAAATATATGGATGGGTATCTAGGTAAAAAATATTCAAGTAGAAGAAGAAAACAATTGAAACAATATTATAAAGGCATTAGAAGAAAATCTAGGCATAACTGATTATAAGGAAAGTTAAATGTAGTGTTGGATAATTCTCTGAAGAGATTATATTTACACCATAACTTATTTAAATACAAACATGGAAATGGAAAAGATATGTAAAATAAATGAGAAATGTAGAGAGTGATAGAGAAAATTAACATTAGATATAAATTTTATGGGAATTAAACCCTTTCAATAGATTAATGAAACTATCTTGGTGAATATCTAAAAATAAACTTTAGAAACTATAAGATGTTCACAATGAAAAAGGTTGTACCCCAATTGAAGGAATGATAATAATAAGTGGTGGAGGTTATATTTGTGGTATATGAATACCAATTTAATGTAAATATCAATCTATATAGTCCAATCCTTTATTATAGCTTATAAAATGCATATGAATTATCCAAATAAAATATCCCAGGAGTGTCAAACCAGATGTACAGTAAGGGTGCTTTATCATGAAAAAAGTGGCAATAAAGTTAATACCAAATCCACTTTTTTTGGGTTTGTTACCCCTAAGTAAATTTTGTTAAAATCATTATAAACTTGTAGTATCTATATAGGTACGTCTTTGCTAGGAAAACCACACACATTTTTCTTTACCAAATTTTGGATGGTTTCAGGGATATGAGAAAGTTTGAGAATTATAGAGGCTTATGAAGGTATCATAATGATATGGAATAGTGATATATTATTGGTAACATAGTAAGTAAATTATAACAATTATGGATAATAACATTTCCAATTAAAATGAAAATTAATTTAAAAAGGATAAAAAATGTTATGGTAAAGGAGGGGGAGGAACACTTATTTCAGAAGAGTAACAACTTAGGAAATAACTATAATGAGAGGGAATAAATAAAATCTTATAAAAAATATATCAAATGGAATTAAAATAATTATATGATATGAAATAATAATTTAAAAATACATTATAACAAAAATATTTTACTTGAGAAGGAAAGAAGTATTGTACTTGAAAAGGAAAGAGGAGGATATAGGAAACCCTTAACTTTGTTAAGATTAACATCTTAGAGATGACCATTCAAAGAAAAAAAAATATTTAAGATTAAGGATTTATTAATGGAATATTCTTATTTAAAGAGATATAATGAGATAATTTTTGATTTTTTTGGGATAATGAGAAGATGTGGTGGGTATTTATATATGAGGAGGGTGGTTTAAAGGGTTGAAATAATGATTATTTTTTTATTAAGGCCAACTGCTTTTGGGTGGAATTAATTTCAATAAATTTGGTTGATAGATAATGTTTATAAATTTCTAAAATTTTGTGAAAAACCTTAACCACCTATTTAATGGTGTGGTTTTGAGATATTTTATGCATTTTCCCTTTAATTTTAACCTTTTAGATGATTTTACCTTCATTGTGATTACTCTTTTTTTACTATGGTAAATTGTTTCTTCTCTAAAATGAAATTACCATTATTACATAATTTAGAACATATAATTCCAAATTTTAAATCCATTTTAAAATATTAAATTTATAAAATCTATTAAATATAATTCTAATATGATAAACGTATAACATATAAAAATAAATTTTAGAAAAGATAAAATTGTGGTTCGAAAATTATAAGCATGTGTTTATAAATATAACACATTATGAATTATGTTATTATATAAATAGATTTTTGATAAATAATAAGTATTAATAAATTTTAATTCATGATAAAATCATTATTATATCATAAGTGTTATGGTATTTTGTAAAAATGACATTTTTTACCCTTTACCCCCAAAATCTACTTTTTTTTAGAAAATGACCATAAATTCATCCTAAGTTAATTTAAATATACCGATTCCAAAAATAATATTTATTTTATAAAAATGATTCTATTTATATGATAATTTTATCTTGTAAATTAAAATCATTATTATATGAAAATTTATAATTTTATGATATAATAAACATTCAGACTGTAAAAAAAGTATATAGGAATTAATTAATTTATATTATCATTTAAAGGGTTTTTAAAGATTATTTCATGAAAATAAATTTTATTTAAAACTTCTAAATTTATAATATACATATTTTTAACATAATTTTAAATATATTTATAGTTAAAAAAACACACTTTCATTTATATCAAAAAACATTCACAATAGTTAATTTACTATGTCCATCTAATCGACAATAATAATGACTAACTTTCTTATTTAAAAATGGTCATAATGCTGATATAACATATTTTTTTTGACAATATTAATGGATAATAACCATATTTTCCTATAAATAAATCATCATTATCACTTCATCTCTCACTACTTTTATTACAAATTTTATTACACATCCTTTTATAATGTCTATCATTTTCCTAAAACTTTTATTTACTTTTATAGTCACTATGTGGGGAATGATATTTATGGGGGAATTCATGCCTATGGAGTATCTTTTAGAGATTTCACTATTATATGGTGTTTATATCCCTTTATTATTCCTATTTATTATAGTTGATATTAACACATGATGTGTAAAGAAATGTAATTTCCTTTCTGTTGTAATAGTTCTTATTTTATTTTCTATAATCGTTTAGTGAGTGTATTATTCTAAATTAATGAAATAAAAAACTATTAAATTTTTATTATGAAACATGTTACTCAAACTTTTAGAAGGAAAATTTTAAATAAATAAAACATATACATAGAATAAGATAAAAATAACATTATAAATTAAATGATCTATAATGTAAATTAGAAATGCATAATAATTTATTATTTACATATAAAAATTGATTTTATCTCATTTCACACATAAAATATCATATGATAGTTCATACAATGGTTTTATGTGATAATTTTTTGATAAGGAAATCATGCATCATACTTTGTTAACCATTAAATTTTAAATAATTAATTTATAAGATGATGCGAAAGTAAAACTATTAATAAAAGGAATTTAGTTATCAAATAAAACTATATATTTATAAATAACTATAAATATAATAAAATGGATATATATATATATATAAAGGTTAGAATATGGAAGTATGAAAGCACCTATACTGGTAGTAGGTGGTATACCCTTGTCACCCTTTAGTCATGGGTTCAAGCCCAATAGCCTTACCAAATGTGATTCGTTGTTGGGCTATGGGATTCAATTTTTCTAAAACCATTTTAATAAATAAATTTCCATTATACTTGAAGAATATATATATGAATAATTTAGGTGAAAAATATTCATATAATTTTTTATTAAAAAAGAAACTCATTTAGTATTTATATTTATAATTTTTTTTGTAAGAAAATTCATTAGAAAACTAGGGTGTTACATTATAACTCCCTAAATAAATTGCATCCTCACGATTTTCATTGATAAAAACTTACTAAACCCAAATTTTCTCTTAATTTTTACTATAGAAAGGACATATTATAAATACCTAGTAGATTTTAATCCTTTGGGGTGATACTAGTTATACTTAGACTAGTTCTCTTGAGAAAGAAGATATCTACCTAAGGATATATACCCAAATATTTATAATGATAATTCAAAAAAAAAACACCAAAATCTACTGTAATACCAATTGAGATGACCTAGACCTACACTTCTGGTTTTGGTGCTAAAAATTTATAATTTTTAATACATAACATGAATTAAAAAACCCCCTAAGATCAAAAGTTTAGTGTCTTTGGGAACTAGGTACATATCCATATAAACTCAAAGTTTAATACACATTTCTTCCACAAATATTATCCACACTGGTAATTTTATTATATGTATATCTTTCATTTCAATTTATGTGGAAATGGGAAATCATAAGAAAACATTGATCTATAAATCTCAGTAAGGGATAAAAAATGAAAGCTAAGCATAAATGAACATCATAGGTAAAACTATAGGCATAATATTATAACATGAACATAAGGAAAAGATTAATAACATGTTCATAAGAACATAAGGCATAACATGTTTATAAGTACATAAGGCATAATAAGTAATTGTGGACACAACACAGAAAATGAGACACTCCTTAACATATCACCATATCTCATCACTAACGTTTCTTAAAACAAATTACTATGGGTTTTAACCAAGGTATCATAAAACATTACTAAGTCATAATGTCATGGAATCATGATCATGTCATATATAGAGATTAATTATTTACTCAATGCATTGGAGCACTATCAAGGCACACCATTCAAATGCCTTAATTCAAATGTGCCAAAAATTAAAAAAAATACTTAATTCCTTTAATAATAATAAAATGGACCCATGGAAAATAAATAGGTTTCCAATTAAAGTAAGTATATCTCTAAGTAAATAACCTTCAATAAAGATAATTAATTATGGAGTATTTACAATGTATAGAATAAATTTTATATTTCCTAGTCAGTATTTTATCCATTCAATTGATGTATGGGAATTAAGGTGAAATACCTTCAATTAGAAGAAGCTAAAATGGGAATTTATAAGGGAAAGAAATTGGAATAAAAGATTTGTATAATATATGATAAGGTAAGGCAAAGGCAGTGATGGATCATTCTCTACAAAGATCATATTATGACCATAAATTATATAAATAGAAACATAAACATGAAATAGAAATGTTAAATCCATGTGAAATTTGGAGAGTGGTATAGAACATGAACATTGGATACAAATTTGGCAAGAATAAAACCTTTTCAATGGATTAGTGTGTCTATGTTAGTGAATATCCAACAATCGAATTTATAAACCATATGATGTTCACAATGAAAAGGGAAATACCCCAATTTTAGTAATGATAAAAAAAAGTGGTGGAGGGTACATTCCTAGAAATGAATACCAATTGAATGTAAATATATATCTATATAGTATTTTCCTTTATTATAGATTATAAAATGCATGTTAATTATCCAAAGTAAATCCCTTGGGAGTATCAAACCGGGTGTGAATAAAGTCCTCTTTATCATGTACTAGGTGATGACCGAGTTAATACCCAACCTTCCATTTTGGGGTTATTTTCTCTAGGTACATTTATACCAAATCCAAATCCACTTTTAGTATCCATATAGGTATTTCTTCTCTAGGAAAACCACACACAACTTTATTACCAAATTTAGCATGGTTTTACAGATGTAGGAAAGTTTAAGAATTGTAACAACCTATAAAGATAGTACAATGATAGGGAATAGTGATATCTAATTTATAACATAGTAATTAAATTACAAAAATTATGCATAATAATATTTCCAATTTAAATGAAAATTAATTTAAAAAGGATCACAAAGGTAATGGGAAAGTAGTGGTGGGTAACCCTTATTTTGGAAGAGTAGCATCATAGGGAAAGACTATAATGATAGAAAATTAATAGAATATCATAAAAAATATATAAAATGGATGATAATAACATGGAATAATAATCATGAAAGTATGTGAAATAAAAATTAAAAAAGACACTATAATAAACGTATTATACATGAAAAGGAAAGAGGAGGATTGAGGAAACCTGTACTTTTATTGATATTCATAGATTAGATAGGACACTTAAAACTAACCAAACTATTCAGTATATAAGAAGGAGTAATTGAATATACTCCTTGAGAGAGTTATTATGAGGGATCTTTTAATTTTTTTTGTGGGAGAATAAGAAGATGGGGTGGGTATTTACACTCGGGGCAGGTGGTTTTAAGGGTTTAAATAATGATTATTTTATTAATAAGGCCAATCACTTTTGGGTTACATTAATTTCAATGAATTTTGTTGATAGATAATGATTAAAAATTTGATTAAGGTAATTAAATAACATAACCACTTATTTAATGGTGTGGTTTTTAGATATTTTATGCCTTTACCCTTTAATTTTATTCTTGTACATTATTTTTCCCTCATTACGATAACTCTTTTTTTTACAATGGTAAATTTTTTGTGCCCTAAAATGAATTTTACCTTATCACATAATTTGGACCTACTAATTCCAATATGAAATAAATTTTACTTGATTCAATTTATAAAAGTGATAAAAATTAATTCTAATATGTTAAACGTATGACACATATTTTTTTTTAGAAAATATAAAACCGGGGTTCCAAAATTCTCAATATGTGTTTATAAAATCAATGAATTATGAAATATGTTATTCCTTAAAATTTTTTGATCAAAAAAATTATTACAAATTTAAATTCATGATAATATCATGATTATATCATAAGTGTTATTGTATTTTGTAAAAACTATATTTTTTACGGTTTACCACAAAAATCATTTTTTTTGAAAACTACCATTAATTAATACTAAGATATTTTTTTCATTATTATTCAAAAAATAATATTTATTTTATAAAAATAAATATCTAAATATGAGAATCTTTACTTTTAAATAAAAATCCTTATTTTTTGAAAATTTATAGTTTTTTTGACGTAATAAAATTTCTGACCATTATAAAAATTACATTAGGATTCATTAATTTATATTAGAATTTAAAGGGTATTTTTTAAGATTATTTCATAAAAATAAATTTTATTTAATACTTATAAATTTATAATAAAACATATTTTAATGTAATTTTAAATATATTTATAGTTTCCAGAAAAATATAATTTTGGTAATATCGTATAACAATAACCAACAATTACTTTATTGCATCTACCTAACAAAAAATAAAAATGAATAATTTTGTTATTGACTAATGGTCATAATTCCCGAAGAAAATATTGGATGATAGTCATAATTGAGAATAACCATATTTTCTTATAAATACCCCATCATTTCCACTTCATCACTCACTACTTCACTTACAAAGGTTAGTACACATCCTTTGATAATATCTATAATTTTCCTAATACTTTTATTTCTTTTTATATTTATTATAGAAGGAATTATCTTCATAGAGGAATTTATGCCTATATAGTACCTTTTAGTGATTATACTATTATTTAGTGTTTATATCGCTTTACTATTCCTAGGTTTAGTAGTCAATATTTACACAATATGTGTAAAGAAATGTAATAGTTTTTCTATTGTAATAGTGGGTATTTTATTTTCTATGAACATTTAATAAATGAATTATTTTCAATTAATGAAATAAATAATTTTTTAATTTTTATTATAAAACATGTTACTAAAAATTTTAATAGGAAAATTTTAAAGTAATAAAAATTATACACATTATAAGATAAAAAAATTTAGTAATTAAATAAACTATAATGAAAATCATAAATGGATAATAATTTATCATTTATATATAAACATTTATTTTATCACATGCTACTCAGAAAATGTCATACAATAGTTCATCCAATGTTTCTATGTTATAATTTTATCTTAATGAAAACATGCATTATACTTTGTTAACCATTAAATTATATTGACTTAATTACTAAGATGATATAGACATAGAAATATTAATAAAAAGAATGCAGTTATCAAATAAAACTATATTTTTAAAAATAATCATGAATATAATAAAATATATATAAGTATATATATAAATGTATGGAATAAAAAAGAGGGGAAGAAACTAGTTTAGTGGTAGGTGATATTCCCTTGTCTCCTTCAGTCATGAGTTCGAGTTCTGTGGCCTTTACAAATGTGATAGGTTGTCGATCATCCTGTGAGATTCCATTTTTATAAAACCATTTTAATAAATAAATTTACATAATACTTGATAAATATATAAATGAATAACTTATGTGATGAATATTTGTATAATTTTTTAGTCTATTAAAATAAATAAATTCATTTAGAATTTATATTTCTGAAAGAAAATTTTTAAACACTTTTATTAGAAAACTAGGATGTTATATTCTACCCTCTTAAAAACATTGCATCCTAAAATTTTTACTGATTGATAAATACTTAATAAAATCAAATGTTCTCTTAATTATTATCTATATAAAAGGTACATTATAAATAACTTAGAGATTTTAACATAATGGTTTCATACTAGTTATAATTAACCTAATTATCTTGAGAAAAATGATATCTACCTAAGGATCTATACCAAAATACTCATAATCCTAATTCTCAAAAATAAAAAAAAAATCTTCTATGAGATTTCCCCATCCTATACTTCTGGGTCTGGTACTAAACATACACACTTTTCAATACATCACATGAATTACAAAAAACTACCAAGATCAAAAGTTTGTTGTCTTTGGAAACTAGGTACATATATATCTAAACTCAAAATACAATACCTGTTTCTTTCACAAAGATTCTCCACACATGTAATTATGTTATATGTATCCCTTTCATTGAAATTCCTGGGGAAATGTGGAAATATAATAAAATGGTGAACTATAAAGCCTAGTAAGGGATAAAAATAAGAAAGAAGCTTAAATGAACATCATAAGTTAAACACGAGGCATAATATAAGAAAATAAAAGTATGGAAAAGATTCATAACATGTTTATAAGAACATGAGGCATAACATGATCAAAAGTACATGAGACATAGAAAGGAAATGTGGATACACCATAAAAATGAGTCATTAATTAAAAATATCACTATAGATAATCACTAAGGTTCCTTAAAACATATTACCAAGGGTTTTGAATTTTTTTTACTAAAACATAACCACGTCATGATTCCAAGGTATCATAAACATTTCATCTTCAATGATTAATTATTTACCTAATTAATTAGAGTGATATCGGGGTGCACCATTCATATGACTTAATTCATGTATTACACAAAATAAAAACATACTTAATTCCATCAATAATCATAACGTTAAACCATGGAAAATAAATATTTATCCAATAAAAGTAATAATCTCTATACATGAATTCCCTTTAATAAATATAATGAATCATGGGGTATTTATACCATATAAAATAAATGGTATATGGGCTAGTCAATATTTTCACCATCTAATTTATGGATGGGTATTTAGGTGAAAAGACTTTAATTATAAGAATAAATGAGGTCATCCACACAGGAATGTAATTGGAATAAAACTTATGAAAAACTGATTATATGAAAAGAAAAAGGTGGTGATGGATTATTCTCCATATAGATCATATTTCCACCATACCTTATGTAAATTAGAACCTGGATAGGTAAGAATAAGGTGAAATCCATGAGAAAGATGGAGATTAATAGAGAACATGAACACTTTATATAAATTGGGTGGGAAAGGTACATTTTCAATGGATTAATGAAGCTATGTTGGTGAATATACAACAATAAACTTTATAAACTATAGGATGTTACTAATGAAAAGAGTATTACCCTAATTAAAGGAACGATAATAAGAAGCGGTGGAGTGTATATTCATGTACTGTGAATACTAACTGAATGAAAATATGGATTTATATAATCCAATACTTTATTAAAGTTTATAAAATGTATGTGAATTATCCAAATAAAATCACCTAGGAGTGTCAAATCAAGTGTGCAACAAGTACTTTATAACATATCTCCCCTCATCATTATCCTGACAGGTGACAAGTTTGTGTTTCTAGCCATAGTCTACATCCCTAAGACATCAAAGGCTATAAATAAATGACAAGGGATTCATAAACAATTGGGGGATTATTTTCCCTTTGAAAATAAAACAACCCAAACATGAAAACCATGAAAACCAAACCACTATATGATGCATGAGTAAACTAAATATAACTCAAAGGTAAAGAAACCAATAACAAGATATATCAGAGTAAAATATCAAAACCAAGACAAGAAAACAAACTCAAAGACATGGAAGAAATTAACTCAGCAACTCCAAACCTACTCCATGATCCAACTCCACAAGTCATGCCATGGTATCAAGATGTATCACAAAATAAATTGGATACATTTCCTTTACACATGTCTCGATATACAATATCTGAAAATTCACAAAAGTTCCTAAGAGGGATTTCAGTATAAAAATTATTATTATTTACACAATGAATTCCCAACTCATGCCACTAGGATACAACATTTTAGAAAATTTATATAAAATAGTTTAAAAAAAATTTAAATTAGTTTATATCAAAGACACAATAGTTTTCCAAACCAAAAATTTTCTAATGAAATCAACCAAACAATTCTTTAAAACATTTTACATTTCATTTGGAGTACCCATTCCATTTTCACACATCCAAACTTCCACACATTCTTAAAAACCATGGGCCTCCCTATGATCATGAGTGGCGAGTCATCCTTTCACCAAGACATCACTTAGTGAACCATTTTGATGGGGGAAACTTCACACCCTTATCTATCCCATTTTGATAGTGGAAACTTAACCCCCTTATCTGTACCAAATTCACATGAACACAGTCTAAAAATTTATGCCAAAATACCAAGCCAAAACCATTTCAATAAAACATTTCTTTTATTGAAAAAACTTTTACAATTTTTTTCCATGCATCAAAACCAAACTATAATTTTAAAATCAGTATTTTAAAAATTTGAACTAAAATAATTTTCCATAAAACAAACCAATTTCAATAATTTCACAAAACCGCCACTAAATAGGGTATCCAATAAGAATCACACAAAAAATTAGCAATTAAATTTAAGAAAAATAAATCAATTTGAAACCAATAATTCATGTTCTAATCAAGAGTATTTGAGAGTGAATCATCCTACATTGTAAACTTTAAAAAAAATGAAGAACATCACAAAAATCCAAAAACTTGTATTTACACTCAAAGAAACATATTTAGATCTTGTTAAATCTACAAAAAAATATCTTGTTAATATTGGAATCAAACACCATGGATCTATCCCAAAAAGATCAGATCCATGATTCCAAGAGAGGAAAGAAGAATAATCTATGTAAAATCACCAAGAACATGTACTTACTAAGGAATTGAGGCCTCTAACACACTTAGATTCGCCTATAGATCAATCTAAGATCAAGAGGAAAGGTCTCTCTAGAATTTTGAAGGAGTGGAATTTGTTTTAGTGTTTTATTATTGAAAAAATAATTAATATGGGGTAAATAGGTGAGATATAAAAAATATGTATCTAAATTTCAATGATGTTTGATTAGAAAAATAGTGTATTAACCATATGCTAATGACTACCCATAATCACCCCTCGCATGGTTGGATTTCATGGTTAGAAAAAACCATTCACCAACCATGTTGAACCCCATTGTAAAACAAATCATGGTTTCTCTTGGGTGGCTGCATAGTTTGGCCAAACCACATGCTTAACCTTGAGCCTAACCAGTAGCCATTGTTTCAGTTTCACAATTTCCTGGGCGGCATTTGATGGTTTCTACTAGACACTCTCAAACCGTGAACCTCTATAAATCTCAAAAAACTATCCAAAACTCCTCCAAAAATCATAATACTTAACTTGATAAATTTACATATTTAAATTACATATATAAAGGGATAATTACCTAAAATAGGGGGTGCTAAATTCTCCAGACCATTTGTCTTTCCATCCCTAGAAAGATAAAAACCACCATTTTCCTGAAAGCTTTCATCCCTTTAATTTACCATTTCCTTCTCACATTCCCATGTTTCTTCCTAAATCTGTCAATGTTTCTATAAAATACACACTAGACTGATGATTTTCCCACATAATAATTTCTTTTGAATATATAAAATCCATACCAATAGATGAACCAACATAGAATCTGACTCTATGTCAATGTGATGCCATCAAATCACATGGTCTGGATCATCTCTATACTTCTTCAATTGAGATATGTGAAACACATTATGCACCAAACTAAGACTTGGTGGAAAAGACAAATGATATGACACCTGACCAACCCATTCAAGTATCAAGAAGGGCCTACATAACGAGATGATAACTTTCCCTAGTTTCCAAAAATATGATGCATGAGCCTTAGTGATATTCTCAAGAACACATGATCACTCACCTTGAATGACAATGGTCCTTGATGATGATATACATACAATTTTTGATGACTATGTGTTGCTCTATCCTCTTTATGATCAAATTAATTTTCTCTATTTTCTCTTGGACAAGGCTTGGTCCAACTAGTGAAGTCTTAACTATTTCCACCCAAAAAAGTAGATAAATAAAGAGATAAACATAAAATGATTCAAAATGATCCATATGTATCAATCCCTAATAACTATTTTTGTATGATAACTACACTAATAGTATGTACTCCTCCCATGAGCCATTAGAATCCATTAAAAAATACCTAATAATGTATTCCAATGTTTGTATCATCCTTTCAGATTATCCATCCATTTCAGGATGATACTCCATGCTCAAAGTCAATTGAGTCCCAAGGGATTACTATAAGGATTTTAAAAAATGAGACACAAACCTTGGATCTCATTATGATATAATCAAACTAAAACACCATGCCTTTTTACTACTTCTAATATATAGATTTTAGAAACGTCTTCCACCATATTAGATTCATTAATATGGATGAAATGGACTAAATTTTTGAGTCGATCCACTATCACCCATATGGAATCTTGTTTCTAAACTTTCCTTGGTAGACCTGTTATGAAATCCATAGCTATATGCTCTCATTTACACATGGGAATTGGTAAAGATGGAAACATACCTACTAGATAATTTTTCTCTACCTTAACCAACTGTCATGTTAAGAATCTCCTAAGAAACTCAACTGATTTTATTTTCATGCCAACCCACCAAAATTTTTCTTTTAGTGAATTATATTTAATTCATATTCCAGGATGAATAAACCATATAGAATAGTGATAAGTATGAAGGATTTGTTCCTAATAAGACAAAGGTATTACCATATAAATTCTAAATTGAAAAACCAAACTCCCCTCAAAATTCCATCCATCAATGTTCTCCCCACCATTGAGTTTCAATCTCATCACAACACATTCAGAATCAGATGTCTCTACCTCTTTATCCTTGTCAACCAAATTATGAAAAAAATAAATCGGAAAGAAAATCACAACACTACCTCATTATTCACACTCAAAGTGGATGTTGGCTATCACCAACATCAACGACACTAATCTGAATCCTCTTTCACCAATTGACTATATGACTTCCTTCTTAATTCATCCATCACTGAATTGAATTTACCGAGTGTGTTCATTAAGTCAAATTTAAACATTTGATGATACTCTATCCATCTTTGTTGTCTCAGATTAAAATAAATTTTTGATAATATGTGTTTCAAGAAATTACGATTCATAATCACTATAAAATTATCACTAAATAGGTAATTATGATAATTATTCAAAGTGTGGACAACAATATCTAATTGTAAATCACGTTTTTGGTAGTTCTTCTCATACAACAATAATTTCCATGATCCATGCAATAAACATGATCTCTTTTCATGAGAACACACCCTGACCCAGATCCCAAAGCAACATAATACACCACTTAACCTTGTCCTGATTACGAAAATATCAGGATTGATGCTTATTTAAGGAAAAATTTAAGCTCTTGAAAAGACATATGACATTCCTTATTCCATCAGAATGGAAAAATTTTACTTGTCAAATATATCATTTGTGAAGCTAGTCATGAAATTTCATGAAAAAATGTTAGTAATAACCATCCATACCAAGGAAACTGCATATCTCAAAGACATTATTTGGTAGTTTCTAATAGATAAGTACCTATTTCTTTTTTGTATAAAAAAAACACTTTTTTAGAGATAACATGGACAAAATAACATACCTCCTATATCAAAAAAATCACAATTTGATAGTTTGGAATACAAAAGATGATCTCATAAGATACCCAATGTAACGCCCCAACCCCAGTTACCCAGAGTCGGTGCATTATTATGTAACTTTGGCATGATCACAAAAGATCAAGTCTCAAAAGACCGATTAGTTTAGTAGCCTTGGAAACACTAGATACATTCATAAATGTTACATTACATCATAAAGTAAAAAATCACAATAACATAGTCTCCATAGTCCACACTCATATCCCCTTTAGGATATCCCTATAGGTCAGTCATAAAATATTTCTTCACATCCTGGGAAAATAAAACATAGAAAGGGGTGAGCTCAGATGCTTAGTAAGGATAACAATATGGCAGAAACTTTCATAAATAAACATAAACATTTAAGGAAATGTTTAACTAAAACAAAATCCTTTTAATCTTGAACTTCAGCATAATATGGAAAAAATAAAATGAAATAATTCCATTTACTTATTCACATGGATATTCTACTAGTCGAATAATCACATGTAATATCAATAACCACTTTCATAATGATGGAATGCATAATGCCAGACTATCACAACCACATAGTCAAGGCCTTATGCCAAGAATACAAATAAGATTTTTTCAAGGCCTTGTGCCAAGACACTAGTTTTTATCATGAGACCTACCGATGCATCAAGGAACTATATCGGGCTCCACCTGTCACATACTAAGTCCAATGCATTCCTTATATGAAAAGGTTTAAACATATCATAAACCATAACATAATAGTATCACATAAAACATGCATAAATGAAACATAAAATTTACACATTTCAATCACAAGATATCAATACAACACATTGATATAATAAAACCATTTTCAATACCAAAATAAAAGAAAAGTAAAAATTGGTATTTATTTTTTATTTAAAAAAAGGTTATGGCTTGTAGAGGAAGCCGAAACTCAGATAATGGTCACGACGGCGGAGAAGTCGTTGTCGCCGCATAAGTACAACAAAAAAAACATTCTCTTTTTTCATTTAGTAAAACAATTAGTATAAAAAGATTCATTTTGAATAAACATAAAAGTCAAAGGGGTTTATACACCGTATAAAATAAAGTCTTGTATTAAAACAAAATATGCCTCAATGAAAGAAGATTGAGACGAAGTCCCTTACCTCGTGTCCGACTTGACTCGATCGTTCTTTAATCTCTTGAATAATAAACTAGAGTTAATTTCTACTTGTTTAAGAACCCTTTTCAAGTTCATTATTCCTTTTATATCACTTATTACCATGTTATGAACATTATGTAATTATTTAAGTTAATAACGGTCGTTTTGTCGATCTTTGGTACTTGAGTCAAAAATAAACTTCTTATAATTACAAGTTGTTCATGTGGTAAAATATCCATTATATCCAGAATTATATTAATGATTTAGATATCATATATATATCCTATATATACAGTATATAAATTCATTTATAATATTACATAACATTTAGAGGTAAGAAATGAAATGCACCGTTCATGGAGATGGTAAGCCGTACGTACGCATGAACGCTATATTCATTTCTATTTCATATTTAATGGAATGAAATCATAATGATATAAAGGTATATTATAATTCAAGTATAATATCATATATAATATAATTTACTCCATCCTTTATACATGACACATATGGCATTAACGATTCAAATCACTTTGAGGGGGCGGTAGTCCGCACTTCCTAAAATGAAATTATCGCGTTTACCCATAATGGAAATCATAAAGGTATGCCATAAATGAAAAATACAGAATAATAAGGAAAACATAAACATAATATATATAATATATAAATATAGTGACATCTTAATGGCCACCATGAGAGGTGTTAAAAGAAGATTGAACAATCATCGTTTCGTGAGGCAGTAATTCACCACCCACAGAAACAGTATGTTCTTTAAACATTAGATGAAGGTGTGTGTAAGTGTAAATCAAATAATTCTCATAACAACATCCTAGTATATTTAGGATACTTAATTAGTTACAAAATAAAGGAATAAAAATAGTTTAAGTGGTTGTAGAAGCAAAATAAAACAATAGAACATAAGAGAAGACATTACCTTAAAATCAGGTAACTCTTTTTGATTTGAGCCAAAGGCTTCCTTGGGAAGACTTCTTCCCAAAGTGAGTCTTCTAGGAGTAAGAGAGGAAAGTTGAGAGAGTATTTTGGAAGATTTTGGCTGAGACAAATGGATTTGATGGTGTGAATAAGGTGGTAGTGGTGGGGGCCTTTTATAAGAGGAGAGGAGGGGAACTCTTGGAAAGTCATGAAATGTTACTTTATTATGAAATGTTTTTCGGATTTTAAAGGTCCCACAATGATATATTTCGAGGATAAGGTGATAAGGGTTCTAAATACACCCATCCAAAAGGATTTAGACATGTTTAAGTATTATATTTTACCTTATCTTTTCATTTTATTTAAATCATTCATTAATGAGGTAATCGCTGCATCATCATGGTGTCATAAATAAATTTATTTATTTAATGTCTAAAAATTATAAACAAATTACCATGATGTAGGAAATATTTTTATCTTTACAATGAATATTTATAGTCGAAAGGTTAACTTATATAATCCCATGTAATAATTGTTTTAGTAAAACAACACATGTTTGTGACAATTTTATTTTTACTTTAAATAAAAAGTTATTAATGTCATTTTCTTACCCAAGTGGCTCCATGGGGTCCCCAAGTTGACCCATGGATTGTATTGGTCGGTCATGACTCATAAAATAAGGTTAGGACAAGTGTATAGGTAATTTCATATTATTATAACATTATATTTACCATAAATTACATTAATTACCTTTAATCGCAATTAATAAAACTTAAAAGTTACTTTTCACAAAAAATTATTTTCATCCCATTGAACCAAATTTTACTTACTAATGACAACCATGTATGTCGGATTTTTGAAATTCAATTCACATAAGTGGTAAAGTTTCATTTAAACGAAAAATTTGTTTTTTAACTACCACTTAGTGGTTTCACTATTCATCAAAAATTGAAGTTTTTCAGAAAAATACCAAAAATTAACCCTAAGCTATATTTGACATTCCTAATTCAAAAATGATGTCTATTTTACAAAATTCAAAACATATAAGTTGAATTAATTAATTTAATAATTAATTCCTGCTGTCACAACAAATAGCGTGTTTTTAAGAAACAATATATATCAAAAGATTGACAATTGTTTATGTCCAATTTCAAAGTGAAATTAATTATAATGACCACCATTGGATAAAACAGTTAAAATATATTCTAATTATACTTTAAAACAACTCAATAATATAATTTATCACTATAAATTATTTTGATTAAAAAAGCTATTTTAAGTATTTTTCACTATTCATCGAAAATTGGTAGTTCTCAGAAAAATACCAAAAATTCAACATAGGCTAATTTTGATATTCCAAATCACAAAATGAAATCCATTTTAAAATTTAAAATTTATATAATTTCATAAAGTGGGTATTACTATTCCTAATGGCTATTTTGATTGGTCACAGTGTGTTAGAATCTTGAACTTGCGAACAATGCAGGCTATTGCATTATTGAAAGAGAAGCATATCGTGGAAGCTTGGGGTTTTACATTCTCCCCTCCTTAAATAAATTGAATCCTCGCAATTTTAAATTTTTCTTCTAAAATAAATGGTTTAAAGTAGAAAATACCTTTGTGGAAAACCCATATCGGAAATAGGGTTAATAAAAATACAACTTTAAAAGAAAGAAAGAGAAGTACAAAGGTCACCCGAGATAGCCTAGACTAGGATTCTATGAAAACATGGATATAGAGGAGAAACAAACCATCAAGGTCTGATGGAGAGTTGTAGAAAACAGTATTAGGAGAAATTTAACTACAAGAAAATCACAAACTAGTGATTGGTTAAACGATCATTGATTCCCCTGTAGAAAAAGTTAACCGACAACATTTTTGTTTTAAGTTACCTTTCATAAAGTTGAGGAATTTATTTAGGAGATTTACTAAGAATGTAAGGAAATATACATAATTGTCATGTAGACATTTCATTATTTAATAATTTTTTACCACAAACCCATCTTTCACTCAAAAAGATAATAGAACTCAAAAATATTATATTTATCCTAATCGTACAAGGTTCCAAATATTAACACATACCATTTATATTAGGAAAAATATTTTGTAATAACTAGGGACTTCCTGTAGGCTAGTGGTAGGTAATAAAGTCCTGTCGCACTTTGGTTGTGGGTTCGATTCCTACAGCTTTGTCTGATGCGACGGGTTATCCCCCAACCTGCAGGTTGTCCTTTTCCTAAAAATATAGTATTATAATATTCCAAAAATAATTTTTAGAAATATTTTAACCTTAAACAATACTATCCAAAGTTAAACTTAATCCATTCCTACCTTTATAGTTATCCAAAATACCTCTGTCCAGACTTTCTCTAAAAGGTCTCTAAATTCAAAAATCAATTGTAACATCAGATTCACCAAACAAAGTAAAGTTTATCTTATTGTCACATACTAAAAATATGATTACCTTCATCACATTAAAACCTTAATGAAAACAACAAGTACTGCAGTACAATACTTATATATATCACATTATTCTTATAACCATAATATATTTCTTGAGTCTAAAAACACAAATACAATAATTATTCAACTTCATCTGTAGTAACAACATAAGCTTGCCCTTTCTCCCTTGTCATTTTCTGAGGTAAGTTTCCTTGATGCCTAGGGCATTCATTTTAATAATTCCCCATTTCTCTACAATTTTAGCATTCAACATTGATAGCCTCTTTCTTTCCCTTACAATCACGAGCCTGGTGAACTTTTTCTCCACGTTTGTAACAGACTTCCATTCCCTTTAGGCAAGTACCAGGGTGATTCTTTCCATAATTATCACATAATGGAAAATACTTCTTTCCCTTTTTTCCTCTATCTGTCTCTTGTTCCACCGTTCTCTTCTTCTCTGGCTTTACTTTGTTGTCATAAGACTTAGAGAATTCCTTTTCTGTCTTGATATCACACAAGACAATATCTTTGTACGATGAGAAGGATTGTGATACTAAATCTCGACGGAAAAATGGTTTTAACCCATCAAAGAAATGATCAATCTTACTTCTTGGGTTACGTATATGATTTGTAGCATGTCTCACTAACCTTGTAAAGTTGGCCTCATACTTTATGACATTCTCATCCTCCTTTTGTCTCAGACTCAGAAATTGCCTTTCCATATCTGCTCGATGGTCACGAGGATAGTATTTTTATAAGAAAATATCTTTAAACTCCCTCTATTACATATTTGATACCTCATCATCTTATATTGTGTTTTGAATCAATGAACACCATTGATCAGCATATCTAGTGAGGCGGTAAACTGCCATGATAACATTTTCCCTTTCACTACTCCCCAAAGCCTGGAATATTTTCTCTATGGAATTTATCCATTGCTCAGATACTAAGGGATTTGTAATACCATTGAATGTTGGTTGTTGTTTCCTCATGAAGCGGTCTAATATTGATCCTCCACGTTGCGGATCAGGGTGCTCCATACGAGTAAGGTTATTATTCATAACCTGAGTGAGTTGTCCTAGTATGGTGATAAGCTGATCAGAACCAGTTGTATCACCAGCTCTATTATAATTATCTTGAGCAGGAGGGAAATCCCTACATGGAGTGCGTGGATTGATACAATTTCCATTCCTTCCACTAGGTGCCATTTCTAAACAATGTCATAAACTAGATTAGTTTATGAATCAAAATACATAATTCCATACTTATAAAACACTTAACATAAATTTAATAGTTTATGGATATAATCCATAATCATAAAAATGTTTTCTTTGAGGAGGTATATACTCATAAACCCTTCAGAATGGTTTGTATGGAAAATGAGAATTATCCTAAGCATATCCTCCGGGAGTGTCGTAACCAAGAGTGAAGCAAGACCCGTTGTCATGCACCAGTTCCCGTTCGAGTCTAGCTCAAAGCGGTGTTTTTGGGTTTTACCCCTAGGTACATCTGTTCCAGAGCCACCTCTACCTGCTCGTATCCAGACAGGGATGTATTGATCAGAAAACTCACAAAATCTCTACAATAACAAAATTCTAGGAAGTTCTTATATACTAATCCTAAAAGTATATCTTAGGTCTATGTGATTTAATTAGAGTTTATCTAAATCTATCTTCCAAGGTTAGTACTAAACTGCCTCTGATACCAACTATAACGCCCCGACCCCTGTTACCCAGAGTTGGTGCATTATTACGTAACCTTGGCATGATCACAAAAGATAAAGTCTCGAAAGACCGATTAGTTTAGTAGCCTTGGAAACACTAGATACATTCATAAATGTTACATTACATCATAAAGTGAAAAATCACAATAATGTAGTCTCCATAGTCCACACTCATATCCCCTTTAGACTATCCCTGTAAGTCAGTCATAAAATATTTCTTCACATCCTGGGAAAATAAAACATAGAAAGGGGTGAGCTCAGATGCTCAGTAAGGATAACAATACAGCGGAAACTTTCATAAATAAACATAAACATTTAAGGCAATGTATAACTAAAACAAAAGCCTTTTAAAATTGAACTTTATCATAATATGGAAAAAATAAAATGAAATAATTCCATTTAATTATTCACATGGATATTCTACTAGTCTAATAATCACATGTAATATCAATAACCACATTCATAATGATGGAATGCATAATTCCATACTATCACAACCACATAGTCAAGGCCTTGTACCAAGACTACAAATAAGATTTTGTCAAGGCCTTGTTCCAAGACACTAGTTTGTCTCATGCGACCTACCGATGGATCGAGGAGCTATAGTGGGATCCACCCGTCACATACTAAGTCCAATGCATTCCTTATATGCAAAGGTTTAAACATATCATAAACCATAACATAATCATATCACATAAAACATGCATAAAGGAAACATAGCATTTCCACATTTTAATCAGAAGATATCAATACAACACATTGATATAATAAAACCATTTTCAATACCAAAATAAAAGAAAAGTAAAACTTGGTATTTATTTTTCATTTAAAAAAAGGTTATGGCTTGTAAAGGAAGACGAAACTCAAATAATGGTCATGGCAGCGGAGAAGTTGTTGTCACCGCATACATACAACAAAAAAACATTCCCTTTTGTTGTTTAGTAAAACACTTCGTATAAAAAGATTCCTTTTGAATAAACATAAAAGTCAAAGGGGTTTATACATCGTATAAAAGAAAGTCTTGTATTAAAACAAAATATTCTCAATAAAAGAAGATTGAGATGAAGTCCCTTACCTCGTGTCCGACTTGACTCGATCATTCTTTAATATCCTGAATAATAAAATAGAGTTAATTTATAATTTTTAATAACCTTTTTCAAGTTCATTATTCCTTTTATATCCCTTATTACAATGTTATGAATATTATGTAATTATTTAAGTTAATAACGGCAGTTTTGTGGATCTTTGGTACTTGAGTCAAAAATAAACTTCTTATAATTACAAGTTGTTCATGTGGTAAAATATTCATTATATCCAGAATTATATTCATGATTTAGATATCATATATATCCTATATATCCAGTATATAAATGAATTTATAATATTACTATTTCGCACGGAATCCGGGGATGACCTCCTGGATGAAAGATTCAAACGTTCCGATCGGTTTCTAACGGGTTTGTTCGTAGAACCGGAAACATCCAATGATTCCGCATCCGTTTGGACCTACTTTCCAAAGGCAGGCGCTCATTATCTTGTGGACTAATGAGGCTTAGGAATTTGCATTGGTCGAGAGGATGGGAGGTCGGACTCATCACACCTTTTTGAGGGGAATTATTGTCTACTCCGGGACTCTCTTTATAGATTTAAGTTATGTTTGTGAATCCTTATTATATTACCAAGTATAAAATGATATTTCCTTTAGTTTTAACAATCAATGATTAAATATGCAAGAAATTTAGAGAATCTTTTATATGTATTTGAGGTTCTTCATCAATAGAGAATCATCTATATCTGTTTAGAGATTCTTGGTCAATGGTATCCTTCAAAACATTTATATAAAAGTCTCTTGGTCATTATGATGACCAGGCTGGTTTTAAAGCCACTCAGTGGGGCACTTGAAGTTTATCATCATTCAGAAGGACATATATTATTTCAAAGTTGGGATCGAACCCATAAATGGGCTACCTACGTATCCTTTGTTTTGGAAAAGGAATCAGAACCCACGTAGTTCGAGAAATGGAGTATGATGTTTATGATTGATGGCTCAAAGATGAATGTCATAATTACTTTTACACTCTAAGCTCACGTGAGTCATGCTCGGTGTGAGAAACAAGAGGTATTGGTAAAAATTAGACAAATGTTCCATGAAAGATGCAATCATAAGAATTTGTTTGGGGCTTATGTATGGATGACTGCCCAGATAGATGAAGGTTTAGGATTTACTTTTAGGGAGAAAATCCATGAACAGGGTCCATAAAGTTATATGTGCTTCATGGAGATTTTAATACTCTAATCTTGGGGCTTACTCCTAAGGAGGATGCCCAAGTTAGGAGGGGACTTATGATTGGGTTTTACTCCTGAAAAGGAAACCCAAATCAAGGGTAAATTAGGACTGGTTAAGAGAAATTTAAGGGGGCTTGGGTTTTACTCCTGAAAAGGAAACCCAAGATTATGACTGGGACTTACTCCTAAAAAGGAGGCCCAGGTTAAGGGACTTGGGGCTTACTCCTCAAAAGGAAGCCCAAGGTTATTACTGAGTCTTATTCCTGAAAAGGAGACCCAGGTTAAGGGACTTGGGGCTTAATCCTGAAAAGGAAGCCCAAGGTTATGACTCAGTCTTATTCCTGAAAAGGAGACCTAGGTTAAGGGACTTGGGGCTTACTCCTGAAAAGGAAGACCAAGGTTATGACTGAGTCTTATTCCTGAAAAGGAGACCCAGGTTAGGGATTAAGGTTTGGGGCTTAGTCCTGAGGAGGATGCCCATATTTAGAGTACTTGATTGGGGCTTACTCCTGAGGAGGATGCCCATATTTGAGGTTGGGGCTTACTCCTGAGGAGGATGCCCAAGATTGGGAACTTTAAGAATTTGGGGCTTACTCTTGAGGAAGATGCCCAAATTAAAGGATTTATAACTGGGGATTATTCCTGAAAAGGAGACCCAGGTTAGGATTCTCTTATCTTAAAGGATGAGGTTGAATGAATTAACTCTCCATATTTAGTGACATAAGGATATTTAAATCACTGGACTTTGAGAGATATTTCACAGAATTCCTTTCAGATAAGGAAGTCAAATCAAGAAATCATGCCATAAATGGCTTTGAAGAGTGTCTTGAAGACTGAATCTTGAAAAGGAAAGGTAAAATGGCTTAAGAGGGGTAAAAATGGGCAAGATGGGCACCCAAAAAGATAGGGGCGCGCAAGTCTTGCAAGGCGGGCAAGTCTTCCGTGGGCGCGCAAATATGGACGCGCAGGTATACCTGCGCGGCACATGGTGTACTTGCGCGATTTTCAACCAGCATTGAAATACTTGAGCAACTCTTTTTTAAACCCTTTATAATTTTCTTGAGGTTCTTCCAGAAAAGGGGCGCGCAAGTTATATTGAAGGAAATAAGTCGGCGCGCAAGTGTTTGATGAGTTTCAACACTTAGGCCTTCCTTCTTCTCTTTAAATCTTCCGTTCTAGGTAAAAAATTACCTTAGAAGTGTTACAGAAGCTTGAAGAAGAGACTTGGGCGTCGGGAGCTTCAATCCGAGTTTCTGGAAAAAGATCCTCCCAAATGGGGGCCCCACATGGTCTATTTATAGGCAAAAGAAGACCCCGGGCGGTTACCGGGCGGTTACCACTTAGGTCGCGCAAGTCACTTGCGCGACCAAGACCGTCGCGCAAGTGTACTTGCGCGACAGTGGTAAAACTTGCACGGTGCATTTGCTTTTGATCCTGTGTTCATGACTTTGTCGATTTTTGATGTTTTCTTCAAAGTTTGAATCACTTTGAGCTCAGATATTCCCTTTTCCGATCTTTAGATTCTGTGACGAAAGGAGCGTCAACAAAAGTCCCCCCTCAGAGTTGGATCCGGAGAGAAATGAGGATTTGACTCTGAGGAAATCAAATCCCTCCAAAGGAAAAGGGAGGCGCGCAAGTCTGCAGTGCACAGAGGGCGGCGCGCAGGCCTTAAGCGCTCTGGGTACGGCGCGCAGGTAGGCCTCCTGGCCTATAAATACACGGCCTCACCTCCGTATGAGTATCCGGATTTCCGGACTTCATACCTTCTCGAGCTCTCGCTGCGCAGGTCACCTAAGCCGCGCAAGTCTCTTTTCCACTGTTCCCTCGCTGTCGCGCTCCTGTAAAGGTATTCGTACTTGCGCGGCTTATACTTGCGTGTCAAAAACTAGCGCGGCACCCGAAATACTTGCGCTCCATTGTTTAGATTTGCGCGACTTAATGCCTTGGCCATTTTTTCCGAATTCTTTCACAAATTTTATGAAAAATAAACCCATTTAAGAGTTAAATTTGTTCAACTTTTGCAGATTCAATGGCTCCTAAGGGAATTGGAACGGCTGATGAACTGGCTAGTAAGCGGATTGATGACATGATGAACATTATTGGCCATGATTACTATGATATCTGCGACAACACTTTCCCAGATTTGGATAAGTACTTGAAGAAATATCATCTTAATTTCCCACAGAGCATCTACCTGTCTCTGTGTATTCATGGTCATCTACAAGGATTCAATGTTCCAAATGCAAACAATTATACACCTGAGATGCAGCTGCACTGCTACTTCTCTATTTCGGTTATGCTGTGCATTAAGAGTAACAACAATGGTGTGAACTTTCAAATTCTTCCTCCATGTCATTTCCTTGCAGATATGAAAATGGAAAACCCATGGGCTGAAATGTTTTCCACTAATGGTTGTTGGAGATAAGACAAACATGGTATTAGAGCAATATCTGAAAAGAGTACTCTCTCCAAATGGCTCTTTACTTCCAATGCTCCATTCTCAAATCCATGTATCCATCTTCCAAGTCTCTTGGACAGAAACAGAGTCACTGTTTGATCAGCAGAAAATTTTCTCAAACCGCACTCAAGAACATCCTTTTACAATTGTTCCAAGAAGAGCTAGTATCACTGCATCTCTTATTGTATCCAGTTGAATGAATGAATTCCAGGCGGTTGCTAATGAAGCTCGGGATGCCGTAAATCAAATGAAGTGTTATGTTGAAAGCCTCTTGTAATTCTTGAAAAAAGAGAAGAGACTCCAGTTTGTGGATGTCCTTCTAACTCTTGTGTATCAATGAAAAACACTTTTGTCTTCAATCATTTGTACCTGCATTCTTTTCACTACCTGCTTCAAATTTACTTAAGCCAATGGGCCTAGTAAGCATAGTTTGATTTTTACTAGGATTATTAAAAATAATCCTACAAACTTTGAACCTTTTTTAATTTCTCAATATTACCTAAATCATACAGAATGTATGTTTAGTGAGCTGGAACTTGACTTTTATTCAGAGTTCCTTTGTCTTTTGTGTGGGCAGTTTAAATTCATGCACGCCGGACATAAAGGGGCTAATGTTTAAGGTCGAAATAGCTTTGACCAAAAAATGGATTAAAAATTGATTCAATTCTTTGACAATTTATCTGAAAACATATTACCATACTCAAGTATGAGAGAAAAAATGTAAACTATGGCTTAAGAATATTTTAATCTGAGGAGTGATATGAAAAAGAGCTAAAAAGCATTAGAAGAAGTAGTTTCCAAGAATGAAGTTACTATTATTTAACAAAACCCGTTAGGGGGTTGAAATATGCAGGGCCACCTATGGGCATTGGCTGCATGGTCAAATAAATAGCATCTTTTGGCTGACAAGTCTGTTATGTGGACTGTTTATGCAAGGCCACCTATGGGCACGTGCTGCATAGTCAGGCAAAAGAACTCCCAGAAATTTACTTTCCTAGTGCTAAAAGCCAGTGAAAGTTTATGGAGATTCAAATTTTCTAAAGTATAGAGTTTTTTGTATGGAAAGAGGTACTTGAATATGGAGAAGATATTTCCGAACAAAAACATCGAAGAACTGGATGAACATCACTCCTATGAAGGTCTGACCCAAACGTAGGGAAGAAGAATAAACCATAGACTTGAATACTTTCAGATCATGAAAAAGGATATGGGACAAATATGTTAAGGATGGCTATTTTTTGCGGATCCCTACATACTGTCGTTTAAGACAAATAAGGACAAAAGAGGCATTCTTCCCAAGAATGAAGTTACTATTATTTAACAAAACCCGTTAGGGGGTTGAAAATATGCAGGGCCACCTATGGGCATTGGATGCATGGTCAAATGAATAGCATCTTTTGGCTGACAAGTCTATTATGTGGACTGTTTATGCAAAGCCACCTATGGGCACGTACTGCATAGTCAGGCAAAAGAATTCTCAGAAGTTTGACATTTTTGTGACTAGAAGTCATGAAAAAGGGTTATGAAGATCTGAAAATATTTAAGGTTAGGATTATAACACATAAAGATGGGTATTGTCCAATGTATATAGAGATACATAGGTCAATGATAACCATAATCATGTTGTGGATGGGTCCTAAATTGAAATTTTGGACTTCACTACGTATCTCATAAGAATGAGAATCAAGCCATACATAGTTCTTGAAATGCAGTTTAACGTCGTGCAGGACGAAAGGATGAGTGATCTTAGTTTAGGGTCATAGAATTTGGACCATAATAATGAATACACAGTGTGTGTTTTCATGAGGACTTTTCAGCCAAGGGACTGAAAGTGAAATTTGGGGTTAGGCCCAAAAGACTTGGGACTGGATTCGAGGGACACTCGAATGTTCCTACGTATCCCATAAGGATGGGAATCAAGTCCACGTAGTTCTAGAATTACCCTTTGTACAAATTTGGTTCGTACATGTGAAGGGTGAAAGGGGACTTTAGTGCAATGATGGTTTAACCTAAGATAAAAAGTTTAGGCATTACCATGTATGCACGTAGTCTTTTGAAAATGAAAACCATGATTGAAAAATCAATGTCAATAATAGTTCTCTCTCAAATGAGGAAATCAAAGAATATTGTAGTTTATTGTCATACCAGACAAAAGTGTTGTATAGTTTAACGTCATATAACAAGGAAGAAAGTGAATCAATGTAAAGATATTGATTCCAGGGGCGATTTCACGAATCAACATCATATGAGATGGTGGTGAACCGATGTGAAGAGATTGTTTTTGGGCTTGAACCCTGGGAGGTTGCCTACATACCCAGCCTGGAGGGAAAGGATCAAAGTCCGTGTAGTTCAATTTAAGAATGAATTAATGATCAAGTTGTTCTTGGGGACAATGATCTAAAAAAAATATTGTTGGGACTTACACATAGTTAGTGGCCCAAAGGGAGTGTTATGGTTGATGTTCGCTCTAAGCTCACGTGAGTCATACTCAGTGTGAGAAACAAGAGGTAATAACAACCTTAACGATGCACAGTTTAATGTCATGTAGGACATATCACGGACTTTCTGTACAGTTTAGCGTCATGTAGTTAGGACGATGGGGACAATACAGTTTAACGTCATATTGGACGAAAGGGGGACTGTGCAGTTTAATGTCATGCAGTAAGGACAAAAGAGTGTACCATTTTAACGTCATGTCGGATGAAAGTGCGAATAGTTTAAGGTCATATGCATGGATCGTGAATGGTGCAGTTTAATGTCATACTGGACTTTTGAGATTATATAGTTTAACGTCTTTCCGGACGTGATGGATTTTCTATACAGTTTAGCGTCATGTAGTTAGGACGTCACAGTTTAACGTCTTGCTGGACATAAAGGATTTGCAAATAGTTTATGGTCATATACATGGACCAGGGATGATGCAGTTTAAGGTCATGCTGGACGGTTTAGGGAACTTTTTCACAGTTTAATGTCGTGTGGGACGAAGTTGCAGTTTAAAGTCATACTGGACCATTGCTGTATAGTTTAACGTCATATAGCAAGGAAAAACTGGTGCTGTACAGTTTAAAGTCATGTAGCTAGGACTAAGGTGGACCAATACGAGGATATCAGTTCTGAGGACTTTTTACAGTTTATCGTCATGCTGGACGTTGGAAGTGCCACACAGTTTAATGTCATGTTGCTAGGACACAATATAGTTTAATGTCATCTCGGACAAAATATGAACCTTCTGTACAGTTTAATGTCATGTAGATAGGATATAATATAGTTTAATGTCATCTCGGACCTACTACAGGGACTATACAGTTTAAAGTCTTGCAGTTAGGACTATTGGTGCTGCACAGTTTAATGTCATGTTGCAGGGACAAAATATACAAACCAATGTGACTATTTTGGCTCTGGGAACAATATTTTGTGTTTATACAAAATACTTCTTCAGAAATCTGGCATTAGTTGGAGTCGTGATGTGTTCTCCATCCATTGAGATTAGAGAATACGATCCATTGGAGTAGACCTTATGTATTGAATAAGGTCCTTCCCATTTTGGTTCAAGCTTGGGAGGCTTCTTTCCTGGTATCATTGGTGCTCTGAGAACCAATACCAATTCTCCCTGAATGAATGAACGAATACGAACTTTTTTGTTAAAAGCTCGTGCTATTCGATTCTGATAGATTTCCAAGTGGTGCAAAGTGCACAATCTTTTCTCATCTAATTGTTCCAATTCATTCAACCGCTTTTGGGATTTCTCATCTGTAGATAACTGATCACAAATGGCTATTCCGAGTGAGGGAAATTGAACTTCAATTGGCAAGACTGCTTCTGTTCCATATACCAATGAATATGGAGTTGACCGCGTTGCATTGCGAGTGGTAGTCCGATAAGCCCATAAAGCATGAAAGAGTTTATCTGGCCATGACTTCTTATCTTTATCCACCATCTTTTGCAGTATATTTGAAAGAGTCTTGTTGAAGGCCTCTATCTGGCCATTATCCGCTGCATGATATCGAGATGAATGGTTGGACTTAATGTTGTATTCTTGATACAATTTCTTTACCTCAGAAGAACAGAAGTTGGTGCCGTTGTCCGTCAATATGGTATGAGGGACACCAAATCTAGTAATGATGTTAGACTTGATGAAGCTAACAATGCATTTAGAACTGAATTCTTTGAGAGGTACTGCCTCTGCCCATTTGGAAAAGAAATCAGTAGCAGTAAGAATGTATTTAAACTGCTTGGCCGTAGCTGAAGGGTAAGGTCCCACCACATCCATTCCCCATGTGGAAAATGGCCATGAGTATTTAGCTGTATGAAGCAACTCTGGAGGTTGATGAATGAAGTTGGCATATACTTGGCATGAATGACACTTCTTTGTGAAATTAACACAATCTTGTATCATTGAAGGCCAAAAGTATCCAAGCCTTCGAATTTGATCAGACAGTCTATGTCCAGACTGGTGGGCACCACAGACTCCTGCATGCACTTCTTTTATGACAGCCATTGTCTCTTCACCATCAATACATCTGAAGAGAACTCCATCAAAACCACATTTGTAAAGAATTTTCTCAAGGTGGTTTGGGCTATCATAAAGAGTAAAATTGACCACACGTCGCCGAATTTGTTCTTTCTCGTCTCTATCAGGTGGAAGTGTTCCATTTTGAAGGTATTCCCTGATAGGTGACATCCATCCTGTAGTATGACCATACGGTTCAGGAATGGGACTAATTTCATTAATTTCCTCCATTCTGACTTGAACATAAGGTGAAATTGCACGACGGTGGGCAATACAGATGGTTGTCTCGTCCCGATTTGGATCTGCTAAAGCTGTGGCTATATTAGCCAGTGCATCAGCTTGAGCATTTTGTGATCTTGGGATATAAGAAAATGTCGGTTCTGAAGGGAATTACGACATTAACTCTCTAATGTAATCATACAAAGGGATTAATTCTTCTTTTCTGATGGCATAATCCCCATTGATTTGTTTGATTACCAGGTCTGAATCACCTTTCACCTTTAAGTGATTCACTTGTGCTTGAAGCGCTAACTCCAAGCCTATAATGAGAGCTTGGTATTCAGCTTCATTATTGGTACCACCTTCCCACAACAAAAAGGAATAAGGTAACACTGCCTTATCTGGAGAAATGAGCACAATTCCTAAACCAACTTTGTTGAATTTAGGATTTTCCATTTTCTTCCCTGTTGGAATTCTAGAAGCACCATCAAAATACATTTCCCATGTTTGAGGACTCTCTTGAATAGAGGAAACTTCCTCATCAGGGAGTTCGATATCTGAATACATGTCTTCCACTGAAGGATGTTCAGCCAGGAAATCAGCCAGAGCTTGGCCCTTAATTGCCTTTTGAGACACATACTGAATGTCGAACTGCTGTAGAATAACCGCCCACCTTGCCAGACGTCCTGTAAGCATTGGACGACTAAGGATGAATTTGAGCGGATTATTACGAGATACCAATTGGACCTCATGATGTTGCAGGTAGTGTCTCAGTTTCTGAACTGCAAAGATTAATGCTAGGAAGCACTTTTCAATACTTGAATACCGGGTTTCTGCTTCAAGCATAGTTCTACTGAGATAGTAGAGACTATTTTCATTCCCAGCATCATTCTTTTGAGCGAGAAAGGCACCCAATGATCGCTCTAAAGCTGTCACATAGAGGATAAAAGGTCTACCCTCAACAGGTGGCATGAGTACTGGAGGACTCAAGAGGTATTTCTTGAGAACATCAAATGCTTTTTGACATTCTTCAGTCCACTGGTAAGTGACTCCTTTCTTCAATAATTTGGTAAAGGGTAAACTTTTTCCTGCCAAATTGGCGATGAAACGCCAAATATAGGCTAAGTGTCCTTGAAGTCCTCTTAATTCTTTTAAATTCTGAGGAGGTGACATACCAAGGATTGATTTGGTCTTCTCAGGATCGACTTCAATACCACGATGGCATACAACAAAGCCGAGGAATTTTCCTGAGGTTACCCCAAAAGCACATTTTAAGGGGTTCATCTTCAAATTATGTTGTCGAAGCTTGTGGAATATGACTTTCAAATCAGCCAAGTGATTAGAATGTTGTTTGGATTTAACCACCAAATCATCTAAATAGCATTCAACAAATTTCCCTAAAAGAGGTTTGAAGATACGATGCATGGCGCGTTGATATGTTGCACCTGCATTCTTTAAACCAAATGAAATCACCCGGTAACAAAACACACCTTGAGGAGCTCTGAAGGCTGTATATTCCTCATCTTCTGGGGCCATTCGGATCTGATTATATCCAGAATATCCATCCATGAAGGAAAGTACTTCATAGCCAGCCGTCGCATCAATTAAGAGTTCTGTAATCGGAACTGGGAAATCATCTTTAGGACAATACTGATTAAGATCTCTGAAATCGATGAAAACCCTAATTTGTCCGTTCTTCTTCTTTATAGGGACAATATTAGCCAACCACTTGGGATATTGAACTTCTCTGATGAAGTTAGCTTTGATAAGCTTATCCACTTCAGCCTCAATTTTGGAAGCGTAGGTTGGGTGTGTTCTTCTCGCGGCTTGCTTGAATCCTCGATGTTCTTTTGGCAAACCGAAATGATGGGTGGAAACATCAGGATCAAGGCCAGGCATCTCTATATAATTCCAAGCAAAAATATCTTTATTTTTCTTTAGAAAATAAATATACATCTCTTGCTCTTCAAGGGTCATGGTCGCACTAATTAAAGTGGGGCGTGGATCTTTCTCTGTACCCAGATTTACTTCTCTGAGTTCATCCACAGTGGTAGAGATACCCTCTTCAAATGCTGGAGGAGCATCTCTAAGATCTTCCTCTTCCTCTTCATCATGTGTTATTTCTTCCGTTTCTACTTGCAAAGTAGATGAAAAAACGAAATTCTCATGATCATAAGAGATGTCAAAATTTTCACATTTTGAAGAAGAAGCTTCCATTTCCGACCCTATTGATGATAAAGGGTCTTCTTTGGGAAATAAAGAGGAGATGATGGATTGAGAATCGACATCATTATTCACCTCTGGTGTTGCTATAACTTCTTCTGGCCTGATTAGCGAAGTATAGACTTGTTGGATTTTAGCAGATGAAATAAAAACGTCACCACTTATGCTTTCATCACTGCTTGGTAGGTTACCAATTTCTCCCATGTTGTCTAGCTCGATTGCCGTAATTGACATTATGGATCTTTCCATAAGAGTATTTTGATTTGGGCCTATTTTGTCAATTTGACTGATAGGTAACACATAATCTGTACTCACATGTGAAACTGGATTTATTGGAATTTTTTCCAAACCATATGGAGCATTAACTTTGGTAATTTCCTTCATTGTAGATTTTTCTCTTCCCTTCATGTGATAAAATTCCGCCTCAATGTATTGAGACTCACATGTCTTGAACGGGGCCTTATCACCATACAATGTTCCAACTTGACCATCAAAACAGTATTTGAGACATTGATGGTATAATGACGGAATAGCTGCATGCTGATGTAGCCAAGGTCTTCCAAGCAAGATATTGAAAGCTGAGTCTTGATCAACAATCATGAAATCCGAATTGGAAACAAGATCTCCAAAATGAGTTCTGAGCGTAACTTCTCCCAGTGGTTCTTGTTCATTTTTATCATATCCTTGCAACATCATGGTAGAAGGAGATAAATCAGATTCCGTGAGGCCCAATCGACGAAGTGTACGAATGGGCATGAGGTTGACTCCTGAACCATTGTCAATGAAAGCTCTTCGAACATCTATACCATTGACTTTTCCAGATAAGTACAAAGGTTTTATGTTCCCATGCACAACATCATCTTCATCTTTATCAGTAAAAGATATCACTGCATGGCATTCTGCAGGATTATTCTCTATGTGATAGATTTCAGCTGCAGCAATTTCAGCTTCAAACTCCTGAGGACTTGACAAAGCTTCGATGAGTGCTTCCCGAAGATCTTTTGACAGATTCAAAGCATCCAAAATTGATAACTTGGATGGTACTTGGGACAAGTGTTTCAATATATCATACTTTTGATCTAAAGGTCTGCGTTTCCCAATAGGAATATGCGGTTTAGCAGGTACCTTGGAAGCAGATGCTTTGGAAGCTGATGCATCTTGTATTGAAGCTGGAAACATCCTTGGTTTTGGCAGATTAGACTAATTAGATCCATTTACTTGCTGAGATAAAGAAGATGGAACTTTTAATCGGTCTTCCAAAATAACTGTGCCGAAACTGAGTTGGCCATTGGCAGAAGAACTTGCTTGTTCTTTTTGAGCTCGCTGAAGGGCTCTACCACGAGTTTCTGCTGCATATACAGTGCTAGCAGGGGTAGAATTAGAGTAGTGGCTTCGGAAAGATCCACGTCTTCCCCTATATCCTGAACCTCTAGAAATTCCTCGGGTTCCCTTATTTGATACAGGGAATTCAGGCTCATCAAGACTGGAATATGAATCTGTTAATTGAATCATATTAACAGAACCAAAGATTAACTCTTCGTCTGATAGAGACTCTGCCTGGTTAGCCTGTTTAGGCTGTGCCGTTTGGTGGGACGGTGCCCATGGCTTCAAAGTAGATGGCATGAAATCTACCAGAGTCAAAGACAATTTAGGCTTTGCTACATACTCATCTTCTTCTGATTCCTCTTTCTTCTTTGAATTGCACTGTCCTTTTGAGGATTTCTCTTTTGATGGAGGATTTACTGCAGCTTTTGTAGGAGACACAATTGGATTCTTCAATTGTGTTCGCAAAATGGAATGGGTCCGATTGATTGTCTTTCTTACCATCCAATCATCATATTTTTTTCGCAGTTTTGCTTTTGACTTCCTGCCACTCACCTCCTTCCTCTGGATCTATAGCGGTAATACACGCTACATGAGTTGAAGAACCCTTCAATTTGACTTGTCCCTAGTCGACCATCTTTTTCAGGAGGTCTTTAAAGACAAAACACTCCTGGATGGGATGCCCCAACATTTGATGAAAGGGACAATAATTGGGACGGTCTTCATCTCCTTCCTTGTTTGGCCTCTTGGGCACTGGTAATTGAACCAAATTATTTTCCAGAGATGAAATGAAGTAACCAGGAACTTGCTCACTTCGGAAAGAGTATGTTTTACTCTTCATATCCTCAAATTGTTTTCGTCGTTGATCTTTTTGATCATTTGGACGAAACAGCCTTTGTTGTTGGCGTTCAGGAGGTGGAGCCCTTCGAGAAGATGAAGGTTTTGAAGTAGAAATAGGTACAGGTGCTTGTTTAAGCATAACTGTAGCAGTTTCTGCTTTACCCATTCTTCTTCCTAGAGCTGATGGAATTACACGAGATTTAACCTTAGCCTGTATAAGGGAATCTTCAATCTGTTGAGCGATTGAAGTAAGGTATCGAAACCCTCCTGTGTATTTCACAGGGATCAATGGCGTGCGTAATTCGTCACGCAAATTTGCCACACAGATTGGCAACAGTTCCTCCCGAGGGAGTGATAAACTCAAGGAATACGTTAATCCCTTCCAACGAGCAATGAAATCAGAGACTCTTTCATTTTCCCTTTGCTTGCAGTTTGTAAGATCGAAAACTGTCGTTTTTGGCAAAGTTGAGCTAAACTGAAGAAGGAATTTTTGACGAAGATCCTCCCATCCGATGACTGACCGGGATTGCAAGCTTGTATACCAGACAAAAGCTGGTCCTTACAAGGTTCGCACGAAGCATCTGAGTTTCACTGCTTCTTGCTGCTCTGGAGTTCCCATCATAGGATCACAACAAGACACGTAATGCGTCAAATGTTGTTCAGGGTCGCCTGATCCATTGAAAGTAGGGAAAATAGGGTTTCCAAAACTGGATGGAGGAGAAATTGAATCTACCCATTCAGGGTAAACTTTCTTTTCAGGTTGAACTTGTGCCCGTTTCCCTTCCATAGTTTCTAACCGAGCTGTTAATGACTCAATAGTAGTTATTAACTTTTGAGAAACATCAGGTTGAACTTGGTTTTGGGTAGGTGCAATGAATGGAGCTTGGACAGACGTTGTGGTTGGTGCTGCAACTGATGGTAGTGCTGCCAACCGTTGTTGCGTTTGACCCGTAGGATTAGACCTCTGCGGGTGTACCGATAAAGGAGGATATTCCTGATCCATCTCAGTAGTTACAACAAATTCCTTTGGCTGTCGGACTTCAGCATTCTTAAGAAGAAGACTACTCTGAAGTAGTTCTGCATTCAAACTTCTTAATTCTTTCATTTCTTCCTCCTGTTGTGCAAACCTTTGCTCTAATGAAAGCGATTGACCTCCTTCAGAGGAAGGGTGAGAAGTAACCTGATTCTTTCCTTTCCCCTTATTGAATCCTTTTCGGAGAGGGGGAAGTGGGTTACTTGAAGGAATACCCAGATTTTGGGTAAGCCTTTGATTACGTGTGCGCACACCTTCTTCATTTAGGTCTGTGTGCGCAACTTCTTGAGCAGGAACCTCTTCGTCTGATCCCTCTGATTGAGCCTCATCTGGTGAATCAGCAACAACGACATTGATGACATTAATGGATTCATATTGCATGGAATCCTTTCTATCAGCATTTCTGTGATATTGTCTTCTTCCATGTCCATGTTGAGACATGGAATTACGTTGAATTGATCCCTCAGGAACTTCTTGGAGAACCGTCACTTGGAGAGAATCTCCTGATAGCTTGGCTCTTCATTCCTCTTGAGGCTTATTCTCTAATCGAGAGAATACTGACTTTCTCTGAGGGAGGGATTGAGGATTTGAAAAAGTCCCCAGTCTGGTGGACTGGGGATGTTCCTGCTGCTTCCGCTCAACTCCTCGAATCCCATTTGTTGACTCTGAGGGTTGGGTTAGAGAAGTCCCCAGTCTGGCAAGCTGGGGTGTCTCTTGACATGTTATGTCTGAGATCTTCTTAAAATCTCTCTTGATCTTGCGAATCTTAGTTCGGAAATTAGCTGTATGCATTAACCTGTATCCACTTTTATCACCTGGTTCAACAGACCGTTGGATGATTTCCGAAACTTCTGTCATTTGATGACGTGTTTGCTCCAGACGAGAGGCTTGTGCAATATTCTCGCCTACTTGATGTAGGAGCAATTCAACAACTTGTTCTCTATATACTTGATTTTGAGAGGAACTAGTTGAAGCCTGTTCTTGAGAAAGCTTTTGATTATGAACAAAGCCCATTGACTGTGGCCGGCCATGGGCAATAACATTGCATGAGACCATTTTCGGCGGGCTTTGCTGACCGGAAAGCACTGTGAAATGTAGTGCTCCGTGAAAACCCCATCCTCTGATATGAACATCAGATGGAGCATTGGCAATTAACTGACGCAATCTTCTTAGTGCGCCAAGGCATGAACGTTGAAGGGTTCTCTGTTGCTTTTCAGCCTTCGGATACCGAGAGACTGATAGAGATGCCAAATCAATCTGGCGTTGTAACCCTTCTATTATCTTAATATGATTTTCATAATCACCATAAGATAATACTTTCTTCTTTAATTGACAAAGAGTCTTCCATATGTTGAGACGAATATCATGGATTCCATCATCCGTCAACATCTTTGGAATGTCGTACTGGGAGTCAGCCAAAGGCCAAAACATGACTGATACTTCACCTTTTGCCAGTTTTTTCCTCATGTTCAGCATTTCCTCTTTATCATTAAATGAAGATTCTTCTACCTATTTGGACCAGAGTTGGTGTTTCCTTGTTGCTTCATCGGATTCAACAAGATTGGTAGAGAAATCACTATTCATGCTGGAAGATGAATGACCCAGGGATGGTTCGGAGAATAACCTGAACCCCAGGCTATCTTCTGATGGAGAAAGAGTTTCACCTGCCGATAGTAAAGCATCAGACATGACTGGTTTTACGTTTGCAAGTGCCTCGAGATAGGAGGGATTTCTCGTCACTACATTGCCTTCTGAAGAATTTTCGAGACAACGTGAATCACTACTGCGGAGAGGACTTTCGCAGCGAAGTTCATCACCATGAGGAGGACCGTCATGATGGGTTACAGCAAAAGATGAAATCTCTTGCTCCTTGGTCTTCTGACCACACAGAGGGTTCCTGTGGCTCTCATCTGAAGAAGAAACTTCAAGATTGACCGAATTTTCATGAAGCAAGTCTTCATGAGGAAGTGTCTGTTGAAGACCTTCAGAATTAATGTTCCCGTTATTGGGAACTGAGGGAGTAGAATCTTGAATTCCGACAGATAAATGTCTGAGGGCTTCAAGAACTCCAGCATCGAGCAAGGCTTTGTTGCAGATTGGCCTTTGATCTCCTGACTGTGCTGGGCGGATCTTTTTCTTAGATGCCTTTTTACTCGCTTTAGAAACCACTTGATGACGAAAGTGATTGCTCTGAGCAGGTGTATGTGCCTGATCAGGAAAGATGGTCAGGTTAGGCTGACGATCTCCACTCAAATCAGGTGTATGTGCCTGACTTGGTTGTCCATATGACATGGGGGAGTATGCCCCATAACCCTCTTGGACTGGAACAGATGTGTGTGTCTGTTCCGGAGTGAATTGTTGATGTGTCACTCCATTGCTAGGGATAGATTTATGTGTCTGTCCCTGTGATGATGCTGAAGCTGTTATGATATCCTGGCAAGCATCCAGAATATGAGCAGGAATTTGCTTCTGATCTTTCACCATTGACAAAATATGTTTGGTGACTTCAGCCACCGGAACGGGGATATACGTCCATTCCGGGCTTGGAGTAGGTGTATGTGCCTGCTCCTGTCCTCCTTTTCCTGTCAGTGAATCCTGACAGTACTCAAGTGTGGAGGCAGAGAGTTGAGTCTGCCCCCTGTTTGTCGTCGGGACTTTCCGACTGACTTCTCCGTGCGCTACCAAGCGAGACTGTTGGTAGGCCTGATTAGTATTAGCAGGTGTATGTGCCTGCTGATTACACTTCGCCAAACACAGTTGACGAGATCCATCATATGTAGTCAGATGAGTCTGCTGACTAACTGGTGATGTATAAGCAGGTGTATGTTCCTGCCTATGGTACTCCGCCGGAATTGCCTGGCGGGATAGGCTTGATGCTGCCAGACGAGTCTGCTGGACAGCGGAATTAAAACGAACAGGTGTGTATGCCTGCTCGTTGTTTGCCACCAAGTTAGGTTGGTGGACTTCTCCGGAGATGGCAGGGATGACAACCTGCCTATTGTTAACCGGATTCCGTCTCTGGTGGTTCATCTTGCCTACTCGGGTTCGAGGAACCTGAGCTGAATGCCTGGAGTCGGTACCCTCATCATGTTGAGGGTGCACTACCGCATGAGTCTGGCGGCGATTGTTGATGGGAGCCCTCGGGAAGGACTCCTGTCTTTTTGAACTAAGGCCCTGAGGGACCGGCTCATTCACTTCCTCAGAGTAAGGGAGTGAATGGAAATTGCGTTCCGGGGATAACGACCCGAAACGGTTGGAGACGGTAGTCAGCACCGCCTGCTTCTTGATTGCTGGCCGTCGTTGTCCGGACGACCAGGTAGAGTTGTTAACTTGGAGGGCTTGACGAGTGGCCTCCAGAGTTGGGATAGTACCGTTGCGACGGTACTCCTTAACCAGTGCATTAGAAACCCAGCGTTGAAGACGCTGAGTTGGTGATGTCATCCTCAGAGCGGATGACGTTCCAGCAGGAGTAGCAGCATTGGTTTTCATAGCAGCAGACCTCACAGTAGAGGTGTTTACAGCAGTAGTATTCACAGGGGTGAATTTAAGGAAAGCCATTTTGCAGAAGATCTTGAGAAAAGAGTGCCTGTTCCATTGTAACAGACATAATCAAGATGAATCCGGCCACTGCATCTTTTGGATGAGCATATGTCAATGATTGCTTTGTTGGCCCAAGGGGCCTAACAAATAAGAAGAACATCACTTTAACTTGGTTAAGGATTCACATCGGGTTCACCATTTTTGTTTCGCACGGAATCCGGGGATGACCTCCTGGACGGGAGATTCAAACGTTCCGATCGGTTTCTAACGGGTTTGTTCGTAGAACCGGAAACATCCAATGATTCCACATCCGTTTGGACCTACTTTCCAAAGGCAGGCGCTCATTAGCTTGTGGACTAATGAGGCTTAGGAATTTTCATTGGTCGAGAGGATGGGAGGTCGGACTCATCACACCTTTTTGAGGGGAATTATTGTCTACTCCAGGAATCTCTTTATAGATTTAAGTTATGTTCGTGAATCCTTATTATATTACCAAGTATAAAATGAGCTTTCCTTTAGTTTTAACAATCAATAATTAAATATGCAAGAAATTTAGAGAATCTTTTATATGTATTCGAGGTTCTTCATCAATAGAGAATCATCTATATCTGTTTAGAGATTCTTGGTCAATGGTATCCTTCAAAACATTTATATAAAAGTCTCTTGGTCATTATGATGACTAGGCTGGTTTTAAAGCCACTCAGTGGGGCACTTGAAGTTTATCGTCATTCAGAAGGACAGAGATTATTTCAAAGTTGGGATCGAACCCATAAATGGGCTACCTACGTATCCTTAGTTTTGGAAAAGGAATCAGAACCCACGTAGTTCGAGAAATGGAGTATGATGTTTATGATTGATGGCTCAAAGATGAATGTCATAATTACTTTTACACTCTAAGCTCACGTGAGTCATGCTCGGTGTGAGAAACAAGAGGTATTGGTAAAAATTAGACAAATGTGCCATGAAAGATGCAATCATAAGAATTTGTTTGGGGCTTATGTATGGATGACTGCCCAGATAGATTAAGGTTTAGGATTTACTTTTAGGGAGAAAATCCATGAACAGGGTCCATAAAGTTATATGTGCTTCATGGAGATTTTAATACTCTAATCTTGGGGCTTACTCCTAAGGAGGATGCCCAAGTTAGGAGGGGACTTATGATTGGGTTTTACTCCTGAAAAGGAAACCCAAATCAAGGGTAAATTAGGAATGGTTAAGAGAAATTTAAGGGGGCTTGGGTTTTACTCCTAAAAAGGAAACCCAAGATTATGACTGGGACTTACTCCTAAAAAGGAGGCCCAGGTTAAGGGACTTGGGGATTACTCCTGAAAAGGAAGCCCAAGGTTATGACTGAGTCTTATTCCTGAAAAGGAGACCCAGGTTAAGGGACTTGGGGCTTACTCCTGAAAAGGAAGCCAAAGGTTATGACTGAGTCTTATTCTTGAAAAGGAGACCCAGGTTAAGGGACTTGGGGCTTACTCCTGAAAATGAAGCCCAAGGTTATGACTGAGTCTTATTCCTGAAAAGGAGACCCAGGTTAGGGATTAAGGTTTGGGGCTTACTCCTGAGGAGGATGCCCATATTTAGAGGACTTGATTGGGGCTTACTCCTGAGGAGGATGCCCATATTTGAGGTTGGGGCTTACTCTTGAGGAGGATGCCCAAGATTGGGAACTTTAAGAATTTGGGGCTTACTCTTGAGGAAGATGCCCAAATTAAAGGATTTATAACTGGGGATTATTCCTGAAAAGGAGACCCAGGTTAGGATTCTCTCATCTTAAAGGACGAGGTTGAATGAATGAACTCTCCATATTTAGTGACATAAGGATATTTAAATCACTGGACTTTGAGAGATATTCCACAGAATTCCTTTCAGATAAGGAAGTCAAATCAAGAAATCATGCCATAAATGGATTTGAAGAGTGTCTTGAAGACTGAATCTTGAAAAGGAAAGGTGAAATGGCTTAAGAGGGGTAAAAATGGGCAAGATGGGCACCCAAAAAGATAGGGGCGCGCAAGTCTTACAAGGCGCGCAAGTCTTCCGTTGGCACGCAAATATGGTCGCGCAGGTATACCTGCGCGGCACATGGTGTACTTGCGCGATTTTCAACCAGCATTGAAATACTTGAGCGAATCTTTTTTAAACCCTTTAGAATTTTCTTGAGGTTCTTCCAGAAAAGGGGCGCGCAAGTTATATTTAAGGAAATAAGTCGGCGCGCAAGTGTTTGATGAGTTTCAACACTTAGGCCTTCCTTCTTCTCTTTAAATCTTCCGTTCTAGGTAAGAAATTACCTTAGAAGTGTTCCGGAAGCTTTGAGAAGAGACTTGGGCGTCGGGAGCTTCAATCCGAGTTTCTGAAAAAAGATCCTCCCGAATGGGGGGCCCACAGGGTCTATTTATAGGCAAAATAAGACCCCGGGCGGTTACCGGGTGGTTACCACTTAGGTCGCGCAAGTCACTTGCGCGACCAAGACCGTCGCGCAAGTGTACTTGCGCAACAGTGGTAAAACTTGCGCGGTGCATTTGCTTTTGATCCTGTGTTCATGCCTTTGTCGATTTTTGATGTTTTCTTCAAAGGTTGAATCACTTTGAGCTTAGATATTCCCTTTTCCGATCTTTAGATTCTGTGACAAAAGGTGCGTCAACAATTACATAACATTTATAGGTAAGAAATGAAATGCACCGTTCATGGAGATGGTAAGCCGTACGTACGCATGAATGCTACTTTCGTTTATATTTTGTATTTAATGGAATGAAATCATAATGATATAAAGGTATATTATAATTCCAGTATAACATCATATATAATATCATTTACTCCATCCTTTATACATCCCACATATGGCATTAACAATTCAAATCACTTTGAGGGGGCGGTAGTCCGCACTTCCTAAAATGAAATTATCCCGTTTACCCATAATGGAAATCATAAAGGTATGCCATAAATTAAAAATACAGAATCATAAGGAAAACACAAACATAATATATATCATATATAAATATAGTTACATCTTAATGGCCACCATGAGAGGTGTTAAAATAATATTGAACAATCATCATTTCGTGAGGCAGTAATTCGCCACCCACAGAAATAGTATGTTATTTAACCATTAGACGAAGGTGTGTGGAAGTTTAAATCAAATAATTCTCATAAAAAAATCCTAGTATATTTAGGATACTGGTTTCGTTACAAAATAAAGGAATAAAAAAAGTTTAAGTGGTTGGAGAAGCAAAATAAAACAAAAGAACATAAGAGAATACATTACCGTAAAATCGGGTAACTCTTTTTGATTTGAGCGAAAGGCTTCCTTGTGAATACTTCTTCCCAAACTGAGGCTTCTAGGAGTAAGATAGAGAAGTTTATATAGTATTTTGGTAGAGTTTGGATGAGCCAAATGGCTTTGAAGGTGTGAATAAGGTAGTAGTGGTGGGGGCCTTTTATAAGAGAAGAGGAGGGGCACTCTTGGAAAGTCATGAAATGTTACTTTATTATGAAATGCTTTTCGGATTTTAAAGGCCCCACAATGATATATTTCAAGGATAAGGTGATAAGGGTTCTAAATACACCCATAAAATAGTCTTTATACAAGTGTAAGTATTATATTTTACCTTATCTTTTCATTTTATTTAAATCGTTCATTAATGAGGTAATCGCTGCATCATCATGGTGTCATAAATAAATTTATTTATTTAATGTCTAAAAATTATAAAAAAATTACCATGATGTAGGAAATAATTTTATATTTTCAATGAATATTTATAGTTTAAAAGTTAACTTATATAACCCCATGTAATAAGTTTTTTAGTAAAACAACACATGTTTGTGACAATTTTATTTTTACTTTAAATAAAAAGTTATTAATGTCATTTTCTTACCCAAGTGGGTCCATGGGGTCCCCAAGTTGACCCATGGATTTTCTTGGTCGGCCATGACTCATCCAATAAGGTTAGGACAAGTGTAAAGGTAATTTCATAATATTATAACATTATATTTACCTTAAATTACACTAATTACCTTTAATCACGATTAATAAAACTTAAAAGTTACTATTCACCAAAAATTATTTTCATCCCATTGAACCAAATTTTACTTACTAATGACAACCATGTATTTCGTATTTTTGAAATTTAATTCACAGAAGTGGTAAATTTTCATTTAAACGAAAAATTAGTTTTTTAACTACCACTTAGTGGTTTCACTATTCATCAAAAATTGAAGTTTTTCAGAAAAATACCAAAAATTAACCCTAAGCTATATTTGATATTCCTAATTCAAAAATGATGTCTATTTTACAAAATTCGAAACATATAAGTTGAATTAATTAATTTAATAATTAATTCCAGCTGTCACAACAAATAACGTGTTTTTAAGAAACAATATATATCAAAAGATTGACAATTGTTTAGGTCCAATTTCAAAGTGAAATTAATTCTAATGACCACCATTGGATAAAATGGTTAAAATATATTCTAATTATATTTTAAAACAACTCAATCATATAATTTATCACTATAAATTATTTTGAATAAAAAAGTTGTTTTTAAGTATTTTTCACTATTCATCAAAAATTAGAAGTTCTCAGAAAAATACCAAAAATTCAACATATGCTAATTTTGATATTTCGAATCCAAAAATAAAGTCCATTTTGAAATATAAAATTAATATAATTTCATAAAGTGGGTATTACTATTCATAATGGCTATTTTGATTGGTCGCGGTGTGTTAGAATCTCGAACTTACATACAATGCAAGCTATTGCATTATTGAAAGAGAAGAATATCATGGAAGCTTGGGGTGTTACACCCAACACTATCACAAAGTGTTTCTCATTTTCAAAATTTTTCCTATAATACACCATTATGTAATCCAAAAACACCACCACAAAAAAATCCTGATACCTTTTAAAATCTGATTCATCAATTCCATAATGATATATGGTACATTCGTAAGATCGAAAGGTATAACCACATACTCATAATGGATATATATTCTCCTAAAATTTTTCTTCAGAATATCCTTCTTTTGAACTCATAGTTAGTGATATTCCTAATGCAAGTTAATTTTAGAGAACCACTGGGATCCCCTAAATTGATCAAAATGATCATCAATGTGTGAAAGTGGATTCCAATTATTTATTAAAACTTGATTAATCTTACGATAATACACATAAAGATGAATATTTACATTATCTATTTTTACAAAAAGAACTGGTGCTACCCATAAAAATGTACTAGGCTTAATGAACCCTTTTATATCTAGCTCTTCTAACTAGAATTTTAATTCTATTCATTCTGTTGGTTCCATATGTTAAGATGGAAGTGAGATGGGATTGGTCTCTCGTAAGAGATAAATCTTAAACTCCACTTCTATTGTGGGTGGAAAGCTTTATAAATTATTAGAAAAAACATTAATAAACTGATAAAAAATTGTTAGAAACCCACTATTATAAATCTCATCCACCATTTTCAAGGTCAACACTACCAATTAGTATGAGATAGTTCCAAATTTTTGTGCCAACAATTCTATTCCAGTTTCCATTACATACTGATCTCCACTTAAGATATGATCTACACCATTATCATTTGTAAAAATAACCATTTAGGTATAAATGTCGATGTGATATTTGAAAATTTTCAACCAATCTATACTGAGGATTATTTTATAGAAATATATCTCAAGCACATTTAAATCTCATATAAATTCAAACCCATAAATAGTTTTATAAAATTATTTACACATAAAGGATCAAAATTCTATTTTACCAAGAGGAGTTTGAAATTTCAAAACAAAATAGATCATCTCAATATGAAAACCTATAATATCAATAGAGTAAGATGAAATAAACAAATGGGATTCATCCATATCAAAAAAAATATTTCATAAGGGTAGAATTTAAAAGAACCATACCTCTCACCATCAAAGGTCCAAATTGATAAACCATAATTATTTTATTTTCTATATATAATTTTTTAATCACCAAAATTTTCTCTTTATTACCATGTTGAAATTTCACTAGTTGAGGAGTTATGGAATTCTTAGAATCACCACGACTTGCTCAGTATTTTTTGATAAGAGCTATTATGCTTCACTTGTCCCATCAAAGCATACAATGTCTGTGAAACATGAGATGTTTCCCTAGAACTTGAACTTGGAGAAATGTGAAAATTGACCCTAGATGTCCCATATAGTTTAAATTATGACATGATCTAGGTGGCTCCGTAAAATCTATCTTCATATGATTAAAATAACCTGACTAAAAACATCATGGTTTACTATTTGGTTTAGGAGGAAGATTCACCAATCCTGTTGTCTAATTCTGAGTGATACCACCACTTTGGAAATAAGTTCCTTTCTTCTGATTATTCCCCGCATTAGAGTTACCACTATTTCCCATAGTTATCAACATGATTCCTCCAACTTAATTACCTGAGATGTCTCTTTTTTACCCCATCATTCTACTGAACATCTCTGTATAATCTGTTATAAAAATCATGATAAACATTGAGTTAATTTTTTTCCTCAACCCTGATTAAAAAATGCATTCCATAAAGGATGAACTTGAAACAACATTGAGTGAAAACTAGAATAAGTTAATAAATTTAGCTTTATACTATATTACTGTGAGGTTATCCTACTTCAATCCGAAAAATTTCATTTTTCTAACAATTATAAATGTGTGAGGATATAATTATGTATTTAAAAATTATTCAAAATAATCCAATGAAATTTCTTGGTATAATTTATCCTGAACTGATAAATCTCACCACTGGAATACTAGATCCTCTAGTATACAAATTTCTAAATTCACCTTCATCTCTATTAGAATTCCAATGAAATTGAAGTTTTGATTCATCCTATTCAGCCACACCTCTTCCTTTTCTAGTTTTGAACCTTGAAAGATGGGTGGATTTTGATTTTGGAACTAAATAGAATGACCCACTTACCTTGGTTTATCCCTTATGTTCCCTCTATTCATGGCTTGAAAATTTTGAACAATGCTCTGAAGCAACTTTTGGTTCACCTGTGGCTCAGGTGAAACCAAATTTTTAGTAGATTCTTCTAGTTGGTTTGTATGATGCCCACCGAGTTCCATTTTCTATAACAAAAGAAAACTCCATTTAGCCTCACTCTTTAGAAAGAAAAGTCTAAGAAATTTAAAATTTACCACACTACACATATCACAATAAAGATTTATAAAATTCAAAAATTTCCATTTTCAAACCATCTTTGAAAATTACACCATTCTTTTTGAAAAGCAAACCACTTTTAGCTATTTTTCAAAATCAACAATTTTTCAAAAAATCATAAATTATCACTCAAAATTAATTATTCACTTATAGAGGGAAGTGAATTCTATCAATTAATTTCATGTTCTTCTCATTGTATAAACCCATGATGAATAGGTAACAACCCCTAGAAGTGTCTCAAAAATATTATGTACCCAAATTTCCTAGTAACTTAAATTTCAGAATAAATAGGTTATATACACTTTTTATGCTATATATTTCCAGTTCCAATGATCCTACTCCTTGATACCAACCTAATTAAAAGGCTAACAAGAATGATTTTACTAACTCTAGGACTGAACAAACAGATACTATTTGTAATATCCCGCCCCTCCTCATTGGATTGAAAAGTGATGGGTGTGTGTTACTAGACTTAGGTGACATCCCCAAGAAACTAAAGGATGACAATAAATTCCATGGGATACATAAAAAATTGGGGGATGATTTTAATTTGAAAAAAAACCAAAAAAATATAAACATTAAAAAAAAACCTCTATATGATGCATGAGTAAACTGAATAAAACTAAATGGTAACCAAACCAATAACAAACTATATCGAAGTACAATATGAAAACCAAGACCAACAGAACTCAATGACACAAAAGGAATAAAATAAAAAACACCCAACCTACTCCAAATTCCAACTTCACAATCCATTGCATGGTATCAAGATTAATCACTAAAGAAATGAGATACCTTTTCTATACGTGTGTCTCAATATGTAATATATAAAAATGCACCAAATTTACCAATAAGGGGGTGAGTATAAAACTTAGTATGATTTCACCAATGACTTTCCAACTCATGTTTCTAGGATATAACATGTTATAACATTTATCTAAAATATTTTAAAACAATATAAATTAGTTTATATCAAAGCCACAATAGTTTTCCAAACAATAAAATTTTCCAAGGAAAGCAACCAAACAAATATTTAAAACATTTCACATTTTTTTAGCCTACCAATTCCATTTCCACACATCCACACATCCACACATGCATGAAAACCATGTACCTCCATATACTTGTGAGTTGTGATTCATCCTTTCAACAAGCCACACTTGGTGAACCATTTTTATGGGTGAACATTCATGAACTTATTTGTCCCATTTTGATGGGTGAAACTTCACACCCTTATCCATTCCAAATGCACATGAAAACACACCAATCATGTACGAAAAAATAACATGAAGAAACCATTTAAATTAATTTTTTTTAATTTAAAACCTTTATAAAAACATTTTCCATGAATCTAAACCAAACTATAATTTTAAAATAATTATTTCTAAATTATGAACCAAAATCATTTTCAATAAAACAAACTAATTTCAATAATTTCACAAAACTATCACTAAAGAGGTTTTCTATCTAGAATAAAAAATCAATTTCACAATTCAATTCAAGAAAATTAATAAATTTAAAACTAATAATTTAATTTCTAACTAAGATGGGTCTATAGTGAGCCTCCTACCTCACAAACATTATGCAAAAATGAAGAATGATAAAAAACTCCAAAAACTCATCTTGAAACTCTAAGAACCACACTTAGATCTTATTACCTTAAAAAAAACCATATCTCATCAATATTGGAATAAAAAACCATGGATATATCCCCAAAATATTTTATCTATGATTCTAATAGGGGGAATAAGAAGAAATATAAGGAAAACCACTAAGAATGGGAACTTACCAAATGAATCTGGGCATCCAATACACTAAGATTCACATAAGGATCTCTATTAGATCAATAGGAAATGTTTATAAATCATTTATAAGGAGTGGAATTCATGTTAGGGTTCTATTATGGGGTAAAAATTCATTAAAGGGGTAAACCAAGTGAGATCCATTGAATTGAGATCTAAATTTTAATGGTGTACAGTTATGACACATGGTTAGGCAAACCGTGCCCTGGACATGTGATTGACACTACCCCCAAATACCCCTTGCATGGTCATATCACATGGTTAGACAAACCAAAAACCAACCATGCTAAAAAAAATTGTCTAAAAAATCACGGTTTCTCCTGGGTGGCCGTATGGTTTGGTCAAACCATGTGCCTAACCATGTAATTACCTAGTAGCCACTGTTTTATTTTCATGGTTTCCTAGGATGTGTTGCATGGTTTATATTAACCATGATCAAACCATAAACCTATATAAAATCTAAAAAAACTTTCCAAAACTCCTCCAAACATCCCAAAACACAACCCAATAATTTTATATACTTAAAATACATAAATAAAGGGTTAATTACCTGAAACTAGGGGTGCTAAAACGTTTTTTTCTTGTATCAGGTGATGATAAATTTAATACCCAATACTACATTTTTGGGTTATTACCCATAGATAAATATATTCCATATACAAATCCACTTATAATATTAAAATAGGGATTTATTCTCTTGGAAAACCACACACACCTTTCTTTACCAAAGTGACAATGATTTTATTGATATGGGAAAGTGTGAGAATTATAATGAAATATGAAGGAAGTATAATGTGAGGGAATAATGAAATATTATTTATAGAATATTAAGTAAATTATAAAAATTATTCATAATAGAATATCTAAATTAATTGAAAATTAATTTAAAAAGGATTGCAAAGGTAATGGGAAAGGAGGGGAGAGGAACCCTTATTTCTCTAGAGTAATGACTTAGGAAATGGATATAATTAGAGGTAATGAATAAAATCTCCTAAAAAATATATAAAATTTAATATAATAACATGGAATAAAAATAATTATATATTATGGAAAAATAATTAAAAAAATAAATTATAACAAAATTATTGTACTTGAAAAGGAAAGAGGAGTATTGGAGAAACCATTACTTCTCGTAAGATTTATAGCTAAGATGAGGCCATTAAAACAAACAAAAATCATCAATATTAAAGTGCGAGTAATTAAATATATTATATTAGGTATTTATGATGATAAAAATTGGAATTTTGGAGTGGGAGAATGAGAATATGGGGTGGGTATTTATACTTGATGAAGGGTGGTTTTAAGGGTTGAAATAATTATTATTTTGTTATTAATGGAAACCACTTTTGGGGGGAATTAATTTCAAAGAGTTTGGTTGGAAACTAATTTTTATAATTTTTTTATGGTCTTTAAAATACTTTACCACATATTTAATCATGTTGTTTTTAGGTATTTTATGCCTTTACCCTTTAATTTTAACCCTGTACATTATTTTACCTTCATTTCGATAACTATTTTTTTACCACAATATCCTTCTTGTGACCTAAAATGAAATTTGAATTATTAAATAATCTGTAAATTTTAATCCAAAATATTCAATCAATCTTAATTGATTCAATATATAAAAGTGATTAAAATTAATTATAATATGTTAAATGTATAACACATAAAAACAATTTTTATAAAAGATAAAATCATGATTCCAAAATACTAATCATGTGTTTATAAATGTAACAATTTATTAATTATGTTATTTAATAAATAAGTTTTTTTTCAATATAAATTATTAATAAATTTAAGTCAAGATCATATCATTATTATATCATAAGTGTTGTGGTATTTCATAAAAAAGGTATTTTCTTACTTCTCACCCCAAAAATCAACTTCTTTATAAAATTAACATAAATCAATAATAATATAATTTATATAAACTGATTCCAAAAATAATATTTATTTATAAAAAAAATTCCATTAATATGATAATATTAAATTTTAAATAAAAATCCTTATTTATTGAAAATTTACTATTTTTATGACATAATACACTTCTGGCTGTTATAAGAATTACATTGGACTTACCTAATTTATATTATCATTTAAAGGGTATTTATAAGATAATTTAAGGAAAATAAATTTGGTTTTAAACTTATAAATTTATAATAAAACAAAATTTTGATGGAATTTTAAATATATTTATAGTTTTTTGAAAAATAAAATTTTGGTTATATCATAAAACAACTCCCAATGGTCACTTTATTGCATCTACCTAACCAATAATAATAACAACTAAAATTTTTGTTGAAAAATGTTCATAATTCCCATAGATCATATTTTCTAGAAATCATTATGAAGAATAACTATATTTCCATATAAATACACCATCGTTATCACTTCATCACTCATTACTTAACTTATAAAGTTAATTACACATCTTTTGATAATGTCTATCATATTCTTGACACTTATCTTTCTTTTTAAAATCATTATGGTAGGAATAATCTTCCTGGGGGAATTTACACCTATGGAGTACCTTTTAGTGATTTTACTATTCTTTGGTGTTTATATACCTTTATTATTTCTAGTTTTGGTTTTCAATATTAACACATGAAGTGTAAAGAAATGTAATAGTATTTCTATTATAATAGGGGGTATTTTATTGTGTAGGATCCTTCAGTAAATATATTTTTCTCAATTAGTGAAATAATTAATTATTTGATTTTCACTATCAATCACATTAATTAAAATTTTTAAATGAAAATTTTAAATTAATAAAACATATAAAAATAATAAGATAAAAACATTTAGAAATTAAATGAACTATAATATAAATAAAAAATGCATAATAATTTAATATTTACATCTAAACATTTATTTTATCACATGTCACACAAAAAATGTCATATAAAAGTTCCTCAAATGGTTTTATGTTATAATTTTAACATAATGAAAACATGATTCATGCTTTGTTAACCACTAAATTATAATGACTTAATTATCAAGAAGATGCGAAAATAAAAAATATTCATAAAGGGAATGTTTTTATCAAATAAATATATATATATATAAAGAATCATGAATATAATAAAATAGATATAATTATATATATAAAAAGATATAATATGGAAGTATAGAAACACCAAGAATAACGGTAGGTAGTATGTAATTTTCTCCCTTTGGTCATGGGTTCAAGACCCATGGTTTTTCAGAACATGACAAGTTGTCTCTTGGACCGTGAGCTACCCTTTTTTAAAACCATTTTATAAATAATTTTCCTTTATACTTGAAAAATATGTAAATGGATATCTTATGTGATAGATATTTTCATAATATTTTGTTATATTTAAGAAATAAATTCATTTTTCATTTATATTTCTGAAATAAAATTTGTAAAAACATTAATTTAAAAAATGGGATGTTACATTCTTCCCCAAAAATAAATTACATCCTCTAAATTTTACTCATAAATAAACACTTACTAAATCCAAATGTTCCCTTAATTGGTATGTATAAAAATGAAACATTATAAATACCTTGGATATGTTGATACCATAGGGTCATACTAGTTATAATTAACATAGTTCTATTGAGAAAAAGGATATCTACATAAGGTTATATATAAAAATATTCACAATCCTAATTCCAAAAAATAACCAAAATTTTCTCTGATACCAACTAAGATATCATAAAACCATACTTTTAGTTTTGTTTCTAAATATACATACTTTTTAGTACATTATAATAATTATAACAAGATCCCAATATCCAAAGTGTGGTGTCTTTGGGAACTAGGTAAATATCCATCTAAACTCAAAGTACAAAACATATTTCTTCCACAAATAGTATCCACACATGAAATTATATTATAGGTATCCATTTCATTATAATTCCTATGGAAATGGGGAAACATAAGTAAAGAGTGGGATATAAATCTTAGTAAGGTTTAAATAATGAAAACAAAGAATAACTGAACATCATAGGTAAAAAATGAGGAACAATATAACAACATCAATATAAGGGAATGAGTAATAATATGTTCATAATAACATTAGGCATAACCTGATCATAAGTACATGAGTCATAACATGAAATGTGGATAAAACATAAAAATGATACATTCATTAACATATCACTATGACTAATCACTAAGGTTTCATAAAAAATATTACCCTGGATTTTAACTAAGGTATCATAAAACATTACCAAGTCATGTTGCCAAGGTATCATGAACATTAAATATATAGATATTAATTATTTACCCAATTAATTGGAGTGATATATAAGCACACCCATAATATTACTTAATTCATGTGTTCCACAAAATTAAATCAGACTTAATTCCATCAATAATCATAAAATGAACCTATGTAAAATAAAAAGTTATCCAATTAAAGTATTTCTCTACATAAATACCCTTTAATCAAGATAAAAAATTATGAGGTATTTACACCATATATAATAAATGGTATATGATGTAGTCAATATTTACCTAGTCAATTGATGGATGGGTATATATGTGAACACCCTTCCTTCAGAATAAATATACATGGTAATTCCCAAGGTAAAGACATTGTAAACAATTTATGCATAATTTATGATAATACATGACAAAGGCATTGGTGAATCATTCTCTATAGAGATCATATTTCCACCATACCCTATTTAAATATCAACATTTAAATAGAGGGGAATGGTGAAATACATGAGAAATATGGAGAGTGATATAGAAAAATAATATCCTATACAAATTGGATGGGAAAAAAACCCTTTCAATATATTAACGTGGCTATCTTGGTGAATTTCAATAATCAACTTTAGAAAAGATTGAATGTTTATAATGAAAAGGGAATTACCCAAATTTAAGGAATGATAATAAGAAGTGGTGGATGGTATATTTGTGGATTTTAATAATAATTTACTATAAATATCAACCTATATTTTTTGATCCTTTATTATGGCTCATAAAATGCATGTGAATCATCTAAAGTAAATCCCCTGGGAGTATCAAACTAGGTATAAAACAAGGCCTATTTTTATTCCCCAGGTGAAGATCAATTTAATACCAAATATACCTCTTTTGGAGTTATTAACACAAGGTAAATATTTGATAAATCCACTTTCAATTATATTATCCAGACATGGATGTCATTGTTAGGAAAACCATATACATTTTTCTTTAACAAATTTTTGATGGTTTTATGGATATAAAATAGTTTAATAATTATAAAAATATATGAAGGTAGTATAATTAGAGATAATAATTATATTTAATTATAAAAATATTAATTAAATTATAACAATGTGGTATAATAACATTTACCATTATAATGAAAATGAATTTAAAAAAGGCTCGCAATGGTAACATGAAAAGAGGGTTGATGAACCCTTACATCAAGAGTGTAAAAACTTAGGAAAAGGATACAACGATAAGGAATAAATGAAATCACATAAAAAATATATCTAATGTAAGATAATAACATGTAATAATAAGAATAAAATTATATGAAAAATCAATTTAAAAATAAATTATAACAAAATTATTGTACTTAAAAAGGGAAGAGGAGGATTGATGAAACCCCTATTTCTATTGAGCTTATTAAACTAGAGGTAGACCTTAAAAACAAAACAAATATTAAATATTTAAGAGATAGAAATTTAATAGACTTATTGAGAGGGATATGATGATATAGCTTCTAATTTTTGTGTGTGAGAATGAGATTATGGTGTAGGTATTTATACTTGAGGAGAGCGATTTTAAGTATTTAAATAATGATTATTTTGTTATTATGGCCAACCCATTTTAGTTGGAATTAATTTAAATTATTTTATTGATAATTAAATTTTAAAAAATTGTTTATAGTAATGAAAACCTTTAAACACCTATTTAATAGTGTGTTTTTAGGTATTTTATACAGTTTCCCTTTAATTTTAACCTTGTATATTATTTTTCTTTTATTGCAATAATTATTTCTTTTACCACAATATATTTTTTGTGATCTCATAAATTTTCTCCATTATTTAATATTTTGGACCTTATAATTTCAAATATACAGTCTATTTTACTAAATTAAATTTAGATATTGATAAAACTTAATTCTAATATATTGAACATATGATACATAAAAACTATTTTTAGAAAAGATAAAATCATGGTTCCAAAATGATAAAATGTGTTTATAAATATACTAAATTATTAGTTATGTTATTCCTTAAATATTTTTTGATTAATAAGGAGGATTAATGAATTTTAATTCATGATCATATCCTGATTATATCATAGGTTCTATGGTATTTCGTAAAAATGATATTTTTACTTTTTATAATAAAAATATAATTATTTATAAAATTACCATAAATTCGTCCTTAGATAAATTTTATATGATGATTCCAAAATTTATATTAATTTTATCAAAATAATTCTCTAAATATTATAATTTAAACTTTAAAATAAAAACCCTTATTTATTGAAAATTAATAATTTTTATGAAAAGATAAAAATACCAACTGTTATAAAACTTACATAAGACTTCATTAATTTCTATTATCACTTAAAGGGTGTTTTTTGAGATTGTTTCATGAAAATAAATTTTATTTAAAACATTTAAATTTATCATAAAACATATTTTTAATGTAATTTTAAATATATTTATAGATCCCAAAAAATACACTTTTGGTTATATTTTTAAACAATTCCCAATGATCACTTTATTGAATCCAACTAACCAACAATAATAATGACCAAATGTCTTATAAACCTATGGTCATAATCCACATCACCATACTATGAAACATTCATAATGGAAAATAGTCTTATTTTCCTATAAATACAAAATTACTTCCACTTCAACTCTCACTACATCCCTTAAACAAATATATAGCACATCCTTTAATCATATCTGTCATTTTACTAATGATTATATTTATTTTTACAATAATTATGAAAGGAATGATCTTTATAGGGGAATTAACACCTATGGAGTACCTTTTAGTGATTATACTATTTTTTAGTGTTTATATCCTTATACTATTCCTAGTTGTAGTAGTCAATATTAACACATGACGTTTAAAGAAATGAAATATAATTTATATTGTAATTATGTGTATTTTATTATCTATGATCATTCAGTAAATGTATTGTTCTAAATTAATGAAATAAATCATTGTTGAATTTTTATTATAAAACATGTTTCTTTAAATTTTTGAAGAAAAATTTTAAAGTTATAAAACATATACACCGAATAAGATAAAAAACTTTTAGAAATTAAACAAACTATAATATAAATCAGAAATAAATAATAATTTATTATTTATATCTAAACATTTATTTTATCTTCTGTGGAAGATAAAATTTCATACTTTTCTTTCTCTAATGGTTTTATGTTATAATTTTATGATAATGAAAACATGCATCATACTTTTTTAACCATTAAATTACAATGAATTAATTACCAAGATGATGTGAAGAAAAACTATTAATATAATTAATATAGTTATCAAATAAAACTATATATCTAAAAATAATCATGAATATAATAAAATATACATAAGTATATATGTAAAAAGAATGGAAGATGGAATTATAGAAGTAATTAGGCTGGTAGTAGGTGATACGCCCTTCTCTCTCTTTGGTGATGGGTTTGAGATCCATGAACTTTACAGATACAATGGGTTGTCACTCGTCCTATGAGATTCTATTTTTATAATACCATTTTAATAAATAATTTTCCATTATACTTGAAAAATATGTAAAATAATATCTTAGGTTCTAGATATTTTTATATTTTTTTTGGTTTATTAAAATAAATAAGTTCATTTAGAATTTATATTTTTGAAAGAAAATTTATAAAAACTTTCTTTTGAAAACCAGGATATTATAAAAAGTTTGGGTATATAAAAAATTTCTCCCAGATTACTTCACCTAAGTCTGGTCACTTCATGGTTGTAGGAACCTGACTCAATGAACTAGAATGAGAATTTCCAGGATAGCATGCCATGATTATCACATGATGTTTAGAGAACTTTAGTGGAGATCATGATTAACAGTAGTAATGAACACATTGAGTTCACTTATGTGAGAAGAGAGTGTTTGAAATCTATAGTAATAACCTAGGTAAATAGATGATTAGTTAATGAAGTGGTCCCACCACATTTATAAGAGTGGTATCACATCCTGTGATCATTCACTAGTGAATGTGTTCTATGCCTAGCCACCGACACATATACCAATCCTAATAACTAGTGTGCATCACACACTCAGTGCGACCATGCCCTACACTCTTTTCCTCAACTGAGGTGTATGACTTTATTTAATTATAGCTTCACATAGGGATACTATATTCCATAGATTCAATCATCCTTATTTTTATTAAATCCAATTTTTAGGGGTATATTTTTTTTCACTTACATTTTCAAGATTGGAAGACTCATTTGAATAATAGAGTTTCTAGCAGAACGATTTTATGAAACCCAAACCTCACTGTGCTAGAAATATGTATACATACCTACCATGCATGGCCACTCACCCATTCCTCCCATTTATAGATTCCTATTCTAGTACCCCAGTTCCTAGGGTTCCTTGGCTTGTACTTAGGAATTTGGGTCCCCCTCACCTGAAATTTAGTGCCAACACCTCCCATGCTATCCCTTGTGCACCCTACCTTCTAACACTCACACGCTACTCCCTACTCCATGATTCCCAATCACTATAGTAGGGTACGTGTAATAGTTATAATAAATTACCCCACTTGGATCAATATCCTATATAATTTTCCATATAAAAGGATTTGTGGCTCTCATTTGAAGAATCCATACATATAGTTCCTGAAAGTGATACCCAAATTCAATCTTGCATATGATCAATACTCCTACTTCTACTTCAAGTGACTCTCAAAGTTAAAAACTAATGAAAAATGGGAGTATAAGAATAATTTCCTTATCTAAAGATTTTTAAACCGAAGCTTCATAAAATATCACTTCCCTAATTCTTTCTTAGGACTGTGTTGAAGTAACCCTATATATAGAGAGTCTTACTAGGGTGCCACTCACCCAAGTCCCCTAGAGAGTCCTACTAGGGTGGTACTCTTCAAGTCCATCAAAATAAGTATACTAGAGTGGAATTAAACCTGGATAGCTATGAGAGTCATATTATGGAGATGTTTTACTCGGACACCCAAATCAGTATACTAGGTCTCTATTATCCTATGCAATTCAAATAAGGAAATATTATAGAGCTACTCACCATGGTTACACACTATAGTCCATGTCTATCGCTTAATAGAATAAATACAATATTTATACCTTATTTCCTCGAGTATTCTAATTAGTCTTATAAAATCTAATAAAATACCATGATAAGAATCTCTCTTGAATCAAACCACTACTGAGTTGTATCTACCCTGGACTCTTCCACGAAATCCCAAGATACATGACTGGGTTATTCAAAATAGTGTTCTCCCTTCCAATCATGTATTCATTTGATAATGGGAGTTAGGAATATTATAAGAAACCTTCCCTAGGTTTTCTCCTCGACTGATAAGAACCCCGAGATACAATCAATCATATATTACCTTGATGAAAGGACTATATATATTAGAGGATTTGTGATAGATTCTCTGGACCAACTCTTTTAGTCATCTAAATTGTATGTTTTAGTCCAAAACCGTGTCCACCGAGTTCCTGATCAATATTTCAATTAGCCTCCTAAGTCCAATAAATGTGACATGAATATGTAAGATCCTATTTCTAGATGTAATACCTAACCATTTTCTCATTGATGACCTAATACTTGAACCAAATCAAGGATCCATAAATATTAATGGGAATACTATTAAATGTATTCCCCTACCATGGAATTGTTGATTATTAGCCTCCAGTTTATCCAGTTGATAAGTTGAGAATAAATATTTGGCCTACAACTCTAGTGTAAGTCCCAACCCATCCTCACTAGTTCACATCACCAATGTTCATATTCCTTATTCTTTAATTAGTAACCAATATATATAAGATAAATACCATGATTCTTCTGTTATGTGTAAGACCCAACCATAACCCTCCCCACTTAGTCACTAACTTTTATGATGAACTAAAAGGGACACTCATGTGTAAGTTCCACAAAAACCATTTGTAGGTTTCTTTTACCTAGTAGTACAATTTTAATGACTTAACCTACCCATAATAGGTTATTATTGTATGAACCTAAATTGTAAGTTTCCATGGTCATGGTTACAAGATCTTAAAAGGTGCATCATTTGTCCTGATTTCATGAACATAAAAAAATCATCATGGGTCTTGAATATGCTACCCAAAAAGGAAAATCTTTAGTCATGGATGCATGAACTTAAATGTAACCACATTATCCCTTATTACACAACATTAAAAGGTATAACATTTCATATTACATGGTATAAAACTATATGGTTTATGATTCTATTTAAAGATATATATAGAAATACATTATCCCAATCCTGATCTAGACTCCACAACACCTACCACCACACTAGGTGGTGATAAATTTAAAATTTCTCAGTTGAATGTATTTTAATAATAGTGTAACTAATTGATTAGGGAGAAAAGAGAAAAAATATAATATATACAGATGTTTAAATTGATTCATTGCATCAATCAATAACTATCATGAACATGTTTACCATTATTGTTATTAGAAATGATTTTATAAATATATCTTTAATCTATAAGAGAGTCCTGAATTAAGAAATTAGATAATCATTAGATGATTTTATTCCCATCAAATCAGCATCAATTCTTAATTTTAAGTGTAATTGGAACATCACTATGGCTATCTACCTTTGGAAATAAATTTTGTGTAAAAAAAATACAGACACAAAATGAATAGGGGAACAATGACTAATACTATGATGAACCAAATTTGAATTTCCATACATTTATTCTTCATCATGTAGTGTAGCTTTTAGAATCTCAATTAATTTTAAATTTCTATATTTAACACATTGGTCCACCACCATAAAATAAGGCATGATCTTACACACACCATATAAAAATTCTGTATAGAATCCCGCATCATTAAGTTCTATAATGGAAGTTGAGTTCTTCCATAAATCTAGGATATACCAAAAACCTTGAAAATTCATAAAACATAAATTATTTCTTTAAATGATCATATATATTTTACCAATAACCTCAAGTTATTCTCCATCAATAAGTAGAAACATTCCACAACCATTAGACACATAGTTGTATATGCATTATCTTTTAGATGTTGAATAAAATTAGGCTGTAGACTCAAGGATACATGAATATATCAAGCTTGTGGAACTTATGATCAAAGTTATATCCTCCACTTTAGTTGTAGAGTTTTTGGATTAAATAGAAAAATTATTTTAGTATTTAACATGAACTCCTAGAATTCCTTCCCTAAATTTTACTTCTTTCTATAGTTCCAAAATACGAAGTCAACAGGACCAGTCTACTTCCCACAAAATATATATCTTATTTTTTATATTATATTATTCTAACTTCTTTAGGTGGATCATCACCTAACTTTCATTCTAAAATAAATTTTGATACAACCTAAAACCTCTTCATTTTAGATATATTATTTTAGGATCAAATAATTGATTTCCTCCAAGAAAAATTCATTTTCACTACTAAAGTTTATCAAAGTGGTAACCATCACATCCAATGAACCTAGAAGTTACATCAAAAGAAATAATGATCACACACCTTTAATGAAATCCACAATAATAAACTGTAGTTGAATGATAACCACATTGAAACCATTCATATGATCAATCATTAGATTTCATTCTTAAATGATCATTCAAAAATTCACCACAATATGAAAAATACATTCATTATGGAAGACTTAATTTTCATGTTCACAAGTTTCACCATTAATTTTATAGTTATATTTACACCATGGATATTAAAATCCAAAATTTGGGACAACATAACTGAAAAAAACCCATTTCCTTTATTTCGAGTATTACCCATTCATCCTTTGAAATTAATTTTGTATTCATACTAATCAAAGAAAGATCATTATCCTTCTAGAATAGGTAGGCCTCCAACCGAATCTTCTTGAAATGAATGTTTAATCCCTTAGAATTTACCATCTGTACTTTTTATTCTTAAAATGTTATCTAATAAATTATAATTCTCTCATCAAATTTGAAAAGGGTAAAGTATAGGTAAGTCACACTTTCTGAAATTCACTGTTTAAGCATCCCTTCAGAACTCATAACCAAGATATGATATTGATTTTAATGATGAAAGTATAAATTCAGAATGAATTAACCTTTAAAATACTTGAATGCAGAATAAGGAAATTTAAAAGTTATGAATTATTAATGCTATTGATAGGTGTATCTGAAGTTGAGAGGCCAAAAAACCCTAGAAACACACATTTTAAAACCCCAAAGTCACTCACAATGTACAACCAAAATAGAATAAGTATTTAATAAATTTAAAGTACATAATAATGTATTATAATAATTAATATGGTTTGGAATAAGTAATATTCCTTGGGAAATAATAACCTCAATAGAAGAGGAAACAAGAGATTATAATGGAAGAATTACTCCAAAGCATAAAATGATAGAAGCTTACAAATGACAGTTTCATGTATATACATGTGATCCAAATTTTTATATTTATATATGATTAACAAATATAACTTTTAGTTAAATTGATTCCACCACTATTAAATCTCTACAGAAGTACCTCCACTTGATCATCTCTATCGCCCAAGTTCCACATACTCAACTGATTGATCTAGTGATCAGTGCAAGCAAGTAGTGATAGTTTCAATTTACTCTTATGCATCCCTAAAAAAACCTAATTTATAATTTGATAACATTTATGTTATTATTATATATACTTATTATTGGTACAATTTCATAGATTATTTATTTTGTGATCCATCATCCAGAATCATTCACCACTACAGTCAGTTTTGGACCTCAAGTTCTATTGTGCCATCTTGTATCTGGTTATATATATAGTTTTGGAAGATTCTATTTTCTAAAATCTATAAAACCTAGTTGGAAAATTATTCTCACATAGCCAATCCTAACAACTATCCCCTCAAAGTAAAATCACAAGGGTCATTCCCAACTCTATTGAAAATTTAATATGATCCATTCACATGGTGGATAAATCGAAAAACATGTATACATAAATAAGTAGGTAAGAGGGATCACATAATCTATAATATAAGAGTAATAAAAAGTCTATATAATGAAAAAAACACTATAAAAGAAGCATATATGAACAATAGGAATTAATAAATAATACAATGCATAATTACTAAACATGTTGGTATACTAGCCAATACATGTGCAATACAAATAAAAAATAAAATTACTATAGCCTCCAAACCTACTCATACTGTCAAATACTATTTAATCCTCAACCTACAACATTATTACCATCCAGATCCATGAATTTTCCTCCAAGATAATACTTATACTTAAATTAAACATGATTGTTTATCCTTGTACATCAAAACCCATGTTGTGTATTTAGGTATGGGTAAGTTTAACAATCCAATGGAATTGCCTTTCTCTCCTCAATACACCAAGTTATGTTTTGATCAATTTGGTGTGTATAAAAATCATAGGAGAGATTGAAAGTTAGTTCTTGGTGAAAATAAACAAACTGAAAACATAATTATATATTCAAACAAAGAAAAAATATTTTCCTACATGGATAGAAGACACATGAACTTTGAATAATCTTGTTGATTCTAAGAAATCTAGGTTAGATTTCCACCTTTCGGTAATCACTGATATATAATCTCTTGTGACCTAACTAACAATACCACACTATCTATGTGGTCTCTATATACATCATCATCATTTTTTCCAATATATTTATAAGAATGGATCATCAGAGTCCCACCTAACCCAAAAATCATCTCACTTCATGTAAATAAATCAAAAACCAAAATATCATAGTAAATAATGAAAAAAGAAGAATAAAAATATTGGGAAATAAAAGAGGTCCCATCAATGATCAATTCTATCAAACGATAATTAAAATAGAAATAGAAAATCAAAGTGGGACCAAATTATCAATTAATAACTAACGATAATCCCATGATAAAAAAATAGGAAAATATAAGAGAAGGGAAAAAATTGGACTAAATCATTAAAGTATATCAGTAGTCCCATACTATAGATGATTTATGACTATCAAACTCTGGGATATCATAAGTACCGAGTCTTCTCCTCCTAAATATCACACTTAGCGATTTCAAAGAAGGGATTTCATATGGATATACCATTATATAATAATTCTACATGTTATTTATTTCATTGGATATTTTTATTTATGAACATGTGTATTGATCTATAGATTTGAGGTCAATATTAATGTGTACCATGAATCATGTACTTTGATGTGTGGGAGAAAACTATTATGATATATGATTATGGTGAGGTAGCCTTCATTAGGTGAATCATAAGTTATATTTAATTAATTTAATGATAAATAAATGATTTCCACTTCCATATTAATGAAAGAATATATATCTAGCACTTTAATTAAAATATAATTGTCTAAAAAAATCCATGGCCATTTTTTTTACAGACAAGTTTGCTTTAGAATATCAAAGAAAGATAAATTGTGTATATAGGGTGATGAAACATGTATGAATACTATATAGTGAGATATATAATGACTTGTATTTTACCTATTTCAATTTTATAAATTATTTGGAAAAATTCCAAGACCAGGCACTGATACAGCGTGTGATTATGAGGCCAGGTGTGCACAGAATAATTCATTGAAAAATGTTCAGTTTTTAAAAGAATTCTTGCATGAATTTTCTAAAAAAGTGTAATAACTCATAAATAGTTTCCCAGATGAGAAATAAGAGGGAACCGTTGATCTCAAAGAAGTGGCCTTACCCTAGGCTGGACATAACTTTGGTTGGCGTGGGCCATCTATAGAAGAAGTCACCAGGGACATAATCTTAAATAAAATAATTTTATTTTGAAATCACAGTAACTCATGAATGGGGACTAGAATCTAAAATACAAGACCACCATTGATTTCATAATGGGTTTTTTTACCTAGGCATGGATTAACATTAGTTGGTGCGAGTCTTCTGCGGAAAAACCCAAAAATGAAGTAATCGTCTTTAAATAATTTAAAGATAAATTGTTTTGTTGATGCAAAAACAATTTCCTTTAAAATTATACTTATGAAGAAATACTAGGGTTAGTCACATATCCCTAGGAACACCAAAGAATTTCTAGGGAGATCTTGGAGGATTTTCCCTTGGGGAATGATGACCAGATTGTGGATCGAAGATCAACGTGTGGAGAAATCAAAAGGATCTCACCAACGATGACAACACAACCATTCTTCCTTAATGATTGATCCAAACTCTAAGTAGGGAATTTTTATTTGTATTTATTTCTTTGTTTCTAGAATCAATGATGAATGCAGATCAACTAATGAACAGGTTAACCCATGGTTTGATCATTCTTATGAGATGAGAATAATTTCAGGAATTTCATCAGGGTTGATAATTATTTAGAATTTTTTCTTAATTATTCATTATAATGAGAATGTATTGAGGATCACATGAAAAAAGGTAGAGGTATGTTCCTCAGGGTGTTATTTTTTCACTTGTTACCCCAGTTCTTGGCGTTCTTTACTGTTGGACCCTCATGGTCACAGATTGAATTTCCGGGAGGCTTTGAACATGATTAGAACCTCAGATTGGAGGAAGGTCGACAACAGAGGATAGATTATTTTAGATAGGGTCCTGAGGAACCCATATCTACAACCATTTTTATTTTCAGGAATCATAGGATGATTTGAAGCACGTGAAAAAAGAGGCACTGACAACCCGAACCAGCTATGCGGTGAGGCAGTCCAGTGAGGTGGTGCAGTGATCAATGGTAGTGGATCTGTGGCGAGGCTGATACAGGATGATGATAAGGAGGATGGAGAGCCTCCGGTGAGGTGGATGACAGAAGCGGAACGCAGCATGACTATGGAGAGGGGAACCAAATCGGAAGTGAGGCCGCAGGTAGGCAGAGCGCACAAGGAATGCGCGGACGCAGTAGGCTAACCATGTGGGATGCGGTGCAGCACTATGGGATAAGTGGTACGCGGTCAGGTTAGGCCATGTGCAGTGGTCAAGCCGGCCTACATGCATGCGGGCTGGACCAGGGTAGTCGGGCTATGCTGGGCAGCCCATCGGGTGGAACTTTCCCAATGGGTAGGACCAGGTCCAATGGTCCGGGCCGAACTAGGCCCAGAAGGTCGGACCGGGTTGGGACGAGTTGATAGGACTGGTTCAGGTTGGACCTAGATCGAACCCAAGTCAGATCCTTTTCGCTAAGATGATCACATCTTTCAAACCATGCGACTGATTGATGAACCATCTACAGTGTTAGGACCCTGATAATGAGATGGTACTTTTGATACTTATGGATGGATTTTAACTCAGACATAATTCTAGTGACATAGGATGTTTACACGGGGAGTACCCAAGGTCAATGGACACAATGGGTGTGACTACTACTCACCGTTCCCCCTACTTTTATACACAGGTTGATTCTATCATTCACTATATCTTAGAATATTTTTTTAGGGTTCATTCCCTTTGTATCTTACCCGAATGTTCTTCGGTATTGTTTTCTACTCATAAGAATATGACCCCTTCAGGAGAACTTCTTAGATAGAGTTTTAGGAAATCCTCGAGAGGTCCGGATCTGATCCTCTTTTCATATTCGTACCCTAGATAGATTTCTCGGAATTTAGGCGACCAATCTTACAGGACATCAATCCTCTACTTAGTGGGTTATTCCAAATGTAGTTGTTGGTATCAACCCATGGCCCTGGTTGTGATCCTCATATAATATATAATATCCCTCTCTTTATATCTATCATAGTATCTCTCTCATGGTGTTTCCTAATAAACAATACTTCTTGGACGGACGCCATCAGGGCTATCAGACTCAGGAGTGTGTTCTCCCGGATGAGTGCTTCATGGAATCTTTGAACTTAATACCTAGTGTGGGTATGCGGTAGTTGTGACTAACCTCTAGACTGCATGTCTTGGTTTGAGTATTCGTGAATATTCTTGTTATATGTTCTATAGACATATACTTGTGCTAAGACGATTGTACCTTTCCTTTTTGTATTTATTTGTGGTTTTGGTGTGTCCTACAGAGTATTGTTATACTCAACCCTACCTGGTATTTTCCTACACATGTTGTGTCTTTTGAAAATGAGCAACCTTCGTACAGAGTCCGGGGTGTACTAGGGTCAGATGGGGCTTTGTGAGATTAGACAGGACGAGGTGTTCCTATGTCTTTAGACAGTAGTCCCAGTACCTTTATTTATAGGTTGGACTTTGTGGTTTAATGTCTCTTTAGTTTTTATGGGCTTGTATTTTGGCCCTGTTTAATTTTAATTGATTTCACTGTTGTACTCTGGTTGTGGGATATAATGGTTTGCATGCATTGTTTACTTAGTGTTTTTACATTTCATCAATTGTGGCTTTGAGATGTGTGTGTACATACATGTACTTTAGGCTATTTCCTCTCATTTGTGTGATATGCCTACTCAGTGCTTGTCACTAGCCCCTGGACTATTGGAGGAAGGTTTGGGGTAGTCACAACACATGCCCCTCTGGGACGAGTCATGATAGAGTGGAATCATAGGTAGTCGGTTATACCTTAGAACTGAGATTTTGTGAGATTAGTTTGGGGAAACAGTGTTGACCTTTTCAAGTTTGGATTTCAGGCTAGGGACTCTAGTGTTGGTGTGGGGGACAACGTATCCATACACCAACACCCTGATAACATACTTATAAACTTGTTACATGAGAACACTGGTTTCAGGGAAAATAATGGCACATTCATCTTATAAGAATGAGTTGTGGTTTTTCTGTCCTTTTTGAATCAGCTATCCAGATATACTCATTGACCGTGATATATCTTGTTTTCTTGAAGGATGTATCCTTGACACATACTATCTAGAATTCAGTAGCTTGGTCATGAGGATGAACCCCTCAATGGTGAGGCTTTGATACATGGATAATTTACCCATATGTTACCTCTAGGCGGCACACCAGTTATACCGCTACCTATAGAGCAACACATGGTACCCACAATACCAGTGGATGAGGTGCTCAGGTTGAGCGCACTTCACATGTTCCATCTATAGAGGCCCCTTAGGTTACAAGTTGAGCCTTACCCATAGGAGGCTGAGAACTAGCTTGAAGTCGTGAACCAGGTTTTCTATCTAGTCAAGACACCAACAGATCATATGGTTGTCCTGGTGGCGAGCCTTCTTTATGGCTCAGTAGGGCGATGGTGGGGTTTATTTACCCGATCTTACTATGAGGCGAATATTTCATGGACGTAGTTTGAGAACCTTTTTAGATAGTATTTCTCACCTTATAAGATGAGGTATATTCATATCCAGGAGCTTCTAAACCTCTGAAAGAACAACATGTCGGTATCCGAGTACTCATCAAGGTATACCAACCTCTCCAGGTACTCGATGGATATGGTACACGACCATTTCTTCAGGGATAAAACCTTTGAGTGAGGTCTGTGCAGAGACATACAATCCAGAATTATCCCTATGAGCATTCCTACTTATGATGGGGTTCTTGAGTGGGATTTGGTGGTTGAAATATTTTTAGTTGAGCAGAGACAACTAGTGATAGTCAGCAGAGGACAGGTAAGTGTAGATACCTCAGCAGCAGGGAGCTGACATCAGTCTAAGGGATTCAGATATGGTATATGTTTCAGGAGGAGGTCCCAAGACAAATTATCTACAGTTCAAGGATCACAGGGTGGATCCATTCATCCTAGAGAGAGGTGGTACTATTCATGTGATGGTAGGGGACATCTCACTCTAGATTGTCCAACATGCTATGATTCTAACAGGGAGATAGTGGATGGACCACTGTGGCAGAGAAAGTGATAGGAGCTAGAATATTTTTAGGGTAGTGGATGTGATAGAGTTGTTGGGAGAAAAGTAGGAGGTTTTAAAAATTTTGACTTATTACCACCACCACCCCAAGGAGGTCAATTCCAGGCTTAGGGATCTAGAGGACATGGGGAGGAAAATTACATGCGATTGGGGTTTATGAACCAAGGGATCTGAGGATGATTAGAGGTAAAATTTGTGTCTTTTATACCTTATCTACCATACTGATTGACATAGGTTCAATTAATTCCTTCCTCTCCACATATCTTGTACGAGACCTTGAGATTTCAGTTGAATCGTTGACTCTACCCTTACGCTTGGAGACTCCCACTATAGGAGACCCAATAATCACACACTAGTACCGAAAATGTGACCTAACTCATGAAGGTGAGAGTTTCAGTTGGAATATTTTGATAGTATCATTGATGTCTTATGATGTCATTCTTAGTATGGATTGGTTATCCACAGTTCATGCTCAGATTGACTGTTTTAGGTGAAGGGTGTGGTGTGTTCGTAGTGATTGAACCAGGTTTTCCATTTTAGGTGAAAAAGTAAACATAGGGAGTGCATTATGGACTCAAACATAGGCGCGTATAGCCGATTACTCATCAAATGTATAGAATAACCCTCAGTGTAGTGGATGTTATGGGTACTTAGTTTCCTACGGTGGTTGAGGAGTGTTAAGAAGTTTTTCTTGAAGACGTTCTAGGAGTACCTCCCCACAGTGAGATATACTTATGCATTTATTTACACCCCAATACGACACTGATGTCTACACCATCAAATCATATGGATTCCAAAAATATTCATGAGCTGAGGGTATAATTCAAGTAATTACAGAGGAAGGGCCATCATGAGACCCAATGTTTCACCCCAGGCAGCCTCGATTTTGTTTTCTAATATGGAAGATGGGATCTTGAGGTTATGTGTGAATTATAGACACTTAAAACAAGTGAAAATGAAGAAAAAGTATCCAATATCAAGGATCAATGACCCCCTTTTTGTTTTTGATCGATTGAGAGGGGAATGATGGTTCTTCAGGGATGAAATCAGGTTAATGATTTTAGTAGTTAAGGCAAATTTTGATGAGCTCTCTGATATTTAGATTTTTAAAGGAGGGTGTAGAGTATATAGTGTTATACGATGCATTGGGGACCAAACTTGGTTGTGTCTTGATGCAGAGGTGAGTGGTGGTTACCTATGGTTCAGACCAGTTGAGACCCCATGAGAAGAACTATGTGTCTCGTGATATTAAGTTAATAGTGGTAGTTTTTTATTGAATATGTGGAGACACCACCTGATGGGTGAGTGATTTATCCTCTACTCTAATCATAAGAGTCTAAACTATATATTCTCTCAAAAGGATCTGAACTTGAGATGAAGGTGATGGCTAGAGTTCCTCCAGGACTATGTCTTTAAATTTTTTTATACTCCTGTGAAGGAGAAAATGGTATAAGATTCTCTCAATAGGAGATCTAATTTAAAATTTCTGAACGAGGTGTCAGAGTAATTTACCTCATTGCAGTTATCCTTTATAGATGGAGATGGTGCAGGTTACCTCAATTCGATGGTTATCACCCTCAAATATTATATTGATTAAGGGAGGCACAACTTGAGGATACCGACTACGAGACTCTATATGCTCAGTTATCCAAAGGGAATGCTCCTAATGTATATTAAAAAGGTGGGGAGTACGTCGTTATTTTCATAGGGTACACAATTATACCAGTGGTATTGCGGGAGGAGGTTCTAAGGGAATTACACACATCCCCTTTGGTGGTACATCCTGGTGTGGAAAAGATGTACCAGGACCTCTGACTCCTATTTTAGTGGACATGGATAAAGAAGGGAGTTTAAGAGTTCATCTCTTGATTCCACACTTTTCAGCAAGTGAAGGCTGAGCACTGGGTTCTAGTGGGTTTATCCCAACCCCTTGAGGTGTTGGAACAGAAGTGGGATGTGATATCGATGTAATTCATGATGGTTTTTCCATGTATTTCCAAGGGAAATGATACCATATGAGTGATCATTGACCAACTCACCAAGTTGGACCAATTCCTAGATATCTGGGAGAAGAGTTTGGCAGAGAGGTTGGGATGCCTCTACGTGCAAGAGATAGTTAATCTTAATGAATTTTCATTGACGATAGTTTCATATCATGATGCTCTCTTTACATCCTGATTGGGGAAGGGGTTATAGGAGGCATTTAGGACTCAGTTATACTTGAACATAGCATTCCACCCACAGAAGGAAAACCAGACTGAGTGGACCATTTAGGTTCTAGAGGACATGCTACAGGCATGCATGTAAGATTTTTGCCGAAGTTGGGAGGATCACCTACTACTGGTGGAGTTTTCATACAAAAACATCTACCAATACACCATTGATAAGTCACTATTCAAGGAATTGTACGAGCAACCCTACATGTCACCACTTTTCTAGACTAACCTAGGAGAGTCAACACTCATGGGCCCAGAGTTGGTGCAAGAAACTATATAGAAGGTGCAGATCATCAAGGAGTGGATGAGGACTACACAAAGCCATTAGAAGTCTTATGCTGATAGGTGAAGAAGTTTTGTGACCCCTCCACACAAAGTGTACCCAATCCAGGTTGGTAATGTGTGAATAGATATTATGACCCTCGACTCCCCCTCCAGTAGGCCCTGGGTTGGTGACTAGCACTTAGGGTATAATAAATACACATATGGGAGACATTACCCTCTAAGAAAACACATGCGGAAGAGAGAGATAAGATATAAATCAACTAACTCCTGCTTAGACGACAATATTAATGTAAATATAAGTACACATATGTAATTTCATACAAAAACTACTACAACTAAAATGAAAAACAACAAGTACCAAAATAAATTAAAATAGTATAAACCACGAAGGCTAAACAGCTCCTATAAGAACCATGAGATAGTAGTAACTGTAAGGTTCCGGGGCCTGTATCAGAATCCGGTGGACCGGGGATTTTAATATTTTTCATCGACGGGATGACAAAACTTGTCGTTGCCGATGATCCAAGCCCTGGAGAGATCCGAGGATCTCATGTAAATTATTAAGAGCACAAAACTAAAATGAAAACGTACCCATTTTAAATCTAAATTTGCAGTCCACTGCAAGTAGTTGATGGAGATAATCGCTTGAAAGATCAAAATCATGATCCCTCTAGATTTTCCAAATGTGCTCCAAAATCCGCTGGAACATCGATTGTCAAACTCTGGGTGCTAGCGTGGTGATACGACGATGATTTCAACGTCTCGACGATCACCACATAGAAAATCCTTCGATGCATGAGAGAGATCTTGATCCAAGCTTCTTAGAACGAGATATTCTCTCTCTAGAGAGTGGGAGGAGAGAGAGGCTCTCAACTTTCATTCCATAAATGAATGAATAGTGATTTTCCACAACATAAGAGAGAGCCTCCACCTATATTTATAGTTACATTGATAAATACCCGGTAGGGTTCCCCGATCCCCATTTATATCAACATTCACTAAATAAATAGATTTTATGGACTAAACTGTGCCAATATTATTTATTATTTTTGTCACATACTTGTAATATATATGAAATATATTACGTGATAAAATCCGATCCATTTAACTTGACTTGTTGTCCCGCTTAATATTAAACGAACCTTGAATATTAAAATAATATCCATTCAATTAATATTTTCTCATATTTACTGAACTCGTAAATATATTAAATAAATTCATTCCCAAATATTCATAAATTGAATATTAATTAATTAATTTAATTCTTTTGGTGATCGACAACTTGGACAACGCTCGGACCCCATGGTGGGGCCCACTATGTCCATATACCCATTCAACTGAATAGGGTGGATTCTCGAATACACTATTATGTGTGACCCTCTAGGCCCTTACCTCGATAGTAGTGAATAAAATCCACAGACCAAGACCAAAGTCTATCAACCCATCATGACCCCTCAAGAGATAAGAATAGTCATAGCAGTGACTACCATCCTACGAACACTGACTGTGTACTATAATATCTTTTTCATTAAATATCTCATAAAGCAGGACACACTCTTGTGTCATCGTCCTTATCTTCCTTTATTATTTGTTGATCTATCTAGATAGATTTACCTTTGTACTACTTTTTCCAAAGACTTATGATGGAAACACCATCCTGATCAACCAGGCTTGAGATATACAACTTCCTAAACTTAGAAGCGACAAATCCTTTCTTGACCATTCAGCCAATGTAATACCACCAATGATGCACCCAACACAAACTACCTCTCCATGACATCACTGCCATGGTTTTTGTCTTGCATCAAATTACATAATCAAATGATACACATTGGTAATGGTCTCAAGTCAGGAGACCAATACACATGTCTATAGATAGGAACAACCAATGACACCCAAAACATGTGGTGTTCCTATTGACAGGTCTATCCTCATGATCTCACTACTAGAGATCACCAAGTGCGAACTTCATGAGAAGAAGTCTCAATGCTTATGAGCCCCCAGCACCTGATAGTTATACATCTACTGTGTCCAGTCAGTAAGATGTATCTAGACTATAGAACATATATTTAAGATCAATGTCATTGTATCTCGAGGTTCTCATTGTATCCTGTGATCTGCTATAACCTCTCAAAACTACAATTAACCTTTGGACATTACCATTATTATAGTGGATGCAGAAAAGTCTACACTATAATGGTAAGATAACATCATGCATAGCTAGCTGTACACATGATATGGTAATAAAAAATTAATGCATAGTTGGGTATAGGGAACCCACTATTTCAACACTCTCACTTGCACTAGATCCAACTTACTAACTAAACTTGTTATCTACTCACATGATAAATATGATGCTTATGCTGTAATGGATTTAACTACTAGGCCTTCCACGTTTTTTCCGCATGGAATATCTGCTATATGAAACCTCATCAGCTTGAGTAAAACTTCTCAAGATAAGGTATCACTAAGTATATCACTTTTTACATTGTCATAACTTGACAACTTAGCTAGTAATAATTTCATAATTTACATTATGATAATACATTTCTCACTAGGAGTGAATCCAAGAACTGGAATAAATTGTTGTGATTTAAAACTGCTTCTTAGCTACCTTAGAAGCTGCAACGTACTCGGTATTTGTAGATATGGATACCACTAGCTTTTATAAGCTTGACTCACTCATAACCTTTGCTAAATTGTGATACTAGATCTAAGTATTACTAGTTTGTGTCCCACAAAAAACTAGAATACCTTGTTCTTTATATTCTAGGTACATATAATTTGTACTTTCCAAAGTACAAGATGATAGTTATGACTGCATCACTTACAATGCTCCTGGAAATAATTAATATCTGCCTACAATAAAGTATATCCTAGAAATATTGATTATTATACATATTATAGCATATGTGATTGATCCATCGCTAAAGCATTTAGTATCAATTCACAACATTAATATCTACCCATGCATCGAACATGTTAACCTGGAGAGATTTAGCCATGTGACATTGGCAATAATTCTAAACTTGAATTGTTCCAACTTGTATTTTTCAATACAATTTCACTATATGCATGATTGACTAGGACCAAGAAACCTTTAGATCTACCTCAGTGGATAATGTTCCCTAGAACTCAGGTTTATACTTTAAGTCAATCATTGGAGAATTGCTTTTATTCTAATCTTATCTAAATGTAAGATCAAAATATGTTTTCCATATGTTGCCGCAAATATTTCACTTGGAAAACATTGGTGCTCCCATTAACCTTTGGTAGACACAAGGCAAAGATTAATTTGAAATGAATGATCTAAGATCTTGTTTCTTACTTTAATCCAGAATTGGATTTCAGTAACTTGCAACCTTCATTGGCATCATATGATGTCATCATCTCTTTCTGGTTGCATCATATAAACACCTTCCAAGAAAGATGATCTTGACATCCAATGACCAATAGAATAATCTTAGAAGTTAGTTATGACAAGTAAAATTCTAATATATTTAGGCATATAGACTTGGTATAACTAATCGAGACTTATTGGTACCAGGCTTGTACCATCAATGTATCATTTCATTTGAATACCCACCACAGTATTTAATTTATAATCCTCATTTCAATTTGATACATGGAATCCATTATTGAATTTTAGTTGATCTTGTCAATCTTAGCTCGTTGCCTTATACTGCTTACTTGTAGGATTTATTATTCTCAATGAATAATATATCACTGACCATGGTGAATATAAAACCATCACCATGGTTTCATTCTTCCTACATAGTATGTGTCACTAGAACATGCCTATTCCATATGTACTTGTGGAACTTGTTCCCTATGCCAACCATTTGTGCATCACGAGCATTGACTAAGTCCAAGTCAATTCAAATCCCACTATCTCTAATATATATGTGCACTCTTATATAGAAATTTAGTCTAATACTTGACTACATCTTTTATATCTTAGGGATTTAGGTAATATCTTAAGCAACTGTTAGGATAATTACCTTAGATGCACAACATGTTTAACTTGATGCATGTTTGTTTAAATCCTAACAAATTATTTGCATCTAAAAACATCTTATGAAATAATGGATTTTCCATCATACTATGACTCATATGATATCCATTTTTCATTTTAGTTGGCATATTGGTTATGGGTTTAAGCCGTTATTTGCAAAGCACATCATGAAATATAATGAAAGTTATTATAGGTTGTAACATTGATACAACTTACATCATAATTTTGATGTATAAAATTTGCATTTAGGAATTGCTCCACACTACATTTTGTTGATCAATGTATACATGTAAGACATTATCATTGATCCTCCTTATGAACATCAATACGATGGTGTAGATAAGGTAACATGTGTTTTGGAATTACTCCACACTACATTATCATGATCGATGCTTGTTTGGTCAAGATATTATTTGGCTTTCCGATCCGAAGAAACTCACATATTCTTACCAAACATATACTTCACTATTCCTTAATGAATTAAAGGAATCTTATGAAGTATCTTTACCTCTTGATTTAATTGGAATAGTTCACACTTTCTTGTTGAACTAACCTCGGAAAGCTTTGTGGCATACCTTTATCTCTAAAGGTTTATTTGTCTAAACTAAGGATGTCAATAATACCAAAGGTGTTTAGCTGTGCTGAGCCTAAATACCATACTGGGTATATAGTTTACGTCCACTTTTAGTTTCACTTGAAAAATAATCATATTTCTACAACTGGGTAGCTCTTACATTTTATATTCATCATGTATTTCCATTGATTCAAGTAGTAGTGAACTATTTGTTGAGTATGTTACCACAACTAACATTCATTCCAAAACATGGAATAATGTCTCATAATGTCCAAATGGGCACATGAGATAAATGTTTTTGGTTATACTCAACAAATTTTTCAGTTTGAGTCAATTACTTTGCAGTTAGAAGTTATGTGTTTCTCACCGCTGACTTAGGAATCACCCTTTCTCAGCTTCTTGGAGAAGACACCTTACTCCTAGTAATGTTTCTCTATTTACTTAGTTACTATATTTCAATACATATATGTGAAAATCATATTGTATTTTAATACCCAAGAAGTATGTGAGAAACAATACTTTTATTTGATGAATATTAACTGAACAAGAAGTGGGTACTTGCTTCTAGTATTTCAGTTTTCAGACTTCCATGAATTTATTTCATAATATGTGATTCAAATAACCTCCTATTAAATAAACAAACACTTTTCTTTGAAGGACATCATGAAGGTTCCTTTGGCGTAACTTTCTATAGTTCTTTTCATCTTTTCATTCAATTTATTCACCATAAGAATAAAATATGGCTTTATCTCCAATATTCTAATTACTTGGTGAATGTTAACTTAAAGGAAATGAAGCGCTTACTCTATACCGTTCGATTGTACCTTTAAAAGAAAATAGAGTAATTGGGAGTAAAAGGTATAAGAATGGGATTACATGAAAGATTGTGAAATTTATTTCACTTTACACAATCCGAGTGCAATCGTCACATTCAAATCTTGATTCACTTTCTCCTCGAAAGGATCTTGGAGATGAGACTACATGTAACATCATTCATGTCATGATATATAGTCCACAACTAACATTATAATTTGATGATAGCATTATGATATAACCATCATATGCTTGATTCATGAGTCTCCTGTAAGCAGTTTTACACCTTCGATTCTTGAGGTGGCTTAACAGGATGGGACACAAGCACCTTGAATTTCTGATATAGTAGTAATGTGCGCAAGCGCCTATACTACACTTGAAATTTCATTCTTGTTTGGACATTTACTTTATCTAATAATTATTTCAGTTTTATTGTGGTATTTCTTGCCATTATCTACAAATATACTTTAACAGATTGTACTTTTATATGATTACCTAATGTGACATTATTGATTATTTAATCATTGAATGTCCCCCACTAATTTTTCGAATTCTAGGACCCCTCTGTACTAGAATCGAAATACTCTTGACTATTCTTGTGGCAAGGATCCCTGAACCTCCCTCATAGTCTACATGCTATGGATATACCACTAATAGGAGGGTCCATGGTAGGCTTTCGGTTGGACAACTGCATTAACTTACGGTTCCTTGATTTGTTGAGTGAAGTCCCAACTTCAAAAATCATTTTCTGATTTACTCAATGCTTGCCTTTAAAATTACAACAAGCTAGATAAGGCTATTTCTTTGCTGCAATTTTAGTTAATTCGACCCACCACACAAATAAGAACTCCCCGATAGTAAGAGGCACCCTCAGTTAAGGCATGACCAACTGCTCGAACACCCGATTTTGTTCAAACTTGAATGATGGAAGCTTGTTTGTGACTTAATATTTTCTTTGAGGGTTTTATTGGTTTTTATCTCAACAAATGTAATCCATTTCTATGAAACTTGTTCATCTATGTTGTCATGCTCACAACTGAAATTTAATAGAAAATCATACGCCACTTCTTTATGCATTTTATTATCTATTATTTTATGTATTTTCCCACTATTCTAAAATGCATAAAATAATAAATAAATGCATAAAGGTAAACTATTACCCGGCTGGTCTTGAGCATATAAACGACCTAAGTGCATCGTACCTGAGTCAGAGCTTGACTCTTGATGAATCTTTCCCGCGTCTTGTATGTCCACTTTATAATTTGGAGTATCACCCTGTCTTGGCGGGGTCCACATGAAGTCTTGGAGTACCGCCTCATCTTGGCGTGGTCCACATCATTCGTCATCTTTGTCCGAAGTACAAAATTTCTTGCACGCAGGCGAGGGGAACTCGTGTATAAATGTACATCATATGAATTGGAAGTGAATGTCCTTATACATTTTAACCAAAAAATAAAGATGATGCGCATGCCATCTATTTAATTAATTACAATCATCACACACTTTTAAATAATTAATAAATAAATAATTAAATGCAGACATACAAAGGTCGATTATCAAGACCAGACGATGGGTAAAATAAAGCACGATAAAATTAAAATTCATTAAATAATTACGAGGGTTTATTTAATTAAATTAAATGAATTAATAAATTCAAATAATTTAATTAATTATCGGCCCTTTAATTAATTTAATTTTAATGCCAAAATTAAATTAATTTAACTTAATTCAATTTAATACTTAAATTGAATTAATTTTATTTGGGTATTAAAATTATTATTGGTTAAACCATAAATTAATATTTTAATTAATTAATTAAATTAAATTAATTAATTATATTAATTATGGAAAAACCAATCACCGCAACACCGAGCAGGCCCGATGAGGATCACGTTAAACCCGTGCAAACCCATTTTTAGCCATGCAATGCCTACTCTTAGCATTTCAGGGTGCAATGAAAGTCTGCTCAAATTCTTTTTGAATTTGACCAAACCGTCCAAGACTTTTATGGGCTAAAATGGGTCGAGTTGTTTATGGGTACCTAGTAGCGGAGGGGTGAAGGGATGTACCAGAACTGTTGAGGGTGGTAATGGGGAGACCCATGCCTGCAGTGGGTGTGCGACAGCAGGGAGACGCCAGGACTGGGCAGCTGGCGCTGTGACTTTTCTGGAGAGGGGTTTTGCTGATAGTGCTGCGGTAGGTTCGGAGGAGGCCAAGACCAGCATGGTGCCGACCAGGGGTCTTCGATGTGGGTCAACATAGACAACAAGAGAGGCCAAAGGCCAAGGTTATCGCATCTGGCCCTGCATGCAGGGTACTGGGAGGGCTGGCCCGCTCCGGTGCCACGCGGTGGCTACTGGGAAGACGGCCGGAGGCCGGTGTGGGTGGTGCCGACCCGCTGCGGACGAGGTCGGGAGACAACCTGGGTGCCCTGATCTTGGTCAGATACTGCATGGAAGGTTCCCCGATGCTGTGGTTGTTGCAGGTGGTGGCCTCCAGGGTGCAACAAGTCGTCGGAGAGAGGAGGTGGAGGGGTTCCTCAGGTTGGGACCTGGGGTAGAGGGGTGCGGCGAGTGCAGCTCGTAGTGGCCGGGAAGGGTGCGACTCCAATGTTGGGATCGGGGCTCACCTGTGGGAAGAGGCGCCAAAGCCAAGGGATGGGCTGGGTGGAGGACAGGGCGGCCGGGGTGCAGCGTTGCGTGCCTGGCGCCCCGTTCGCTGGGAGAGGGGCTGGTGACGGCCGAGACCTGGTGCGCCGGCCTCTGGTGCGCCGTACGGGAGGAGGGGTCCAAGCGGACCCCTACAATATATATATATATATATAGACACACACACACACACACACACATATATATATTTCTTTCTTGACCCACCGCCCTTTTTTTTAATTTCTCATTTTTTTTTCTTTTCCACCCCACCTCCTTTTTTTACATAAAGACTTCTTTTGAAGTCTTCTTCCACCCAACATTTGTTTTCTAAAGGCTATTCAATTATCCTTTAAAATTAATAATAATAAAATTATTATCATAAAATAATATTTTATTTTTGTTTAAAATATAATAATAAAATAATCATTATGATAATAATAATAAAATTATTATAAAAATCATAAAATAAAATTATAATTTGCACTCAATTTTATTTTTTCTAGGATGAACTAAATCAATTCAAAATAAACTTGATTAGTTCTTCGGGATGGAAGAAATTAATACCCGAGATCAAGTCACATATTCGATCCAATCCAAAAAATTTAAATTGACCACAACTCGGTCATTCAGCATCGAATCGACGCGTGGTTTGAACCGTTGGGACCATCTTTAAACCCTATACTTAATTGTAATGAAAATTTAATTTTCTAGGCTCAAAAAATTTACATGATCCCTATGATACCACTGTAAGGTTCCGGGGCCTGTAGCAGAAGCCAGTGGGCTGGGGATTTTAAAATTTTTCGTCGGTGGGACGACGGAACTTGTCGTCGCTGGCGATCCGAGCCCCGGAGAGTTCTGAGGATATTTCAAAAATTATTAAGAGTACAAAACTAAAACGAAAACATACCCATTTCAAATCTTAAGCCGTAGTCAACTGCAACTAGTTGATGGCAATCGTCACTTGAAGGATCCAAAGAAGGATTCCTCTAGATCATACACACGCGCTAAAAAACCCATTGGAACGTCAATCATCAAACTCCGTGTGCTAGAACGATGATCCAACCATGATTTTGACATTCCGATGATCACCGCTTTGAGAAGCCTTCGATGCATGAGAGGGATCTTGATCTGAGCTTCTTGGATCGAAAGCTTCTCTCTCTAGAGAGCGGGAGGAGAGAGAGGCTCCCAACTTTCATTCCATAAATGAATGAATAGTGATTTTCCACAACATAAGAGAGAGCCTCCACCTATATTTATAGTGACATTGATAAATACCAGATAGGGTTCCCTACCCTCGTTTATATCAACATTCACTAAATAAATAATTTTGACGGACTAAACCGTGCCAATATTATTTATTATTTTTATCACATACTTGTAATATATATGAAATATATTACGCGATAAAATCCAAGCCATTTAACTTGAATCACTATCCATCTTAATATTAAATGAACATTGAATATTAAAATAATATTCGTTCGATTAATATTTTCTCGTATTTACTGAACTCGTAAATACATTAAATAAATTCAATCCCAAATATTTGTAACTTGAATATTAATGAATTTATTTAATTATTTTGGTGATCGACAACTTGGACAATGCTCAAACCCCGTGGAGGGGCCCACTATGTCTATACACCTATTCAAATGAATAGGGCGGATTCTTGAATATGCTATTGTTTGTTACCCTCTAGGCCCTTACCTCATAGCAGTGAATAAAATCCACAGACCATGAGTAGATTCTAGCAACCCATCATGACCCCTAAAGAGATAAGGATAGTCATAGCAACGACTACCATCCTACAAACACTGACTGTGTACTATAATCTCTTTTTCATTAAATATATCATAAAGCAGGACACACTCTTGTGTCATCATCCTTATCTTACTTTATTATTTATTGATCTATCTAGATGGATTTACCTTTCTACTACTTTGTCCAAAGACTTATGAAGGCGGCACTATCCTGATCAACCAGGCCTGAGATATACAACTTCCTGAACTTAGAAGCGACAAATCCTTTCTTGACCATTCAGCCAATGTCATACCACCAATGACACACCCAACAAAAACTACCTCACCAAGACATCACTGCCATGGTTTTCATCTTGCATAAAAGTACGTATTCAAATGATACACATTGGTAATGGTCTCAAGTCAGGAGACCAATACACATGTCCATAGATAGGAATCACCAATGACACCCAAAACATGTGGTGTTTTTATTGACAGGTCTGTCCTTATGATCTCACTACTAGAGATCACCAAGTGAGAACTTCATGAGAATAAGTCTCAATGCTTATGAGCCCTCAACACCTGATAGTCAGAAATCTACTGTTCCCGGTCAGTAAGATGTATCTAGACTATAGAACATATATTTAAGATCAATGTCATTGTATCTCAAGGTTCTCATTATAGCCTGGGATCTATTATAACCTCTCAAAATGACAATTAACCTTTGGACATTACCATTATTATAGTGGATGCAGAAAAGTATGCACTATAATGGTAAGATAACATCATGCATAGCTAACTGTACACATGATATGGTAATAAAAAAGTACTGCATAGTTGGGTTTAGGGCACCCACTATTTCAACAATAACCAGCCTAATCTCCAACCTTCTCCAAGTAACCTACAAAACTGTTTATATAACGTAGGGTTAATATAACAATATACTCAGTAGGATCCCCCTAGAGCCTCTCATGAAAAAGTAAAGAAAGCATGCTAAAGCAAAGTGAAAAACAAGTGAAACTATCTCATCACCTAAATAGGTATACTAAGTTCCCAACCTCACCAATACTACTCTCACCAAGTATCACATACAAGTGAATATAATATAATAAAGAATCACAAGGGCACCACACTACCACTTCCTCACTTTTTGCCACTTTTCCCCAATATCACATGTCCTGAGAATCTATCTCCAAAAATGCTATCCCAAAGACACCTGGGTGATCACCAAAACATGAAACTCATGCAACAAAAAGGCTTTCTCATAGACACCTTGGTGAAGGACCACACCATCCACACAACCAAAAGTAACTAGGTAGTTTCTAAGATCCACCACAGCCTGTATAATAGGTATCAAATGTTCGGTATTATACCTCAAGCCACTACACACCCTACACCAAGTAAGTATCCTCAAGCCACCACAACCTATACACTTCATACCTATAGTAGCACTTAGAAAACTATATCTAGAATATATGTGTGTGAAATAACCACAATCCATTACAACCCTCTACACACATATATGGGGAAAACTACCTGTCATGCATACTAGAACAAGTAACTACCAAGAGAATAGAGTGTGGCCAAAGGGGGAAGTCAACCATCCATCTTGCTATTGGGATATTGGGGAAAACACCCCCAGGGCTCAGAATCCCCAGGATGTCAGTTTCCCTAACTGATAGGGTGGAGTAGCAAATAGAAATACAAAAATTACAGAATATAGTATAGCTCACAACCACACTATGGACATAACACAGTCCTAGACTCAACTAAACCTAATTTCTCTCAGACTCTCGACTGCCACTACTAAGACTAGATATCCTAAAGCACACAGCCATTTAGAGAGATTTATTAATCATCTTATATCTTTTTATCAGTTTCACTTTACATTAATTAACTCTTTAAACATTAATTAACCACTACTATTTTCCACATTCCATTACATTATCATCACAAAAAATATCCATGCTCTCCAGGCATAACCAAACTAAGTCCAAAGATCCTCAGAAACATAACCTCAACACTATATCTCCGCAAGCTCCAACCCCATGGGTTCAACATCATATATTCAATAATTTATTTACAACATTATCATTTTACATATTTCTAAGAATTCTAGAAAAGAAATTCTAATCTAGAAAACACAAGGGTCTTAACATGATGATTAGATGAACTTCCCATCAAGTATTTTCCATCTATAGTAGGAGTATAGACCCATCCATCCTAGAGAAGCTAAACATAGAAAGCACGTGGCATACCCCGCACATCTACCCTTATTTTCGAAGGAGGGTATGAAAGACTAGCTACCTCAAGCAGTGGGGAAAGTAAAGTAGATAAAAAAACAACATATTAAAAAGAATTCAACTTTCACTACTATGGGAAAGCCCTGATTCAACCTGTTACATCATCCCCGATGTCCTCCCTGACACCCATATTCATAAACTACTACAAAACACCACTCCAGGCATCAAATTCTTCCACAATCACTGGGCCTCCCAACCCCCACATAAATAACATACATCCAGGCTCATCCATCCTAGGATCACATCACAACATAAGCAGCAAAAAACAAACAACATAGAAACTGGTCTCTTGGACCAAAACAAGGCATTCAGCCTTCACAAACAACGTGCACTCACAGCTCAAAAGCATAAGTGATTGGACTTTACATAAAATAGGGTAACTTGAAACCCTATAAGGAATTATATCTATCAGATAACCATTTAATTATTCCATATTGAATTTACCAACTCATTATTTAGGTTACAACTATGGGAAACCTAAGAAACAAGCTATCATAGTTATCAAAAATTAATTAAAAAATTAATTTGACATGACTTTAGACAACATGAATCAACATGATTCAGGTTCATCAATATATTCAATTAAACATGCCTACTATATCAATTTGATTGTCATAAACTTACAAAAAAAACAACCAGATTCATTAACATTTCTCTTTATCTTGGCCAATTAATTTATAGTTAATCTTGAATTTAAGTTCTTTACCGATTTCCATCAAGAACGACATTCTAAGAAAGTAAAGCATAGATATCAAACTATCTAGAAAATCAAGAGGCAATGAAATTTCTAAAAAATTGACATCAATTCTTTAACTTGGTTCCAATATTTATTATGTCAATTTAATTGTGATCTAGTAGGATAAAACATGTTAACTCTACTATTTCACATAAAAATAAAAGAGAATCCATGAATAACCTACCTCAAAAGGTTTCCAACATTTTTTTCACAAGAACAGGTCGACACAAAGGATCACAATCATCTCTCCCATAGAAACTGCATCCACCTGAGGACGTCGCAACACCACTGCACCAACCAATAACTAAGAAATATCCATTAAAAACATTGATATTAAATTCCATCAATTGCAAAGGAGAAAATTTAGGGAATGGATAGAGGAACCCATAAGAAAAAAGGTAGAACATACCTTATATCAAAGACTGATCAACACCTCCTGGTTGCACCAAAATAGGGGGTGTGCATGCAGTAGGAATGACTCCAGGGAAAAACGATATGAAGTTACAACACAACACATAACTCATATAGGAAAGATAGTTCTATGCAGTCTTGTACTAAGGAAAACAAGAAGGTAGAACAAGGGAGGAATATATCTTGACCCTTTTGATAATATAAATGAAGAAAGAATTTAAGATATGATGGATTTTTATATTAATATCAGATCTATTAAAGATCACACATTTTGACAGTGTAAAAAAACCCAGAACCTTAGGAAAAATTAAGATAGGTGTTATGGGATTTTAATCACGATGAAATTACTTAAAGAAATGCTTTGAATGTGTTTCACATCAAATATAATTTCAATTGAGAAAAAATATAGGATGTTGGAAACATTTTTCATGAGTTTCCACCACCATTGGATGAGTCACCACCACCATTAGAAAATTTTCCATTGGACGAGCCATTGTCACCATTGGATGAGTTACCATTGCCATTGGAATGAGATACTATTTCTATTAGAACAAGATACTGTTGCCATTAGAACGAGCTACTGTCACCATTTGAATGACCTTCTGTCATTGTTGGAATGAGCTACCATCACCATTGGAACGAGCTATCATCACCATTGGAACGAGTTACTGTCACTATTGGAACAAGATACTATCACCGTTGGAAGGAGATTCCATCACCATTGGAATGAGTTACCATCACTGTTGGAATGAGCTACCATCAACATTGGAACGATCTACCATCACCAATGGAACAAGCTACCATCACCATTGGAACGAGCTACCATCACCGTTGGAACGCACTACCATCACTGTTGGAATGAGCTACCATTCTAGAAACACTATTCAAAAAAATTGGAAATTTTGCAAAGTGTTAGGAATAAGTCACCTTGACCACCCAAAACACCCCAAACACTAGATTATAATAAAGGAATGGACTAGTGAGATCTGTGCCTTTGCATCAGATACCTCTCAAAACATTATCATCCTCAAGAATCCAAAGCCAACCTAGAGAGAAAATAGAAAAGAGTTTTTAGAAAAATCACCCCATGAGATACCTATTAAAGCTCTCAACACTATAGGAAATTAACCATTGTATCTAAGAAATAATGAAAAACAACATGGAAACCACAAACAACTCATAAACACCCTCTTGGGGGAGATACCTCTCATGTAGCAGTCTGGAATTACTTCCAGTGGACTATAATTGATACCTATCAGGGAACTCCATGGGTGGCTACACCAATTGGGCGGGACAAACCACCATCCCCAGTGGTACCCATTTCCTCATGAAGCCCTTGGGAGGAGAGTCATGCTTCATCCAACAATCACATGTGAGAGTTCCCAAGGATCAGATTCATTCCTACCTCCATTGCCTCTGATTCCAACTATAGCGGTCTGGAATTACTTCCAGTAGACTATAATTGATACCTACCAGGGCACTCCATGGGCAGCTAAACCCCTTGGCGGGACACACCACCATCCCTAGTGGCAGCCATTTCCTCATGAAGCCCTCGGGCACAGAACCATTCTTCTTCCAACGCTCACATGTGAGAGTTCCCAAGGATCAGATTCATTCCTACCTTCTTTGCCTCTGATACCAACTGTAGAGACCCAAATCTTGACATACATGGACATTACATTACTTTTTGTAGAATACTTAATACATAACAAAAACAGGCACACAAGGACCGTAATAGTTTAGTGTCTTTGGAAACTCGGAATATAATCTTCTAATCACGGTGAAAGATCTTCAACATCTCCCATAAAGATATTCCCCTTTTGTTTTCTTATCTAAAACCTTTCTTTAAATCCTGGGGAAAATAAAACATATAAAGGGTGAGCTCAAATTCTTAGTAAGGGTAATCATGGAGAAAATAAAACAAATCATATACATTTGAAATTAAAAAATCATGAACATAACGTTTAAACATCAAAATCTTGAGCAATGACATAAAACATGGCAGTACGTAAGGCATAGATCATAAAGAAACATCAATCATGATAAAATATCATGGGAATAAAACATGTAATTGTGGAAACCATTAAGCACATTTTATGACTTCCACAGTAGCCAAGGCATTGCTGCCATGACCATCTTAGTGGACAAAGTCCCTTTATGAATAGAGTTCACTCCTCGTTCCAGTCCTGTATCACTGAACTAGATTAACTTACCGTTCCATCCATATCTATCTCATGAGATATAAATCTTTACCCAATGCATTTGAGAGAGATATAGGTCCCACCCATCTCATAATGAAAGCATTCTTACTTGTGCCACACTATAAACATAAATCATTCATCATAACCCAAAGAATAAAAACAGGTTTCATAAACATCATCCCATCATAACATAATCCATATAAAAAAATGGATATCATTTCATCATAAGAAAAGTGAAACCATTAAAATCATAGAGATATTATACTTGAAACATACACATATGAATTAATTTCATCTTAGATGGAAAATGGTTTTGATAAAACACATGAAAAGAATTCTTGAGAAAAATATCCTTTCTTCTTAAAAATCATTTTCTTTTCACAAAATGCCAAGAAATTTTAAAATAAAAGGATTTTATTGAAAATAATAATGAAATATTTTAGAGTAAACTTCGTTAAAATAAGGCGTTATGAAACTATAAAAATCCATTCATGCCGTATAAGTTAAAAAACATTCTTCTCTTACTTTTGCCTAAAAAGTCCAAAAGTACCTCATATGGTAAACAAAAGAAAGATTCCTTACATGCCATGTAGTAAAAGTCAAAAATGGGTAAATATGACTTTAAACATACATGAAACCATTTTTATAAAATATGGACATGGATGGTAAATATAACCCTAGTAAATACTTACGAATAAACAATCTTGGATAAAAACGAGATTGGAAAAGTTATCCCTTACCTTAGGTACGATATGATTCGTACGTATCCAAACCTCCTGTATAATGATTTAAATAGAGTCATTGACTTATTACAGAATCATATTCATTGTTATTATATCATATATGGTTCACTTATGACTTTATATTACCCGTTCATTTGTAAATTCCATGTTAAAGCAACGTTTTGGGTAAAATTGTTTTATTTATCGTATGTGTTTGGACTTGTTGTTCTTGATAAAATTATTACTTATATCATGATTTAATTACTTCCAGAATGTAAATCATGAATTATATATCATATATATATATTCAGTATATATATATATAATATAGATAAATGAAATGAAATATACCGTTCATGGAGACGGTAGGTCGTACGTACGCATGAACGCTGTTTTCCTTTCCTTATTGACTTGAATGGAAGTAAGTAGATGACATATATATATATACATAAATCCATAATATTTATCATTTCATATATTTCATTATTATTAATTATATATAAATCATTCTTGAATGGTTAACATGGAGAACGAAACTCATCGCGTCGTGGAGACGGTAATCCGTACGTACGCACGAGCGATGATATCGTTCCCATAATTATTGAATTGAAATAGAGTGGATGATATAATATCTCAGAATCAGTATGATGTTATAATAACTATATATAGTTATTATTTACCCCATTATACCAATCCAAGTAAGGTGGTGGTGGAAAAACAAATTACACCACGACGTGGAGATGGTATTCCATACGTACACACGTGTGGTGATTTCGTATTCCGTAGGATGAATAGAAGGTGAAATGGGGTTGTTTAATATTTATAATAACATATCAGTATATTATTGATACTTATGTTATTAATTTATAATTAAACAACTAATGAAGAAGAAGTTGAATAAGAAATAAAACTTGTAAGAATCGGTAGAAGAGATTACCTCTTTTTCGACGCACCTCTTTTAAGCTTCCTCTTAAGGCACTAGAGTTGGTCTTTTGAGGAGACTAGAACCTCTATAATGTTTCTAAAAAAGTTGATAAGTGAAATGGGCAGGGGATGGACGATCTTGAAAGCTCAAAATTGTGTAAAGAGAAGAGGGAGGAGGTGCCCTTTTATAAGGGAGGAGAGGGGCACCTTAGGAAAAAACTTAAAATATTATTTTATAATAAATTCATATTCATTTTATAATAGATACAAATTGATTTATTTCTAAGCTAAATTTGGGATGGGTCTAAATACTCTCAATCAATAGGTTTTATACAATTTTAGGTTACTATTTTAACCTTATCATTTAGATTTAACTCTAAGTTAAATAATTTAACTTTTACCGTGTCTTCTTGTTTTCTTACACTATATGGTTAATAAACGTACTATAACAAGCCAAACGAACCCCAAATGGTTCATTATTAATATATATAACCTTATCTAAGTAATTTGGATGATACTTAGATTTTTATTAATAGAATAACAATCAATAATATAATATTTGTTTTAAAAACAATTTTATGTCAATTTTGACACTATTTGGTAATTAATTTTTGTAAAAATCATAAAAGCATTATTAGTTCGAAAAAAATTAATTCAATAAATAATAACATGCCATATTAACCTAAAAAATTAGTTGAATTCATAAAAAGTCTCAAATTACATTTATTTTGGTATTTATAACATCAATTATGTTAATATTTCATTAATAAGATAATCACTCCATCATCATTGTGTTATAAATAAATTAAATCATTTAATGTCTAAAAATTATAAATAAAATTCAATTATGTAGGAAATCGTTTTTTATTTCTAATGAATATTTATAGTTGAATTTATCTTATGTATAACCCTATATTAAAAATGTTTTAGTTATTAAACTTTGATTTTAACTCTTTTAACTCTTCTTTAAATAAAATAATAATAAGTGTCCTAATCTAATAAAAGTGGACCTAAAGGGTAATATTTTATTCATAAGGTTTTTTTGGTCTAATTACACTTATCCAATAGAATTAGGACATGTGTTAGGATAATAATAATATCATTTTTACCCTTAATTACCCTATTTACTTTTAACTCTGGTAAATAAAAGTAAAAAGTTACTATTCACCAAAAATTAATTTTATCTTATTGAACCACATTTTACTCCTTGATATTAACCATGTCCCTTGGATTTTTTAAATTCCACTCACATAAGCGGTAAAATTAAGTTTTACGTAAATTTTTAAATTCTTATAGGAGGTGGGTAAAAGATGGTGAAAAGTTCAATAAAATTTTTATATATCTAAAATTATTATAAAATGACTCCAATGAATTAAATTGAAATTATATAGGTATTATGTATCAATTTTGACATAAAATAAATTTAAATAAAATAATTATTTAAATAAAAAAGTCGGTTTTTAAATAGTAACCTAGTGTTTTCACTATTCATCAAAAATTGAAAGTTTTCAGAAAAATACCAAAAATTCACCCTAGGCTAATTTTGATATTTCAAATCAAAAAATGAAGTCCATTTTGAAAGATAAAATTTATAAAATTTCAAAAATTGGGTTTTACTATTCATAACGGCTAGTTTATATAATATTTTAATAACATATCGTTATTTAGTGAAACTCGATATTGCGTACAACACACGCTATCGTGGAAGGTCGCGATTTCATTTAAAGAAAGCCATGTTGGGGTTGCGTGTAGTGAAAGATTCATTTGTTGTTGTATATAATAGAATCCAACCATAATTCATTTATACATTGAATATATATATATATATACACTCAATGTTGCATAGAATAACTTCTATCAAACGAACTTGAAATTTTGTGTAACACAATCCAAGAATAGTGTTGCATATAATGCAAGCTAATACGGTGTTGTGTATAGCGTAAGATAATCTTGGTGTAGCATACAACATAAGACATCAAATAAATTAAAAATAATACTTCCCATAAAATATTGGGGTGTTACATTCTACCCCCCTTAAAAGGAATTTTGCCCTTGAAATTCGCCAGGGTTATAAATGGTTTACTACTTGAAAGTTTTTTTAATAGAAACCCACATTGTAAAAAGGACTACAAAAACTTAACTTTGAAAACTAAATTATAAAATGTAACCGTTACAAAAATTAACTAATCATTGGGTTTCCACATAGGAGAACATAATTGAAAATATGTATATGGAAGGGAAATCTAACCATCAAGTTCTGATGGAGAGTGGTAGAGAACATGGCTATGAAAAATCCAAAAATCACAAAGCCATAAATTTTTTATGATCTAAGGTACCATTTGATTCATCAAATATGAGGGAAATAGGACAACATTTTTGGTTTTCAAGATCATTTCCCTAAAGTTGAAAAAATTGGAATTAGAAGAAATACTTTCTTGATTTTGGTACAATCTCACTATTGGTCGTTCCTTGAACAATTTAAACTTCATCTCTTAAAGAAATGAAGTTGAATTTTTCATTCTTGAAGTGTTAGAAGATCATGCGATAGAATGATAGGTCATTCCATCTGTCTCAAACAAAAGGTTAACAAAAGTTATTAAATATACATAAGTCCGTCTATAGTGAGATTAATCGTATATGGTTCCTAAAATGGACTTATACTTCATATATCATACCACTTAATAAATTAAAACTAATTTATACTAACTAGATACTTCTTGTTGGCCAGTGGTATGCGATAAAGGTTTGTCTCACTTCAGTTGTGGGTTTGATTCCCACAGCCTTGTCCAACGCGATGGGTTGTCGCTCTTCCTATGGGTTGTCCTTTTTCTAAAACTATACTATTATAACATTCTAGAAATAATATCAAAAAACAAGTTCTATCCTTAAAAAATACTATCTGATGTCCAACATAATCCATTCCAATCCTTAGGCTTATCCAAAATACATCTGTCCAATCTCATAGTATAAAGAAAATTATTACTTGAAAGGTCACATAACAAGCATGTGAATACCATCATTTATCCCCCATATATCATAAGATATATCTTGTTGGTCACATTCCAAACATGTGAATACCTTAATCATGTATTCTTTTGAAACATGAATTACCATAGAACCTTAGTGAAAACATGAGTGTTGTCAAAAGTTAACTCTTTCCACATACCAAAATCCCAAAAATTTCAATATACTCAAACCATGATATCACTTTTTCCTTGTATCAGTCATGAGCTCATTAATATTATTTTATTCTTATCCCTTCATTATGCGCATATCTTCTGCTTTCCAAAATATTTGAATTACTTTTCATGGTTATCGGTGCCATATAATTATTGAAAACTATAATAAACCAATACATAGATATTCCAGTACTATAAATTAGATTCCACAATATTATTTCAGAATCCCGTTACATAAACACATAATCATTCCACTACATCGTTGTCATACTCAACATCACCAATAGTGATCGCATGTGAATTCCCTTTGTCCTTTGCCTTAATAGGTTGTTCAAGTCGATCATCATTAACCCTTGGATTAGGGCATTGATTAGCATAATTCCCCATTTCCTTTCACTTGAAGCATTGAAGTGTTGGTGGAGCGTTTTCTGTAGTCTTTTCTCTATTAACATCATTAGAAACCTTTTTCCCATTAATTTGGAATTCAGCTGCTTGATGACCTTATTTTATACACTTGAAACATTTTCTAGTACCTTTTAGACAATCTCCACCATGCTTCTTTTCACACTTTGAGCATAAAGAAACATTCACCTTCTTTTCACCATTTTTCTGAGGTTTTTACTTGAACTCCATCTTTCGTTTCTTTTCAAAACCATGAGATGGATATGTTACACTAACTTACAATTCTACCTTGATAGCACAACACACAATTTCTTTATAGCTACTGAATTCTATTAGAACTAATTCCCTTCAAAGACTTGGTTTTAATCCACTGAATAATCGAAAAACTCTAGTTTCAGGTTGGATGATAAACCCAGATTCATACCTTGAAAGTCTTGTAAAATTCGCTTCATATATACCAACAGATTCATCATCCTTCTTCTTAAGCTCAAGGAACTACTTTACCATCTTTTTTTGAAGAATATTAGGGAAATACTTACTGAAAAACAGGTTCTTGAACTCATCCCATTCCATGGATTCAATTTCATCTTGGGGCCTTGTATTCTTAATTAGAGTCCACCATTGGTCTGCTTCACATTCTAAATGGTAAACAACTAAATTGACATTTTCATGTTCTGAACAGCAAAGTATGGAAAATATCTTTTCAATGGTACTGATCCATTGTTCAGCAACAAGTGGATCAGAAGACCCATTGAAAGAAGGTGGACGTTGCCTCATAAATGACTCAATAGAATATTGTTCCCTTCTATGCTCATTTGTAAGTCCAAAATGATTCATAGCTTGTGTAAGTATAAAAATAAGATTTTGCACTCCATCTCCCATAACATTGGTTTGTTCAGGAGGTCAATCATTACATTGTCTATTACATTGATCAACACGGTTCCTTCAGGATCCAGCCATCATCTAAAACACAAAAAGAACAGTGTGAGAGGCAAAAATCATGCTAGGAAAAGAGCATAATAAATGGGGATTAATTTCAATATATAACATCTTAGGTTTAATTCTAATATTGTTACCATAATTCTAGGACTATAACCTATACGTATACTTATCCTTAGGGACATCCCTAGACATACCTTAGAAATATCTCTAGGGATTTCACTAATGTTTTCGCATCCTAGTTTCCAAAGGTTAACTAAACCTTTCCTCTGATACCAGCTGTAGTGGTCTGGAATTACTTCCAGTGGACTATAATTGATACCTATCAGGGAACTCCATGAGCTTCTACACCCCCTGGGTAGGAAACACCACCATCCCCAGTGGCATCCATTTCCTCATGAAGCCCTTGGGCGGAGATCCATGCTTTGTCCAATGCTCACATGTGAGAGTTCCCAAGGATCAGATTCATTCCTACCTCCTTTGCCTCTGATAACAACTGTAGAGGTCTATAATTACTTCCAGTGGACTATAATTGATACCTATCAGGGCACTCCATGGGTGGCTACACCCCCTGGGCGGGACACACCATCATCCCCAGTGGCAGCCATTTCCTCATGAAGCCCTGGGGAAAAGAGCTATACTTCATCCAACGCTCACATGTGAGAGTTCCCAAGGATCAGATTCATTAATACCTCTTTTGCCTCTGATACCAATTGTAGAGACCAAAATCTTGACGTATATGGACATTACATTACTTTTTGCAGAATACATAATACATAAAAAAATAGACACACAAGGACCGTAATATTTTAGTATCTTTGGAAACTCGGAATATAATCTTCTAATCGTGGTGGAAGATCTTAAACATCTCCCATAAAGATCTTCCCCTTTTGTTTTCTTACATAAAACCTTTCTTTAAATCCTGGGGAAAAGAAAACATATAAAGGGTGAGATCAAATTCTTAGTAAGGGTAATCATGGAGAAAATAAAACAAATCATATACATTTGAACTTAAAAAAAACATGAACATAATGTTTAAACATCAAAATCTTGAGCAATGATATAAAACATGGCAGTACTTAAGACACAGATAATAAAGAAACATTAATCATGATAAAATAGCATGGGAATAACACATGTAATTGTGGAAACCATTAAGCACATGTTAGGATTTCCATAGTAGCCAAGGCATTGCTGCCAAGAACATCTTAGTGGACAAAGTCCCTTTCCGAATCGAGTTCACTCTTCTTTCCAGTCCTGTATCACTGAACCGGATTAACTTACCATTCCATCCATGTCTATATCATGAGATATAAATATTTACCCAATGCATTGGAGGGAGATATAGGTCCCACCCATCTCATAATGAAATCATTCTTACTTGTGCCACAACATAAACATAATTTTTTCATCATAACCTAAAGAATAAAAATGGGTTTCATAAACATCATCCCATCATAACATAATCCATATAAAACAAATGGATATCATTTCATCATAAGAAAAGTAAAACGATTTAAATCATATAGATATTATACTTGAAACATACACATATGAATTAATGTCATCTTAGATGGAAAATGGTTTTGATAAAATACTTGAAAAGAATTATTGAGAAAAATATCCTTTCTTCTTAAAAATCATTTTTCTTTTCACAAAATGCCACAAAATTTTAAAAGAAAATAATTTTATTGAAAATAACCAAGAAATATTTTAGAGTAAACTTCATGAAAATAAGGCGTTATGAAACCGTAAAAATCCGTTCATTCAATATAAGTTAAATAAACATTCTTCTCGTACTTTTGCTGGAAAAGTCAAAAAGTACCTCATATGTTAAACAAAAGAAAGATTCCTTACATACCATGTAGTAAAAGTAAAAAATGGGTAAATATGACTATAAACATAAATGAAACCATTTTTATTAAACAGGGGCATGGATGGTAAATATAACCCCAGTAAATACTAATGAATAAACAATCTTGGATAAAAACAAGATTGAAAAAGTTATACCTTACCTTAGGTCCAATATGCTTCATACGTATCTGAACCTCCTGTATAATGATTTAAATAATGTCATTGACTTATTACAGAATCATATTCATTGTTATGATATCATATATGGTTCACTTATGACTTTATATTACCCGTTCATTTGAAAATTCCATGTTAAAGCAGCGTTTTGGGTAAAATCATTTTATTTATCGTACGTGTTTAGACTTGTTGTTCTTGATATTATTATTACTTATATCCCGATTTAATTACTTTCAGAATGTAAATCATTAATTATACATCATATATATTCAGTATATATATATATATAATAGATAGATAAATGAAATGAAATACACCGTTCATGGAGACGGTAGGTGTAGAGACCCCAATCTTGATGTACATAGACATTACATTACTTTTTCGGAATACTTAATACATAACAAAAATAGTCACACAATGACCGTAATAGTTTAGTGTCTTTGGAAACTCGGAATATAATCTTATAATCATGGTGAAATATCTTCAACATCTCCCATAAAGATCTTCCCCTTTTGTTTTTTTACCTAAAACCTTTCCTTAAATCCTGGGGAAAAGAAAACATATAAAGGGTGAGCTAAAATGCTCAATAAGGGTAATCATGGATAAAATAAAACAAATCATATACATTTGAACTTAAAAACATGAACATAATGTTTAAACATCAAAATCTTGAGCAATGACATAAAACATGCTAGTACATAAGGAATAGATTATAAAGAAACATTAATCATGATAAAATAGCATGGGAATAAAACATGTAATTGTGGAAAAACATTAAGAACATGATATGATTTCCATAGTAGCCAAGGCATTGCTTCCAAGACCATCTTAGTGGACAATGTCCCTTTCTGAATCGAGTTCACTCCTCGTTTCAGTCCTTTATTACTGAACCAGATTAACTTACCGTACAACCATGTCTATCTCATGTGATATAAATCTTTACCCAATGAATTGGAGGGAGATATAGGTACCACCCATCTCATAATGAAATCATTATTACTTGTGCCACAACATAAACATAAACCATTCATTATAACCTAAAGAGTAAAAATGGGTTTCATAAACATCATCCCATCATAACATAATCCACATAAAACAAATGTATATCATTTCATCACAAGAAAAGTGGAACCATGTAAATCATATAGATATTATAATTGAAACATACACATATGAAATAATGTCATCTTAGATGGAAAATGGTTTTGATAAAACACTTAAAATGAATTCTTGAGGAAAATATCCTTTCTTCTTCAAAATCATTTTCTTTTCACAAAATTCCATGCAATTTTAAAAGAAAAGGGGTTTTTTTTAAAATAATAATGCAATCTTGTATAGGAAGCTTCATGAAAATGAGGCGTTATGAAACCGTAAAAATCCGTTCACGCCGTATAAGTTAAAAATAACATTCTCCTCATACTTTTGTCGGAAAAGTAAAAAAGTACCTCATAAAAAAAGATTCCTTACATAACATGTAGTAAAAGTAAAAAATGTTTAAAAAGGACTTTAAACATACATTAATTTTTTTTAGAAAATTGATACATGGATGATAAATATAACCCTAGTAAATACTTACGTATAAGCAATCTCAGATAGAAAACAATTGAGATTGCAACATTATCCCTTAACTTAGGTCTGATATGATTCGTACATATCCTAACCTACTGTATAATGATTTAAGTAATGTAATTTACTTATTACAGAATCATATTAATTGTTATGATATCATATACTGTTCACTTATTACTTTATATTACCCGTTCTTTTGTAAATTCCATGTTAAAGAGGGTTTTGGGTAAAATTGTTTCATTTTTCGTCTGTGTTTTGACTTGTAATTATTCATATGATTACTTAGATCATGATTACTTAATTCCAGAATATAGAACATGATTTTTATATAGTATATATTCATAATATACATATATATATATATAATATATCGATAAATGGAAAGAAATACACCGTTCATGGAGACGGTAGGCCGTACGTACGCATGAACGCTGTTTTTGTTTACTTATTGAATTGAATGGAAATAAGTAGATGAAATACATATATATATATATATATAAATACATTAGCAATATTATGTAATATATTTCATGATTAATTATTATATATACTTTATAATCATTCTTGAATTTTTAACATGGGAAATGAATCTCATCACGTCGTGGAGACAGCAATCTGTACGTACGAACGGGTGATGATATCGTTCCCATATTTATTGAATGGAATTGGAGTGAATGATATAATATCTTATAATCAGTATGATATTATAATAATCATATTTAGTTATTATTTACACCATTATACCCATCCAAGTAAGGTGGTGGTGGAAAAACAGATTACACCACGGCGTGGAGACGGTATTCCGTACGTACGCACACACGATGATTTCATTTTCCGTAGGATGGATAGAAGGTGAAATGAGGTTGTTTAATATTTATAATAACATATAAGTATACGAGGGATACTTATGTTATTACTTCATAATGAAACCACTAAATAAGAGGAAGTATAAGAAGAAAGAAACTTTAATGAATCGGTAGAAGGTATTACCTCTTTCTCGAAGTGCCTCCTTTGAACTTCCTCTTAGGGCACTAGAGTTGGTCTTTTGAGAAGAACAGTACCTCTATAAGGTTTCTAGGGAAGTGGGGAAGTTAAATGGGCAGAGTTTGGTCGATCTTCAAGGCTAAAAATTGTGTGAGGAAGAGAGGGAGGAGGTGCCCTTTTATAAGGGAGGAGAGGAGCACCTTTGGAAATATTAAAAATATTAATTTACAATAAATATAAACCCAATTAAAAACCTCCAAAAATGACTCATATTCAAATATTATATGATATAAGGTTGTAATATAATCTACCAATGAAATTTAGACATGTATAGAATTTATTTTAAACATTATCAACTTGATTTATCCTTATTTAATCTATTAAATTTTATTTTTGGTAATAAGATTCTAAATTTTAAATTGTTATAAATAATTACTTATGTGCTGTGAATTATCCATAATTAGATAATTTATGACCTTTTAGACTATATAAATTTCAATTTATAATTTTTAAATTTTTTTTGGTGATTTTTAAACAATTTAATAATATGTTATTTTTATAAAATAACAATAGTGTCAATTTTGACACTATTCATTTTTTTGAATTTAAATAAAATCCACATAGAGGATATATTCGAAATAAAATATTTAATAGGTTCCTAACATATCATAGTAATCTATAAAATTAGTGGATCACATTAAATAGTTCATATAATATTTATTTTACTGTTTGTAAAACCATTTATTTGATATTTCTCTTAATAAAATAATTACTACAACATTTTTGTATAATTATTAAATATACTTATTTGTTTCATAAAAATTAAAAATAAAATACTATGATGAATATAAATCTTATATATTTCAAAATAATACATTTAGTAAGATTTATCATCTAAAAAAACCAAATTTTAAAATGTTATATTTATTAAGCTATGAAGTTGACAACTTTGAAATCATATAAAATAAAATAATATAAGTGTCATAATCACTTTTATAAGACTCCAAACGGTCCTATATTCGGTAATTGGATGATTATGGTATATATATACACTAAAAATAAGTTTTGGTCAGGTTTGTGATCCCTTTAATATGTATTACTATTTCAATAAAAACAATATTATTGATTTTTTTACTAAATAAATAATTTCTGCATCATTAATGTATAAGCTAATAAGGTAATTAAATAACTCTTAAAAATTACAAATAAATTACCATGATAAATAAAAACATTTTAGCTTTAAAATGAGTATTTATAACCGAATTTATATTCTGTATAACCTTATATTAAAAATACTTTAATTATTTTGAGTGAGAGATATTTCACATTCCTTTAAATAAAATAAACTAAAGGTCTTAATCACCTCCAAGTGGGTTATAATGGATTCCATTTAGACCCAAATATAAATTATGATGAAATATAATCATACAATTGTATTAAGACAAGTTTTAGGGTAATTTTATAATATTATATTTACCCTTAATTACCCGATTTACCTTTTACTATGGTAAATAAAATTTACCTAGTTACTATTCATAATGCCCAAAAATAAAAAAATAGTCTATTAATATAATTTGGACCCATTGATTCCAAATATGGAATCCATTTTTCCAAATTCAATACACAGAATTTTCAGAAATTAAATAAAAATTAATCCCGTTGTTGAACGAAAATGGGTTTTTGTTTGAAACATTGCAAAAGATTGAATTGATTTAACCTACGCATTCAATGTAAAATCAATGATAATAAAATACATTATATAAAAATAGTAAAAATAGATTATATTTATACTTTAAAACCCTTCAATATTATAATTTAAACACATAAATTATTACGATGAAAAAAGTTGTTTTTAATTAAAATATAGAGTGTTTTTACTATTCATTAAAATATAAATGTTATCAGAATAATATGAAAAATTTATCCAAGGTAAAATTTTATATCCTGATTCCAAAGAATAATTTTATTTTGTAAAATTGAACTTATAAACATGTCAAAAACTAGATTTAATGTGGGTCCGCCATCAAAAGGCGGCAAAACTGCATTTTTTTGAAAAATATTATTTTACCTGAAAAATTTATTTTATTCTTATACCATGTTCTAGAAAATGAGTAAGATGAATAATAATGTTATAAAATTCAAAATGTAGTTAATACTATTCATAATGGCTAGTTCGTGATAATATTATAACCATATATCATTGTTTAGTGAAACCCGGTATTGCATACTACACACGCTATCGAGGAAGGTTGCGATTGCGTGCAAGCCAAGTAAGGGTTGCGTGTTGTACAAGACTCCTTTGTTGTTTCATATAACAGAATCCAACAATATTTTATTTATACATTGAATATATATATATATATATAGACACTCAATGTTGTGTAGAATGACTATTATCAAATGAACTTGAAATTGTGTGTAACACAATCCAAGAATAGTGTTGCGTATACTGAATGCTAATACGGTGTTGTGTATAGCACAAGATAATCTTGGTGTAGCATAAAACACATGACATCATATAAATTAAAAAGAGTACTTATCATAAAATCTCGGGTTGTTACATTCTACCCCCCTTAAAATAAATTTCGCCCTCGAAGTTCGTCGGGGTTATAAATCATTTACTATTCATAGAAACCCACATCGTAAAAAGGAATACTAAAACTTAATTTTAAAAACCAAATTATGAAACGTAAAGATTACCCAAAGTAACTCATCACTGGGTTTCCATATAAGAGAACATAGGTGAAAAATATGGATATGGAAGAGAAATATAACCATCAAGTTCTGATGGAGAGTGGTAGAGGACATGGCTATGATAAAGCCAATAGTCACAAAGCCATAAATTTGTGATGTTCTAAGGTACCATATGATTCATCATATATGAGGGCACTAGGACAACATTTTTGGTTTTCAAGATCATTTCTCTAAATTTGATGAATTAAAGAAATACTTACATGATTTTTGGTACAATCTCACTATTGTTCGTGCCTTGAACAATTTCCACTTCATCTATTAAATAAATGAAGTTGAATTTGTTATTCGTGAAGTGTGAGAAGATAATGCGATAGAATGATAGGTCATTCCATCTGTATCAAACAAAAGGTTAGAAAAAGTTATCAAATATACATATGTCCATATATGGTGAGGTTAATCGTATATGATTCCAAAAATGAACTTATACTTCATCTATCATACCGCTTAATAAAATAAAACTAGTTTTCACTAACCAGGGACTTCCTGTAGGCCAATGGTAGGCGATGAAGGGATGTCGCACTTCGGTTGTGGGTTCGATTCCCGCAAACTTGTCCGACGTGACGGGTTGTCGCCCGTCCTACGGGTTGTCCTTTTTCCAAAACTATACTATTATAACATTTAAAAAATAATATCAAAAAGTTCTAGGCTTAAACAATACTAACTTATGTTCAACATATTCCATTCCAATCTTTAGGCTTATCCAAAATACTTCTTTCCAAACTCATAGTATAAAGAGAACGATTACTAAAAAGGTCATATAACAAGAATGTGAATACCATCATTTATTCCTCATATATCTTTTTGGTCACACTCCAATCATGTGAATACCTTAATCATGTATTCTCTTGAAAAATGAATACCCATTAAACCTTAGTGAAAACATGAATGCTGTTAAAAGTTAACTCTTTCCACATACCAAAATCCAAAAATTCTATATACTCAAACCATAATATAACTTTGTCCTTATATTAGTCATGAGCTCATGAATACTATAAAACATTTAATTTTCTCTTTATCCCTTCATTATGCACATATCATCTTCTTCCCAGTATATTTGAATCACTTTTCTTGGTTACCGGTACCATTCAACATATACTTTCAAATAATTTAGGAAAAACAATAGTGTAACAATCCTTAGATGTGTCTTTATTCCATAGTACCATTACCTATACAACATAACTCTTGATTAACATAAATCATTCCAATACCTTATTAAAACATTGACCAAGCTTCAACAATTCATTCATCTCATATATCATTTATAGTCTCCTCATCATCATCCACATAAATACTACCCATATGACCATGCTGATTCTCTTCATGAGATTTTCCCTTAGGGCATTGGTTTGCATAATGCCCATACATTCCACATTTAAAACATCTAATCATTGTTGATGTTGTAGAAATACCATTATCCTTCTCCATGGTGTTAACTGAACCTTTTCCTTTGCACTTACTAGATTTGTGTCCTTATTTTCCACACCTAAATCATCTTCCAGTTACTTTGAAACATTCTCCTTGATGCCTCTTCCCACATGATTTTCATGAGAGAAATTGAACTTTATTTCCTCTATGATCATCATGAAACTCCATCTTTCTCTTATTAGCTGAGTCGGGAAACTTACCAAAGTTGAGATTATCGATCATATTATGAGATTTCTGATTAGGCATAATAACTATATGTGGACCTCCAGATCCAATTTCATTTGGTTGCTCAGTAAGAATATCATTTTATTGTCCATTATATCCTCCATTACCGTGAATCTTCTCGTTCCCAGCCATTTTCTAAAACCCAAAAAGAATAGTGTGAGAGGCCAAAATCATAATCAAGGGGGATTACCTTGAATATATAACATCTTAGGTTAAATTCTATGATCGTTACCATAATTCTAGGACTCTAACCTATACTTATACTTAACCTTAGGGACATCCCTAGACATACCTTAGGAATATCTCTAGGGATCTCACTAAAGTTTTCGCATCCTAGTTTCCAAAGTTTAACTTAACCTTTCCTCTGATACCAACTGTAGAGACCCCAAGCTTGACATACCTGGAAATTACATTACTTTTTCAGAATACTTAATACATAAAAAAAATAGACACACAAGGACTATAATAGATTAGTGTCTTTGGAAACTCGGAATATAATCTTCTAATTGTGGTGAAAGATCTTCAACATCTACCATAAAGATCTTCCCCTTTTGTTTTCTTACCTAAAACCTTTATTTAAATATTGGGGAAAATAAAACATATAAAGGGTGAGCTAAAATGCTCAATAATGGTAAGCATGGATAAAATAAAACAAATCATATACATTTGAACTTAAAAACATGAACATAATGTTTAAACATCAAAATCTTGAGCAATGACATAAAACATGGCAGTACATAAGGCATAGATCATAAAGAAACATTAATCATGATAAAATAGCATGGGAATAAAACATGTAATTGTGGAAAAACATTAAGCACATTATATGATTTCCATAGTATCCAAGGCATTGCTTCCAAGACCATCTTAGTGGACAAAGTCCCTTTCTGAATCGAGTTCACTCCTCGTTCCAGTCCTGTATTACTGAACCAGATTAACTTACCATTCCAGCCATGTCTATCTCATGAGATATAAATATTTACCCAATTCATTGGAGGGATATATAGGTACCACCCTTATCATAATGAAATCATTCTTACTTGTGCCGCAACATAAACATAAACCATTCATCATAACCCAAAGAGTAAAAATGGGTTTCATAAACATCATCCCATCATAAAATAATCCATATAAAACAAATGGATATCATTTCATCATAATAAAAGTGGAACCATTTAAATCATAGAGACATTATAATTGAAACATACATATATGAAATAATGTCATCTTAGATGAAAATGGTTTTGATAAAACACTTGAAATGAATTCTTGAGGAAAATATCCTTTCTTCTTCAAAATCATTTTCTTTTCAAAAAATTCCATGAAATTTTAAAAGAAAAGGGTTTTTTTGAAAATAATCATGCAATCTTGTATAGGAAGCTTCATGAAAATGAGGCGTTATGAAACCATAAAAATCCGTTCATGCCGTATAAGTTAAAAATAACATTCTCCTCGCACTTTTGTCGGAAAAGTCAAAAAGTACCTCGTAAAAGAAAGATTCCTTACATAACATGTAGTAAAAGTAAAAAATGGCTAAAAATAACTTTAAACATACATGAAACCATTTTTATAAAATTGGGACCTAGATGATAAATTTAACCCCAATAAATACTTACGTATAAGCAATATCGGATAGAAAACAATTGAGATTGCAACATTATCCCTTACCTTAGGTCCGATATGCTTCGTACGTATCCGAAACTTCTGTATAATGATTTAAATAATGTAATTGACTTATTATAGAATCATATTAATTGTTATGATATCATATATGGTTCACTTATGACTTTATATTACCCGTTCTTTTGTAAATTCCATGTTAAAGAGCGTTTTGGGTAAAATCGTTTCATTTTTCGTCCGTGTTTTGACTTGTAATTATTCATATGATTACTTAGATAATGATTAATTAATTCCAGAATATAGAACATGATTTATATATAGTATATATTCAGAATATACATATATATAATATATCGATAAATGGAAATAAATACACCGTTCATGGAGACAGTAGGCCGTACGTACGCATGAACGCTGTTTTCGTTTCCTTATTGAATTGAATGGAATTAAGTATATGAAATACATATATATATACATAAATCAAGTAGCATTATTATGTCATATATTTCATGATTAATTATTATATATACTTTATAATAATTCTTGAATTGTTAACATGGGAAATGAATCTCATCACGTCGTGGAGACGGTAATCCGTACGTACGCACGACTGATGATATCGTTCCCATATTTATTGAATGGAATTGGAGTGAATGATATAATATCTTAGAATCAGTATGATGTTATAATAATCATATGTAGTTATTATTTACACCATTATACCCATCCAAGTAAGGTGGTGGTGGAAAAACAGATTACACCACGGCGTGGAGACGGTATTCCGTACGTACGCACGCGCGGTGATTTCATTTTCCATAGGATGGATAGAAGGTGAAATGAGGTTGTTTCATATTTATAATAACATATTAGTATATGAGGGATACTTATGTTATTACTTCATAATGAAACCACTAAATAAGAGGAAGTAGAAGAAGAAAGAAACTTGAATGAATCGGTAGAAGGTATTACCTCTTTCTCGAAATTCCTCCTTTGAACTTCCTCTTAGGGCACTAGAGTTGGTATTTTGAGAAGACCAGTACCTCTATAAGGTTTCTAGGGAAGTTGGGAAGTTAAATGGGTAGAGTTTGGACGATATTCAAGGCTCAAAATTGTGTGAGTAGGAGAGGGATGAGGCACCCTTTTATAAGGGAGAGGGGCACCTTTGGAAATCTTAAAAATATTAATTTATAATAAATCTAACCCCACTTAAAAACCTCCAAACAATGACTCATATTACAATATTAGATGAGATAGTGTTGTAATCTCATCAAAGAATAAAATTTATACATGTATATAATTTATTTTAAACATTATCAACTTGATTTATCCTTATTTAATCTATTAAAGTTTATTTGTGGTAATAAGATTATAAATTTTAAATTGTTATAAATAATTACTTATGTGATGTGAATTATCCATAATTAGATAATTTATGACATTTTAGACTATATAAATTTCAATTTATAATTTATAATTTTTTTGTGATTTTTAAAAAATTTAATAATATGTTATGTTTATAAAATAACAATAGTGTCAATTTTGACCCTATTCATTTTTTTGAATTTAAATAAACTCCACACAGAGGATATATTCAAACTAAAATATTAAATAGGTTTATAAAATGTTATATTAATCTAGAAAATTATTGGAGCACATTAAATAGTTCATATAATATTTATTTTACAATTTGTAAAACCATTTATTTGATATTTCTCTTAATAAAATAATTACTACAACATTTTTGTATAATTATTAAATATACTTATTTTTGCATAAAAATTAAAAATAAAATACTAGGATTAAGATAAATCTTATATATTCCAAAAGAATACATTTAGTCAGATTTATCTTCTAGAAAACCCAAATTTTAAAATCTTATATTTATTAAATTATGAAGGTGACAACTTTGACATCATATAAAATAAAATAATATAAGTGTTATAATCACTTTTATAATACTCCAAACGGTCATATATTCGGTCATTGGATGATTATGGTGTATATATACACTACCAATAAGTTTTGGTCAGGTTTTTTATCACTTGAATATGTATTACTATTCCAATAAAAACAATATTATTGATTTTTTTACTAAATAAATAATTCCTGCATCATTAATGTATAAGCTAATAAGGTAAATAAATAACTCTTTAAAATTACAAATAAATTACCATGATAAAGAAAAACATTTTAGATTTCAAATGAGTATTTATAACCGAATTTATATTCTGTATAACCTTATATTAAAAACACTTTAATTATTAAAGTTTGAGTGAGACATATTTCACATTCCCTTAAATAAAATAAACTAAAGGTCCTAATCACCTCCAAGTGGGTTCTAATGGATTTAATTTAGACCCAAATATGAATTAGGAAGAAATATAATCATCCAATTGTATTAAGACAAGTGTTAGGGTAATTTCATAATATTATATTTACCCTTAATTACCCGATTTACCTTTTACTATGGTAAATAAAATTTACCGTAGTTACTATTCATAATGCCCAAAAATAAAAATATAGTCTATTAATATAATTTGGACCCACTGATTCCAAATATTGAATCCATTTTTCTAAATTAAATACACAGAAGTTTCAAAAATTAATTTAAAATTAATCCCATTGTCGAAAGAAAATGAGTTTTTGTTTAAAACATTGCAAAAGATTGAATTGATTTAAACTACAAATTCAATGTAAAATCAATGGTAATGACATAAATTATATTAAATGGTAAAAATATATTCTATTTATACTTTAAAACCATTAAATATTATAATTTAACCACATAAATTATTACGATGAAAAAAGTTGTTTTTAATTAAAATATAGCATGTTTTTACTATTCATTAAAATATGAAAGTTATCAGAATAAAATGAAAAATTTATCCAAGGTAAAATTTTATATCATGATTCCAAATAATAATTTTATTTTGTAAAATTGAACTTATAAACATGTCAAAAACTAGATTTAATGTGGGTGCGCCATCAAAAGGGGGCAAAACTGCATTTTTTGAAAAATACTTATTTTACCTGAAAAATTTATTTTATTCTCATACCATGTTATAGAAAATGAGTAAGATGAATAATAATGTTATAAAATTAAAAATTTAGTTAATAATATTCATAATAGCTATTTCTTGATAATATTATAACCATATATCGTTGTTTAGTGAAACCCGATATTGCGTACTACACACGCTATCGAGGCAGATCATGATTGTCTGCAAGCCAAGTCAGGGTTGTGTGTTGTGCAAGACTCATTTGTTGTTTCATATAACAGAATCCAACTATATTTCATTTATAAATTGAATATATATATATATATATATATACACACACACACTCAATGTTGCGTAGAATGACTACTATCAAAAGAAATTGAAATTGTGTGTAACACAATCCAATAATAGTGTTGCGTATACTACAAGCTAATACGGTGTGGCGTATAGGACAAGATAATCTTTGTGTATCATAAAACACATGACATCAAATAAATTAAAAATAATACTTATCATAAAATCTCGGGTTGTTACAGTAGGCCGTACGTACGCATGAACAATGTTTTCCTTTCCTTATTGACTTGAATGGAAGTAAGTAGATGAAAAATATATATAAATAAATCCAGTAGCTTTATCATGTCATATATTTAATTATTATTCATTATATATACTTTATAATCATTCTTGAATGGTTAACATGGAGAATGAATCTCACCGCGTCGTGGAGACGGTAATCCGTACGTACGTACGAGCGATGATATCATTCCCATAGTTATTGAATTGAATTGGAGTGGATGATATAATATCTCAGAATAAGTATGATTTCATAATAACTATATATAGTTATTATTTACACCATTATACCCATCCAAGTAAGGTGGTGGTGGAAAAACAGATTACACAACAGCGTGGAGACGGTATTCCGTACGTACGCACGTGCGGTGATTTCGCTTTCCGTAGGATGGATAGAAGGTGAAATGGGGTTGTTTAATATTTATAATAACATATCATTATATTAGTGATACTTATGTTATTAATTTATAATTAAACAACTAAAGAAGAAGAAGTTGAAGAAGAAAGAAAACTTGAAAGAATCAGTATAAAAGATTACATCTTCTTCGACGCACCTCTTTTAAGATTCCTCTTAAGGCATTAGAGTTGGTCTTTTGAGGAGACTAGAAACTCTATAATGTTTCTATGAAAGTTTATAAGGGAAATTGGTAGGGGTTGGCTGAGATTGAATGCTCAAAACTGTGTAAAGAGAAGAGGGAGGAGGTTCCCTTTTATAAGGGAGGAGAGAGGCACCTTAGGAAAAAATTAAAATATTATTTAATAATAAAGTCATATTCGGTTTATAATAGCTCCAAATTGATTTATTTAGAAGATAAAGTGGGGATGGGTCTAAATACTCTCAACCAATAGGTTTTAGACAAGTTTAGGTTACTATTTTAACCTTATCATTTATATTTAACTCTAAGTTAAATAATTTAACTTTTACCGTGTCTTCTTGTTTTCTTACACTATATTGTTAATAAAATTACTATAACAAGACAAAAGAACCCCAAGTGGTTCATTATTAATATATATAACCTTATCTAAGTCATTTTGCGGAACCTTAGATTTTTAGGAATAGAATAACAATTAATAATATAATATTTGTTTTAAAAACAATTTTATGTCAATTTTGACACTATTTGGTAATTGATTTTTGTGAAAATCATAACAGCATGATTAGTTCGAAAACAATTTATTAAATCAATAATAACATGTCATATTAACCTAAAAAACTAGTGTAATTCATAAAAAGTCTCAAATTACATTTATTTGGGTATTTATAACATCAATTATGTTAATATTTCATTAATAAGGTAATTACTGCATCATCATTGTATCATAAATAAATCAAATCATTTAATGTATAAAAATTATAAATAAAATACCATTATGTAGTAAATAGTTTTATATTTCTAATGAATATTTATATTCAAATTTATTTTATGTATAACCCTATATTAGAAATGTTTTAGTTATTAAACTTTGATTTTAACTCTTTTAACTCTTCTTTAAATAAAATAATAATAAGTGTCCTAATCTAATCCAAGTGGAACTAAAGGGTAATATTTTATTCATAAGGTTTGTTTTGGTTGAATTACATTATCCAATAGAATTAGGAAATGTGTTAGGGTAATAATAATATCATTTTTACCCTTAATTACAATATTTACTTTTAACCGTGGCAAATAAAAGTAAAAAGTTACTACTCACCAAAAATTATTTTTATCTTATTGAACTACATTTTACTCCATGATATTAACCATGTCTCTTGGATTTTCAAAATTCCACTCACAGAAGCGGTAAAACTAAGTTTTATATAAATTTTCAAATTCTCATAGGAGGTGGGTAAAAGATGGTGAAAAGTTCAATAAAATTTTTATATATCTAAAATTATTATAAAATGACTAAAATAAATTAAATTGAACTTATATAGGTATTATGTATCAATTTTGACATAAAATAAATTTAAATAAAATAAATATTTAAATAAAAAGTTGGTTTTTAAATAGTAACCCAGTGTTTTCACTATTCATCAAAAATTGAAAGTTTTCAGAAAAATACCAAAAAATAACCCTAGGATAATTTCGATATTATGAATCCAAAAATGAAGTCCATTTTGAAAGATAAAATTGATAAAATTTCAAAAAGTGGGTATTACTATTCATAAAGGCTAGTTTATATAATATTTTAATAACATATCGTTGTTTAGTGAAACTCGATATTGCGTACAAGACACGCTATCATGGAAGGTCGTGATTGCATGTAAAGCAAGCCAAGTCAGGGTTGCGTGTAGTGCAAGATTCCTTTGTTGTTATGTATAATATAATCCAACGATATTTCATTTATACGTTGAATATATATATATATATATATATATATATACACACTCAATGTTGCGTAGAATAACTTCTATCAAATGAACTTGAAATTTTGTGTAACACAATCCAAGAATAGTGTTGCGTATACTGCAAGCTAATACGGTGTTGCGTATGGTGCAAGATAATCTTGGTGTAGCATACAACACAAGACAACAAATAAATTAAAAAGAATACTTCCCATAAAATCTTGGGGTGTTACATCTCAGAAGAGAGAAAGCCACAACAAGCAATAAGAGAAAGAAATCTCATAAACAGGAAAGGTCTACAACAAAAAAAATGACATTACAAGAGAAGGACTAAACATCAAACAAATCAGGGTACTGAGCATGTATCTATGACTCACATTCCTAGGTACTCTTTTCCAAGCCACCGTGCTGCCACAAGACACAAACTAAGGGGATAAAACACTTGCACAACACCTTCTCCTTGAAGTATTAGATATCTACACTCTGATCCTCAAAGGTCGCATCATTGTAAACATTAATATCTCCCCAATAAATGGCCTGAGAGTAATCATGAAGATAACAACGAAGCTGTGACACATGAAAAACATCATATATTCAGCTTATCTATGGGGGAAGTTCTACCCGATACACTATAGCTCCAACATGACCCAACACCTCAAAAGGACCAAAAAATTAGGGAGAAAGATTAATAACACAACCAAACCTCCGTTTCCTATGATGGGTAGTCACATTGAGAAACAAATGATCCCCAACGCTGAACTCCAGAGGTCTCCTTCTATGATCGACATAGGACTTCTGACGGTCCTGTGCTACCTTCATCCTCTGGAGAATCACCTGCACTATCTCTATCATTTATGTACTAGTTCTGGATTGAGAATTATTGACTCTCTAACCCCAAAAAAGGACAAAAAATAATGTAAAGGTCAATCATACAAGGATTCAAATAGCACCATACCAATGGTAGATTGAAAACTATTGTTATAAGATAACTCTACCAAGGGCATCTGCCTCACCACAAAAAACTATTTATCTCTCGACTTCCACCTCAAGATCATTGAATTGGGATTCTTCTAACAAAACACCAGAGATTACGTCACTATCATCTAAAAAAGACAACATATTCCTCCAAGTTCTCCCATATCCAGATGTAATACTAAAAGTTCTTCCATCACTCTTCAGGAATCACCAGATTCAAGCACTTCATCACTATATGACTTCCTGCTCAATGCATCAGCTATAACATCCCATTTTCTAGGTGTATATGAAATTTTTACATCATAATACTATAATAACTCCATCAATCGATGTTTTCGAAAGTTCAAGTCACACTGGGAGAAAACATACCTCAGGATCTTATGATTGGTGAAGACCACACAATCCTTGCCAATGAGGTAATGTCTCCATAACTTCAAGGAAAATAACACTTATTCCAACTCGAGATCCTGGGTAGAATTGTCACATTCGTGGGGACATAACTACTGAGACCCATAAGAAACAATTGATCTATGCTATATCTGAACACAACCTAACCCCTGACATGAAACATCACAGAAACCTTGAACTAAAATCCTTCTGCTGACAGAAAAAGAACTGGAACATTGACCGAATTCTTCTCCATATACTCAAAAGCTTCCTAAAACTAATCAGCCCACATGAATTCCTGATCCTTACTATTCAACATAGTCATAGGAGTCATAACCTAAGATAAATCTTCTATGAACCTCCTGTAATAGACTACAAGACCAAGGAAAATTTTCACCTTTGCTATGGTCTTGGGGGATTCCCAAGACACAACTGCTTCTATATTAGAAAGATCCAAAACTAATCCCTGATAGGATAAAACATTCCCTAAGAAAAAAACTTCTAAATCCCAAAACTCACACTTTGAAGACATCACAAATAGCAGCTATCGATGAAGGACTCCAAAAACTACATGTAAATTCTCTGCATGATCCTCCTCATATACTGAGTACACAACTATTTCATCAATGAAGACCACTGTGAAATTATCCAGGAACTCATGGAACACAACATTCATAAACACCATGAAAATAGCTAGAGAATTCATTACACCGAATGGCATTACAAAAAACTCATAATTCCCATGACGACAACAGAAATTGTCTTTGGGATATCCTCATCCTTCACACGCATATGATGATATCCTAAATGGAATTCAATCTTTGAAAACCAACTTACACCCTTCAGTTGATCAAACAAGTAATCAATCAATAGAATAGGATAGGGGTTCTTCACCTTCAATTTTTTCAAATTACAATAATTGACACACAACTATAAACTGCCGTCAGCCTTCTTCACAAACAAAACTGGTGCACCCCACAGTGACACAATTAGCTGAAAGAACTGAACTTCAATAGACCATTGAGTTGTATATTTATCTCTCACAACTCAAAGGGAACTATATTATACGAAGACATCAAGATAGGAGACATTCCTAGCTGTATCTCAATCTTGAACTCAATCGCTCATAAAGGGGGTAACACTACAACCTATTCTGGAAAGACATAAAGATACTCTTCCACGACCCTAGTAAATGCCGAATGATGAACCTATGATGTAATTAGAATCAACTCATCCATCAAGGATGATAAAGAAGGAATGAACCTCTAACCCATCAGAGGGTATTGCTCTCCAATGAACACTACTGGATTTCTATCTGCATCAAAGAACACCACCCACCTACAGAAGAAATCCACAATAGCCTGCACCAAACAAAACCAATCCATGCTGAGGATTAAATCATATGGATGGATTAATAAACATAATAAATCTACCCAAGAGTGGTGTTTCCCCAGCACCATCTCACAGTCTCTACATACTTCAAACTAGTCAGCTTGACCTTCAACTGGCATAGTCAACACCAAGGGAATTAGCCTCTCTACCTTAAGTCCCAAGGAATGGACAAGGGAAGGTGATATGAAGGAGTGCACCACTACAGAATAAAAAAGACATTCACCTAAATAGAAAAAAAGAAAATGGTACCTCGAACGATGCTTAGCTCTCTTGGCATTGGAAATGCTAAAGCATGAAGAAGACCAAAACCTTATCCATGGCCTCTCTAACCCTAATGAAGACCACCACCATGACCACAATCTAATCTCTGAGGATGGGTAGTGTCTCAGATTTGTACTCAACCTACCCCATATTCTCTATACTGATCCAAAGTTGGTGCAACCTACTACTGCTGCCACAACTAGAACTACCTCAACAAAGGAATATAAAGTGGAACAACTGGTGCATGCTATCAGCTTTGAAAGGTCAGACACTCTCACTAATGAAGAACTCATCCACCAAAAGAAAAACAAGTACCAGATCCCTTGAAATAGGTCTGAGAGCCTATGACCCCAGAGAAATTAGGTACTGAGGGTTGGGACCCACCAACGACTGATAAAAAACTCTTCTACCCTGAAAATTTGGAACCCCAGACTATAAATATGCTTTGTGAGGAATCCTGGTGACTTCCTTCTTGCGATGAAACCCAGTGATACTTCTGTGGTGACCTGGAACAAGATCTTTGGATACAAACCCTCCTTAAAATGCCTTACCCTGGCCTCCTCATCTAAAAATAGTTCTAAATAATATCACATATGGTTCCTAAAATGGATCTCTAACCCTCACACAATAGAGATTACCTACTGAAGGGTAAGAAACTCCTGGCGACTGGCCACCTTTGTGGTTGAAGAAAGAAACTATATTCTAAACTACTCTCAGAACTTATCCCAAGATATTTCTGACTCCTAACGATCTCCATGGAACAAGAACCACCACTACCTCGCTAGCCAACACATCAACATCACAACCAATGACACCCAGTACTCCTTCCAGGAATGAATCAAACTAAAGGCTATCTCAGCCTCCTCTAACCAGTCTTCTGTGACTGCATCTAAAACAGAACCCCTATACTTCTGCAGACTTTAGTGCTGAAACTCTCAGAGTTTCCTCCTCCAAGTGTCATCATCGTTGACCTCTACTCTATGGCAATCTGCTGGCACAACCTACTAAACATATTTTGCATGATCCTGATGAGGACGTCGACCTAGATCCATATCTGCGAAAGAAAAAATAGTTAGATCTCCTAAAACTAGAATATGGAAGAATTTAAAATTAAATAATTTTTACTTTTTAATCATTTTAGGTTAACCTATCCCAAGGTCTACCCATTCAAACATAGATGCAAAGAAGAATGATGAATGTAACTTTCCTAGGTCTCTAACCTACAACAAGTATCACCTCACTTAGTAGCCACTGTTAACTTAAAGGTCTATGAAGCAGATCATAGGGGGACCTAAATACGTGTTTCTCAACCAGTCTCCTATGTTTATAGTGCTTGAAAAACTTAACTAACACTGTTTCCCTACCAACCCATGAAACCTCACCTATTACTAACTCCAAGAAATTTTTATATTGATGTAATAACCTCTGGGGTGATCTCAGGAAGCTTGGTCATTGCCCGGCCATGCCCCAGGCAGTGATGGATTTTTCACTGGTCCCTCCCCCCTTGGTGGGGGAGGGTCCTCTGCCATATCTTTCCGAAGAGCGACCGCCACCCTTCATTTCATTCTCTAACCCTAAGTTCTTATAGTCTTTTAGTTTGATTTATCTAAGACCTAAGGTTATCGAATGTTTCAAAGGTAGCCCAAAACATTCAATTTCAATATCAAAGTTCACAAATGAAACCTCGCTACTGAATCTGACTTTAATTGCATGCTTAAAAAATCATTTTCCAGTGGGGGATTCCTTCGATTTATCTAAGAACTAAGGTTATCAAATGTTTCAAAGGAAGCCCAAAGCATTGAATTTCAACACCAAAGTTCAAAAATGAAACCTCGCTACTAAATCTAACTTTAATTGCACGCTTCAAAAATCATTTTCCATTTGGGGATTCCTTTGATCATTGGATATTTGAATCATGGGGTTTGTAGGAATAGGAAATTGTTGGGCTTCTGGATTCTAGGAACATCATGATCCAATTTTAATCTGAGGATGATTTGATTCTCTTCTGGTTTAATGCTCCTCACACCTATGGAGGAGATCTTTTTTTTCCTGTTCAAGTGGTCCTACAATTTTCATACGAATATGGATTTTAAAAAAATGGCGGTATGGGAAAGATTTCAGGAGATCCCTCTCCCTTTTCAAAACCCTTTGATCATTCAAATGCTTGGTAATTTAGTAGGATTATACCTATGTTCAGATAGTAGGACTAAGGTGGTATGCCGTCTGATTTTCCCATGAATTTGTGTCGATGTTGATGTTTCTAAGCCTCATGTTGAGTTGTTTTTGTTTGCTGTGGGTGAGGAGTTCCGTTATAGGCAGGTGGTTGTGTTTGAGTCCTAGTTTTAGTTTTTCTCATCATGCTTAATATCGGGTCATAGTGTGGAGGATTTCAGGAATAGGGGGTCTATGTTTTTGGGTGCTAGTGATCTGGTGACTCGGTCCTCAGATGAAACCCATGTTGGAAAGACACCAGATGTGGATTGTAGTATTTCAGGTGAGGATGGTAGAGGTACGATTTTCAAGGATGGTTGGGATGTGAGTATGAGTGAATTTAATGATGCAATGGGAATGATACAGGAGGGGGTACCATCTTCTAATCCAAAGGTTTTTGATATTTTTAATAGACTGAGGTAAGATTTGGATGGTCCTTCAGATTGTAATACATAGAATAGGGATGGTATTGGCCATATTCAGAACAATGTTTCTTTGAGAGAGGTTCAGTTGGATGCGAGTAATGTTGCTGTGACTTGGGTGGAAGCTAGTGATGAGAAGGATAATGGAGAGGGGGTGAAAGGAATTATGAGTCACTCTTTCCTAGACAATGTGGCTTCATTTGATGAGGTATTAAAGTTGGGTAGTGGTGCTGTGTCTAAGGAGGGATTACATGGGTCTTTCCAGGACACGACTCATCAAACCAAATCTAAAAAAATAGGGGGTGTTAGCCCAGTGAGCCAGACTCTAGTTCAACTGAGAAACTATTTTTAAGTGCTTGAAGTGGATGGATTGAATATAGATCATACAAACCTTTCCCAGGATAACGGTGATGTCTATGAGAAGGAGCCCAGTGAAGATGGAAATAATTTTTCTACAGATGAGCCTTTGAGATCAAGGGATAACAGGAGTCAGATCTGAAAAGGGAAGGATTTATCCTCTTTACCACCTCCGATGGAGACCCAATCATCCAAGAAGTTAAAAGAAAATAATTTGGATTGCGAGGACATTTTCTAGCGGAAGCCAGGTGGTGTGAGTGAATAATCTTTGGATGTGATCTTGAGTTTAGAAGAAGAAGTGGTTGAACATGTTTTGATACTCAATGCCTCTAAGGAGAAAGCTTCCAAAATGATGGGGAGTTCACTGTAGGTGACTCTCATTGAGGAGAAATACACATGGATAGAAAAATAGGACCTGGTTCTTGCTGGGGACTTCAACAATGGGAAGATCACCCTTGAAGAGTACATCCAATTCTTGGATAAGTTGTCCTATGAGTTTGAAAATCTGATAATGGATGAAACAAACACTCAAGTAACCTTTATATCCTTGAATTTTTTTGGGAGAATAACTCTAGAAGACTTAAATTTTCCTTTAATGGTTCTATCATCTCTTTTTGTGGTTGAATTTTTGGTCTCTCACTTTTCCCTTAAAAGTGTTTGAAATAATAAAAATTTAATTTTCAATCAGTCCAAACTCCAAACTCCATCCTATCCCTAAACAAGACCTCTAATACCACTTTTTCATGACCCACTATCCAAAAAAGTGTACCCCTCATAGGTCATCAAGGTGAGAAGAGAGATAATGACCCCTGATTACTTCCTCTAGTAGGTTCAAATTGACAACAAGCATTGAGGGTATAATAAACACAAAGATAGGAGGCATTACCCTCTAAGAGAACACAAGCAGAAGAGAGAGTTAAGATAGAAACCAACCTACTCCTACTCAAACTACAATATAGAAATAAACCCAAGTAAACATATGGAATGTCATGCACAAATTATTACAACTAAAAGGGAAAACTACAAGTACAAAAAGAATATAAAACAGCTGCAACTACGAAGGCCGAACAGACCCTGTAAAACCCACATACTAGTAGTAACCAACCTAATCTCCAAACTACTCTGAGTGACCTAAAAAAAAGTTTATATAACATAGGGTGAGTATAATAGTATACTCAATAGGATATTCCCTAGAGCCTCTCTAGAAAAAGTAAAGAAATCATGCTAAAACACAGTGAATAACAAGTAAAACTAACTCATCACTTAAACATGTATACTTAGTTCCCAAAATCACCATGGCTACTCTCACCAAGTATCACATACAAGATTATATAATATAATAAAGAATCTCAAGGGTACCCCACTACCACTTCCCCATTGGTTTTCCACTTTTCTCCAACATCACACGTCTTGAGCATCTCTCTGCAAAAAGGCTGGCCCAAATACACCTAGGTGAGCACCACAACATACACCTTGTGCCACACAAAGGCATGCCCACAGAAACCGAGGTGAAACACCACACCATCCACTCAACCAAAAGTAACCAGGTAGTTTCTAGGATCTACCATATCCCACACAACGTATATCAAATGTCAGGTATTATACCTCAAGCCACTGCATCCCATACACTAAGGATCCACAAGCCATCATAGCCTATACATGTCATACCTATAGTATCATTTAGGAAACTATATCCAAAATATATGTGTGTGAAATAACCATAAGCCATTACTTCTCTCTACACACATATATGGGGAAAACTAACCATCGTGTATACTAGCACAAGTAACTACCAAGAAAAGAAAGTGGGGACAAAGGGGGAATTAAACCATCCATTCTCCCACCAGGAAGTTGGGGACCCCCCCCATAGGGCTCAGAATCTTTAGGTTGTTGGTTTCCTTAACCGACAGGGTGGAGTAGCATATAGAAACACAAAAAGTACAATATATAGTATAGATCACAACCAAACTATGGGAATAAACAAGTCTTAGACTCAACTACAACTAATGTCTCTCGGACTCCCAATTGCTACTGATAAGACTGGATATCCTATAAGCCCACAACCATTTAAAGAGATTTATTAATCATCTTATCCTTTTTTTTTCAGTTTCAGTTTACGTTAATTAATTCTTTAAAAATTAATTAACTGTTATCATATTCCACATTCTATTACTTTAACATCACAAAAAATATCTATGCTCTCCAGGCACAACCAAACTGAGTCCAAAGCTCCTCAGAAACATAACCTTAACATTGAATCCCCACAAGCTCCAACCCCATGGGTTCACCATCATCAATTCAATCATTTACTTACAAAATTATCATTTTCCATATTTCTAGGAATTCTAGAAAAAAATTCTAAGCTACCAAACACAAGGGGCTCAACATGATGAGTAGATGAAGTACCCATCTAGTACTTACCACCTATAGCTAGAGTGTAGACCCATTCAACCTTGATAAGCTAAAAAAAGAAATTATGTGTCATACCCCACATGTCTTTTTATCTTTTATAAGGAGGGTTAGAATGGAAAACTTCCTCAAGCTGTGGGGAAATTAAATAAGATAAACAACAAAATATTAACAAGCATTCAACTTTAACAACAACAGGTAAGCACAACTTCAACCCATTACATCATCCCTAGTGTCCTCCCTAACACCCACATACCTAAACTGCTACATCTCACCACTCCAGGTGTCAACTACTACCACAACCACTGGGCCCCCCTACCCCTGCATACCACAACTGCCATCCAGGCTCAGCCATCCCAGGATCACATCACAACACAAGTATTAGGAAACAAACAACATAGAAACTGAGATCTTGGCCCTAAATAAGGCATCCAGCCTTCACACACAATGAGTACTCACAGCTCCAAAGCATAAGGTGCTTGGGCTTTACAAGCAAGTGGGAAACTAAAAACCATACAAGTAATTATATTTATCACAAAACTAGTTAATTATTCCATATTGAATTAACAAATTCATTATTAAGGTTCTAGATGTGAGAAACCTAAGCAACAAGCTATCAAAACTATCCCAAATTAATTAAACCATTAATTTGAGATGCCTTTAAATGATAAGAATCAATATGATTAAGGTTTATCAATCTATTAAATTAAAAATGTTTACTGCATTAATTTGATTATCATTAACTTACAACAACAACAACTAGATTCATTAACATGCCTCTTTATCTTGTCTAATTAATTTATAGTTAATCCCGACATTACATTCTTTACCAATTTCCAAAAAGAAAGAAATGATAAAAAATCAATGAATTGATATCACACTATCTATAAAATCAATAGGTAAAACATTTATATGAAATTGATACCAATTCTTTAATCCGATTCAAATATTTGTTATGCCAATTTTACTGTGATCCATTGTGATAAAACATGATAACTCTACTACTACATGTAAAAATAATAGAGAATCCATGAATCCACTACCTCAAAAAGTTTCTAACATTCTTTGTATAAGAAAATTACAACACAATAGATCACGATCACCTATCCTACAGTAACTGAATCCACCCGAGGATGCCGCAACACCACCGCACCAACCAATAACCAAGAACGCTTCATTAGAGTCATAGAGATTACATACCATCACATAGAAAGGAGAAATAGGAGGGAACAGATTGAGGAACCTAGAAGAACATAGGTAGAATATACCTTATATCAAAGACTGATCGACATCTTCTGGTTGCACTAAAATAGGGGGTACACATGCAGTAGGAAGAACTACAGGGAAAACATGATCTAAAGTAACAGAACAATGCACAACTCCTATGGTAAGGAGAGGTATGGGGCATATCATACTAAGGAAAACAAGAAGGAAGAATAAGGGATGATGATATTTCAACCCTTTTGAAAATATAAACAAATTAGCTGTTTGAGATACACTATATTTTCCCATTAAGATCAGATCTATTAAAGATCACATGGTTTAACCGAGTAAAAATAATCAGACCCTTAGAAAAATTAAGATAGGAATTATGGGATTTTAATGGGCCTTAAATTCCTTAAAACAAGGCCTCAAATACGTTTTACATCAAAGATAATGTCAAATGAGTGAACTTGAAGGAAACTAGAAACACTATTCACGACTCGCCACCGTCGTTGGATGAGTCTCTGTTGGACAAGTCATTGTTTGGATGAATCACTGATGGATGATTCACAATTGTATGAGTCACCATCATTGTTGGATGAGCTATCATTTCCATTGGAATGATCTACCATTTCAATTAGAACAAGATACCGTCACTATTAGAATGAGCTTCCATCACTAGCGGAATGAGCTACCCTCACTGTTGGAACGAGCTACCATCACCTTTGGAATGAGCTACCATCACCTTTGGAATAATCTACCATCACTATTGGAATGAGGTACTGTCACTATTGGAATGAGCTTCCGTCACCATTGGAACGAGCTACCATTACTGTTGGAATGAGCTACCATTACCGTTGGAATGAGCTACCGTCACTGTTGGAATGATCTATCATCACCTTTGGAATGAGCTACCATCACCGTTGGAATGAGATACCATTCTGGGAACACTATTAAAAAAACTAGAAATTTTGAAAAGTATTGGTAATAAGTCACCTTGACCTCCCAGAACACCCCAAACACTAGATTCCAACAAAGGAATGGACTGACGAGGTCTGAGCCATTACACAGAGGCCTTTTGATTTAGAGGAGGGAGACTACATGTTCCTTTGGGTCTCACCTAAATGCAGATTATAGAGATTTGGTCGGGGTGAAAAGCTATCTCCGAGGTTCATAAAACCTTTATAGATACCATGTAGAGTTGGTGTGGTGGCATACCACTTGGCTCTACCATTGCAGTTAGATCAGGTACATGACGTCTTCTATGTGTCACAACTGAGGAGGTACGTGCATGAACCATCACATTCCATCAACTAGGGTGAGTTCAAAATATAAGATTTTTAGGACCAATAGGGGCCTATATACCCTGATAGGGGGGGGGGTGAATCAGGGTATAGAGATTCTTTTCTAAATTGTTCCTGACCAACTGGATATTGACCTCTTTATTACAAGGGGCACTTTTTTTTCACTTGTGTGTTTATTATGATCACTTATTTTCTTCTTTATCTGTTGATAATGCTTTGAATGCAATGCAGGGAAGCAATCAGGCAGACACATAGATTTTTACTTGGTTCACCCTCACTGGTCTACATCTAAGGAGCATACATCGGCGATGTGTCGATGTACCAAATACACTAAAGAACACTGCTGTTTACAAGGTTCGGGCTAGATCACTTCTATTCCCAGGCTCACTGTCTTTACAAAGTTTAGGGTCAGATCACTACTTTCCCAAGGGTCACTCCCTGTTTCTCTCTCTCTGGATCACTACCGGTGGAGAGGATCACCTCCTTCCTCTTCCTTTTCTCACTGCTCTAGAAAGGATCCAATCACAGTTTATAGACCTGTGGGTCTCTTCATTATCACTAATGAATACATCCTCTATTGTATGAGGATTCTCTGTTGAAATCCAACTTTCACCCATATATGAATCTCAATTTGCACAGAAGGTATCGGGAAATTTTCCAGCCTTCACGCAGCCCTAAATCACTGCCGTGCTTCAACATTATTTGGCACCCTTCTCCAAGACGGTGCACAAGTATCGGGGCAGAAGTTATAACTGGAGCACAATTCCACCTCAACCTCTTGCGGGACACAAGTTTCTGCTACTCCAAACTTTCGCGACACACACCCTTTTACGCCCAAATCAATTTTTGCGTTCAACTAACAACTTTCACGCTTCTTCAAATATGGCATGAAATTCCACCTCAAAAACTTGTGTGACACCTCCTTCTTCAACTCTAAACTTGAGAGACTCACTTCCTTCCTCACCCAAACCACCTTAGTTGCACAACTATCACCTGGCGCGCAACTTCTACTTGCGCGACCACACACCACTTGCGCGACCACCACACCTATGCAGCAAAAGCTATGATTTTCTCTAAGTGTTGAAGTCATACCAAATGAGGAGGGTTCAAACTGTATTTATAGGCATTTGGACACCCTGTGTGATGGCGCATAGGTCTCCCCTCAGTGTGCAAGTTTTGGCATGCAAGTCTCTGCCACGCAAGTCACTTGTGCGACCAACTCTAAAACTTGGGTGCCCCTTATCCCTTTGAGATATTTTGATACTCTGATCTTGAAAAACATATGGTGCGAACGTTTCCTCTCCTTAAAGTCAACGATGTGCAAGTCACTTTTCCCAAACCACTTTTCTCTATTTGTTGATTTTCAGGCCCAAAAATTTGGAAAACACTGGAAAATGACACCACCTTGTATCTGCTCCTTTTGTACCGCCTCCAGATCATCCATTACTTTGTCAAAGTTCTTGAATCAAACATTGATCATTAACCACAGCTCTTCAACTCAATATTCCACCATGAAATCCTCTTTGTCAACAAATTTTTATGTCATGGTTTGCATTGTCAACAATCAACACACAGATGTCCACTTTGTCAACAAACACAATCACCTCAAAAATGCTTCAATGATACCTTGAGGGATTTTTTCCCAAAAAATATGGATAAACTATTATAGAGTACCCGATGAAGATCAAGGGTTAGCGGGATAGGATCCTTCACTAGTTAGCGATTCCTTTTGTGCGTGTTTGATGACAACACAAGAATCTCCAAGAGAGAACATGGGAGCAGGAGGCTTAGATTCGTGCTCAGTACCCTCATATTTTTTCAGTGGATTTTGTTTGGGATTTAAGGGACTTGAATTCCTAAGGTGATGAGAATGTAATGAATCAGATTTTCACGATTTTAATTCTAGAAATTTTTTAGGAAAATTTCAAGACCAGGCACTGAGATGGCATGCGATTGTGAGGCCTGGTGTTCCCAGAACAATTCATTGAAAAATGTACATTTTTTAATAGCATTTGCACACAAATTTTATAAAAAAGTATAATAACTCTTAAATGGTTCCCAGATCATAAATCTAAGGGCACTGTTTATATCATAGTAGTTCATTTATTATAGACAGGATATAGCTTTAGTTGGTGCGGGTCATCTGCAGAAAAAATCACCAGGGACGTAACAGTAAATAAAATAATTTAAATAAAATAATTTAATTTTTAAATCCCAATAACTCATGAATGGTGAATCATATTTAAAATATAATACCATAATTTATTTCATAATGGGGTGTTTTCCCTAGGCACGACTTAACTTTAGTCGGTACGAGTCTTCTGTGAAAAAACCAAAGAAAGACATAATCATCATTAAATAATTTAAAGATAAATTATTTTGTGGACACAATAATAATTTCCTTTAAAAGTATCATTATGAAGAAATACTAGGGTTATCCAAATAAACTTGGGAACCCCAGAGAATTTCTAGGGAGATCTTAGAGGATTTTTCCATGGTGAACGATGACCGGATCACAGATCGATGATTGACGCATGATGAAATCAAAGGATCTCACTAATGATGACAGTACAACTATTCTTTGTCAACGATCAATCCAAAATATAGGTATACCATTGTTATTTTTATTTCATTCCCCATTTCAAGAATCAATGATTAATTCAGATCTACCAACAAACAGTTTGAACCACAGTTCGATCATTCTTGTAGGATGAGCTTAATTTTAGGAATTTCATCGGGGTTAATAATTATCTGGTATTGTTTCTTCATTCTTTTTTCTAAAAAGAACAGATTGAGGATGACATGAAAAAGCCCAAGGTCTATTCCTTGAGGCATTATTTATGCTCCTTTTACCCCTGTTCTTGGTGTTCTTCACCGTTGGACCCTCGTGGTTGTGGGTTGACTTGTCAGGAGGCTTTGAAATGGACCAAATCCCCCAGATTGGAGGCAAATTGAGAGTAGAGGCCAAATTAGTGTAGATAGGGTCCTGAGGAACCCAGATCTACATCCGTTCAGATTTTTGGAAGTTGGAGGAGATTTTTTGCACACAAAAGAAGAGGTGCAGGTGAGGTGGTGTGAGGTGGTGTGGTGACCGGAGGCAGCAGATCCGTAGTAGGGTCGATCCAAGTCGAGAGAGGCAGAATGCGGCATGGTTGTAGATAGGGGTCCGCTGTGGCCGTGATGCTATGGGAAGGCAGAGCACGTGGGGCATGCAAATATGCAGTGGGATGACTGTGTGAGACACGGTGTGACACTGCGGGACCAGGGGTCACTTGTTTGAGGGAGGTCGTGTGCAACGGTCAAGCTGGGCCGCGTGTGATGGTCAAGCCGGGCCGCGTGCGTACGTGCCGAACTAGGGTAGCTGTGTAGAACCAGGAATCCAAGAGGGACCCACAATCCAGATCAAGCCCAATGGGATGGGCTAGATCAATCCTAGAATGCTGGACCGAGTTGGGATGGGTCAACGGAACCAGGTTGGGTCAGACCCGGACCAGACCCGGGTTGGACCCTTTTTGCTAAAATGTTCATATCCTTCAAAATGTGCATCCGATTGATGAACCATCTATGGTGTCAGGACTATGACGATGAGACAATCCTTTTGAGACTTACGATAGGTTTTAACTTATACATAATTCAAGTGACATAGGCCGTTTATAGGGGTAGTACCCGAGGTTATGGGACACAGAGGGTGTGACTACTACTCACTATGCCCCCTCATTTTCTATGTGGTTTCATTCTATCATTCACCATATCTAGGATAAGTTTTGTTAGTGTTTATTCCCTTTATCACTTCCCTAAAGGTTAGTAGGTATCATTTTCAACTTATAAGAGTATGATCCCTTCAGCAGGTCTTCCTGGATAGAGTTTTCAAAATCCTTTGAGAGGCCCAGAGCATATACTCTATTCATCGTTGTGCCCTAGGTCAAGTTCTTGGTATTGACACGACCAATCCTATCAGACATCGATCCTCTAATTTTTGGGGGGTTATTCTAGATGGAGTTATTGGTATCACCCCATGGCCCTGGCTGTGATCCTCATATGATGTATTCTATCTATCTCTTTAGATCTATCAGTGTATCTCTATCATGGTGTTTCCCAACAAACAATACTTCTTGGACATATGTCATTAAGGATATCAGACTCAGGAGTGTGTTATCCTAGATTAGTGCTTCATGGAATCTTCAAATTGAATCCCTATTGTGGGTACATGGTAGTTGTGACTTACCTCTAGACTACATGTTTTAGTTTGAGTATATCTAGATATTCTTGTTATATGTTCTATAGACATATACTTGTGTTGATCTGACTGTACCTTTTTATTTATTTATTGCTTTTTTTCTTTCATTGTTACCTATTGAGTATTGTTATACTCACCCATGAATGGGATTTTCCCACACGCGTCATGTATTATCAAGATGAGAAACCTTTTGACAGAGTCCGGGGCGGACTAGGACCAAACAGAGCTTGGTGAGATCAGACAGGCTGAGGTGTTCCTATGAGTTCAGAGATCCATCCCAGTACCTTTATTTACTGGTTTAACTTTGTGATTTATAGACTCTTTAGTTTTTGGTGGGCTTGCATTTTGTACCAATTTACTTTCAAGTACTTTCACTATTGTACTCTAGCTATGGGATATAGTGGTTTTAATGCATTTTTTACTTAGTGTTTTTTAAATTTCAACATTTGTGGCTTGGATATGTGATCATGTATACATGTAATTTAGGATAATGCCTCCCATTTTTGTGATATTCTTACTCAGTGCTAGTAACCAGCCCTTGACCTATTGGAGGCAGTCTTGGGGTAGTGATGGTACAAACCCATCTAGGATGGGTCATGATAAGATATTAGTTGAAAAAAGGATTATGTTACCTAGTATAATTCATAGGAAAGTTTTTATAGTTTCTACACTAACTTCTTTCTCTACGGGTTTCGAGACATGTCAATACATGTTAATTTTAAGCTTTCAGTAAGTTCAATATTTTACCTAATTGCATTCATAGTAGTCGTCTTCTCCATGTCCCTCTCCACCAACTGAACTGGCACCCTCTTCCCACCATTGAGCTTTTTGTTAATGTCATTTCAGGCATCTCATGGGAAGTATTGGGAGCATCATTTCTAGTCCCATAAGATCTGGGAGATTTCCACCGCCATGATCCAGGTATTTTAGTCACACGTGATGGCATTTCCCCTGGTTATACTGGCATCAAAGTGATATAATGAATGTTGTTTATAGGGGAAGAAAGCATCAGTGAAACATTTTGAGATCTCAAGCTTCGCATGTTAGAGTGATGAGTACCTTCCAGTGGTGTTCAACCCCTCGAGGGATGGTGGAGACTCCTCTCTGAACACCAGCTGTCCAGGGGCTATCCAGGGGGTTGGGGGGGGTGGCAGTTCAGGGGTGTGGGGGGAGGGGGGTGTCCAGGGGTGTGGTGGGGGCTGTCCAATGGGGTGGGTGGGTGGGTAGGGGGTTCTAGTATGGTTTTGGTCGGGTTTTGGTCTGTTTTTGGTTTGGGGGTGTCCAGTGAGGTGGGGGGGGGGGTGTCCAGGGGTGTGGTGGGGGCTGTCCAGTGGGGTGGGAGGGTGTCTAGGATGGTGGGAGGGATTTCCAGGCGAGTGGGGGGATGTTAAGGGGTGAGGTGGGGTGTGTGTGGGGGGGGGGGGTCTAGGGGTGTGGGAGGGCTGTCCAGGGGAGTGCTGTCCAGTGGGGTGGGGGTGTCTAGGAGGGTGGGTGGGGGGGGGGTGTTCTAGGGGATTGGGAGGGTAGTCCAGGGTGTGGGAGTGCTGTCCAGGGGGTGGGGGGGGGGGGGGTGTCTAGGAGGGGGGGGGGGTGTCTAGGGGTGTGGTGGGGGATGTCCAGGGGTGGGGGTGTCCATAAGGGTGGGGGGGGGGGGTTGTCTAGGGGTGTGGGGGGCTGTCTTGGGTGTGTGGTGGGGGGGGGGGGTAGTTCAGGGGTGTGGGGGGTGTCCAGGGGTGTGGTGGGGGCTATCCAGTGCGGTGGGTGGGTTGGGGGGGGGGGGGGGTTCTAGGTGTGTGAGAGGGCTGTCCAGGGGTGTGGGAGTGCTGTCCAGGGGGTGGGGGGGGGGGTGTCTAGGAGGGTGGAGGGGTCATCCAGGGGTGTGGGGGGATGTCCAGGGGTGGGGGGGGGGGTAGTCCAGGGGTGTGTGTGTGTGTGGAGGGGGGGTGTCTAGGAGGGTGGGGGGTTGTACAGGGGTGTGGGGGCTATCCAGGGGGTGGGGGTGGGGCAGTCCAGGGGTGTGGGGGTGTCCAGGGTTGTGGTGGGGGCAGTTTAGTGGGGTGGGTGGGGGTGGGGTGGGGGAAATACAAAGGTGTGTGTGTGTGGGGGGGTGTACATGACGGTGGGGGGTTGTACAGGGGTGTGGGGGATGTCCAGGGGGTGGGGGTGGGGCAGTCCAGGGGTGTGGGGGGTTTCCAAGGGTGTGGTGGGGGCTGTCCAGTGGGGTGGGTGGGGGGTGGGGGGGGGTGTTCTGGTCGGGTTTTGGTCTATTTTTGGTCTAGGGGTGTCCAGTGGGGTGGGTATCCAAGGGTGTGGTGGGGGATGTACAATGGGGGGGGGGGGGGGTTCTGGTCTATTTTTGGTTGGGTTTTGGTATGTTTTTGGTATGTTTTTGGTCTATTTCAGGTCTTTTGGCAGGGCATAGCAGTGGTTGATCGGCGGTGGGGGCTGTCCAGTGGGGTGGGGGGGGGGGGTTCTGGTCTGTTTTTGGTCTATTTTTGGTAACTTTTTGGTCTGTTTCAGGTATTTTGGTGGGGCATAGTAGTGGTTGATCAGTTTTATTTTAAAAAAATTGTTTTTTACGTTGGTTATTTCATAATCGATGTAAAAAATGCATTGGTATTAGTTTTAATGTTGGTTATTTGGAAACTGACGTAATAAATGGGAATGGATAGTTTTTTATGTCGGTTATAAAATAACTGACGTCGTAGATATGTTTTCACATCGATTATTATATAACCAACGTTGGAAACCGCATGGCAGACAAGTTTTTCACATCGGTTATAAAAATAACTGATGTGATAATTGCTTCAAAAGAGTGATTTATGACTTCGATTATATAATAAACGATTTGAAAGGGTATATACCACATCAGTTACTAAATAAATGATGTAATAAACCATGACTCCGAAGCATTTTTGACTTCGAGTTTTTATCAACCGATGTGAAAAACTCTTTAGATATGTGTCTTTTACGTCGGTTGTAAAATAACCAACATAGAAAACAATGTTTATAATGTCTCCTATAATAACGTCAGCCAACAACCGATGTAAAAAATAAAAAATAACCACCATAAAAAATGTTTTCTGCACTAGTGTTTTTTATTTAAGGTTTGATAAATTATATGATAGAACATGGGTGAAGTTTAATGATCCAATGTAAATGATATATTTTATTTAGTATCAATTATGAAAATATTTATTAATTTAATTAATAAATAACATTATATTTAATTTATGTTATGGGATGTAATAATAATAATATTTATTTTCTGATGTGGGGTATGAAAAAGGTTAAATAGAAGGAAAATGACATTTGTATAATTATCTCAATTTTAACCTAGGTCTGAATTATAAAATATGTAATTTTTTCATGAATTATGTGTTAGAAATAATGATACATTGTTGATAATTATATAAATCCCTAGAGATAATTCTCCCTTCCTCCCTCTCTTAAGAAACTAAAGAGAGAGTAAGAGAACATTGTTCTAATCAATGATAAATGATGTGAAACACTTTATTATTCCATTCTATCACTCAAGATATCATGAATGTCATTTTTAGATTCATAAGTTATGTGTGGATATACATATAGGAATCCTCCAATGGATTCTATATCAAAATGATAACATAATAAGATCATTGACATAAACTGATCAAGAAGAATACCGTGAACATAACAATTATAGATTTAAATTAAATATACATTAAGTTTTCATGATTTTATCTATGATATTTCTGGGTGTGTTTATCTAGTTATTTTAATTATCCATTGATTTTTATGAATAACCAAAATTAGGTGTCCACCCAAGGCTTCCATTGCACCTCAAAACCTTCAAGTGGTATCCAATCAGTCAATTTTTTTAGTTATAATTATTTATAAATTATGTAAAAAAATTTATGCATTGTATTGTGAGTATTCATATTTTTATTTTAATTATTAGCCCAATGGTTGAGGTGGAACATTTATCCAACATCATAAGGTTAATAATGGGTCTAAAATGCCTAAATAATGCTCTAAGAACCTATCCAAAGGTTCTAAGGTCAGTGGATGCATGACACAATTACATTGTGTGTAATATAAAAGTACACACACTATGATAAGTTTTTATCTAGGAGTTATAAATCATGTAAATTTTTTAATTTCATGTGGGTTAACATGTGGCATCATTACACACCATGTATTGACTTCCATTATGACATTTTAGGTTTACTGAAACTAGACGATGTGTAATAGATGAGTACAAATTATGTAACACCATAAAAGGTACACACTATGTATTTCAAATCATTTCGGGTTGGTCAATTGGTGGTATAATTATATTACAGGTACTAAATACCATCTCAAAATATAAAATGACATAGAAAAAATGATATAAATCTAGAGTATGTACCATGTGAAAGTTATCATTCCACAAAAGGTGTATGCTAAGTAATTATTATCATGTTATGTGGGTCAATATGTATTGTCATTACATGTCATGTATTGATGGGAAGCACATAAAATGAAATTTTTTCTTACATTCCATTTACAATACGTGTGTTTTCAGTATTACACTCCATGATTATTAATAGTGAACCATGTGGTTATAAACCTCATGACGACTATGCAGTTTGATTATATAAAACAATATACTCTTTATATTGTGACACACAATGTGGCATTTCATAATTTTTAGTGAAAAATTAACAATATATATCATACATAGAATGTGTCACATGATGTTTCATGAAATAGAACACATTGTGTAAATATTAATAATACATAAATTAACTTTATTGTCATACTGGCAGCACACCCCATGTGGCCTCTAAAGTATACACCTTTTCTTTATTTATTTTAAAATAAAAATATATTTATTTAATATATTTAATAATAATTAATGGGGTTCTAAGTGGGTCTCAAGAACCATAATTTGTAAAAATTTAATACAAAGAATTATTTTGATAATTTTTCTATTAATTTACTAATTGAAGTTAATTTAACTTAAAAAAATTGTTACAAAATGAATTCTAGAAAAATTAATTGTGTTTGTCATTAAATGTTGTCAATGATCTTGAGTGTTGACCGAGATATGTATTTATTTGATTGATTTATTTAATTTAATTATTTATTGCATGATTTATTATCTGATAATTATTATTAAATTAAATATGTTGATTTTTGAATCATACCTCACTCCTTTATTATGTATGAGACTACATGTCTAATGATTATTTAATGAAACCCTAAAACCCAAGTGGCCATCACTTTTATGTGGTTATAAATTTGTTTGGGTTGAAGTTCCCAGTTTGAGGAGACTATTCATATCTTAGCTATGATGAATCCAAAAAATGAGATATATAAAAGAATAATGGATGGTGAAACTTAATCCAAGATAAGGCTCAAAGAGTTATCCCCCTAGGGTCAATAGTGGTTTATCACCACTCTATAAACCAACCATTAAATAAATTTCATGATCATTTCACATAATTATCTTATTTTATTAGTGTATGGTTATTTATTTATTTATGAAATGCATGGTTTATTTATTTTCTTAATTAACCCTAATCACATATTATAAATACATTAACAAGCATGCTTAGATAAAAATAAAATAAAGTGTATAATATATGTTTTATCTGGAATCATTAATTACATATATAAGTTTTCACATAAATTAATTAATAAGTATACAAGGAACAAAATAGAATATCTTATAAAATTAAATTTAATCCATAAATTATTTTATCAATCATGGTTAATTATTTATTTAAGTTTTAATTAATGTTAAAAATAATGTGAATAATAAAATAAAATTATATTACGCAACAGTTAAAAAAATACCTCAACTTAAATTATTAAATCATCAAACACATTTCATCACTTGAGTTAGAATATAACGATAATTTCAAGTATTGTTCTATCCCTCAGAAAAGTACTTTAAATTATCTAGGAGTTCTAATTTAAGTCTTGGAGCAGCCAAAATAAATTATAATCAGGAGAATTTTCCCTATCATACTTTGTGTAACATAGTGTGAAGCGTTGAAGAAATTAGAGTATAATATTTTTTGATTGGGGAGTCCACTAAATAGATCATGGATCTATGATATAATAGAGTTTGAAATAATAAAATAGACCAAAATACCTTCAAATAATTTGATAATGCCTTATTTTATGTTATGAGAAGGGAAATATGGATCATTGCTACTAGAATATATGCGTGGTTGTATATTTAAAATCCAATAATGATGGATTTTTAGATTTTATAATATAATGAAATAATTAAAAAATCATTAATTATATCATAACCAATAATAAAGATAAATTAATAAATGGATATTTTATCTGTTTTAAATAGAGGAAAGAAGAAACATTCATTCACAATCACTATGATCAATCTTGGATAAAGATAATATTTTTATTGGTGAAAACATCTAGTCATTTCAATGCATTATACTATACCAAGAAAGGAAGTTATTTTTACTAGGGTCCCATATTCCTATTAAGCCTTCTGAGGAGGTGACTGCGCTAGAAAAGATTATATTCTTGAAACATAAGGATAATGATTTATATGTCTAATGTATCATATTATCAACCATGTCTAGTGATTTTCAAAATATTCATGAATACATGGTTTCATATTCCATGGTGTATATTATACAAGATCTTTAGAGAGATAAATGATGACAATAGAGGTATGAAATATCCAAAACATTATTCACATAAAATTTAAAAGAAAAAATTTCTTCAAGGACTCATGTAGTCAAGATAATTGGATAAATTTATTATTTATAATTTTTATGATTCACGGTGTATAAGTATATTTTCATAGAACTCATCCTCTCAAATCTTCCTCCAAGATTATCAATATTTATTGTTAATTTCAACATGAAAATGATAAATAAGCTTCTCTTAGATATTTTGAATTTGATCCCCCAATCAGATAAATACATGAAGTGAGAAAATTATTTAATTTTTATGGTGAACAAAAGGAAATAAAAGGAAATAAGGTTTAAGGAAATACCTAATCAAAATCCACCCTTTTAATTATCATCATGGAAATGAAATATTCAAAGGGAGGATAAATAATAGGATTTTTTTCTTATGGTAAAAGAACTATACCTCTATGAATAAGAAATGGGAATATTCAAATACATTTTATATTGAATGTAATATTTATGTTTCTGTTAATAAGGTATTATATAAAACTGTTGGTTCAATAATTTTTACCCAAATATAGGAATCAAAAATATTCCAAAAGATTGAAAAATGTGAGGTGGATATATGAGTTTCCAGTGTAGTGAGATTAAATAAACTGCTAATACTAGACTACCATATCATATTTATGATTGGAATGATTTTATTTTTTAAGAACTATTATATTATTCCTAATGGAAACAAAAACATTATTTCCATTATAAGTTTAGATATAGATGGATTTATTTTCTTGTTCAGAAATTAAATTATACACATTTATAGAGATAAAATATGTTATCATATGACACGTATTAATAAAAATATTTACACACTATAATATAGAAATTAATTATTGTGAATTAATAATGAGTGAATTTCATATGACTCATATGAGTTGAAAAGTAACCACCTAAAAACCACCTCATTACAATTTAGATGACTTATAGGGGATAAAAACTCATCTAATGAGTTTTTTAAATATATAGAAGGTTAATAAAAAGGATGTGGTGATTTAAGGGATCATATTTGGATGAGAATAAGTTGAAAAATATTTACATATAGTTACTTGTCTGAATTTATAAATTGAAATTCAAATTTCAAGAGGAAAAATGTATTTCTACTTTGTAAGACTAGGGACAAGGGTCTTGAAAAAATTTGAAATAGAGAAGAAGAGAGAATAGTATGGAAGAGAGAAGAGGAGAATAAAAATAATAATAATAGTACAATAATTTTTTTTGTTGAAAGAGTGTTTATCCCACCGTGTTTTGTGTGTTTGTTGAAGAAGTAAGGATTAAGTCACACCTTTTCTACATTGAATAATTTTAAGAGAAATATTCACTTATAAGAGATAGTACAATCGTAGGAATAATGATAATCCCTACCTTATTGATGTATGATACAATAGTGAAATTTTTTAGAAGATATAATTATTAATATTCTTGTATTATAAGTCATGGATGTACCTGGATCATTGTATCCACAATGGTTATTCAAGCAGACTATGTGGACTCATGTTTTTCTAGATCATTCCAAGGAAATAGATACTCATTTGGAGTAGTGATCCTTATACATATGTTATAATTTTTTTTAACTTTTATCGGAGTGTGATAAACTTATAAGTGAGATCATTCACTAAAAAATTATGAAGGTTAATTTCATAATAAATCATAAAAATAAAAATAGAACACTATTCACTGATTTAGCTCACTTCAAATTAAAATGACACTGTATGTCAGGGACAATAAAAGTGGTATCAGAGTGATTTATATTTCCTTTTAAGATTATTATGTTTTAATTTTTCAACTATAAATGTTTATAAACTCAGTTGGTATTTTATTTTTTCTCTATATTTTAAAATTAAGATAGTATTTGAGTTACTTTTCTGAAGGTGTTCAGTGAAGTTAGAATTGTAATATTTATTTTTATATCTATTTTGGAAAATATAAATTTGGTAAAAAAATGAGTCCCCAAAATTGATGTTACCCTACTTCCTTTTTATTGGGTATGGATGTTATAGAAATTGAGACATATGTTTTTTACCTATTTTTTTCAAGGAGAATATTTGAATCGGATGTGAAAAAAAATTTATAGATCGAAGGGTAAGGAGGAAATTTCATCTTATCCTCTATTTTAGTAAATTAGTTTTTAAGGATTATAGGGATCAATAATATGAAATTAATTTAGGAAAATCTACAAAATATCCCTAAAGGCAATGTGAATGTTTTTTTTGAAAAATTTAGTGATTTAAGTATGAAGATATGCATATACTTGAAGGTGAATCTATTGATGAATTATTTACAAGGATTAATGAGGTAAATAGAACCATTATAAGATTTAGTAAAAATATTAAAGATTTAGTGGTGGTCAAAATATACTTTTTATCTTATTGAACTGATATGATCCCAAAGTTTTATCTATATAGGATGGTGATTTTGACACATTTCCTTTGGATTAATTTCACAAAATCTTTGTTTTATATGTGATGAGAATGAAATTAAATTTGAAGAATAATAGTTTGGATGAGAATTAAATTTCACTTAAAGAAATTAATGAGGAAAGTGAATCAAATAAAATTGAGGAATAAGTGAGTATTAATTTGACAGTTCAAAATCAAATGAACATGTTGATGTGAAGTTCAACAGGATCATGTCACTCCTCTCAAAATATGTTTGAAGAGGAAAAGGTAAATTTCATGGAAATTTATAATTAAATAATTTCATATATGTTAGTATTAGACATTTTTCTAAAATTTTTATAATTATATAAGTATATTAATGTGAATATAAATAGGAGTCCTTTCATGACGTTTTGAGGAAGAGTTCCAAAAAATTTAGAATGGGGAAGTTTTAATCAAGGAGTTCAAGAAAGAATTATTATTTTATTATAAGAAGTTATTTATCCAAGAATGGTAAAACATAAAGTAATGGAGGATAGATTACTTGTTCCTAAAGTGATAGAGTTGATAAGATAATCATTATAATATTGTATGCATAAGAGTCAAATAGTGAAGATGACTTAAAGAAAGAAGAAGAGGTTTCATCAAGAAGTTATGACGAGTTAAATTAATCAAAAATAGTGTTCATGTTGAATAAGGAAATCAATAAGATCATATCTAAGGTTTTCAATTATGAGAAATAAAATAGAATAATGAATAATTCATCCAATATGGTTAAATTAGATAATAATGACTTATGAATGAAATAGTCTTGCTTTTAAGTGATGAGGAATTAAGGATAATAGGAAATTTTAATTATTATAATATTATATTAATTACCAATATAATTAATGTAAAGACCTAGAATTTCTCAATAATTGTTTTAAATAAATGGAAATTTTACGAGTCTGCAAAAATTGACGGCACGTGATTCTGAGGCCCGGAGTGCCCGGAATGAATTTCTGAACTTTTGTTCAGGAACGTTTAGTAAACGTGCGAGTGGGGTTTTCTAACATTTGGACCGGTTCCTGGAATTGAAATATGAGGGCACCGTTGAACTTGCAGTTCCAGTATTCTCTTAAGGAGACTTTCACCTCGACGACAGATGGTCGAGGGTGAAAGTTAGTTTTTGGGTTTTTTGTGTAAGAATAAAAAAATAAACGTGTGTGACATTTAATTTTTATTTTCAATAGCCATGTGGGTGTTGGGAGGTGGGGTCCATCGGAACTAAAACCTCCATGTGGATGTTGAGAAGTGGGGACCTCCAGATCTTAACCTCACATGAGAGGTTATGGTGATGGGGACCACCTGAAGCCTAAACCTCTTGAAATCTTCTCATTATGGAGAAAAACCCCTCACCCCCCTCATTAATGTAGATGAGCCTCTTGACTTCCTCCACATTAATTGTTCCAACGCACATACCTTTAATATTCTAACCTAGTTATTTGATTAGGCTAATTTGAATTTTTTTCCAACGAACTAAATAGAGAACTTAATCTATTATCCTTGGAATCTTTGGTGGAATTGAAAGGAAAGAGATCTTGGGAGAAATTTCTTCAGTAAAGAATGCTCCACTGATGAAGAATGCTTCACCAACAAAGAACGTCGACCCCCCTTTTTACTTACTGTACTCAGTTGTTTACTTTATAGTTGACTTGCAATCATATCTTGATGTGAGTTTTGTTGCGTGTGTTTACAGGTTATAAAGGAAATTCCTTCCCAGTTTTAAGTAATATTCCTTTGGTGATAGTCGCCATACCCTAGCCTATGGAAGTCTGGCATGGGCCTTGGGGGATGGGTCGTGACAAATTGGTATCAAAGGAGTCGGTTCTACTGTAGAACTAAGACTCTGATATTTTCTGTGAAGCAATAGTGTTAAGGGTAATGAGTAAGTTTTTCAGTTTAGGGAGTCTAGTGTTTGTGCGGTGGCCGACTTATCCATACACCGGGACCCTGACTTTTAATTTCTGACTCAGTGCACAGAAACACCAATTGCGTGTGTGTTTTCAAAAGTTTTCTTTGTGATCTTTTGAGTCAGCTCACCAGGTATAAATTTCAGCTCACCAGGTATAACTTTTTAACCATGGTGCACCTGTTTCTTTTCGGGATGACTCCATGAAGTCATCCAGCTAGAGTTCCAAGAGTTGTACACACTGATATCCCACTGAGCGATGAGGCCTCGGTGAAGGGCCCTCTTCCAGTAGAGGCACCAACGGAGGCACCAGTGGTACCACTCTCCAATGGCCCACCGATGCCACCAGCCCCAGCAGCAGATGGTGCAAGACGTTTGAGTGCGTTGCATGAGTTCCAGTGCCAGAGGCCACCCATGTTTAGGGGAGAGACGGACCCGTAGGCGGCTGAGGATTGGCTAGAGATTGTAGTGAGAGTCTTCCAACTGGTAGGGACAACAACTGATTTCATGGTGATCCTTGCTGCTATCCTTCTACAGGAAGAAGCAGACAGATGGTGGAGCTTGATGCTCCAGGTTCACAATGAGGTGATGCTTCTCTGGGCAGACTTCGAGATCCTATTTCGGACAGAGTTTGTCCCAACTACTCTTCGCATAGTGCGTATACATGAGCTTCTTCATCTTTAGTAGGGCATCATGACTGTGGCTCAGTACTCAGTGAGGTTCACTGACCTCTCACACTACTCCATAGATATGGTGTGGGATCCATTATTCAGGTCCCAGACCTTTTAGTAGGGACTTATAAGGGAGATCAGGGCTTCAGTGATCTCACTCAACATCCCAACGCAGGAGGGGGTGTTAGAGAGATCCCTCTTGGTGGAGAGTTTCCTTGTAGAGCAGTCACCAGTGGCGATACCCACTATCAGTCATCACGTAGCGGAGTCTTATGCAACTGGAAGCAGATAGAAATCACAGAGGTCCAAGAAGACCATACCTATAAGTGGACAACCGCATGACTCAGGATTAGTTGTGCGGGTCACCCGAAGCAGAGCCAGTCATTCCAGGAGTGGGCAGTGTTATGCTTGCGGCAGGCAGGGTCACATGGCTCGTGATTGTTCGACCTTCTGTTCGGATGATCAGCAGATGGTCGAAGAACTACCCAGGTAGAGACATAGGTTCAATCAAGGTGGTCTGCAGGGAGCAGGCAGATGTGGCAGAGTAGCTGGTCGTGCAGCTGGTGGTGGGAAATGATTCGAGATGTTACCTCCACCACCACGAGAAGGTCCACCCCGACCGTAGGGAGCAGGTGGACCGGGGAGAGCTCATCTCTAGGAAGCTGAGGGTTACGATCATGTCACTCCAAAGATGATTCTCGGTATGATCTATGTCTACTCCACCATAGTTGTAGTACTTATAGACACAAGTTCTAGTCATTCCTTCATTGCCACTACCCTCGTTTGGAGCTCGAAGATTTCGACAGAGCCGTTGGCTCAATCCTTCAGGATAAAGACTCCTACAGGAGTGGATTCGATGATTACGCACTCGTTCCAGCAGTGTGAGATTACTCTAGGAGGCGAGAGCTTTGGCTGGGATCTCATAGTAGTGGCATTGAGGCCTTACGACGTCATCTTGGGTATGGAATGGTTATCTACAATCCATGCTCAAATAGACTGTATTAGGCGCAAAGTGTGGTGTGTCTGCATGGATGGGACCTATTTTACCTTCATCAGTAAGAAGGGAGACTATACAACACATTATGGACTTACCCAGAGGAGAGTAAAACCGACCACTCATCAGTTGGCTATCCTTACCCTCGGAGCTTTTGAAGTGGATAGTCCGAGCTATCCTGTAGTGGTAGAACAATATGCCGATGTTTTCCATGATGATGTTTTGGGTCTACCTCATCACAGAGAGGTGGTATTTTACATTGACTTGTACCCTGAGACGACACCGATATCTACACCAGTGTATCGGATGGATCCCGTGGAGATTCGTGAGCTGCGAGTACAACTAAAGGACTTTCAGGGGAAGGGATTCATCAGGACCAGTGTTTCTCCTTGGGAAGACCTGATTCTATTAACCAAGAAAGAGGATAGGAGCTTGAGGCTTTGTGTTGACTATCGGTGCCTGAACCAGGTGATCGTGAAGAAGAAGTACCCACTCCTGAGGATTGACGACCTCTTTGATCAGCTAAAAAGAGAACAGTGGTTCTCGAAGATAGACCTCAGATCAGGCTATCACCAGCTTAGAGTGCGAGACGAGGATGTGTATAAGACGACCTTCAAATGTCGGTATGACCATTATGAGTTCTTGGTTATGCCATTCAGTTTAACCAAACCTCCTACAGTGTTCTTGGGACTCATGAACATGATCTTTCTGCCGTACCTCGATCACTTCATAGTAGTCTTCATCGACGACATTCTGATCTACTCGACTACTGAGGAGGATCGTACCTATCATTTGAAGGTAGCAATGGACACACTCTAAGAGCACCAGCTTTATGGTAAGCTCTCAAAGTGACAGTTCTGGATCCGATAGGTTCACCTTTTGGGACATGTCATATCAGATGTTGGAGTTGTAGTGTATCCATAAAAGATTGAGGCGGTACTTTCTTGGGAGCCACCCAGGAGTGTGATGGAGGTACAAAGCTTCCTGGGTTTGGATGGATACTACCGGAGGTTTTTGGCAGACTTCTCCAGAGTTTCAGCACCACTACCAGCATTTAAGAAGAAGGGGAAACCCTTCTTGTGGATGGAGAAATGATAGTATAGTTTTCAGGAGCTGAGGTAGAGGCTGACTAGTGCCCCCATATGGAGGCTTCTAGAGGAGGGCGTAGGGTACGTAGTTTACTGCGATGCATCAGGGACCAAGCTCAGATGTGTCCTGATGTAGGAACGATCAGTGATTGCATATGGTTCTCAATAGCTGAGACATCACGAGAGGAACTATGAAACCCATGACCTGGTGTTAGCAGTTGTGGTCTTCACCTTGAAGTTGTGGCAACACTATTTGATGGGTGAACATTTTATTGTATACTCTGATCACATGAGTCTTAGGTATATCTTCTCTTATAAGGACCTGAAACTGATACAACAACGTTTTCCTGATTTCCTAAAGAACTATGACTTAGATATAGTCTATACTCCTAGGAAGGGGAACATTGTAGCAGGTTCACTCAGCAGGAGGTCTGGTATATTGCTGTTAGGTGAGGCGACAGAGTAGCAGGATGATTTACAGATATCCTTTATAGATAGAGACATAGCATCCTTTCTATAGTCTCATATAGTCACTCCCCCACTTCTTCAGTGAGTCAGGGAGGTGCAGCTTAGGGACGCTGACTGCGAGGCATGACGTGCTCAGATATCCACAGGATAGGAACCTGATGGATTATCTGAATGTGGGGAGCATGTCATATTCTTTAGAGGACGTACCATGGTACCAGTGTCACTTCAGGAGGAAGTGTTGAGGGAGTTCCGTACATCCCATCTAGAGGTAAATCCAAGAGTTGCGAGGATGTACCAGGATATCTGATGACAACACTAGTGGTCGGGAATGAAGAAAGCAGTTGGAGAGTTTTTTTCTCGGTGCCTCACATGACAGCAAGTGATAGAAGAGAATTAGGTACCAGAAGGCTTAGTTCAGACTTTAGTGGTCCCAGAGTGGAAGTGGGATGGGATATCCATGGACTTCGTGACAAGACTTCCATGTACATCCATGGGACATGACTCTATCTGGGTGATCGTTGAACGACTCACCAAGTCGGCCCACTTCCTACTGATCAGATAGAAGGGTTCATTAGAGAGATTAGGACGCCTCTATGTGCAAGATATTTTGCGGCTACATAGAGTACCTTATATGATTTTCTCTAATCATGATGAAAGTTTTACTTCCCAGATATGTAAGGGGTTGCAGGAGGCTTTTGGGACACAACTTCATTTGAGAACCGCCTTCTATCCTCAGATGGATGGTCAGACTGAGCGGACCATTCAGACCCTCAAGGACATGCTGTGTGCTTGTGTCCTCGACTTCAGTCGCAGCTGGGAGGATCAATTACCTTGGGAGGAGTTTTCATATAAAAACAATTATCACTCCACCATTATGATGAAACCTTTTGAGGCATTTTACGGGCGACCTTGCAGATCAACTTTGTGCTGGACTGACCCAGGGGAGTCAGAACTAGTGGGACCAGAGATGGTATGGGCTACCGTAGAGTAGGTGTAGATCATCCAAGAGAGGATGAATACTACATAGAGTAGGTAGAAGTCTTATGTCTATAGGAGAAGAAGACCTATGGAGTTTGAAGATAGAGACCACGTCTTTTTACGGGTCTCACCTTGATGAGGTTTTCAGAGATTTGGCCGAGGTAGAAAGTTATCTCCAAGACTTATCGGACCCTTTCAGGTCCTCAGCAGAGTTGGCGAGGTGGCTTACTGCTTAGCTCTTCCACCTCAGTGTCACCGGGTGCACGACGTCTTCCACATATCCCAGCTAAGGAGATACGTGCATGACCCTTCTCACATCATCGAACATGGAGATCCAGACGTCAACAATGGGGAAACTTTTATAGAGGTTCCAGTAGATATTGAGGTTCGACAGGAGCGGGTCCTTTGTGGATGGTCGATACCTCTGGTGCACATTCACTGGAAGCACAATAACCTACATGAGATCACATGGGAGCGGGAGGCTCAGATGTATGCTCAATACCCCCACTTGTTTTTTTAGTTTGAGTTGTGGATTACGGGGATGTAAAGCCCTAAGGTGAGGAGAATGTAAAGACCCAAAATTTCAATGTAATTTTTTTAAAATTAATGTAAATTTTACGAGTCCGCAAAAATTGACGGCACGTGATTCTGAGGCCCGGAGTGCCCAGAATGAATTTCTGAACTTTTTTTCAGGTATGTTCAGTAAACGTGCGAGTGGGTTTTTCTAAGTTTTGAACCGGTGCTTGGAATTGAAATCTGAGGGCACCATTGAACTCGTAGTGCCGATATTCTCTTAAGGATACTTTCACCTCGACGACAGATAGTCGAGGATGAAAGTTAGTTTTTGGGTTTTTTCATGTAAGAATAAAATAAAAATAAAAGTGTGTGAAATTTTATTTTTATTTACGACACCCATGTGGGTTTTGGGAGGTGGGGTCCACCGGAACTAAAATCTCCATGTGGAAGTTGATAAGTGGGGACCTCCAGACCTTAACTTCCCATGATAGGTTATGGTGGTGGGGACCACCCGAATCCTAATCCTCTTGAACTCCCCCCATTATGGAGAAAAACCCCTCAACCACCTCATTAATGTGGAGGAGCCTCTTGACTTCCTCCACATTAATTGTGCCAACACACATACCATTAATATGCCAACCTAGTTATTTGATTAGGGTAATTTGAATTTGTGACAACAAACTAAATAGAGAACTTAATCTATTATCCTTGGCATCTTTGGTGGAATTGGGAGGAAGGAGCTCTTGGGAGAAAGCTCTTCAATGAAGAACACGTTCTTCCACGAAGAATGTTCCACTGATGAAGAACGCTCTGCCAACGAAGAATTCTAACCCCCCATTTTTACTTACTATACTCACTTGTTTACTTTACAGTTGACTTGCAATCGTATCTTTCTGTGTGTTTGGTTGCGTGTGTTTACAGGTTATAAAGGCAATGCCTTCCCAGTTTTAAGGAATACACCTTTTTGGTTCTAGTCGCCAGCCCCTATCCTTTGGAAGGTAGGCTTGGGGTTGTCACGGCATGGGCCCTGGGGGACGGGTCATGACAATTAACTTGAATATCTCATAGTGTAATTTCTGGAGAATGAAAATTATATCCAAACTTGCAGATATGAATTTTCAAATTCCAAGAATAGAGTGAGAGACTACTCGAATAAAGAGAAGTTCATTATAGATGAAGTGATGCTAAACTTTTTTTAATCAATAATTATCTCTTAAAATGAATTGTAAATATCATATATTCATTATGGAAAAGGTTTAACCTCAACATAAGGTGGTAAAGTGGAAAGAGTCACATAAGAGAAGATAATTCAAATTTTATTTTCTTTTGAAAAGTATAAATTTAAATGAAAATATGTTATTATATGTGATAAAGAAAAACTAGGAACAAGGTATCAAATTAATAGGAACATGTGTATAGTATATTATAGTTTTTTATCATCAAACTAAGTTTAATAAGGATTTCAATATGATGAATTTCAGAAGAGTACAATTGGTGGATAGATTTCCAGCTTAGAATGAAGATTGGATATTTATTATCACTATTTATTTTTTGGTGGATAAAATCATATTATGAGATGTTTTTATTTTATAGGAATCACATTTAATTCCATTTAGAGTTATTTTAGGCACACATTTAGTGGGAGAAAACCCTTTCAAATAGAAAAAATCAAGAAAAATTCAATTTAATAATAAAGTGTGAATTTGAGGAACCATTTTGATAACTTGAATGAAGTGTGTGGAAATTGTGATCAATATCATCATATAAATGAATATTTTCACTTGATATTAATATTTTACTATATTAAAAAACATAAACCAATAATATTTTATAAAATATAAATAGAAATAATCATTAGAGAATAATATGCCTTGCAAGAAGAACAAGGAAGATGTAGAGAGGCTATGCGAGGTCTTTGATTCAAAAAAAGGTGAAAAAACTTGTCTAATCAAAGGTAATTTTGAAAGTGTGATGTTAAGAAGAATGTACTATAGAAATAACAAATAATAATTTTTTTTAATTTCATGATAGTAATATTAATGTTTTGAAAAAAAATTTAATTGAAGAGTACTAAGAAGAAAGATTATTTGGCTTGCCATATTGATAAAGAAACTAAAAAGAAGATTTATCCCAATATAAAATGGGATTTGAAGAAGAATTTTAATGATCAAAGCATTTTATAGTAAAATGGGTAATTTAATACTAATCCATTGTTGTTGAAGAATAAATCTCTATCTTTATTCATCAAAGGATAAAGTATGGTGAATTCAGACCCTCTCTCACTTATTCTTTGGATATTAGTTTTCAAAGTGGGATGAAGACAACATAAATCCATTATATTTATCCCTTAATAGATTTATGAAGGTAAATAAAAAAATATATTGGGTGATAATCCAAATATTTGTGTTTAAATTTGTTGGGGTGAGATATCTTATTTAGGGGGAACATATATTTAGTTGGAAATTTTCAAAGGAGAAATATGTAAAGTAAACTTATTTGTGTGTGAGTTGTGAATTGTTACAACATGTTTTTTGACCATGTATATAGTTAATTATTATAAAAAGGTTCAATGAACTATTTTGTGAAGTAAAATAATTTCTTTTTTAAGAATTAAATCCCAGTTGTTATCAAGATATGGGAAGAAGGTTATGTAAGTCACTTTAATGGATATCATAAAATTATTATTCAATGTTCTTGTTACCTATATAGAGTTATCTAATGTAATATTAGAATTATTGAATGATGATTCATTTCTAAGTATTCTATTTTTGAAAAGTTATTTGTGTTTAATGGTAAAAAAAATATGAAGGGGGTGATTGTTGTGACCAAGAGTGAGCTTTGGAAGATGTTGAAATATTGAGTTTTTTTGACCTTGGTGTGATTATTTTAACCTAGGTGGAGTTTACTAAGATCAATGAGTTAAATAAGAATCACTTATATTATGATTATTTTTCAAAGGGAATAAGGTTTTTGTAGAGAATAACTGTATATGGTTTTTTTATTGGATTTTTTTTTTCAATGCATACATCAGGTTAAAATACACAAAAAATAAAGTTTATTATATGAGGTAAAGACTATTTAAATTATATAGGTATTTAACATAATTATGGCGGTGTTTGGATAAAGTCCAAAAATATTTGGTGCTGAAAAAACCAAGCCTAAAAAAATGGTAAAGTACTCAATACATAATGGTTACTTTGATTCATAAGGGTGACCTAAATTTTTCCTATGACATATAAGGTAACTATAATATATATAAGTATAACTAAGGTTTATCTAAATTATTATTATAATAAATAAATTTTACTCTATGATATATATGGATATTTAAGGTTTAATCTATGATATATAAGGATACATAAGGGTCACTCTGTAATATAGATTGATGCATAAGGTTTACTCAATAAGTAAGGGTATATCCCAAATTTTCCAAAAATTGAGTGTGATTGACTAGAGCAGGCACGATATGGGGACCGGGTGTGGTATGCAGAGCATGCATGCTATGTAGAGCAGGTGCGGTACAGAGGGCAGGCACGGTATGCTGAGCATGTGTGGCACTCGGATCAGGTGTGGTACACGGAGTAGGGGCAGTTCATGGATCCTGTGTTATATGTGGGGTAGGTCCGTACACGGAGAAGGTATGGTTCATGGAGCATAGACAGTCCGTAGAAGCAAAAGCCATTCTCAGAATTAGGGAATTTTCATAGAAGTAGAAACAATACACCAAAGAGTACTGATACTTTATTCACTATTAATATTTTGTATAAGAGAATAAAGAGTGTGACCAATTTATATTAAATTATTCCAGTCATATTAACTGTGATGATGCTAAGATAAGCTAGTCCCCATTTTTTTGACGATCAAAAAGGGATTTTGTGATTCTATCAAGAAGAAGAAGAAGTTTTAGTATAGTTGGTTTTGCACTGAAGAAGGAGAAGAAGGCCATGCTACTTTCAAGTTTGCTGCTAGGAAAGAGGGAGAGGGTTACTTGTATGTTGCTAAGCAAGTAACAAGTGAAGAGTAGAAGATAAATCAAAATTATGAAATCTAATAGGTATTAACATGAGGAATACACTATTGGTGTTGCAAAACTTATTCAACAGGGAGAATACTGTCTTGGGAGGTAGTATAAATAACCAAAAAGGAGATGAAAGTTGGACTAGGTTGTCCCCAGTTTAGGGAAGTGGATTGTTTCCCACCCCCCTCCAAAGTGTAGGGACTCACACTGGCTAGAGTATTTTTTTCCTAGTCAAACCACTGTAATAGTTACTGCATTATAGTGGATAATCCATGTACTAGTCATACCTATACATGGAAAGGATGTAGCTTCTCTTATTGAGTGGTGAACCTTGTAAAAATATCATGTTCATATTTTTACTACTTTCATATTATTGCATATGAAAAGGAATAGAGAATAAGAGAATAAATATCCTTACAGTTTAAGAGGTACAAGGATAAAATGTTGGAATTGGTTTAAAAAGTCCCAACACTGATTCACCCCCTCTCAGTATTAGGAATATCCCAAACTGGTCCTCTCAATTGGCATCAGAGCACAAGGTTGACCTCTTTTTGATTCTCTATAGTGAAGATATTTTCTTTTGAAGACTTGAGTTTCTTTCCTGAGTCAAAAATGAAGAAATTTTTTGGTGAAGAGTCAATTATCTCTGAGAATAATTCTATATCTTCCAAGACTATGATGGATAGGAAAAAGAAGGAGAAGATAAAGATGAATGAGAAGTCACTCTTATGTAAAGAAGAAGAAGTATCTGTATCTTCATGCCTTTATAACAATGAATACATATCAGGATTTGAAATTAATGAGAAGGTGGATCAAGTTTCCACAAAATAGATAGAAAAACACCCTACCTCAAGTGATTATGAGGTATGTGTTATTATATTTGAAAATTATTCTCAAGATTAAAAAGCTAGCACAAGTTGTGATGATCAATCTACAACCTCTCAATAATTATCAGTTGATAGATTCAGAATGATTCTTCATATCATTCCATAAGAAAGTGAATCCCTTGTTTTTGGAGTATTTCAATGTATGCAAGAAGATATCACCCAACTAGAGGAAGAAAATGATGTTTTGGAGAAGGGATTACATGTAAAAAATTTTGAATGGTAAAAGCTCTCTGGACAAGTTGGAGCCTTTGAAGCAACAATGATGGAATTTTGAATGAGTTACTCAAAGTGGATTAAAGAAGTTGAAGAAATGGAGGGAGTCAACAAGGCTCTGGAAGATAATATCCATGCCCTTGAATATGAGCTAAAGAAGAGCACTGTAGTTAAGGGTTTATATTTGGAATAAAATTCCAATAATATCAAGGAACTTGACTACTTGTTACAAAAAAATGTTCTGATGCATCAAGTGGAAGCTGAAAGATTAAAGAAAACCTATTAAGATAAGATGATCATGATTAAATACCAAAAGATCATCCTCAATATGGAATGTATAAAATTGGATGCTCAGTGTGCCAATCTTGAGAAAGCACATTTTGAGCCCTCACAAAAGATGGTGACAATTTCTACTGATATTCAATGTTTATTGGAGGATTATAAGGGATAAATAACTCCAACATGTGATAAGAAAATCATGATTTCACTCATTTATCTATCATAAGAAGTTGATAAGGATAAGGTACCATCCACACCATCATATACTATTGTTTCTAAGAATGTTTCTAAAAAATGTACAGGGTGGAAGAAAAACTCTAAAAAAATATGGATGAAGAAAAGTCATGAGGTACCTACCACCATGGATTGGGTGGATAGGAAGAAGAAGTTAGAAGATAATCCCCCATAGAGAGCATAAAAAATCAAGAAGAAGAATCAACAACCTTATACAAAAGATATCAAGAAGACAAGGTTTTTTGGTCAATGTTGGTACTGTAATAGATTAGGTCATTGTGCATTGGATTTTTGGTACAACCCCTTAAATGAAAAATCACAGAGAAATCCTATATTAAGGGGAAAAAATCCTGAAAAGAAGAAGCAAATACCATAGATCCATAAGAATCTATACACTGCAAACAGATTTGGAATGCTAGACAACATCCGTGATGTATGTAATGGGAGTGGTCATGAGGTTGGTACATGTTCATCTCAAAAGGCAACCAAAGCTGATAAGAATAGAAGATCACAAAAGGTGGATAAGACAAAAGAAGAATCCTTGAGAAGTAGTTAGAAGAATTTTGTAAAAATTAATCCTCCCAAGAATATTCCAAGATGGAAAGGAGAGTAGACCTTGGTTTTTAAATCAAATAAGTTTAAGGGTGGTGCATCAATAACAACTCCTAAAAAAGATGTCACTCAGAAGAGGCCATGTGGAAGATACAATCTTAATGCCTGAGTTCCTAATGACTTATTTATCATATGGCCAGAATATTTGGAAATAATGAGGAAAAAGGAATATGCACAAGCTAATGATAGTGTAAAAATTAAAAATAAGATTTCACAAGAAGATAAAGAAGTCCTGTGTGTGAGGTGCAACAAGGCTGATTATACTACTAGAAATTACATTTCATTTATTACAGATCAAGAAGAATTTATTAAGAAGCTAAAATATACACCAAGAGATTCTAATGCTTTGAAATATCTTGAAGAAATAAGGCTCACACACAAAGGAATGGAGGAAGTGATAATATCCACATATCCACAATCATAATTGAAGATAAAATTTTAAAGTGTGAAGAGTGGAGAAAATAGAGTGTCTTGGTTTAGAAAATCATCTCAACCGTGATGTTCGCATAGATGAAATAAAGAGGATCCAACTTATTCCCTTAAATTTTTGTGTATTGTATTTGATATTATCAAACATGGGATTGAAGTTGAAGCAATTTCTCAGGGGAAGAACTTGAGAAACAATGATGAGGAGTGTTCCCATGAGGGGGAGACACATAAAGAAGCTACTCGAGTTATTATTTCAATTAGTATAAACTTAAATTGGTATCAAATTCAATTAATATATAAATTTCATGAAGAACATGTCATTTGAAAATGAGTTTCATTTCTCAATATCTCATCCTTGGTTACTCAAAATAAATATTATTTTACAAAGTTGGAGTAACTAAATTATTCAGTGACATAAGAAGAATGGAAATGACCAAGTTCCCTTATTTTGCCTATTTCAATTTAATTTTTTTGATCCATTTGTTGAAGTGAGTTCATGAGATTCAGGTTGATTTTTCTTAGAATGGTTTCATATCACAACCTCAAATGAAAGTGGGAATCCCTTGAAGGTAAGTATATGAGTTATCATCTCATGAGGTATCATGATCAGTTGATAATGGATAGGCTTGTTGTCTTAATCAAATCCTATTCTTTCCTACATCGAGCATTGCTAAAGTATACTTAGTGTGAAATTATTGATGGCACATTTCTTACATATAAATTGATACCCTTTTTCCATGAACTTTGTATTTCTTATGAATAAGGGGGAGAGAATGTGAAATGAATGTTCAAAAGTGAGAGAAAGAAAAGTAAAGGGGAGATAAAGTTCAAATTTAAGAGAGAGAAAATTAAAGGGGAGAGAGAAGATTAATATTTTTAACTTGACACATTTATTTAAGAGAACTTCAAAGTATTTCCAACAAATACAAAGGGAGAGATTATTGGTTCCACTTTGTGTATGAAGTTGTATTTATTGTCAAACTTTTTCAATGATGGTCAAAATGAAGAAGGAACTCCTAAGTTGATGGATATTAGTTGAAGTTATGATGCTTGGAAAATTGTTATGGATTCACAACATTGGATTCCATGCCTATAAAATTATCTATTTTTTCAAACTATATGATTGTAGCACTGGTCCTAAGTTAAAAATACATGTATCAAAGGTGTTACATTGTTTACAACAATGAAGATGGTTACAGTTTCATCCATTCGAGGATGAAGATTTATTTGGAATTCATATTCCAAAAAATATTAGAAGAAGAAGAGGAGGTCATTCAATATTTCATTGTTTCAATGAATCCATGGAATATCTTGAAGAACATTTGAATCTGATTTGCATGAGAAAAATTAGATGATGCATTAGTGATTTTTATTTAACAAATATCATAAGTTTTGAGAACTTGTGATACAAGTATTATGAAGTAAAGGGGGAGAAAAGGTGATTCCAATCATATTCAGTAATGATTAGAAAGAATGATGTTGTTGGAATATAGGGATGTTTCAGTACTTTCCGTTGAAAATCTGACGATGCTAAAGGTGATCGGTCAAAGACTAAATATCATGAAATATAAGGTTCATGATGAAAGAAAATTATTTTTGAAGAAGACAGATGAAAGTGAATAAGAAAGGGTGTTCTTTCCGAATAAAATACATTATGTGGCGCTGTTTCCCAATTTTTTCCAATTTTTTGGGCCTCAAAATTCAGAGTTTAATGATGGAAAATAAAGGCTTTCCCCTAAGGAGTGAAAGTTATGAAGAACGGTGAAGAAATTCGGAAAAGGAAGAGAACCACGTATCTTAGAACATAGATCATGTACTATGTTCTGGAATGATATGTGGATCACGTACGAGATAGTGGTAATGGTATGCGGAGTGGTTCGCGAAATAAAAAATGGTTCGTGGTAGAAGGAGTTGCGGTACATGGGATGTTTCGTTATTGTTGGAAGAGATGCAGTACACAGACTGAAAGACTTAAGGTATGCATAAGTTCAATGGTACATGGCAAGAAACATGGTACACAGTGATAATATTTAGTTTGTAGGAAATTCTCGATACACGGTGGAGGCTTATAGTATATGGAAGGAGCATAGTCCGTAGTGAAGATTGTCTCACATTGAAAATTTGGGTAAATTAGATTAGAGAAACTTGCGTAGTTTTTTTCCTATATAAGGAGTGATAATCTCATCATTAGAGTAGAATGAAATTTAATAGTAATGATCATTACTGGTAGTAGAATTCATCTAAGTCAAATAGAGTTTATAGAAGATATTCCGCATAGGATGAAGTGGTACATAGAAAATGGAACAGTTCACAGAATTGGAAGGAGTAGTCCACAGAAGATATTTGGCATAGGAAAAAGTGGTACGTGGGAGGTGAAATGATTCCTGGAACTTGAATAATAATTTTGAGGAAGGATGAAATAGTTTGTGGAATAAGAAGGAACAGTTCACAGAAGAAGAGATTCCACTGAGGTAGAAGCTCTAAGAAGAAATGGTTCACCGAGGAGATACGCGGAAGCAGTACATAGAGGCGGTACATGGAGGTAGTATGAAGATTAAGAATGGTACACAAAGTTGGAATAGTATGAAGAGCAGGTGTGGTAGGTGGAGCAGGCGTGGTACGCGAAGAAGGCACGGTACATGGAGCCAGTGCGGTATGTGGAGCAGGTGCAGTACGCAGAGTAGGAGCGGTATGCAGAGCATTCCCGATACGTGGAACAGTCATGGTACACATAGTAGGTGCGGCACACAGAGTAGGGGATGTACGTGGAGTAGATGCGGTATGTGGGGAAGGCACTGTACATGGAGAAGTACAGTTCGCAGAGCAGAGACAATCCACAGAAGCAAAAACCGTCCTCAGAATCAGAGAAAATTCATGTAAGTGGAAACAATACATGAAAGAGAACTGATACTTCATTCACTCCTGATATATTGTATTAGATAATAAGGAGTGTGGACAATTTGTATTTAATTATTCTGGTCATATTGATCGTGATGATGCTAAGTGGAGCTGGTCCTCATTATTTTGACAATCACAAAGGGGGTTTTTAATTCTATCAAGAAGAATAATAAGTTTCAATACAATTCTTTTTGCATTGAAGAAGAAGTAGAAGAAGACCGTGATGCTTTTAGGTTTTCTACTAGTAAAGAAGAAGAGGTTTAATTGCATGCTTCTAAGAAAGTAAAAAGAAAATATTAGAAAATAAAATAGTCGTGTGACATCCAATAGGTCTTAATAGGTGGGATACTCTATTGGTGTTGAAAACCATACTCAATAGGGAGAAGAATATCTTGGGAGGTAGTATATAGAACCATCAAGGTGCTGAAATTTGGAATAAGTTGTCACCAATTCAAGAAAGTGAATTGTTTCCCACCTCCATCCAAAGTATAGGTACTTTCACTGGATATAGGATTGTTTTTTTAGTGAAACCATTGTAACAATTACTAAATTACAGTAGAGAATCCATGTACTGGACATACCCATACATAGAAAGGACGTAGCTTCTCTTATTGAGTGGTGAACCTTGTAAAAATATTGTGTTCATATTGTTATTGATTTTATATTATTTCATGTGATAGGGAAAAGAGGATAAGAGAATCAAGATTCTAAAAGGTCAATAGATATATGGATAAAAAGTTAGAATTGGTTTAAAAATTCCCAACACTGATTCACCCCCCTCTCAGTGTTAAGCATATCCCAAACTAGTCCTCTCATAGTGATTATATTGGACTATTTGGTGTTATAATTTTCTAGATCATTCCAAGCATGTAGTTACTCATTTTGAGTAGTGAAACTTGTACATCAGGTATTATTTATTTTTTTCCATGGTGTTTGAGAAGTATAGTAGTGAGATAAATCACTCTAACAATAGACAATTGTTTATTTTTTAATAAATCATAAAATTAAGATTACAATATTGTTCACTAATTTATCCCCCCAATCAGAAAACCAAAAATATACACTAGGTCCATTAAAAACCAAAGAGATATAGTTTTATCCCTAATTTAGGTGATATATTATCCATTTATAATAATTAATACATATACTTTAAGGAAGAAGTGAAATGGATATAATATAAATTTTCTTAGTTGATATGAACTCGAAAATGGATTCCATATACAAAAATAAAGCTTTGTGTTTTGGTATTATTTTTAGCTAATGTAAAAACCATTGAGTTCAATTGGGGTTTTCATAAAGAGATAGAAATGTATAGTAAAGTAACTACCTATTAAGAAATATTATTTTTTAAAGGTTTAATATTTGTGATCATGTTGTCTATGTGTGAATAATTTGACCAATAAAGATGATAAAATCTATTATAATTTGAGTTTCTATATTATATACAATTGGTATTGTCTTGTGAAAAGAATTATAAAGTGGGATATTGTTTGTTTTTAGTGAGATAAGTACTTTATAGTCTTTTGTTGGTATTTCAGGAATTTAATACTTTGAAATATACACTTAGAAACCATTAGGGAGAAATACATATTCACTATGTAATTACATATATAGGAAAACAATTGTTCTGATCTGTAGACAACTCCAAAGTTATAGTTCAATAGAAGATGGATGAATGGAATCAGTTGAGTGGATGTTAGATCAATGGTAATAGTAGTGGTAGGAATAGTGGAAGTGGTGGTGTTCCATTATGAGAATACTAAAGGTGGGATTTTTAGAAGCATGCACTTAGAAGCCACCACATTTTGGATGAAGAAGTAACACATGCATAAGGTGTTTGTTTTGGATATTGAACAAAAGGTTTAGAGGATATGGATGTTCTCTAGGCCATCGAATTCCTTTTCATTAGAAGGATATTCATTGGAAGATGAGTTTGGGTGATGGAAAATTCTTTTGAGTATTATGAAAGATAAAAATATCCATTGGAAGGACCAATTAAGGTAGTGATAACCTTTTATTGATTGGGATGATATCCATTAAGATAGGATTGAAGTTACACCCCCTCCACGAAAATTGAATGGTGGTACAATCTGAAGCTTCCAACTGGATATTGTAGATTTCATCTATAAAGATGGGTTAAAGAACACATTTTACATGTAACTTAAGATTGAAGAGTGGAGTGATGACACTTCGCATTTATTAGAATAAAGGAGGATGATATTGGGTGTATCCCCATTAGGGGACTTCCCTATAGAGCGCTTGTGGTGGGAGATCATTATGGGAAGGTGTTGCTTGAGGATCTTAGACAAGAGTGTCTAGCAAGATTCATCTAGAATGTGACCCTACAAAACAGGATGGGTATTGTTATAGAGTTTTATAGTCACCACTGTATCTCAGTTTTTTACCGTAATTGAAAGATGTAGTGAGTCCTCCATGGAGTAATACTAAGGTCTGACCATTTAATTTACATGTGTTATTCCTCTCTATTATTTTCATGTGTTGTTATTTATTGATCATTGTTTATCGAATTTATTTTTTGGGATTGTTTGGTATCATTATGATGTGATGGATTATATGAAACATGAAATTTAAGTTTTGGATACATTATATTCATGGGGTCCCATTCTGATCTGGTAATTTCTAGAAGATACTTCCTTTGTATGAATTTTTTGGGTGATTTATCTTCTAGACTATGGGGGTTTGATTGACACAACACGTGGTATCATAGCTTGGTTATAAATATTTGGATGGACAAACCCTAACCAAGGTGTTTCAGAACTGGGTTCAATAATTTCATTAAACCTCTGACCTTGTAGAAAAATTCCATAGGATTGTTTTGATCCCTTATACTTCTTATATTCTATTTGGAGATCATTATTTCTAGGGGATTGAATTTTAATAGGTAAGGTTGGGTTTTATGTTCAATGGTGGATTTTTTAGACTTTTGAGGACACTATTTTTTTACTATAAGAGATTTTATACATTTCATTAATAGTGAGATATCTAGAAACATAATTTTTTAGAAGAATGTAAAATAAACTAGGAAAGTTCAAGTAAATGTTATCGAAGATCTGGATAGGAGTAATAGTGAATGAACTAGAAGGTGGAGGATTTTAGAGGTAAATTTGATGGCAAGTATTGTAATATGATTAAGGTGGAGGAAGAATGAGTTAATGATATTGACCAATGCCTAAATTTATATATGATATTTTGAAAGAATGGGTGTGGTAGAAAACTTCTGGTATTATAAGGTCTGTTATGGAAGGTTAGAATCCTTAGGTTACTCAAATTCTATTACTGATAGGGGTTGGATTTATTTACAAACTATTTTTTATCTTATTTGATTTTGGTTTTTCGTCTTTAATATTCTCATCACACTTATTATATAAGAAAAGGAGAATTTTGTTATATTCAAAAACTTTATTTTTTAGGCAATCCTGGTCATTATAGGTATTGACTATTCCACCTAGATTATAAATGTAAGAAAGGAGTGTGGAAGGGGCAAAAACAATTAGAAGATGACTCTAATGATAAACTAGAAGAATTTGTGTTGCCAAGTCTCATGCTTGTGGAAAATTTTATAAGATGAATCTTTGTTTCTAGAAGAGGTTCATCAAAATGATAATTGCATATTGAGACTATTTAATAACTATATTTATCATAGTAAAAGTGAAAAGTATAAGTGTTATTGTCTCAAAAGGGGAGGCACTTATGGATTAAAAATTTGGGTAGTTTCAGTTGTTCTCATGAAGGCTCTGTATTTCATACCTTCATCAATGAGGTTGCATGAAATAAAGATTACTATTTAATAAATCACAAGTATGAATGATTTTTAAAACCCTCCCCTAAAATAACCATGGTGTTTAAGGCATCATAAGAGAGAGGATAATCTTGAAGACTAGTATTCAGAGGATTAGCGATTCAGAAGAAAGTGGGATTTTGGAGAGGTAAGCTAGTTAGGTGGCATGTTGTTTGAGAAGACTAAACTAAGAACATCAGAATGTAATGAAAAGTCTATGATACCTTCATTTGGGGAATTATATTCTAGAAATACTCCATGATCTGGAAGTTAGACAATTTTTTTCTTTCATCCACAATGTGTTTTGAAATTATCCATGGACACATTGATGCTGAAAGAGAGAAAACCCAAGTCCCATGCATGATTATTTACTGAAGAGTGGTGAAGAGAACTCTGGTGGTTTCGACTTTATGTGTAACACCCCAAGATTCCACAATACACTTCTCTTTGAATAATACAATAGCGTGAGTTGTATGCAACATCTAGTTCTAACACACCACAACCAATCAAACTAGCCGTTATGAATAGTAATACCCACTTTTTGAAATTTTATAAATTTTATCTTTCAAAATGGACTTCATTTTTGGATTGAGAATGTTGAAATTAGCTAAGGGTGAATTTTTGGTATTTTTCTAAAAACTTTCAATTCTCGATGAATAGTGAAAAACACTGAGTTATAGTTTAAAACCGAATTTTTATTTAAATAATTATTTTTTTATTTAAATTTATTTTAGGTCAAAATAGATACATAATACCTATAAAAGTTCAATGTGATTCATTGGAGTCAATTTATAATAATTTTAGATATATAAAAATTTTATTGAACTTTTTACCATCTTTTACCCACCTCCTAGGAGCATTTGCAAATTTACATGAAACTTAATTTTACCGCTTTTGTGAGTTGAATTTCAAAAATCAGAGAGACACGGTTGATATCAGTAAGTAAAATTTGGTTCAATAAGATGAAAATAATTTTTGGTGAATAGTAACTTTTTCCTTTTATTTACCACGATTAAAAGTAAATAGGGTAATTAAGGGTAAAAATGATATTATTATTACCTAACACATGTCCAAATTCTATTGGATAAGTATAATTCGACCAAAAACAACCTTAGGAATAAAATATGAATCTATTTGGTCCACTTGGTTTAGATTAGGACATTTATTATTATTTAATTCAAAGAAGAGTTAAGAGAGTTAATATCAAAGTTTAATAACTAAAACATTTTTAATATATGGTTAAAAATAAGATAAATTAGACTATAAATATAAAAAATAAAGATAATTTTTTTTTCTACATAATGGTATTTTATTTAATTTTTTTTGACATTAAATAGGATAATTTATTTATGATACAATGATGATGAAGTAATTACCTTATTAATGAAAGATTAAAATAATTGACATTATAAATATCCAAATAAATGTAATTTGAGACTTTTTAGTAATTTAACTAATTTTATAGGTTAATATAACATATGAGGGTTGGTTAGATGAACCTTTTTCGAAGTAATAATGCTGTTACAAATTTAGAAAAAACAAAATACCAAATAGTGTCAAAATTGACATAAAAGAGTTTTTAAAACAAATATTATATTATTAATTGATATTATATTCCTAAAAAGAGACATGGTAAATATCAAACTATTTAACTAAGAGTTAAATCTAAAAGATAAGGTTAATATAGTGACCCAAAGTAGTCTAAAACCTATTGGTTGAGTGTTTTTAGACCCATAAAAACCTTATCCTTTAAATAATTTATTTTGGAGCCATTAGAATCCGAAAATAATTTTATTATAAAATAATATTTCTAGCTTTTCCTAAGGTGCTCCTCACCCCTCTTATAAACGGGAACTCCCCCTTCTCTCTAATTCACACATTAAAATCCATTTGGATCGTCTAACCCCTACCCAAATACCATATGAACTATCCTATATTAATCCTAGAGGCCTTAATTTAGTCATAAATCCAACTTAAGGAGCCCTTTAGATCAAATCAAAAGGAAGAACCTGAAGAAGAGGTAAATATTTAATCACCTATTTCAAGTTCCTTTCTTCTTCCACTAGCTCTTTATTTGTTGTTTCCATTATAAAATAATAACTCCAGTATCTTCTATATACAATGATTTTATTATAAATATGGTACAACCATATTCATTATTCTATCCATCCTTTGAATGATATGTCACCATACGCGCGTACGTATGACTTACCGTCTCCATGTCATGGTGTAATTGTTATTCAATACATTATTATTTGGATGGGTATAATAATGATGTGTAATTGATGTAAATAATAAATATAACCTGATAATTATTCTGTATAGATGATATATCATCCAATTATATATTATTTTAATATCAAAAGAATAATATTGTCACTTGTGCGTACGTACGGATTACCGTCTTAACGAACGTGATGAGATTCGTTCCCCATCGTATCCATTCAAGAATAATTTTCATTAGATGATTAAAAATAATGTTTAAATACTTAATATAATTATGAATATGAATAATATACATCTTATCCATACCAAACATTACTTACGTAAAAAATCATATAAAGGAAAATGAATCAGTCAATACTCGAAACGACGATAATACTAAGATATTATTAAAAAAGCAATGTTAAAAGATTATATATGATATCTAGTTAATGTATATGATTCTTGTATAATTTAATAACAATTATTTCACCATTATACAAGAGTTTAACCTACCCTCGACCAAGGAAAAGTAAAGTTGAGGGTTAATTCTACAATCTCTTCATTATCCGAGGTTGTTTATACGTAATTCTCTACTAGGACCTCTTTATCATCCACATCCATGTTTCTTAAAATGTATTTCAAAAAAAAAAATACTATTTACTGGATAATGGGTTAAAGTCATTTATACCCTTATTTGACCTTATATGTTTTTGAAAGTATTCTTTCCATCATTTTCCAAACAACTTACTTTATAACATTTTCGACAAAATTAAGGTAAGAATGTCTTTTATAACTTAAACGGTGGGTGCAGCTATTTTATTCCATTATAACATCATCGAAGCATCCCTTACAAGCTTATAATAATATTTTCAAAATAAATGTTTGATTTATAATTATGTGACTGTTAATTGATTTCAAAATATAAAGAGATATTTCTCTAAAAAAGGTATAGATTTCATCTATGTCAACATCCTTTGATGGGTTTCAAGTTTATTTGAAGTTGATTTATTATGATACAAAACTTCTATAATGTATTGAAGGTTTTGTGATATGTTTGATTGTGGATGTGCTATTTTTATACCATTCACGGTTTACGGTTAAAGTATCAACATTTCAAATGCTAGTTTTAATATGAATTTTTATGTTATATTTCAACCTTTTCATATGAGGAATGTATTGGATTTAGTAAGTGATGGGTGGAGCCCGCTATAGCTCCTCGATGCATCGGTAGGTCTCATGAGACAAATAGACATGGAATTGGATAAGGCCTTTCCCAATTTGATATATGGTTTTGGATGAGGCCTTAATCATTTTTAGATGTCTTGGCCGAGGCCTTGACAAAATGTTTTAGAATGTTCGACATTATACATTCCCTCATTATGAAAATTATATTGATGGTTCATGTGGTCATTCGACTAGTAGAATACCCATGATTATGTTTTATTATGGTATTATTTACTCAACTCATTTTCCTTCCATAAAATTATTCATATTTATTATTAGTAAAGGCATGTGGTTTCAATTATTAATAGTGCTTAATATTTATGTTATCTTTCGCTGTATTGCTTACCCTTACTGAGCATTTGAGCTCACCCATTTCTTATGTTTCATTTTTCTAGGATATGAAGAAGTTATTTATGAGTGACTTGCAGGCATAATCTTGGAGGCTTGGATGTTTCTAATGGAATAAATTCATGTTGTATTTCTTTTCAAGTTTTAAAGTTGAACTTCTGTATGAATCTTGTTTCCAATAATACTAAACTAATCGGTCTTTCGAGACATGATTTCGTTGTGATCATGCCAATGTTATGTAATAATGCACCGAATCTGGGTAACTAGGGTCGGGGCGTTATATTATGGAAATGAATTTTTTAAGTTATTTAGTCTTTAAAATGTTACCACTATAATAGAGGTAGAGCCGTGAAGGACCTAAACTAGTATAAAATGTGGTGGGAATAAAGTACCTTGACTTTCCTTGGTTTCACTGATCATGGTTACTAGAAGGAATGGGAAGAGCTTCAGTTGGAGTTCATCAGTTTGATGTTATCAAAATTTCTAGAAGTTACATTTTTGATGGTGGTGTGTTTTGATAGTATTACTAGATTTCATTATATCATTCAACTCTTGGGAGGTTCAGAAGTTTGGTGGAAGAGTTTCAAAGGAATGTTTTTAGAAGGAGTTGGGCTATGAAGACAATACATGGAAATGTTTATTTTGAAGAAATTACATATATTCATTCAAAAGTATTTTTTTCAATGGAATATGTGATTAGAGTCTAGAAGACTAGAGAAAACCTTTCCTAATGGGGCTTAGATTATTATGGCCATGATGGCACTTCAAAGGGAGAAATAATTAGAGTTTACTGAATATACTTGGTGAATGAATGAGAATAGTTTTCAAGTGGGAGATTGTTTGGATTGATCTTTGAATACAATTATCAAGTGGGATATTGTTGGGATTTGGTGTGAGAACCAATTTTTGGTAAATTGTGGGTATTTATATAAGTTAATATTCCAAAATATATACTTGGAAACTGGATTAAGATAATACATATTCACTATGGTAGTCTAAATTCAATCCAAAGTTTGTGTTGGATAATAGATATCTCAATGGTTATAGTTTAAAAATATATGTATAAATGGATGAAGCTACATGGATGCTATATTTGTGGTAGAAATAGTGGTAATGGTTGTGTTCATGTGTGGGAATGATGAAGGAGGTACATAAAAAAATTCACTTGGGAGCCTCCAGATTGTATAGGAGTAAGTGATATTGTTGGAAGGTGTATGTTCTGTATGTGGCATAGAAAGTATAGAGGATGTGTTTGTTAGTTGGCACTTTAGATGCCAGTATATCAGAAGAATATCCATTAACATATAATTTTAGGTGATGGAAGGTTATGGGACACTCTCCAGAGTTTTCTAGAAGATAACACTATTCAATGAAAATATTGATTAAATTGGTGATGAACTTTGAAAAAGTGAAATGATATATATATATATATATATAGAATTGAAGTGTTATTCTCTTCACATAGATTATAAGGTGGTGAAACTAAAAGTTACCAACTTTTTTCTCTGGATTTCTTCTATAAATATGGGATGTGGAGAACATATTTTATGTGACTCAATACTAAAGAGTTGAGTGATGAAAATGTACATAGATCAAAATGAAGTATGATGAGATTTTATCTATTCCTATGGGTGGATCTCCACATGGAATAATTATTGAGAGAGATCATAATGGGAATACAATGTTGGTGGTTCTTTGAGTTGGGTGTCTAGAAAGTGTAGAATCCTAACCCAAATCACCAGATTTGTGATGGAATCCTACATGACCATAGGAACATGTCCTCATATTCCATAGGCTTACAAATAGTCACTAGGTCCTAAGGTGGAATCAGGGGGAGACTATACCCTTCATTAGTGTTCACCTAAAAAATAAATATCCAAACATGTAAACAATATATAACAATAGTACATGGAAAAAATATACCACAAATAGTGAATGAATGTAGAAACAAAAGACTCAATGATCAAAAATGGAACAAGACACTAATAACCCACTGTGATGATCACATATATAATAGAAAAGAATAAAAGAACAAGAGGCTCTATACAAAACTCCAATCCATGCCTCATCTCGGTATCCAAAATCATAACAAACTATCTTTATAGATGATCAAATTGAGCCTCATCCTAACATGTACTAGAAACAAGTGAAAGATTATTAGTAACCCAAGTGTCATGGATGCTAGAACATGGTGTATAACTTAATAGGACACCTACGATGTGGTCTAGTAACAAAACGGTAAATATACAGTGTATTTACATGTGATACAATCAGTAGGAAATAAACATGAAATACATAAACTACATAAGCATAACATATAATCACCAATGCACAAACAAGAATACAACAAACATATGCCTAGGGATTGTGCTATTACTATGATACCACAACCCCGACTATACCTACTTTGGAACAATTCTTGTAAGGATATCGATTTTTTCACCACACATCAGAAGACATCCCTCAAGTCCCAGGGTCTATTGGAACCCTATACTCGTCAATCCTGTTCCCAAGTCCCGCCTTTGAGTATATGCAATATACCCCACCTTGATGGTGGTCATCGAGAAGAACACCACACAACCCACCCTAATGGTGGTATTTATTTGAAACACTACACACCCCACCCTAATGGAATATATTATAAGAAACACCACATACACCGCCCTGAAGGTAGTCATTATCCTCATATGATGGTATGTTCCAACTAACATGTTTGATGCAAATAGATAATCACATAAACCTTTCTTTTCATTCTCCCAATTCTATCAATAGCTGATGGATTCTCAATTACCATGCATGGTACACTCCTAAACCAATAAACATGTTTGTAATATGAATCATACTATCAAATGAGCCATCATCATGTCATATTTCTCCCCCTCCAAGCGTTCATCTATTAGAAAATTAGAAACCTAATCATATTGATACATGAATAAAGGTTCCACAAGATATGAAATACCACAAGAAATACATATCATAATAAGGAACAAGAAGGCATATCAAGAATATTTCAATAGGATACACAAAAATCACATGATCACATATCAAGAAAGGTATCATGGGATACTTATTCACACACATGTGATCAAATAATTAAACATGGTCACATGGTCTACGCATTCACACACACACGATCAAACATCAAACATGTTCTCACATGATTCACATGCACAAAAATTTTATCTAGTCATCAAACATGGTATCACAGGTCAAGGTATCATTTAACACAACCACTCATCGAAGAGGTCCGTGCAATCTAAGGTGTTCATTAGTGATAAATCCTTGAACATCGGAAGCCTACATTAAGACAGTTCAGAAGTGTCCTTTGTAGCCCCTAACACTTTTTCCAATTATATTAGGCATGTTTCATTTAATTTATTAAGATGTAAGAATCTTTAATTAATTAATCATTACTCTCCATTTATAAAAAATTACGAATTTAAGGATCATTCACACAAGGTGGTGAAACTTATATTATATTCCAATAAATTTTTCATAATACCATAGGGTAGATTACATAATATCACCTACATCAAATGAAGTCAACTCCAAACTGATTACATACTATAAGATTTTTCCGAGTTTATCCAAGTTCATTTATCCTCCATCAATTTCCATGAGGTTCTACTCAATCCTAATAATTCCAAATTAATTAATTATAAATAATTTATAATTAATTATTTTTTACAAGTAAAATCAAATTCATTGGAAATATTCTTACTTGCTGAAAGACTTACTGGATATCACCACCTAGCTAAAACCATGACCAACCATTAATGGAAGGTCTGTGACTTGCTTCTGAATTAATTTCAGTAAAAATACCTATTGCATGATAATAAAACAAAGATCAATTTAATATAATTAAATTGTAAACTTTTGAATTAAACCAACAAAGCGACATATGGTAGCCACAATGTTGTCCAACCAAGCTAGACTACTTTCAACACACTCTAGATTCTATGTAGAGAAAAATCCCCAAATCAATTCTATGTTACAATGGTTGATCCACTTAATTTAAAAAAACCATAGAAGATTTCATCAAGGGACATACCATTAATGAAATAACTTTCAATGTCTCACGTTCATCATCAAGGGACATCCTCTAGCCATACCAATCCACAACTACATCTTTCCCAAACAATTCTATTAAGATCTAATGGAATTGTGACCAATTCTATATATCACATCAACAATAAATCGATGAATATGATGATCAAAGGAAAGATAATCTAAGAAAAATTGAGATATAAAAGTATTTTAATGGATATAAATTTCTAATAGGATCATCCATGAAGAATGAAATAATTATTTTCCACCAAATGGGGGAGAAAGAGGCCAAGATTGTTGAAGACCAAAGGATCTCGCCCGAATTCTTTAATGATTTAGATCTTTATCCACCCCTAATCAATGGGAACTATGGGAGGGAAGAGTGAACAGGTTAATGTATTATTGGCCTTAAAAAATTTGAGTAAGGAAGATAAATCCCAAGTGGCTTTGATGGCCAAAAAAACTAAAGGACCCTTACTAACACACTACCCAGTATACCCTTCCACTCAGCTGGCTAGGGTCCATTGGATAGATAATGGGCCACCAACCACTTGATGTAGAATAATTGACTATATGGTGATTCCTAATATGAAATATGTCTTATACCTACCTATTAAACTAGATAATGGGAGAAGCCTGATATTTGGTGGCTGTTGTAGTATCCCTAATAGACCTTATCCTTCCCTGAAAAAATCTCGACCTTTGAGTCAAACTCCGAGCTTCATTTCAAGTCTCAAACCACCTATTTAATATGTTTAGACATGAATAACCATGGTTAAACACTTGGTTATTTTAATGATCCATATACTAGGTAAAAAATTCAAATTACCTCCAAAATCCACAACACATAATGTCGTTGGACGTTACAATCTCCTCACCTTAACACTTCTTAAACTCGATAAGTTTTGGTAGCATATGAATCACACCACTTGATTTGAAAAGATTCCCATCCAAAAATATTTCTCTATATTTCATCCCCAAATTAAAACTCACCTCCATAAGGCCACACTCATTCCTAAATCCCCATCACACTTCCACTTCATGAATCAAAGAATGATAAATAGAAGTTGATTAAAAAGATTTATATCGTCTAACATCCACACCATGATCACTAGTACCACCTTACTCGACATGTTTCAATGTCTTAAATTGATTCCTATTGAAGTATCATGGTGATCCATTCTATATAAATATATATACAAAACAAGATTCCAGTAATAAAATGATACACATATTTTGGTTCAATTCCATTATTCTCAATAAAATGCAAGTCATGAGTTTAAAGTTGACACCATACATCATTGCTAGTTCTGATCCAAAGAAACAAGTCTTTCTTGACCAATGAAACCCAATCACCTTGAACTTTCCAGAAAGACCCAAGTTGATTCTTAAACACTTTAGTTATACCCAATATTATGATCTTGATGTGGTTCCAACCCACCACATCCAGGTTCATATAGATAAACTCATTGATACACTTTTTGATAACTACTAATGAAGGTTCCTAGCCTCAAAAAACCAATTATCCCTGAACCAACAGTCATTATTCCTTTAGACTTGGAGGCATAATTAAGTTGTTCAAACATCATTACCAAAATATGAATAGACTATGAAGGAATTTACCTTCACTAACTACTTTCACTAGCCCCAAGGCTATCAACAGTGCACCAATAAACTAACGATATAACTCCCGCTTGAGTTGCACTGATTTAATTCCCTGAGTCTGAATCCCACAACTGTTCTCTATCAAGAACTACATATGAATCAAAAGTCATGCATTAATAATATAATTTGATACTCACGGTTTCATTATATATTGGTATTCCAAAGTTACTATGATCGTTTAGCGGTTGAACTTACATAGAACCACATCCCTTCCCATAAGAGAGGTCATTTCATACGTGATTGGGTTGATTCTCCCCACTATAAAAGCTTCCTTTCTACCACCTCTCAATACACATACCAGTATACTTGGTCCTTAAAAAATCATCATTGAACATGATAACTAAGCATTAATGTCTTTTTATAACTTATTTTTATACAAAGCACCAACCATTTCACAATTTTGGATCTCTCATTGCACAGTCCACTTTATTAAATGATCTATTCTTGAAATTTATACAATTATCCAGTCTCCTAAGTATGGGTTATGACATATGAACTACATGAGTCTCATACCTTGACAAAAGACTCTAAACATAAACATGAAATTTATATTTAACAAAAAACTTGGGTTGATAATTCAATGTTACCCCGATCCATTACCGATGTAGTCTCTCGACACAAAGACACATCCACTCACAACCACTTTAGGGATTCCAATCCCTATGATATTCATGATAAAACACATTGATAACTATCTATAATAGTGAACTTGAATCAAAATCATTAGTAAACTACCATCACTACCACCTATGGGTTAATTTACAAAACCCTAAACATTATCAATGGTTAGTTTATCACCCTGCTCCACCGATTCAACCAACCTCACACAAACACTAGCATGAATGATCACACATTAATGATTTACTATCAAGGAATTTTGAAATCACTATTTACTCCAACAAAGTGATTTTCCCATGAATTAGGGACCTATGAGACTAGAATCACTCTTCTTTTCAGTTCTCCACAGAAAAAGGTTCCATCACCACCAGAACCAAGCAAACTTAGTGATTATTATAGAAAGGGAATATCTTTGCTACTAATATTCACTATGCACTACCCAACACACGAGACTCGATTAAAGACACGCAGAGTCTATCCATGCTCTGACTTTCTTAGGTCCTACTACCTAGTATTTTCACTTGAATTTCATTAAGAGTTTAATTTTGAACTAATAGGTCAGGTAACCCCCAATCCTACACTCAATTCCATATTCATCCAAGAACTCTAAATCCAAACATTAAATCATGAGTAATTTTAATTGAGGTGATCCATACTTTTGGGTGCAAGGAAACTTATAATACCTTCTTTTTACCCTTATAATGGTTACTTACATTAATAATAAATTTCCATCAATGAAAACCTCCCCTAAGGAATTAACCTTGAATGTCCTCTTACATGGAATATCCTCACTTAGGTTACCTTATCGTAACATAAGACACTAACTCACTAGTATTTAAAGTCACTTTTCAATGGCCAAAAGTCTAATATAAAACCCTCACAAGGTTTTGTTTAGGGAGACAACCCAAAAATTTCATTTAGGTATATATCTCAAGATATTTCATAATGAATTAAATCTTAGACTAACCATATTGAGGCTTAAAAACACATAGTTTAGTTTAATATAATTCTACTAGGTGTTTTATGAATAACTCTATATAGGCTATAATTGGAATCTTAATCAACCATACCTATCCATTGGCTTTTCAAAGCAGAATATTACTAAAGAAATTAATTCCCAAAAATGAATTAATAAGGTATATTACATTTCTTGAACATAGAGTGACTTAATCATTGTTATCTTAATCATCACCATCATCATCACCTAGGTGAACCACATTGTAGTCTCACCTGAGCTGCTATAAAAATTTGACATGCATAGGTGTTCAACCAAATAGAATGTCACTATGAACTCATAAGTTCGAACACAGTACAAGTATTTGATTATAATAAAATTATTCCTAATTCCTCAATATAATCACACACAATAATCCTATATGACATTTGAATACTATGTTCCAAATATGATTCATAGGATGCATCTTACTAATATGGATAAGATTAAAATCTATATGAAATCACAACCTGAAAATCTATGTGAATCACTCAAGGTGAAATCATATAATCATAACAACATAAACTAGGAACATCAATACCATTCCCTTATTACATGGAATTTCCTTGAGAAAGGTGTTCATGACACACTATAATGAGTTTCGTCACATGGTCTAGAACATTCTAATGTATCTAGTGTACCAACTCTCCAAATTTGAGAAAAAAGACTCATGTGATTTGATACCATTTTTTAGCATCCCAACCTGAATCACTGGGTCTAAGATAGAATTACACATGACCTCAGGCATGCCTCCCCGTACACCAGAGTCTTCCGAATAGCAGTGACAGACTAAGGTGGAATCACGGAGAGACTATACCCTCCATTAGTGTGAACTGTAACAAATAAATAACCTAAAATGTAAAAAATATACAATCAGAGTATGTAAAAAATAATAATATACCACCAATAGGGAATGAATATAGACATAATAGAATAAACAGTCACAACAAGAAACAAGACACTAATCGCCCACTAGGCCGATAACATACATATCAAAAAATAATAAAAGAAAAATGGGACCTGCACCCAACTCTAATACACACCTCATTCTAGTATCAAGACTAATAGGGAGATATATGTTAGAAAATCAACGAAGGCTCTATCAAAACCTTTAATTTTAAGAATTGATTATTTCTTGGATACCCAAGTTCCATGTACTCTTGATAAGTGTGTGAGTAAAACTCGATAAGACACCACCAACATTATTTGTTACCAAACTGGTAAATATACAACATATTTTCATTTGATATGATCCGCAGGAAATAAATAGTAAATACATAAACTGCATAATCATACTTATAATCACTAATTCACAAACAAGAAAACAACACCCATTCCAAAAGTGGTAATTCATTTACCAAGATTCAACAACCCTCAACTGTAACTTCTTTAGAATGATAAAGGTAAGAATATAAATTTATATCACCGCATATCACAAGATATACCTTATGCTCCAATGTTAGTTTTCAATATATTCCCATAAATCCTACCCCAAAGTCCCATTTTTGAGGATATGCCACACGAACCACCCTAATAGCGATCATGGATTATAACACTATACACCCTTCCTCGATAGTGTTTGTTTTTAGGAACAATGCACTACCCACCCTAATGGTGTTTGTTATCAAGAACAGTATAAATGAAACCTAAAAGTTTTTCATTATCTATATATGATTATAAGTTATACCTGACATGTTTGATGAAAATGGATAATCACATCACCCCTATATGGTATTCTCCAAATTCATCCTATTATCAATGGATTCTACATTTTTATGCATTGAATACTCCAATGACAATAGAAATTTCTATTATCTAACCCATACAATTAAGATATCCATAGTATATATCCATTATCATGTCATCATACTCTCCCTCTAAGGGGTTTTTTAGTCAAAACTGATAAAACTAATCATCTGATTACCTGAAGAATAGTTGCAAAGGATATGTAATAGCACAATAAATATGTATCATAATAAGTAAAATAAGTAATATCAATAATAGTTCAAGAGGATATACATAAATCACATGATCACATATCAAGAAAGTTATCATGGGATACTCATGCACATACATGTGATCAAATCATCAAACATGGTCTCACGAGCTGCACACGCACACACATGTGATCAAGCATCAAACATGGTTTCAAAGAATTCATATGCACAGAAAAGTGATTAAGGAATCCAAAAATGTCTCAAGAGTCTAGGTATAATGTGACACATCAACACATCCAAGAGGTCCATGAAATCTAAGACATTCATTAGTTATCAATCCTCAACCATTGGTGACCAACATCAAACCAATGCACAATGGTCTATCCATAACAACCTTGCTCTTTATTTCATATTTAAACATGATTTATTGCATAAAATTGCACCTATTATAACTCAGAAGATTAATATATCTAGTGTCTTTGGGGTTTATGAAAATTAAATAACATCTTAAAACATGAAATACAACATCTTTATTGAAAAATTCTTTTACATGACCAAAAATTATTTTGTACATAACACTCCATAGGATAACCTGGGGAAATGAATAAGAAATGGGTGAGATATAAATCCCAGTTAGGTAATGAATAAGGCATAAAATGAGTAATAAAATACATGTTAGACAATAGGCATATCGATGGATCATAAAAGGAACATGAATATAAAGGCATGATAAGCATGATAATCATAACATGAAAATGTGGAAACAATATACAACATGATATTAGCATGAGTCAAGGATCATTAACCATGGAGGATCATGAGTCAAATATAATTACACATGTAGGATCATGAGTCAAAGCTTATTTCACATGAAATATCATGATACTAAACATTACCCAATTCATTGGATGGCTATTAGGGCGCAACCTTTATAATCATTTCATTTTCATGCCTAGGTGTGCCATATAGATCATACAACATGGAGTCATTAATCATCATAATTTCATCCAAGAACAAGGAAATGTATAATAAATAAATATAAACCATAAATAAATAAGTATATGTGTATAAAGGTTAATTCCATTAATATAGAAATGGGTATGGTATTCACTACACAATTATTTTGGCATGGAAAATCACAGTGTAATTTTGGTAGCATAACAACGTCATAAAGAACTTCATCAAATGGGTTGATGAGAAAGAAAGAAGTATCTCATAATTTATACTTGAAATTTAAGGTATTAGTTATATTTAATAAAATATACCAACATAGGAAAAATAAAATTATAAGACATAACATAAAAGGGATGCTTGATAAAAAGAGGCGGGTGGAAGATCCCTTACAGAATTTTAACATAGTAAAAAAGTGAACTTAAAGGATAATAGGGGGGATTAATGAGATTTAAAGGAAGATATAATCATTTATACATAAAATGGAAATTAAATGGGATGTTATAAAATATACCTCATCATTAGTAATTGAAAATAAAAGGTCATAACAAGATAAATAAACATGGGTAAAGATGGGGAAGAAAAGAACCCTTACTTGAGTGTATGACTACAAAGGTTTGGGAGGGAATAATTGAAATATTTGGGGTGAGTTGGGAGGACTATAGGGAGTAGAGTTCATAATTTTATCATTTTACAAAGATTTTGAGTGAATATTAATGAGAGATTGTGTAGGTTTATATTGGGAAAGAGGGGGATTTCTTAATTATTTATGTTTTGGACACTATATAATAAAATATTCAAAACCACAAACCATCCCATGGTTTTTGACCATTGTTTCTGGAAAATGGGAGTGGTATAAATTATTTCATAATACCAATGGATGAATATATTAAAATATTTGCCTTTATTATGTAGAGGTTAGTCACACTCTTAAATAAATAAATTTTAAATCTAAAATATATTATTTGTCTTGGAGGATTCATAATAGATTTAAAAATAAATCAATTAAATTTAAAACAAAATTATTTTAAAGATAAAACATATATTTGTCTGAAGATACATTTTATAGTATTTATTACATCATTATTGGGCCATTATGATGTCACAAAACACACTGTATATTTATACGGTATTTAATTTTTACCCAAAGATTTGGCTGTCTCATAAATTTATGGAAAATTGAAGATTGGATAATTTTGAAATAATAATTAAAAAAATAATATTCATTTTATTTAAATAATTTTCTAAATATGTGAATTTTAACTTTTAAAATAAAAACTGACATTTATTGAAAATGATATGTTTTTGACAATAACAGTTTTCAAAACCTAATAAAAATTACATTTGACTTCATAAAAATTATATGATAATTTATATTTCAAAAAATTAAATTAATAATAATATTTTATAAAAACATTATTTATTTCATAAATTGATTAATTCATTGAAATAAATTTATTAATTGAATTTTAATATTAACCAAAAATACTATTTGTTCTTTGAAAATCATTTACAATGTATTAATAATAGGAAAAATAGATTCATTAAAAAAAATTATGTATATAATATTATTTTTAGGGTATTGATACGTATCCATTTATTAAACCATTATATTCCCTAAGAGTATGGTGCATGATGGTGGGGTTTTCAGGGGGGTCGTTCGGTAAATATTGTTTGGGCTGTGATCTCGATGAGCTTGAACTTATTCCATAAATGGATTCTATCATGATTAAGTTTTTAGATATCATCTTGGGATTGATATTAGTAAAATACTAGAAATTATATTTCCCTATGAAGCTCCAATAAATGGGCTTTATAGGGAATGTTCCAACTAGTTGAGGACATCACTTCCTTTGTCTATGTTAAAAGGAATTTTTAAAACCCTATATTTATACTAGTTAGTGATCACTGTTCAAAAAATATATTATCAATGGTAACAATAATTAATGGTAATTTAATTACAATTGAATATAATAATATAAATATTTTCATGTTTTTTCTATACCCATAAGAATTTTGGTCAAAATAAGGGGGATTTTATTCACAAATGTTCTGGTCATTACAAACTTCCCCCCTAAGAAATTTCTCCCTCAAAATTCCCTTTTCCCAAACTTAAAACATATAACGGTAGATCTGCTTAATCACCTCCTCCATTTCCCAAGTTTCTTCTTCAAACTTTTGGTTTCTCCACAACACTTTAATGAGGTAATTGTCATATTTCGTTGAACTATTTCTCTATGATCTATGATCTTCACCAGATGCTCCTCATAGGAAATGTCATTCTATAATGTTTTGAAATATGGATTGTGTACATGTGATGGGTTTGGTATATACTTTCTTAATAGGGATACATGGAATACATTATACACTTTAGATAGGTTTGGAGGGAGTGATAGTCGATATTCCACTTCTCCGATGTGATCAAGGATCTAAAAAGGGATAATATACCTTGGAATAAGATTTACCTTCTCACCAAATATCATCACTCTATTCCATGGAGATATGTATAGGAATACCATGTTTATAATATCAAACTCTAGGTCATGTTGACGATTGTCAGCATAGCTCTTTTGTCAACTCTAAGCAGATTTTATTTTCTACCAGATAGTCTTAACCTTCTCTATAATTTCTTCGATCATTATAGGACTTAAGAAGTTTTAGTTCCCCAACTTCACCCCAACATTTCAGTGTTCTACTCCTCTTCCCATAAAGGGATTAATAAAGGGCCATTTGGATGCTTGAGTTGAAACTATTATTATAAGAGAAGTCATCCAAAGGAATATATTAGTCCCATATGCCTTTGAGGTCCATAGAACATGATCGTAACATATATTATAGTGTCTGAATTGTCATCTTTGATTGGAAATCAGTTTGAGGATGAGAGGCCATACTGAAATTCATCTCAGTGTTTATATCATGCTGAAGACTTTTCTAGAACTTGGATGTGAATATTTGATATCTATTAGACACAATCAATAGTGGTACTCCATGAAACATTACCACTTCTCGGATGTATATCCATTCCAGTTGATCCAGTAAGAAATCCTCTCGAATTATAGTGAAGTGTGCAGTCTTTTTAAGATGATCCACTAAAACCCAAATAACATTATTTCCCTTAGATGTATTTCAAATTTTGGTGAAAAATTCCATGGTGATATTTTCTCATTTCCATGTTGGTATGGGTAATGGTTTCATCATCACCTTATACTTCTTCCCTTCATCCTTCACTTTCTGACATACCAACCACTTTGATGTATATTCTGTGATCTTCTTGTTCATGTTATCCCACCAATTGTGCTCTTGGACATCTCAATATATCTTTGTGTTTCTTAGGTTAATGGAGAAATTCAAAATATGCGCATCATCCAAAAGTTATTTCTTTAACTTAGGATTTTATAGAATACATATTCTCGACCCAAATCTCACAATTCCTTCTTCATTAAAATTGATTTCTGAGGGTTTTATTTTTCTGATAGTTTCCACTTTCTTCTGAATTCCCACATCATCTTTTTGAGAATACTTTAACCTTTCAATAAGATATGGTTCACCAATACTTCTCAATTATCATCAATGATATAATTGCTGGGTCCTTTCTACTTAGAGAATCTGCCAACTTGTTCTCTTTCCTTGGATGGTAGTGGATTGTGCAGTGATAATCCTTGACAAGCGCTAACTTTCTTTGTTGGAGAATATTAATATCTTTATGTGTGAATATATATTTGATAATTTTGTGATCCATATATATTTCAAACTTCTTCCCAAAGAGATAATTCCACCATATTTTCAATTCAAAGAACACATCTACCAATTCCAGATCATGCATGAGATAGTATTTCTTATGATTTTTTAACTACCTTGAGGTGTAGGAAATGAATCTATCATTTTTCATCAACACACATCCTAATCCCTTATTTTAAGCATCATTGAAAATTTAAAAACGTTCCCCATTTGTGGGTAGTGTGACCACATGGGCAGTGATAAGCCTCATTTTCAACTCACTAAATCTTTATTTACATTCATCATTCCATGAAAACTTGACTCCCCTCCGAGTTAGCTTGGTAAGAGTGTTTTAAAATCATGATAAATTTCTCACAAATTGGTGATAATATCTAGTTAACCCAAAGAAGATATAGATATATGTCACAAATGTTGTCCACCACAATCCCTAAATTTATTTTTTCTTTGAAGGATCCATAGATATCCCATTTCTTGTGATGATATGACCCAAGAATAATACTTACTTCAACCAGAACCCACACTTGTTTCACTTTTCATAGATCTTTTGCATTCACAAGTTCTTTTGAACAATGCTCAGATGCTTCTTATGCACCTTTTAGGTTTTGGATTATATTATAATTTCGTCTATAAAGACTACCAAAAATTTGTCAAGGTAATCTATAAAGAATATATTCATCAAGTTTCTAAGGATTTCTAGGCATTAGTGAGCCTGAATGGAATCATTATGAAATCATAATGCTCATACCTTGTACAAAAAGCAGTATTGGGGATATCCTCCTTCCTCACCCATACTTAGTAATATCCCAACCATAGATCCACCTTGGAGAATTATTGTACTCCATATAGCTAATCAAACAATTCATCACTTCATGGAAAAGGATACTTGTTCTTTATCACGATTTTGTTGAGCTCACAATTATTGAGATGGTATGTGAGTATGATATACTCTATAATACCAAATGTAGGATTGAAATAGTAGAGATACTGAATAAAGTATCTAATTATGCTTAAAATAAAAGAGGGGGGGGGGGGGTGAATTGTATACTTTTAAAAATTCCTTTGAAACATTTAAATATGGTTATGTTTAACAAGGTTAAACATGGTAATTCACAAAACCTCTAAGTTCTATACACTTTCTTGATTCAGGAAATATGATTCTGAGAAAGTGAATCCAGAAAGATGGTTCTGGAAAAATGAAACTTAATGAAAGTTTAAAAAGATAAATATTCTACCTTAAAGCGTATATAATCTTACTAAATCAAAGTATACAAGTATAAGGAAGTATAAGATATTTATACTTTCCTCAACAAATAAAATGCAGCGGAAAACTTGTAACAAGGAAAGTAACAAGTAGTAAATCTTTTAACCCAAAGAGAAGGGTATCTAACAACCTTGGATAAAGGTCCCTTGATTTATACTTTCAAGAAAGTCTGTCTTACCCACACCAAGGTAATCCCTCGATACGAATATCGGAGTCCGTCTTGCTATCCCTATAAGCCCTCAACATCAAGGTAGTCAACACCTATATCTTCCTCAGCAAGGAAGCCCTAAAAATCAAGGTAGTTGGCACCTCTATCTTCCTTAGAAAAGAAGACCTCAACTTCAAGGTACTCAACACCTCTGTCTTCCTATCCCCAGAAGCCATCGATTGTACACAACAACAATCAGAGTCGCACAAAGAAAATCTGAACAAGAAGTTCAGTACGCACAAAGCAATGAGAGTCTCTCTCTATAAATCAATTCAACATCATGTCATCTCTAGAGTCATAGGAACAACACAAAAGGTCGGATCCCTCCTCCAATGGTCATATTTCTCCTTGAATTTTGGAGGGACCTATACACGTGTCACTCAAGAAACGGTTGGTTAGTAACTGATTGCATGACATAATTTTATAACAAAAAAAAAGTGTAAGAAAAAATATGATTACATAAACAAAATCAAATATTTGGAATGTAAGGAAATATGAAGGTTCAGAGTCTAAACAAAAAATGAAGTCATATTCTATAATACACGGATATTTAGATTCTATTTTCTAGGAATTCGGAATCTGAACTCAATAGAATTCCAGAGTCTGAATTTCAAGGAAATTCGGAATCTGGATTCACAAGAATTAGGAACCTGAACATAAAAAGTTCGGAGTCAGAGTTTATGAGAATTCTGAGTCAGAACTTACAAAGTTCGGAGTATAAATTCATTAGAATTCAGAGTTAGAACTCATAAGAGTTTGGAGTATGAATTCAGAGAACTCAGAGTCAGAACTCAGAAGAGTTCATAGTCTAAATTTAGAGATTTCAAAGTCAGAAATTATAAGAGTTCAGAGTCTAAATTAAGAGAACTCAGAGTCTGAATTCATTAGAATTCGGATTCAGAACTCACAAAGTTCAGAGTTTGAATTCGGAGTTTGAAAATAGAATACTCTTTATCTAAGTATTATATGATTCCGTGGTTTTAAATATGAAACCAAATTCTATACTTAGACAAGATAATGAAAAATTAAAAACATGGTAAGGATAAATTTCATTGGGGAAGGAGAATTTTCCTTATAGAAGTAAAACATAGGGTAAATTTAGATTTTCCTTAAGATAAGGTGTTTGTGATTTTCAAAACAAGAAGGAATGGTAAAGTCATAAATAAACCTTATTGACTCAACAATCTCCCCCAAGTATGAAGGAATATAAAAGTCATAAGAAAAACCTTATTGAATCAACAACAATTATCAATGAAAAGGTGTATTGACCCATCCTTCTTCTTGATGAATAGAACTAGTGCACCTCATGGTGGAGCACATGGGTGTATAAACCATTTATCTATATTATCCTATAGTTTCTTATTTATTTGTTCAAGTTCCACAATATCCATTCTATAAGGAGTCTTGGATATTGGAAACACACCAGGTATAAGCTCAATAGAAAACACAGTATCCCTGCTTAGAGGAAGACCAGGCAATTCCTTTGGAAACACATCAGCAAATTCCCTAAAAATAGTCATGTATTCGAGGATAGAATGTTCCTTTGAATCAATCATTGGAGCTATATATGATTTCTCACAGGGAAATAATATCCATGCTTGAGATGATGTTTCTAAATAAGATTCCTTCTCTTCCTTGCACCTGTATAGAATTAGGGGGTTGATTCACCATATAAAGAGTGATTTCCCTCTCATGGAAATTTATTTTGGATCTATATAGGTAAATAAAATCCATGCCCATAATTTCATCTAATTACACCAAGGAAAGTATGAAAATGTTATCTAGGAAGTTCAATCCAAAAATTGTTATAGGGGAGGATTTATATAAATATGATGCAAAAATTCCTCATTTTCCATTTTCACTGACATCTCTACTTCCAAGATTTTTTGTGGTGTTTGAATAGTTATACTAAACTTTCACGATACAAAGGAATGCATAGAAATTGAATAAACAAGTATGTTCACTATTCTTGAATGAATAACAAGCATACTTATCACCACTTCATTGTTGGGATGCGACAGTAGCGGTGGAAAATATCATCCTTTCTTCCTTAGAGGTTGTTGGTTTGCTTCAAAAACCCTTGGCTTAGTGCACTGATTTGAAAAGTGCCATGGTTCCTTGCAGTTGTAGAAATGAACAATATGATGAGGGTTGACTTGAGCATTCATTTCCTCTATCTTAATAGCAGGTTTCTCCTATCATAAATTATTATCTAGGTGACCATCCTTTATACACTTAAATCATTTCCTTGTTCCCTTTAGGCAATCTACAAGATGCTTCTTCCCACACCTTTGGCTAGTGGGATGTTGAACATTTTTAGCACCATTAGATCTCTCTATAAGACCACTAGAATTGATCTCCATTTTTTTCTTTCTATCACCATGATACCCTTATGATTCACCGATCGCTATCTCAACTTTAAGGGAACATCATAAAATTACTTCATATCTATCAAAGTCATGGATCTCCAAGGCTTTTCATAGGATAGTATTTAGACCAAAAAATAAGTGGTCAACCATGAATTCAGGGGTAACAAAAAAACTGGAGGAGTATCATGCAAGTATTGTAAAGTTTTCATGTACACCCCAATAGATTTTTCAACCTTTTTCTTGAGTGTAAGGAAATATATTTCCATTTTAAGATGGAGGATGCGGAGAAAATATTTTTCAAAAACATTTTCTTGAATTCCTTACACTCCATTGCTTCGATCTCTTTACCATGCTTTGTATTCTTGATCAATATCCACCACTGACCAGATTCACTCTCTATATGATAAACAGTTAGAAGAACCTTCTCTTTTTTGGAATATTGAAGGACAAAAAAGATCTTTTCAATGGAATTTATTGATATCTTCGTGATTAATGGATCAGATGATACATTGAAAGTAGGAGGCATTTGTCACATGAAGCTCTCGACTGTGGGTTTCTCTCTCTTAGGGGGGAGGGGTTAAACACTACTCCTAGTCTAGGTTTCTATTCAGAACTTGACTTAACTATTAGAGTATCATGAAAAAGTTTTGATTCCCACTCCCATTGGGTTGGGAATCTCGTCGGGGTAATCCTCACACTCCCCTTGACATAAGTTGTTAGAACGGTTCATCCTATTTATAGAAATTGGATAGAAGAAAAGGAACATTATAGATGAGTATATTATATAGTTGAACAAATAAAGGGGAATCCAATGACACTAAAGTAATAAATTATAAATTTAATTTGTCACCTTAACTTATGAGTTTCTAGGCTTCAGTCTATGCTTTCCATGATCTACATCCTAACATATATTCTTATAGGATTTTTTTATTACCATAATAATTGTTTGTAATGATATTATGAATTTAAAAAATCATATCCCAAAGGAGTTTCAAATTAGGTGTACATTAAAGCCCATTTTCGTGTACCAGTTTACCCCGAGTTAGGCCCGAAAGACCTTGTCAGAGTTTTTAATCCTAGGTACATCTGTGCCAGAACTATATCCACTCATAGTATCCAGACATGGATGTATCTTATTGATAAACCCACTAATATATACTCAAAAATATTTAAGGTTGTTTTATTAAACTTAGTATTATTCCTAAGGGGTTTCATTATTGTATTCTTATCCTAATCCCAAAAATAACTAAACCTATCCACTGATACCAAATATAAAAACCAAGCTCTTTATTTCATATTTAAACATGATTTATTACATAAAAATGAAATTATTATAACTCATAATATTTATATATATAGTGTATTTGTGGTTTATGAATATTACATAATAAAATAAAACATGGAATAAAACATCTTTATTGAAAACTTCTTTGACATGACCAGAACATTCATTCGTACTTAACACTGCATGAGATAACCTGAGGAAATACATAATAAAGGGGGTGTGATATAAAGACCAATAAGGGATTAAACAATGCATAACATGAGGAATAAAATTCATTTTAGACAATAGTAATATCAATGGATCATAAAAGGAACATGAATATAAAGGCATGATATAGCAAGATAATCATAACATGGAAATGTGGAAACAACATACAACATGATATTAACCTGAGTCAAGGATCATTACACATGGAGGAGAATGAGTAAAATATTATTTCACATTGAGGATAATGATTCAAATATCATTGAACATGATGTATCATGATACTAAACATTACCCAATGCATTGGAGCACTATTAGGGAACACCCTTCATAATCATTTCATTTTCATGCATAAGTGCATCACATAGATCATACAACATGGATTCATTAATTATCAAAATTTATTCCATGATCAAGGAAATATAGAATAAATACATATAGATCTAAAATAAATAGGTATATGTACATAAAGGTAAATACCATTGATATATTAATGGGTATGGTATTCACTATACAATGATTTTGACATTGAAAATCGTGGTGCAATTTCGACAGCATAACGATGTCATATAGAAATTCATAAAATATGTTGATGAGAGAGAAAGAGGTGTATCATAATTTATTAATGAAATTTATAGTATGAGGAATATTTAAGAACATATCCAAACATAGGAAAATTGAAATTATAATACATAACATAAAAGGGATGCTTGAAAAAAAGAGGCGGGTGGAAGATCACTTATAGAATTTTGGCATAGTAACAAGTGTACTTAAATGATCATAGGTGGGATTAATGTGAGTGAAAGGAAGATATCATCGTTTATACATAAAATGTAAAATAAAGGGGGGAGGGGGTGTCAAAACTTACCCCATCATTATTATTTGGAAATAAAAGGGTATAACAAGATAAAGAAACTTGGGTAAAGATGAGGAAGGAAAGAACCCTTACTTGAGTGTGTGACTCCAAAGGCTTGGGAGTGGCTTATTGAAATCTCAGAGGTGCCTTTTAAGGACTATAGAGATTAGAGGGAAGATTTTGGTTGTTATGCAAGGAGTTTGAGTGAAGAGTAATGGGATCTTGGTTTGGATTATATAGGGAAAGAGTGAGATTTCGTTATTATTTTGGTTTTGGACACCACATAATAAAATATTCAAAACCAAAAACCATCCCATGTTTTTTCTCATGGTTTCTATAAAAGGGGAGTGGTATACATTATTTTTAATGGTAAATTTCTTAATTTTTTAAAATATTTCCTTTGAATATGTGGAGGCAAGTCACACTTTTAAAGAAATTAATTTTAAAATCTTAAAATATATTATATGTCTTGAAGGATTCATAATAGATTTAAAAAAATAAATAAAATAAACTTGAAACAAAACTATTTTAAATATAAAACTTATATTTGGTTGAATATAAATTTTATAGTATTTATTACATCATTATTTGTCCATTATTATGTCATAAAACACACTGTATATTTATACGGTATATAATGTTTACCCAAAAATTAGACTCTCTCAGAAAATAATGAAAAATTCACCATTGGATAAATTAAACATCATGATTACAAAAATAATATTAATTTTATTTAAATAATTTTAAAAATATTCTAATTTTAACATTATATTAAAATATTTTATTTATTAAAAATGTTGGGTTTTTGATAATAACAATTTTCGAACCCTAAGGAAAATTACATTTTACTTTTAAAAATTATATGATCAATTATATATAAAAAAATTAATTTAATAATAATATTTTATAAAAATAATATTTATATAAAAATCCATTAATTCATAAAAAATATATTTCTTAATTGAATTTGAATATTAACTAAAAATACTATATGTGATTTAAAAATCATTCAAAAAGTAACAATAATAGGAAACATATATTCATTAAAAAAATAATATACATAATCTTATTTATAGGGTCTTGATAAAAATCCATTTATCACACCACCATATTCCCTAAGAGTAAGGTGCACAATGGTGGGGCTTTCAGGGGGTTGTTTAGTGAACAAGGTTTATGCCATGATATCGATGAGCTTGAACTTCTTCTATAAATATTTTAGCTCATGCTTAAGTTGTTGTTTCTTAGCATGAGATTGGTATAAGAAAAATCCCAGAAATGATATCTCCCTTGGAAGTTATGATAAATGAATTTTATAGGGAATAATCCTGTTGATTGAGGTTATCACTTCCTTTGTCTATGTCAAAAGGATTTTTTAAAACCCTATATTTATACTAGTCATGTGATCACTGTTCAATGACTATATTATCAATGGAAATGATACTTAATGGACATTTAAATCTAATTGGATATAATAAAACAAAATAAGTTAATGTGTTTTCTATATCCAAAATACATTTGATCAAAATAAAAAATATTTTATTCATAAATGTTTGGGTCTTTACACCATAATAAACCTCAAAACTTTTTCCAATTACATCAAGCATGGTTCCTTTAATTAATTAAGACTTAGGAATCATTAATCAATTAATAATTAATTTATATTATTAAAACATTATGAATTTAAGTATCATTCACACAAGGTATATAAAGTTATATAATATTCTAATAAATTTTTCATAGTACCATATGGTAGAGTAAATGGGACAACCTACCTTAAACTGAGCCTACTCGCCATTGAGAAAAGCCCAAAAGTTTTGTCTAAGTCGATCCAAGTCCATTTGGCCTACATCGATTGCGACATTGTTATACTAAATCCTAAGAATTCAAAATTAATTAATTATAACTAAACTATAATTAATTAATTTATTTACAAGTATTCTCACTTTCACAGGTGAATGGAATACTTGTTGAAAGACTTATTGGACATTACCACCTATTCAAAACCATGGGCAACCATTCATGGAAGGTCTGTGACATGATTTCGAATTCATTCCAATAAAAATACCTATTTCACAACAAAAAAGTCCAATTTAGTATAATTAAATGGGAACCTTTTTAATAAAACCAACCAAGAGATTCCTTATAGATGAAACTTCTTCCAACAGAGTTAGACCACTCCCAACACACTCCCAATTCTGATATGAGAAAAATACTGAAATAAATTCCATGTTATGTTGTTCGATTCACTCAAATTAAATAAAAACCATAGAACCAGTCATCAAGAGACATACCTTAAACAAAACAATTTGTCAACAACACACATTCATCATCACATGATATCCTCTAACCATACTAATCCAATTATTCATTGTTCTCAGACAATTCTATATAGATTTGATGGAATTTTCACCAATTCTCTAATCAAGATCCCACCAATGATCAATCAAGGACTAATATAATCAAAGGAAAGATAATAAATGGATAATTGAGACATTAAAAAACTTTAAAGGGTAAAAATTACCAAAATGATAATCCTTGATGAATAACATGATGATCTACCACCACATGAGGAAGAAATAGGACAATATTTTTATAGAATGAAGGATCTCACCCAGATTTACTAATGATTTTTATATAGATCCACACTATATAAATGGGAAATATTTTAGGGAGGATAATATAGGTACATGAATGAATGAACTTCAAAAAATTGAGCAAGGTAGATAAATCCTAAGTTGTAAGATATCAAGGGAATTGACATTGAGGGTCATATACACCCACTATATATATCATAGTCTAGTTCAATGAAATTGTAATCCACACCTAACTAGTTGATACTAGTTATGGGATAAATATTATTCCATCCCACATGCTCTATAAGCTAGAACTTATAGAATCAGATTTAACTCCCTCCAGCCTGAAAGTTCAGGGGTATGATAAGAGTTAACAGAAGCCACATGGATACTACCTACAATGTTTAGTTGGGAAGAACCTCACTTTATTTTCAAGAAAAGGTCCCTTATTCATACAAACAGTGCCTCAAATACACTCTTGATGGTTGAGTAGGGTTACTCTAGGGGGATGCATCTCCATTTTAATACTATAAGCCCCACTATCTGGATGTTGGGTACTGAAAAAGGGAGGGAAAGTAGGTTCACAATGAAAATTTTAAGTGCATCAATGATCCTAATGATCTAATTACCACTATAGATGAACCTTGGATAGAATTGAAAAATATATTCATTCTCCCAATTCATCATTCAGAACCCACGACACCAAACCTAGGGTTTTTTCATTATCTAAAAGAAAAATGAGTGCTAATATGTTACTTCATAAAAATGCACAGATAAATCCCAACTAGTACCAGAAGACCCTACTTCTATAAAGTGTTGGTACCAAGTTGGTTAGAATTTATTTTTCAGATGTTGGGAGAAGTTAGTTGAAAGTGTTTTTTTTCTTTTTTTGTAAATAAAATAAATAAATTCTATTTGTATGTTTTTGTGATTGGGAACAAGAGGTACCAAAATTAGTTAATAAGACACAAGCTTCTTAATAAAATCCATCGGTTTCAGTTTTCTATTTTGGAAATGTTTTTTAGGGGAAATAGATTTTTGGACACACCTTGGGTCCATAATGATGTTTCAATTGATAAGAGAAAATGTTTCAGAGTCTGAATCTCTCCATACAAAATCAAACGATGCTTTTCTTCTTTGTATGTTTTCAAAATAAAAATTTGTATATTAACTTGTGATCCAAGGATTTTGAAATAAAAGGAAATAAGGTGTTTGAGTCCTTCTAAGTGGTTCCAATAAGATTGATTTTTGATTAGAAAGGTAGAAGGTGCTGAAAGTATGGTAATTCATATAATTTTACTATGTAATTTAGAATATTATATAATGATCCTAATGTTATCAAAATCATGATGAAGTCATGATTATTACAGGAGTTTGAATAATAAGAAATTACAGAAAGTCAAATTTTTCTAATTTCAGTCCATCAACCTAAGGATCACCAAATGGAGAAATTGTCTGAAGGTTGGGATATTTGAAGGTGTTGAAATCTAAGTGAAGTACTACTAACAATGGTCCTCCAGTCATGTTGTGCCACTGATCCATCGAAGGAATTATGATTCTGATATTTCAAATTCAATTTTTGGTATCTATATGGAATCATAGGTAGAATAGTTTTGTTGGAATTGTTGAACCGATGAAGATTAAATACTGATAAAATTGATGAATCTAAAAAATGTAGTAAATGATTTTGATAGAAAATATCTGTGTCTGTTGTATTCATTTGGGTGATAAGAAAAATGACTCTAATATGTTTTTTAGTTTCTCGAGAATGATAGATGAACTGTTGTTTGTTTTAGAAATGGGTCAAGAATCACCGGATGATGATTGACACTGATTCGTTGTAAGTAATCAGAGATTGATCCCTCAAATGAATAATGATATTGAAAAGTCTTTATATGCATGAATTTATCAAACTCAAGACCATCAGTCTAAGGAAATGAAGAAAAGTAGCAATTTTAAAGAGTTTTTCTTAAGTGTTGTTAAAGGATGTACCAATATCTTTAGAAGTTTCAACAATATTTTTGGAAGAAATTGAATCCTAGAAGAGTTTCACCAATGATTATGGTAGAAATGTTTCAAACTATTATATCCTTCAAATGATATAGATAATTTAATGAGAATTCTCTAGTTTCTCTATGTTTTTAAGTGGGTTAGTAAAATCATAGTTCCCATATGTTTTTATCATAATGAAGAAAATAATAATAAAACTTTGTATCATAATGATGATTTTTTTAGAAGTTTAAGGCCGACCGAAGTTGTTAGAAGTTTAAATAAGTTTAGAGTACAATTGAAAAGAGTTGAGAAGCATTAAAGAATTGGAATATGGGGTTGAAATTAATGTGAAACTTGAGTTTTGGAGAATCTACTTAAGTGGATTTTTTTTTCATATTCCCACCCATTCCACATTTAGCTCTCCTATAAATAGAAGGAAGTAAATTATACTTTAGGATAATGAAACATTGTTCACATGAAATGAGAGAGAGAGAGATAGATAAAGAGAGAGAGAGATAGAGATAGATAGAGAGAGAAAGTTTAATTTTTTGGAAGAGAGAAGAATTTTACTGATAGATTTTTCTCAAGTATTTTTTCTAGATAGAAGAGGATAAAGGAAGAGGTTATTGGATTAGACTGAGTCGCCGAATGCAGGTTTTCAGGGAAGATTTTTAGTTGTTCAGAATTGATTCCAAAGTATTATTTATTATCTATTTTATGGACTAAAGAATCAGACTAAGGAATCAAAATGAGCCTTAAAATTGAGTTTTTATACAAAGTACAAAGGTGAAGTTCTTAACTATTTCTGGGTAGTAAAGTGAAGAATTGTGTTTTGAAGAAATACATAAGTAGAAGTTGATAAGGCAACACAATAACATGTTTTGAACCAACCAGTGAAGGTTTCTTAACTTGTTATGCAAACTTTTTTAAATCAGTCATGCTAAAAGAAGCACATTCATTGTTTTATTGAACACAGTTCTTCACAAGTGCAAGGTTTATCATACTTGTTGTATCCAAAAAAAGAAATTATTTTATAGTGGATTGTATGGTATTAGGTCATTTAAAAACCATGCTAAGGACTAGATGATATTTTTGACTAGTGAAACTTTTAAATACTTGTGTTCTAGTGGATGTGTGAATGTTTTTTTTAAACAAGTGATAATTATTTAATAGGAGGAGAAGGTTGTTTAACAATAAAGTTAACATAAAATAAAAATCTATGAATGATTCAACCCCCCTATCAGTGATACATTGATACTGGTTTTTCCTTTACAAGTTTTATAGAGTGAAGGTTCCCTTCATTTACTCTTTTATGAAGTTTTTGAAAAGATTTTTTATAGATAATATTAATTGTGTGAATAGTAAGGGGATTCTAGTCTTCGATGAAAGGAACTATCATATCCGAAAATATAGAATATTTTCTTATCTTATGTATCTTGGGTTTGATATTTTGGAAGCTGCTATAAATTTATTTCCTACTATGGTCTATAATGTTCCACGTATATCTGTGGATAAGAAGAATCTAGAGAATAATGGAAGAGTAAATAATTCCTTACTCTCATCACTTTATAAAACTAATTTTATTATAGTGAAGGTAGTTTCTCCTACTAACGGTATCTGGAAAAATTTTAAAAAAATTTATAAAGGAAACACGAAGGTAAAGAAAGAAAATTTACAAATATGGAGCCTAAATTTTGAATATCTCAAAATGGGTGAGTATGAATCTTTTTGTAACTTCTTTATAAGGATGAATAATATATTTATAACCATATGACTTATTTTTGAGAAGATATAAGATTAAACTATTTTTGAAAATATCTTGGGAATTATTCATGATAAGTTTGATGCCAAAGTTTCTTCATTGGAAGATAGAGATCCTAAAACCCTTTATCTGAATGATGTTTATAGTACTCTCATTACTTATGAAATTATAAGGGATAAAACTATGAAAGGAAAAACAAAATTTGGCTGAGAAATTTCCTTCAAGGTTGAAACACAAGAAAAGTCTAAGAAGATTCGAAAAGACGAAGAAGGCGGTAACTCAGAGTCCAAAAATGAGGTATATAATAAAATTGATTAATTTATATCTTTTTTTTCTAAAAAATGTGAAAACAGATGCAGGAATTTCTAAAGGGAAGCTACCTATGAAATTTTTCAAATGTGGATCCTTTGGGAATTTTTCTTATAATTGACCTCAAATAAAGAATAAGGAAAATAGCGATGGAGATGATAGAATATAAAGAATATATTAGAATAAATATACTGATAAGTCAAAATATTATTCCAAGGGAAAAGATAAAATTTATCCCAATCCAAAAGGAGATGTTTTGTGTCTAAATATTATGAAGATGAAGATGAGAAACCTTCAGAAGTTACTAGAGAATAATTTCTATATCTAAAGTTAATAATGAATAGTCTAGAAGAAGTAGTTATGAAGAATATGAGATAGAGTTAGAATTTCATCTGAAAAGATAGTGGAAAGAATGTATGAGGAGTATTGTAATAATTGAACAATAAATCATTAAATTGAGTAAGGAAATCCCTACAATAAAAAATAAAAACTTTCTTCCTAAAGAAAAAGCTATTTCGACGGAATAAGTTGATTTTCTGAAGAAGTCTCTTGAGAAGTAAAATAATATAAATGAACATATTGAAGTAAATTTTATATAAAAGGAATAATATTTGGAAATTGTTCCTTAAAAACATTCTAAATATGAGTATAGGGTCACAAGTTTCAATAACTATGTCTCTGGAGTTGGTAAAATTTATAGAAAGGGTAAAACTGAGAAGTATCTATAATAGTTACTTTCAAAGGTTGAAAAGAAAGTTGAAGTTTTTACAATTAAGAAGAAATATTAGAAAATCATATATGTGGATAAAACTAGACAGATTGAGAATTTATAAGTTTCTAAAAATTCTGATTCTAGAATAATAGTTGTTACTACTTCTGGTTACGATAAGTTTTAAAAGTAATATAAATTGAATAAGAATATTCCTCATGATAAAAGAAAGTTTGGGGATTAGTAAAGTTCTAATGCGAAAGATAATAAAGTTACTAAGAAACTGTTTCGGTGCGGATGTGCGTCGGGTTACGCTGTTCCGCCAGGACGCGTTCGCGCGTGCACCCGTCAACCCGAGGGGATGGGCGCGCGGCTTGTGGTCCCGCAGTCCCGCTTTCCAAGGGCGGGCGGCATCCGTCCCTTATTCAGGGGCGTCTTCTCCTTGATCGAAACCGGGATGATGGGATGTCGGCTTCTCCTTCCTTGGACGTCTCCTCGGAACTTGTCGCCTAATCCGGGTCTCCCTCATAGACTTAAGAATGTTCGTGAATCTCGTTCCCGGCGCCATATCTTCATGGACACCGGTTAATTACGCTGCTTCCGCCCGGACGTTCCAAGGAGTCTGGGCGGGGCAGCAACCTGCGGTGAGAAGGCCGGGTGGCTCTGGGTGCTGGGGGCGTGTTGTAACACTGCGGCTCTGCACGTCTGTCTTCCGTCCCTAATAGGGCTTCTCGAAGGCACGATGGCCTGAGGCATCCCGTACTAGGTGCGGGGAACTGTGTCACCTGAGGTTTTCCTCAGCTTCCCGTGTTTAACACGGGGTATGCCGCGAGTTTAACGTCCAGCGGGGACGGCATCGGACCGATCAACACGAAAAGTGGATCAGATGACGGAACCCCTTGCGGGGAACCTCCGACGCTGGGGCCAGCACATGGGCGGCTTCCCAAGTAACGTGGAGTGGAGTGAAGTGGCATGACCCCACCGGGATGTGGCGGCCCGGGTAAGGATCAGGATGGATGATGGAGTAAAGAGCTTGGACCCCAGGGGGGCTTCCTACGTACCGCGCGTTAACACGGATCAAAGTCAACGTAGTTCGGGCATACAGTTTAACGTCATGCTGGACGTCGGCAGGCCGACTCACGAAGAGGTCGAGGCCGCCGGGCGGAGGATTGAACCGAACCACCTCGCACGGAGGGGGATGGAACGGCCGGGTGGATCACAGTTTCACGTCATGCTGGACGATAAAAGGGGAAATGGAAAAGGGGGGCTGTGGGGAGGCACCGTGGAGATACACACGGGCGGTCTCCCACAGGGGCGGATTCATAGGTGAATCAACGCAAGCGTGAACCCTGGAGGGGTCCACTGATGGACGAACCGACGTAAATACGACCGGGACGACCAGGTGGTGGGTTTGGACCTCAGGGAGGCTTCCTACGTACCCTGTATAGAAGACAGGGATCAAAGTCCACGTAGTTCATTCTGTCAGGACTTACGCACTTGGGGCAGCCCGGATACTGCAAAACTCAGTTGGAAGGGACTTGGACCGAAAGCAAAAGACACCTCGATCCCAGTCAGACCCTCTACTGGCTTCGGCAGTGGGGAGGTGCAATGGAGATACACATATGCAGCCTCCCACGAGAAACTAGGGGTTTGTAATACCCTGCCCCCGTAGGGAAAAGCCACTCCCATTAAATCGTCCCAAAAGGGGGACAATCCCGACATCCCTGCAGAGACGAGCGGGTGGGGGCCACGTCCAAACCGGGGGAGACCCTGCGTGCGGAGCACGGGATCAGGTTGCGGACGGTTTAGCGTCTTGCCAGACGAAGTACAGTTTAACGTCATGTGTTGAGGACGAGGCACTTGGCAGTTTAACGTCTTGCAGCACGGACGATGGGGGCTAGGCAGTTTAACGTCGTGCAGCTTGGACGGGTGTGCAGTTTAACGTCATGCTGGGCATAGGTTGCCGGACGAAGCACTTGGCAGTTTAACGTCTTGCAGCGCGGACGATGTACAGTTTAACGTCGTGCAGGACGTATATGCAGTTTAACGTCATGCTGGACGTGTATGCAGTTTAACGTCATGCTGGACATAGGTGCGTGTCACTTCGCGCAAGCCTGGAGGGCCGCACGGGAAGACAACGCACGGTGCGGGCACCCGGGATGAGAATCATCGGGTGCCACACAGGCGGGTACCCTTAGGAGGTCAACGGGGGCGACCCTGGCAGATTGCGCGCAAAAAGGAAGCTTTGCGCGCAATACTGCGGGCCGGCGCGCAATCGGGACGGCTGGCGCGCAATTGGGCCAGCGCCTTGCGCGCGGATGCTTCAGATTGCTCACACCGGGCTTCGGATAGCGCGCGGGGGCAACGGCTCATTCTCTAATGAATGGCCACTTGAAAGAAGGGGGGTGCGCGCAATCGGGCCGGATTGCGCGCACCCCGGGGCAATTGCGCGCAAGCGGGTTCTTTTGCGCGCAAAGGCCTTAGGGTGAGTGTTTATTCAAATGAAAGGAGCCAGCGGGGATTGCGCGCGAAGGCGGACCCCGAGGCTTTCTTGCGCGAAAGAAAGGAGGTTACCTGAAGTTCGTCATTGCGCGCGGAAGGGGTTGAATTGCGCGCACGGGAGACGTTTCGACTTCCAGCAACCTTTGAAACGTTGGGGGTCGCCTTGTATTTATAGGCAACCCCGGGCGCGGAATCCAGGGTGCGAGCGCGAAATTCTTCTCGCGGGCGCGGAATCGGGCGCGGCGCGTAAGGGAGGCGCGCGGACCCGCGGCGCGCAGAATTGCGCGCCGAGCCGGCGCATTGCGCGCATCCCGGGGGTTTTCCGCGCGGGACATCACCTTTGCGCGCGGGCCTCTGAAATTCCGCGCACGGCCTCCGGGCCCTCCGAAACATCCTTCCGACTCCAAATATGACCTCGCTTTCCGCATCCGGAGCTTCGTTTGGGAGCAACGGACTTTTCCGGCGTCTACAAAAGCCCCCCTCGGAATCTGATCGGCGAGAGGTCGCAACGATCGGGTTCCGAGGGAGACGCCGGAATGCCGAAGTCCTGGGCGGCGCGGGACTTAGGCGCGCAAAAAGGGGCACCGGTCGCGAAATTCGCCGCTGCGGTCGCGCAAAGCGCTTTCCGCGCAGCGCGGGCCCGGCCTCGCCTATAAATAGGGGCGCTGGGTCCCGCGTTCCGTACTCTGGCCTTCCGCGCGATAAGCTCCCAAGCTCTCGTGCGCGAAATTGCCTCTTCCGGTCGCGAAATTCGCCCGATCGGCGCGCAAAACCGTCCGGATTTCGCCTGCTTTTGCGCGAAAACCCGGAACTTTGCGCGACAGTCTTCCCAATTGCGCGCCGTCCACTTGGATTGCGCGCCAACCTTCAAACTTTTCCACCAGCCTCGTCCGATCCCGCACTCTTCATCTCTTAACCCGCACGACTCCCGAAACTTCTGAGATGGCCGCGCACAGAGGAAATGAGGGGGATGCCGCCACTCGCAGAGCTGAGATGGCGACGAATGAGGAGGTTTACGGAGCCAAGGAGATTGTTTCCAACAATCAATCCTTGTTCGACTTACTAACGCCGGCCCAGAAGACATATCCACTGTCGGACAACCTGCCGCTCTGGAACTTCGGCATCCTCGATGAGGTTCCGGTGCCAGGGTTCGAGATTGATGCGCCGCGAACCTGGGTGACTCGGGAGGACGAGCTTCACCGCTATAACATCACCAACAATGGGCATCCTGCCAGGGAAACCAGGCACTTGGATGTCTACGTCCTGAACCCGAGGACGCGAACCATTGATGGGGGTGAGCCTACAGCGGAGAATTCTCCAGCCCTCTACTCGAGCACATACCGTCAGAGTGTCACTGACGACACCAAGGGCTGGCTGAAGGACTGGGACTTGCGATCCGGGGGCAACTTTACCAGTGAATGGGCCTGGGCGTTCTGGGTACGCCACACTTGCGATCACTTCGCAGAGGAGCTGCGGTACATCGGCCTGTTCGAGGCGGTGTGGACGTCGCAGTTCCACTTCTACCAGCAGTCTGAGCTCGGGCCGGAGCTGTTCACTCGCTGGTCCCCGGATACCAACACCTTCCATCTTCACCATGGGGAGGTCGGCATCGGTCTCTGGGACATCCACTGCATCGGAGGTATCCCGCTGGAGGGCTACCAGTACGATGAGTTCCTGCCACCGAAGAACATCTGGGAGGACAGGTCACGGACTCCCATTCTGACCTGGCATCTTCTTGACCTGGCTACGCAGCGGCTCGGGATCCAAGACTTCCAGAAGGACATAGCCTACAAGGATTGGTTCGGCCAGTTCCTGGAGCATGACCCGGCGGTCAAGATGCCAGGCAGGGGGAAGCGGTGCCCGACCGCAGCTCAGAGGAGCCGGAACGGGTCGTACTGGCGGGTCCTGGAGACGGGTGATTACCGCTCATGGGGGTACCGCGTCATCGAGGCCCGGGACCCGAACGTCCGGTACGCGGCGTTCCTGGCCACCTTTCTGAGCGGGTGGCTCCTGCCAGTGCGGGATGCGAGGATGGGCGTCCGTCCGGCGACGCTGGCGATGGCGGGCGCCATGGCTGCCAATAAGAGGTACAACCTCGGGGTCCCAGTACTGGCGAGGCTGTATGCCATTCTGGGACGCATCTCACGAGGGGGGTCGCCACGAAGGATCTGTGGGCCCTTTCAGTTCTTCCACGGCTGGGTGGCTGCTCACCTTGGTGGGTATACGTTCCCAAATGCCATCAGTCCTCCGGGCAACGGCCTGCGACCCTCCCTGCTGAACATTGCGGGGGTCGCTCAGATGACCCTCAGTGAGGAGGGCGTGAGGGTTCGGATTGGCAATCATGCCAATTTCAACTTCAGCCCGTTCCCCACTCCCGTCGGCCAGATGATCGACAACGGACAGGGCCCGCTGGAGCAGCATGAATACTTCCTGAACATGCGGGGCGGGGTGCTCGTGGCTCGGATCGACGGGAAGGTGATCTGCGAGCCTTACGTGCCGACCCGGTTCGCCAGGCAGTTCGGGTGCCTTCAGCGGATGCCGAAGAGGGTATTCACTGCTGTCCGGGAGGAGACGAACCCCGGCGTCCTTCGCCAGATGTGGCTGATGTTCGTCGCCTTCGGCTCTGGCGACGTCATCACCCTCCCTCCTACCGGAGTTAACGCAGGCTTGGCAACCGAGTACGCCGAACACTGGGCCATCGCGTACCCTGAGGGGCTCTTGCGGAAGCTAGTTCGGCGGCTCGAGGCTACCCGTGCGGAGACCGGGCGTCAAGGAAGGAGGCGAGGCGCCGCCACACGGGGGAGAACGGAGGCGCGCCAAGCAGCGGGGCCGGCGCGAGCAGGGACTTCGGCGGCGGGCGCATCGCAGGCTGCCGCTACGACCTCAGCGCCCAGAGAGGGGGCACATGCGGCGGTCGAGGAGCGGCCCGGGAAGCAGGTGAGACGTCTGCTCGAACCCTCCCACGATGCAGTCTTCCCGGCGCTGTGGTCGGCCTGGATGACCCTGCGGCAGTCACTGGGGACCGACGTCATCTGGCGAAAGATACTCAGAGAAGGAATCTATCTGCCAGAGGTCGGGCGCCTCCAGATCACCGACAGGGTGGACTTCAACCGGCAATATGCATATCTGACGGCCATGGACGAGTACGCGCGCCAACGTGGTCAGCGTGCGGAGCCATCCCTTCTGGTGAAGGTGATGCTCGGTCTCGAGCCCGCTCCGGAACAGATGCCGCCGGAAGAAGATGACAGTAACGACTCCGAGGAGGAGGAGGAGACGGGGGAGGATGAAGGCTCCGAGGGAAGGTCCCATCGGGGGAGCCCACGGGAGAGCGGCGAGGTGGCCGGCTCTGACAACGTTGATGTCACTGAGCTCCTCGAGGTCCGCTTCTATCCCTACTCAACTTGCTTCATCCATTCTCTTATGCAGCTTCTAACCCGTTTCTCCATCCTTCTCAGGAGCACACGGACGTCGGTCAGGCGTCCTCAACAGGAGTAGGAGAGGCGCCAGCAGGACAAGGCGGGGGCCAGGCACCCATTATCGAATTGACAAGCGCTAAGGGGTCCCCTGCTGCAACTGTTCCTGCGGCGACCGGGGTAGCGGAAGATGATGCTCCGAACTCCCGTAAGTCTCCCTACTTTACTGCTGGTGCTTGCCATTGACGATCCGTGACTAACCATGGCATGCCCTGCGCAGTGATCTCAACATCGGAGGCTCGTCGGGTTGCCGAACCCGGGCCATCTACGAGTGGACCAGTGGTGGACATGCCGCCTGCTCCGGAACAGGCTTCCCAAACCGAGCCGGCCCCACCAACTGCTGATCAAGGGGCTGCGGACGTCGGCGGTGCTGCCACCGGAGAGAGGCTGGGGGCTGACGAGGGTGTCAGCGCCGCTGGGGAGAGAGAAGAAGGTTGCCCGGATGTTGGGGAACCTTTCCCTCGTGAGGACCTCCCAGGGGCGGACCCTGCAGCAGACCTGCTGGCTGCCTTCCCTGCCTACCGGCCTGCCGACCCAGAGGAGATGGATGACTCGGACGCGGAGGCGGTCGAGGATAGCCGGGTAACGCGATGCAGGGGGTGGAAGTGCATCCAGCGCTTCCTCAAGCGAGACCCATCGGAATGGCTGGGGCGCATGGGATCACTTCAGACCTGGCTGCGCTTCCTGTGTGCCGGGGGAGCTGATGCTCAACGCCTCCATCTGACGGTCCGTGATTTCATGGCCGAGAAGATGCGCGAGAGCCGCCGGCGTGCCGACGTCGCACAAAGTCGGGACATGTCGGAGAGCACGCAGGCGCTCATCGCGGCAGAGCAGGAAGTCCGGCGCCTCGAAGGGCAGGCGGCAGAGAAGGAGGCCTTCGTCGCAGCATGTACCGAGCTTGTGGAGCAACTATCGGCACAACTGATCGACGCTCAGGTACAGCTGACGGAGGCGGGCCAACAGATGGTCACACTCCAAGTCGAGCGGGAGCGTGCACAGGCCAGGATTGACGAACTGCGTGCTGCGACCGCCGACGAGGAGAGGGCACGCAGAGAACGAGAAGCAGCCCTGGAGGCCGCCAGCCAAAGGGTAGCGGCATTAGAAAGACTCATTCAGCACGCTAATCCCTAAGGGCTGTTTTTTGCCATTCCCAGAACATTTGCTTCCGCCACTTAATATTTTGATCCACTTGTATGAATCGCCATATTTATCTGCGTCTTTTGGTTTAACATGCTCAACCACAATTCGTTGTCTTGCGGGAGTGTTAACCAAGCATCAGGCATCCATAATTGGGCCTGGGTTTCTGGAGAAAAGAGGGAGGTCATTCCTGGGAAAGGAGACCTCAGACCTAACCAATGTATCGTCCCCCAACTTGTTCCAACACACGAGCGGGACAACGCTAGGGGCGTTGAGATTTTATCCGAACATAGGGAAATGAGAAAGGGTGAATCGCGTGTCCCGAATCCAGACATCCACAACGATCGGCCTTCCAGGAAATGCCCAAGACGGTAGGCGGACAGTGGATCGACCATAACAACTGCAATAGACGGACCGAAAAAGGCCATCATTCATATTGCAGGAGGCGGACCACATGTCATCATGAATACCGCTTTGGGGTTCCTTCAGACACAAGGGTGGAAAATCCAGATCAACAGGGCATGCGAAGCGTGGGGCGAAGTGACGATTTGTTCGGACAGAATCCAACGCTCTCAAAATTGCGCCACCGTGGGGAAAGCGTATTGGGCGGATGCACTAATCTGGCCGTGAGTCACCTCAATTCTCAGACAGCACCTCTCTGACGAGGAAACTGTCGCTTCCCATCATTGCGATGGGGCATCCCGAGCTGAATCGGGGAGAATATCACAACTGCACCACTCTACCCGAAGTCAGGCCAGACGGCCGGCGACGAGGAGGGGCGGGACTTATCGATCCCTGAGGCTGGACCCGAGTCGAAATGCCCGGGCGTTCCTACGTACTCCATCAGGCTGGAGATCAAGCCACACGTAGTTCTGTGAGTGCAGTTTAACGTCATGCAGGACGTAGGACCCCATTTGGGGTAGATCTTAGTTTAGGGTCTTAGAGCTCGGACCATAAGGGCTGGATCTTAGTTTAAGGTCTTAGAGCTCGGACCATAAAGGTGGAGGATCTTAGTTTAAGGTCTTAGAGCTCGGACCATAAGGGCTAGAGGATCTTAGTTTAAGGTCTTAGAGCTCGGACCATAAGGGCTAGAGGATCTTAGTTTAAGGTCTTAGAGCTCGGACCATAAGGGCTAGATCTTAGTTTAAGGTCTTAGAGCTCGGACCAGAAGGGGAGATCTTAGTTTAAGGTCTTAGAGCTCGGACCATAAAGGGGGGATCTTAGTTTAAGGTCTTAGAGCTCGGACCATAGGGGGAGATCTTAGTTTAAGGTCTTAGAGCTCGGACCATAAGGGGAGATCTTAGTTTAAGGTCTTAGAGCTCGGACCATAAGGGGAGATCTTAGTTTAAGGTCTTAGAGCTCGGACCATAAGGGGAGATCTTAGTTTAAGGTCTTAGAGCTCGGACCATAAGGGGAGATCTTAGTTTAAGGTCTTAGAGCTCGGACCATAAGGGGAGATCTTAGTTTAAGGTCTTAGAGCTCGGACCAGAAGGGCTCAAAGCACGCCACATCGTGGTCATATCCCCTGGATATGAGAAGATGCACTGAGGGATAGTGTCAAGAGTGTCGAGGTTTCGCCTGGTCAGAATGGGAGGTGGAAAATGTGAATCATGCGGCCATTCACTCGAGGACCGGGAGCACCGGCGTGACGATATGAGAATACTGCCGACCGTGGCGGAAAAGCAGCATCAACATCGCACCAACCGTTGGTGGAATGAGGCAGCAAACGAGCATCGACCGCTCAATCGCAGGATTTATATCCATTTGCTGCCCGAGGCCATTGGGGGTACCGGCCCGAGTCGGTGGGAGAGCACTGAGGCATTGTGTCCGAACCGTTCACGGGGGCTCCACCCAGGGCGTAGACGATGGGTCCGAATGAAAGGGAGCACGAAGCCTGAAAAGTGGAGGAAACCTGACCAAGCGGATCCTGACCCTCCTGGCAATAAACCAGAGTACTCTTGACACCGGTGGACCACGGCAAGGGGTCGGGGAACACGCCTTGAGGGTGACCTGAAGGCGGCGGATTCCCCAGAGAAGGGGGAATCTCTAAGAGGTGGGGGGCTGGACCCGAAGTTTCAAACATCCGGGCGTTCCTACGTATCCCATAAGGATGGGAATCAAGCCGCACGTAGTTCTTGAAGCGCGGTGCAACACAATCGGGCACCAGCGCGGGGAAGAGTGCGGGTCTGACCCTCGCACACAAAAGGAGCGGCATTTGATATTTCTTGTTTGTCCTTAAAGATGAATGGTTTTTCTTTGTGCGGCGACATGCCCGTGATTGAGAAATCTCTGGCGTCGCCACAATAATCAAGCCATGGAAGGCATTGATGAATGGCGTGGTCATTAACCAGCGCCCAACATGAGTGTCCCCTGAGGAGGACATCACGATGCAGTGCCGTTTCTCGTCGGGCGGCCAAGACGATCACAGTTTACGGTCGTGTGGTAGGACCAGACAACACAGTTTAAGGTCGTGTGGTTCGGACCATGGAGGAACCCGCTTATCGCGGTACGGCGGACACGGCGGAGGTGGGAACATACCCAGCCCTGCGGTCACGCACGATTCCAGGAAAAGAGTCTTGGGATAGGGGTCTGCGTATGTCCATCACCCGAGGGGCAGAGATGCTAGCCTCCAGATATACTGGGCCCAGAACGCAATTGTTCGGGCGACTCCCTCCTCCTTATGGGGACGAGGGTCCAGCTACGCATGGCCCTTAGGGAGGATATCTGCATATATCCTTGGTGCTCAGATCATGGGAGCCTCGAACGACATCATTACCCTGGTTGGTCTGCCTAACGTGTAGAGGCGTACCGGAGGTCGGTATGAAGAGAGTGTCAAGATCCCACTACAACGCACAAAGGCGGAGTGTGATGAGGACTGCGCAACCAATGTTCAGAGCCCGAGAGAGCTGACATGGCGATCAAGGACGTTGCTGACGCATTCGCAACACAACATCCGATCGCGTCAGCCTAAGACGGGGCAAGCAAACGAGCATCAACCGCTCAATCGCAGGATTCATATCGATTTGCGGCCCAAGACCCGCCGGTAAATCGACCCGGAGCGGTGGGAGAGCACTGAGGCATCGTACCCAAACCGCTAACGAGGAACCCTTTGAGTGAAGGCTCGAACAAGAGGAAGCGCGAGGCCTGACAAGCAACACAGGACTTGTCGGGATTGAATCTGACACTACGAGTCATAGACCGAAGCACCCCAAAACATGTTAACAGATCTCCGGAAAGGGTCGGAGGACTCACCCTGAGAGCAACCGAAGGGGGGCAGGTCCCCGTGATCAACCAAGAGACGGGGCTGGACCTGAGACACAAGCGTCCAGGCGGTCCTACGTATCCCATAAGGATGGGAATCAAGCCATACGTAGTTCTTGAAAGGCAGTTTAACGTCATGCAGGACGATGAGGAAAAAAGAAGGGGGGAGCAGAAGGCATCCCCAAACGTGGAGGGGGGCGTACAGCGTGACGAACAAACCGACGTGAATGAGGGCATAGCCCCGCACTCACACCATACGCCGCACACCCCGGGGCAACTGGGCCAAGGGCCCGAGATGGGATGGAAATTCCCGAAGGATGGGGCTGGGCCTGAAACACAAGCGTCCAGGCGGTCCTACGTATCCCATAAGGATGGGAATCAAGCCGCACGTAGTTCTGGAGAGGCAGTTTAACGTCATGCAGGACGAATGCTGAACAATTTAACGTCTTGTAGCTCGGACGTAGTGCAGTTTAGCGTCATGCGGGACGAAGCACTTGGCAGTTTAACGTCTTGCAGCGCGGACGAATGCTAAACAGTTTAACGTCTTGTAGCCTGGACGAATGCAGTTTAACGTCGTGCAGGACGTAGCACTTGGCAGTTTAACGTCTTGCAGCGCGGACGAATGCTAAACAGTTTAACGTCTTGTGGCCTGGACGAATGCAGTTTAACGTCGTGCAGGACGTAGCACTTGGCAGTTTAACGTCTTGCAGCGCGGACGAATGCTAAACAGTTTAACGTCTTGTGGCCTGGACGAATGCAGTTTAACGTCGTGCAGGACGTGGTGACACTCAGGCAAAGTATTGCTTGAGGAACCTAGCGTTGGTGGGAGGAGTGACACGCTCACCATCCATAGTCGCTAGGGAGTACGCGCCATTGGGATAGACCTTGTGGACAACAAAAGGTCCCTCCCACTTGGGCTCCAACTTGGGCGGCTTCCTGCCGGGGATCATCGGTGCTCTTAGGGCTAGCACTAGATCACCCTGTAGGAAGGAGCGGAGGCGAACCTTCTTATTGAAAGCTCGAGCCATCCTGCTTTGATGCCTCTCCAAGTTGTGCAAAGCGCGAAGTCTATTCTCATCCAGTGCTTCCAACTCGACTAGACGGGCTTCAGCAACTCTGTCCGGCGCTTGCTGGTCGTAGACCGCAGTGCGCAAGGACGGTAACTGGATCTCGATGGGCAGGACGGCCTCAGCTCCATACACCAGGGAATAAGGGGTCATCTGGGTGGGATTGCGAGTCGTCGTCCGATAAGCCCAGAGGGCGTTGGGGAGCTTGTCCGGCCAACTCTTCTTGTTCTGACCAACCATCTTTTGCAGAATGTTAGAGAGGGTTTTGTTAAACGCCTCGATCTGTCCATTCGCCTGCGCATGATAGCGAGATGTATGGTTCGAGCGGATGTTATACTTGGCGTACAACTTCTTCAACTCGGCTGCTCGGAAATTGGTTCCGTTATCCGTGAGGATAGCGTGAGGCACTCCAAATCGATAGATGATGTTGGAGGTCACGAAGTCAGCGATCGAACAGGATTTGACCTCTCTGAGCGGAATCGCTTCTGCCCACTTGGAGAAGAAGTCCGTGGCGGTCAGAATGAACCGGCACTGGCGAGCTGTCGCCGGCGGGTAAGGTCCCACAACGTCCAGTCCCCAGACTGCAAAGGGCCAGGAATACCTTGTGGTATGGAGAGGCTCCGGCGGCCGATGCACAAAGTTCGCGTGAACCTGGCACGCATGGCACCTCCTGGCGTACTCGATGCAGTCATGGATCATAGAGGGCCAGAAGTATCCCAACCTCCGAATCTGGTGGGACAGCTTCGGCCCAGTTTGGTGGGCGCCGCATGAACCAGCATGAACCTCTTGCATGACTCGTGGGATCTCAACTCCCTGAAGGCAACGGAGGAGAACACCATCAAATCCGCGTTTGTAGAGGATCTGCTCCAGGCCGGGACTGCTCTGGAGGACGAACTGCGATGCGCGGCGTCGAACTCGCTCGCGCTCGGCCCGATCTGACGGAAGAATGCCATGTTGGAGGTACTCAACCAAAGGCGTCCTCCAATCAGGGGCTGATCCGACTGCTATATCTGGGGTACTCGGGGCTCCGGGCATAGGGGCAACCGTGGTGAGATTACTTACCAACGGGCCGCGATCTTCTTCCGGGATAACGGGAGCGATGAGCCTGCGGCGCGTCACGCGGACGATCAGGTTGTCCTGTTCAGGTTCCGCAAGTGACGCAGCCAGGCTGGCCAAAGCATCTGCTCGACCGTTCTGCGACCGGGGAATATGGACAATTTCTGGCCGAGAAGGGAACCGGGCCATCAGAAGGAGGGTGCACTCCAACAATGGCACAAGTTCCGGCTTCCTGACAACATAGTCGCCATTGATCTGCTTAATGACCAGCTCGGAGTCCCCTTTCACACACAGATGGGGCACGTCGATCTCGAGAGCTAACTCGAGGCCGGTGATGAGGGCATGGTATTCCGCCTCATTGTTGGTACAACCCTCTGACAACAGGAAAGAGTATGGCAGCACGGCTCGCTCCGGGGTAATGAAGACGATACCCAGGCCCACTCTGTTGAGCTTAGGATTATCGAGTCTTCTACCGGTGGGGCTCCGGGAGGCACCGTCAAAGTGCATCTGCCAGCATGGATCGGCTCGATCAACCGAGAGAATGGTCTCATCAGGAAAGCCTAGATCCAGCGGCTGATCCGCGGAGGTCGGGTGAGCGGCCAGAAAGTCTGCCAACGCTTGCCCTTTGATGGCCTTCTGAGACACATACCTGATGTCGAACTGCTGGAGAATCACAGCCCACCGCGCTAGACGGCCAGTCAACATAGGTCGGCTCAGGATATATTTCAACGGGTCTACCCGAGAAACCAACTGTACCTCATGGTGCTGCAAGTAGTGCCGTAATTTCTGTACGGCAAATACGAGCGCCAGGCAGCTCTTCTCGATGGGGGAATACCTAACCTCCGCATCGAGGAGCATGCGACTGAGGTAATAGAGGCTATTCTCTGTTCCCTCGTTGTTCTTCTGGGCGAGAAGGGCACCCAGGGACCGTTCCAGGGCGGTCACATAAAGGACCAGCGGCTTTCCGGATACGGGCGGCATCAGGACCGGAGGTTGAAGCAGGTACTGCTTGATTTCCTCGAAAGCGGTCTGACACTCTTTATCCCATACATAGGTGACACCCTTCTTCATAAGCCGAGAAAAGGGCTTACACTTGCCGGCCAGATTCGCGATGAATCGGCGTATATAGGCTAAGTGGCCTTGGAACCCTTGCAGTTCCCGGACGGTACCCGGGGGAGGCATCTGGCTAATCGCCCTGATTTTCTCTGGGTCGATCTCAATACCCCGGTATCTTACCACAAATCCAAGGAACTTTCCGGAGGTGACCCCAAAGGCACACTTCAACGGGTTCATCTTCAGGCAGCGTGACCGGAGGAAGCTGAACACTTTCTCAAGATCTTTGAGATGGTCCTGACGCTGGCGCGATTTGACAACCAAGTCGTCGACGTAGCATTCCACCAGTGTGCCGAGGATTGGCTTGAATATGCGGTGCATCGCCCGTTGGTAGGTGGCACCTGCATTCTTCAGGCCGAAGGGCATGACCCGGTAGCAAAAGGTACCTTGGGGGGCCCTGAAGGCAGTGAACTCCTCATCCTCAGGGGCCATCCGAATTTGGTTGTATCCGGAGTATCCATCCATGAAGGAGAGGGCTTGGAACCCTGCCGTGGCATCAATCAACAGCTCTGTCACTGGAAGGGGAAAATCATCCTTCGGACAGTGGCGGTTGAGATCGCGGAAGTCGATGCAGACTCTAATCTGCCCGTTCTTCTTCCTGACCGGCACAATGTTGGCCAGCCATTTGGGGTACTGAACTTCCCTCACGAAGTTGGCTTTGATAAGCTTGTCAACTTCGGCCTCAACCATGGAACCATGGGATGGGTGCATTTTCCTGGGAGGCTGCTTGAACCCGCGATGGTTCGCCGGGAGACCTAGGCGGTGGATGGCTACCTGAGGATCTAGCCCCGGCATCTCGTCATAGCCCCAAGCGAACACATCACGGTGCTGCCTGAGAAAGTCCACGTACTGCTGCCGCTCCTCAGAGGGCATGGCGGCACTAACCAACGTGGGTCTTGGATCGGCCTCGGTTCCAAGGTTCACCTGTATTAACTCATCGACCGTGGCGGGGACGCCCTCCTCAAAGGCTGGGGGTGCATCTTCCACGTCCTCTCCACTCGGGGAGGGATCATCCACGGGAGAGACTGCGTTGGAAACTGCATTGGGGCTACCAGATCCTGCTGGGCCACTGGTGCTGGCGCGGGCGGTCGCGGCCGTCTCATCAGGAGACTCGCGGACCGTCAAGACCATGGCGACGTCCAACCGGTGAATCGGGAGGACGTAAGCGTCATCCAGACTTGCCCAGGGATCGCTTGCAACAGTGACAGGCTCAACCTCACCTGCCAGGATCTGCTTATCCTTGCTCTTGTAATAGTCCGCGTCCAGATAGCGGGCTTCACATGAGGCAAAAGGAGAGGCATCTCCTTGAAGCACGCCTACTCGACCATTAAGGGAGTATTTGAGGCATTGGTGGTATGACGAGGGAACCGCCGCATGAAGGTGAAGCCATGGCCTGCCCATCAATGCGTTATACGCAGTGTCCTGAGAGACTACCATGAATTCGGTGTTGGCAACCAAGTCACCGAACTGGGTCTTCAAACGTATCTTGCCGACCGGGGTTTGCTCGGTGCGGTCGTACCCCTGGATCCTGAGGTCGGAGGGAATCAAGTCATCCTCAGACAACCCCAATCTCCGGAGCGTCCGAGTTGGAATCAGATTAATCCCGGACCCCGTGTCGACAAGACAGCGCCGGACTTCAAGGCCGTTGAACTGGCCGGTGACATACAGCGGACGAATGTGTCCCTGTATAGGAGGGTCTTCATCCTTACCAGAGAACGAGATAACTGCCTGACATTCGGCGTCCTCGATCGTTTCGGCGTGAAAGGCCTCTGCAGCCGCAACCTCTGTCTCAAACTGGAGGGGGCTTTTCAGGGCTTCAGCGAGTGCCTCGCGCATCTCAGATGACATGCGCAGAGCCTCAAGGATGGAGAGCCTTGCTGGGATGTCGGCCAAGTGCTTCAGGACATCATACTTTTTGGCCAAGCGCGAGCTCCTGGTTGCAGGAGATTGCTCTGCGGTTGGTGGCATGACGGGCCTTACCGGTTGGATCGGCGGCCGACTGGTACTTGGCGCATCTCGCTGTTCACTGGTCGCAGTCCGGGAAATGGTCACCGTACTGGAGTCAGGAGGCCGGGATGGACTTGTGGCAGGGCGGAGCTGGTCGCGACGCGGCTGAGGCGGTTCTGCCCGGTCCCATACCACAAACAGTGGCGGAGGCGAATCCGTCATCCCCGGATGGGGAGCCTGCGTACGTTGAGCTCGATCTTGAGCCTGCCGCCTAGTCTCAGTGGCGTGCACGGCCTGGCCGGAGGTACCGACGGCTGTGCCCCGGCGACTCCTGCTGCTGCGGTTCTTCCGACGGTGGCGACGACCGGGGACGCTAGGGAGGTCCACCTGGTGTTCTTCAACGTCGGGAACCGAAAAGGGATTTACCAGCTCGACGGTGTTAACCGAAGCGTACCCAATACCGTCATCGGACGAATCATCCATCACCGGGCGGATCCGAGGAGGGACCCCCATCCCCGGGGGCATGAAATCGCCGAGAGTACGGGATAGTGGCGGAACTGGCGGGGCGCGCTCTTCCTTCTTGCGCTGCCGCCGTTTGCTCCTCTTGGAGGAGGCAGACTGGGACGACGATGCCGAAGCAGCACCCGCAGGTTCTGGGGGCTCAGGCTGATTCAAGCGCGCACGGATGATTCCCTGGGCGCGAATGGTCGTCTTGCGGGCCATCCAGTTATTATACTTCTGGGACCCGCGGTCGGAGACCAGTTGCCATTCGTCCTCGTTGCCACTATCGTCATCTGATCCCACGAACACGCCCGCTACATGTGCTGGAGCTGGGCCCAACCTGATTACATTGTTGTTAATCTGGTCTTGGAGCCAGTCCTTAAACACATAGCACCGCTGGATGGTGTGCCCCAGGGCCCGATGGTAGGGGCAGTAGCGGGGGTTATCCGTGAGATGTGCCTCCTCTGGCTTCCAACACTCAGGCAGTCGCACAATCCTCTGCTCCAGGGCGCTCCGGAAATAACCGGGGACCTGATCCTCATGGAATGAGTACGTCAGGTGTCGCGGGCCCCTGGGAGCGCGGTCTTGACGAGGGGCCGGAGGGGCCTGCCGAGGAGGTGGACCCTGATTATCTCGCCGGGGTTGCGGCGGTACATTACGCGGAGGGGCCGGCCGGTTCTGAGGCTGCCGTTGCTGGGCCGGGAACTGAGCCCGTGGAGGCGGATTCCTGTGAGGCTGCGGAGCTGGCCTCACCGGCAGCAGCTCCAACGGCCTGGGAGCCTCTATCTGGGCCACAGCAGCGGGCTCAGCCCTGCTGGCTCTCCTTGCAGGAATCATAGGAGGCAGCGGGTGTGCCTGGCTGGCCTGTTGTAGGGCTTCCTCAAGACGTTGAGCTTTGTCTGAGAAGTCCCTGAACCCTCCGGGGTAATTCTGAGTGATCAGGGAAGGGACCAGCTCGGTCTTGACGTTCCCGACGCACATTGTCAGCAACTGCTCCTGAGTCAATGGCATGTCAAGGGAATACGTGAGACCCTTCCATCGGGCGACGAAGTCCGCGACTCGCTCATCAGGCCTCTGCTTGCACTTGAAGAGGTCTGCGATACTCGTCTTCCGGGTCGTGGAACTGAACTGGTAGAGGAATTGTCTACGAAGGTCCTCCCAGCTAGTTATCGACCCGACGGGAAGCTGGCTGTACCAGACAAATGCTGGCCCTTCCAGTGTCTGGACAAAGCAGCGAAGCTTAGCGGCCTCTTGCTGCGCCGGAGTCCCCAACATAGGCCCGCACCTCGAGTTGAAATGGGCCAAATGTTGTGGCGGATCTCCGGTCCCGTTGAAGGGGGCGAAAGTGGGATTCCCGAATCCCGGAGGCGCCGGCATGTCATCCACCCATGCTGGGTATGGCTTGCCGTCCGGTGGGATCGCCACCTGCCGAGTCTCCAAGGCTTCCAAGCGGGCAATGAGTGCCGCCATCGGATCGTCCGGACATGGGTTCCAGTCCTGGCGAGGATCTCTAACCACGAGCGCATTGCATGGCCCTTCAATCGGGTCGTCGACCGGATCGTCGAACTCGGCAGCTCGTGGGATGGCTGGCGGAGCGGCCCTTGGGGCAGCGGGAGGAATCCGAGCGGGATCTCTCGGGTAGTCGCGCTGCTCGGGAGGGTGTGGCGAAACATACCGCGCCCTCTTGCCGTAGGCAATGGCCTCTCTCCTGTCGGCGAACACGGCGTAATCACGGTTGCCCGGGAGAGTCTCATCGAGGGGTGGTTGTTCCGGTCCCTGCTGCCCTGGCCTGGGATCACCGTAGTCAGGCCGCCGTTCTGCAGCGCGCTCGGCGAGGAGCTGGTCAACCAGCCTCTTCTGTTCGGCGAGCTGCTGACGTAGCGTAGCCTTCTCGGGATCCTCCTCTGCCTTCCGCATGGAGGCAGATGGGTCGGCGGGCCTTATAGCCTCGCTGTGCTCTTTTCCTTTGCTGACGTTTCGGCTCAACGTCAGTGCTTCAGTGGGTGCGGGGAGCCCCAGGAGGTTCCTCTGATGACGAGTAACTCTCACTGATGGGTCTGACGACGGCTTGTCTTCGGGGGGGAAGCCCCCGTCGAGAAGTTCCAAGTCGTTCCCCTCTCCCGACAGGTCAGCCATATTGACTGTTCCTGTCCCTGGGGATATACCCTCAGGGCCACCCAACGAATCGGGCTGTCGGCGAATCACACTGAAGCGTAGGGCAGCGTACTGCCCCCATCCACGGATATACACGTGGGGAGTGGCTTCCTCGATAACTTTGCGGAGTACTTGAAAGCACTCAACGCATCGTTGTTGGAGGGCCTCGTGGTGCCCAAATGACCCGGGGTGCCGAACCGCGGGGAGCATGGCCAGGTCAATTTGACGGCACTGCTCACCAATATCCTCCAGGTGTAGTTGACTCCCGGGGTATGGCATTTGTAGGCAGTGAAGACGGGAGTGAGTCTCCCGGAGAGTTCGGCGGAAGCACTCGAACTCATCCGGGGTGAGCGATTCGGGTGCATCAAAGCCCGGTCCTGCGACTGGCCAAAACTTCTCAGGGAAGTGGCCCTCTGCAAGGACGGTCCAGAAGCTCCACGACTCAAACTCGGGACCCAGATCTCCTCGGTCCTCTTCCATGGCTGGGAACGGACGGGGAACTGGTAGTGGTGCCGAGGCGGGCCGTCGGGCCGACGGGCTGGCCGGCGGTGAATACGGCGAGCAGGCCGATTGGCCTCCATATCCCGGGCCTCCCCCTGAGGGTGGCGGTGCCCCAGCTACCACATCACGATAGGACGGGCCGGCGAGCGAACATCCTGCCGTAGCATCGGTGCTCGCCGAGGGCGCACCAGATCGTGGTTCGACCGTCGGTCCCCAGAAAAAGTCTCCGGCTTCTCTGATCGAGACGGAAGGCACTTCCGGAGGGGCCGGTACCAACCGCAAGTTTGATCCTTGGGGGTCTACCAGGCCCTCGTTACTCCGGATATACCTTCGGAGAGACGCGGGGATCACATCGATCTCGCTCTCGGGGAGCACGAGGCTGACGTGCCGCATTCCTACCCCTGCCCTTGACTGGCGGGATTGGGGAAGGGGCTCTGTCGCCGAATCGTACTCTGCCTCTGAGTCAGAGAAGCAAACCGGTCGGATCTCTGTCCGGAACTCCGCAACATTCTTCCCTCGGCGTCGACGCCTTGCCTTCCTGCCCCTGGGTGGTTCTTCGGGGCAGGGCTGATCTCTGTCCTGGCGTCCTCCGGCCGCACTGGTGCTGGGGCCGAGAGGACTGGGAACCAAGGTGCGAGGGGCACCGGGACAGATATCAAAGGGGACGCGGGGAGAGATGATCCCGGGCAGGACTCCGGGCCGGGATCGGGAGGTGGGATGACCCATGCCTCCTGGATCGGCCACACAGAGTAGATCCTGCCGGTGAATAGTGCTACCGCGAGGTGGTCCGCGGTGGCTACTGCCAGTGCCAGCAACCGGGAGAGTCAACCCAACCTGCCTTTGGGGCGGTCGGGGCCTCGATCCGGGTCGGGCATAGGAGTTCCCCCGCTCAGGATGCACAGAGGCCTGGCGACTGGAGCCAGCAGTGGCTTGGGCCAATGCGGCCGCTGTTGCTAGAGCCCCAAGGTGGGCATCCTCTTCCGCTCGTGCCCGACGTTGGCGTCGAGACAGACGAGCCGGGATGAGCGGCGCGGGCAGGTGGAGAGCCTGTTCCTCGACTTGAGGGGCCTGGCGGCGATGTCGCCGTGGCCTGGCGGGAGCCCTTATCGTGGATCCCTGGAGCGGACCTCGGATAGGGTGATCCTGGGCATCTTCCACTTCATCCGCATAGGGAAGGGAACTGTCAGAGCGCTCCGGGGATAAACTCCCGAAGCGGTTGGACGTTGAGGTGGGCGGCGGTGCCTCCCTGCGCGGCCCTCGGGGGCGGCGGTGGTGGCGAGGCGCAGCCTCCTCAAGGTCTAGGCGAGCCATTTCCCTAGTGGGGATGACTCCCTCTTCCTCGTATCTCCGCACCAGGGTGTTGATCACCCTTCTCTGGATGACCTCCGAGGGGGAGAGAGGGCGTGGTCGTCCCGCAATTGCGGCTGCTGGGACGGCTGTGGAACGGGCGGGACCGCGCGGAGTAGCCGCGTCGGTGTTTCCCCTGTCCCTGCGCCAGTGGGCGGGTGGCGTTCGGGCACTAGATCGGGCGACCTGATTTCTGAAAGCAGGGAGAATGACCCATTAATACTGACAGGAAAAAGGAATCGACAACCAACCATTAGCGCCACGACGCCTTCCGTGGGGGGAACCCAGGCCCTCGACGTTGCGAGACGGAGTGCCCGATGTCCCTTCCCCAGCCCCTGGCGGGTAAGACTGAATGCTTGGCCGGGCAACACGCCGGTCTTCCAACACCTCTGAAAGCCATCGGTCTTCGTATCGAGGAGAAGAGATTCACGTCGGGTTCACCATTTTTCTGTTTCGGTGCGGATGTGCGTCGGGTTACGCTGTTCCGCCAGGACGCGTTCGCGCGTGCACCCGTCAACCCGAGGGGATGGGCGCGCGGCTTGTGGTCCCGCAGTCCCGCTTTCCAAGGGCGGGCGGCATCCGTCCCTTATTCAGGGGCGTCTGCTCCTTGATCGAAACCGGGATGATGGGATGTCGGCTTCTCCTTCCTTGGACGTCTCCTCGGAACTTGTCGCCTAATCCGGGTCTCCCTCATAGACTTAAGAATGTTCGTGAATCTCGTTCCCGGCGCCATATCTTCATGGACACCGGTTAATTACGCTGCTTCCGCCCGGACGTTCCAAGGAGTCTGGGCGGGGCAGCAACCTGCGGTGAGAAGGCCGGGTGGCTCTGGGTGCTGGGGGCGTGTTGTAACACTGCGGCTCTGCACGTCTGTCTTCCGTCCCTAATAGGGCTTCTCGAAGGCACGATGGCCTGAGGCATCCCGTACTAGGTGCGGGGAACTGTGTCACCTGAGGTTTTCCTCAGCTTCCCGTGTTTAACACGGGGTATGCCGCGAGTTTAACGTCCAGCGGGGACGGCATCGGACCGATCAACACGAAAAGTGGATCAGATGACGGAACCCCTTGCGGGGAACCTCCGACGCTGGGGCCAGCACATGGGCGGCTTCCCAAGTAACGTGGAGTGGAGTGAAGTGGCATGACCCCACCGGGATGTGGCGGCCCGGGTAAGGATCAGGATGGATGATGGAGTAAAGAGCTTGGACCCCAGGGGGGCTTCCTACGTACCGCACGTTAACACGGATCAAAGTCAACGTAGTTCGGGCATACAGTTTAACGTCATGCTGGACGTCGGCAGGCCGACTCACGAAGAGGTCGAGGCCGCCGGGCGGAGGATTGAACCGAACCACCTTGCACGGAGGGGGATGGAACGGCCGGGTGGATCACAGTTTCACGTCATGCTGGACGATAAAAGGGGAAATGGAAAAGGGGGGCTGTGGGGAGGCACCGTGGAGATACACACGGGCGGTCTCCCACAGGGGCGGATTCATAGGTGAATCAACGCAAGCGTGAACCCTGGAGGGGTCCACTGATGGACGAACCGACGTAAATACGACCGGGACGACCAGGTGGTGGGTTTGGACCTCAGGGAGGCTTCCTACGTACCCTGTATAAAAGACAGGGATCAAAGTCCACGTAGTTCATTCTGTCAGGACTTACGCACTTGGGGCAGCCCGGATACTGCAAAACTCAGTTGGAAGGGACTTGGACCGAAAGCAAAAGACACCTCGATCCCAGTCAGACCCTCTACTGGCTTCGGCAGTGGGGAGGTGCAATGGAGATACACATATGCAGCCTCCCACGAGAAACTAGGGGTTTGTAATACCCTGCCCCCGTAGGGAAAAGCCACTCCCATTAAATCGTCCCAAAAGGGGGACAATCCCGACATCCCTGCAGAGACGAGCGGGTGGGGGCCACGTCCAAACCGGGGGAGACCCTGCGTGCGGAGCACGGGATCAGGTTGCGGACGGTTTAGCGTCTTGCCAGACGAAGTACAGTTTAACGTCATGTGTTGAGGACGAGGCACTTGGCAGTTTAACGTCTTGCAGCACGGACGATGGGGGCTAGGCAGTTTAACGTCGTGCAGCTTGGACGGGTGTGCAGTTTAACGTCATGCTGGGCATAGGTTGCCGGACGAAGCACTTGGCAGTTTAACGTCTTGCAGCGCGGACGATGTACAGTTTAACGTCGTGCAGGACGTATATGCAGTTTAACGTCATGCTGGACGTGTATGCAGTTTAACGTCATGCTGGACATAGGTGCGTGTCACTTCGCGCAAGCCTGGAGGGCCGCACGGGAAGACAACGCACGGTGCGGGCACCCGGGATGAGAATCATCGGGTGCCACACAGGCGGGTACCCTTAGGAGGTCAACGGGGGCGACCCTGGCAGATTGCGTGCAAAAAGGAAGCTTTGCGCGCAATACTGCGGGCCGGCGCGCAATCGGGACGGCTGGCGCGCAATTGGGCCAGCGCCTTGCGCGCGGATGCTTCAGATTGCTCACACCGGGCTTCGGATAGCGCGCGGGGGCAACGGCTCATTCTCTAATGAATGGCCACTTGAAAGAAGGGGGGTGCGCGCAATCGGGCCGGATTGCGCGCACCCCGGGGCAATTGCGCGCAAGCGGGTTCTTTTGCGCGCAAAGGCCTTAGGGTGAGTGTTTATTCAAATGAAAGGAGCCAGCGGGGATTGCGCGCGAAGGCGGACCCCGAGGCTTTCTTGCGCGAAAGAAAGGAGGTTACCTGAAGTTCGTCATTGCGCGCGGAAGGGGTTGAATTGCGCGCACGGCAGACGTTTCGACTTCCAGCAACCTTTGAAACGTTGGGGGTCGCCTTGTATTTATAGGCAACCCCGGGCGCGGAATCCAGGGTGCGAGCGCGAAATTCTTCTCGCGGGCGCGGAATCGGGCGCGGCGCGTAAGGGAGGCGCGCGGACCCGCGGCGCGCAGAATTGCGCGCCGAGCCGGCGCATTGCGCGCATCCCGGGGGTTTTCCGCGCGGGACATCACCTTTGCGCGCGGGCCTCTGAAATTCCGCGCACGGCCTCCGGGCCCTCCGAAACATCCTTCCGACTCCAAATATGACCTCGCTTTCCGCATCCGGAGCTTCGTTTGGGAGCAACGGACTTTTCCGGCGTCTACAGAAACATTTACAAAATTTTGGAAAGTATGGTAGTTATAATGTTAAGTGTTATTTCTAGGGTTACTACTGGTATTTTGGTGGATTTGGGCATATAGTAAACATGTTTTGGTTCAATTAAGAACACTAAAATTATTCCATAAGTTATAGAAGTAAAATATTAATGGGGATTCAATCCTCTCAAAGAATAAAAATGGGAATGATATTTTGAAAGTTGAAAATAGGTTCCAAACTTTAGTTAAATTTTTTGAAATATGTGAAAAACCTTGAAATCTTGAAAAAGGGTGACTCATTTTGTTATCGGCACAACAAAAGGTTTATGAAAATTATCAAAATCTGGATGTGAAGAAAGATAAAGGGATGAAAAAAATATCTTGTTGTAGAAACTTCTATCAAAGATAAAAAGTAGGAAAACCCTAGTTATTTTATATAGTGGGTGTTTTTCCCATATGAAAAGTGATTTGAAATTGTTTAACAATGTAAAAAATTTCAAATAAGGAACAATGACACTTGGAAATGATGAATCTGTCCGAATTGAAGGTCTTTTATATGATATTATTAAGGTATAAAAGTTAAAATCCAAGAAATATTTGATTTTTGATGGGATGAAACACAAATTGTTGAGTTCTTGAAAACTTTTTGATGTAGTTAATAAAGTTTTATAGAAAATATGGTTTTTTGGGAAAATATATGAAGATAAAAAAGTTGTTACAAAAGTCCAACACACAAAATGAAACTTTTTTCATGTTATTGAAGTTCATAATTCATGTTACTTAGGAATGATGGAAGAAAATCAATTATGGCATAAAAGGTTAGGACATCTCTGTCAAAGAAACTTGAGAAAGTTTTTAAAGAAATATAGTATCCATGGTATTCTTGATATGTCAAGAAGAATAGATTGGTGTTTCACAATTCTTTTGATTGTTAATATTTTAAATTATTTTCATAATAAAGTTGATATTTGTTCAACTTGACCCCTAAAAATTATTCATTCTGATATCTGTGATCCATTGAGAAACCAATTAAATTTCATAGAGAAGTACTTTATTTCATTAATTGGTTATTTTACTCACATTACTTTTGTTTTTTATTTGAAACATAATTCATATTCTCTAAAGATTTTTAAAAATTTTAGGAGAAGAGATGAGTAAGAATGTGGGTATTATATGAAGAATTTGAGAACTAATAATGGTGGTGAATAAAATAATCAAGAGTTATAAATTTATTTTGAAAAACATGAATGTTTTATTAGTTCATTACTCCATACACACCAAAAAAATGTTTTTTCTGAAAGGAATAATATAATTTTGATTGAAATGGGGCATACTTATGTTACTTGAACATGGTATTTCTCATTAATTTTTGAGGAAAGAAATTATCATAACTATCTATATTCAGAACCTATGTTTATATAGTCCAAGTTATGATATGAATCATTATAAATGTTTTTATGATAAAACTCCAAGTTTGAAACACTTACGAGTTTTTGGGAGTCTCAACATCACCATGAAAAAAGGTGGAAACCTTGGAAATATTGATCTCAGAGGTGAAGATGCAGTATTTCTTGGATATTTATCAGATAGAATAGGATATAAATGTTTCAACAAAGATACAAGAATATTAGATGATTTTATTGATGTAAAATTTATTGAAAAATATAGGGAAGATATATAAAAATAACATGCATATGAGGAAGATGAAAGTTATATGTGCAATTTAAAGAAATCCTTGTATGGGTTGTAGCAAGATCAAAGGTCATAGTACTCCAAATTGGATACCTTCTTAAGGAATTTTAATTTTAAGAAAGGAAGGGTTGATAATAATATGTAAATTAATTAAATTTAGGATATCTCCCTCTTTTTTATTGTATAAGTTTATGAGATTATATTTGCTGGAAATGATGAAAGAAATTGTGAAAGGTTTACTGAAGAAATTAAAAAGTTATTTGAGATGTCCATGATGGTGAAATGAAATACTTTCTTGGGTTTCATATCTCACAAAATTAGAAATACATATTTATTTCCCAAGGAAAGTATGCTAAGGAAATTTTTAATAAATTTTTCATGGAAAATTAGAAACCTTTTTCCACACCAATTTTAGTAGGATCCAAGTTTTATAAAGTTAGAGAAGGTGAATAAGTTGACTCAAAAGAGTTTTAGAAGATCATTGCATGTTTTTTTGTATATGATGACATCAAGACCATACATTTTTTAAGTTTTTACCTTATATTAAAGGTTCCAAAGTAATCCAGGAGAATCAAATATTTTAGATAAAAAATAATTATCAGATATATAAAAGGAAAACATATTTTAGAATTAGGTATGATAGCCTATAAATAATTATTTTTTAGATATACATATTTTGATTGGGAAGGAAGTGTTGAAGATATAATATACACATATGGTGGATTTTCCTTTTTGGGGAAAAGTCATTTAAGTTGGAATACTAATAAAAAAATTCATTAACTCTTATAATGACTAAATATGAGTATGTTTCTGCCACTCAAGCTTCCACACAACTTATATGGATAAAGACTCAATTAGAAGAATTATTTGTTAAAGTGAAGTTACCTATGCTCTTGGGTTGTGATAATAAAAGTGATATAATCCTTACAAGAAATATAGTACAAGATTATTATTAAAAAAATATTGATATCAAATATCACTTCAAAAAAGAGCATGTGTATTAGAATTAACTCAAGATGGAGTATGTTGCTACATTGGAATAAGTAACTGACACCTTCACAAAACCTTTACCAAAGGAGGTATTTCTCAGACTGAGGTTGAACATGGGTGTCCAACCTCTTCCTCTCCAAGGTTGAGGTATGTGTTTCTTTCCCTTATCTAATCGTGTATTTGGATAATATTGTCAAAGGGGGAGAATATTTCATAAATATATCCACTGGTATGTGGTAAACCTTTTAAGGAAGCATGTATATAGGGGGAGTTGTGGATATACTATGAACTTGGCATGTAAGTTTGTAAACCTTTCTGACATCTTGTTGAAATGTTTGTAGAAAACTTGTCTTTATTGGAAATTGAAATAAGCCATGAAAGGTGAAATTCCAAGATGTTTTAAAAGTTTAAGGGGTTTCATAAGTCACTAATTTTGGACAACATGGTTTTTATGTCAATAATTCCTATTTTCTAAAATGATTAAATCACCTAGGCTTAAAATTATTGGTATATAATCCATATACTGAGGTTACAAAGTTCACTAATTTATGAACCTTAGTTGGCAAGAAAATAAAAAGGGGGATATTTTTTAGACCAAGTTGGATGAAAGTTGTTTTTCAGACGCTGGAAGTAGTTTTTTGAAATTGTTTTGTATTTTGTTTTCCAGAAAAGAAATGACATCACTTTGTAAGTTTTTTGATTGAAAATAGGGGAAATATACTTAGTTAATTTGATTCAATTTTCTAATGAAAATCCATCTATTTCATCTTTATGTATTAAAAAATTTTTATGGGTTAAATGTTTTTCCAGACACACCTTGGGGTTAAAATTATTTTTCAATCATTATGACAAAATGTATCGGAGTCTGAATCTCTTGATACAAAATTTGATGATTCTTTTCTTATCTGTATGTTTTCAAAATCATAAGTTATCTATAAACTTAAGATCCAAGCATTGTGCAAGAAAGGTATAAATGGTGGCCAAGTCATTATAAGTGGTGCCAATTGGATTGATGTTTGGTTAGAAATACAGAAGGTTCTGGAAGGATGGAAAGTCATAGAAATATCCTATACAAGTTAGAAGATTCTATTTTGATCCTATTTTTCTCAACATCATGAGGAATTCATGATTACAAGAAGTATTTTTCAAAAGAATAAATTCTATGAAGTCAAATTTTTCTGGTTTCAGTCCATCAGTATCGGATCACCATACATTGAGATAGTTTGAAGGATGTGAAGTTTGAAGGTGTTGAAGTTGAAGTGAAGCATTGCAAATATCAGTCCATCAGACGTGTTGTTACACTAATCTATCAGGGTAATTATTATCCTGATATTTTAAATTCAATTATTAGTATCTATATGGAATCAGGGGAAGAACTATTTTGTTGGAATTTTAAACCAATTGAGATCAAATACTGATCAAGTTGAATAAGATAAACAATGTAGTCAACCATTTTCATAAAAAAATATCTATGTTATTTGTATTTATTTGGATCAAAAGAAAAATAACTTTGATGTGTTTTTAGTTAAGAAATAATGATTGAATAACCGTGGTTTGTTTTGAAAATGGTTTGAGAATCATTGAATAATGATTGACCCCAGTTCATCATAAGTAATTATATATCAATACATTTGACGCATGTTAATAAAGATAAGTCTTTAGATGATGGAATTTATTGGTTTTAGGATCATTATTTTGTGTAAATTAATAAAAGTATAAATTTTTTAAAGAGTTTTTTCGAATTGTTGTTAAAGGGGGTGCTGGTATCATTATAAGTTACAATGATGTTTATTTAAGAAACATAAGTCTAAAAAAGTTGAAACGATGTTTATGGAAGAATGGTTTCAAAGTTTTATGTCTTTTAGATGATAAAATTTATCAAAATGATAAGTCTTTAGTTTTATATGTTTTCATGTGGGTCAAGAAAATCATAGTTTTCATATCTTTTTAACATAATGAAGAAAATTAGAATGACAATTAGTATTGGACTGATGAATTGTTAGGATGTTTGAAGCAAGTTGAAGTCATGAGAAGTTTCAAGATATTTTTATAAGTATCAAGAAGAGTTAGGAAGTACTAAATAATTCAAATATGGGAATGATATAAATGTGAAATTTGAGTTTTGGGGAATTTACTTAAGTGGGAAAACTTTTCAAATTCCCACCCATTACACTTTTGAATATACTATAAATAGAGGGTAGTACATTGTAATTTATAATGATGGAACACTGTTCATGTGTGGAGAGAGAGATAGAGATGAAATTTTTAGAAGAGAGAAGAAGTTTCTAGACATAGTTTTCCTGAGGAAGTTTTCTATAGAGAAGAAGAAGAATAAGTGAGAGGTTACCGGATCAGACCAAGTCATTTGATGCATGTTTCTGGGGAATGTTTGAAGTGGTTCAGAATTTTTTATAGAGTATTATTTATTATCTATTTTTCAGACTGAATAATTAGACCCGGGAATAAAATAGAGCCATTGAACTAGGCTTTTTATAAGTATAAAAGTGAATTTATTTCCTACTGCTGGGCAGGAAAGTGAGGAATTCTGTTATAAAGAAATAAATAAGTGGAAGTTTATAAGGTATTACAATAACCTATTTTAAACCAAAAGTTAAAGGTTTCTTAACTTGCTACAAAAACTTGATTTACATTATTCGTGCTAAAATAAGCACATGAAATATTGTATTGATCATAGTGTTAAAAAATGTAAGGGTATATCCTACTTGTTGTATCTATACAAAAGGATTGTTTTCTAGTGGTTTGTGTGGTATTTTATTATTTATAAACCATTCCAGAGACTATATACTCTTGTTGAGTAGTGAAATTTGTAAATAATTGTGTTCCTCTAGTTATGTGAATGTTTTGTTTTAGTAAAATTGATTATTATTTAACCAGAGGCGAGGGATGCTTCATGAGAAAGTTAACATAAAAGAAAAACCTATCACTAATTAACCCCATCTCCATCTTAGTGATACATTAATCTTGGTTGGGACTTTATTATTGAGAAATTTTCCACTTGTACACTAATCCATGAAATTACCACATGTTCCACAAATAAAGGATGACTCGATGAAGGTAGAGTCATTTCCATTTCTTTTATGACAAGAGTGGACCACATATCAATAAACTAGATGGAATTAGTTTAGAAGCCTCTTTCACCATAATTTTAGTAGAATGGGAACTCTTCATCAGGGATTCTATATCCTCTATAGCATACAACAATACTCCCCCTTGCATTAAATATCCTAGAAGGGTTACCTTTTCTCTCGGATCCTCTTATATTTGATGATGAGGAGGATTTGGGAGACACCCATATGACGTTTGAAGAGGGTTTCTCCACCGTTTTTGATGAGTTAACCCAGGTGAAACTTGATACTAAGTAATATATGAGGCCAACATTGATCAGTGTAGCCATGTCCCCAAAAGAGAAGAAGAAATATTATGTGGCCTTCATGAAACAACTCTACAACATATTCTCCTGGAGTTATGATGAGATTCCAGGGTTAGACCCTCAAGTCACCATTAATCACCACAAACTCCTAGTGAGTTATCATTTTTTTAAATAGACTCCTAGAAATATTCACCCCTCTCATGATTATGTTGTCAAGGATGAAGTTAAAAATAATATTAAATACATCTTTTTAAGGGAAGTTTAGTACCCCAGGTGGCTTGCCAAAATTGTCGCAGTCAGGAAGAAGGATGGGAAGATCAGAGTATGTATCGACTACTAGGACCTTAACCTCCATTTTATGAAGTATGATTTTATACTTATAGAGATATACCTATTTATGGATGATATGGTTGGGTTCTAGGCCCTCTCTTTCATGGAAATACTTTCTAGGTACAATTAGATCTAGATAGACCCCAAAGATGAGGAGTACACAACCTTTACAGAACCCTAATGGGCTTTCTACTATCATGTGATTCTCTTCATCTTGAAAAATATAAGATCCCCTTACCAGTAGGCCATGAACCACATATTGATATAGATTCTCAAGGAATTTTATGGATGTTACATGGATGATCTTGTTGTCAAATGCCACCAGCACCGAGACCATCTCAAGGATCTTGAGAAACTATTAAGCTTCCTCCACTCCTGAAACTTGAGGATGAATATGCTAAAGTGCACATTCAAGGTTACCTCTAGATAATTTATTGTATTTTTTGTAAGATACAGATGCATTAGTATCGACATATATAAAATCAGGGATATCAATAAAATACCTCCCCCAAGAAATATCTGGGAGTTGTGGGGACTCCAAGTCCACTTTTCCTATATGTACTGATTAATTTCAAATATGGATAGAAAGTGTGATAAATTATTGAGTATCATGAATAAGGATACCATTTACTAGTGGAAAGATGAGTTCTACACTACCTTTGAGGATATCCAAAGTACCTATTACAGCCTTCGGTTCTGATGCCACAAATCTTAAGAAAGAATTTAGTCTTCTACGTGACAACCCTAGAATGGTCCCTTGGAACCCTTATGTCCTATAAAAACAACTAGGGTAGGTAAAATATCCTATACTATCTCATTAGCATACTCCTCAACATAGATACTAGATCATCCCCCATCTAGAAGATTTACCTAGCATTGGTCTCCACATTGCAGAAGTTATGACCTTATTTGTAGAATCATGAGATACAATTTGTGTCTCGAGTAGACCTTATAAAATATATCGTTAATCAAACCATGCTAATGGGATGATTGGCATAATGAGGGTAATACTTCATCAGTTCGACAACAATCCTTTCTCAAAGAAGGATTCCAACGGCCAGACATTGGAAAACTTCCTAGACATGCATCCCACCCTCAAATAACAGAACCTAGATGCTAATTTACTAGTTGAATATATTATCTTAGTAGACCAAGATATATCGTGTTGGAAGATGAATTTCAATGGTGCCTCATGGAGCTCGACTGATATAAAGATCAACAAACCCAAGCTTAATAGGGCGGGCCTAGGAATAAATTTAATCACTCTGACACAGGTCTTCTTTCCATAATCATTATTGTTTTTAGAAGGCTACACCAATAACAAGGAAGTGTACCAGGACCTTATTACTGGTCTCTAGTTATCCCTTGAGATTGATGTAACTTGTTTACATGTGAAGGGAGACTCCGATTTAGTCATCAAGAAGATCAAGGGTGACTATGTCATCAAAAATCAAGACAAAGTGAGACTTATGGAATGTACCCATTATTTGATGTCCAATTTCTTTCCTAGAAAAAGGAGAATCATGTTCCTCGATTGTATAATGGTCAATTCAGTGCTTTAGTAGTACTAGACACATCACATGTAGAACCAGACGGGGTTGATCTGGTCATTCATGCGTCACACCGGAAGGTCATCGACCTCACCACCTTAGATGTCTGAAAACAAAAGGTATATCAGCTAGCTTCAGTTAATTCTATTCTAGTACCTACTATTCCCCCACCTTTGAGGTAACACCCGATTAATTGACTCCCATTGTCGAGTATCTTCAGCGTAACATTCTCCCGAAAGACCAAGTTGAGCACAAGCAAATCTGCTAGCGTAAAACATAGTTTACCCTCCAAAGTGGGACTAACCATGATAAAACCCTATAAAATCATAGGTTTGATGGAATTATCATTATTTACATACAAGTAGACGAGATACCTCAATTTATTCAAGAGGTCCATACCGGATCTTATGGTTCCCAATAAGAAGGATTGATGCTCTCCCACCAAATTTAGATGTTGATATATTTCTAGCCAGCCATGGATCATGAATTCATTAAGTTCATCAAAAGGTGTTACACATTTCAAATCCACACTAACATTATGCATAAACCATCAGATATTCTCCAAACTACTAAGTAGTCTTATCCCTTTTCAGTATGGGGACTCGACATTGTGGGTCCATACCCTCCATAAACAACTTGAGTTTGATAGTTCATTTTTACCGCAACTGAATTCTTTTCCAAATTTGTGGAATCAATTCCCCTAAAAGAAGTAAAGACTTGGACCGTGATCGAGTTTACGTACTCCCACTTCATCAATCGATTTTGAGTTCCTCACGCGATTCTCACAGATAATGACACTAACTTTTAGGCTACCAAGATGAAGAAATTGTACACCATGTACAACATATGGTTTAACTCTACTTATCTCTACCATGCATAGGAAAATGGGAATATTGAGGCATTCAATGAGACTATCTCTAACATCTTGAAAAAAATTGTGGGCTAGAATGAAAATAGTTAGCCTGAAAATCTCCCCAACACCGTTTTGGCCTATCATAATACGACTTGAAATTCCTCCCAAGTGATCCCATACTCTCCAGTGTATGGAAAAAAGGTAGTTTTACCCATTTAGGTTTAGGTTTCATTAATCTAAATGGTTTTTATGATAAGAGTATCCCATAAATAATGGCTGAAGTCTATCTAGGTGAGTTGGAATCTATTGAGGAAAATATGATTTAGGCCCTATATAACATTGAGAGGCAATACATAGGATATAGAGAGAATTAAATAAAAATATTATCCACTGTTAATTCCTCCAGGGTGACATGGTAATGGATCTAAGAACACTGATGATACTCAGAAAAGAGATGCCTAAGTTGGAGCCCAAATGGGAAGGACCTTACTTTATCTACAAGGTCTATTCCATTTGAGTATACTCTTTAATCACTGTGTATGGAGAGTGTATCACACCTCTATCCAATTTTAGGTTTCTCAATAAGTACTTCACATGAAGGAATATGGTCCAAAATATATGACCTTAAACTTGGATTCTTCTTCCAAGCATTATGAACTTAAATGTTTTGCATCCCCAATGGTCCGAGCTCTATGACCTTAAACCATTAGTAGCAATAGTCTGAGTTATATGAATTTAAAATTAAAAATACAAACATCCTTATCACATGCAATTAAACTATATCCTTAACCTTTATGAAACCAAGATGCCTCACATGCTAAGTCTAGGTTGATCAAAAAACAACATCCTTAAAATATTTCGTTAAATCGTAGGATTACTCCATATTAAACTAGGATGCCTCATATGATAATTATGGGATGAAAAATAAACAACATCTTTAGTACATGACATTAAACTATATCATTACCCTATATGAAACCTGGATTCCTCATATGATAAGTATGGGATTAAAAAAACAAATTCCTAAGAACAAGACGTTAAACTAAAACCTTATCCTTTGAAATGAACACAAGATGCCTCATATAGAAAGTGTGGGTTGACTAAAAAATGAAAACATACTTAGAACATGATGATAAACTGTAGCCTTTCCTCATGTCATAAACACAGGATTCCCCATGTTATCCATGAGATACCACAACATTCTCTACAGAGAGGATACCACCCCTCTAGTGTTGGACTTACACCACGTCATGTTCCATTACTATGTGTGGATTAATTCACATACCCATGTGATAAACAGTGATGTGTAGACCCCCTTTCTCCATCCTTGTATCTCGTTCATCATAAAAACCCTTTATCCTTTTTGAACCACTTACAATCCCAATATCATGACCTTAAACTATGTACAGTTTGTTCCATGATATTTATGTGGCACAAAGGCTTGCATCTATCTCCTTTTTCATCGAGTTTTACCTCTTTCATTCCATGTAAATACACTCAAAACCAACATTCCCTCGGTACAAGAATCATGAATTTAATTTTTTTCCAAATTCCATGGTCAAATCGGTATGACCTTAAACTATGTGAAACTCACTTCTAGATCACTTTATCTGGTGCATAGCCTCCTTGGATCCTTGAATATCAAGTTTTAACTCTTTTACACCACTCAAACATTATCAAAGTATCTACCCATGGTCCAACCTCTATGACCTTAAACTAAGAGTCATGGTCCAAGATCTATGACCTTAAACTAGGAGTTTTGGTCCAAACATTATGAATTTAAACTACATGCATTCCCCATTCATTCACATGGTTTGCTTCACCCCTGGTGTTTTAGCAAGCCTGTGCCCTACCACCTTCCATAATTATGTGTTTCTTGATTCCCATTATGATGTGAAATGTAGTGATTCTTAAACCTCCTTTCTTTGAGCCTTGCCGCAAATTCACTACAAAAACACCCATTAACCACAATACTATCACCCCAAAACGGGCCTCCTATTTAGGTAAAATACCCAATCATATCACTTGACCCTTTATTAGGAAGATATTCCCTCATGAGTTGACATGAGTAAGAAAGGAATGGTAATGTCAATGAGAAATCCCCCCAACATCCTTATAACAAGATGTTAAACTATAGCCTTACCCTATATAAATTTGGGATGCCTTATATCCCAAATATGAGATGATTATGTATCCTCACTCAAGAGGACAACCACTAATGGAATCAATATCTTACCATGACATGCTCCATAACTACATGTGGATTGATTCCCATTTTTATAGGATATGTAGTGATTCCCAGATCTCATATTCTATGTCTATCCCCCTTTATCAACTCATTACAGGGTCTTTCCTTCCCCAACATCATGACATCATCTTGAATATGGTTTGTTGAGTTTTGGGTGAAGTGGTTCTCTTTGGCCCCCATTTCATGATGGGTTATCTGTCTTTCATGTCACATAAGACTCTTTAAAATACCCTTTATACTTGGTTTTAAGATATATGACCTTAAACTAATATCTTCCCATATGGTCTGAGCTCTATGACCTTAAACTAGTGGCAACTATAGTGTGATTTGTACGACTTTAAACTTGAAGGACCAATGTTCTCAGCACATGATATTAAACTGTAGCTTTATCCCATATGAAATTTGGATACCTCATATGATAATTATGGTATGATAAAAAAATCCTAAACCCTATGAAACCAGGATTCCTCATATGATAAGTATGTTATGAAAAAACATCTTCAGTACATGATGTTAAAATGCAGCATTACCAAGTATGAAACTGGGATGCCTCATATGATAAATATGAGATAAAATAATCTAATATCCTCATCACATTGTGTTAAACTAGAACCTTACCCAATTTGAAACTGGGAAGCTTCATAATATGATATGATTCAATATCCTCGTGAGAGAGAACATCACCCTTTGGTGGCAATCTCCTACCATTCCATGTTCTTGAACTACGTGAGGCTTGATTTCAATTCTCCTGGGATATATAGTGATTATTGAATCTCAAATCATGGGCCAATCCCTACCATAAAATCATTTTAGGGTTTTCCCCTTCGGTCTTGGATTTATTCTCACATACCAACAAGTTCCTCTAGAGCATTTGAGAATATGGTAGAATAGTCCCCAAGGCCCTCAATATTCCCTCTAGGACATTACCCACTTTAACTTTAACAATTTAAAGTTTCTTCTATTTGGAAAATCATAATCCTATTAATATGAATGGGATCCTTAATAATAATGGCACCTGGACAAACTAGACCACCTACCATCCTAAGCTCATGCACAGAAGGATCCCTGATAATAGATAGTGGTTCCCATGTTTTGAACTTTTTTAATGGTCTGTACCACATTTTCACCCCATATTCAGTTGAAATAAGTGTGAAAATTTTTTGTTGAACATTATCAAACTTTTTTCTCCAACCTTTGATCATTTACCTTTTACTATTCAGATATTGAAAGTTACAATAACTCTCACATGATTTTTCAATAACTTTTTACCCTTGTTGTTTTCTCCCCAAAAAAATGGAAGATCAGTACTGCTCCTTGTTTCTCACATCAATCATGAACCATTTGGGATTAGGATTTGGGAGGGAGTTTTCCAAAATAAAGGTTGAGACATAGGTGTTCCCCTTTGGTCTAAAATCTATGACCTTAAATTAGAATCCCATGTCCAAGAATCAAGACTTTAAACTGTATGTAAGTTTTCTTGGGATGTGTCATGTGGACCCGTGCCTACTCAACCCTTGATTCATGTCAGGTAACCTACCTTCCATACCCTACAAATTCCTTTGATATAAACCTCCATGGTCTATAAATTATGACCTTAAAATATTTAATTTTTTTTGAACTGTATGGCCTTAAAATATGATCCCATGTCTAAGCATCATGACATTAAACTATGTAAAAGTAACCCTGGTAATTTTTCATGTCATACCGAGACACCTTAGACTAGAATTTTTATAATGTTGTTTCTCTTATATTCCATTCATGTTCTTTCAGGTCGTTCAAACCCTATGGTTAGAGGTTTATTACCATAAACTATGATCCCATTCCCAAGCATCGTGGCCTTACACTGTGTACAATATGTATTTGGAATTTTTGTGTGTTAGGGAATAATAGGATCCTCATTCACATTAGGTTACCTCTCCCCTATTCAATGGACATACCATTTGATACACACAAACCCATGGTATAATCATTATGAACCTTAACTATTTGTGACTTCTTGGTTTGACTAGTATGACCTTAAACTATTTAAGGTAAGACACACAAATTCCAATAAAGTTGAAAAACTGTAAGGGAAACCCAAGGAGTCTGACTCCCCCTGTCAGGCCACTCCCATGACCTAGGAAAAATAAAAGCACATAAAGAAAGAGGTAAAAATATAACAGAGAACCACTATGGACCTTGGTAAAAAAACATATCCAGGTTCACTGAACCCATCAGTTTAGGAAAAGTTATAGATAAATATTAATTTACCTTTTCCTTAAGAGCTCACCTAGGAGGTACCTTATTGTGTTTACCTCTTATGATCTAATCCACCTTGGTCAGGCTGGTGTTATTCATGTTGGTTTACATGTACAAGTCACAAGATGCTAACCTATCCTATGAGTGTCCCAATAAAATGATGTTAAACAATGTAGTACATTGTCCTCACCATATGATGTTAAACTATGTTTCTATCACCCGCACCATATGAAATTTAACTAAGTGTCCATATTACTCATTTCATGATGATAAATAGAAAATAATCTTAGGCCCTTTCCGAAGGAGCCACTTTCCCCCTTTAGTGTTGGTCATCTTCTACATAGTTCATGTTCTTCAACCATCACTCGACTTCTGAGATGAAACTCCCCTTGGAAGATGATTATAACCATTTTTCATAATGATATTCCTACTCAATGTTCTCTAAATCAATGGTTTCATAAATATGAGAGTGTTTAACTCCATATGATAATTCCATCAGATAACCCTCATGTTTCTTATCCACCTTGACTTGGATCCCCATCAATCCTTCACATATGAATGTCCCCCCTTGATGGAATGGTTCTTGGCCACAATGTCTCTCCTAACGTCCTAGGAACACTCTCCAAAATACTTTTGATGAAATTTTGAGATAGGTCCCATGTTTCAAAATTGGTCAACAATCAACCCCCAATTGTTTTTACCCATCCTCATAAAAATGATAATGGATTCTATGTTTTGACCATGTTCAATAGTTATCCTCCATTATCATGGTACCCCCTTTATATTTTAAATATAAGGTGTCCTGATTTATGTAACGACCCAAAGTTTCATTAATGGAAATCCCTCTTGATCTAATTAAATGTCTCTTTATGTTTTTATAAAATGTCAACTTCATTGGTTTTATGTTAAGAATTTTGACCGTCGCTAATATAGCTGTTGAACAGTGATCACATGATTAGTATAAATATAGGGCTTTAACACATCCAATTTTACTTAGACAAAAGAAGCGATGGCCTCATCCAGTAGAATTTCCCCATACAAAGCCCATTTTTCAGAGCTCGGAAAATAGGTGGAGTCATTGGGCTTCGCCCTTGACCAAGCCCAAGCTGAGCTTCATCTTGTCAAGTTCGAACGTAACCGTTTATGGGAAAAGTGGAAGTTGATTGAAATTACCACTCGAGCGATGCTATCCGAGCCACCCCAAGAGTCTGTCACCATCACACACCTTACCCTTAGGTCTTATGCAGCTGTTTTAAGGGGTTATGTAACAAATAAGTAGTACTATGTTCATGTACATTATTTTTGTATATAATAATGAATATAACTTCTAGTCATTTTTGATACATTGAAAATAGTTTTTAAAGTACAAATGGTGTTTTTAGTTATTATTTAATGAAGAATTACATTTTATTAAATTAAGGGATTTTTGAATTAAAAAATATTTTAATAAAATATTATTATTATTATTAAATTAATTTTTATTAAATATAAATGATCTTATAATTTTATGAATGCAATTATAATTTTTATTAAGGTTTGAAAACCATTTCTGTCAAAACCCGTGAATTTTCGATAAATGTCAGTTTTTATATTAAAAGTGAAACTTCACATATTTAGAAAATTATTTAGATAAAATAAATGTTATTTTTGGAATCAGGATGTCGAAATTATCCAATGATGAATTTTTCATAATTTTCTGAGACAGTCACATTTTTGGGTAAAAATTAAATACCGTTTAAATATATAATGTGTTTTATGACATCATAATGACCCAATAGTGATGTAATAAAATACTATAATCTTTATGTTCGGACAATATATGTTTTAAAATTAAAATAATTTTATTTTGGGTTTGTTTAACTTACTTTTCAAAGCATTAATGGACCCCTCAAGACTTATTCAACACCCTGCCTTTTTAAATTAATTTCCATGGGCGTGTGACTCACCTCCACATAAGGAACCCTAATATTTTAAGAAGTTTGGACTTTGGACTTATAAAATATTGTTTTCCTATTCCCTTTTTCAAAAACCATGGGCAAAAACCATGGGAAGGTTTGTGGTTTGGATTAATTTAATATAAGGGGTCCCAAACCTAAATAATGAAGAATTCCCTCACCTTTCCTATATAAACCCACCCAAGCTCCCACTTAATCCTAACTAAAATCCCTTGTAGTTCTTCCAACCTCTTCCATACTCTCTCTATAATCCTACCAAGGTGCCCCAAGCTCCCAAGAAGCCTCTCACAAGCCTCTCTCTAGCCTTTGGAAGCACACTTCCAAGTAAGGGTTTTTTCTTCCTTTCTCTTTTGTCCGATTTTCTTTAAGTTGTTTTGCCCTTTTAATTTTAATTATGAATGTTGGGGTATGATTTAGAACCTCCCTCATACTGCCATCTTTATATTTTAATGATGGGATACCCCTTTCTCTCTCATTAAATTCCTCCCATGTACACCCATTACTATGCCGAAATTCCGAAAGGAACTTCTCTCTCCTCATTTATATTCAAGCAATACATTTGTATCATGAATATAAATTCCATTACAATTGTTGGGAGATGTATCTATATGACCGACTTACTTTACATTACATGTAAATATGATGAGGAACCCCTTTCTCTCTCATCAACCGTTTTTATGAATTCTTATGTCACGTTGTTATGCTGCTGAAATCGCTCCGATTTTCTAAGCCAATGCCATTGTGTAGTGAATACCATGCCCATTTATCCATCAAGGGTATTCACCTTTATGCACATTTACTTATTGATTATAATATTTCATGTATGAATTCCATATTCCTTTATCTTGGAATAAATTATTATGTTTTATGAATCCATGTTTTATGATCCATGTGGCACACTTATGCATGAAATGAAATGTTTAAGAAGGGTGCGCCCTTATAGCGCTCCAATGTATTGGGTAGAGTATAGTATCATGATAAGTCATGTGAAATGAGTGTTTAATCTTGATAATTCAAGTGCAAATAGGGTTTACTCGTGCTTTATGTTCAATGAGGATTTACTCATGCTCCATGTGCAATGAGCCTTGGCTCATGCTAATTCCATGTTAAGTGTTGTTGCCACATTTCCATGTTATGATTATCATGCTTTATCATGCCTTTATGTTCATGTTTCTTATATGCTCTATTGATATGCCTATTGTCTAACATGTATTGTACTCCTCATGTTATTCCATGTGTACTCCCTTACTGGGCTTTATAGATCACCCTTTTCTTATACATGTCCTCAGGTTATCCCATGCAATGCTAAGTACGAGGGAATATAGTGGTCATGTAAAGGAAGTATTCAATAAAGATGTTGTATTTCATGTTTTAAGTTTTTATGTAATGGTCCTAAGCCCCAAAGACACTAAACCTCTCTATCTTCTTTGTTGTATCAAGTGAAGTTGTATGTAATAAATCATGTTTAATTTTGTAATAAAAGAAGGGTTGTCATAGTGGGTATCAGAGGATAGGTTTAGTTATTTTTGGGATTAGGAAACCCTTGTAAAGCCTTAGAGACAACACTAAGTATAATAAAAACATCCCTAAGTTTTGGTAAGCACTGATTAAGTGGTTTATCAGACAAATACATCCCTCTCTGGATACGAGCAGGTAGAGGCGGCTCTGGAACAGATGTATCCTAGGGGTAAAACCCGAAAACACCGCTTTGAGCTAGACTCGAATAGGAACTGGTGCACGAAAATGGGCCTTGCTGCACTCTTGGTTACGACACTCCCAGGGGATATGTTTTGATAAATTCACAATCTTAGTATGAACCCTTATTAAGGGAAAAAATTCCCCTAAGAATATATGTTAGAAAGTAGATCAGGAAAAGCCTAGATTAAAGCCTATAGACTCATGAGTTAAGGAAATGAAAGTTTATTGATAAGTCATCAAATTTTGTCTTTGGATTACTCTTTATGTGTTACCCCTAACATTCCTTTTATTCCATCCAATGGACGGTAATAGGAGGAATCGGGCTAACAATCGATGTGAAGATGAGTGTGATGACTGTACTAATGAGATGCCCAATCCAATGGGAGTGGGAATCACAAACTTTTTCACACTTCTCTCTCAGCTAACTCAAGCATTGAATAGAAACACATGTCAAGAGGAACGTTCAACCCCCCCTAAGAAAGAACGAGTTGTTATCGAGAGCTTCATGAGACAAAGACCTCCTACTTTTAGTGGATCATCCGATCCCACAATCGCTGAAAAATGGATCAACTCCATTGAAAAGATATTCTCCATCCTTCAATGTTCTAAACAAGAGAAGGTTCTCCTAGATGCCTATCATATGGAGGGTGAATCTGATCAATGGTGGATGTTGACCAAAAATACGAAGCCTGAGGAGGAGATCGAGGCGTTGGAATGGAAGGATTTCCGGAATATGTTTTTTGATAAATATTTTCCGGGCACCCTCTGGCTTAAGATGGAAAGGGAATTCCTTTACCTCAAGAAAAAAGATGAAGAATCTGTTGGAGCGTACAAGGTAAACTTCACAAGGCTTGCACGATACGCTTCCGGCTTTGTCGTTACCCCCGAATGCAAGTTTGACCGCTTCTTTGGTGGGCTGAAGCCTAGCATGCGGAAAGCATCAGTGATCCATGACTTCGATAGCTATGAGGAAATTGTCCGATGTGCCCTCAAGGTCGAAATAGAGATCAGGGAATCACAAGGGTATCATGGGGACAAGAAGCGTAAGGTGGAATTCAATGCTGGTGGTCCGATGGATAAATCCAATGGTGCTAAGAAGATCCAGCACCCCACTTTCCAAAAGTGCGGAAAAAAGCACCCTGGAAATTGCCTTAAGGGGACGAGAAAATGCTTTAGGTGTGGAAGAGAAGGGCACCTAGCTGTTAACTATTGGAAAGAAAGACCCACAGTTGTGACAGAGGAGAGGAACGCTCCGTTCGAACCTCACCATGTTGTTCAGTGCTACAAATGCAAAGAACTGGGTCATTTTGAAAATTAGTTCCCTAATCCAAGGGTTTTTGGAGGTGACCAACAACCTCAAAAGCAGCAAGGAAGAGCTTTTGCCATCACTTCTGCTGATGTGAACCCTTACAATGAAGTGGTGACAGGTACGCTAGTTATTCATTCAAGAATAGTGAACATACTTTTTGATTCAGGTTCTACACATTCTTTTATATCTCGAAAGTTTAGTAGAACAATCCCAACACCACCACAAATCATGGAAGTAAAGATGTCAGTGAGTACGACAAATGGGGCAATCATTGCATCCCCTGAATATAAGTCTTCCCCTGTCATAATCCATGGATTGAATTTCCTGGTGAACCTCGTCATACTCCCTCTGGTGGAATTTGATGCAATTCTTGGCATGAATTGGATTTCCTTATATAGAGCCAATATAAATTGTCGGGAGAGGGAAATCACACTCCATATGGAGAATCGACCCCTGATTCTTTACAAGTGTTAGGAGGAAGATGAATCTCTTTTAGCTCCATCATCTCAAGCATGTATATTACTGCCTTATGAGCACGCATATCTGGCTCAGATGATTGAGTACAAGGAAGAAACCATCCTTGAAGAAATGCCTATTGTGAGGGAATTCGCTGAAGTGTTTCCTAAGGAACTTCCTGGTCTTCCTCCTAGAATAGATGTTGAGTTCTCAATTGAACTTATACCTGGGGCGCTATTGATATTCAAGACTCCATATAGAATGGCTGTTGTTGAGCTTGAAGAGCTGAAGAAACAAATATAGGAGAATCTAGATAAAGGGTTTATACGCCCAAGTGCTTCACCATGGGGTGCACCAGTCCTCTTAGTCAAGAAGAAGGATGGGTCAATGCGGCTCTGCATCGACTATCGTGAACTTAACAAAATCACGATAAAGAACAAGTATCCTCTCCCAAGAATCGATTACTTGTTTGATCAGCTGCATGGAGCACAATACTTCTCCAAGGTGGATTTGCGGTCGGGATATTATCAAGTAAGGGTGAAGAAGGAAGATGTCCCCAAGACTGCTTTTCATACAAGATACGGGCACTATGAATTCATAGTAATTCCTTTCAGACTCACCAATTCTCCAGAAATCTTCATGGACTTAATGAATAGAGTCTTTAGAGATTAGCTAGACAAATTTGTGGTAGTCTTTATAGATGATATTCTAATATACTCCAAAACCAAAGAGGATCCTGAGGAGCATTTAAGAACTATACTGGAGACTTTGCGCAAGGAGAAGCTCTATGAAAAGTACAGCAAGTGTGATTTCTGGTTGAAGGAAGTCTCATTCTTAGGCCATATCATCACAAGCAATGGGATATCTATGGATCCATCCAAAATAGATGCAATTGATGGATGACCGAGGCCAACATCAGTAACAAATATCCATAGCTTCTTGGGGTTAGCTGGATATTATCGACGATTTGTGAGAAATTTCTCACGATTTTTCAACCCTCTTACCAAGCTAACTCGGAAGGGAGTAAAGTTTTCATGGAGTGATGAATGTGAAGAATGCCTCAAGGAGTTGAAAAGGAGGCTTATCACTGCGCCCGTGATCACTTTACCCACAAGTGGGGAACTCTTTGTGGTATTCAGTGATGCTTCAAAGAAGGGATTAGGCTGTGTGCTGATGCAGAATGATAAAGTGATATCCTATGCCTCAAGGAAGTTGAAAATCCCTGAGCAAAACTATCCAACACATGATCTGGAGTTGGCGGCTGTGATCTTTGCCTTGAAAATCTGGCAGCATTATCTCTCTGGATAGAAATGTGAGATATATACTGACCACAAGAGTCCTAAATATATATTCACACAGAAAGAGATTAAAATTCACCAGAGAAGATGGATAGATCTCATCAAGGATTATGACTGTTCAATACATTACCACCCTGGGAATGTAAACAAGGTGGCAGATGCCCTAAGTATAAAGGATCCGGCGATTCTATCAATGATGAGAATTGAGAAGGATCCAATCTTCTTAGACTTGATGAAGATGGACATGAGAATCATATAGAAGGGAACATCATCAATCCTTTCATAAATGATTGCTCAACCATATCTTTTGGAAAGGTTAAAGGATGCACAAAAGAATGATCTGGGAATTCAGGAAAAAGTGGAAGCTATCAAAAAGGGGAAATCCTCAGAGTTTAATGTTAATGAAGAAGGAATTGTGTGGTTTGGGAAAAGGCTATGTGTTCAATCATGTCTGGATCTGAAGAAGGGACTTTTGGATGATGCAAACAGTTCAAATTTCTCTATTCACCCAGGGAGCACAAATATGTATTGAGATCTCCGAGAAAACGTTTTGTGGGATAATATAAAGAAGGAGATCACTGAATATACGTCAAAGTGCCTGGTGTGTTAGAAAGTGAAGGCAGAGAGGCAGAAGTATAAGGGGATGATGAAACCATTTCCCATACCACAATGGAAATGAGAGAACATCACCATGGACATTGTAACCAGAATTCCAAGGACATCCAAAGGCAATAATGAAATCTGGATTGTTGTGGATCGTCTTACAAAGACTGGACACTTCATTGCTATTCGGGAGGATTTCTCATTAGATCAACTGGCACAGATATATATCAGGGAAGTGGTAAAGTTTCATGGAGTACCACTATCTATTGTGTCTGACCGAGATCCAAGATTCACCTCTAAGTTTTGGAAGAGTCTTCAACATGCTCTGAATACTGAACTGAACTTCAGTACGACCTATCATCCTCAAACTGATGGCCAATCCGAGTGGACTATCCAAACACTTGAGGATATGTTGAGAGCGTGCTTAGTGGACTTTAAAGGAGGATGAGATCAACATATTCCTCTGGTTGAGTTCTCTTATAATAACAGTTTCCACTCGAGCATCCAAATGGAACCATATGAAGCCCTGTATGGGAAAAGGTGAAGAACACTGGCATGTTGGGATGAGGTCGGTGAACGTAAGCTTCTTGGACCATAAATGGTCGAAGAAATTGTGGAGAAGGTGAAACCCATTCATCAGCATATCAAGGTAGCCCAGAGTCGATAGAAGAGTTATGCAGATAATCGTCGACGAGACCTTGAGATTAAATTTGGAGACATGGTGTTTCTACGCATATCTCCATGGAAGAAGTTCATGAGGTTTGGAAGGAAAGGGAAGTTAAGTCCAAGGTACATCGACCCCTTCGAGATTCTTGATCGTGTCGGGGTTGTGGACTATCGACTAGAACTTCCACCTACTATTGCCAAAGTACATGATGTCTTTCATGTATCCCTCTTAAGGAAGTACATACCAGACCCTTCACATGTACTCTCTTCTGAGGTGGTACAATTAGAAGATGATCTTTCTTATGAGGAGCAACTAGTGAAGATCTTAGATCGTAGAGAAAAAGTTCTACGAAATAAGACAATGCCCCTCGTCAAGGTGTTGTGGAGAAACCACAAGTTTGAAGAAGCGACTTGGGAATCGGAGGATATGATGAAGTTGAGTTACCCACATTTGTTTTAGTGTGGGAAAAGGAAAATTTCGAGGGCGAAATTTCTTAAGGGGGGAATATTATAACGACCCAAAGTTTCATTAATGGAAATCCATCTTGATCTAATTAAATGTCTCTTTATGTTTATATAAAATGTCAACTTCATTAGTTTTATGTTAAGAATTTTGACCATTACTAATCTAGCTGTTGAACAGTGATCACATGATTAGTATAAATATAGGGCTTTAACCCAACCAATTTTACATTGAGAAAAGAAGTGATGGCCTCATCCAGTAGAATTTCCCCATACAAAGCCCATTTGTCGGAGCTCGGAAAAGAGGTGGCATCTTTGGGCTTCTCCCTTGACCAAGCCCAAGCTGAGATTCATCTTGTCAAGCTCGAACGTGACCGTATATGAGAAAAGTGGAAGTTGATTGAAATTACCACTCGAGCGATGCTATCCAAGCCACCCCAAGAGTCTGTCACCATCACACACCTTACCCTTAGGTCTTATGTAGATTTTTAAGGGGTTATGTAACAAATAAGTAGTACTATTTTCATGTACATTATTTTTGTATATAATAATGAATATAACTTCTAGTCATTTTTGATACATTATAAATAATTTTTAAAATACAAATGGTGTTTTTAGAAATTATTTAATTAAAAATTCTATTTTATTAAATTAAGGGATTTTTAAATTAAATAATATTTTAATAAAATATTATTATTATTATTAAATTAATTTTTATTAAATATAAATGATCTTATAATTTTATGAATGCAATTATAATTTTTATTAAGGTTTGCAAACCATTCTGTCAAAACCCGTGAATTTTCGATAAATGTCAGTTTTTATTTTAAAAGTGAAAATTCACATATTTAGAAAATTATTTATATAAAATAAATGTTATTTTTGGAATCAGGACATCGAAATTATCCAACAGTGAATTTTTCATAATTTTCTGATACAGTCAAATTTTTGGGTAAAAATTAAATACCGTTTAAATATATAATGTGTTTTATGACATCATAATGACCCAATAGTGATGTAATAAAATACTATAATATTTATGTTCGGACAATATATGTTTTAGCATTAAAATAATGTGATTTTGGGTTTGTTTAATTTACCTTTCAAAGCATTAATGGACCCCTCAAGACTTATTCACCACCCTACCTTTTTAAATTAATTTCCATGGGAGTGTGACTCACCTCCACATAAGCAACCCTAATATTTTAAGAAGTTCGGAATTTGGCCTTATAAAATATTTTTTTCCTCTTCCCTTTTCCAAAAACCATGGGCAAAAACCATGGTATGGTTTGTGGTTTGGATTAATTTAATATAAGGGGTCCCAAACCTAAATAATAAAGAATTCCCTCACCTTTCCTATATAAACCCACCCAAGATCCCACTTCCTCCTCACTAAAATCCCTTGGAGTTCGTCCAAACTCTTCCCTATTCTCTCTAGAATCCTCCCAAGGTTCCCCAATCTCCCAGGAAGCCTCTCACAAGCCTCTCTCTAGCCTTTGGAATCACACTTCCAGGTAAGGGTTTTCTCTTCCTTTCTCTTTTGTCCAATTTTATTTAAGTTGTTTTGCCCTTTTAATTTCAATTATGAATGTTGGGGTATGGTTTATCACCTCCCTCATACTTCCCTCTTTATGTTTTAATGATGGGAGACCCCTTTATCTCTCATTAAATGCCTCCCATGTACACCCGTTACTATGCCGAAATCCCGAAAGGAACTTCTCTCTACTCATTTACATTCAAGCAATACTTTTGTATCATGAATCTAAATTCCATTACAATTGTTGGGACATGTATCTATATGAAATCCTTACTGTCCATCACATGTAAATATGATGAGGAACCCCTTTCTCGCTCATCAACCGTTTTTATGAATTCTTATGTCACGTCGTTACGCTGTCGAAACCACACCGATTTTCTAAGCCAATGCCATTGTGTAGTGAATACCATGCCCATTTATCCATCAAGGGTATTCAAATTTATGCACATTTACTTATTGATTATAATTTTTCATGTATTAATTCCACATTCCTTTATCGTGGAATAAATTATTATGTTTTATGAATCCATGTTTTATGATCCATGTGGCACACTTATGCATGAAATGAAATGTTTAAGAAGGGTATTCCCTTATAGCGCTCCAATGCATTGGGTAAAGTATAGTATCATGATACGTCATGTTCAATGAGTGTTTAATCATTCTAATTCAAGTGCAATGAGGGTTTACTCGTGATTTATGTGCAATGAGGATTTACTCATGCTCCATGTGCAATGAGCCTTGGCTCATGCTAAGTCCATGTTAAGTGTTGTTGCTACATTTCCATGTTATGATTATCAGGCTTTATCATGCCTTTATGTTCACGTTTCTTATATGCTATATTGATATGCCTATTGTGTAACATGTATTGTACTCTTCATGTTATTCCATGTGTACTCCCTTACTGGGCTTTATAGCTCACCCTTTTCTTATGCATGTCCTCAGGTTATCCCATGCAATGCTAAGTACGAGGGAATGTAGTGGTCATGTAAAGGATGTTTTCAATAAAGATGTTTTATTTCATGTTTTATGTTTTTATGTAATGGTCCTAATCCCCAAATACACTAAACCTCTCGATCTTCTTTGTTGTATCAAGTGAATTTTTATGTAATAAATCATGTTTAAGTTTGTAATAAAAGAAGGGTTTTCATAATTTAATCTATTCATCACCCCTTTGTTTACATATAATTAAAAACCACTGGATTTACCCTATTCATGCTATTACACCAGCCCTTCTAAGTGAGTGTTATCTTATTTAACCACATTAAGTGGTTGAGTTACCTTGAACTTCTTATTTTTCTAGGAAACATTGAACTCCTACCACTTGGGATACGACCGTTCAATGAGAAAGTCCAAATCCAGTGCATAGAGGTTACTAGAGTCTACTCAACCGATACCTATGCTTACTAGCTAATGGTAGAGAGATCCCACCTAGTTTACAAGGTCAACCTTTGGAGTGTGGGTGATGAAGTTTCACATGCATCTCTTTTACTAACAATGAATGAATTAGTTCTCCTTCGAAACATTCGAGCTAGAATCCTCAAATTCCTTAGGTAGTGCAAGCTCATATGGAAGAAATAACACCAATAAATTAGTGATTGGGTCATCCGCATGCATTTCCTAAGGTGGGATAAACTATAGGTCTAGGGAAAAACATTCATACTATACCCATAACCCTTATAGAGATCCTAAAATACCTCCTATAACACCCCCAAGGAAGTATCATCTATCAGAGTCTCCTCAACCACCTTCATTAATGGAACTATCTCACCCACCTTTTTCAAGGCCTCATCCCCAAAAATCACCACCTATGGAACTTCTAAGATTGGTGTAGCCACCATAGCCTCTCGGATTACCTTAGTTTCTAGAACTATATCTAAATCTTCCATTAAGGTTTTAGATACAAAATCTACCTCTTATAAAACTTCCATGGTTGTTTCATCCACTACATCCTCCTAGACTAACTTTGTCGAAGGCATACCATCATATTCCACTACTGTTGTAGGCTCGGGCATCGTCACAACTGGCTGGGATATGAACACTATTTGAACTACCATTTGGAACTTATTATTATCCAGGCATGATTTATAATAATAAAATGGTGAAAGGAAAGGTAGAAATGGGAAAGGGATTAAAAGAATAGTACAACCTGATGATTAGTTTGGTGAGATTCAAGGGAAACCCCCTAGTGAGGTAATTACCACCATAGTTTTCACCTTAGTTGTAGGTGCCACTATAGTCGACAATTAGATTCCTATGACCAAAACATCAGGGAGAAGGCTTGTTCTTATCCCTTCAGAGGTTGAGGTTCCCTCAACCTGTAATTGAGATGAATCACGAGCCTCCCCTTCCCCAGTGCTCTCTAATTATGGAACAAGTAAAATAGAGTTATATAATAATCTTAGAGGCTTGGTAGTGTCAAATACATACAATATCATAAGATTTACCTAATCAATGGCAGGTCCTCCATACCCAGGAGAGTCTTGATAGGCATTAGTTCCCATAGAATCCTCATCCAAAACCTATTATAGAGGTACATGTGAAGTTATCTCACTTTAAAAGAGGTATTGAGAAGAGATAATTCCCAATATCACCTTCAATTAGTTGGTTAGGTGATGCATAGTGTCGTGAGTGTATATCAGGTCCTCTAGCTCTGCCATATATTTCACTACCTCAGCTTAGGGGATGTGGAGTCCAACCCTCTCCTAGTCCATCACAATGATGAATATCTTATCTTTATTGAGGCAATGCCATATCTCATGGAGAGTGGTTATTTTCTGATGGATATCCCCACTCTCCTAAGAATCAGGGAAGACTTCATCCCAAGGGACATCTAAACGGAATAGTCACTTCCTCATACCTTGGATGTGTGCCCTTTGGACTACCCTTGAGGGCCCACCTTCCTCTCGAAACCAATTTCCTAGGAGTGTTTAACCTATTGATGCTCCTCCCCCTAAAGATTCCACCTATGTAGGGCTAGAAATTTATAGATCTACATTTGTTTCTCTACCCATTGGAACAACTATGCCTCTATGGTGGATCCTACCCACCATGTATCCTTAACCCCATGGTTGTGGGACCCCTACTTCATTCTCCTGAGTGGTTAATTACCTCAACATGTCCCTTAGATATACACTTTCCCATCTTAGTGCATAATTGTGGTTGAGCCCATATGCAAAAGTGGGAGGTGGACGCTTGTTTTGGACCCTTCCATATTTATGTGCAAACATTCGTCATATATTTCTAAGAAATAATAAATTTGTTTCACACCCCCGTTTACACTATCAAGGTCAGCCGCTAGAGGCATAATAACTGACTCATAGACTGATGTGGGGAATGTGACTCATAGATCACCTTTCTATCAACCCTCTCTGTCATTACCCTACCTAGAAAGGCCAGAAGTTATGACCACTACTCAATAGACCCGATGCCATCATCAGTCACCATAATCATGATAATGGATAATTAGTGGAATAAGAAATGTTCCTCCAACACAATCCTCACAATAATGCCAATTAAGACCAAATTGAGAGGGTTACTCTCGATGATGTTCATAATTCATGGAAAAAAGTTTGTACTGAGAGGGGAGATAGGTTTTGGATGCTAATATCCCCCCATGTGAGAAACTACCCAAAAATATATGAAATATAATGTCCCACACACACGGAGGGGTGGGGGTGGGGGGTTTCCTCAGGATAAAGTGGCGAAGTACCATGTTAATCTTTGTAAGAATCTACATCATGAGATTGATGCATTTCCCCATAGCTATCCTGATTTCAATGATGAAGGTGCTTTTCCACACCCCATGTGTATATCCCTCACTAGAATAATTCACTCATAGATCAGTACGGTGATGAATCCCTCTATACTAAACAAGGGATCCTTGGTATTCAAACTATATCACCATATCTTCCACTAGATTTCCTCAATAATCCTCCAATATGAGTTCTTCTTACCTTGTTGGAACTCCCCAAGGCATTGTCGTGGATTCCCTGGTATCCAATTCACTGGTTCCTTCAAAAAATACCCAAACCACTACTTGAATGGGATATATTTCACCCCTAGATTATTTTCTATTGTCTCTTGCACCAAGTGTAGGATGGACCCTGTAACGACTAGAAACTGCTACAAGTCCTCCTAGAAATTATTTGTGGGGAGGAATTCATCATACAAGACCCCTTGGATCGGGATCCCAGTAATCTGATGGAGATCCAATAAGCTGATGCCAACCTCTCCATGATGTAGATGAAATGTGCTGGTGTTTGGTGACCACCTACTCAATAGTTTCATCATAATGTCTAGGTGATGGTAGATTTAGAATTGTAAGGACCATGTTGCCTTATAAATCCCGACAAGTTTCATCTCCGCATAAAACTCATGTAAATAATGGAATTTTCAATATGCCTAAGACCATTTTATATAAAATTTTAACCATAGAGTAGGTCCCATCCATTTTTTCCATCCCTTGAGAGGGTTCCCTATGCCTACCTTGAGAGTTATATCATGATGAGGGGGATATGTATCTACCTCTAATGCCTCTTCACTGACACTGTTCATATGATTCCATAGGGTGTGCGTAGTGAGAGACGCATGATACTTCATGATATAGCCCCCAAGAGCCTAGTTTCACTAGTACGGTCCAAGTGTGCTCCTAATGTAGTAGTTAGGATCGTCTTTATCATCCCTAGGGATGAACACATTATCCCTTACCCCAAAACAATATAGCAATGACCTCTTTCATAGTGGGTATTCCTAATGAGCCTCTGTTAGTAGTGTAGTAAGTGTGTCATAATCTAACATGCTCTAGATTATCTCTCAAATCATAAGGCTTCGGACCATATCCTTTCAATGAGTTGAATAAAAGTTTGCACCATCACCAACAATTTTTCAAGAATTTAAAAGGTTTAGAATTTGGTTTGTAGAAGTTAGTCCGTGGAGGTTTGCTCACAATGATTGGGTACATGGAATCTGTGAATTCCCAAAAGTTTGTTTGTGGAACCAGAGTTCAATGAACATGTGTGTTTCATGAGTGATAAGGATTGAGATCAAAAAATTCTCATTAAGGTATTGATTTTCATAAAAATATTTCACTAGACCATGTTTTTCAAATATCTTGTGGTCCATAAAGGGGTCACACCACTATTTATAGGTTTACAGTTAGAATGATTTTGGAAATAGGGCTTTCTAATAACCAATTTTTGGTGGTTTTCCCTTAGAATCCAAACCTAATTTCCCTCATCATATCCAATCTAAGGGGTGGGGTGGGGGTATTATTTAATTCCAAAATATACGTGTCACTAGAGAGGTCAAGGAAGTCATGATCAATTTTAGGTGAATTTGGGAAAAAATGACACAAAAAACCACTTAAGGGACTGGATTCATGAAGGTAAATACCTTATTGAATTACCATATATCTTAGAAGTCCTGAATAGATGGATCTTTGATGGTAACCTCTTAACAATGTAATTTAGATTCATAGTGTTCCCTTTCATGGAAGTCCCTGACCATGCAGGGCTTTGATGGTAACCTTCACACAATGTAACTCTGGTTCGTAGAACCCTGTCAGTTCATGAAGCTCATAATATTTCATGAAATCCTTCATATTTTGTGAAATAAATTCCCTTTACTCCAATAGGCCTATAAACCCACCTATGTATGATTTTTATGAGGATGTTCCCTTTCAAATTCCAAGAAAAGATCTTAATTCAAGATACTCAGAAGCTTCATGAGTGAGAGAGAAGATGGATTTACAAAGGTATACATTTTTTTGAAACGGCCTCCCATGGTTTTTTGAGAACCTCAAAACATGACAGATATTCCCTTTTCAAAGTTTTTTGGCCTTCACATAATAAGAAAGGCCTTTTTGGCTCTTGTGGTTTTGCAAGAAAACTATCCTTCCTAAAACCAACCCCATGGGAACCAATACTTTTCTTCGAGGTATGGTCAACATGTTTCGTAATATATACTCTTTCATGTGACCCCTAACCTCCATGAGATGATATATCTCTATAAGACCCCTGGCCTTCACAAATCCCCAAACTTTTTTAAAACCCTAAATTTCATGAAACCCATCCTCTAACCCTATCCATGGTTCCTCCTATCAGCAAATTCCCTTTTTTAAAGGCTGAGTACCCATGGCCCCCTTACCAACCCAAGACTAGTTCAACCATACTCCAAATATATGTATAACTAGTACCACCCAATCTACTTATTTCACCTTAGAATATGTAACCTAATTCTTTTTCCCAAAACATAGGTACCCTAACATTAGGCTTCCTGATTTCCACCCATCCATAAGTGTCTATGCCATGCTCTACCCAGAGTCACATGACCAGTGTAAATGTAATCATAAAGATGGTTTCACCAATGGAAATGAATTACCTATCTCACAAGAGGGTCCTTATGATGAATCTTACTCTTTCCTTGACACGGTCTCCCTCAGGGTGTAAATCCCCATCTACATCCAAGCTGCATGATGTAAAACTTCCTAGCTCCACATCATAGTCGTAAGACATTAAACTACATGATAAAATTGTCTCCTCTAGAATTGGGGATGGTCTCATTGATTTAAGATTCAAAAATTCCAAGAGGTTTCTAATGGGTTTGTTCGTAGAACCAGAAACATTCAATGATTCCATATCCATTTGGACATACTTTCCAAAGGTAGGTTCTCATTAGTTGTGAACTGATGAGACTTAAGAATTTGCATCGGTCAAGAGGATGGGAGGTTGGACTCATCACTCCTTTTTGAGGGGAATTATTGTCTACTTCCAGACTCTCTTTATAGATTTAAGTTATGTTCGTGAATCATTATTACATTACCAAGTATGAAAATGAGATTTTCTTTAGATATGACAATCAATGATTAATATGTATGAGATTTAGAGAATATTTTATAAGTATTTTAGGTTCTTCATCGATAGAGAATCATCTGTATTTGTTTAGATATTCTTAGTCAATGGTATCCTTTAATACATTATATAAAAGTCTCTTGGTCATTATGATGACCATACTGTTTTTAAAGCCACTCAGCGGGGTACTTGAAGTTTATTGTCATTCATAAGGACATGAATTATTTCAAAGTTGGGATCCTACCAGAGATGGGCTACCTACGTATCCTTTTTTTTAGAAAAGGAATCAAAACCCATGTAGTTCGAGTAAAGAAGTATGGGGTTTATTCATGATTGATGGTTCAAAGAAAGATGTCATAATTACTTTTACACTCTAAGCTCACGTGAGTCATGCTCGGTATGAGAAACAAGAGGTATTGGTAAAACCAGAAAATTGTGCCATCATAAGAAATGATGTGGGGATTATATATGTATGACTGCCCAAAAATAGATGAAGATTTGGTTTTACTTCAAGGAAGAAACCCACGAACAAGGTCCATAAAGGTATATGTGCTTTATGGATATTTGGATACTCTAACTTAGGGGTTATTCCTGAGGAGGATTCCCAAATTAGGAGGGGACTTGTGATTGGGTTTTACTCCTAATAAGGAAGCCCAAATCAAAAGTAAATTAAGACTGGTTAAGAGAAATTATGACTGAGGCTTATTCCTGAGGAGGAGGCCCAGGTTAAAAGGTTTTGAGAACTGGGGCTTACTCCTGAAAAGGAAGCCCAGGTTAAGGGAATTATGACTGGGGCTTACTCCTAAGGAGGATTCCCATATTTGAGACTGGGGCTTACTCCTAAAAAGGAAGCCCAGGTTAAGAGAACCATGGATGGGGCATACTCCTGAGGAGGATGCCCAGATTTTGGGAACTTTGAGACTGGGGCTTACTCCAAAAAAGGAAACCCAGATTTGGAAAATTATGACTGGGTCTTACTCCTAAGAAGGATTCAGAGTTTAGGGGACTTGGGGCTTACTCCTTAGGAGGATTCCCAAATTAATGAGAATTTTTACTGGGACTTATTCCTGAAAAGGAGGCCCTGGTTAAGGATTCTCTCATCTTAAAGGATGAGGTTTAATGAATGATATCTCTAACCTTAGTGACATAAAGATGTGTAAATCACTAGGTTTTTACGATATGTTCCACATAATTCCTTTCAAATAAGGAAGCTAACAAAGGAAACATGCCATAAATGGCTTTGAAGAGGGGGTTGAAGGCTGAATCTTGAATAATAGAGGTGGATAGGCATATAAGGAGTGAAATGGGAAGGAAGGGAACCCAAAAAATGAGCGGCACACAAGTCCAGCATGGGTGCGCAAGTCTTGGTCACGCAAGTATACCTGCTCGACCCAAGGGTACTTGCGCAGTGATCAATCCTTAAGGTATTTCTTGGGAGAGAATTGGATCATGCCCTTAGTACTATCCCTGAGGCTTCCAGAGGAGAGGCGCGCATGTTCTGTTGAAGGGGTAAGGACACTCGAAAGTGTGGCCATTTCCCTTAAGGGCTGGCCACTTAGGTGCACAAGTGTTGTTGAGTTTCAACACTTAGGCCTCTCCCCCCTCTTTAGATCTTCCGTTCCAGGTAAGAAATTACCTTAGACATGTTCAGAAGCTTCGAGAAGAGACTAGGGTGCTGGGATCTCAAATCTGAGTTTCTGGAATTTTTCCTCCTGAAATGGGGGGCCCATAGGGGGTATTTATAGGCTAGTGAAGACCCTGGGCGAATTTCATAGAGGGCGCGCAAGTCACCTGCGTGACCACTGGGCGGCACACATGTATACTTGTGTGACTTTGGTGGAACCTGCGTGACTCAAGTGCATTTGAACCTTTTTTCAGGCTTTTTTCAATTTTTGATGTTTCTTCAAAGGATGAATCAATTTGGGTTCAAGGTATTTCCCCTTTTCAATTCGTTAGACTCTGTGATGGAAAGAAGCATAAACAAAAGCCCCCCTTAGAGTTGGATCCGAAAGAAATGAGGATGTAACTCTGGGGAAGAATAAAATCAAGGAAACTTCGGCGCGCAAGTGTTGAGCGCGCAGAGGGTGGCACACAAGTGCAAGTCGCGTAGGCCTCAGCGCAGCTGGTTGCGCGCGTTGGCTTTTAGGCACACATGGTTGAGTCCTGGCCTATATATATGCATCCATTTCTCGTGCAAAGCATCGAATTTCAGAATTTCGAGCTCTTGCCGTGCAAGTTCCCTTCACCGCACAAGTTTGATATGTTTTCTGCTATTTCTTCACTGTCATGCTACTTTCAAGGTATTTGGACTTGCGCGGTGATACTTTCGCACCAAAAACTTGCGCGGCACATCCATACTTACGCGACACATCCATACTTTCACGCCAAAATTAGACTTGCGCGCCTTAATGACTTTGCCATTTTCTCAAATTTGTTCACAAATTTTATAAAAAATCAACCCATTTAAGAGTTAATTTATTTAACTTTTGTGCAGATTCAATGGATCCCAAGATAATCGGAACGACTGATAAACTGTCTAGCAAGCTTATTGATGATATGATGAGAATCATTGACCATGATTATTATACCGTCTGTGACAGAACTCTCTCGGATTTGGCCAAGTACCTGAAGAAGTATCATCTTGATTTCCCACAAAGTATCTATCTACCTTTGTATGGATATGGTCATCTGTGAGAAGTCACCATTCCATAGGTAAAGAACTATCTCCCAATTTCTTTGTTTCAGAATTACAACAATTTTTCTTCAGTAAATATCTCAGGTGGAGGAGTATTTGTAAACACCGGAACAGTGGAGAAGGCCTACATAATGCATCACAACCCATGTACCTCAGATCTAAAACCTAACAAGCCTAAGCCACAACTGCATTGTTATCCCTAAATATTACAAAACTATCAGATGGATCAATCCAAAGGCTGGAAGAAGAGTTGGGACTTTCGTCCTGGAGGAGGTGTGAAGCCAACTTGGATGTGGGCATACTGGGTGCGGCAAACCTGTGCAGATTTTGTCAAGGATCTGAAAGTAGCTGCAATATATAAAGCCGTCTGGGCTGGGCAAACATATGTTTACAGGAATGATGATTTCATGCCAGATATACTCATCCATTGGAGCCCAGAAACCAATTCTTTCTATATGACTAATGGAGAAGTAGGTATCAGTCTATGGGATTTCCACAAGATCTCAAGAGATCCAATTTTGGGTGATATGTATGATGAATTCATTCCTCCCAAGGTGACTTGGAATGATTCAGAGTGGACCCCAGCTTTGGCTCGGGAATTATTGAAAATCTTTCACAAGCTCAAGAGTTCAGAGGCCTCCCAAACTCATTCTAGAAAGGACATTCATCCAGAGGAGTGGATGAGTATGTTTCTTACCAAGAAAAAGGATAAGGAGCCAAAGGAGACGGGATCCAAGGAAAAGGGATCGAAGGGGAAGGGGCCTAAGGAGAAGGGGCCCACTCATCCTACTAATTGCCCCAAAACAGAGAAGAGATGTGCTCCAGGCACATTCTGGACGACCTTGGAAGTAGGATAATTTGAGAAGTGTGGATATAAAGTAAATTAGAGAATCCCAAAGAAGAATCGTCTGGCGGGCTTCTTGGCATTGTGGTTTAGTGTTTATCTTTTGCCAGTCAGAGACTTTAAGGGATGTGTCAGGCCAGGGACCTTCGTTATTGCAGCCAAGTTGGCTGAGGGGAAAATGGTTGGGTTGGCTACCCCCATTTTAGCAAATATTCACAGGAGCTTACTCCACGTTTTCATGGGTAAGTATCCTTTGAGAATAGTGGGACCATTCCATGTTTTATGGGGATGGATCACCACTCACTTCAGAACGTATAATGTACAAAATAGAGTACAGATTCCCGAAAGTTCTTTCAGGCCTTCAGTGTAGGCATTCTCTGGAATTGCTCCACTAGATCTCAATTCCTATGACATGAAGGTGAGGCTGAGCATGCGTAAGGAATTCAATTTCTTTCCTTACAGAAATCTTCCAACTGGGTGGTTTATTGATGATAGAATAGCCAGCCTAGAATTAAGGGCAGACATGCTGGCCTGCAGAGATGGTGTGCTGGTCACCAAGATTGGAAGAGAGATTATATGCGCGGCTTATGCTCCATATAGATTTGCACGTCAATTTAAGTGTTTGCAGCAGACTGTTGTATCTCCCCCAATGCATGTCAGGTTAGAGAAACATCCAATGGTTTCCCAGAAACTATGGTTGCTAACATCTTGGGAGAAGATGGGGAAAATATTTGATCTACCAGTTGATAAAGTGGAAAATAACTTGACTACTTGGTATGCAGAGAACTGGATAACATCAAACCCTGGAGGGGTTCTGAATCACCCGGTTTATCAGGTGGGAAAAAGGAAGAGAACTGTAGAGAAATAAACCATTTATCTGGAAGGTGATTCTTCTACACCACCTGAAGCTGATTCTTCGGATTCTCAAGATGGGGATGATGAGGCACAACAAACAGAAAAGTGGCCTCATGCTTGATATAATCCTCCAGTCAGAATCAAAAGACCTACTCCATCAACTCCTGGAAAGTTACTTCATTGTGGAAATTTAATCACCATTATTTTATAGAGCAAAAAGTCTTATTTTCTTATTCTATATCTGTAGTTGTAGGAGCTGGGAGGAAGCTGAAGTCCAATATTATAGTACCTTCCTCGCAACCTTATGGTAGGCATACTGAATATTGATGACCAGAGGCTATCCAGACATGGCAGAGTTTATACTGTGATGCTGAAACTGCCTAGATGGATTTGTTCCAGGGGATACAATTCCCTAGAATAGGGAAAATTCTGGCTTCTATAGATATCCGTTACAAGGATAACATTGATGAAGTGCGGGATTACATCAGAGAGCTATAAATGCTCATATATGCCACTGATTATTCCATTCCTGTCACCAAGAAGGTGAAGGAAATGATAAATCGTGGCGCCACTAAGGGGACTGGTGGTTTCGGAGATGAGGAGTGGCACGACTACGTGGCTCATGAAGATGTAAGTCTCTTTCCTTATTTTCTTTGTAACTTGATTCTAGTTAAAGCTTTGTTACTCAAGGAAATTATTTTCTTTATCCTGCATCTTGAAAATAAAGGAACTGTTGAGGTTCCTTCACTACAGTATAGCCCTGGTGGTACTGCCATTGGGGATAATTAATCTCCTTGTGAGTCAAGTAAGATATCCTCAGGCCATCAATCCATGTATGAGGAGTTGGACAAGGCTTTCCATTCTCCAATTAAAGTACCTGTAAAGGAGACTGGCAACACTCCCAAAAAGCCAAATAGATAAAGGCATCAAAGGAGGAAGTGCACAGCTAAACACTTCATCAGTAGCGGTAAGTCTTTCGGATAATCAAATGTCTTAACCCATTAAAAGGTTTATCATTTTCCTTGGGATTGCAGGGGATTCTTCAATTTCTCCTTTGAGGGAGAGGATTGACCTTCCTCTAAGAACAATAGAGGGTGCTGGTGAACAATCACAAGTTCAGGATAACTTGACTGCTCTTGGAGAAGAGCCAACATCTGTTCCCAGTATCCCTCCTGCTGCTATTGCAAGGAGAGAAGAACCTAATTTTGGTAAGTTAACAACGCTTCATAAAATGTTGAATGAAACATTAAATGATTTCCACTCTGTGATACTTTAGGTTCAACCCCTGCATTAGAGCTTTTGGCGGCCATTGAAACTAATGCCGCTATTTTATCTGAAGATGCTATCCAGGGTCAGAGACCACTAGATGAAGGTTGCCAAGAAGACATACCAAATGCTCCCACTGGTGAGATTAACCAGGATTCTTAGATTACATTGGATGAAATGATGGGACTTGACGCATATTTTGAAGATTTTTTAGATCATGTTAACTTACCATGTAATTTATAAGATTATGGACGTGAGTGTTATCCTTCATCCTTTAAAATATAAATTCTTATTACATGTCTAATCATGATCGGTTCAAATATGCAGCTCTATCTGATCAAGCTACTGAACTACCAATTACTGAAGGGGTTACAAAAAACCCTACTATTTCAGAGGCATTAGCGCAAGTGGAGATGAACCTCATAGAGCTTCCTCAAACTCACCCTGAAAATCCTGTTGAAGCTTGGAAATATGGGGAGGAGCCTTCTCAAGTTACTGATCTACCGTTGGGTAAGGGATAACAATATTTGCGACTGTACTTAATTTGCAAGACAACCAATTAAATTTTTTTATCCTTTGAAACTTACCAAATCTTTCAATTGATTATGCAGGGCCATCAATTTTAGTGACTTGATCTGGAGGTAAAGCCTCAGCCTCCGCCCCAACGGGAATTGAAAGTGAAGATGCACCGGTCAGGGGGGAAGGAGCAGAACATGGCACTTACCTAAGTGCATTAATACTAGATTATATTCCCCCCCTGTGATAGTGATGCTGAGTCGGATCCAGAAGTACAAAAGGCGCTCTAATTTTCATGACTCAAGGCATGGAAAAAAATGTGGAAAATCATATCTGAAGTTCCTCTTGAAGAGATTTCATCAAATATCCTGGGACTGTCATCCCTGTTTGTTTTTCTGGTACTTGGCAGTTTTGGATATCAAAAGATCCATGTCGCGGTAAAAGAAGTCATCTTAAGGAGGGAGAAAGAGAAAAAGTGCCGTGAAGATCTGACCAGGGTGAATCTGTCAGCCAATATCAGTGAATTTGAGGTTGCGGTATCCTGAGATGAGGCTGACTATGCTGCCAAGTTAAAGGAGCTGAAGCATAAGATCAATGATAAATTCATCCAGCAGATGCAACTTCAGCAATAGTTAGATGCTGTTACTGAGGAAATTGACCAACTCAATAATTCATGGGAGGGAGATCAAGCAAATGGGATGGAAGCCATCACGGATGCCAAGAAATCACTCCATCAGGCTGAAAAGAGTGAAGTTGGTCAAGTGCATGAGCTTCAAGTGGCTGCTGATGAATCTTGGGATGCTGTACATCAAGTGAAGACTTATGTTGACAGTCTTTTGTAATTCCTAGAAAAGAGAAGAGAATCCAGTCTGTGGATGTCCTTCTAATTCTTGTGCATCAAATGGAAAAACACTTTCATTTTCAATCATCTGTGCATGAATTTTCTCGCTACCTGCTTTAAATTTTTACCTAAGCCAATGGGCCTAGTAATCATAGTTTGACTTTTACTAGGATTATAGAAATAACCCTAAAAACATTGAAACTTTTAGTTGATCAATACTTCCTAAAATCATACAAGATGTATGTTTAGTGAGATGAAACTTGACTTCTTTTTTCAGAGTTCCTTTTTCTTTTGTGAGAAGTTTAAATTCATGCACGTTAGACATAAAAATTATAATGTTTAAGGTCGAAATAGCTTTGACCGGATAGATTAACATTGACTCAATTCCTTGATAATTTATCTTAAGACATATTACCATGTTCAAGTATGAGGGAAAATATTTAAACAATGACTTAAGAAATTTTGAATCTGAGGGATGACATGAAAAAGGGATAAAAGGCATTAGAAGAAGTATTGCCCAAGAATGAAGTTACGACTATTTAACAAACCCATTAGGGGGTTGAATTATGCAGGGCCACCTAAGGGCATTGGCTGCATAGTCAAATAATAGAATCTTTTGGTTGATAAGTCTGGTATGTAGACTATTTATGCAAGGCCGCCTAAGGGAACGTGATGCATAGTTAGGAAAAAGAACTCTCAGAAATTTACTTTTCTACTGCTAAAAAGCCAGTGGAATTTTATGGGGATTCAATTTTTCCAAAGCATAGAGTTTGCTGTATGGAGAGAGGTACTTGAATATAGAGAAGATATTTACAAACAAGATTGTCTAAGAATTGGATGATTGTCACTCCTACAAAGGTCTGACCCAAACATAGGGAAGGAAAATATAAACCATAGACTTGAATACTTTCAGATCATGAAAAAGAGTATTGGACAGATATGTCAAGGATGGCCATTTTTTGCGGATCCCTACATAATGTCATTAATACAACTAAGGACAAAATATTTTTTCTCCCCAATAATGAAGTTACTAATATTTGACAAACCTGTTAGGGGATTGAATTATGCAGGGCCACCTATGGGAATTGGATTCATAGTCAAATAATAGCATCTTTTGGCTGACACGTCTGTTATGTCGACTGTTTATTCAAGGCCGCCTGAGGGCACGTGCTGCATGGTCAGGAAAAATAACTCTCAGAAATTGAACATTTTGTGACCAGAAGTCAAGAAAAGTGTTATAGAGATATATAAGTATTCAAGGTTAGGAGTATGACACATAAAAATGGGAATTTGTTCAATGCATGTAAAGATACACACACCAATGCTAACCATAATCATGTTGTGGATGGGTCCTGAATTGAAATTTTGGACTTCACTACGTATCCCATAAGGATATGAATCAAGCCATACGTAGTTCTTGAAATAAAGTTTAACTTCATGTGGGATGAAAGTATAGGATATCTTAGTTTAGGGTCATAGATCTCGGACCATAATAATGAATACACTGTGTGTGTTTTCACAGGGACATTTCAGCCAGGGGACTGAAAGTGGAATTTGGGGTTAGGCCCAAAGACTTGGGGCTGGATTCGAGGGACACTCGAATTTTCCTACATATCCCATAAGGATGGGAATCAAGCCACACGTAGTTATTGAAATAGCCACTGTACATATTGGTTTGTACAAGTGAAGAGTTAAAGGGGACTTTAGTGCAATGATGGTTTAACCCAAGATAAAATGTTCGGGAATTTTCATGTATTCACGTAGTCTTTGGAATATAACATGATTGGAGATCAATGTAAATAATAATTCCCTCTTGGTTAAGGGTATCAAAGAATGTTTTAGTTTGTTGTCGTACATGAAAAAAGTGCTGTACAGTTTAACATCATGTAGCAAGGACAAGGGTTAACCAATGTGAAGAGAATGGTTTTGGGCTTGAACCATAGGAGGTTGCCTACGTACCCAGCCTAGAAGACAAGGATCAAAGTCCGCATAGTTTTATTAAAGAATGAATTAGTGATCAAGTTTTTCTTGGGGACAACGACCTAAAAGATGGTGTTGGGACTTACACATGGTTAGCGACCCAGAGAGGGTGTTATGGTTGAAGTTTTCTCTAAGATCATGTGGGTCATACTCGGTGTGAGAAACAAGAGGTAGCAACAACCCTAACGATGCACAGTTTAATGTCATGTAGGACATATGAAGGGACTTTTTAGTTTAAATTATTGCAGTGAGGACTATTGGTGTTGTATAGTTTATTGTCATGAAGAAGGGACAAAATACAGTTTAATGTCATGTAGGACAAATATAGGGACACAGTTTAACGTCATGTTGGACAATAAGGGTGCTGTATAGTTTAGCGTCTTGTAGCTAAGACGATGGAAACAATACAGTTTAACGTCATGTTGGACAAAAGGGGGACTGTGCAGTTTAATGTCATGCAGTAAGGACAAGTATAGAGACACAGTTTAACATCATGTTGGACGTATTGGGGATTTTTTTCACAGTTTAACGTCATGTAGGATGAATGGGATGCCAATAGTTTAAGGTTGTATGCATGGACCGTTGGTTATGCAGTTTAGCGTCTTTCTAGATATAATGGACTTATATACAGTTTAGCGTCATGTAGTTAGGATTTCATAGTTTAACGTCATGTTTGACGTAAGTTCCAATAGTTTAGGTCATATTCATGGACCGTTACTGATGATTCAGTTTAATATCTTGATGGAAAATATTAAATGTCAATAGTTTAAGGTCGTATGTATGTACCGTTGGTGTATATTGTGTTTATAAATAATACTTCTTCAGAAATCTTGCATTGGTTGGAGTAGTGATGAGTTCTCCATCCATTGAGATTAAAGAATAAGCTCCATTGGAGTAGACCTTATGTATTGAATAAGGTCCTTCCCATTTTGGCTCCAGCTTGGGAGGTTTCCTTCCTGGTATCATTGGAGTTCTAAGAACTAATACCAATTATCCCTGAACAAATGAACAAAGATGAACTTTTTTGTGTAAAGCTCGTGCTATTCGATTTTGACAGACTTCCAAGTGGTGTAGGGTGCACAATCTTTTCTCAACTAACCATTCCAATTCATCCAATCACTTTTGAGATTGTTCATCTGTAGATGATTGATCAAAAATGGCTACTCTGAGTGAGGGTAATTTAACCTCAATGGGAAAGACTGCTTTCGTTCCATATACCAATGAATATGGAGTTGACCACGTTGCAGTGCGGGTGGTGGTCCGATAAGCCCATAAACCGTGATGGAGTTTATCAGGAGATAACTTCTTATCTTTATCCACCATCTTTTGCAGTATATTTTACAGAGTCTTGTTGAAAGATTATATCTATCCATTGGCCATTGCATGATACCAAGATGAATGATTGGATTTGATGTTGTATTCTTGATACAACTTCCTCACCACGGATGAACAGAAGTTGGTTCCATTGTCTGTCAATATGGTACGAGGGACACCAAATCTGGTAAGGATGTTAGACTTGATGAAGCTAACAATGCATTTAGAACTGACTTCTTTGAGGGATATTTCCTTTTACCATTTGGAAAAGAAGCCAGTAGCAGTAAGAATATAATGCAACTGCTTGGATGTAGCTGAAGGATAAGGTCCTACTACATCCATTCCCCATGTGGCAAATGGCCACGAGTATTTAACTGTATGAAGCAACTCTGGGAGTTGATGAATGAAGTTGGCATGTACTTGTCAAGAATGACACTTCTTTGTGAAATCAACGAAATCTTGTATCATTGAAGTCCAAAAGTATCCAAGCCTTCGAATTTGATCAGATAGTCTATGTCCAGACTGGTGGGCACCATAGACTCCTGCATGCACTTCTTTCATGACAACCATTGTCTCTTCACCATCAATGCATCTGAAGAGAACTCCATAAAAACCCCTTTTGTAGAGAACTTTCTCTAAGTGATTTGGGCTATCATAAGGAGTGAAATTGACCACACATCTCCAAACTTGTTCTTTCCTGGCTCTATCAGGTGGAAGTGTTCCATTTTGAAGGTATTCCCTGATAGGTGTCATCCATCCTGTAGTATGGACATATGGTTCAGAGATGGGACTAGTTTCATTGATTTCCTCTGTTCTGGGTTGAACATAAGGTGAAATTGTATGACGGTGGGCAATATTGATGGTTGTCTTGTCCCGATTTGGATTTTCCAGAGCTATGGCTATATTATCCAGTGAATCAGCTTGAGCATTTTGTGATCTCAAGACATAAGAAAATATCGGTTTCCTAGGAAATTATGCCATTAACTCTCTGACGTAATCAAACAAAGGGATTATTTCTTCTTTTCTAATTGCATAATCCCCATTGACTTGTTTGATTACCAGGTCTGAATCACCTTTCACCTTTAAGTGGTTCACTTGTGCTTGAAGCGCCAACTCCAAGCCTGCGATGAGGGATTGGTATTCTACTTCATTATTTGTACCACCTCCCAAAAATGAGAAGGAATATGGTAACACTACCTTTTCTGGATAAATGAGCACAATTCCTAAGACAACTTTGTTGAATTTAGGATTTTCCATTTTCCTTCCTGTTAGACTTCTGGAAGCACCATCAAAGTACATTTCCCATGTTTGAAGACTATCTTGAATAAATAAGACTTCCTTATCAGGAAGTTTAATATCTGGAGATGTATCTTCCACTGAAGGTGTTCAGCAAGGAAATCAGCCAGAGCTTGGAACTTTATACCTTTTGAGACACATATTGAATATCAAATTGATGCAAAATAACTACCCACCTTGCCAGACGTCCTGTAAGCATTGGATGACTAAGGATGAATTTGAGCGGGTTATTGCGAGATACCAATTGGACCTCATGATGTTACAGGTAGTGTCTCAACTTCTGAACTGAAAATATTAATGCCAGGCAACACTTCTCAATATTTGAGTATTGGGTTTCTGCTTCAAGCATAGTCCGAATGAGATAGTAGAGGCTGTTTTCATTACAAGCATCATTCTTCGGAGCAGGAAAGGCACCCAATGATCACTCTAGAGCTGTCACATAGAGGATAAGTGGTCTTCCTTCAACAAGTGTAATTAACACCAGTGGACTCAATAGATACTTCTTGAAAATATCGAATGATTCTTGACATTCTTCAGTCCACTAGTAAGTGACTCCCTTCTTCATAAATTTGGTGACGGGTAAACTTTTTCTTGCCAAATTGGCGATGAAATGCCGAATATAGGCCAAGTGTCCTTGAAGTCCTCTTAATTACTTTAAATTTCGAGGAGGTGACATACCAAGGATTGACATTTTCTTCTCATAATCAACCTCGATAGCACGATGACATATGACGAAGCGGATAAATTTTCCTGAGGTTACCCCAAAATCACATTTTAAGGGGTTCATCTTCAAATTATGTTGTCGAAGTTTGTGGAATATGACTTCTAAATCAGACAAGTGATTAGAAAATTGCTTGGATTTAACCACCAAATCATCCACAAAACATTCAACAAATTTCCCTAAAAAAGGTTTGAAGATACGATGCATGGTACGCTGATATGTTGCGCCTGCATTCTTCAGGCCAAAGGGCATAACTCGATAGCAAAACACACCCTAAGGGGCTTTGAAGGCTGTAGATTCTTTATCTTCTAAAGCCATTCAGATTTTATTATATCCAGAATATCCATCCATGAAGGAAAGTGCTTCATAGCCACTTGTTGCATCAATTAAGAGTTCTGTAATTGGTACTGGAAAATCTTCCTTAGGACAATGCCGATTAAGATCTCTGAAATCAATGAAAACTCTAATTTTACCATTATTATTTTTCACTGGGACAATATTAGACAACCATCAGGGATATTGAACTTCTCTGACGAAGTTACCTTTGATGAGATTATCCACTTCATCTTCAATTTTGGAAGCATAGGTTGGGTGTGTTCTTCTAGTGGCTTGTTTGAATCCTCGATGTTCTTCTGGAAAACCCAAGCGATGAGTGGCAACATCAGGATCAAGCCCTAGAATCATTGTATAGTTCCAAGAAAATATATCTCAATTTTGCTTTAAAAAAGAAATATACATCTCTTTCTCTTCAAGAGTCATGGACACTCTAATTAAAGTTGGGCACAGATCTTCTTTTGTACCCAGATTTATTTCTCTGAGTTCATCCATGGAGGTAGAGATACCCTCTTAAAATGCTGGAGGAACATCCCTGAGATCTTCCTCTTCTTCTTCAACATGTGTTATTTCTTCTGTTTCTACTTGCATAATAGATGATGAAGCAGAATTTTGATGATTATAAGAGATGTTAAAATTTGAACATCTTGAAGAAGAATCTTCCATTTACGACATGATTTATGATGAAGGGTCTTCCTTGGATAATATAGAGGAGATGATGTATTGAGAAACGACATCATCATTCACCTCTGACATTGCTATAACTTCTTCTGATCTAAATGGTGAAGTATATACTTGCTGAATTTCAAAAAATGAAATGAAGACATCCCCATTTGAGCTTCCATCATTGCTTGGTGAATCACCAATTTCTCCCACGCTATCTAGCTTGATTGTCGTAATTGACATTATAGAGGTTTCTATAAGAGTATTTTGATTTGGGTCCATCCTATCAATTTGACTGATAGGAAACACATAATATGTACTCACATGTGTAAATGGGTTTACTGGAATCTTTTCCAAACCATATGGATCATTAAATTTGGTAATCTCCCTTGTTGTGGATTTCTCCTTTCTCTTCATGTGATATAATTCCGCCTCAATGTATTGAGATTCACATGTCTTGAACGGGGATTTATCACCATACAATGTTCCAATTTGACCATCAAAACAATATTTGAGACATTGATGGTATGATGAAGGGATAACTGTATGTTGATGTAGCCAGGGTCTTCCAAGAAATTTGTTTAAGGCTGAGTCTTGATCAACAACCATGAAATATGAATTGGATACAAGATCTACAAACTGAGTTCTGAGTGTAATCTCGCCCAGTGGTTCTTGTTCATTTTTATCATATCCTTGTAACATCAAAGTAGAAGGAGATAAATCAGATTCTGTGAGGCCCAATCGACGAAGTGTACGAATGGGGATGAGGTTGACTCCTGAACCATTATCAATGAAAACTCTTCGGACGTCTACACCGTTGACTTTTCCAGATAAGTACAAAGGTCTAATATGTCCATGCATGACATCATATTCATATTCATCTATGAAAGATATCACTGCATGGAATTATGTAGGATTATTCTCTACATGGTAGACTTCAGCTGCAATAATTTTAGTTTCAAACTCCTAAGGACTCGACAAAGCCTCAATGAGTGCCTCCTGAAGATCCTTCGATAAATTCAAAGCATCCAGAATTGATAACTTGGCCGGTATTTGGGCCAAGTGTTTCAATACATCATACTTTTGATCCAAAGGTCTGCATTTCCCAAAAGGAACATGTAGTTTCGCAGGTGACTTAGAAGTTGATGCTTTGGAAGTAGATGATCTTGTACTGGGATAGGAGTTGGTAATACTCCTGGCTTTGGAAGATTAGACTAATTAGGTCTATTTACTTTCTGAGAGGAAAAAGATGGAACCTTTAACCGATCTTTCAGAATAATTGTGCCAGGACTGAGTCTTCCTTGTGTGGAAGAAATTTCTTGTTCTTGTTGATATTGTTGAAGGGATCTACCATGCGTTTCTGCTGCATACACAGTTCTTTTAGGGGTAGAATTGGAATAGTGGCCTCTGAATGATCCACGTCTTCCCCTGTATCCTGATCCTCTAGAACTTCCTATGATTCCTCTGTTTTCTATAGGGAACTCGGGCTCATCAAAATCGAAACTACGACTGGAATATGGATATGTTAATTGAATCATATTAATAGAACCAAAAATCAACTCTTCATCCGATGAAGCCTCTGCCTGATTAGCCTGTTTAGGTTGTGACATTTGGTGGGGCGGTGCCCGTGACTTCGAAGTAGATGGAATAAAATCATCCAGAGTCAAAGTCAACTTAGGCTTTGACACGATTTCATCTTCTTCTGATTGTTCCTCTTTCTTTGAATTATGCCGCCCTTTTGAGGATTTTCCCTCTGATGAAGAGGGTTTTGCTGTGGTATTCATGGCAGAAGACATAATTGGTTTCTTTAATTGTGTTCGAAAAATGGCATGAGTTCGGTTGATAGTTTTTATGACCATCCAATCATCATATTTTTGCGCATTTTTGTTCTTGACTTCTTTCCAGCTGCCATCTTCCTCAGGATATGTAGCAGTAACACATGCTACCTGAGCTGAAGAACCTTTCAGTTTGACTTTCCCCAAGTCGACCATTTTTTTCAAGAGGTCCTTGAAGACAAAACACTCCTAAATGGGATGCCCCAACATTTGATGAAATTGTAAATAATTAGGACGGTCTTCATCTCTTTATTTTTTTCAGCCTCTTGGGCCTTGAAAATTGAACCAAATTATTTTCCAGAGCCGAAATGAAATAACCAGGAACTTGTTCATCTTAGAAAGAGTAAACTTTTCTATTCAAATCCTAAAATTGTTTTTGTCTTTGATCTCTTCTATAATATTGACGAAACAACCTTTGTTGTTGGTGCTCAGGAGGTGGAGCCATTCGGGAATATGATGGTTTTGAAGTTGAAGAAGGTATAGGTGATTGTTTAAGCATAATTGTAGCTGTCTCTGGTTTACCCATTCTCCTTCCTGGAGCTGATGGAATTACATGAGATTTATCCTTAGTCTTCATAAGTGAATCTTCAATCTGTTGAGTGATTGAAGTATGGTCTCGAAACCCTCCTGTGTATTTCACAGGGATCAATGACGTGTATAATTCATCATGCAGATTTTCCACATAGATTGGCAACAATTCGTCCTGAGGGAGTGCTAAGATTAGGGAATTTGTTAATCCCTTCTAGTGAGCAATGAAATCCTCAAGACCTTTCATTATCCCTTTGATTACAGCTTGTAAGATCAAAAACTATTGTCTTTGGAAACGCTGAACTGAATTGAAGAAGGAATATTTGGCAGAGAGCTTCCCATCTGGTAATTGACCGGGATTGCAAGCTTGTGTACCAGACAAAGGCAGGCCCTTGTAATTAACCCACAAAACACCTGAGCTTAACTTCTTCTTGTTACTGAGGGGTTCCCATAATAGGATCACAAAGATAAACAAAATGTGTTAAGTATTTCTCTGGGTCTCCTGGACTATTAAATATTGGGAATGTGTTACTTGCCAAATTTTATGGGGTAGGAATTGCATCAACCCACTCAGGGTAAGCTCTCTTTTTTGGTTGAATTTGAACATTCTTTACCTCCATATCTTCCAACCAAGCTATTAATGACTCAATAATAGTTATTAACGTTTGAGAAACATCCAGTTGGGATTGGACCTGAATAGGTGCAATGACTAGAGCTGGTACATATGTGGTGGCTGGTGCTGCAACTGATGGTAGCACTGCCAATTTTTTTTGCACTTGACCCATAGGATTAGGCCTTTGCGGGTGTTCTGGTAGAGGAGGATATTCTTGATCCATCTCAGTATCTGCAATGAATTACTTTCGTCGATTGAATCCAGCACGCTTAGGAGGAAGACTACCTTGAAGTAATTCTGCATTCAACCTCTTTAATTCCTTCATTTCCTCCTCTTGTTGTGAAAATATTTGATCTTGTGAAAGTGATTGGCCTTCCCCAGAGGAAGGGTATGTAACCTGATTCTTGACTTTCAACTTGTTAGCTCCCTTTCAGAGAGGGGGAAGTGGGTTACTTGAAGGATTACCCAAATTCTGGGTAATCCTTTGATTTCGTATACGCACACCTTCTTCATTTGTGTCTGTGCATACAAATTCTTGAGCAGGAACCTCTTCATATAATACCTCTGAGTTAACCTCATCTGGTGGATCAGCAACAATGACATTAATGACATTAATTGATGCATAATGAATTGCATATCTTTTATTGGCATTTCTGTGATAATTCCTTTTTCCATGTCCCTGATGAGACATTAGCTTTTGTAGATTTGATCCCTCAGGAATTTCTTGACGAACCGTAATATGAAGGGAATCTCCTGATAGTTTGGCTCTTCATTCCTCTTAAGGCTTCTCACCTAATTGAGAGAATACTGACTTTCTCTGAGGGAGAGGTTGAGGATTTGAAAAAGTCCCTAGTCCGGTGGACTGGGGTTGTTCCTGCTCAACTCCTCGAATCCTATTTGTTGATTCCGAGGGTTCAGTTAAAAGAGTCCCCAGTCTGAAAAGTTGGGGTGGTTCTTGAAATTCTATATCTGAGACCTTCTTGAAAGATCTCCTGATCTTACATACTTTAGTCTAGAAATTAGCTGGATGCATCAACCTGCATCCACTTTTATCACCCGGCTCAAAAGACCGTTGGATGATTTCTGACACTTCTGTCACTTGGTGATGTGCTTGCTCCAAATGAGAGGCATGTTCAATATTATCATTTTCTTGATGTAGGAGTAATTCAAAAACTTGTTATCTGTATTCTTGATTAGGAGAGGAACTAGTTGAGGCCTGTTCTTTGGCAAGCTTTTGATTACAAAAAACCCATTGAATGTGGACGACCATGGGCAATAACATTGTATGAGACCATTTTCAGTGGGCTTTGCTGATTGGAGAGTACAGTAAAATGTAGCACTCCATGAACACCCCATCCCCTGATATGAATACCAGATGGGGCATTGGAAATTAACTGACGCAGTCTTCTTAGTGCGCCAAGGCATGAATGCTGAAGGGCTCTCTACTATTTTTCAGCCTTCGGATATCGAGAAACTGAGAGAGATTCTAAATCAATTTGGCATTGTAACCATTCTATTATCTTGACATAATTTTCATATTCATCATAAGATAATATTTTCCTTTTCAACTGACAAATATTTTTCCATATGTTGAGATGAATATCATGAATTCCATCTTCCGTCAACATCTCTGGAATGTCATACTGAGAATCAGCCAAAGGCCAAAACATAACTGGCACTTCACATTTTGCCAGTTGTTTTATCATATTCAGCACTTCCTCTTTATTATTCAATGAAGATTATTCTACCTAATTAGACCAGAGCTGGTGATTCTTTGTTGCTTCATCGGATTCAACAAGATTGGTAGAGAAATCACTAATCAATCTTCAATATGCATGACTTAGGGGTGGTTCAGAGAATGACCTACACCCTGGGATATCTTCTGGTTGAGAAAGTATTTCACCTGCTAATGGTAAATCATAAAACTTGAATGGCTTCACATTTTCAAGTGCCTCAAGATAAGAGGGATTTATCATCACTAAATTTTCCATTGGATCATTTTCCAGGCAATGTGCATTACTACTGCAGAGAGGAGTTTTGCATCTAAATTCATCATCATGGGGAGGACCACCATGGTGGGTTACAAAAAAAGATGAAACATTTTGATCCTTGGTCTTCTGACCACAAAGAGGGTTCTTGGGGATCTCATCTAAAGATGAAACTTCGAGATCGACTGAATTGTCATGAAGCAAGCCTTCATGAGGAAGTGACTAATTCAGACCTTTGGAATTAATGTTCCCACTATTGGGAACTGAGAGATTAGAATCTTGAGTCGCAACAAATAGTTTTCTGAGTGCATCAAGAACTCCAGCATTGAGTAAGGCCTTATTACAGATTGGTCCTTTATTTCTTGACTGTGCTGGGAAGGTCTTCTTCTTAGACGCCTTCTTACTCACTTTAGGAACCACTTTTTGACAAAAGTGGTCATTATGGGTAGGTGTATGTGCCTTCTCAGGAGAAATGATCAGGTTAGGCTGATTGTCTCCACTCAAATCAGGTGTATGTGCCTGACTTGGCTGTTCATATGATATGGGGGTGTACGCCCCACAACACTCTTGGATTGGAACATATATGTATGTCTGATCCGGAGTGAACTGTTGATGTATCAATCCACTGGTAGGGATAGATTTATGTGTCTTTCCCTGAGATGCTGCTGAAGCTGTTATAATATCCTGGTAGACATCCAGAATATGAGCAGAGATTTGCTTCTGCTCCTTGACCATTGACAGAATGTGCATAGTGACTTTAGCTGCCAGAATAGGGATATATGTCCATTCTGTGCTTGGAGTAGGGGTATGTGCCTGCTCCTGTCCTCCTTTTCCTGTTAGTGAATTCTGACAGTACTCATGTGTGGGGACAGAGAGTTGAGTCTGCCTCCTGTTTTTCGCCGGAGCTTTCCTACTGACTTCTTCGAATGCCACCAAACGAGACTATTGGTAGGCTTAATCAATACTATCATGTGTATGTGCCCGCTGATTACACTCCATCGAACGTGGTTGATTAACTTCCTTCAATACTGACAGATGAGGCTACTGGCAGGATTAATGAGTGTAGGCATGTGAATGTGCCTATTTACCAGTTGTCAACACATTGGGTTGGCGGGCTCCATCGCATGTAGTCAGACGATCCTGCTAACTAGGTGATGATTTATAAAAAGGTGTATGTTCCTATATATAGTACTCTGCTGGAATTTCCTGACGGGATTGGCGTGCTGCTGCCAGACGAGTCTGCTGGATAGTAGAATTAAAACGGACGAGTGTGTGTGCCCACTCATTGCTTGCCCCCAAGTTAGGTTGGTGGACTTCTCCAGAAATGGAAGAGATGAGAACCTACTCACTGTTGAACGGATTTTGCCTCTGGTGGTTCATCTTGCCTTCTCGGGTTTGAGGAACCTGAGCCGAACGCCTGGAGACGACACCCTCATCATGTTGAGGGCACACTGCCGCACGAGTCTAGCGGTGATTGTTGGTGGGAGCCCTCAGGTAGGACTCATGTTTCCTTGAATTAAGGCCTTGAGTGGCCTTATCATTCACCTCTTCAGAATATGGGAGTGAATGGTGATTGTGTTATGGAGTTAAAAACCCAAAATGATTGGAGACGGTGGTTGGCACCGCCTGCTTCTTGATCGCTGGTCGTCACTGCCTGGACGACCGGGATGAATTATTGACTTGGAGGGCTTGTCTAGCAGTCTCCAGATTCGGAATAGTACCGTTTTGATGGTATTATTTAACCAACACATTTGATACCCAGTGTTGAATATGCTGAGTAGGTGATGTTGTCCTCAGAGTGGATGACGATTCAGCAGGAGTAGCAGCAAATGCATTCACAACAGAGGTTTTCACAGCAGAAGTATTCACAGAAGAAGTATTCACAGCAATAAACTTAAAAAAAACCATTCCTGTAATTCATAAGATCTTGGAAAAGAGTGCCTGTTTGATATAAAAAACATAATCAAGATAAATTCGGATGCTATATCTTTTGGATGAGCACATATGATATTGACAGTCTTGTTGGCCCTCTCATTGAGTTTAAATAGGGGCCTAACAAATAAGTAAAACATCATTTTAACTTGGTTAAGGATTCACATCGGGTTCACCATTTTTTGTTTCCTATGGAATTGGGGATGATATCATTGATTTAAGATTCAAAAAATCCAAGCGGATTCAAACGGGTTGGTTCATAGAACCAGAAACATCCAATGATTCCATATCCATTTGGACCTACTTTCCAAAGGTAGGTGCTCATTATTTGTGAACTGATGAGACTTAAGAATTTTCATTGGTTGAGAGGATGGGAGGTCGGACTCATCACACCATTTTGAGGGGAATTATTTTCTACTCTGTGACTCTCTTTATAGATTTAAGTTATGTTCGTGAATCCTTATTACATTACCATGTATGAAAATGAGCTTTTCTTTAGATCTGAAAATCAATGATTAATATGTATGAGATTTAGAGAATCTTTTATATTTATTCAAGGTTCTTCATCGATATAGAATCATATGTATTTTCTTAGAGATTCTTAGTCAATGTTATCCTTTAATACATTATATAAAAGTCTCTTGGTCATTATGATGACCATATTGGTTTTAAAGCCACTCAGCGGGGCACTTGAAGTTTATTGTCATTCAGAAGGACATGAATTATTTCATAGTTGGGATCGTAACCATAGATGGGCTACCTACGTATCCTTTGTTTTTATAAAATGAATCAGAACCCACGTAGTTCGAGTAAAGAAGTATGGTATTTATCCCTGATTGATGGTTCAAAGAAAGATGCCATAATTACTTTTACACTCTAAGCTCACGTGAGTCATGCTCGGTGTGAGAAATAAGAGGTATTGGTAAAACCAAACAATTGTGCCATCATAAGAAATGATGTGGGGATTATGTATGTATAACTTCCCAAAAATAGATAAAGATTGGGTTTTACTTCAGGGAATAAACCCAGGAACAAGGTCCATAAAGGTATATGTGCTTTATGGAGATTTGGATACACTAACTTAGGGCTTATTCCTGAGGAGGATGCCCAAATTAGGAGGGGACTTGTGATTGGGTTTTACTCCTGAGAAGGAAGCCCAAATCAAAAGTAAATTGAGACTGGTTAAGAGAAATTATGTCTGAGGCTTATTCCTGAAGAGGAGGCCCATGTTAAAAGGTTTTGAGATTTGGGGCTTACTCCTGAAAAGGAAGCCCAGGTTAAGGGAATTATGACCGGGGCTTACTCCTAAGGAGGATGCCCATATTTGAGATTGGGTATTACTCCTGAAAAGGAAGCCCAGGTTAAGAGAACCATGGTTGGGGCTTTCTCCGGAGGAGGATGCCCAGATTTTGGGAACTTTGAGACTGGGGCTTACTCTGGAAAAGGAAACCCAGATTTGGAAAATTATGATTGGGGCTTACTCCTAAGGAGGATTCCCAGTTTAGGGGACTTGGGGCTTACTCCGGAGGAGGATTCCCAAATTAATGAGAATTTGGAATGGGGATTATTCCTGAAAAGGAGGCCCAGGTTAATGATTCTCTCATCTTAAAGGATGAGTTTGAATGAATGAAATATCTAACCTTAGTGACATAAAGATGTGTAAATCACTAGGTTTTTAAGAGATGTTCCACAAAATTCCATTCAAATAAGGATTCCAACAAAGGAAACATGACATAAATGGATTTGAAGTGGGGTTTGAAGGATAAATCTTGAATAGGAGAGGTGGATAGGCATATAAGGAGTGAAATGGGTAGGAAGGGCACCCAAAAAAGGAGGGGCGTGCAAGTCCAGCATGGGCGCGCAAGTCTTGGTCATGCAAGTATACCTGGGCGACACAAGGGTAATTTCACGGTGGTCAATCCTTTAGGTAATGCTTTGGCGAGACTTGGCTCATGCCCTTAGTACTATCCCTAGAGGCTTCCAGAGGAGAGTCACGCAATTTTTGTTGAAGGGGTAAGGCGGCGCGCAAGTGTGGCCATTTCCCTTAAGGGGTAGCCACTTAGGCGCGTAAGTGTTGATGAGTTTCAACAATTAGGCCTTCCCCCCATTTAGATCTTCCATTATAGGTATGAAATTACCATATAAGTGTTCGAAAGCTTCGAGAAGAGACTAGGGCGCCAGGATCTCAAATCTGAGTTTCTGGAATTTTTCCTCCTGAAATGGGGGGCCCACAGGGGGTATTTATAGGCTCGTGAAGACCCTGGGTGAATTTAATATAGGGCGTGTAAGTCACTTGTGCGACCAATGGGCGGCGCACAAGTATACTTGCACGACCTTGGTGGAACCTGCGCGACTCAAGTGAATTTGAACCTTTGTTCATGCCTTTGTCAATTTTTGATGTTTCTTCAAAGGATGAATCAATTTGGGTTCAAGGAATTTCCCCTTTTCAATTTATTAGAATCTATGACAGAAAGGAGCTTCAACAAACATTCTCATCACATGATGTTAAACTATATCCTTACCATGTATGATTAACATAGGATTACCTATGTATGATCAACGTGGTTTTCCACTCCCTTCCCCACCATGGGATGAAACACCCACAATAGAAAACATCCACGCATAATCCCCACACTATCCTCCCTCCACCTGGGATGAAACTCAACACTTAAGATGAAACCACAATAACTGGTAAGCTTCAATTCATAATCCCCACACCATCCCTTTTTTATTCTCCTTCCATGACACAAGCATATTTAGTAAACAACATTAAATTACATGGACTAGTCCTGTCACATTACCTTAAAATGAAGAATAAAACTCCAAGGTTTTTGATCCCTATATCTCAAATAGGGTACGTAAGAAACCACCCCATGGTTCAATAATGATAATATCCTATTTTGAAATCCCCCCCTATGAGAAAAATCAACCACTAACCTATCCCCAAAAGACATTAAAACTATGACCCACATTTCCTTTCAAGACATTAAACTTGTACCAATACTATTATTCCAAGACATTAAACATGAACCCATCTAGTCCTTGAAAGATATTAAACCAGTGACCAACTGATGTTATTAATATTTTCATAATTTATTATATAACCCCTTTACTAATTTTATGTAAAATGTGCATAATTAGTATGTAATAGTAATGTTTAAATATTAATTATAATTTTTGAGCATTATTTGAATTTATCTAGATTCAAGTTTGTTTAATGTTTTTATAATAAATCTGACCCCACTTATACAAATGGTATGATTCTTATTTTTAGGGTTCCTTACTTAAATTACAACATTTCATTATAAGGAACCATTGTCCAAATCATCCATTTGGAGGATCATATGGTCTTCACAAAAAGGCCCGAATAATTTGTGAAGAAACTGGAAAATCCATGAAGATAGAATTACTGGGCTCACTCTAGAAGTCCAAAACCTTTAATTATCCTCCAAATGTAAGGTGAAAATTTAATTCATATTGGAAAAAAATTTCAAGGCCCAATCCAAATAAAAGTGTCCCAATTGATGATTTTAAACCCATCCCACCATTAAGTGCAGGAAGTGAAATTATCACACCATTATTGATTTTTCTCCTGAAAGAGACATCCATTATAGCTGATATTTTGTAGTGTCAAATAGGAGTTTTTGGACACCAACGCTGTTTAACAAAGTGTTTGGATTTTAGGTAATCATTCTATTCAAAAAACCCATTCACATTTTGGAATTTAAAACGTTTCGATTGAAATGGACAGATTAAAATTGTTTAATCAAACTGCCATAAATTTGTGGACTTAAATTAAATGGTGACAAAATTATCTAAGTATACAGAGGGGATATTTATCTAAAACTTTTAAGAAGGTATTATCTTGATATTCAATTGTTTAATTTATCAAAGTAGAGATTCAAGTGGAGGGGCAGTTTTGGAATACAAACAACACACAACATTGGTCTATAAATACATCCCACTCCTCTCCATACAAGGGGTTGTCATTTCAGAATACAAGAGAATTTATGGGCATGACCAAAGCCTTGAAAAAGGATTTGGAGGACCTTTAATACTCAAGTTTTCACTTAAGAGACCTTTCCTCCTCTCTTTGTTTTCATTTACTTTTATGATGTCCTTTGTTTGTAAACATGTAAGTGTTTGTTTTTGTAATTCTATTTTAATGAATGTTTATTATTCTTCCTATATTATTCTCATCCAAATTCTATTAAATAATATTAGTGGTCTTAAAATAGTTTAAATACAGTTGAATCCCATTCCTATATTGTCTTTCTCATTTAATCTAAATTCAGTATTTAATTCCCTTCACTGTTTGTGTGTGTGTGTTCGATGCACACCTCTATACTTATCCATTTACTTTTCTTAACTTATTAACTAATCATCATAAAATTACAAATATATTTTTAACCACCCAATTGTATGAGTAAATATCTCTTTGGGGGTGAGTTATAATTTATGTATGTTAAGTGATTGAGAACTTTTTCTCGATGAATATTCTTTGAATTAACATTGTGTATGTTGGACATAACATGTCATGGATTAATGACTTGTTTTGTTTAATGAGTGGATTCCATGGATTATTGAAACTATAAATACACTACCGTAAACAATATATGATTAATATTATAACATTAAGTTAGGTTAAGGCTTGGATTAAAGCCTTAACACTTGGAAATTCCCATCAACATCAACTTGTGACATGGGTGTTAATTTAATGCAATAAAAAGCAATGCTCAAGGATATCAAAATCTTAACTACCTAATGATAAAATCACCCCAATATTTATCAAATTGTTAAATCAATATTAATCAATCAATCATTTCAATTAATCTCTGCAAACAAACCCCCAAACCAAAATACAATAAACTAAAAACATTCAACATTTAAAAAGTATCATCGGTTAGGATTCTAATCGAGTGTTGCTATACACATTAGAAGAGAATCAGAGCCTTGAATGATCGATAGAAGAAAATCATCCACACTTTCAAGTGGTGTTGTTGCTGGGTATGGTGAAATTAAGTAGTCTTTAGTTTCTGGTTATTGTAAAAACACAAAATTAAAAAAAATTATAAAACACTCAAAGAAAAAATTTCCATTATCTTTCTTCCAAAATATATCTGAATGTCCTGTACCCTCCCAAACAATCCCTCAGATATGTTTGACCCTGAAATTGAGCAAACCCTTTGCCAACTTAGGAGGAACATTAGGGATAATCAAATAATTCAAGAACCAGTCCTTATCCCAACAATTGAATTAGTTATGGACAATACTAGGGAAAAGAATCTTAAAGAACTTGTTTCCCCTGATATGAAATACCAACCCATTGGTATTAAACATCCAAACATAGAGTTAGAATTTTTACTCAAATCAGGTTTGATTCATGTTCTCCCTAATTTCCATGGGCTAGCTGGTGAGGATCCACATCTCCACCTTAAAGAGTTCCAAGTGGTGTGCTCTACCATGAAGGCTCAAGGGATTTATGAGGAACAAATCAAACTCAGAGCATTCCATTTATCCCTAGAAGACTCTACCAAGTCATGGATTTACTACCTCCATCCAGGTTCCATAACCACATGGAATGACATGAAGAGACTCTTCTTAGAGAAATTCGTTCCGGCTTCTCGTACTGCTTATATCCGAAAGGAAATAAGCGGTATTCATCAATTCCAAAATTAATCACTCCATGAGTACTGGGAGAGGTTCAAAAAGTTTTTTACAACCTTCCCACACCACCAAATCCCTAACCAACACTTGATCCAATAATTCTATGAGGTGTTATTGGCTATGGAGAGAACTCTCATTGATGCCTCAAGTGGTGATGCTCTTGTTGATAAAACTCCTACAGATGCAAGAGATCTTATAATAAACATGGCTGAAAACACACAACAATTCCATAATCGAGAACATGATCAAGTCAAACAATTCCAAGAGAATCAATACATAGATCCGAACAAGATGACCGAGTGGATGATTGAACCTACAGGTCTTGTGCAACAACTAGATGTGGCTTCCAAAGACCCAACCTCATCTTCTCCACAATAAATGTTTCATGGACATGTAAAAAAATGTGGACTCTACAACTCTCCAACTCATCCAATAAACACCTTCCCAATACTTCAAGATGATCCATCTGATCCATCTGGACCAATGGAGCTCAATGCAGCCTATGCTCAATAGAACACCAACCCTCAACTATCATGTCAGTTCATTAGAACCTCTAACCAACCTCACTTTGATCCATTCTCTTCTTCTTATAACCAAGGCTTAAGGTATTTAAACCCCGTCCCTCAATTCCCTCCTCAAAAACCAAACCAGTTCAAATATGGTCAAGGTTTTGGTAACATCCAACAACCTTATCCATTTATTCCTCTACAAAAAAGGATAAATCTTCCTCCTGATCCTCTAGGCTTCCACTATCCTAGTGAGCATTCTTAATTCCCAAACCAATACAATCTCTTTACCAAGAACCAAAATCAAAGTAATCCCAATTCGGGATAAGACTCTTCTTCCCAACAACCATGGGAATGTACATGGGAAGATCTTCCCTCTTTCCCCCGTTCTGTCCTTGAAAACATTGAAACACAAATTGGTCAACTTGAATCCCATATGAGCCAGCAATAACAATCAAATTATTCCTAACTCCCAGCTCAACTGTTACCCTACCCCAAAGGTAATGTAAGTTCAATTGAAATTAGATCGGGAAATCAAATTGCTATGTCTCATGATGAGACCTCCCATTACCCTTTAAATGTTGACCTAGAAAATGAAAAGAAAATGAAAATTTAAAGGGAATCTGAATCCAATACGACATCTCCTTCCATTCCACTTAGGGACTTAATTTCTTTTCCTCAAGACATTTCTAAACCAAAGAAGTCCTTTAAACCCAATCATTAAATGATAAACATGTTTAGACGTGTTGAAGTCAACATTCCCCTCTTAGATGCCATAAAAAAAATCACTAAGTACACCAAGTTTCTTAAGGAATAGTTCACCCATAAAAGGCAACATAGAACCTTCTAAATTTTTTCCACCCAACTGTCTATTCCCATGAAGTGAAAAGATCTAGGGACCTTTACGGTTTCATGAAAAATTGGACGTTCCAACTTCGATGATGCCCTCATAGACCTAGGAGCCTCAATTAATGTCATGGACAAATCCATCTTCTCCATCCTTGGACTAGGTCCATTACATCCAATAGGTGTTTTCATTCAGTTATCTAATCAAAGCACTGCTAGTACTAAGGGAATAATTGAGGATGTCCTTGTCCAGGTAAATAATCTTATCTTTCCAGCTGACTTCTATTCCCTTGACCTGAAAGGTGAGAAAAATTCTTTATAATCTCCTTTGATTCTAGGAATACCTTTATTTATGACATATAAAAACGAAATTTATGTTCATGCTGACATTTAATCCATGGGATTTGGTGACCAACCAGTTAAGTTATAAATTTTTCAATCCATACGATACCCTTCAGAGAATCAATCTTTATTCTCTATCCATGCTTCTGAAAGTCTCTTTGAGAGTGTGTTGAATCCCAATCCATCATGTTATTCATGTTCTACTGATAGAGGAGTTTGTGAATATTGCATCCTCATTAACCAAGTCTTAAATGGAGAAGTTGATGTTGATATTACAAATGAAAACTGTAATAATCTAAAGGATATTGAAAACTCTTTGGAATACCATCTCACCTCTGATCTCCACTGCTCCAACTTGGATGGAAATAAAGAAAACGAAAAAGCATGTTCATTTTTTGATTCAAATTAGATTATCTAGCTTTCATTATTTATTATCTATGATTCTTAAAATTATGTTATATTTGGGATGAACCCTAAACTAATATGTTTGTATTGTCCTGATGGAAGTGATGTTTGTGATATTTTTTCCCTAATTAATAAAGTGATCACTCTTGAGGTTGAAATTGATCATTCTTTTCCGAACAAAATTGATATAAAGGATATTGAAAAATTTATTTAGTCTTATGACACCAATGATCCTCATTACTATACATTGGTAAGTGATGAAATAAATGAGTTAAATACAACAAGGATCTCATACCCTAATTTCATATTTTCCGAATCTTACATAAATAGACCATTAGAATTGAAACAACATCCTGAATTTACAAGCATATAAAACTAGTACTTTGTGGATAATATTACTCCTCAAGTTGAAGAACAATGTGAGTATAGAAATATTCTCTTTCCACCCCCATTGAATTGAAAGCACATCAACAAGGATGGGAAGAAATTATCCAATGAACAATTAGGCATCCCAAAGGAGAAGTTTTTCTAGAATCATACTGGAGTTGAGAAAATATGGTGACCCCCATCGGACTATGGGTAGTCCACTCCAAATTTATAGCTATAGACAAAACAAATGCAGTGCTTATTAGGAGGCAACCCATGTTTTCTTTTTTACTTTTATGAAATTTTATTTTCTTTTCAGTTTTTCCTTAAATTAATAATTATATTTGTCTTTTATTCTTTTTTAGGTAATGTAAATTTTCCGAAGAATTAATAGAGTAGACAAAAATCCTGGGAACCACATTGAATTCCATCATATCCACAATTTCTACAATAGACCCACCACCAGATGGAGACAACGACCCTAAAAATCCAAAACAGGGGCACCTCTTACCCTTTAACTCACTCTATATCTCTTCCTCTCTCTCCCTCTTTCTTCTTCTTCCCCTATCTTTATTTCTTTACTGAATTATTTATCAAACCCTTTTCTTTTTCTCTTTATCTTTTTTTGGGTGTGTCTTTTTAAAAAACTGATTCTTTTAAAAAGAACTTAAAAGAAAAAAAAATCATTCAAAAAAAATGAAAAATCAAGAATCATACGTACTCACCTTTAAATTTTCAAATTTTATCAAATCATTTTGGGGAGTCAAAATACATGGTTTTATCTTATTTTTTTGTGATTTATTCATAAATTTGGAAAAAGAATATTGTGTCAAAACCAACAAATTTTGAATGTTCAATTTTTTTTGATTTGAAAAAATTATTTTCCCCATGTGTGAGGAACAAAATTTTCTTTCATGACAAGGCTACCTGTGCCCATATTTTAAAAATGTGTGTTTTTCACCCCCATTTGTGAATCTTGAGTTTGTGGGCCTTTGATCTTAATTACCTAATTTCGTGTGCATTAATATGATAGATGAATTTTCTGAACCTCATGAGAACCACAATAGAAAAATATACTCCCATTACCCTTACATTAACCCTCCTTTTTTAAAGGTCCTTTGATCCCATGAAAACTGTTTTATTCATTAGCAACAGTACTATCCCAATCCCTTATCCCACCCAAGATCAACTAGGATTTTCATTGAATAATTTTTTAAAATTTAAGAATAGGTGGAATTGATTTCATTTTGGGTACCATTTTGTTGATTTTCACCATGTTATCATATGCTTGAGGAAAAACATCAATTTAAGTGTGGGGGAGAGGTTTTCCTTTAGTGGGGTTTGTGAATGTTTATATGCTTTTCCAGTACAATTTATATTGAAAAGTGTTCAAAAAAAAGGAAAAAATCAAAAAAAGAAAAAAGAAAAAAAAAGAATGGGTTATTTCTTGGGTGGGTAAAAAGTCACTCTTCCTAAACATTTGATCTTATTATAAATATTTCTCTTAGTGTTGTGAGGAGATAAAAAATGGGTTGAGAGATGAGTGTGAGATCTATTTCAAGTTCATATTTCAAAAAAAACCAAAAAGGAAAAGAAAAAAAGAACACTTATGTCATTGGGAGAAGTTTTGTGGTTTGTAAATATTTCATCTTCTCATCCACTTCAAATTTATTTCCTCTTTCGTGTCTTATTTCAAATTTTCATTCCCTCGTAAATATGTTTTTCCATTTCCTTTCTTGTCTTATTTAAAAAAAAATGTGCATTTATTTTTCCATGCTTGGGTTTTACCCCCTTTTCCCCTATCTTTTGGACATTATATTCCTACCATCCCATAGCCAAAGAAAAACCCCTAAAAAGACCTCTTGATTTTTGAGCACTTTAGGATAGGGAATGGAAGATGATATCTCTTTAAAACTCTAATATTTTCACTTTTGGTTAGTGAATGAGTGAATCTCCATAAATTAATTTTATCATCTTGAGAGGAGTAAATTTTGTTTTCCACCATTATCCATTTCAAAATTTGGGAATGAAAAACTGAATTGTTTTTGGAACATTGTTTCTATAAAAACTTGTGGTGTAATTCAACATGGATGAGTGAAATTGTCTAAACCTCCCTTGATTGGGGAAAAAATGTTTTAATATTTGTTGGTGAGTAAAAATGATTTTGTTTTGTTTTTATATTTATTACACATGAGGACATACACAAGAATAAGTGTGGGGGAGTTGATGTTATTAATATTTTCATAATTTATTATATAATGCCTCTACTAATTTTATATAGAATGTGCATAATTTGTGTGAAATATTAATGTTTAAATATTAAATATAATTTTTGAGCATTATTTGAGTTCATCCAGATTAAAGTATGTTTAATGTTTTATTAATAACTCTCACCCTAATTTTTCAAATTGAATGATTCTTTTTTTAGGGTTCCCTTATCAAATTACAACATTTAATTATATGGAACCATTGGCCAAATTTTCCATTTGGAGGATCATATGGTCCACAGAAAAAATCCAAAATAATCCGTGAAGAAAGTGGACAATCCATGAAGATAAACTTACTAGGCTCACTCCAGAATTCAAAACCCTTTAATTATCCTCCAAATGTTAGGGGAAAATTCAATTCATATTGGATAAAAATTTCAAGTCCCAAATCCAAATAAAAGGGACCAAATTATGATTTTAATCCCATTCCACCATTTTTTCCGGGGAATAAAATAATCACACCGTTATTGACTTTTCTCCTGAAAGATACTTCAATTAGAGGTGATATTTTGTAGTGTGAAATAGTATATTTAGGTGGACAACATTTTTGAAGAAAGTATTCAGATTTGAGGGAATCTTCCAATTAGAAAACCCATTCACATGTTGAAATTTAAAAAGTTTGGATTGAAATTGACAGATTAAAATTATTTAATTAAACTGCCATACCTTTGGATCATTATGTCCAATGGCCGAAAAATTTTCAGAGTAGAAAAAGAAGATATTTATATACAACTTGTAAGAATATACTATCTCGAAATTCAGATATCTAATTTATCAAAGTGCCAATTCAAGTGGAGGGGCAGTTTTGGAATGCAAACAACCCACAACATTGGTCTATAAATACATCCCCCTCCTCTCCTTACAATGGGTTCGCATTTCAGAAGATAGGAGAATTTATTGGAACGACCAAAGCCTTTAAAAAGGCTTGAGAGGACCTTACATACTCAAGCTTTCACTTGAGAGACCTTTCCTCTTCTCTTTATTTTCATTTACTTTTGTGTTGTTCTTCGTTTGTAATCGTGTAAGTGTTCGTTTTTCTAATTCTATTTTAATGCAATTTTCTTCTTCTTAATATATTATTCTCATCCACCTTCTATTATATAATATTAGTGGTATTAAAATAGTTTAAATATAGTTGAATCCCATTACCTTATTGTGATTTCTCATTCAATCTAAATTCAGTATTCAATTCCTTTCACTGTTTGTGTGTGTGTGTTCGATTCCCACCTATATTATTATCCCTTTCATTTCTTTAGCTATTAATTAATCATCATAAAATTTAACCAGATTATTAACCACCCAAATGGATGACTAAATATCACATTTGGGTGAGTCATAATTTAGGTATGTTAAGTGATTGAGAAATTTTTCTTGATGAATATTCTTTGAATTAACATTGTGTATGTTGGACTTAACATGTCATGGATTAATGAATTTTTTTATTTAACGAGTGGATTACATGGATTATTGGAACCATAAATACACAACCATAAACAAGACATGAGTAATATTTGAAACTTAAGTTAAGTTAAGGCTTGGATTAAAGAATTAACATTTGGGAATTCCAATCAATGTCAACTTGTGACATGGGTGTTAATTTAATTCAATATAAAGCATGACTCAAGGATATCAAAAGATTAACTACCTAATGATGAACTCACCCAAATATTTATCAAACTGTTAAATCAATCGTAATCAATCAATTCAATTAATCTCCTCAAACACCCCCCCCCTAAATCAAAATCCAATCAACTAAACACATTCGACTATTAAAAGTATCATCGTCAAGGATTCGACTCGAGTGCTTCTATTCACATTAGCAGAGAATCGGAACCTTGAATGATCTATATGTGACAATCAGCCACAATTTCACCCACCTGTCCCTACAAGATGTTAAACCTACAACCATTTTGTCCCCACAAGATGTTAAACCTCCACCCAACCTGTCCCCATAAGATGTTAATTCTTCACCCCCACCATCTCCACAATGCATTAAACTCATGACTTGACCTAGACTCCTTACCCCATAATATATACATGGGATGCCCGAGGTAAAAACCCTTAAAAAAATTATAACCCTTGCATCAATTAACTCATGACTAACATGTGATGAAATCGGTTCCATGCTTAAGATGCCTCACACATAATATTCCCTCCAAAAGACGAAGACTTTACAGGTTCCCAACCTACCAAATGTCGGGACATTCCCAACATGCCCAATGTTACTACCTATATAGATTGAAGGTTTCAGCCTTGTTTGTTGGATCTAATATATAGATATGTATGTCTATTAGATGGAACAATACAAGAGGGGGGGGGGTGAATTGTAGGTTTAAAAACCTTTGAGTTTTAGCAACTAAGAGATTAGTTTAAATGATCTTAAACTAATACAAATACAAACACCCACAATTGTATTGAATATAAAAAAGAATGATGTATTGTAATACTAATGTAATGTAAAACAATTGTATTCAAGATGAACAAATTAATCAGAGTAATACAAAGATGAATGATTCTACATTAAAGCGTATAGAATCAATCAATACAAAATGTAATAGAATGATTGTAATTGAAACAATTACAATTGAATATTTGAAGAAGAAAGTAAATAATGCAAATTACTTTCTAATACAAGTAACAGAGGAAATGTAAAAGTATTACAATTCTTTTAACCCAAAGAGAAGGGTTATCCTTTCACCTAGGATAAAAGGTCTGTCTCACCAACACCTTGGTGAGCCCTCGATACAATGATCGACACGTCTCTCTGCCTATCCCCGGCATCCCTCGATACGATGATCGGCACGTTTGTCTTCCTATCCCCGGCAGCCCTCAATTTTATGGGTAATCGGCACCTCTGTCTTTCAATCACTTGAAAGCCCTCGATACGACGATCGGACGCACAAGGCAGATGAGAGAAGTCACAGTGTCTCTCTCTAGAATCTTGGTAGTTCACGAAGTCTCTTCATTAATTTCTTGTCCCCTCAGCTTTGAATGACCTCTTATTTAATGGCCACGGGTTCCAACGGTCATATTGCCTCCAACGGTCATATTTCTCCTAAAAACTCGGAGGGACTTGGACACCTGTCATCATAACGGTCATATTGAAACAAAAATCACGACATCGTTTTCATTAGTTTGTAACTAACTCATCGACATCGTAATGGTTAAAACATGATATATATATCGATGATAAGCAATGGTACGATTCTTATGAAACAAGTGCTTTTGACAAATTACCAAAACAAGTAATGAACATCTGAATAGCAGAGTCAATACGATACGATTGACAGATTCAGTACGATACGATTGACAGAGTCAGTACGATACGATATGGTCAGTACGATCAGCATGATCAGTACGATCAACATGGTCAGTATGATCAGCATGATCAGTACGATCAGCATGATTAGTACGATCAGCATGGTCAGTACGATCAGCATGCTCAGTACGATCATCATTGTACGATACGATAAACATGATAGAAGACAATTGTAATTTCCAAAATATGATAGAATACATTTGTGATTTCCAAAACATGATATAGAAGTCAAAAGAGGACTTTTGACTCAACAATCTCCCCCTTTTTGGAAAGCACAACACACAAAGTAAATGTAACAAGAAATACTTATCTCCCCCTGAGTTATTGGAAACTCTTCTGAATAAGAAATTGAATACAACTAACTCCCTATTAGGTATGTATTTTCCTAAGGATTGTATTCATATACTTTTCTTAAGAATGTTGTAAAGCATTCTCCACCTTGATGAAACAATCTCCTTTTTAAACATTCTCCCCCTTTGTGACACATTCTCCCCCTTTATGATTTAAAAAAAGAATAGGGTAATCTTGGATTGGGTGAAGAAGTTAGTAAAGCAATACAAGACAATAGAAAAAAAATTAAGATAACAATCATTACGATAACAAAAATTTCTAGAGTTGAAAACAAATACAGATCACTTGTTTTCTCTTTCTTTCTCCTTTTTGATTAACTCATGAAGAATAGATTTCATCTTTTTGATTTCTTTCTTGTATTTTGAAATAGATTCACCCTGAGTTCTGATAAGCTCTTGTTGATCCGCAAAAATCTGATCTTGATTCTTGATAGTCTCCTCCTGGACTCTGATTACTTCTTTAAGGGTATCAATTCTGTCTTGCAGATTCTTGTTATCTTTGGATAACACATAATTTTGTTTCTTCAACAAAATCATTTCATCCTTGAAAGATGAAACCTTTGAGAAATCAGATTGGAAAGTATTCATTCTCTCTTGCAAATCTTTTACTGAAGAAACATAGGCTCTTTGAGAATAAAAAAGATTCAACCTTTCAATAGTTTCACTATCAAGCTTATTTAAATCAATTGAAAGCTCATTTGACAACCTCCTTATATCTTCAATTTCTATTTCATAGTCATTTATTGAGCTTTCTGTTTTGTATGACAATTTGGTCATCTTGTTATAGGCCTTCTTATGAGCAACTGATCATTCTGAAAGAACTTTCAAATCGGCTTCAACTGACAAAACCTTCTTTATTAATTCTTTTACAGAGCCAAACTTCTTTTTATTATCAGTAATAAAATCAATCTTCCCTTCCAGCCTCGTGAAATATGGAATTGTCTTCTCAAACCTTCTCAAAACATGGACAATATAATCACTCTTCTTGAGAGAGATTGTATACTCTGAATCAATATCTTCATCATACGATGCCAGTTCATTTTATTGGCTCGAATCTACAACTGGATGTTTTCCTTTTGCTTTTTCTTTCTGCTTGCTTTCTTCTTCCACTTTGTCACTAATGTCAACAACTTTATCTGTGTTAGAGGATTGAGCACCTTGCTTTTCTTTAGATGACATTCTGTCCAGAGTTCATGCTTGATCGGCATGAGGAGTTTTTTGAACACCTTCACTTAGCTTTTGAACTGATTCCTCTTTACTCTTCTTTGAACTTTGAAGAAATTCTAAAAGAAAATCTCCTTATTCTTCTTCCATTTCTTCTATCTCTTCGATCACTTGTTTTTGTTTTCCTTTCTCAGGGAGACTCTGTACGATGGGTTCTTGATGCACTTCTTCCGTTAGTTGAGCACTAGAATCCTCAACCATTTTCAAAACTTTAGAGATATCAAAGTCTCGAGCCTTTCTTTTCAACATAGTTTTCTTTTTCTTCTCAGCCTTAAGAGTTTCTTCTACCCTTATTCTTTCTGCAAAAGCCTCAGCAGGGTCAAGACCGAACTTTGGATCACCTTCCTTTCTCTGTTCCTTATCCTTTCTCTATTTGGCTACAACGTCCTTACTGTACCTTGGCTTCTTCTTAGGCTTTGAACTGGTTTGCGGATCGGAATTTTGAGTAACACCAGTATACTGAATGTCTTTGGCTGGCATAGGTGCCGATTGATTCTGAGCCAATTCATCTTCTACATCTCTGATAAAAAGTTTTGAATTTTGATCAAAACAAACATTCAAATTCTTCATAGTACTTTTCCTAATTCAAGAGGGCTTCAAATATATGGGGTTTCCTTTCAAAGGAATGTTACAAAACTTCATACTTTCAAGAATGAACTTCGTAAGGATGGATGGATACAAAATCATTTGGGACTTAATCCCTCCTATCTTGAAATTCTTTATGGTTTCAAAAACATACCCCATGAGATTTACTTTTCTCATATTTACAAGATAGTCAAGCATAAATATATCAGAAACTTTCAGAGTTTCTCTATCCCCTTTCCTTGGAATAAGAAAACCTTTCATCCATAACGTGACAAACCGATTGTCCGGAGAAAGATGAGACACTTTCCTTTTCTCTTGATTAATAACAAACAAATACTTTTCATCACTTTCTCTATTAAATGTACCAACTTCCTCTGGTAGTTTATGAGATGGACAGAAAGAGTCCCCTTCTGTTGGGACATTCAGAAAATGAGCCGCTTGTTTTACAGACATAGACAACTTTCTATCGTACACAACAAAATTCATAGTCATGTCTTTGTCGAATGATACAGTTTTATAAAATTGAGAAACTTCATCAAAGAGAACCGGATCTTGAGAAATAGGTCTTTCAACACACAAATGTTCCCATCCTTGAAACAGAATGATTCTTCTGATTGTGGAATCATACGAATCAAAAAAGTACCGAGAAAATAACCTTTCTCTGTTAAAGTATTTCTCTGTAAAAGTCTTTGAAGACATTTCGGCGGGAGAGTTAGCAAAGGATTGAGACATAAAGGTGATGCCGATGAAAGATCGTACGATGTCTTAAAACAATGAGGCAAATCTTCGATGTAGATCCTGAAAAAAAACGATGTGGGTTTGGGGAGGGGGGTTATTTATAGGCAATATGGGGTGACCTTTTATCTTCTATGGTCAAGATTGTAGGAAATAAGATCAATGGTTAGGATTTAAAACGAAAGAATTTTTTTTAAAAAAAATATACCTGCCGGAGAATGTAAGGTGATTGTTGATTTTAGTAGAATTTAAAAGAAACCACAAACGAACGAATAAAAACAATCGTCATGCCGATGGGAAAGAAAGTCATTACCATGAACTGACAATCCGATGGAAAACAATCTCATTACCATGAACTGACAAGCCGATGGAAAACAATCTCAATACCATGAATTGACAAGCTGATGGAAAACAAACTCGTTACCATCATCAGACAGTATGATGGAAAAGAAGTTCATTACCATCATCGGTCGATATGATGGAAAAGAAATTCATTACCACCATCAGTTGATACGATGGAAGAGAAATTCATTACCATCATCGGTCGATACGATGGAAAAGAAATTTGTTACCATCATCGGTCGATACGATGGAAAAGAAATTTGTTACCATCATCGGTCGATACGATGGAAAATAAATTTGTTACCATCATCGGTCGATACGATGGAAAAGAAAATCATTACCATCATCGGTCGATACAATGGAAAAGAAATTCATTACCATCAACGGTCGATACTATGGAAAATAAATTCATTACCATCATCGGTCAATACGATGGAAAAGAAATTCGTTACCATCATAGGTCGACACGATGGAGTAAATAATAAGATTGTCAAGACGATAAACAGAAAAAAATGAATGATACGATAAAACTGTCAATATGGTAAACAGAAAAATGAATACACATAACCAGAGAGTAAATAGTTAAAGAACATAAGATAAAAAGAAATATAAAGACATAGAAAGAAATGTCCTCCCCCTTTCAAAGGGAGTTTTTTTAATGTTAGGATAATTGTAAAACATGAAGTAGATATGAATGATTATTTTAATATAATCATTCCTAGCTTCTTTTTTATAAACTCAAATATGTCGAAAGGTAATGGTTTTGTAAAAATGTCAGCAAGTTGTTCTTGCGTTCCGATAAATTGTAGAATAATATCTCCTTTTGTGTGTGATCTCTAAGAAAGTGATGCCTAACATCTATGTGTTTTGCACGAGAGTGGTGTGATGGGTTTTTACTAAGAACTATGTCACTTGTATTATCACAAAGAATTTGAGTTTTGGAAAAACTCAATCCATAGTCAGTGAGTGTGTGTTGCATCTACAATACTTGAGCACAACAACTTCCAGCTGCTACATATTCAGCTTCAGCAGTGGATAGTGCTACTGAGTGTTGTTTCTTGCAGGACCAAGAAACCAGAGAATCTCTTAAGAAATGACATGTTCCAGATGTACTTTTTCTATCCATTCTCCAACCACCAAAGTCAGCATCTGAAAAACTTTTTAAAACAAAATCATTCCCAGAGGAGTAAAAAAGACCTAAATCCATAGTACCTTTTAAATACCGAAAGATTCTCTTTACGGATTTTAAATGAGACTCTTTTGGATTAGATTGATATCTTGCACATAAGCATTCAGAAAACATTAATTCAGGTCGACTAGCTGTCAAGTATAGCAAACTTCCTATCATACCTCTAAAGATTTTTTGATCTACTGGTTTCCCAGTTTCATCAAGATCAAGTGTATTTGAGGTACCAATTGGAGTGCTAATACTCTTAGTTTTGTCATATCCATAATTTTTGAGTAAATCTTTTATATACTTATGTTGAGATATATATGTTCCTTATGGTTTTTAAGAAATTTGAAGACCTAAAAAGAATGTTAACTCACCCATCATACTCATTTCAAACCCAGATTTCATTAAATTTGCAAAAGAATCAGTTAAGGATTTCTGAGTTGATCCAAATATGATGTCATCAACATAGATTTGAACAATCAAAACATTTTTTCCCATTTTTATAAAAAGGGTTGGATCTGCTGTGCCTTTTGTATAATTGTTTTGTAAAAGAAATCCTGTAAGTCTATCATACCATGCTCTAGGGGATTGTTTAAGACCATATAGAGCCTTGGTAAGTTTAAAAACATGATCAGGATGTTTTGGGTCCTGAAAACCAGGAGGTTGTTTGACAAAAAACTTCTTCTTGAACAAAACCATTTAGAAAAGCACATTTGACATCCATTTAAAATAGTTTGAAATTGAAAAATGTTGCCAAGGATAATAGAATACGAATTGATTCGAGTCTAGCTATAGGAGCATATGTTTCTTCATAGTCTATTCCCTCTTGTTGATTATAGCCTTTAGCAACAAGTCTTGATTTATTTCTTACAATGATTCCATTTTCATCACATTTGTTTCTGAAAACCCATTTCACACCAATTAATGTTGTTTCTTTAGGTCTATCAACTAAAGTCCAGACTTGATTCCTCTCAAATTAATTTAGTTTATCTTGCATTGCTTTGATCTAATCATCATCACCTAAGGCCTCACTTGGGCTTTTAGGTACAAATTGGGAAAGAAAAGAAAGATGTTCTATTTCATTTCTTAAGGAATTTCTGGTTCTTATAGGTTGATTTACATCACCAATGATGTTATCACTGGGATGATTTCTCAGAAAAAATTGATTTGGGTTTGGTAAAACCTGTTCATCAACGTATGATTGAAAATATTCTATGGTAAATGTATCAGGAATACTTTCTTGAACATTTTCCTTATCAGACAGATCTTCTATCAAGAATCAATAATCAATTTTTGAAAACACATCCGAGGATGTAGGATTGGGTTGATTGAAAACAAAAGGATTACTTTCATCGAATTTTACATGTACTGTTTCCTCAACAATACAAGTATTTTTATTAAAAACTCTATAAGCCTTAGATGTTGTGGAGTAACCTAGAAATATTCCTTCATCAGATTTTGGTGAAAATTTGTGTAGATTATCTTTTGTATTCAGAATGAATACTTTGCATCCAAAAACTTTGAAGTATGAAACTTTAGGTTTTCGGCCAGTCCATAACTCATAAGGGGTTTTATTAAGAAATGGTCTAGTTAAAACATGATTTATAGTATAACAGGCAGTACTAATAGCTTCAGCCCAAAATTTCTTAGCAATTGAGTATTCACTCAACATGGTTCGAGTCATCTCCTGAAGAATACGATTTCTTATTTCAACAACACCATTTTGCTGAGGAGTTCTTGGAGCTGAGAAATTATGAGTAATACCTTTCTTACTACAAAAAGTTTCAAAATCTGAATTTTGAAATTCACCACCATGATCACTATGAATAGTTATCAATGGTCGGTTTTTCTCATTTTTAACTTGGGATCTAAAAGTTTTGAAATAGGAAAAGGCTTCAAATTTCTTTGTGAGAAAGTAGACCCATGTAAATCTAGTAAAGTCATCAACTATAACAAATACATAATATTTTCCTCCAATTCTTCCAGTTTTTGTGGGACTAAAAAGATCCATATGCACTAGCTGTAATGCATTAGAAGTTGAAACTTCATTAATTGATTTAAAGCTAGTATTATGTTGCTTTCCAAATTGACAAGGATCACAGACTTTTGAAGAATCATATCTAAGGTCTGGTAGCCCCTTCACAAGTCTTTTCTTTGAGAGTTTACTAAGGTTTCTTAGATTACAGTGTCCTATTCTCCTATGCCATAGCCATGATTAGTCCTCTATTGCACTTAAGCAGGGTAAGTTTTGGCTCCTAAGGTCTTCTAAGTTAAAAGTGTAAACATTCTCTTGCCTATGGGCAGATAGAATGAACTCATCCTTGGAATTGTGTACTAGACACTTATCATTTCTAAAATTCACAAGGTAACCTTTATCACATAATTGACTTATGCTAATGAGATTGTGCCTAAGACCTTTAACAAACAAAACATTTGAGATAAGAGCTTTTCCAAGAAAAATAATATTACCTATACCAACAATCTTTCCTTGAGCATTATCTTAGAAGGTAACTTTTCCACCTTTTGTTTTGATAACCTTTTCAAAGAGATCTTTGTTTCCAGTCATGTGTCGAGAACAACCACTATCTATATAACGAATGTTCTTATTGGTATAATTCTCATTTTCTTGAAAAAGAAACAATTAGTTTTTCAGAATCCAAACTTGTTTGGATCCAGAAGAGTTAGATAAAAGAATTTTAGGAATCCACATTTGTTTTGCAAAATGAGCTTTATGAAATCCTAAAGATTGTGTTTTTTTAAGAGAAAAATCTCTTCTCCAGTGTCCACCACATTGACACTTAGAACAGAAGATGTTTTTTTGAGGAACAAAATAGTTATTGCTAAAAATAGGTTTGGAATAAGTATAAACAAGACCAGAACGATTTCTCAGAGGTCTAATTTGAGAGTACATTCTGTCAAAGTTTTCCTTTCCATGAGTAAATTTTGACAAACATTTCTTCAAAGATAAAACCTCTAACTTTAGTTTTAAAACCAAATTCTTATTTTCCAAAACATTTGAATTTGAACTAGAGTTAGGTTCTAAAATGTTTTTCTTTGAAATTACAGTTTCAAGATCCTTAGAAAGTTTATCCTTATCAGTTTTAACTTTCTCAAGGGTTTTTAAAATACTTTCAAAATCAGAAGATTTCACATCAAGATCTTTAGAAAGATCTGATACTTCTTTAGTCAAGATTGAAATTCTAGAATTTTCTTTCTCGAGTTTCTTTTTCAGCTTTGAATTTTCATTTTCAATTAATTTAGAAAATCTAGATACTTCTTCAAAAGTAGGTAATGTATCATCTTCTGATGATGAAGATTCATCATTTGAAGATTCATAATATCTATTATCAGTATAATTTTCATTCAAAGAGACATTTTTAATAGCTTCAGCGTTTTGTACCTTCTCCATGAGACAATGATCTTCAATTGGTAATCTGGTTAAGAGTCCGATATTCCTCTATCCTGAGGACTCATATTCTAAAGAATCATATGACGAATCACTACCACTTGCACTCCAAGTATCATTTGCCTTTAAAAATTTCTTTGTCTTTGACTTGTAATACTTTTTATTGTTTCTTTCAGAGTGTTTCTCTTTTCTATCTTTCCTTTTCAGCAAAGGACAATCAGGACTTATATGTCCTATTTTCTTGCTTTCATAACAAGTTACCTCTGAATATTTCTTATCCTTTCTATCTTTCTTTCTAAATATGTATTGGAAGTCTTTCTGTCCAACAATTTTGTTCATCCTTTGGGAAAGATTGGCCAACTTATTATCCGAGTTATTACTATCACTTGATTCAGATATAACAGCTTTCTTGGATTTGGATCTTGTAAGCCTTTCAGGCGTTTTAGCTTTATATGTAAAGGCTACACTTCCATTCCCATTCTTCTTTTTATTGAAATCAGCATCTCTTTTCATTCTTGTTTCGTGTTGTAAAAGAGTTCCAAAAAGTTCGTCAAGAGTAATCTGGGAAACTTTTCTATTCTCATCAATAGCTGTCCTTTTTGACTCCCATTCATTCGGCATTATATCTATGATCTTATCAACTAGAGCTTCATCATCAAGACCTTTTTCTCCCATATATTGCAAGCTGTTGACAATTGTCATAAACCATTATTGCACTTTACATACTGTCTCTCTATAAGGAAAAACAAATCCATGATACTCTGCTCAAAGCATTGCTCTCCTTGTTTCTATAACCTTGGATGTACCAAAATGAGTGACTTCTAATTTCTTCCAAATACAGTTGGCTGCTTCACATGAAGATATCTGACTATATATATTCCTGGTCATAGAGCATAATATAGTATTTCATACCTTGTAATTCAGTTGATATTCTTTCTTCTCCTGGTTAGTGAAAGTACTAACTTCTTTGTCAGGAATTTTGTAACCTCCAGTAAGCATTATAAAATTGTCTACACCAGTATTGATAACGGACGTCTTCATACGATCTCTCCAGTACTCATAATCATTTCCATCAAAGATTGGTGGTCTAGAAGGATTCAGATTGTCTATTGACCCAATGTTCATTCCTGCCATCTAATACAACAAAAACTTTTCCACTCCACACGTTAGTGTAGTAAGTATTTAAGAAATATGAAAGAAACAAAAATAATAATACAAATCAATGGAAAACCTCCTCTGATACCAATTTTTGGATCTAATATAGAGATATGTATGTCTATTAGATGGAACAATACAAGAAGGGGGGGGGGTGAATTGTAGGTTTCAAAACCTTTGAGTTTTAGCAACTAAGAGATTAGTTTAAATGATCTTTAACTAATACAAATACAAACACCCACAATTTTACTGAATATAAAAAAGAATGATGTATTGTAATACTAATGTAATGTAAAACAATTGTATTCAAGATGAACACATTAATCAGAGTAATACAAAGATGAATGATTCTACCTTAAAGTGTATAGAATCAATCAATACAAAATGTAATAGAATGATTGTAATTGAAACAATTACAATTAAATATGTAAAGAAGAAAGGAAACAATGAAAATTCCTTTCTAATACAAGTAACAACGGAAATGTAAAAGTATTAAAATTCTTTTAACCCAAAGAGAAGGGTTATCCTTTTACCTAGGATAAAAGGTCTGTCTCCCCAACACCTTGGTGAGCCCTCGATACGATGATCGACATGTTTGTCTGCCTGTCCCCGGCAGCCCTCGATACGATGATTGGCACGTCTGTCTGCCTATCCCCGGCAACCCTCAATTTTATAGGTAATCGGCACCTCTGTCTTTCAATCACTTGAAATCCCTTGATACGATGATCGGACGCACAAGGAAGATGAGAGAAGTCACAGTGTCTCTCTCTAGAATCTTGGTAGTTCACGAAGTCTCTTCATTCATTTATTGTCCCCTCAGCTTCGAATGAACTCCTATTTATAGGCCTCGGGTTCCAATAGTCATATTGCCTCCAACGGTCATATTTCACCTAAAAACTCAGAGGGACTTGGACACCTGTCATCATAACGATCATATTGAAACAGAAATCACAACATCATTTTGATTAGTTTGTAACTAACTCATCGACATCGTAATGGTTTAAACATGATATATATATCGATGATAAGAAATTGTACAATTCTTATGAAACAAGTGCTTTTGAAAAAGTACCAAAACAAGTAATGAACATCTGAATAGCAGAGTCAGTACGATACGATTGACAGAGTCAGTACGATACGATTGACAGAGTCAGTACGATACAATATGGTCATTACGATCAGTATGATAAGTATGATCAACATGGTTATTACGATCAGCATGATTAGTATGATCAACATGATTAGTACGATCAGCATGGTCAGTACGATCAGCATGCTCAATACGATCATCATTGTACGATACGATAAACATGATAGAAGACAATTGTAATTTCCAAAATATGATAGAATACATTTGTGATTTCCAAAAAATGATATAGAAGTTAAAATAGGACTTTTGACTCAACATTGTTGACATATAAGAAACATAATTAACTAGAATTCACCTTGATATAGCACGAGGAATGATTTTCACAAACACGACTGAAATCTATGTGTGAGACCCAGACTAGGAAACAAGCTCCAAGGAGGAATCTATGGAAGGAGGAACCGACATCCCATCGTCCTATTTCGATCAAGGATCTGACATCACTGATTAAAGTGATGGAAGCCACCTGCCTTTGGAAAGTGGGAATATAAGGAAATTGTAGGCACCCACAGTACACCGACCTTGATGAAATCATCAGAAAAAACTACCATGTGTTAGAGGATTATAAGACATTAAGACTTATTCTCATAAAGTTTACATTTGGTGATCTCCAAGAAGGGAGACCACGAGGGTAGAGCTGTCAATAAGAATTCCACATGTTCTATGTTCCATTTTTTCTCCTATCTACAAACATTTATAATGGTCCTTGGCCTTGAGATTATTATTAATTCATTTCATGAATCATGTACTTTGATGTATGGAAATAGATTGTGAGGTCATATTCTTATGGAGAGGTAAAAAACAATGGGTGCATAATAAGTGATTTTACATTAATTGAATAAGTTAAGAAATGTTTTTTACCTTATATATTAATGGAAGAATATATCTCCAAATCTTTGATTGAAATAGAACTATCTAGGGAAATCCATGGCCATTGTAGTTCATAGAAGAGTTTTTTTGGAAAGTTAAAGAAATATAAATCTTGAATATAGGGTGGTGACACAAGTATGCATCCTAATTGATGCTATATTGGTAAATAAATGGATTATATTACATAATAATGTTCATAGGAAGGTTTTTTTATTTTATACATTAACATATTTCTATATGGTTTCTTTTACGTGTTACTAGATATAGATCTTGGACTTCAGATTTGTTAACCTGATGCAATTAAGAAAGGATCCTAAAGGGTTAAACACTAAGTGTATATAGAATCTCATTAATTTTTACCAAATTAAATATTGTGAATAATTATTATTCTCATCATTTTGAATTAAAATTATTTAAGTAAAAATTGATCACCTAAATTCAATCACAATATATTCAGGTTTATAATCTTAAATTTGTTTTTTATTTATTGTTTATGTATTCACATGGTAATAGATACATATTGTTTTAATCGCTAGTTTAGTGAATAAATAAAGTATTATTTTATTCAATTTCATGAATAATAAAATATTTATTTCTTTATGAATTTAGTGGATACAATATTTTTTATAAAATTAATAATATTTATTTAAATAGATATTTTATTATTCAAGGATCGGTAAATTCCATGGATGCATAAACATGTTGAGTTAATGAACCAAGAGAAATGATATATTTATTTAATGTCATTTAAATAAAAACTAATTAATTAATTTATGAAATGATACTAGATATTAAATTTTATGATAATAATAATAATAATAATAATAATAATAATAATGTTAGACATGAGGTATTACTCAGGTTAAATAAATTGATAAGGGCTTGTGTGCAATAATATTTTATTTAACTCTAAGTATATAAAGAAAAATATGTCACATTTCCATGGGTGGAGTTGTTGACACAACAAATATTCTCTCTATAATTCTCATAATCCCTAGATAGATTCTTCATCCCTATTTCCCTCTAAACAACATGAAAGAACAATAAATATTATCTGGATCAATGTTGAAAGACGCATAACACTTGATATTACCATGATACAACCCAGAGATCCAGGAATACTATCTGGAGATTTATGGAGAATGTGGGAATTTTTCCACTTGAATCCTTGCTTAAATTACCCATCATAATGAGAAACCGAACAATAGTAGAAATGGAAATTGATTTTGAGGGTTTCCATGGATAAGATAATTCTCATTTAAATTAAGTATTAATTAATTATTTAATATCATATATATAATGGTATGGGGTTTCATTCATAATTTTTTTTCTAATATTATCCATTGATATTAATAAAAATAAAACATTTGGAACCCTCCCAATGCTTTCACTGTGCTTCAAAACATCTATGTGGTATAAAATCAATCATATTATAGTTTATAATCACTTTTAATTTATTTTATCAATTTCATGTGTCACGACCCGTCCTCGGGGCCCGTGCCGTGACTACCCCAAGCCCACCTTCCATAGGCCAGGGGCTGGCGACTAGCACCAAAGGCATAAAATCCCGATAACTGGGAAGTCATTGCCTTTATAAAAGAAAACAAGCACTACAGAGTACAAGCGGAAGCAAAACACTAAGTACAAAAGAAATGCTGAAAAGTAAAAGGGCCAGAATACAAACCCAAAAGAAAGTATGACTACAACTGAACAAGGTACAACAGAAAAAAGAAAAACAGCTGGAAGAAGGAAGCAGCTCCTGGGTCGTCCTCCTCGAATCCTACCTGAAGGGTATGTACAGATATCGCAGCTCTTGGTCGTCCACCACGGATCCTACCTGAAGGGTAGGTACCGATACCCTCCTCCACGCTCTCGTCCGTCAACCTCCTCTATGAGTCGTCACGTCGTGTAGTCCACCTCCGGGTACTGGCTCGTCGTGTAGTCCACCTCCGGGTACTGACTCATCGAGTAGTCCACCTCCAGGTACCGTCCAGTCCTCGAACACTCGGCCTCCGTCAGCACTGCCCGACGTCTGCAACCAGCACAACGAGGTGCGGGCATAGCCCGTGAAGGGGTGAGTATAACAATACTCAGTAGGGACCCCGAGACCCTCAAGGTCTCACTAAAACCAACAAGGATAACCACAAAGAAGATCTCAACAGATAACCTCTACTTAGGTATATGCCCATACATATACCTAAGTTATCAAGTAACACATCTCAATCATGAGGAAACACAAGGATTGTGAAATCAACGGATAACCACTACCCAGGTATATTCCCATACATATACCTAAGTTATCAAGTGACCCATCTCAATCATGAGGTAAACACAAGGTCAAAAGTCTCAGCTCAAACCAGGATTTTCATTATCGAAACCGTAACTGCTGAAGAGCTCCGTCTCTAGAGTGTACAGTGGTCCTGTCACGACTCTGAGGTACTGTTCCCTAACCTAAGACTGCTGAAGTACTCCTCCTATTGAGTACCGCGGGTCAGCCACCCAGACATAGTAGTGCTTCCCGTCGAGGTATGTCACCCAAACACAGTAGTGCACACCCGCTAGTAGCCTGATGAGGTACTCTCCGGATGAGTACCGCGGGTCTGCACTGTCACACTGGTAGTGCTCCGTCTGCCATGGGTCTGCACCTCAGAAAGTAGTGCTCCGTCCACTGGGCTAGTCGACTCACTCCAAGTCGAGTCGGTCAAGCAGTCGTCAGGTCTCAGCCAGTTACACGGTCTCCGTACTCCGCACGCTCGTTACTGGGAGGGTCTGCTCCACGAGCTACAGTTCGATACTCCAAGTATCTCAAAGTCCCACGAAGAAGTATCTCAAAGGACCGCCTCGTCATAGGGGTCTCAACACAACAGACGGCGTGTCAATCGGACGCCCGGTCTGTGAGTTATTAGCCTTTTCGTCCCAGGGGCCCGGTTGGTTTCGTGAGCGAACCAAACCCGGCCGTATCTCAAGTATACCTCAAACTCTCATAGGGTATACTCATAGGGACCATTTCTCAACGAGATCACCAACGCCGCTGACAGTTCGTCAAATGGACGTTCTGTCAGAAAGATATCAGTTTTTCTGTTCCAGGGGCCTGATTGGATTTCGGTGCGATCCAACCCGGCCACTATCCATCTGCATCCAAATCTCGGGCAGAGGATGCCAAAAGTTCCGTATCGTCAACAGGAACTCAACGCAATAGACGGCGCGTCAATCGGACACCCGGTCTGAGAGTTATTGGCTTTTCCGTCTCACACCCACCCTGGGAAACTTCCCAGGAGGTCACCCATCCTGATCACTACTCTAGGCCAAGCACGCTTAACTATGGAGTTTTAACCACGTAGGCTCCCGAAAAGGAAGGTGTACCTTGAGTATAGTATACCGAAACGACCGTCTCGATCCAAGGATCGCGTTGCCGGTGACGGCGAGTCGTTTGGAGGCCCGTAGCCCAAGATACGGGCATTTGACCAAAAGTGGTCCGAAACTGGGGGTCTGGGCCCGGGCCGACCCCCCCCTGGGTCGGCCGAACCGGGTCGACCCGCCCCGGGCGGCGACCCGACCCGACTCGGAAAACCTGGCCCGGCCGGCGGCGCGGCGGCGCGGTCCGGTGCAGCGGCGCGGTCCGGCACGGCGGCGCAGTCCGGCGCGGCGGCGAGGACCGGCACGGCGGCACGGAACGGCACGGCGGCGCGGCCTGGGCGCCGTTCAGGTGCCGCGCGCGGGGGGCAAAGCCCCCCCCCCCCCTTTGAGACCCACGACCCCTTAATTGGGGCCGCTTTTGAGACCCGGCCGAGGGAAATGAATTCCCCCGGTCTCCACTGCCCGGCCGGCCCGCACTGGCCGGCCGGTTTCGCCAGCAAGGACCGGCGACGGCCGGTCCTTCCTTCGCCGACACCGGCGGCCCGGTGCCGGCCGCCGGTCATCTTGCTCCGCCGCGGCCCGGAACCGGCCGCGACCTATGCCGTTCGGCGCGATGCGACGACATCGCTTCCCTCCGCCGCGGCCCCGCTCTGGCCGCGGCGCCTTTGACTTTCTTCGACGCGACGCGACGGCGTCGCGTTCTTTATTTCTTTCAACGGCGCGGCGCGACGGCGCCGTGCGTATCTTCCGCAAGAAATCGCGTGGTGCGACGACACCACGTTTTCTCGTATCATCCTCAAGAAACCGTCACGAAAAACAAAGGAGGAAGGCCGGCCGTGTTTGTGCGGTCCGACCCCCTCGCGTTATTCGATAACAAAAAGGGTTTTAATCCACGATCATCACCAAGTTTGTATTCACGAACAATTAAATAAATAAAAACCCTCAATCATCAACCGCTTGATCGGACGTTCCGCGGATCAACCCGGTATTGGTTGGTCCGCGCTCGTCGTTTTTTTCCTCAAAAGATAAGAGAATTCCAAAATAAATTCCCCTACCTCGACTTCAAGAACAGAGTTCTTCAACGACCCGCAGAAGACAAGCGTCGCGTAGGTCGGGCGTCGTTCCGTCTAGGTTGGTGGGAGAAGAGCTCGGTGAAGTCGAGCCGAGACGTCACCCTCTGTATACTTTGTTGGCAGTGGTGCTTCCCTTCCATACTCTGGTTGAAGATGGTCGGAGGTGTTGCTTCACGTTCTTCGGAAACGTGGAACGTTCTTCCTCGAGAGGTTGGTGATCTTCCAAGAGTTCTTCTCCTCTCCTTAGTTCTCCCCACAAGGTTTATGCCAACCCAAAAAGAAGAATATAATCTCTCTTTTTAATGTTGGCAAAATGAATTCAAAAGAATTCAAACACTCAAAATAATTAATTAAGTTGGTTTAATTAATTAATTGCAAAGTGTTGGCAAGAATTTAAAAAGATTGAAATTCAAATAAACCATACTTAACTCACCTCATTAAATAATCAATTTGTCAAATATTAAAGAATGTGAGTTAATGGGAAGTTGGAATGTGAGGGGTTAAGAGGGTTAGGGAGTTTAAGGAATTTGAAAAGGTGGGGAGGGGTTCGTGTGGGCCCCACCCTTTCAAATATCCACACATGGGAAGTTGGATGGATGTGGGCCCACCACCAACTTCCCATGGGAGAAGTTAACAACTTTACATGAAATAAAATTGAGTTAACAATTTTATTCACTTTTTTAATTAAACCCCAAAAATTAACTTCTTCTCCCGCACAAACGCAACTAAGGTAAAGGTTCCCTTAAGCGATTATCGGCGTTGAGAGTTCATCGGTGCAATCAGATTTTAATTCCGAGCATCGGTTCAAAAGATAGAAATTCCCGCTCGCTCGTTCACTGAACGTACCCGAGCCAAAATTCGGAAATTAATTCCGGGCACACCGGGCCTCGGAATCAGGCACCGTCAGAAACCGCGTTCTTGTAAAATTCCAAAGAAAATTAAGAAAAAATTTTCCTTGAAATTTCCGGGTCTTTACATTACTCCCACCTCAGGGATTTACGTCCCCGTAAAGCTTCAACACAAACTAGGGTCACAAAAGCGGTACAGAGCACGCATCTGAGCCTTCCGCTCCCATGTGCTTACCTGGAGGTTTCGTACTGCCAAAGAAAGTGCACCCGAGGAATCGATCGTCCTCGTAGAATCTGCTCCTGTCGATCCTCGATCCCCACTGGAACCTCCGTGAAAGACACCCCATCGCCATCGTCCAGCTCCTCATGGTCGATGATATGTGAAGGGTCGAGCACGTATCTCCTCAGTTGAGATATGTGGAAGTCGTCGTGCACCTGGTGCAACTGCGGTGAATGGGTCAAGCGGTAAACCACCCTGCCTACCGAGCTGGGGACCTAAGTAGGTCCGCTGAAACCCGGAGATAACTTGTCATCTTGGCCACATCTCCATAAACCTCGTCGAGGTGATACCCGTATAAGGATGTGATCGTCATCCTCGAACTCCAGAGGTCTCCATTTTCTGTTAGAACTGAAACTAAAAAGGCTGCTGCCACGAGGGTATGGTTGACTGACTCAAGAGTGGTCGTTTGCACTCCCCTGTGAAAGAGTTAATTCCGTGATGCCTGGGGTTTCCTTTTCACCGACCAAGGAAAACCCATCCCGACGTTTGCCTAAAACCGTCAATTTGAGCATGAACAGTTATTGCCCATTCCATACTCAAACTAACGTCGTAAGGCCTCGACGCTGTCACCAAGAGATTCCAACCGGAACTCTCACCTCGAGGGTCTGACCACACCATCGGCGTAAGTGTGATTATCGAGTCTCCTCCCAAGGTATCTCCAAACGTGAGGGTCATGTCCACGGCTTACCGGAAACTCTAGGTCTGGAACAAGATTTGTGAAAGCAAGGAATGATTCACATCGATGTCCGTTACTACAACAGCTAGTAGTGGACACAGACTGTCCCTTGAATCATTTCTAGAGCCATTGGGTCACACTCCTTGACCGCATGCAGCCGCACTCTTCCTCCGCCCTCCAGCTCCCTGAGCCTGGCAGAAAATAACTAAGGCAAGAGGTTGTACCATGTTATGATGTACACCACCTCATGCTGCTCTCCTAGCTCTGACTCCACGTCTACTGCTTCGTAGACTCATCTCTCCTTTAAGCTTCCTCTTCTTTAACACACCCGAGTCTCTAGGACTGGCACCGATTTCCTGTTTCTTACTGCACTGTGCAGTCTTCATCCTCTCTTGGATGTCCTGGACATCCTTTAGTCTCGCAAGAGATGCTATGATTTCTTCTTTGCCGATAAGAGAAACCCGGTCCCATCCCCTGGATGAACCACATTCGTTTCCTAATACAGTCAATCATGACATGAATAACGCATTCATGCCATGGATGACATCGTAAGGCCTCGACGTAACTACTAAGAGATCCAACTATCACTCTCACCTCCAAGGGTCGAGTCACACTGTCGGCATCAGTGTGAGGTCACTGGGTCCCCTCCAATAGAAATCTCGAAAGTGAGGGTCAAGTCAACAGTTTAACCGGGACCACTCAGTATCAACCAAACAAAAGGACAATAAAGCAAACAAAGTTAAGTGTCTTTTTATTATTGCAGCTCATAGTACAAGGACACGAATACAAAAGCAACAAGGAACTAGAAGTACAAAGGATGTATCCACTAGTTCCTCTCCTGCCCACCTGATCTCGGAGCTCTACTGCCTTGTCCACTGCTCAGCTGTTGCTCAATCACTTGTCACTACTTCTGGCTCGGTGGCTCCTCCAATTCCTGCGGATCAACTGTACGAGGAGTCGGACAGTCACGTGCCAGGTGACCCTTTCCGCCGCATGAGTAACAAAACCTGCTTCTGGCACACCTAGCTCTGTTCCCACCCCGGGTGCCCCACACCACCGATCCTAAAACCCAAGATCGTCCAACTGCTAGTCTGGTCCTCCGGGACCTCTGCATCATCTGTCTACTACTCACAGATGACTCGGCTACTGATCAAAAAACACGCGGCAAAGGCAGAAGCTCCTGTACACGCTCGGGGTGTAGAGCTACTGGCACAAACTCCACCCTGAAGAAGGTCTTGAAGTCTTCCCATGAGAAGTTCATCCCGTCGCAAAACTGAAACAAGTGGCTCCACCACCTGCCTGCTGCTGCCTGAAGGAGGCTGGTAGTAAAGATCACCATGAAGTCTATCGGCGTACCCACTAGCCTGAAGACTCTCACCACAGCCTCCAGCCAAACCTCAGCCGCCTGTGGGTCCGTCTCTCCCCGGAACCTGGGTGGCCTCTGGCGCTGGAACTCGTGCAGTGCGCTCAAGCATCGTGCATCGCCTACTGTTGGGGCTGGTGGCATCAGTGGCCCAATGGGTAGCAGTACCACTGGTGCCTCCGCTGGTGCCTCAACTGCAAGAGGGCCCTGTACCGAAGCCTCGTCGCTCGACAGGCTGTCAACATGCACATCCCTCTGGGCTCTAGCTGGTCGTCCATGAAAAGGCATCCTGAAAGAAACATCGTGACATGGTCAAACGTTTATACCTGGTGAGATGACCTGGTTTGAGCTATTTTAAGGGAAAACCTTTAAAAACACACACGCAATCAGTGTTTCGTGCACAAAGTCGGAAATTAGTTTTCAGGGTCCTGGTGTATGGATACGTCGGCCGCCCACACTAACACTGGACTCCCTGAACTGAAAACCACACTCGGTACTCTCAACACTATTGCCTCACAGAAAGAAACATCAGAGTTATAAGTTCTGCGGTAGAACCGAACTCCTCTGATACCAATTTGTCACGACCCATCCTCGGGGCCCATTCCGTGACTACCCCAAGCCCACCTTCCATAGGCCAGGGGCTGGCAACTAGCACCAAAGGCGTAAAATCCCGATAACTGGGAAGGCATTGCCTTTATAAAAGAAAACAATCACTACAGAGTAAAAGCGGAAGCAAAACACTAAGTACAAAAGAAATGATGAAAAGTAAAAGGGCCAGAATACAAACCCAAAAGAAAGTAAGACTACAACTGAACAAGGTACAACAGCAAAAAGACAAACAACTAGAAGAAGGAAGCAGCTCCTGGGTCGTCCTCCTCGGATCCTACCTGAAGGGTAGGTACAGATATCGCAGCTCTTGGTCGTCCACCACGGATCCTACCTGAAGGGTAGGTACCGATAGCCTCCTCCACGCTCTCATCCGTCAACCTCCTCTGTGAGTCGTCACGTCGTGTAGTCCACCTCCGGGTACTGGCTCGTCGTGTAGTCCACCTCCGGGTACTGACTCATCGAGTAGTCCACCTCCGGGTACCATCCAGTCCTCGAACACTCGGCCTCCGTCAGCACTGTCCGACGTCTGCAACCAACACAACGAGGTGAGGGCATAGCCCATGAAGGGGTGAGTATAACGATACTCAGTAGGGACCCCGAGACCCTCAAGGTCTCACTAAAACCAACAAGGATAACCACAAAGAAGATCTCAACAGATAACCTCTACTTAGGTATATGCCCATACATATACCTAATTTATCAATTAACCCATCTCAATCATGAGGAAACACAAGGATTGTGAAATCAACGGATAACCACTACCCAGGTATATTCCCATACATATACCTAAGTCATCAAGTGACCCATCTTAATCATGAGGTAAACACAAGGTCAAAAGTCTCAGCTCAAACCCGGATTTTCATTATCGAAACCGTAACTGCTGAAGAGCTCCGTCTTTAGAGTGTACAGTGGTCCTGTCACGACTCTGAGGTACTGCTCACTAACCTAAGACTGCTGAAGTACTCCTCCTATTGAGTACCGCGGGTCAGCCACCCAGACACAGTAGTGCTTCCCGCCGAGGTATGTCACCCAAACACAGTAGTGCACACCCCCTAGTAGCCTGCTGAGGTACTCTCCGGATGAGTACCGCGGGTCTGCACTGTCACACAGGTAGTGCTCCATCCGCCATGGCTCTGCACCTCAGAAATTAGTGCTCCGTCCACTGGGCTAGTTGACTCACTCCAAGTCGAGTCGGTCAAGCAGTCGTTAGGTCTCATCCAGTTACACGGTCTCCGTACTCCGCACGCTCGTCACTGGGAGGGTCCGCTCCACGAGCTACAGTTCGATACTCCAAGTATCTCAAAGTCCCACGAAGAAGTATCTCAAAGGACCGCCTCGTCATAGGGGTCTCAACACAATAGACGGCGTGTCAATCGGCCGCCCGGTCTGTGAGTTATTAGCCTTTTCGTCCTAGGGGCCCGGTTAGTTTCGTGAGCGAACCAAACCCGGCCGTATCTCAACTGTACCCCGAACTCTCATAGGGTATACTCATAGGGACCGTTTCTCAACGAGATCACCAACGCCGCTGACAGTTCGTCAAACGGACGTTCTGTCAGAAAGATATCAGCTTTTCTGTTCCAGGGGCCCGATTGGATTTCGGTGCGATCCAAACCGGACACTATCCATCTGCATCCAAATCTCTGGCGGAGGATGCCAAAAGTTCCGTATCGTCAACAGGAACTCAACGCAACAGACGGCGCGTCAATCGGACGCCCGGTCTGAGAGTTATTGGCTTTTCCGTCTCACAGCCACCCTGGGAAACTTCCCAGGAGGTCACCCATCCTGATCACTACTCTAGGACAAGCACGCTTAACTATGGAGTTTTAACCACGTAGGCTCCCGAAAAGGAAGGTGTACCTTGAGTATAGTATACCTAAACGACCGTCTCGATCCAAGGATCGCGTTGCCGCTGACGGCGAGTCGTTTGGACGCCCGTAGCCCAAGATACGGGCATTTGACCAAAAGTGGTCCGAAACTGGGGGTCTGGGCCCGGGCCGACCCGGCCCGACCCCCCCTGGGTCGGCCGAACCGGGTCGACCCGCCCCGGGCGGCGACCCGACCCGACTCGGAAAACCTGGCCCGGCCGGCGGCGTGGTCCGGTGCGGCGGCGCGGTCCGGCGCGGCGACGCGGACCGGCACAGCGGCGCGGACCGGCACGGCGGCGCGGCCTGGGCGCCGTTCGGGTGCCGCGCGCGGGGGGCAAAGCCCCCCCCCCCTTTGAGACCCACGACCCCTTAATTGGGGCCGCTTTTGAGACCCAGCCGGGGGAAATTAATTCCCCCGGTCTCCACTGCCCGGCCGGCCCGCACTGGCCGGCTGGTTTCGCCAGCAAGGACCGGCGACGACCGGTCCTTCCTTCGCTGACACCGGCGGCCCGGTGCCGGCCGCCGGTCATCTTGCTCCACCGCGGCCCGGAACCGGTCGCGGCCTATGCCGTTCGGCGCGATGCGACGACATCGCTTCCCTCCGCCGCGGCCCCGCTCCGGCCACGGCGCCTTTGACTTTCTTCGACGCGATGCGACGACGTCGCGTTCTTGGATTTCTTTCCACGACGCGGCGCGACGGCGCCGTGCGTATCTTCCCCAAGAAATCGCGTGGTGCGACGACACCACGTTTTCTCGTATCATCCTCAAGAAACCATCACAAAAAACAAAGGAGGAGGGCCGACCGTGTTTGTGCGGTCCGACCCCCTCACGTTATTCGATAACAAAAAGGGTTTTAATCCACGATCATCACCAAGTTTGTATTCACGAACAATTAAATAAATAAAAACCCTCAATCATCAACCGCTTGATTGGACGATCCGCGGATCAACCTGGTATTGGTTGGTCCGCGCTAGTCGTTTTTTTCCTCAAAAGATAAGAAAATTCCAAAATAAATTCCCCTACCTCGGCTTCAAGAACGAAGTTCTTCAACGACCCGCAGAAGACAAGCGTCGCGTAGGTCGAGCGTCGTTCCGTCTAGGTTGGTGGTAGAAGAGCTCGGTGAAGTCGAGCTGAGACGTCACCCTCTGTATACTTTGTAGGCAGCGGTGCTTCCCTTCCTTACTCCGGTTGAAGATGGTCGGAGGTGTTGCTTCACGTTCTTAGGAAACATGGAACGTTCTTCCTCAAGAGGTTGGTGATCTTCCAAGAGTTCTTCTCCTCTCCTTAGTTCTCCCCACAAGGTTTATGCCAACCCAAAAAGAAGAATATAATCTCTCTTTTTAATGTTGGAAAAATGAATTCAAAAGAATTCAAACACTCAAAATAATTAATTAAGTTGGTTTAATTAATTAATTGCAAAGTGTTGGCAAGAATTTAAAAAGATTGAAATTCAAATAAACCATACTTAACTCACCTCATTAAATAATCAATTTGTCAAATATTAAAGAATGTGAGTTAATGGGAAGTTGGAATGTGAGGGGTTAAGATGGTTAGGGAGTTTAAGGAATTTGAAAAGGTGGGGAGGGGTTCGTGTGGGCCCCACCCTTTCAAATATCCACACATGGGAAGTTGGATGGGTGTGGGCCCACCACCAACTTCCCATGGGAGAAGTTAACAACTTCACATGAAATAAAATTGAGTTAACAATTTTATTCACTTTTTTAATTAAACCCCAAAAATTAACTTCTCCTCCCGCACAAATGCAACTAAGGTAAAGGTTCCCTTAAGCGATTATCGACGTTGCGAGTTCATCGGTGCAATCAAATTTCAATTCCGAGCACCGTTTCAAAAGATAGAAATTCCCACTCGCTCGTTCACTGAACGTACCCGAGCCAAAATTCGGAAATTAATTCCGGGCACACCGGGACTCGGAATCAGGCGCCGTCAGAAACCGCGTTCTTGTAAAATTCCAAAGAAAATTAAGAAAGAATTTTCCTTGAAATTTCCAGGTCTTTACATCATGAGTTGGTTTGTCAGTTTTCATATATAAATTTTTATTCTCAATCTAATGGATGAGATAACATGTTCATATGAGTGTGTATTTCCCATACTAAGAAGAAATACATGAATAATTCATGAAGATTCCATCTAGAGGTTCCAAGGTCACATACTGTTTGATATGGTTACTTAATGTATAATGGTAGATTACAAACCGTTTACCCATGGTCAACTTAAACAAAGAGTGATCCACATAAATCTTGGCTCACCATGTGACTCAATACCTGGAATTATTACACCCAACGTATTAACCACCATTACTACACATTTTTTGACATGTGATATATGATATGTGTCTGATGTAAATGTCATCTAACCCAAATGATTAAACACACCAAATAAATCATTGAAATTCATGAGGTAAATACATAGATTCATTGCACACTGTGTATTTATTTTCATCCAAGGGATGCGACAATACAAAAAATACATGACATGTAGTTGGAATTTACATAGTGTAAAATTTGTAAACCCATTAAAGGTACACACTAAGTGATTTTTGGTGTGTCATGTTAGTCAACATGTGGTTTTTTAAATGAAGTATAATTTTTTAAACTAAAAGATATGTAATAGTTGTTATACATTCCATGAACTTCACACAAATTTATAATGTAACACCCCTATATTTTATAATAACACTATGATTGATATCATATACAACATGCATCACTAGGCCAAAACAAACCGCAAAATATTATTATTTAAAATGGTTATTATAACAAAGTCATTAAGTTGAAAGTTATAAATAGTATTAACCAAATTATAAAATATATATAATGGACATACTCAATACAAATTCATTGATTAATTCCTTCAAAAATAGAGGAAATCACACCTATACCAACACCTTCATAGCAATGGTTTGAAAAAACCGTTGGTTTAAGTAAGCTATTCCAATGGTTAAATGAAACTGTTAGTACATGGTAAACATAAGGGTTAATTTTATGAGTTTTCCCAATGGTTTTATGAAACTGTGGGGAATGGATTGGTTTTCCAAATTTATTCTAATGTTTTATTCAAAGCGTTGAAGTAGAAAATATTTCCCCAATATTTTTAGAAACTGTTGGGAAAAAACCCCAAATAATAGTCGGACAGATCCCGCGAACAGATCTCTCCACACATAATCAAATTGATCTATCCTCCTTCGAACAAATCTCTCTTTTTTCAAACAAATATCTCCTCTATAGAACCCTACTTCCCAATCACAAAACCACGAGCTCACTTCCTCCGTCGAACAAAATCTCTCCTCCTCAAATAGATCTCTCCACTAAATGAGATCTCCCCCTATAACAAGATCTCTCCTCTAACCCTACCTCATGATCAAGAACCCTACATGGTGATATCACTTTCTATGGAATGGATCTCTCCAGGATTCTAACCCTAATTCATGTCTACCTCATTTTTAAGATACCTTGAATCATATATCTCTCAATCCATTCTTCAGTTCAAACATCTAGGTTCATTGAATTCTACTCAAAATTGGTGAATTAATTTTATTTTCCACTTTGATATTCTTCTAATGGGCATGATGTGGTGTATTTATCAGTTTCTATATGGGATTATGGTTGATTAAATTCAAAAAAAATTTATGTTTTTGGATTAAAATTATTTTTATTGAGGTGGGTGATATGAAAAATCTCCCTAATGTCTCCATTGGTTTTATAGTATTTTCAGCATGTATGATTGTGACATCATGTTGTGTGTATGACCTATTCTAATTAGAATCAATGGAAATTTCTCAAATCCCCACTGTTATACCTTCCACATATCCTATTTGGTCCATTGGCGATGAATACCATGATCCTTTGGCCACCAAAGTGGTGTTATTATCTATAATCTTGTGTCAGAGCCTGGATGGTATGAGTCTAGTGCCTTATACCTAGATTGAGAAATTGATTAAGGAATTAATAGAATTGTGAATTGAATTTTTTCTTCTCATGATATGTTAATTAGTATTTTCAATTATCATTATGTGAAATGGAATTGACACAATTGAAATGTGAATAGATAATTTAGCATGTAATTGTATAATTGGTATGAAATTGGAAAATACTTAGTGTTATATCAACAAGAACTAGTATTTTACATAATGGAATATGAGGAATGAGAATTGGTAATTTTAATGAATTAAAAAATGTGTCATATGTAAAAATATTTGTCATGTTTTGTTGTTTTGTTAGGGGTTTTACTCTTGGTTGTTCATGACACATGGTTATATAATACCTGGAATGGTTACTCCACAATTAGAATTATTTATTCTACTTGGGAATTTAATCTTTTCTATAATGAGAATTCACAGAAAGTCCATTACCCCCTGGAATTTGAGAGATATCCCTGGAATTGGTAATGTGTATTAGGTCAGTGGTCCATGGAATGGGTAATGTACCTTGTCATTTTTCCTTGTCAAAGAAATCCTTATGGATAATGGTAGGCATGAAAAAACATATATGAAACTCTATTGAATCAAGTTTGTCATACCTCAGGTGTCAACCTAGAGCTCGAGTCCTGGTAGGATAATTTGATGTTCAACATTAAATTAATGAATTCATGAAAATCAATATCATATTATTACATGAAATATAAATTCAAACTTTATTTTTTTACACACCATTGGTGGTGTCATACTATGTTTTACTCCACACTATTTAGGATTCCATTTAGAATAAATGAATACATCATGGATATAGGCTAGGACAAGGGTATGAGGCCCTATGCTTGATTGGTTCATTGGTAAGATGAGATAAGAGAATGGATATGTGACTGAGCATGGTGTTCGAGACCAGTTTTGGGAGAATTTATTTGATGTTTTTATTTAGGTTATTTTACTTGTATGATAATCTATTTATATTTTCTTTTGGCATACAGTATGGAAAGTTATTATTTATTTGGTCATTATTTTTTTGGTAATTCCCTATTTATATATTTTAATAGATTTATATTGGTTGTTTATGATTTTTTCATACTTTTGTATTATTTTGTGTAACAACCCGAGATTTTATAAAAAAATATTCTTTTTATTTTACTAATGTCTTGTGTTATACGCTACACCAAAAGGAGCTTGCACAACACGCATCCTTGACTTGCCTTGCATTACACGCAATCGCAACCTTCCTCGATAGCGTGTGTGGTACGTAATCCTGAGTTTCACGAAACAATGATATGCTATTAAAATATTATTAAAACTAGCCGTTATGAATAGTAATAACCACTTTTTAAATTTTAGAAATTTTAACTCTCAAAATGGACTTCATTTTTGGATTCGGAGTATCGAATTTAGCCTAAGGTGAAATTTTGGTACTTTTCGGATAACTTTCATATTCTGATGAATAGTGAAAATTACTAAATTATAATTAAAAACAACTTTTTTAATCGAAATAATTAATAGTGATAAATCATTAATTTGAGTGGTTTTAAAGTATATTTAGAATATATTTTTACAATTTAATACAATGTTGGTCATTGGATGTAATTTCACATTTAAACTAGACATAAACAAGTGTCAATCTTTTGATAGATATTGTTTCTTAAAAACACGCTATTTGTTTTAACAGCGGGATTTAATTATAAAATTAATTAATGCAACTTTTATGTTATGAATTTGGTAAAATAGAATTCATTTTTGAATTCGGAATATGAAATATAGCTTGGGATGAAATTTTGGCATTGTTCTGAAAAACATCAATTTTTGATGAATAGTGAAACTACTAAGTGGTAGGTTAAAAACTGAATTTTGCATAAAACTTAATTTTACCGCTTCTGTGAATGGAATTTCGAAAATCCGAGAGACACGGTTAATATCAAGGACTAAAATGTGGTTCAATGAGATGAAAATAATTTTTTGGTGAATAGTAACTTTTTACTTTTTTTACCACGGTTAATAGTAAATAGGGTAACTAAGGGTAAATATGATATTAATATTACCCTAACACATGTCCTAATTCTATTGGACAAGTGTAATTCGACCAAAAACAAACTTAGGAATAAAATATGACCATTTAGGCCCACTTGGATTAGATTTGGACATTTATTATTAATTTATTTAAAGAAGGGTTAAAATAGTTAAAATCAAAGTTTAATAAGTAAACCATTTTTAATATGGGGTTATACATAAGATAAATTCGACTGTAAATATTCATTAGAAATCTAAAAAGATTTCCTACATTATGGTATTTTATTTGTAATTTTTAGACATCAAATAATATAATTTATTTATGACACAAAGATGATGCAGTAATTATCTTATTAATGAAATATTGACATAATTGATAATATAAATACCAAAATAAATGAAATTTAAGACTTTTTATGAATTCCACTAATTTTCTAGGTTACTATGATATATTAGTGTTGATTTAATCAACTTGGTTCGAACATATAATTCTGTTATGACTTTCACAAAAATCATATATCAAATAGTGTCAAAATTGACACAAAATAGTTTTTAAATCAAATATTATATTATTAATTGTTATTTTATTCCTAAAAATCTAAGGTTCGTCCAAATGACTTAGATAAGGATATATGTATTAATAATATACAATTTGGGGTTAGTTTGGCATGTTATAGTAAGTTTATTAACCATATAGTGAAAGAAAACAAAAAGACACGGTAAAAGTTAAATTATTTAACTTAGAGTTAAATCTAATTGATAAGGTTAAACATAATACCCTAAACTTGTCTAAATCCTAGTGGTTGATAGTATTTCGACCCATACCCACTTTAGCTTCGAAATAATACCCTTTGTAACCATTATAAACCGATTTTGACTTTAATATAAAATAATATTTTGAGATATTCCTAAGGTGCCCCTCTCCTCCCCTATAAAAGGACACCTCCTCCCCCTCCTCCTCACACCAATTTGAGCACTCAAGCTCGGCCAAACCCTGCCAATTTCTCCTCTCCACTTCCCTAGCAACATCCTAGAGGTTCTGGTCTTCCTCAAAGACCAATTTTAGTGCCCTAAGAGGAGGTCTCAAAGAGGCACTTCAAAGAAGAGGTAATTACCGTTACCAATTCTTTCATCTTTATTTCTTCTTCCACTTCTTCTTCTTAGGTTGTTTCATTATGAAGTAATAACATAAGTATCACTCATATACTGATATGTTATTATAAGTATGAAACAAACCTATTTCACCATCTATCCATCCTACGGAAAAAGAAATCACCGCGCGTGCGTACGTATGGAATACCGTCTCCACGCCGTGGTGTAATCTATTTTCCACCACCACCTTACATGGATGGGTATAATGGTGTAAAGAATAACTATACATAGTTATTAAAACATCATATTGATTCTGATATATTGTATAATCCGCTCTAATTCAATTCAATATTTATAGAAATGATATCATTGCTCGTGCGTACGTACGGAATACCGTATCCACGACGCGATGAGAGTCGTTCTCCATGTTAACCATTTAAGAATGATTATAATGTATATATAAGAAATAATAATGAAATATATGACATTATAAAGCTACTGGATTTATGTATATATATACATATGTATGTCATCTACTTACTTCCATTTCAAGACAATAAGGAAAGGAAAACAGCGTTCATGCGTACGTACGGACTACCGTCTCCATGAACGGTGTTTTTCATTTTATTTATCTACCTATTATATATATATATATACTGAATATATATGATATATAAATCATATTTTATATTCTGGAAGTAAGTAAATCATGATATATGTAATAATGATGTCAAGAACAACACGTCAAAACACCTACGATAAATGAAACGATTTTACGCAAAACGCTTCTTTAACATGGAATTTACAAAAGAACGGGTAATATAATGTCATAAGTGAACCATATATGATATCATAACAATGAATATGATTCTGTAATAAGTCAATAACATGATTTAAATCATTATATAGGAGGTTCGGACAGTTACAAAGCAAGTCGGACCTAAGGTAAGGGAAATATCACAATCTCACTTTTATCCGAGATTGTTTTTACTTTGGTAATTACTGGGGTGTATTTTATCATCCACATCCATGTTTCATCAATATGTAATATTATTTCCATCCACCTAAAATTGTTTAAATCCATTTTTACCCTTCGGTGAGTTTTTAGTAATATGTATGAAAGGAATCTTTTGTCGTTTTTCGTACGAGGTACTTTTTGACTTTTCCGACAAAAGTACGAAGAATGTTTTTTTTAACTTATACGGCACGAACGGATTTATACTGTTTTATAAAGCCTTATTTTAATGAAGCTTCCTCTAAAATATTTCATGAATATTTTCAATAAAATCTCTTTCTTTTAAAATTGCATGATTTTTTGTGAAAAGAAATTGATTTTGAAGAAGAAAGGATATTTTCCTCAAGAATTCAATTCAAGTGTTTTATCAAAATTATTTTCCATCTAAGATAATAAAGGGTTCTGTTTCTATCCATATTTTTACATTGATTTGACTATGTTGTGATGGAATTATGTTTATGAATTCCTTTATCTTATATGAATTGATTTATGATGTCATGATGTTTCAAGAATCCCATTTTTGTTACATGTGTTATGCGATGATGTATGTTTTATGATTATATGGCACACATAAGAAAGGATTCATTATAAGATGGGTGGGACCTATATCTCCCTCCAATGCATTGGGTAAAGATTTTATATCTCATGAGATAGACATGGCTGGAACGGAAGGTTATTTCGGTTCAGTGATACAGGACTGAAACGAGGAGTGAACTCGGTTCAGAAAGGGACTTTGTCCACTAAGATAGTCTTGGCAATGAGTCATGACTAACAAGAAATGATTTTCCATGATTATGTGTGCATGCCACAAAGTTTCAAGTTTTATGTTATGATTATGGGGATCTCATTTTCAATTCTATGATTTATCCCATGTTATGATATTATGAGCTCTTTTGCAGGTCAAGATTTCCAAAAGCTACGTTCTTATGTATATGATGTGATTGATATTTCTTTTGTTTACCCTTACTGAGCATTTGAGCTCACCCTTTTTTGTTTTTCTTTCCCCAGGATATAAAGAAAGGTTTTAGGTAAAAAAAAGGGGAAGATCATTATGGGAGATATTGAAGATCTTTCACCACGTTTAGAAGATTACGTTCCGAGTTTCCAAAGACACTAAACTATTAAGATCCTTGTGTGTGTGTTTTTGTTATGTACTAAGTATTCCGCAAAAGTAATGTAATGTCCATGTACGATAAGCTTCGGGTCATTATAGTTGGTATCAGAGGAAAGGTTTAGTCAACCTTTGGAAACTAGGATGCAAGAACTTTAGTGAGATCCCTAGAGATATTTCTAAGGTATGTCTAGGGATGTCCCTAGGGATAAGTATACGTATAGGTTATAGTAATAGAATTACGCTAACAATCATAGAATTAAACCTAAGATGTTGGATATTGAAGGTACTCCCCCTTTATTATGTTGTTTTCCCTAGCATGATTTTTGCCTCTCACACTATTCTTTTTGGGTTTTAGACGATGGCTGGAACCCGAAGGAACCGTGTTGATCAATGCAATGGAAAATGCAATGATTGCCCTCCTGAACAAACAAATGTTATGGGAGATGGAGTGCAAAATCTTATTTCTATACTTACACAAGCTATGAATCATTCTGGACTTCCAAATGAGCAGAGAAGGGAACAATATTCTATTGAGTCCTTCATGAGGCAACGTCCACCTTCTTTCAGTGGGTCTACTGATCCATTAGTTGCTGAACAATGGATTAGTACTACTGAAAAGATATTTTCAGTTCTTCAATGTTCTGAACATGATAAAGTCATCTTAGCAGTATATCGTTTGGAAGGTGAAGCTGATCAATGGTGGAATCTTATCAAGAATACGAGGCCAAGAGATGAAATTGAGTCCATGGAATGGGACGAGTTCAAGAACTTGTTTTTCAGTAAGTACTTCCCTCGTATTCTTCGAACAAAGATGGAGAAAGAGTTTCTTGAACTGAAGCAAAGGGACGATGAATCTGTTGGTACCTATGAAGAAAATTTTACAAGACTTGCAAGGTATGCTTCTGGAATTATCATCCAACCTGAAAGTAAAGTTGATCGATTTTTCAGTGGCTTAAAACCAAGTCTTCGAAGGGCATTAGCTATAAGAGACTTCAGTAGCTATGAAGAAATTGTGCGTTGTGCTATCAAGGTAGAAATGGAAGTTGGTGTTACATATCCATCTCATGGTTTTGACAAGAAACGAAAGATGGAGTTCAAGGAGAAATCTCAGAATAATGATGAAAAGAAGATGAATGTTTCCTTATGCACAAAGTGTGGGAAGAATCATGGTGGAGATTGTATTAAAGGGACTAGAAAATGTTTTAAGTGTGGAAAAGAAGGTCATCGAGCAGCTGAGTGTCGAAGTAATGGAAAAAGGGTTTCTAATGATGTGAATAAAGCAAACACTGCAGAGAACGCACCACCAACACTTCAATGCTTCAAGTGCAAGGAAATGGGGCATTATGCTAATAATTGCCCTAATCCAATGGTTAGTGATGATCAACATGAGCAACCACTGAAGGCAAAGGACAAAGGGAAATCACATGCGATCACTATTGGCAATGTTGAATATGACAACGATGTGGTGGAATGATTAAGTGTTTATGTAATGGGATTCCAAAATAATGTTGTATCATTGAGTATTGCAATATTTATTGATGTGGTATTCAAAGTGATTGAGATATTTTTTTGGAAATAAGATGATATGCGCATAATGAAGACGAGAAAATGAAATGTTTAATAGTATTCATGATCTCATGATTGATATAAGGACTAAGTGATATCATGGTTTGAGTATATAGAATTTTGAGGATTTTGGTATGTGGAAAGTGTTAACTTTTAACTGCACTCATGTTTTCACTAAGGTATTCAAGAGAATACACGATTAAGGACTTTGAATGTTTGGAATGTGACCAACAAGACATATCTTATGATATGTGGGGATCAACGACAGTATTAAATCTCTGGTACTCGTTGTCACTATATTATGAGAGTGGACTGCAGTATTATGTATAAGCCTAAAGATTAGACTGGATTATGTTGGACATAAGTTAGTATTGTTTAAGGATAGAAGATTTTCGATATTATTGATGGGATGTTATAGTAACGTAGTTTTAGAAAAAGGACAACCTGCAGGACGGGCGACAGCCCATCGCTTCGGACAAGGCTGTAGGAATCGAACCCACAACCGAAGTGCGACTGGCCTTTATCGCCTACCACTGACCTACAGGAAGTCCCTGTTTAGTAGAAACTAGTGTTATTATATTAAGCAGTATGATATATGAAGTATAAGTCCATTTTAGGAACCATATGTGATTAATCTCACTATAGAATGACTTATGTATATTTAATAACTTTTTCTAACCTTTTGTTTGAGACAGATGGAATGACCCATCATTCTATCACATAATCTGCTAACACTTCACAAATAACAAATTCAACTTCATTTATTTAAGAGATGAAGTAGAAATTGTTCAAGGCACGAACAAAAGTGAGATTGTACCAAAATAAAGTAAGTATTTATTTTAAGCAAATTTTCAACTTTAGGGAAATGATCTTGAAAACCAAAAATGTTGTCCTAGTGATCTTATACCTGATGAATCAGATGGTACCTTATATCATCACAAATCTATGGATTTGTGATTACTGGCTTTTCCATATCCATGTTCACTACCACTCTCCATCAGAACATGATGGTTAGATTTCTCTTCCATATCCATATTTTCACCTATGTGGAAACCCAGTGATTAGTTTATTTGGGTAATCGTTACATTTCATACTTTAGTTTTTAAAATCCAAGTTTTGGTATTCCCTTTTACTATGTGGGTTTCTATTAAAGAAACTTTCAAATAGTAAACCATTTATAACCCCGACGAATTTCGAGGGCGAAATTCATTTTAAGGGGGGTAGAATGTAACAGCCCGAGATTTTATAAAAAAATATTCTTTTTATTTTACTAATGTCTTGTGTTATACGCTACACCAAAAGGAGCTTGCACAACACGCATCCTTGACTTGCCTTGCATTACACGCAATCGCAACCTTCCTCGATAGCGTGTGTGGTACGTAATCCTGAGTTTCACGAAACAATGATATGCTATTAAAATATTATTAAAACTAGCCGTTATGAATAGTAATAACCACTTTTTAAATTTTAGAAATTTTAACTCTCAGAATGGACTTCATTTTTGGATTCGGAGCATCGAATTTATCCTAAGGTGAAATTTTGGTACTTTTCGGATAACTTTCATATTCTGATGAATAGTGAAAATTACTAAATTATAATTAAAAACAACTTTTTTAATCGAAATAATTAATAGTGATAAATCATTAATTTGAGTGGTTTTAAAGTATATTTAGAATATATTTTTACAATTTAATACAATGTTGGTCATTGGATGTAATTTCACATTTAAACTAAACATAAACAAGTGTCAATCTTTTGATAGATATTGTTTCTTAAAAACACGCTATTTGTTTTAACAGCGGGATTTAATTATAAAATTAATTAATGCAACTTTTATGTTATGAATTTGGTAAAATAGACTTCATTTTTGAATTCGGAATATGAAATATAGCTTGGGATGAAATTTTGGCATTGTTCTGAAAAACATCAATTTTTGATGAATAGTGAAACTACTAAGTGGTAGGTTAAAAACTGAATTTTGCATAAAACTTAATTTTACCGCTTCTGTGAATGGAATTTCGAAAATCCGAGAGACACGGTTAATATCAAGGACTAAAATGTGGTTCAATGAGATGAAAATAATTTTTTGGTGAATAGTAACTTTTTACTTTTTTTACCACGGTTAATAGTAAATAGGGTAACTAAGGGTAAATATGATATTAATATTACCCTAACACATGTCCTAATTCTATTGGACAAGTGTAATTCGACCAAAAACAAACTTAGGAATAAAATATGACCATTTAGGCCCACTTGGATTAGATTTGGACATTTATTATTAATTTATTTAAAGAAGGGTTAAAATAGTTAAAATCAAAGTTTAATAAGTAAATCATTTTTAATATGGGGTTATACATAAAATAAATTAGACTATAAATATTCATTAGAAAGATAAAAAGATTTCCTACATTATGGTATTTTATTTGTAATTTTTAGACATCAAATAATATAATTTATTTATGACACAAAGATGATGCAGTAATTATCTTATTAATGAAATATTGACATAATTGATAATATAAATACCAAAATAAATGTAATTTAAGACTTTTTATGAATTACACTAATTCTCTAGGTTACTATGATATATTAGTGTTGATTTAATCAACTTGGTTCGAACATTTAATTCTGTTATGACTTTCACAAAAATAATATATCAAATAGTGTCAAAATTGACACAAAATAGTTTTTAAATCAAATATTATATTATTAATTGTTATTTTATTCCTAAAAATCTAAGGTTCGGCCAAATGACTTAGATAAGGATATATGTATTAATAATATACAATTTGGGGTTCATTTGGCATGTTATAGTAAGTTTATTAACCATATAGTGAAAGAAAACAAAAAGACACGGTAAAAGTTAAATTATTTAACTTAGAGTTAAATCTAATTGATAAGGTTAAACATAATACCCTAAACTTGTCTAAATCCTATTGGTTGATAGGATTTCGACCCATCCCCACTTTATCTTCGAAATAAGACCCTTTGTAACCATTATAAACCGATTTTGACTTTAATATAAAATAATATTTTGAGATATTCCTAAGGTGCCCCTCTCCTCCCCTATAAAAGGACACCTCCTCCCCCTCCTCCTCACACCAATTTGAGCACTAAAGCTCGGAAAACCCCTGCCAATATCTCCTCTCCACTTCCCTAGCAACATCCTAGAGGTTCTGGTCTTCCTCAAAGACCAATTTTAGTGCCCTAAGAGGAGGTCTCAAAGAGGCACTTCAAAGAAGAGGTAATTACCGTTACCAATTATTTCATCTTTATTTCTTCTTCCACTTCTTCTTCTTAGGTTGTTTCATTATGAAGTAATAACATCAGTATCACTCATATACTGATATGTTATTATAAGTATGAAACAAACCTATTTCACCATCTATCCATCCTACGGAAAAAGAAATCACCGCGCGTGCGTACGTACGGAATACCGTCTCCACGCCGTGGTGTAATCTATTTTCCACCACCACCTTACATGGATGGGTATAATGGTGTAAAGAATAACTATAAATAGTTATTACAACATCATATTGATTCTGATATATTGTATAATCCACTCTAATTCAATTCAATATTTATAGAAATGATATCATCGCTCGTGCGTACGTACGGAATACCGTCTCCACGACGCGATGAGAGTCGTTCTCCATGTTAACCATTTAAGAATGATTATAATGTATATATAAGAAATAATAATGAAATATATGAAATTATAAAGCTACTGGATTTATGTATATATATACATATGTATGTCATCTACTTACTTCCATTTCAAGACAATAAGGAAAGGAAAACAACGTTCATGCGTACGTACGGACTACCGTCTCCATGAACGGTGTTTTTCATTTTATTTATCTACCTATTATATATATATATACTGAATATATATGATATATAAATCATATTTTATATTCTGGAAGTAAGTAAATCATGATATATGTAATAATGATGTCAAGAACAACAAGTCAAAACACCTACGATAAATGAAACGATTTTACGCAAAACGCTTCTTTAACATGGAATTTACAAAAGAACGGGTAATATAATGTCATAAGTGAACCATATATGATATCATAACAATGAATATGATTCTGTAATAAGTCAATAACATGATTTAAATCATTATACAGGAGGTTCGGACAGTTACAAAGCAAGTCGGACCTAAGGTAAGGGAAATATCACAATCTCACTTTTATCCGAGATTGTTTTTACTTTGGTAATTACTGGGGTGTATTTTATCATCCACATCCATGTTTCATCAATATGTAATATTATTTCCATCCACCTACAATTGTTTAAATCCATTTTTACCCTTCGGTGAGTTTTTAGTAATATGTATGAAAGGAATCTTTTGTCGTTTTTCGTACGAGGTACTTTTTGAGTTTTCCGACAAAAGTACGAAGAATGTTTTTTTAACTTATACGGCACGAACAGATTTCTACTGTTTTATAAAGCCTTATTTTAATGAAGCTTCCTCTAAAAGATTTCATGACTATTTTCAATAAAATCTATTTCATTTAAAATTGCATGATGTTTTGTGAAAAGAAATTGATTTTGAAGAAGAAAGGATATTTTCCTCAAGAATTCAATTCAAGTGTTTTATCAAAATTATTTTCCATCTAAGATAATAAAGGGTTCTGTTTCTATCCATATTTTTACATTGATTTGACTATGTTGTGATGGAATTATGTTTATGAATTCCTTTATCTTATATGAATTGATTTATGATGTCATGATGTTTCAAGAATCCCATTTTTGTTACATGTGTTATGCGATGATGTATGTTTTATGATTATATGACACACATAAGAAAGGATTCATTATAAGATGGGTGGGACCTATATCTCCCTCCAATGCATTGGGTAAAGATTTTATATCTCATGAGATATACATGGCTGGAACGGAAGGTTATTTCGGTTCCGTGATACAGGACTGAAACGAGGAGTGAACTCGGTTCAGAAAGGGACTTTGTCCACTAAGATAGTCTTGGCAATGAGTCATGACTAACAAGAAATGATTTTCCATGATTATGTGTGCATGACACAAAGTTTCAAGTTTTATGTTATGATTATGGGGATCTCATTTTCAATTCTATGATTTATCCCATGTTATGATATTATGAGCTCTTTTGCAGGTCAAGATTTCCAAAAGCTACGTTCTTATGTATATGATGTGATTGATATTTCTTTTGTTTACCCTTACTGAGCATTTGAGCTCACCCTTTTTTGTTTTTCTTTCCCCAGGATATAAAGAAAGGTTTTAGGTAAAAAAAAAGGGGAAGATCATTATGGGAGATATTGAAGATCTTTCACGACGTTTAGAAGATTACGTTCCGAGTTTCCAAAGACACTAAACTATTACGATCCTTGTGTGTGTGTTTTTGTTATGTACTAAGTATTCCGAAAAAGTAATGTAATGTCCATGTACGATAAGTTTCGGGTCATTATATTTTGTATGAAATTTTATAGTCTCCCACTATATATTATCCCTTCAACACTATTTTTATTCCCATTTAATATGGGGAGGTTTTCTTGAGTTATTTTGATGACCCATCTCTGTCACATGTGGCATATTTAGGTCGAGGTTGTCACAATGTTTTATCATTTTTAGTATTTTCTTCTGCATTAGTAGTTTTAGGATTGGAATATAAGAGAATAGAATGTGTTGGGGGATTGGTAATGAGCTAATTCATAAGATTATCTAACCCATGAGAATGGTAAAACCCAATTTCTATGGAGGGTAATATTTTTCATGAGTTATTCATTTTACTGGGTTGATGTCATTTCACCTTGGGCGATGAACTTGTTAGGTGATGTTACTATTTTATGTGATTTTACTCATGGTTCAATATGGAATGAGGAACATCTAATATCTCATAATGATATAGAAGGAAATTATACTTTCATGAACTTATCATTATAGGGATTCATTAATTTCATATGAAATTATATAACTTGATTGATAAATATAATAATCAAATCTTTTCTATTAACATATGATTAATTAAATTTCTCAATAAAGTGTTGATGAAACCATTTATCTATGGTTTTCTATTTTTTACTCGTCCTTCATAGTTTGATATTTTTATGCATCTGATGATCTGATGAGTGTTTTGAACCATGTAGAGAAAATGATTCCACATTATCTTTTTTTTTCCAGTGTGAGAATAGAAACGACACACACCTCATATACTGTAATTGGATCTTCCTAAAACAATGGGGAATCTGATGGATAATCATCTCTGTGATAGTATTCCAGGAGTCTTGTGATCAATGTTGAGACTGAATAATAACATTTTTCCTTCAATTTATGATACCTAGATAGAGTTTTAGATACATTACCCACCTATAGTTAATGGGGAGGGAGGAACTCAAGTAGAAAATATCTGGATTGAGTCTCCCATGAAAATATTTAGTCACTTGTAGAAAAAATTAGGGATGAGGGTGAAGCTTTCTATTTGTATTCTATAAGGACCATCTTAGTGCTGGAGAGACATCAGAGTACATGTTGGACAATAAGAAGAGAAAACAAATAAATGATTCAAAGAGAAATATATGAATCACTTTTATCTAGATATTTTGAAGAATGGAATGGCTTGGGACATTATAAAATTTATATAGAGGATAATGTATTTAATGGACAATGAAGGTTACTTTACAGACCTAAAATATTTTTCCTCTACATAGGTAGGAGATGATATAGCTAGGGAGACATTTTTTTGGCATGTGATTCAGTATGATATCATTTCACAGGATAATTCCCTCTTTGTGAGATTTTTTATTTGATGAATCATGATCTCATCACTAAATATAACCCAATGGAGGCCCCGAGTAAAAGGAAATATGTTTTATTAGGTTGATCTAGGAGTTCCACCTTAGGTGTCAATAAGCGTTGATATTAAGATTTCCACTAAGGATGCAGTGGTCAGATCAACTTGTGACATAGGACACAAGTATATGGACATCATTCTGATTAATTTTATTAATAATTGCTGGGTTGGACATAAGCTATTTTAGTTTCCTTTTCCCATAGAAGAGTTCCAATTGTTTGATAAGATTTGTGCTATATAGATGTTCTAAAGGGGCACCTAGCAGATAATCATTGGAAGTAGATCTTGGTAGGAACCAGTTACTGGGAGATTCTCTCCTACCCCTAAGTAGATAGGTTGATGGAGTTCTATCATTCACTCAGGTTAAGGTAGGCGACATGGAACCCCAACATAGGAGTAGTGGTATCAAAAGAATGGAGAACTATAAATGAGTCAATATAGAGAATAGGGAGGAGGGTAATTTAATATCCATATTGTGGAGTATACTCATACCAATAAATATGTTGAACCATATAATTTCATATGTAAAATTCTTGTGTCATCTGTCATTTCTATAATTTGATTAATAATTTTGGTTTTGTTCATTTTATTTTTCAAAATTATCCAATTCCATTGGTTAGGCTATGTAAACCTTAGATGTGATTATGAAAATTGAAACATCGTTAGGGGTGCAAAACCACACCTATTATCTTATTTCTTTAGTGATTGGAAAAATTTATTCTTGTAAGCTAGTGGTTCAAGGCCAATGGTTTGGCACACCAAGATTAATATATAATGGACTCAATATCTTTGAATTCATATGTGATATATATTCTTCTACCTACAACAAATAGAATATGGGGGTTGTATAAAGGCATTCCAACCCTGAGAATATATAATGGACTCAATACCTTTAAAATTTAATTTATGTACTCAATACCTTTTTTCATGGTGTTAAAAATGGTCTATGTGGTAAAATTATAATCCTTGTGTCATTGAATGTTTATAAAAGTGAATCTTAGGGATTATAAAATTATAATCTAGGTTTGGTGGGATATTACCACATAGACTATTTTTAACATTATCCTATGATCCATTATTGTTTTAATTATTATAAACATATCATAGTAATGTGAGACATATGCATAAATAACATTAGCCACCATAGCTCTGTCATTAACCACCATATCTCTATCATTAGCCACCTTAGCTTTGGTTTCCCCTGGTCTATTACATTGCTTACCATATCTTAGGGGAAGCTTGAATCAACACCTTAATCTTAGGGTAATAAGTTTACTTAGAAAAAGAATCCCTAGAAGTGGAATTAATCCATGGGTTATTTTTCTAATGAATAAAGTTCATTTTTCTTATTGAAACATATTTTACTTAAAGTGAATTCAGTGATAGAGACATGAATTTAAATGTAATCAAACTGAATCAATTATAACCCAAATGAATGAAATTATCTATTCTAATATAAACTAAAACAAGACAAACTAAATCTAATGAAAATGTCCCAAACAAACTTATATCAAATGAAACCAAACTAAGATGAAACTTAAGATAAAATGATTATATAAAATTAATAGGAAGAGTAATTATTAATTAATATGAATGTACTATTTGATATTATCATTTTGAAACTTGAATATGTTTTCCCCTTTCTTTCAAGAACATGATTTGACCCATGGGGAATAGTGGTTCTTATATATTGGGTGGTGACATGTATATTCATAGGAGATAGATATGTTGTTTTTTAGTGTTTATTTTATTTTCTTTATCACATCAGCCACTTAGTCCTTTTACCACTTTTTACGGATAGAGGGTAGTTATATTATGTGAAGGGGGACAAAAGGGAACTGGCGGTGGCTGTATGGTTTTCTTTGCATGGGAGGGATATTAGGGTAGTAGAGAGATTCATTAATTTGTTTCATTTTTGTTTGCCTTTATGCCATGTTTCTTCTGTTTATTTTATTTTTTCCTTTAGTGTGGATGTCCGATGTGTGGATGGGTCATGCCAAAATTTTATTTATTTTCCGCTGTTGTTTTTATTATTTTTTATGGGAGAAAGTGTTCCCAAGTGGGGTTTCCTTGATTTCCAAACATTTTCACCAGCTTGTGGGATCCTTACTTGGAGATATTGGTCTTATCCTTGTCCTAATACCTTGGTATGAAATCAGCTATTTTCTAAAATTCCATTATATTATTTCTCTATCTTTACACAAGGGAAATTTTAGAAGGCCTTCTATTCCATCTTCATTAATTCCACTGAATCTAGAAAAACATAAAGGATCATGAGATATATTCTAGAAGTATTTAGTTGTCTTACATCCATGTTTTGAAGGCCACTTTGATGAATAGAACAAAACACCAAATATAGCCGTAATTGATAACTTTCAATATTCTAAGAACAACCAGTACTGGTGTTATATTCTCAATGAACATCCTTCTAGAAACTTAGTAAACTACCTAAATAGAGAAACCCAATAATATTTCAACCATACTATACTTTCGAGTATTGGTAAACTATTAACTATTTGGATTCATAATTAAGCTCAAATACTATTTTATGGGGAAATATAAGAAATAAATCAGTGGGAGAAAAAACTTCCGATCAACACCCCCAAATCAGTATACAAAATTAGAGAGTCTAAGAACCCAAAAAACCACATATATTTTCCATCTGTTTGGTTTTAGTGATCCGACATCCTTCCTTCTATGACAAGTGAACAAGAAAGACATGCATGAAATAAACATGGGAAAAACATAATCACAACACACATAAGATTATGTGTCTATGACCCCACTCTTTTCAGAACCCTCACTTTCAAAATTCTACCCCCAAGATTCCACAATCATATAGATGTATGGTACATTGAACTATAGAAATATAATTAGAAATAACCTCCATCCATAATTTTTATCTTTTATAAATTTTGACATAAATAAAACTGGCGTACTCACATTGAAATCATCACACAATGAAACCAAATCATGTGCAGTCCTTTTTCCCCACTACATTTCCTCTCGGTTCCGACCAAGATACCTCTCTTTTTTAAAGAACTTTATGTTACTTTGATAAGAAACATTCCTATGACTTTGGGGGTGGGGGGGGGGGGTGGGGTGGGGTGCGGTGTGGAGTGGAGTGGGGGGTGGTGGGGGGGGGGGTGGTGCAGTGAAGTGTGGGGGGGGGGGGTTCTGTGGATTGGGGGATGGGGGGGTGGTGCAGTGGAGTGGAGACTGGGTTGGGGCTTCAGGAAAAACGGGGGGGGGGGGGGTTGCAGTGGAGTAGGGGATGGGGGGGGGGGGTATGCAGTGGAGTAGGGGCTGCAGTGGTGTCGGGGATGGGGGGGTTCTGTGGAATGTGGGATGTGGGGTTTGTGGAGTGGGGGTGGGGGAGGGTCAGTGGAGTAGGGGATGGGGTCAGTGGAGTTGAGGATGGGGGGGGGGGCTATAGTGGGGGATGTGGGGGGGGGGGGTGCAGTGGAGTGGGGGATGGGGGCTGGGTATATTGAAGGGGGATGTAGTGGAGTAGGGGATGGAGGAGATGTAGTGGAGTGGGGGATGGGGGGTGCAGTGGAGTAAGGGATGGGGGATGCAATAGAGTGGGCACTGGGGGATGTAGTGGAGTGGGGGATGGGGGGACTATAGTGGAGTGGGGGGGGGGGTATAGTGGAGTAGGGGATGGGGGGATGCAGTGGAGTGGGGGATGGTGGGGGGGGGGTATGTATTGGAGTTGGGTGTGGGAGGGATGTAGTGTAGTGGGGGATGAGGGGATTTAATGGAGTGGGGGATAGGGGGACTGTAGTGGAGTGAGAGGGGGGGTTATGTAGATTGGGGGATGGGGGGTCAGTGGAGTGGGGGATGTGGTCAGTGGAGTGGGGGATGGGGGGGGGGGGGGTGTAGTGGAGTGGGTGATGGGGGGGGGGGGGTGTAGTGGGGGGGGGGTGTAGTGGAAACCTACAACTACTTTCTAATGATACTACCATCACACTTCCTATCCTTTTTTTAGCCACAAACATGGAACGATGTAAAATTTTCGATGCACCATCTATGAATGCTGTATAAAAACATACATCATATATTCCCAAGGGAAATTAAGTCTTCATTAATCATGGAACATAACATACACCACATAAACTCAAATATAATTCTATTTCCCATATGAAAGGATATGTCACTCTTTTCTATAATCTTTAGAGCAAGATGATCTATAAAATGAACCTTTCCATATATTTTCAAAGTATAGTTCTTCATACTTCCCCTATTATATGTTAAGTGAAATGAAGATCGAGAGTCTATAACTAAGACTCAAGAGAATTAGAGATACTCAAAAACACACCACTCTTATCTTATAATACAAGATTAAGAAATCCACATTCGAAAGTGTATCTTCCATAATTCAATCTTCACTCATTGAAATCATTTTTCAGGTGTCCTTTCTTTCCATAATTCTAACACATGGGACCACCTTCCTCTGAGCTACTCCCACTCCAACATGTTCTGATTTCCCTTTTCTCTAACATTTCAGTGTTTTGGAAATCTCCCCTTCCTTCTACACTATATAAATTTCTAAAATATGCCTCCTTTCGATGAAGTTCTTCATTCTATATCATGTCTTTAATGTTTGAAAAGACATAGTTAGTTTTTATTCTTGAATTAATCACTAAGTTTCCATCACATCCCAAGGTTTTAAAAGGTTCGAGCTCAAATGCATACTCCTTTCCATGATTGGTTAGTCACCCCAGTTACATATTCTCCACTATAAACCCAAGTGGTTACACTAAGGAACTCTAAATCCTATAAGAATAGAGACCCACTATGCTCCTAATCTAGAGTCCCACAAATGAATACATCTTCCCACTAACTAATAAAAAGGTATAACTAAAATAAAATAAGATCTTCCTAATCTCAAAGTTTCTTATGAACAAATTGATGTAGATATCCTTGAATGAGCACACTGGATAGCCCAGTATACTCATGAACATAATCTTCAAGATCTTTAGTAGAATATAGGCATGATTAGATCACCTCGTATCAAATACTCACATCATTTCTTCAACTATCTAGTTCTATAAACCCCTTGAACACTCATGGATAAATACATCCTATTTCATGAATGAATATTGGCTTCAATCTTTTCTTACATTGTTGTGTGTTTTTGTGAACGTGGATTTTTTATTTTTTTTTGATTTTCAGTTATTTATATTTTATTTATGGTTTGGTTATGATGGATCATGATATAATATGTGTGTTTTAATTTTCTAGTGTTAATTATAAATGGAAATTTTGAGATGGGAAAGTTTAAAAATACATTGATTCGGGTAGAAAACTGGGGAATAATTTTATAATGATATTTGTATTTGGAAAAGTGTCTAAAATGTTTTATATTTAAAATGATAATTCATTTTAAGAAATTCAGTCAATTCTATTAGAAAAGGGTACAATGTTAATTATTTTCATGGTTTTAAAGTGATATTAATAAAGCATAATTAGAATATTTTATAGGATTTAATCTGAATGTACTTTTAAAATAGATGTTTTTGAACTTTTTGAATTGGTGCAGCTTGATCCGGTTGGGCCAAATTATTGTTTCCCGCAACTTTAACAACTGTAAAAGATCTGACCACTGTACTAGTGGTATTTTATGTTTTTTCTATTCCTAGGTGTGGTGGAGGAATTGCTAATAAGGGAAAAAGGAAGTGCTATTTTAGACCCTATAAGTGGTGGTTTAAAAACTATATTTTTCTCTCACCAGTTTTTTCTAGGATAAAATACTTGGTTTTATTTCTGTACCAAAAAGTGGGACATGAGAAACTTTATTGTTAGTTCTACTAAAGTTATTTCTTGTTAGACTACCAGATGTAGTCTAAAAATGTGATTATATTGGGTTAAATGAATCAATTTAGACTACCAGATGGAGTCTCTGAGATACTAAATCCATTGAGGTAATTCACATTTTTTTCTAATATTATTTAATATCTTAACTATATAGAATAAAATTTTGGCTGTACTGGGAAAACAGGAAGGATTTTGTGTACTAGATGGAAGCCTGGTGTGTATTGGCTATTGCGGGAAGGAAGGATTATTTATTCTGGCTACTACAAGAAGGAAGGCTATTGTGCACTGGCTGGAAGCTTGGTGTCTACTAGTTGATGTATGAAGCCTACTTGGTACTTTTTGGTTGATGTAGGAAGCCCACTTGGTACTGGTTGGCCTGTTTTGTGTGTATACCAACGGTTCAACAGAACAGTTAGTATTAAGAATGTAAGGCTATATACCTACGGTTCAAATGAACCATTGGTATTTAGTAACCAAGCTGTGTTTATCAATGTTTCAATTGAACCATTGGTTTTAAGGTATACAAATGGATCAAAGAACTGTTGGTATTAAGTTCATAAGTAGTGTATACCAACGGTTCAACTAAACTATTGGTATTTAAGCATGCGCTACGATTCAAAACTTTTGGGATAAGGGTATACCAACAATCAAATAACATTGGTATAAATCTATCCCAACAGTTTCCAGCCGTTGGGATTGGGATTACCCAATGGTGCAAGTTGAACTGTTAGTATATATCAATTTTAGGATCACTATACCAACAGTTCAACCTGAACCGTTGGGATAGGGCTATTACAACGCCCAACACCCCAATGGTTTATAAAACCATTGGGATAGGTTAAACCAATGGTTTAGGGGCCTATCCCAATATTTTTAAAGCTTTGGTAAAGTATAATTTAATAGAAGTCGAAAAAATTACTCAATTTTTATTAATGTTATTTTATGATTTGGAAATACCTTTTCTTAAAAAATTATTTTTATTTATTTTTATAATAAAATATTATAATTAATTTATATAACTTATATAAATTGTATTTTATAAAAATAATATCAATTTTAAATCAACATATCAAAATTTGGTTAGGGTAAAATTTTACGGTTTTTCTGAAAAGATTGATTTTCCAATGAGTAGTGAAAAATGTCAATTTTTATTGAAAAGTATATTTTTGTTTCAAAAATTTAAAAAATTACATTTTATTTTGTTTTAGAGTAAAAATTAGTTATATTATATTATATAATATTTAATTAATTTCATTTAAATAAATTTTATTATTGAATTTTTATTAAAACATTTTTATACATAACGACATTTTTCTGAAAAACTGCTTTTCGTTGCATTTGGTTTTTTGATTTTAAATTAAATGATGAAAATTAAAGGTATGTATTTTTATAAAATGGATTAAATATTTTGAATGATAATTTTTAAATTTGGTAAATATTCCCCTTTCATTTTTGGAAAATATGAATAGTAACCACAGTAAAATTTATAAAATCGGTTAAGAGTAAATCTGGTAAACTATGGTTAAAATTAAGTAGTAAGGTCATAATTTTTCATCTTTATTATTATTTTTTCTGAAATAAATTATAACCTTGTCAATTTAGTCTTTAAATTGATATGTTTAATGGTCAATTATCTATGAAAATGACCAATATAATATTTAAATCAAATAATGTCATAAAATGTCACTCTATTAGTTTTAAATATATATTATGTGTCCACATAGGGAAAAACACAAGTGGTGAATGAATATTAATGGATATTTTGATCAAGATAAACATATTTTATAAATATAATTTTAATTATAGTTTTTAGCTATTATATAATTATCTAAAATACTTACGTAACGTTAATTTAATATTTATTAAATTAAGAGAAAAATAAAATAAAATAAATTCAAAATATTAAAAGTAATATAATTTGAGTGATTTATAGTGTTACATGAATTCTATAGATTAATATAAAAAATATTTATGTTTAAATTAATTATTTTCAAAATGAAACTTTTATTGATGTATTTGAAGTCAAATTAAATAAATCATGTCAAAATTGAACTTAATGATAATTTATAAAAATAATATTTTATTAAAATATTTAATAATAATTAATATATTAAAAAATGAAAATGTGGATATTATATGGTCTAAAATATTATCTATTTTCCATTTATGATCCATTTTCACCTTATATGCAAATTTATATATTTTTAAGAGTGAAAAATATTTTACTATAGTTAATTTTAAAATAGGTTAACTAAACGGTTAAACCAGAAGATAAAGTTTAAACAAATACAAAAACCTATCCAAATTATATTTTTTGATGATATCTAAAATATACACTACCCCATGTTTCTATAAATATCCATTTTTAGGTATTTAGGCTAGATAATGTCTTTATTATCTTTTAATTGTTTAAGAAATTATAAAAGTTCCCCTCACCACAATTATAAAAGGAGACCCATTCCTTCAATTATTTACACCACTTTGAGAAACCTATATAAAAAATTACCTAAGATTTACTCTTATAAACATACTTGTTAAAGTTTTTTAGTTCTTTTATTCTTAAAATTACAAACATAAGTCCCTTAAGAAAGGATTTAAAGAAGGTCTCCCGAAGAAGAGGTAATTGTCTTACCTAACCTATTGCAATTTATTTATTACATATTATAAGGATATTGAATTTATAATAAAATAATAACTTAATTATTATAAATATACTTACATTTTATTATTATTATGAAAACACCATTACCCACCCTATTCCCTATCAATTGGGAAGTGAAAGTGTTGCTCGTGTGTACATACGACTAATCATATCCACATAGTGACATGATTCATTTCTCCTTACCATATTTTATATATGGGAATATGACGGATTTAATGTATATATATGATAAATATGACATTATTATACCTATTTAATGATAATATCACATCTAAATTCTTACCTTCCATTTTTTTGGGAAACGATAACATCGCTTGTGCGTACATGTGGACTACTACCTCTATGTAGCGATGTGATTCGTTTTTAATTTTTATTTTACTTAGATGGAAATGAGGATGGATTTTATGAATATATATATATATCATATATGAAATATTAATGATTCTATAAAGTTTAATTATTATTTTATTTCTTTGGTTCCATCCATCAAAAAGTGAAAATAGCGTTCATGTGTACGTAAGACCTACTATTTCCATGAACGCTGTAATTAGTTTTCTATCTATAACTATTATGGATTACTATAAATATATATATAGTGAATATATATTATATTTTTATAATTTCTAAAGTTATTAATATTTTTTAACCTTGATAAAAGTATAAATATTGAGACTACCAAACCCAAACATTCATGAAAAATGAAGTAGTAATTACCCGAAACAATGTTTTTTAACAAATAATTATTAATAAACGGGTGATAAAAGATTATAAGTAAGTCAAAAATGGTATGATATAGATTATTATGGTTCTATAATAGATTCATAATAAATATATATTTATTATATAAGAGTTTCAAACACATACAAAAGAAATCAAGCCTGAGGTAAGAGTTTATTTCACAATCTCATTATTATTTTGGATTGTTTATATATTTAAGTCTCTAATGGGGGAATATTTTTCTACCATATACATATTTTAATTAAAAAAATTTAAATAATATTTCTATTATACATTAGGTTGTTGGGGTTTAAATTACATTAAACAAACACACACCACACACACATGCCTGAAAGACATGCCATATCCCCCCAAGAGATAGCCCACCCATCAATCCTTATTTATTAAATACATGGATCTAAGGCCCGATGTGAATGAATACTATTAAATAGACTAAAGGACAAAAAAATTTCTTGAAGTCCCAATGAAGTGTCTACTCATGTCATTCCTACATCACCACCAAACTACGTCATGCCTGCGTCACTGCCTTCCTATGTCATGCCTGTGTTACCACTTGCCTGTATCATACCTGCAACACTACCTACCTTTAGAAATTCACTCCCACCTAGATTTGAACCCGGTATTGGTGCATGATTACTACACAATGATTTATTAATGACATGTTCACCCATTTTTGGCGTTTTAAAAAATGGTTTGAAAGAAAAATTCTTTTTGTTTTTCAAATGAGGAACTTTTTAAACTTTTTACAAAAAAGTGAAACGATTTGTTTTTAAATTATCTGGCATGGAATAATTTTACTTGTATCATGAATAATAATTTTTTTATGATTAATTTATAAGTATAAAATTTTCTCTTCAAATAAAAGGTTTTCTTTTATATTTTCAAAGTTATAAAAACAAGAAATTTCAAAGTGAAAATGGTATTTTCCTTAATAATTTTCCAATGATATTTTTAAAGTGTTTATGATTATGTTAATTTATAGGGTAATTACTGAAATTTCATATGAAATCATCAATATGAATTTTTATTTTTATTATGTTTAACCCTTTTTATATAAGAAATTCATTAGACTTAATAAGTTATGATGCCCTATATATCCCCTAGATGCATCAGTAGGTTCATGATACAAACTAGTTCGGTTATTGGATGAGGTCTTACCCATATATGTAATATTTCATAGAATTATGTCTCAATCGAAAGTTTTAGATGTTTTTAATTATGAATTTTTTCATTATGAACTCATATATTAATTTTCAAGTGATTATTTGAATAGTTTTTATATCCCTGGATAAATGTTTTCTCATGTGAGTATTTTTGTGGAATTATTTAATTATCATTTAGTTCCTTCCATATTATTCATGTCTTATTTAGATTACATTGTATTAATACACTTACTTATCATATGACCTCACATATTTCTTATAATGTGTTCCCTAAGATAACAATATGTGTTTTATGATTAATATGCATGGATATTCCCAAGGGTATAGTGATATTCTGGAAGAAAATACTATGTTGTATTTTATGTTTTCAAATGTAAATTTGAAATTCAAGTATGCATCTAGTTCACCAAGGTTACCAAAAATTAAGTCCTTTGGGATGCGATTTCTTTTATCTAGTGAAAATTTAGTAAATTTTCCACCATATCTTGTATTCTAGGGTCATGTTCTTTATAGTTGGTATTAATGAAATTTTAGTAGAAACATTTGGAACAAGATTTAGGAAAACCTAGATCAAGTAACGTAACCCTATGATATACTTTGATAATATTCCCAAATAATTCAAGCCTATGATTCTAAGTTTAGTTATACATACTTTTTTGAATTTATGTTAATTATTTCACTAGTTTCAAAATTATACATGTAATCTATTGTATTCCATTATTTAGAAATTATGTCTAGTAGAAGGAATAAAATCTATATCAATGAACATAATATTTGTAGTGATTTAACTCATAGTCAAGATAATGAATCTCGAGATAGATCTATATATGTAGATGAAAAAACTATAATTATATTTTGATACTTGAATCATGTTATGACTAATAAGTTTTCCTATATAGAGCATAGAATTGATCTACAAAATAGCGTAACAATTTTATACCATTTCATGCGTCAATAACCTCTATCCTTCAATGGAAATAAAAATCCATTGGCCTCATAATAATGGTTAATTTCCTTAAATAATATATTACTCACTTTGGGAAGTAAATAAAAGATAAGGATGTTATGGAACTTTAGCATTTATCAAGGTATTCAGATCAATGGTGGTCATTAATTTAAAACATTAAGGATGAGGAGGTGATAACTAGCATGGAATAGAAGTATTTCAAGGAAATTTTCTTATAAAAATATTTTATACACAAACAATGAGAGTATATAAGGAGAAAATTACTAAATCTAAGAAAAAATGAAGATGAAAATGTTTCTATTTATGAATCTATATTTAAAAGGTTATAAAGGAATGTTTTAGAGAACATAAATAGTCCAAAGAGCAAGATTGACCGTTTATTTTATCTTCTTAAAGTAATCCTTTGAAGGGAACTAATCACTCAAAAATTATCATCATATGATTTTGAAGGATCATGTTATATAAATATTGAGAAATAATTCTCCAAGTCAAGTGGTTTTTAAGGAATGGAAGATACGAATAAGAAAGAAGAGAAAAAATCGATAAGGGGAAGAAGAGAAAGAATAATTTTCCCACATGTGATAATTTTTGGAACCTATTACTTGTTTAAATGGAATATAAGTTTTCTTAAATTGTGGGGAGAAAATCTATAAGGCACAAGAATTCAAGGGTAAGAAGGAAACCTATAACATTCAATGTTTCAACTGTAAGAATATGAGACACTACAAAAAAATACCCCAATTTTTAGTGGATTATAGCTCATAAGAAGCAAAGGTATCAAGGTCAAGATTATGATATTAATTTAGTTGAAGTAGATTGATTAAAGTGATTTTGTATTTGGATTCAATAATTTTGGTTTAGAAGTATTTTATCAATGAAATTATATTTATAGGAATCATGAAATGTATGAGGATTATGATGGATTAGTTTTCCTCTAAGTATTTGAAAACATATGTTGAATAATATCGCTAACCAATAAAAGTGATTTAGTCGAAAGGTGACATTTTTGAAGAATACATGAATTAGGGAAAGATAACCCTCAATACTTTCATGATGTTGAATTAATAATTTTTAATTAAGATAAAGAGAATATAAACATTGAATAAGAAAATGGGATAGTATTGGTGACCTTGAAAATGGTTGGTGATTTTATGTCACAGTATTTTGTGATGGATTTTATTGTATTTTTTGATTTACATTTAATAATATGAGATAAAGAGAGAGCTATTTATTGGAATCATGAATGTTTTAATTAATTTTTTAAGGTGATTTAAGTTATTACCAAGATTTAGGAGAATATGTGATAAATTTATTTACATATGTCCTTAATGGATAATTTATGGGTGATTAAGGATAAGTTTATTTTAGAAATTCACTACCCTAAATTTTTGATTTTTTGAATTTGGGTAGATATATTTTAGAGAAGCCTACATATTGAATGGATGAAGTTTAACTTTGGATTTTATTGAGTTTAACGTATGATTTATAATATTGGATATACTATTCTAAAAAATTTGGTTTTATTAAATTTTTTTGGTATAAATAATGACTTATGGATCTTATAATTTATTAAAATATTATTTTAGTGCTTTGATTTATAAAAAATTCAAATTAAATATCCACTTCCCGATATAAGAGATGAAGTGTAAAATCATATAAGAACAACCAAAGGATGATATTGGGATATTGACATAGAAATAAAGAAATTAATATTATTTTATTTATTGATTTATCTTGATAGAAAAATAATCCATCGACTTTAAAAATAGACCTAGAAATAAAATTGTTATTCATTTACTTTTCTTACTGAGAAATCAAAGATATTTTAACCCATAATTGATTTATGATTTTGTGATGGTTATCTTTATCATGAAAATTATCTCCATAATTTCATTAGTCATTAAATTTCTCTTCCATGTTTATATTTTTACTACCCAATGATTTTATCCTTTTCAAAAAACTAATTTTTGTGATGACCTTCATATTTACCTTTTTCTCTTTTTAAGAGGATGTTTTTTAACCCTTTTTATGATCTGAGTTTTCCACAGAGGTGTTTTCAATTATCAAACCCGTGATTACAAAAAAAACATGTTCCAATTTTAAAGAAAAAATTCATTCAAGGGGGGATAATGTAATACTATGATATTCTAAAAGAACACTATGTTCGATAACATAAAACACACGCAACAACGATCCAAAACGAACCCCAAAATGTTATAATTTAAATATGGTCGTTATAACCTAACCATTCAACTAGAAGGCATGGATAATATTATCAAAATTATGAATTATATTTAATGGAACTACTCAATAAAAATCATTTATTAATACTTTGGAAACAAGTACTCAAATTTCAATAAAGTTATTTTATGCTTCAGAAATATGATTTCTTCAAAAATGATTTTTATTGATTTTTGTAAGAAAATATTAAATATAATTTATATAAATTATGAAAATTTTATTTTATAAAAAATATCATTTTTTAAATCATCATATCGAAATAAACATAGGGTAGAAGTTTCATATTTTTTTCTGAAAATTTTGATTTTCCAGTAAAGGGTGAAAAATACTATTTTTATTGAAAACCATATTTTTGTTTCAAGAATTAAAATAGTTACATTTTATTTTGATTTAAATATAAAATTAGTTTTATAATATTATTAAAAAATCAATTAATTTCATTATAATCAATTTTGTGATTGAATTTGGTATAGAAACTTTTTTATACATAAAATTCACTTTTATAAGAAACAGGTTTTCATTGCCTTTTGTGTTTTTATTTTAAATTAAATTATGATAGTTATAGGTATTAAATTTGATAAAATTTATTTAATATTTGAAATAATAAGGGTAAAATTCAGTAAATATTCCTTTTTTATATTTGGCCAATATAAATAGTAGCTATGGTAAAATTTATCCCGTTGGTAAAGGGTAAATCAAGTAAAATTGGGTTAAAATTAAGTGATAAGGTCATAAATTTCCATCAATAATATTTTTTTATATAATAAATTATAATATTATCACCATATGATATAAATTGAAATTTTTTCCAGAGACTTGCCCAGGAAAATGACTAATATAATATTTAAATCAAAGAAAGTTACAAAATGTCACTCTTTTAGTTTTAAATATCTATTTTGTGTCTACATAGGGAAAAAAGTTGTGAATGAATATATATTTATATTTTTATCATAATAAAATTATTTTAATATTTTGAATTTATTTATAATTTTAGGTATTATATTATTACCTTAAAAACTTGTGCAACACTAATGAAGTATTTATTCAATAATAGAAAAATAAAATATTTGATACTAAAAATATTAAAATTTATTATAATTAGATGATTTATAGTATTAAATGAATATTTTAGATGAATATGACATATATTAATGTTTAAATTAATTATATTATAAATCCAACTTTTTATTGATGCAATTGAAGTCAAATTAAATGAATATTGTCAAAATTGACATTATTGATAATTTATCAAAATAATATTTTATTAAAGTATTTAAAAATAATTTAAATATTTAAATAGGAAATTTTCGTTAACATATTTTTGAAAATATTATATCTTTTCCATTTATGATCCATTATCACCTTACATGTAAAATTATATATTTTCAAGATTGAAAAACACCTTTTGAGAGTTAATGTTAAAAAAAGTTAACTAAGGGGTTATACAAAAATATAAGGCTTAAAATAACAAATAAACATTTAAATTTTTTATTATTTGATATGATTTCAACCGTATATTATCATAGGTTCAAATACCCAACCATTTTGAATAATTTGTTCTATAGAATGACTTTATTATAATTTAATTTTGTAAGAAATTCGAAAAGTGACCCTCACCTCAATTATAAAAGGACACCCATTCTTTCACAAATTTACACCACTTTTAGCAACATATATCTACCAAAAAATACCAATTACTGTTATAAAAATACTTATACAAGTTTTTAGGTGCTGTTTTCCCTAAAATAATAACCTTAACTTCCTTAAGAAAGGATCTATTGAAGGTCTTTTGAAGAATATGTAATTGTCTTACCCGACCACTTTCAATTTATTTTTTCTTATACATATTCTAAGTTTATTGAATTTATCATAAAATAATAACTAAAGTAAAATTTATATTTTAAAATTTTATTATTATTATGTAACCATCATTACAGACTCTTTTCCTCATCAAATGGAAAGTGAAAGTATCACTCTTGCATATGTACGAATTACGGTCTCCACATAGCGATACAATTCATTTCTCATAAAAATATTTTATGGATGGGTATTGTGATGTGTTTAATGTTTATATATTATAATTATGAAATTATTATTTCTTTTTAATGATAAAATCATATCTAATTTCTTACCCTCAAATTCATTGGGAAATAATAACATCTCTCATGCGTGTGTATTGTCTACCACCTCTATGAAGCGATGTGATTTTTTCATTTATATTTTACTCGGATTGTAATGAGGATAGATTTTATGAATATATATAATATATATGATATAATATTTTTCTTAATTTTCTTATTTCTTTCCTTCCATCCTTTGAAAAGTGAAAACAATGTTAATGTTTTTGTACGACCTACCATTTCCATAAATGGTGTAATTCATCTTCTATATTAAAATTTTACTGATTAATATAAATATGTATATAATGAATTTATATTATATTAATATATTTAATAAAATTATGGATATTATGTAATATTTATAAAATAATAAAGTCAGCAACTACCGAACCAATACATACATGAAAATCATAATATTTTTAAACCATGATAATGATTTTTAAAAAATCATTATTAATAAATGGGTTATAAAATATTATTAGTAAGTAATAAATGTTATTATATATATGATTATGGTTTTTTAATTGATTTATAGTTAATATATAATTATGATATATGATTTTCAAACACATATATAGGAAATTATACCAAAGTTAAGAGTTTATTTCACAATCTCATTATTATTTGGGATTTTTTATATTTAAGTCACCACTGGTGGAATAATATTTTTATATGTCCATATTTTCCTTAATTATTTTTAAAGAATATTTCTACTAATTTATAATGATTTTTTAATTGAATTTATACCCCTGTTTTACTTTTTTTAAAATGGTTTGAAAGTAATCTTCTTGTCATTTTCTAAATGAGGTAATTTTTAACTTTTTTTATAATTGCATGAATGGAATATTTTTTTAACTAATATGACCTGAATGGATTTTATCAACACCATTAATAATTATTTTCTTTGAATATTCCTTTATAATTTCATAGGGATGCTTTCAAATAATTTTTTCCCTTTATATTTTTAAATTTTTAAAAATAAGTAATTTCAAAGTGAAAATGGAATTTTCCTAAATAATTTTATAATTACATTTTTAATTTATTTTATTATTTTTCAAAATAATTTATTTAATCTTTGTATTTACCAAGGTTATTCTCTTATGATACCATATAACATATTTTAATGAATCGTTTAAGATCAGTATGACAAGGGATGTATTATTTTGAAGCCATTCTTCATATTATTATGGATGGTTTATGATTATTTTTATTGATTATAGTAATTATTAACATTTTATATGCTATTTACATTATGAATATTTTTGTTTATTATGATTCTCCACTTTCATATAAGAAATTCATTAGACTTAGTAAGTGATGGTAGGGGCATACTATATCCCCTTGATGCATAGATATTTATCATGAGAGAAACTAGTTTGGGTATTGGTTGAGGGATTAACCATTTATTTAAGATTTTTTGGAAAGAAGTCTCGAAAATAAGTTTCAGATGTCCAAAATTATGAATTCCATAATTATGAACTCATTTTTTAATGTCCATTTGATTATTTTAATAGTTTTTATATTCATGTAGATGTTTTATCTCATGTGATTATTTATTTGGGACTATTTTATTATCATTTAGTTCCCACATTATTATGCCTATGTAATTTATCTTTTGTTGTATCAATATGCTTATTCAGTATTTGACCTCACTCCTTTATTTTGTTTCTTTTCTCTAGGATACCAAGAAGTGTTTTATGATTAATACACAAGGATATTATAAATGGATAAATAATATTCTCATAGAAAATACTATGTTGAATTTTATGTTTTCAAATATAAATTTGAAATTCAAGTATGTATGTAGTTCCCCAATATTACTAAACTGTTCAATCCTTTTTGATGCGATTAATTATATCTAGTGACAATGTGAGGTTTATGATATATTATAGACTATGATTTGTTGATGTCATAAGCTATAGTTATTACACAACATTATAATATATATTAAAATTTTCTTGTATTATTGAAGGTTTCATAATGAATGATATATATATATATATAAAATATAATTTCATGAAAAATTGAATATTTATATCATATGGTATGATAGGGTTTATATTAAAAGGATTTGCATTGAAAAATCATATGGTGTGATCATTACCTTATAAGTCTTACTTATATAATAAGTGTGAAACTTCTTATCCATGAATAATATACTATGATTAATTTATAGTGGAAAAAGTATTTATTTGAAATCCAAATATTATTATTTAATACTCATATTAAATATTACATAAAAACTATCATTTAAGGATTTATTAAATATGATGTAATGTGAGGGAGTTGATATATTTCTGAATACAATTTCTGAAGTGGTGAAATCATTAAATCATGCATCGTAACACATGAGTTAATATATACATTACTATGGAATATACTTAAGGCTATATAAAGAAAACTACAATTCAATGGTAGTGGGATGTATGATTTCTTGGGGCTTGGACTCATCTTCATATCCCCCAAAGTTATTTTTCTCCTACTTACCTTATGTTCAATGTGCTAGAATGTTATAGAGAATGGAGGATCCCATACATGTGATGGATATTTGGGAATAACCTTTAGATACCTCTAGAGGTGGGTTATCTATTCACCAAGACTCCAGTAATCTTCTTCAAATCCATCTGATGGCGATCAAGATTGTGAAATGGATTTTTGGTGAAAGGTAATAAATTTCCCTAATCTTATTCATTTCTATAACATGTGATTTAATATATGTTAATCATGATGATATTGGTCTTGGGATTTTGATCATTTCTACATATTGTAGTATGTGTTCTTATACCCTTAATATTTCCATAGGTGGTATCAGAGTGTCATGTGTGTTTAGATTTAAGAAATCATATGAAAAATGAAGAATATGCATATTTTATTGTATATCTCATAACAACGATAAAATATGAATACTTACACTTGGTGTGTAGGTTTAATATCATGAAATATGATATAACATATCCTAGTCCATGACACATTATAAATTTTTAGTTTTTCACTCATTATAACTTATTAAATGTTCTAATCATAAGATATGATAACACTGTCTTATAAAAAAAATAGAGTACCATATCAAAAATATGATATCTCTATTTATCATAATATATGATATGCAATATGATATAGAATGGCCACATTTTCAATCATAAAATGCGATATGAAATATCATATAGAATGAATTCACTATGAGTCATAAAATAAAATTAATAACATGCACTATTTTTTATAAATCATCAATTACGACTGCCCTCATACCGTATTATACAGTTATAAATCACAACCTATGACTATTTTTGGATCATAAAATATAATTGAAAGAGAAAAAATTATTTGTTTTTAAAAAAATTTAATCATGAATTGAATTTTATTATTTTTTAATTGGTTATAAATAGGGTAAAAGGATATTTGGAATATTCATAAATTTATAAAACGTTTTTTTAAAATTATTTAATTATAAAATGTTTATAATTAATTAAATATTTTGAGATGTGTAATATAAATATTCCAATAACAGTAAGTGTTAAAATTTAAATATATTTTTCAAATTTATATGGAATACCTTTTATTGTAAAAATGGATTCAAAAACTTTCATTACATTATTGTATAATAATGTCACAAAATTACAATACTAGTAAAATCAGTATTTTCACTATTCACCTAAAAATCAATTATTTTAGAAATTATTAAAAATTTAATCTTAATATAATTTTAACATTCCAGATTCAAATATTACATTTATTTTATAAAATCTAAACTCAAAATAAAATTCAGTATATAAATAATTCTTATTTTTTTTAAAAATGTTGTTTTTAAACATTAAGAATTATTAATATTATTTCATATCAATTTTAAATTTAAATTTTTTTAATATATTAGTTCATATATAATAATATTTTAGAATTTTAAATTTAATAAATTAGGATTAAATATATAATACTTAAAAAAATTTCTCTTTAAGAAAATGAAACATTATTTTCCCACTAAATACACTTTAACAAATACAATTAAAATTAAATTATTTATTTTCTAAAATTTAATTTTAACATGACATTGATTTTAAAATATTTAATTTAATTATATATATAAATCATATTATATTTTAATAATAATATTTATATTTATATGTAATACATAAATATATATATATATTTATAATATTTTAATGTCATATTTGTATTTCATTATGACTAATTTTATTTTAAATTTACTAATTAAAAATTCAGTACCTCAGTATACGAACCAGATATATAACTAATTTTTATATTTTTAATGACCATATTTTCATCAATCATATTTGAAACGACTTTATTTCTGAGGACAAGATTTCATTCTTATACATTTAAACTCATGGAATTATTTTTTCATTACACTCTCTCATTGAAAGATATGGTTCTTATTACATATTATAGATTTTTCAAAATGCTTTATCCTTTCAGGGTAATGTTCCTTATTATCTGTTTTGTTTGGCTATTGGTGATCCTCAAGGTTGATGATTATCAATGGGATTTCCTAGTTGTGAATATTTTACACCTTTTTTTTTTCAACTTTACCATATTGATTTATGAACTTTTAATGGATTTATTTTATCCATTGTGAGTAATAGTATATGGTTTTTAATAATTATTGTTTTTGTAACATTTCACTTATAAATGAATAAATTCTTCTTCTTTTAATTCATATCTTGTATGACTTATTTTTTTTAAATTTCATTTACATTAAAAAAATAAAAATATATACCTTAAAATTATAAATATATGGTTTATTAAAAAAATATGCTTTTTTAAAAACTTGGGGCATTACAATGGGTGTAGTGGAGAACTTGGTATAATGGAAAAATAAAATAATAAATACTTTTTTATACTTGGTTCCATTCACCATACTTATAAATACCCACCTCACTTCTCATTTATCCTCATAATAATTTCATGTTATCTCTTCCTCTCCCTCTCAAATAGTCTATTTAATATCTATCTCATTACTATAGAAGATTTTTTATGGTTTTAAGTGTCATCTCTAAGATAAATGGTTAAGTGAAGAAAGGGTTTCCATTCCTATCTTTTTCCATCCCAATTGAAATCCTTTTGTAATAAAATATTTTAACCTTAAATTTACCTTGATTATATATTAAAATTTATAATCTATGATCATTAATTTTTTGAATTTTATAGGATATATTATTCTTTCTCTATCGTTGTATATTTTCACAAGTCATTATCATACCAAATCAAGGGTCTGTTTTCTCTCTCTCTTTTCAATTACTATTTAAATTTCCATTATAGTATCCTTTTCAATCTATAATTTCTTAGTCTTATATTATTTTATTATAATTTTAAGTATTTTCTTGATATCTTATACATGTGAGACTATATTTCACTCACATTATACTATATTCACAAGCCATTATTATACTAAAATTATCTTAAGTGACATGAAATTATATATTGTCTTATTATAAAACAATATATATATATATATATTCATTATATTTATGGTATTATGTATACATCATTTCTAGAACATAGAATTATTCTACATAAGGACATTGTAAATGTGTATAGTGGAGCCTCTATTAGGTGCATAGTGGGTAAAGCTCAATTTTAGAATAAGGTCACCATTATTATAAAATCATACTAATTTTGAAGTTTCTCCGTAATTTTTTTTATATTTCTAATTAATATATAATATGCTTGATAAGATAATAATATTGTTATAGGGGATTAACCTATAAATTATTTGGTCTCATACAATTACAAATTTATGTATTCAATTGTCAAAGCACATGGATCATCTCAATATTTTTATGTTCCAAATAACTAAAATTATATATTCTTCACTTGATAATGGAAATTATTTTAACATTTTAAAACCCATATTAATTCTAATAATATTAAAGGGAACCCACCTATATATCCTTATTAAACCATTTACTGGGTAAATATTTTGATATTATCTTATATAATTTTATTCTATATGGTGTGAATAGCCTATAATTCATTTTAATAATTCATGGACACTCTCTTGGCTAACTATATAATATTATTGATTGATATAATCTATTTAATTGACTATATATCCATTTATATCATATTGTCTTAATTACGCCTCCTTGATTATTTTTATTGAAGAGTATTCTACCAGATAGTCATACCATTATTTTGACTAAGGAAATCCTAAAAGTCCATTATTTCTATATGGATTATTATTATTTATCCATGTTTATATAAGAGTTTCATTCAGAAAAGTTATTATTGTCACACCATAATAATCATTTTCTATATTAGTTTATTATTTTATTGTTTTTTAACTTTTCACTTTATTTTTAGGTTGTTTTTTCTAGATGTTTAGATAAAGAGGGGTTATAGTGCATGTTTGATGGTTTAAATGCATGATTAGTGTAAACCGTGTGGCTTAACGATGAAAATTAGATAGTATAATATATAGGTGCTCACATAGTTAGTAAAAATTTGGGAAAACCATGTGACTAAACCATGTATTCTTTATTCGGTGTGTCAAGTAAGGGATGAATGGTTGGTGTGTGTTTTGGTAAACCATGTTGAAAAACCATATGGGATGTCCAATTTTATTAAAAATTTGTAATAATCTTTCTACCCATTATAAATTTAACTCATTTGTGGTATATTTCCTTCCCCATTTGTTCCTTATGAAATGAGGTGCCTATTCCCTTTGTTTTTCCTCTTACCGTTAGCAATTCCATGAGGTTTATTTAAGAGTTGTGGGTGGATCCTTATGGTAATCTTTTCTATCAACCCTTTTCATTCCTGGTTGGTATTGTTTGTTCCTCTAGGTTTATACCAATTTATAAATTTATAAGTTTATAAACATGAAACAATAAACAAGAATATACTAAGTAGTATTGGTATTTCATGTCCGTGGTTGATTCTTGGAGGACAATGTTGGAGAATAAAACAATTTAATAAAAAAATACATAACTAATAATGCCATATAGCTAAAAATACATGAAAAATAAAAGAAAAAATTATGATGATAGTTTAAAGTTCAAGAAATATAAAAACATTCTTAGTAATTAAAAATCCTAGTTTATAAAGTAGAATGGAATTAAATAATGAAATATAAAACATGAGTATTTGGAATTAGATGAATTTGAATACAATTTTCATGGTAGATACTTTATATCCTCCAAACTAACTAGTTATATTGAAAATATACCTTGGTTTATTAATAGGATAAGTGATCCAAAAGCATTTTTAGACATAGTGATCAAATCACTCTATGGCCTAGAGAGATTAATCCTCTAGCTAATGAGTTAATAACATCAATCCCTCACTTATCACATAATTTTCTTTCATGAATAACAAAAAAAAGATAATTGAGAGATAGAGTGTGAAATAAAGACCCATATAAATTTCATTTAAAAATAAAATACATTAAAAAAATAAATCCCCATTTATTGTAATAACATAACACGAATGTCTACCCCTCATGTTATCCATGAGGGGGTAGGAAAATAAAAACCTATTCTAGTTATCAATAAGTAGTACCATATCCTAGTATTAGTATAATAGATCCCCAAAATGTTTAATTCTACCCTTTTATAGTCTCTAAAACCACCATATTTATTGTTTAAAAAACCCTTGGCCTTAGATTACTCCTTCACTAAAATACCCTCTTTAATTCATACAAGAGATCCATGATTAAGCCCCCTCATTATTCTCTAAAAATATCACTGGATTAAAATATTTCTGAACTTAAACCCATCCACAATGATGTTATAATTTTTATTTATCTGTTTTAGTGGTTGTTTTCATCCCTCATAACTCCCCACATTATTCTTTCACTAGATTATGATGTAAAAAAAATATTTTAGCTATTTTTCTAACCATTTTACAATATTATTCACACTCCATGAATACAATACTTTACACATATATGACTATGGTTTGTAGGTTGTTTTATCATTATAAAATACTTTCCAACATTAGGTTCTCACTCCATGTCATTATTAGGATGTTTTAATCCATTTTCATTATATAGCCTTCACGGTTGCCCTATCAAGCTCCCTTGGTGTTCTCCATCTTTCTAATATGTGGAGTTGATATAAATTTTGTTTTTAGCGGTGATATTGGAATTATTTGGTGGTGGAAGTGGTGAATATGAGTGGGGGATAAGGTGAAGTGGTGGAGGGATATATAAAATGTGGGTGGTACAGATGCTAGATAGAAAATTATTGTTTTTTAACAATGAATAGTTCTAATGCTTCTGTTATCCCACATCATAGTTTCACATGATTGGTGAAATCTTAATAATATTTGACATGATATCCATACCTTAGGAAAATTGTGAGTAGAAATGGTGTACTAATATCAATATCCTATACTTTCCCACTTGCGATAGGCTATCCATTATGTTCCCATATACCCATATAATCCATACAAGACCTTATTCTCCTATCTTCACATGTGCACAAATAGTCTCCCCTACACCAATCTGTGTAGGGAATTTTCTAGGAACAACTATTATATCTTGGGGTCTTATCCAATTACACCTTGGGGCAGCTATGTTTCTTTCTCTTAGTATGAGGAATGACCTTACATTAGACCTATTTTTTCCAATCTTCATAAAATCCTTTTCTAAATTCCCGAATCCAAGAAACCCTGCAAAATAAACATTTTTACAAAAATAAAATCCTTTTTTAAAATAATACATTTTTATATTGATTTTATTTCATTTTCCAAAATATAATGACAAATGTTATTTAACCCAAAAATAGTTAAAAAATATTAATTTGAAAAAAATTACAATTAAATTCAAAAATTAATTAAATTAGATACTAAAAGATGTATACATGAAATGATCTTATAAAACCACCCACACTTACACTCATACTTGTCCCATAGGATAAAATACTAATATTTTTACAAATAAATACCACCTTACAGTGATTTAAATCTCAATTTCAACAAAGTTTAATGATTTTTTCAATGAGGAATAAATTTTCAAGCATCACATATAAAAACCTCATCAACACCCCATTTTTAAGAGAAATCAAGTAAAAATTTATTTTAATTTCCCAAGTTTTAAATAAAAATTATTCTCTTTTATTATATTTATATTTTTTAATTCATCATCAAAGTGAATTTGACTTTCAATTTACCTCACTTTGAATTAATTTTACTAATTACTGAAGGTACAAATGTAAAAAAAATTTCCTCATAAGCCAATTATATGCACCATACCATGGGATTGAAATACATCTTTGATATCCATCCCATAAAGAAAAAACCCAAATAATCTGAAGGGAATATAAATAAGGATCAAATGTCTTTGAGTCTTTGGGAAGGTACTTAACTGACGTAAAAAAATTAAATACCAAAAAAGAGGTTATTCTCTAAGGATTTTTTCAGGATAATAAAAAATTGTTCAGTAATTAGAATCCATTTCAAAATTAATATCCATAGATCCCTAAAAAATAAAGCAAAGGTCATGAAGAAATGAATAATGTACAATGAAAAAATATTCACCAAATTATTTTTCTCCACATTTACTATTTATTTCTTTTATTTCCTTTTTTATTAATTTTTTTAGATATTTCACTTAGGGTAAATCTCAAAATAATCACCCAAAAACATAATGATCTCTCCATGAAAATAATTTTAACATTTATAAAAATATCGTGAGTTAAGTAATAGTGATTTTTGACCAACCCAAGACACAACTTTTTTTCCTAAATTATTTCATTTTTTCAAGAGGGATAATAATGATTATAATGTATAAAAAACCATGAACCCTAACCAAATCCTAAAAAACACCCAAATCTTATAAAAAAAATTAAATTATCCCTTTCCACCATTGTCAACCCTTCCACACACATGAAATAAAGAATATCATACAAAATGTAAGAGTAGGGTAGGGAATTATAAAATTGTCCTATAATTTCACTCTTCCTTATCAAATGTTATTTATGATTTTTTGGGATAAAATATAGATAAATATAAATGGTGGTTCATAGGATAATGGTAATAAAAAGAAATTACTTAATAACATAAAAGTGATTTTGTACAATCATAGCTTCAACAATATGTAGACAAAGTTATAGATGAAAAGAAGCCCGAGCCTTTAAAGAGATATGATTAATAAAGAATATGAAAATTACTATTTAATACTATCTATAATAAGAATATTTAATTGGGATAATAAATCTAGAAAATTTACATTAATAATAAATAAAATAACACATATGTTAGAAATTTAAAACATGGAATATTTCAGAAAAACTTCATTTACAAAATATAACATGTTCCCTCAAACCATGATTTTTGTAATTCCTTATCACATGATTATTTTTATTACTCATCCCGTATTTTACGGATTAAATGTTTTTAGAAAAAATATCTAAAATATGGAATAATAGTTATCATATTTGACTTTTGTCTTCTAGATTAAAAATTAGCACATGATAAATGTGGTGCATGATTTTTTCATTTAAATCAACACATGTAAATTTATCAAATTTAGGGTGGTAATAATAAATAAATAATTAAAAATAATATATACCTTTAAATTACACACTTCATATTCCATTATTTATATATTTTTTACTTTTCCATCATGGGCCTGAAAAATAAAGAGAATCAAGTGAATATGCGAGTCCATATCCTTTTAATATCAAAAATAATTAGGGGAATTAAATTGAAATCCTAATATAAAACTATCCAAATAACTAGGAAAAAATAAAAAAATAAATTCTTATAAATAAATAAAAAACTTAGGTTTCATCTAAAGAGTGATTTTTTTAATATTTTTATGATCATATTTGATGTTCATTAGTTAATTGGAGTGTTGTACAAATCTATCTATCTTGGATTTACTAATTTTAAATTTTTATGGGAATCTAAGTTGTTTGTAATTCTCCTCATTGAAATTAGAATTTTTTCTTTGTTAAGGAAATGTCTTAGTAGTGAAAAACTACAAGAATTGATAAATATGTTCATTGGATATCCATATTCGGTAAAAATATTCTTTCTCTTCAAATGTTACTTTTATATGTTCATGTTCTTCCATAATCTATTCAAGAGAAATATCCATCCCATTTTCCTCTTCCGAAGGATTTCTTATAAATTCAAAGATGTCCGTAACTATAGTAGTTGCACTAATATCTTCCTCCTAAAATTATTTTTCATTAATAATAGTCTATTATTCTTATTTATATTTATATTTATAATATACAAGGGTTATTACCCTTAGATATTTATATTAATCTTTTTAATAAGAAATAAGGGTTCCCTAAAAGTTATATTTAGATTATGTTATATATATATATATATTTAATTTATTTCTTATTTTAAGTGATCATACTCATTGGTTCTTTCATTCACTTGTTATTCTTCTTTTCTTTGCTTTCTAGGAGTTACAAACCTTCTTTGAATGTTTATTCCATGATTTGAATTTTTTTCTCGTCTAAAATTAGGTATGATTTTGGTACCCATAATTGAATTTTCTTCTTCAATATTTTTACTTATATTTTCTCCTTAATTATATAAATTTGAAAATACAAAAAGTCAGTAATATAATTTGTCTAAAATTTTAAATTACATAAATCTCCTAACCTAGTCCCAATAAACAGAGATAGAAATTGATATGCCCATATAGAATAATTAGTTCATATGGGTTGATACTAATTTAGAAATTTATAAACATGAACTATTGAAAAATAAACCACTAAGTAGTATAAATATTTTAAGCCTAATATAGATGCCATAAGGATAAGGTTGGAGAAGAAAATAATTTAATAAGAACTATCTAAACTAATAATGTGAGAGAGTTACCACAAGTTAAAAAATAAAAAAGATAATTATGATGATAGTTTAATTCTCAAGCAAGATTAAAAAATTATATAAATTTAAAGATATAGGTTCATGAAATATCAAGTTATTAAATAATTAATTATTATACATGAGTTTTTATAATATGATCTAATTGAACCCAATGGTCATGATTGACACTATCTATCTTAAAAAGTTCACAATTTTCCTTTCATATACTTTGGGTAGTTTAGAGGATAAGTGATCCAAATCCTTGTTTAAACCTAGTGAGAAACCTCCCAATGGTCATGTAGAGATTAATAAACAATTCAATTCACTAAGAATATAACTCATTCAATTATCACACAATGTTCTCTTATGAATAAAGTAAATAAGTGAATTGAGAGATAAAGTGTGCAATAATAAACCACCTAAACTAAATTAGAGTTTCTTATAGATGGGAGATGATTAATAATTTTTATCATAGTATCCATACATTAGAATAAGTCTAAGTGGAGATAATGGACTCCCATTATCCTACCCTATCTACTCCCATGTAAAAGAATAACCACCATGCCCCCTATGCCCATGAAATCCATGCGTGACCCATTCTCCTCTCTTCACACTTTCACAACCATACACCCCTATACCTACCCACACAAGGGATTGAACATGCTCGACTGGTCTTCATTAAGGGATTGGATGGTTACCCCTTAGGTTGGATATGTGAATTTTCTTTGGATTGAGGGATGACCGAGTATTGCCCTGATTTTTTATCCATTATTTATAAAAACATTTTCCATATTATTGTATCCAAGCACTCCTACAAAACATTTTTTTTCTTTAAATAAAATCATTCTTTAAAACTATAAATAATTAAATCGTTTTTTCTTTATTTTACTATAATTAATTTGGAAATATTATTTACCCAAAAAATAATTAAAACAAATATTATTTGGTGAAAATTAACAATTTTATCCACAAACTAGTTAAATTAAATATTAAAAAATTTATGTATAAAATGTTATTATCACATTACCCTACTTAATTTCCTTATTTTTACTCCCTCTTCTTACCATAATATGGTCTCAGTGAAGTAGGGTTATGTTTGAAATGAATTTAAATTTTGGTTTTCTTGTTTTTAGGGTGCCTCAAGGTTCTTTTATAGATTCATTTCTCTTGTTGAGGTGATATAACACTATTATTTTTTAAAGTGATGAATCTAAGGCATGTTTATCTATGACAACCTTGATTTTTATTTCATATATAAACATGATTTATTAAATAAATTTCACTTAATACAAATCATAATATCAATAGGTATATTGTATTTTGGTATTATTAACATTACATAACAACTTAAAACATGAAATACACATCTTTATTGAAAACTTATTTTACATGACTACAAAATTCCTTCATACATAACAATGCATGGGATAACCTAAGGACATATTTAAGTAAATAGTGAGATATAAATCCTAGTAAGGGAATAAACATGGAATAAAATGAGGAAGATAATACATGTTAATCAATAGGCATATCAATGGATCGTAAAAGAAACATGAGCATAATGGCATGATATAACTTGATATTCATAACATGGAAATGTTGAAACAACATACAACATGATATTAAAGTGATCAATGAATAATTGAACATATATTAACATGATTAAACCCTCATTTATTATGAATTATCATGAGTAAAACCTAATTGAACAAGAAATATCATGATACTAAACATCACCAATGTATTGGAATGCCATCAGGGCACACCCTTTATAAACATTTCATTTCATTCATTAGTGTGCCACATTGATCATATAACATGGAATAATTAAATATAAAAAGTTATTATATTATCAATGATTGTGGAATAAATACATGTAATTACTCAATCGATAATAACATGATCATAAAGGTGAATACCCTTTATAAAGAAATGGGTATGGTATTCACTACACAATGATTTTGGAATGAAAAAGCATGGGGCAATTTTGGCAGCATAACAACGTCAAATAGAAATTCATAAAATGGGTTGATGAGAGATAAAGGGGTATATAATAATTTAAACATGAAATGGAATGTAAGGGTATCATGTAACATAACATCCCAACATATGAAATGAAATTTAGATGCATAATATAAATAAATTATTGAATGTAAATGAGAAAAGATAAATACCTTACGAAATTTTGGCATAATAACTGCTTAGGTAAGGGTCCAAATTATGGGGGAATAAATGATAATTCTTTCATATAACATAAAATGGATAGTATTTTATTGATTATTAAATGATTAAAAAATAGAAAATTGAAATTAAAAAGAATAATTTCGAACAAGGTTCTTGAATTGAAAGGAAGAGAGAATGGTGAGGATCCCTTACTTGGATGTGTGATCCCAAATACTTGGGGAGGCTTCTTGAGATCTTGGTGGAACCTTGTGAGGACTCTATAGAGTTGGGGGAATAGGGTTTTCTAGCTTCAAAGTGCTTCAATGAAGATAAATGGGATATTGGGTGGTTTATATAGGAAAGGATGCAGATTTCTTTATTATTTTCGTTTTGGACACTACACAATAAAATATTCAAAACCAAAAACCGTCCAATGTTTTATCTAAAGAGGGAGTGGTATAAATTTTTTTATAAGTCTAAGGTCTGAATATACATAAATACTTCCCTTGCTTATGTGGAGGTGAGTTACACTTTCAAGGAAATAATTTTAAAATATTAATATATTTTATTTGTCTTGGAGTATTCACTAAGGATTTATAAAATAAATTAAATAAACATAAAATTACCTTATTATAAATTAAAAAAATATATTTGCGCTAATATACCTTTTATAGTTTTTTATTTCATCACTATTTGGTCATTATGATGTCATAAAACACATTATATATTTATACGATATTTAATTTTTACCCAAAAATTTGTATGTCTCAGAAAATTTTGAAAAACTCACCATTGGATAATTTTGGAGTCCTGATTACAAAAATAATATTAATTTTATCTAAATAATATTATAAATATTTGAATTTTAACTTTTAAAATAAAAATTGACATTTATTGAAAATTGATTGGTTTTGAAAAAAACAGTTTTTAATCCTTAATAAAAATTACATTTGACTTCATAAAAATTATACAATAATATATATTTAAGAAAATTAATTTAATAATAATATTTTATTAAAATATTATTTAATTCTGATATCCATTAATTCCTCAAAATATATTTACTAATTGAATTTGAATATTAACCAAAAAACACTATTTGTGATTTAAAAATCATTTAAAAAGTAACAACAATAGAATGATAGTATGTTCATTATTCTATAAAAAAATAATGCACATAATCATAATTATAGGGTATTATTACGTATAGATTTATTACACCCGCATATGCCTAAAGATTAAGGTTTGCGATGGTAGGGATTTTATGGGGCTGTTTGGTAAACATGGTTGGGCTGTGATCTCGATGATCTTGAACATATCCCATAAATAGTTTCTCTCATGGTTAAGTTATTGGATATCATCTTGGTATTAGTCTAGGGAAAAGGCCAAAAATTATATCTCCCTTGAAGTTACAATAAATGGGCTTTATATGGTAAAATCCTACTAGTTGAGGCCATCAGTTCCAAAAGGATTTATTAAAACCCAATATTTATACTAGTCATGTGATCACTGTTCAACGAAAATATTATCAAGGGTAAGGATACTTAACGGTTATTTAAATAAAATTGTATATAATAAATAAAAATAAATTTCTTGTATTTTCTATATCCATAAGACATATAATTAAATGAAAGGGGATTTTATTCATAAATTTTTGGGTCGTTATATTCTAAATGATTAAGCCTTTAAAAATAGAACCATAATTTATTTTTGGGTTTGAATGAATTATTTAAGTGTCATATAAATTCTATCAAGTATACAATTTAATTTTTTATAAATTTAAATAGGCTCTATTTGAATAAAACTTAATGAAAGGTGAATTTATCTTTTGTTTTAAGGGATAAATCTATATTTAGTATTCCATTTACACCTAGTGTTTAGTTAAATTACCAAATAGATCTTTTAAAGAAATTTATCAAACTAATTGAAATGGTTGGTTTTAAAAACTGAGGTGTTTTCTTAGAGTGTGTGTTTGGGATATTTAAAAACTCTTATATACTCTTTAAATATTTGAGTTTATTAACAATGTTTATATGATTTTTTTTTTCAAAGGTGTTTTTTCTAATTTATTTCCTAAATAATTCTAAAAAGGACCCTTTAGATCCTTATAAAATGATTTACTAATGGTATTGCCCTTGAAACATTCCCCTTTATGTATTGTGAATAATTATTGAAAATGAATTTTTATGATGTGTTTTTCCCTATAGAAAGAAGTTCATAATGTTTATTTATATTAAATTATAAATGGTTGTTTCTGTGAAGGGATTTTAGTGGTGAGGGTTATATTTTTATTATTATTGATATGATTTTTTACATGTGATAATTTAGTTTTTTTACCTCTATTTATATGCCATTGGATACATTGGGTAAGATGGTGGGAAGTCTATACACACATACTGAATTAGTTTAGTGTCATTCTATGGCTAGTGTCCCCAAGTATAACTTTTCTCTTATTAGGGGGGGGGGGGGTGGGGGGGTATTTTACCCTAAGATAGTCCATATAGGTTAATACTAAATGTTTGGGTAGGTTTTTTATATATGTAAGAAGTATATATTGGTTATTTTTTTATTTTTATAATATTTTCCATAAATCTCCTAGGTTCCATTAATGGTGCTCGTGATTCCATTATTTGTTTATTATTATTTTTGGATAATATATCTTGGTTTCTCTAAAAAATATTTTTAAAAATAATTCCCTTTTAATTGAAAAATTATTCATATTTAAAATATATAAATATCTTTTTTACTTGGAAAAAATCTATATTCTCACATGTAAATGATTTTTTTCAAAGGAAATTAAATTAATATGTTTTTTTTAAAATATAATTTTTTACTTATATTTAAATCTTGAATGAAATGGATTTACTTTTAAAGGTTATGCATGGGCTATTGGGGTATACCTGTTGGTAATTTTTAACTCATTCTTATTGTATTATATGTCTATCAAAGTTCCACTAGGAGGAAAATATTGATTTTTAGTTTGGTTTTGGGTGCAATGGAGGTTCCAAGAAATAATAATGTTGTCTTGACATATAGTGGTAGTTGGGTGGAGTTATTTTTTTTTATTATGATTTTATTTATTGTATGTATCTTTTACTTAAGATCCATTTTAATTTAACTTATTTATATTATAACCATCCATGTTATAGTTTCGTTATATTATGCTTTATCAATTTTCTATTTTAGTTTATCATTATGTGATAAATATCCCCAAGTTCTATGTTTGGTTTTTATTTAATTTTAAAAATATTTGTTCCTTAAGAATGGCCTTCCAAGGTATGGAATGATAATTATTTATTTATAGGTGGATTTTTTTTGTTTTATTTATTTATTTGGATTAATAATTCTCATTTGAGTACATTTTATGTGTTGAAATTACTTTTTAGTCAATTTGGATGATGAAAACCCTTCGGGCCATATCATAGGAATACCCAGGTTCCTGTATCACAGGTGGAAAAGGTTGGTCCATGGAAAAATGGCATCATAACAACATTATTATTTGGTGAGTCATGATATATTTATATATATTATTAACAATCAAGATAAATAGCATTATTAAGTGATTTATCACAAACTTTTATGATGAAAAAATCTATTTCCTTGGTTGTGTATGTTATGTGGGTCTCTAATTCAAGCATGGTTATCAAAGTTTTACAAGGTTTTTGGTCCATACTTAAATATTTATATGTATTAATAATAATTTATTGGGGTTGTTAAGAAATTTATAGTTTTAAATTTCACTTTTAGAATGGATCTGGGGTTTCATGGTTAATGGTAATGGTCTAGAAAACTACATGTAGACTATACAAACCAATATTTATATCTTCTAGTGGATATTTCATAGATTTTACATAGTTTCCCACATGCTTCCACCAACCGATGCACTATTTAAAATTTTACATGTTTATGAATATTTATCCTATTAAGTATTTTGGGTTATTTAATTATCCTTTATGGTTTATTTTTTAGGGATTAATATTTTTTTAGGGTTTTAATGTTTTTTGGGTCAAATCAATTTTGTTTTTTGGATGAAATATTTTGTATTTTTTTAAAGTGGTATAATTTTATACACTAAGAAATAGTATTAAAATGGTTTGGATTTGTGGTAAAGAAGTTTGAGGAACATTTTATAAATGATGAATTGAGCGTTTTATGATATTTGTATAATTTTCATGTGATTTTTCATAAGAAATTAATCTGGGTGTTTTGAAAAGATTTAAATTTAAAATAATTTAAAATAAATTATTATAGATTTAATAAAATGATTTAGTTTATATTGGATGTTAATATTGGAAAATAATTTTCAGTGGATGATTAAAGTGATTTCCTAATATTTTTTGGAAACTTTTATATGCTATGAAGTTTTAATGAATGGATGTTAGTATAGATTTATCTTGATATTTTGATATTGAACCACATTTGTATTTAGTTTTGATAAATTTTGAATCTTGAGTTTGATTTTTATTTTGTTTTTTATTTTGATCATTTTTCCTTATTATTTTAAAGTATTTCTTTATCAATTATTAATGTATTTATGGTAGGGAGATATAGGTGGTTCACCGTATGTAAACCCTCTAGTTGACATGGTTCAATCCTTGTTAATTGTTCCATTATATTTGGTCACACAAAATTGTGATATTTGTATTCAAGATCAGAATAGGGATTTCATTAAAGTGGGTTAGAACATTATTCCTCTATATTTCATTAGATAACCAAATTCTTAGTAAGTATAATAGTGGATAAAAAATATCAAAAATATTTTTCACTATCTCTAACTTTTTAAGAATCTTATACTCAAATTCAAAATCCTTAATATTAGAAGGATCGATTTGGAGGTTTTGGAATTCATTATATGGACTATTCCATAATGGTCCATTCATGAGAAGGTTTAAAGGATTAGTTCATATAGAAATAATTTCTATAAATTGGTGAAGATATCAAAGGAAGTAGAGTTTCATTGTTTCCAGAAAGGTGATAAATTAGTGTTGGAAGATGAACACTATTTTTTAGAGCTGGTTACATACCTTCTATAACTAGATATGGATGATTCTTTGAAATATTGGTATTTTTAAGGGTTATTTTCTCAAATATTATATTTTAAGTTTCTTTTATTAGACTCATAATCTTTGAGGAGGTGGTGGAACAAGCTGTTAAAGTTGAGTCCAACTTAGCAAGAGTGATCTAGGTGGTTTTTGTTTTTCCTATTATTGGTTTTTATGAAAGAATATTCAGTAGTTGAAGAGGTAAGAAAGATAACTCAGGTTAGGTTAGGTGTATTATTAAAAGGTCATATTATTTTTTCATCAACTTTTTACAAGAGTGTTCTCTTATAGTGTCATCAATATAGAATATCGAGGCATAAAAAGTCTTCTTTTTAGAAAGTTCCTAACACTTTTCATGCCTATGAATATTTGGATCATATAGGAAAATTTTCTGAAGGAGTTTTTTATATAATAATTATATCTAGATCTACCACTTCTAAAGATCCTCCAATTTAACTTTCTAAACCTGACCTTGATGTGGAAATCATTTTAGGTTTTTATGGTGTATTTTATTTCCTTTTGTCTAATCTATGATGATGGGGTCATATTAGGATTACTTTTTTATTTTAATATCGATGCTTGAAATTATTAGTTTTATTAATGGATTTTACCTTGGTAGTGTATGAATCTAGTTAAATGAATTTTCATATTGAGTTAATTTTTTTTGAATACTTTATTTTTGATTAATTCTTGAGATGTTTTGATTTTTGAGAATTTTGAATCTTTGGGGACCTTAATATAGTAGAGATACCACCATTTTATAACATCTCATGATGTTTTTCCATATTTATTTAAGGTTAATTAATGTAATATAGTCATAAATCATATATAATATAAGTTTTCTTTAACATTTCATGGGTCTCTTTTCCTTGTAGGTGAATAATTATGGCTGATGTTTGGGCCTAATCTTTGGTTTTTACCACCATCCCAGTCTTCCTATAGGAATACGATTGGTTCTTGAATTTTCTTATTAAATATGGTAAGGTCTCCAATAGTTTATTTTCTTTTTTAATCATAAATTTAGGGTGTTTCTTGAGTTTTGGATCATATCAGGTTAATTAAAACATTTAATCTGGTTTGATTAGTAATTATTTTCGTGTTTTCTAGAAACTTTATCTGATATAAAAGGGATGTTGTCGATGATAACCCATGTGTTTCAGCATTAAGTACTTATATAATATTAAAATTTTATATTCGTAATTGTTTCATTGATAATAGTCATTACTGATTTATCTTTCTCAATCATGAGATTTGTTCCTTTTATGATAATGGATAATTTCATTCTCTTTAGTGATAAAACATTTTCCATTAATATTTTTGAGGGAAGAAAGTGTTATAGTGGGGGAAATTTTCTCAACCTGACTATAATTTTTCACATTATTTTATTTACTTATATAATTAAAAAAAATTCTTTAGGTTTTGGTATATTTTCCTATAAAGTTAAGAAAAAGAGATGTTACAGTCGTTGTCACATGGTTTGGGAACATAGTTAGTTAAAATCATGTAGCATAACTATAAGAAGTCTATAATATATTATAGAGGTTGTGACAAGGGTTTTTAACTCCTTGTAAAACCATACGGCCAAACCATGAAGACATATCTAGGTGAATCTAGTGAGGGACACAAATTTGGTGCATAGTTTGGTAAGCCATGTAGCTAAATCACATAGGATATCCATTTTTAATAAAAATGGGAAATAATCTTTCTAAGCTTCTCAAATTTTAACCATTTTGGGTCTCCTTACTTCCCAATTTGAGTTTTACAAATAGAAGAACATCTCATTTTTATTTTACCTCTCCCCTTCAGATATTTTATTATATTTCTTTAGGATTTGAGAGTGGTTCCTCAATGTAATCTCCCCTTTCTCACTTACTCCCTTCACTTACGTTTTCTTTATTTCTTATCTTTCCATAATATGGATGGGTAGAAATATTGTTCCTAAAACTCAAATTTTAATTGAGGAGTTCTCTTTTTAGGGTTCCTCTTGGATTGTTTTCAGCTTCCTTGGTCTTTTTGAGGAGTGATACAATCATTATTGGTTAAAGAGATGAATTTGAGAAAGGTTTATCTATGATTGAGACTTTAAAATTAGAATTGTAATTTCTTGTTGGGTTTTAATACATGAATTAAGTGTTTTAAAAATGACATCAAGCCTATCTAATAATTTTTTATAAAGGAATCATTTTTCTTTTAATTTATTTGAAAGAATATGGTATTTATTTTTTATATTGAGGTTTAAATTTATTTTTATTAATCCATGAACACCTACCATTTGATTAAATTTAAGAATAGATATTCTATGGAAATTTTCCAAAAGAAAGAAAATATTTTGTTTTTTAAACTAAGCTTTTGGGTTTTCATTCAAAATAAAATTGTTTGTGTTCTTTAAAAATTGTTATATACTCTTGAATATTTTTATTTGGTTAATTAAGTTTACATTATTTTATTTTAATGGTGTTTTAATGTCTTTATTTCTTAAATAATTTCACTAAAACCCATTTGGATCTATTTAAAATTATTTATAAAAGTGTAACCCTTTAAAATACCCCTTCATGTGTTGTAAAAATTTATAAAAATTTAAATGTTATGATGTGTTTTCTTATTCACAAGGAAGCATATATTTCTTATTTATCCGTGATGATAAAGGAAAGTTTCTCTTATGGGTGTTCAAAGGTGAGGGTGATATTTATTTTTTATTGATATGATCATATACATGCAATAATTTCTATCCCTCACCTCCATTTATATGTCATGATAAACCTTTGTAATCTAAGTGGAAAGTCATGATACACATAATAAACTAGTTCAGTATCGTTTTATGGCTGGTGGCCCCAAGTATTACATTTATCTAATTGGGTGGGGGGGGGGACTTTTCCTTGTTTATACTAGGTATGGTAATACCGAGTTTTAAGGTAGGTTGTTTAACAACTAGAACTATCCTATATTAGTCTAGTGTTAGTTTTTCAATATATTTTTCTTATATCTTCTAGGTTTCTATGATGATGTTCATGATTTCATTGTATGTTTGTTATTTTTTCATTTTAATTCTTCCTTTATTCTCTAAAAATTAGTTCTAAACATATTTTCCATTCATCATGGTATGAAACTTCTTTATAAGGCTTAAATATATTTGTTTCTTAAAAAAAATCCATCTAATAATGTATAATGGATTGTTTTCATAGAAAAGTAAATTCAAATATCTTTAAAAGAAAATTTAAAATATAATTTTACATGTATTTAAATCTATCATTAAATGAATTTATTTTTAATGGTTCTGGGTGGGGTGTGGGGTGGATACCCATTAAGAATTTTTTTTATACAAAGCATATTTCAGGTCTATACAGGTTTCTATTAGGGGTGGATGTTAATATTCAGTTTTATTTTGGGTGTGATAGAGGTTCCCATCCATGGTTATGTTTTCTTAAAATGAAAAACAATTTTTGCAGAGTCCTTTCATATTTCTCTTGATTTCATTTATCTTATGTATCAACTAAATCAGATCCCTTTTCCTTTATCTTATTTATATCACATCCTTCTATATTTTAGTTGAAACATATCATGATAGATTTTTTTATATTTTGGATTATTATTAAGTGATGTATATTTTCATCTGCTATGTTTTTTTATTTAATTATAAAACTATTTATTCCTTTGGCATTGCCTTCCAAAGTATATAATTTTCAATCATGATTTTTAGGTAGAAGTATTTTTTTTAAATTTATTTATTAGGAGAAATAATTCCCATTAGCGTAAATTTTATTCCTTGGAAGTTGTTTCTAGCCCAGGGGGATCAAGAATAACCTTCATGCCAAATCATAAGAAAACTTGTGTTCTCAGATAATGGGTGGATTCAGTTGTCTCATGAAAATTATTGTATTTCTTTAACATTATCTTTATACATTGAATACATTGAATTTATTATGTGTTAGGAAGGGATTATAATTATATACCCCCTAGATCCAATGATAGGAATCCTGAGATGAAACATCCTATATTTTTGGTGTAATCCCACCTTTTTATGTATGATGTATTAGAATGTTTCCTTGGTGGTGTAGTCCTGATGTTTAACAATATGATTCAAATAATTATGATATCTATTATTATTATATATGGGATTATTTATTTCCACTATTGGTTTATCCATATATATGTTTTGATTATGTATTTCATTTATATAGAATCATTTTATCATTTATTATTTTCACATTATTATTTCAATGATTACATAATATTAGATTCTATTATACACTATTCCTTAGTTAGTATATGTGTTCACCCTTTTTTAGTCCCAGATCTTTTGGATCATTTAGTGGGGGAGGGGGTGAATCAGTGATCTATTTTACTTTATGATTTATCCCCTTTATAAATAAAAATCTTGATCTAGTTAATTTTATTCATCCAGTTAAAGTTCTTGATCAACTTAATGATTTCTCACAACCTCACCTTCATGTGTAGTAATAATGAAAGAGAGTAACAAACCGTGTTTAAAATGTTCAGCCAAACAGATCACTCCTTTCCATGTTGTTTATTCCACCAACATGGATTCTCCCCTATAATCTTATTATCAAATACAATAGCCTCTTGTGTCCACAAGAGTGTGATTGGGTATACCTGCTAGTGACCCTCTATTCCTAGGCTGAATATAATCCCCAATCTTAATCTTCTCTAGAAAGTGGTTATATACCCAGTTACAAGATCCTTCATTTTTTTGTTGATCTAGTAGTGGAAATACCTCTTTCTTATTTAGAGTGATATTCCACCACAATAATTTAAGATTAGTCTTACTGGTGTACAACCACAATAACTTTACTAGTAGTGATAGTTCCAGGACTCCTTTAAGATTTAGTAAGATTTGGATTCTTCTTATCTTATTTGAATACTTAGTTCTGTTACCTTTAGGGATTTTTGGCTTCAGATAACATTCTTCACTCCCTAATTCTGGATGTATCAGATTTTTATAAATCTCTTCACATTATGTATTAGAGTAATAAATTATTTTTAACCTGCATGATTTATTTTATATGAAACTATACCTATTTATAACCACAAAATATATTACATGAATATTTTATTTCTATTCATATTTGGAAACTCATAAATATTGAGTAGGGGAAATATTCTTCTATTTAAATCAGTCAAAATATTTCCCCAATTTATTCATCATTTGAATTATTATTTTAATCTTCTTTTAATCCTCCCAAGGACTTGGTATTTATTCTTTCATGTTATATTTAAATATCGAAATCTAAAAAATATACTCAAATATCACTTATTTAAAATCATGTAAATCTCTAAGTGTATGGAATCATTCCTATTTTCTATGTGGACCTTTCTATTTTGAGAATTTTGGATTCTGAAACACTCACATAGTTTATATGGATATAATCCATTAAATCATTCAAAACCACCTACAATATTTATATATATATCCATAATTCTTATACATGGTTTATTTTGACTACATATCAGTATTCGACTATGCTGTTTACTCTAGATATACCGTAGAATTCTGTAATGCCATTCACTTTGGCTACACAACTACATTCACTTATGTAGTTTCACTTACATCACTATATTTATCTATGTTTATATATTTTCCATCATTCTGAATCAAATATTTTATAGAATTGGAAATGATGGAATTTTTTAAATTAATTTTTATACTACTCAAAATGATTATGTGAATCAGTAGAATTTTAAACTTCCCTCGAACTCAGTCCACTCTACTTCATCCAACTTCTCGGATTTCTCAATCACTCCAATACTCCTCCATTTTTTTAAATTTCATTCCTTCATATATCAATGCTTGTATTTTATTTTTTTGATGATTATCACAACCATCATCATTATTCATTTTCCATATTTTATTGAACATATCGAGTCAAGTTCTTCAAAATATAGCACCATATTCCTTTTTCCATAGATCACGGTAGTAACTCAACCATCCTATGGAATTATATGAATGATTTATCAATATTTAAATCCAATTCCAAGGAAATCAAATGCCATTACTTAACATGAATTTATAATAATCCTCTATACATCATCATCAAAAGATGATCACAAATTGATAAAAAATTCAATACTCACTTTGGAATAACAATCACACCCTTTAAATTTGTTGGAAATACCATAATTATTTAATGTAAATATGTGTTCTTGGTTGAATTATTTCTTCTACCCATTATTGAAAATCAAATTAAAAGATTAGTGTAAGGCTCATCTCATCTCTTATTATTTCTGTCCAGACACTCTCATTCTCTTATACAATTTTGAAATCTAAGAGAATGATGATACAACAAGGTGGTATTGTAAAATGGAAATTTATTGTTATAATATTAGTATAAAATAGATAGACCAATGTATAAAAAATAGAGATACAACAAACGATTTCAATGATATCAATACACTACCATGCATGTGATAGTAGGCTCAGAATCTTCTCATTTATCAGTTAGGTGCTGTATATATTATATTATATTAAAATAAATATATAACTTTTAAACATATCAAAATAATATAAAAAATAGTTTATGTACAATTCATTTAACTTTCCCTTTTTCTAATGTTTTAAAAACCAACACTCCCCCTTTATAAGTGCATCATAACTTAGGGATGTAAGTGTGATCCTCATACTTGAACATTCAGCATTTCAAAGATATCCAATTTTTTTAAATTTTATTGAAAAAATATATTAGTAGACTTCAAATAAATTTTTTGTCTTCCTAAATGGATCGATTATTTTACCTTATTATAGAGAGTTATTTTTCTGTAGTACTTCATGAGAATCACATCAATGTTGTTGTATAATATGTATAGTTCTCAATATTTTTCTTTAATTCCATGCATGTTTGTTACAAACAAATAAAATAATAGAGAAGAAGATAAATCTTTTTTATATTAGATATCATTTAGAATAATAGATTCCACCAAATTAGACCACTATTTTCTTCCAATATCATCATTGGAATATTTCTTTATACTCTTCTTTCTATTTTGATTATCATCTATTTGATTAACTTATTTCTTCCCTTAAATTAATTATTTCTATGTAATAGATTTTCCCACCTCATTCTTTAGGATCTTCAAGTTTCTATTTATGTATAACTTCTCATCATTTTTCACCTTCTCTTAGGAATCCACTTTCTTTTCTTTATCCTTGTAAAGTTTTTCAGATTCTATTAATTGTTTAGAAAATTTCAATTGATTTGGATAAATAAATAATAACTATTTCATAACATTATTAGTATTATTAGAATCTTTAAATAACTTACCACTATTTTTCTTTTTGAATTCTCTTCTCTTCTACAAAACAGTGAACCCCTCTATCTAACCTTATCATGAACACCTCATCTTTATGACCTTCTAAACTAAATCTATCATATACTTATTCTAGAGTCTGAAATTCATATTCTCTAGATATATTTGGTGTATATCTAGTCACATGTTTTAGACTATATTATTTTTATCATAATATTATAACTTACCCCCCCTTGGATCTATCATCCTTCTAGCTAAAGACATATTTAACCATAAATAATAGGATTTGTGTCCATTTTCACAACAACACCAAAAAACCCTTGAAACTTTATTCTTATATATTGGTTCTAGAAATGTCTTGATTTTTGTTTTTTTTATTCAGTTGAAAACTATGCCTTAATTTTCTTATTTGGAAATAGTATCCTTCTCATATTCTTACCTTCCTTTTGTGTAGAGGATTGCCTCTCATTATTTTCCTAAATATCCTTATATTTAGTTTTATCTTCTTCACTATTATATAAAAACTATATTTTTATATTGATTAAGTGAATATTTACCTTGTTAAAATTAAATTTTATTGTCATTGGTTTGGTAAGGTTTTCCATTTACCTCAACAGCCTTAGTGAATTCTTCTTTAGACCTTTTCAAATCATTTTGTATTGTGTGAAATGTGGATTGTGTCTCTTCCAGTTTTTATTTTTTTGTAGATATTTCCTTCTTGAGATCTACGATAATATTTTCATGAAAAAATTATCTAATATTGTGTTTATTGATCCGAACAATGTATGATACATCCATTTTTACATACTTTTCCTTCTTAGTAGCCACCTTTTTTTCTTCATCAAGATTATTCTTTCTTTATTGAGGTATTATATATTTCCCACTAAGAATTTTATTTTTGTTTTAGATCCCACTAAAGTTCCATTATTTATTATCCATAATAATCATGGTTTTATTAATTTGATAATTTCTCAATATGAACAAATAGATCTACTTAATTAACTAAGATTATATATGTGTCATGTTTATATTTCATGCTCATAAAGATTATTCTTTTAATAAAGAAAATATTCTTATTATTTTGTTTTTGAGTCTTCTCACTATCCTCATATGATTCATATTCTTCAACCTGATTCTTTGTAAAATACTTTGAAATATGACCAAATTTTTTTAAATTATAAAATATAGGTAGATTATTACATTTTAGTTTCCACTTAAACTTAATGAATCAATTTTACATAAGAGAAACAATTTGGTTGAAGACTTTTTCATCCTCATCGTATGAGTCTTCATATTATTTATCCCCTTCTTCTTTGACATTAATTTTTTTCCATGGATTCAATATCCATTTCATCTATTTCATTATTTTATAGGAACCTAAGAATGGAATTTTTCTTTGTCATTTAACTCTATTTTCCTCTCGTATATTTGAGTCAAATACATACCCATAGTAATGGGTTGAAACTCAAATATCGTAGCCTCCATCACATCAAAGATAAGTTATAAGAGGTATGGTAGAATTCTATTCCTCTACCTATGATAATTCTTAGTATATAACATGGAAAAAACTTAGATATTTATAGAGTTGAGATTCTCCATATATTATAATTACCACTTAGATATTTAGAGGTAACATACCATTTGAAAGTAATTGTTAGTCCTGGATCCATTAGATTACTAATAGGGGGAGGAGGTGAATTGGTGATCCATTTTATTTTATAATTTATTCCCTTTATAACCAAAACAATTTTAAATATTAAAGTTCTCAATGGAATAAATTATTTATCACATCCTCAACTTCATGTGCAATAATAAAGAAACTGAGTAGCATACAATATATATAAGGTTTGAAAAAATGATATACTCCTTTCCTTGTTAGTTATTCCCCCAATATAATTCTCTACTACAATATTATTATTAATTATAATATCTTATTGAGTCCAAAATATCATGATTGGTTATACCCATAATAACCTTATCCTCCTCAATTAGTTATACTCTCCAATATCTAGCCTTTAGTAGTTGGTTATAACCCCTATTAAAAGATCCTTCAGTTTCAATATTGAGACAGTACTATAAATTCCTACTTTTTCTTCAATGCGTTCTTCCTTCATAATCCTATAGGGTTTGGATTTATTATGTAATAACTTAATAACTTCATCATTTGTGCCGATATCAAGACTTATTCTAAATCTTGTGTGATTTGGATTCTCCGAATCTTCTTTGAATACTTATGACTGTCTCCTTCATGGACACATGTATTCATCTCTCTTTATTCTCTTAGTGATACTAGATGTATTAGACTCTTAGAAATCTCTTCATACTTTGTATGAAAGTTTCCAATTACTTTTCACTTATCTTGCTTCTTATTACAAAACTTTAATTTATTTAAAATCACATAAACATTTTATATGAATAATTGATATTTACACATATTTGTAAACTAATGAATCTTAAGCAGGGACAATCTTTTTCTATTTAAACTGGCCAATAAATTTCTTGATTTATTCCACATATTAATTCTCATTCAAATCTTCTGTCAATCCACTAAGATATTTAGTCTTTTTAATTTCAAAAAATATTTAAATAAATGAATCTTCAATAATTCCTCAAATATCACGTCTTTAAAATAATCTATGATCTCTGAGTGCATGGCCTCATGAATCTCTATGACATGGAACTTCTTAATTTTATAATTTTTGATTCTAAAAATATTAATAAAAATACTAGAAAAGAATACCACATTTTATTCTAAAATTGCTATGTGATTTCCATACATCACCTAAATTCACCTATGTGGATCACTTTAACTACAAAGTAGTGTTTGGCTACATCATTCATTTCAGTAAGGTAGTGTAATTCAATTTTGATATTCTAATTTAGATATGGAGTTTAATTCGATTACCCATATTTTTCTACATCATAGGATTTGTTAATGCAATTATATTTTCCTACATGAATAATTTTCTACACTACATAATCAACTACACTAGAAATATATCTCAATGAATTTTTACATAAGCTCAAAAAACTGATATGAATCTACATAATTTAAAACATCTATAAAACTCACTTCGATTCACTTTATCCAACTACCATTCCCTCTCAAAAACATAAATACTCCTTAAAAATATTATATACTATGATCCTTCAACCATAAGATCTTCTATTTTGGATATCAACACAACAATCATCATAGTTGATTTACCTCATTGTTTTGAAATTCAGCTCTCAAGTTATATAAGCTATAGCCTCTACTTCATATCCACAGAACATAGTTGTAACTCAACCATATTATGGGAATATATGAATTATTTATCAAGCATGAAATTGAATTAATTAATAATTACATTCTATTCCCTGACATGCATCCATAATAATAATCCAAGCATCATAATCACTACACTAATCACTTATTGATAATAAATACAATACTCACATAGGAATAACACATTTTTCATTATTTAATATTTCCCTAGGTAATAGCGAATGGAAATATTTATGAAATTTTATGGATAAAATTGATGAAGTAATTGTGTAAAATTTAAATATTTTTTTACAAAACTTGTAATTTATATCCTTTAATTTATATATAGTGTATATTGTGTATTTGGTTTCTTAAGGATGTCTAAATATTGGATCTTTTATATGTGATATCTTGTATTTTTTACTATATAATAAGGAACCCACTCTCTTTGGGTGACCATGGGTGGGTGTATTACATAAATCTATTCTATAAGTCACTGACCACTATAAATAAGTTTCATATATGCTTTTCCCACTTCCTATAAATGAAGATGTGTTAAGTTGATTCAATATTTAAGTTATAATAAAATTATCACTTAGAGATAAAGGAAACACTAATTTTTTATTTTTTGAATTATGATTCTATAAAAACTATTTGAATACAAAAAACCATAAAACAATTCATAGGAATGTTTATACACCAAATAACTTCTACTCATATTTTCTTCTAAGATCTCACACATCAATTCTTATAAACAACAATTGGACACAATGATCTACTGGTTGAATTTATAATGAAACTACATCATTTAATTCTTCTAGTTAAAAGATCATTATCCCATAAGAATATGTCTCATTGAGATATTACCTCATTAGTCTACTTTGAAATAAAACTTCATCAAATGAGATTTCTAATATTAAAAAACCTGGAATGTTTACGGTTATCCTAGAAAAATTTTATTTCTTAAATAGGAACTCTCCTTAGACTACGATCCATATTGTTTTTAAATAATTTTGGGGAGGATTTTATATATAGTATTTCATATCAATGATATCACTCAATGCATACCAGTTACAAGAACATCTTCTGGATTATTGTACTTCTATTTGATGGACCGAGCCCAAAATGCTATTCTTTCAATATATTCATAAGATATATTGGTCTATAATGAGACCATAGCTTTAAAAAATACATTAACAATAGGATTAAATTCCTCTATCTATAGAGAAACATTCTTCCTGTTAGTCTATTTAATTCTCATATATCAACTAGAATCACATAGAAAATCAGTAATTTTTTTTAAAATCTTTGATAACAACCGTGTGAGCCCACACCATTTAGAGGTTATGAATATAAATTAAATAAAAACACTTGAATATGGATTATTTTTACATAGGAAGTAAAAATTAATTCTTAAAATTATGAATCAATGGGAAAATTTTCTCTATTTAACTATTATAAAGATGATATAACTATACTACCATTTATATTCAAAATATATTTGAAGGAGTTGGAAGATTTATGTTTCCTAATTTAAAAAACTAATATATCATTTTTGAAATTCATATATGAGTTGTAAGGAAAGATGTATTTTCTTATGAATCTTATAATCTTTCAATTTTCAAGGGTTTTATTTAAATTATTACTAAAATACTCCCATGTAGTTATAAAAAAAGGATAGGGGTTGGAAAACTCCATTACTCAAACCTCTATATTATTTAAAGAGTCCATCCTTCTAATCGATCAATAAAATAGTACACCAGGGAGATAAAGGAAAGGATTATATTAATTTTTTGAAACTCTAAACCATTTAATGGAGTTTAATATGAATTCAAACTCCATATAATTAATAAAAAAAGATTATAACAACTTTTAGTATTTTCTATTCAGAGGGGATCAAAAGCTAATTTTAAGCAAATAATAACATATCTCTAATACAAGAACCATTCAACAAAGAAAAGTGATATAGTAATATCCTATAAATAATAAAAAAGGATTGTATCTATTATTATTTAAAAGTTATAATTTATAATCATCCTAAAACTATTTTGTTTCTGAGATGTTTAGACTAAGAATATTTGAGGTGTTATTTTAAGAAGAAGTTGTTTATAGAGAAAAAAATATTATTTAAGTGATGTATTAATTTTCATACATAAATAACTTAAAATTTTAAATATATCCTTATAATGGTGAATATATGGTGTCCAATGGATCAAGGTTAATGGATAGAGTCCAATAGAAAAAATTAATTAAATGGAGGCTAAAAAACGTTTATCAGATTTCTTTCATTGATGTATTTGGTAAAGATGTTTGGTAAGGTTAAATTTTGTGATGATTTTCTAGTATTTAATATAATGAATGTCACATTTAAAAAATGTTTTTTATGATTTTAGCTAATGGTGTTTGAAGTAACATACCTATTGGATCTAGGTGTTTTGGGAGTTCCTAGTGGAAGATTTTTGGAGTAGTTAAGTTTTGTGGCACTTCCTAATATAATAAGTCTTGAAGAAGGTCCATATGAAGAAATTTGGAAGTTTTAAATGAGGTTATATAATATGGAAAGATATGTGAAGTAAATATTGATGAATATCTAGTAGTTCATCAGATAGAATGAAAATTTTCAATTCATCTGATAAAGAAGTTGTTATAGATGATTTAGATGAAAAAGAGGTTTAAAGAAGAATAATATAGAAGTCTCCATGATATTTAATTAGATATAGTGTTATGAAGATATCATAAAAATTATCAAATATTCATTAGATGTAGTTATATGAAGTCATCAAATAAAATAAATATATCACACCACCAAGTGTATATCAAACAGAGAACACAAGATAAATATTTCTGAGTTCACTAATAAAAAAACAAGATGAACATTGTAAAACCTTATGATGGAGGAAGATTGAAAAATTATGAATACCTTTTCACAATACAGACTATTACCAGATAGATAAGTTCCTATGAAGAAGTTCTATATGAAGTTTTTATGATCATTAGAGATTTTTTCAAATTCATAAATTATAATAATGTTGATTTGGGTGTTCAAGAATTTTGTAATCATGAACGGAAGATAATGATTAAAGTTGAAATTTATAGAAGTTTGAATACAATTTTAGACACCAAGATTTAGGAAAATATTCCTAAGAATTTTTTTGAATCCTATATTTTAGGAATTTTGAAAAAGGGAAAATGGATAATGATTCAAGCGAGATATTAAAATTTGTAACCAAGAAATTAATATTTTATTTTCTCACTTCTCCATATGTTTTTAGAGAAATGCAACCTAAATAAATGTGAGTTGGTGCATCATGAAAGGTTTCTAATGTTTTTCTTTTGGAATAATTTCTAAATAATTGATGTTCTGACCATAGAGTTTGAAATAGTATTTCATTGTACCATCAAACATAGTATAATAAAAATGTAGAGGTATCGAATGTCAGATACTTGAAAAAGTGGTGTTAGAAGGCCATCTAGTATCAGAAAAACATATTTTCAGATAGAGATATTCAATTGAGGGTACCTAATGAAATATCATATAGAGGATTTTAGATGGACTACTACAAGACAAATAACTGATTGGATGAACAGGTTCTAATAAAAATTTTCCATAGATATTGTTTCTCGATGTTTTGTAAAAAATTGAAGAGGAAGTTAAATAACTTGAAAGAAGGAAAGTGTGAAGAAATTTAAAATAGAATAGTGAAAAAATATTGAATCCTATTAATGAAGGTTCTTATTATTTTTTCAAAAATTGTAATATCATACTATCTGTGTGTAGATCACATGAAAAATTAGAGGACTATAATGAAATGAATTTGATTGATATTACCTTATTACTATAAACTACCAAAGGATTTTTTTTCTAGAGGTTGTGTGGTATTTTATTAATTCTAAACCATACTAATGACTAGAAACTTTTATTGAGTAGTGAACCTTATAAATAACCATTTTCTTATGGGTGTAATTTATTTTGTTTTCCAATGGATTCAATTATCACTAAAAAAAGGAGAATATTGTTTCTTAATATAGGGAAACATAAAAAGAAAAGATCATTGATTCTTCACAGCCCTTAAAATTGATCATGTAGATTTAGATTGATCCTTTCAATTGGTATCAGAGGAAATGTTCAATTCATTATCTCTTTTATATTGGAGTTTTTATAAAAAGGTCGATTTCCATGGATATTCCTAACTCTATTAACAATAAAGAGATTCCATTATTTGACTATTATTAAAATGGCCTTAAGAATTATTCCGGATAATTTTGACACCAAGGTAACATAATTTAAAATATAGACTCTATTTAAATGATTTTCATTGTATTATAATCACATATGAAATGTGAATAGAAAAATATATCAAAATTAAGGAAAATGTTTACTGAGAAATCTCTTTCATGGATTATAATAAAGTAAAGTCCATGAAAATTACAACGGAAGAATTCAATGACATTTAAACTGAAGATAAAGTAAGTAAAAAGTTTCATGAATTCCATTCATTTTCTTATAGAGAAGTTAAAATATATATATGAAAATATAAAATAATGTTAACATAAAATTGGTTTAATTGTGGTTCCCCTAAACATTTTACAATAAGATATCAATGTCTAAAAGAAGATAAAGATATAGATAAGGAAGAAAAAAGGTTAAGAAGTTTTCTAAAGAAAATACAAACTAATCAATGTCCTTTTAAAATAGAAAGGATAAGAATTTCACTAAATATAAAGTGTTAATTTTTTTTCCAAATGTGAGGAATATAATGACAATAAAGTAGATACTAAAAAATCTGGCGATGATGATAGTAATATGTTTCTTATTGAAAAAGTAAGTGATGAGAAATTTTTCAGTGATGTTATTAATAGTTCTAAATAATAATAAAAGGAGGATTAAATGGAGGTTATCCATAAAAGAGAATTGGTAGAATGTCTCTCAAATATTTTTAAACATGAAAAAGGGAATAACATGTTAAAGTGATAAGGTCTACTAGAAAACAACCTGAAATAATTTATTGAAGAAAAATACAAGGTGTTAAATATATTCATGATCTAAAAGAGTTACATGATTAAGATAAAAAGTTCAAAATAATGCTTGATGAAAAGATAAATATAAAGGAGAAAGAATTTGATCTTGTTTAATATAAAATTATTGAATCAGAATAAGGAATAACAAAATTTAAAACATCATTTTAGATGTTGGTGAAAGTGATATGAAATGTAAACCGTAGAAAGAAAAAAACCATCCTTATAGGTTAACAAAAATATTGAATATGTTCAAAATAAGAATCATGTTAAGAAGACCGTGTATATACCAATAAATAAAAAAAGAAAAAACATTGAAATTTATAAGGAATTAAAGGTTTAATTTAAAAATGGAATAACTTGAGGCTTTTTTAGGCTTAAAGAAGTATAAGCTTAATAGAAATGATGTTTAGAAATACGATAGAAAACAGGTGCATAAATATGAATAGTATAATGGTTATAGAAAATAATATGATTTCTATAGATATTTCTAGTATTTTGGAGTCTTTGGGAATACAAAAAAATGTTCTGGTTTAGTCATAAATAATAAAAAATATCTAGGTGGTATTAGAATTATAATTTTATAGAGAGTCAATCTACTCAAATAACAGAACCTAAAAACCCCAGTCTAAAATTGAAAAATAGATTTTAACATTTGGAAACTTTTTTCAAAAAGATGTGGTCAAACTGGATATCTTGCTAAATGATGTCTTGTATTGTTACCAACTCTCTTCTTTCTATAAATCACAAAATTCTTATGAGAATAAAGAAAAAAAGTGTAGGCCTTACTTATTGAATGTAATATCTAATATATAAAAGCATAATGAACATGAATATTGGATATTGGGGGCTATTCAAATATAACGAGATATCTGAAGGTATTAAAAAATGTGAAAGATTATAAAGAGGGGATTGTGAAATTTGGAAATGACGAGTCCCGCAGAATAAAATGTATTGGATCTACCATCATTGAAAAAGAAAATTTAAAATCCATAAGTACCTTATTTATTGATGTAATGAAACAAAATTTTTTAAGTGTTTAATAAAATTTCAATAAACGAAATGATTTTATTTTCAAAATAGCTGTTTTTTGTAAAAAGGATTGAGGATATAAATGTTGGAATGAGAGGAAAATGAACCAAAGGAATTTTTTTTCAAGTAAAATATTCATAGAGATCTTGTTATCTAATCATGAAGGAAGAAAACCATTGATGGAATAAAAGGCTATGAAAAATGTTCTAGAGGAATGTGAGAAAACTAAAAAAGATTGGAAGTGATTTTTATATTATTGAAATAAAAAAATAACAAATTGGAGTTGTTCGGTAGGTCAGAATGGGAAGATTACAAATTTTGTAACTAATAATATCGAGATAAAATCAACTCATCCCTTGGATCTTGTTCATTTAAACATATATGGGACCCTGGGAAAGTAATAAATAAATAAAATGTAATTTATCTATTTACTTTATTTATTATTTTAATCGTGTTTCATGTATTATGTTTTTGGAAGATAAATCAATGGAACTAAAAATGTTTATGAGTTTTCGAAGATGTGCAGAAAAGAAATATGGATAATTTATAAATAGATTCAAACTGATAATAGTAATTAATATATCGATGGGAAGTTTAAATATTTTCATGAAAATCATGGAGTTCATTACAAACATAAGTCACTATATACAATATAAAAAATGTTGTTTTTAAAATAAATTATAAGAGTTTTTTTTGTGATGGACCAGACTATACTGATTAGACATGTTGATTCTCGATTATTTTGGATACAAGAAACTAGAGTGGTAGTTTATATTTAGAGTCACTATTTTTATAAGACAAAATTTGATATGACTCCATATGATCTATACTATATTGAAATATAATGTTTGATGTACCTAAGGGTGTTTGGTATTCCCTGCATTAACAAATTCAAAGTTGAGAATATTGGGAAGTTTAATCAAAGAGATGTTGATGGTATTTTCCATAGATACCCACTCTATGGTAAATAAAAAATGTGTTATTATAAGGAAATTATAAATAATGTGTTTTATATAGATGTAAATGTGATGGAACATTTTGATAAGAATGAATCACTATAAGATATAGATATAAATGAAATTAAGGATTAAGTTTTTACAATTAAAAAAACTAGGATTTGGGAAGAATTGATGATGTATAAAATCTATTGGATGAAGATGTTGACTCATCTATTATAATTAAAGTGACGAGGTATAATTATGTTCACCTCATCCAAGGGTGAGAAAAAAGTGAGTGTCTAAAATATTATTGTTGATTAAGAACAATAATTTTAGATTAGAAGAACATATATGGTAGTCTTACATACCTATTTATATACATTGGTTGAACGAAGATATTTTGAAGAAGATTTAGATAATATATAATTAATTGTTTCCATTAATGAATAATTGGATTAGATTGAGAATAATGAAATATTTTAACTTGTACCCGATCCAGGAGATAATAATTTTGTTAAAAAAAGGGATTTTTGAAACAATTTGAATGGAAAAGTCAATCGTTAAGAAATAAGGAAAGATTGGTTTGTAAGGGGAACTCATATATTGGAGGAATTTATTTTGATGTGAAATTTTATACTATATCCAAAATTGAAGGAATATATAACTTCAAGGCCAGATTTAGGGTCTGCTATTAAACTTTGTCCCATGTATCTATTTTCATGTAAAAATCACATCTTATTACTAAAAAAATAATTATTATATTTATTAAAGGAACAATTGATTTTAGGATAAAATACGATATCATAGGAAATATTTATCTGGTTGGTTACATAGAAGCATATTGGGAAGGTTGTGTCAATAAAAGAAGATCAATCTAGTGGAGTATTATTTTTTAGAGAAATAAACATAATATATAATACCAATAAATGAAATATAATAACTTTTAGAACTGTACAGGTTGAGTATGTAGTATCTACTCATGCTATAAAAAAGGTAATCAGGATGATGATATAGTTGTTATATCTGTTGGTTGTTGTAAAGATACCTCTTATCTTAGGTTATGATAGTCAATGTGATATTAACCTCACTAAGAATCTAGTGTAACATTCCAAATATAATCACATTGATATTAAATATCACTTCATCAATGAGGATGTGGAAATAAATGAACTAAAGTATTATTTTGTTCCTATAATAGAGAAAATTGCTGATATATCCACTAAACCATTTCCAAAGGAAACATTTCAAAATTTGATATTGATTATGGGCACATGAACTCATTATCTTCAAGGATAAGGTATATTACATATATCCCCACTCTTATACTTTCTTTTTATAAATTTTTCAAAGGGTGAGATAACATTTAACATAAATATATGAATTGGTATGTGCTTTACCAATCATGGGAAAGCATATATTTATGTGGAGTTGTTAACATGAGTAAACAATGATTTTAATATTTGTGAACTATTTCAATAGTTTGTTGAAGTGGTTTCTAGAATGATTTATTACAGGTTTAAGTTATGAAGATGTGGGGATAAAAAAATAATGGAAATGATCTTGAATATGGATAACATGATATTTTTGTTAAGTGATTATTATTTCCTATATTGAGTACACTCAGGTTGTATTAGAATTATTGGATAGTAATCTATTACTCGAGTTTCAAATTTTTAGTGATTTATATTCCTTGGTTAAAAAAATCTAAAGGGAATATTGTGGAGACTAAAAAACATTGAGGTTATATTTTTAGAAGAATATAGTTATGGAGGTAGAAGGATTTAATTAGTATTTTATTTTTTTGTTATACATGATTCAATTAACAATATTAAGATTTCAATACAAATGTGATCGAACAGATTCTAATAGATCAAGGTGAATGGACTGATTCAAATAGATAAATTTAATTGAATGGAAGATGTAAATAATTGTTTTCGAATTTCATTCATTATTCTATCTGATGGATATTTTTGGAAAAGTCAAATCAGTCAATTATTTAGTGATATTCAAATTACTAAACAACATATTTATCTAAAAGTGTTATTTATTATATAAAAATATATTGGAATAAAATGACTTGGTGGAGCTAAATGTTGTGGAATTTCCAAATGGAAGATACTTAGTAGAGCTAAGTGTTTTGGGAGTACCCAATAGAAGAAATCTTGAATAAGTTTGATACCAAGAAATATAGAGGTTGTGGAAAAACTTATATCAGATAAAAATATGTATCAAGGATATCTAGATGATCATCTATGAGGTCATTATAAAGATTTAATATTGTCATTGACCATATAGTGATGATGTTTTGTGAGATATGGATAAAAAAAGTTTGAATATGTATCACATAGAAGTCTTTGGGCGATCTCATGAGACAGAGTGTTATGAAGGTATCAGAAATAGTATCATAAATTCATTAGAAATATTTCTCTAAATTCATTATATAAAAAATAGAATATACCTAAAAGATTACATCAAATAGAGAACACCAAATGAACATTTATGAGTTCATTGAATAAATCAAAATAGTTGGACATTTTGAAACAATTTGATGGAGGAAGCTTCTATAAGTTTGATGATCCTTTCACGTGATAGAGTATTTCCAGATAGAGAAGTCGTTATGAAGAACTAGTAGATGAAGGTTTTAAGATATTTACAATTTTTCTTTCTACTCATTAACTATAACAATGTTATGTTTTAAATTTAGTGATTCAGTTATCATTAAGTGAAGATTATGATTCTAGAAGATATTTTAGGAAGTTTAATAAAGATTTTTGATGGAAAGATTTAAGTAAAATTTGTTATGATGTTTTATTGAATCCTGTTTTTAGAAAGTATAAAGGTAGTGAAACGAAGAATTATTTGAGTGGGATATTGAAATTTTTAAGTAGTAAATTAAAATTTTAAATTTATGCTCCTCCCTATGTTTTTATAGAAGTAATACTTATATAAAGGTGAGATGGTATGCCCTAGAAATGTTTTTAATCTTATTACTGATGGGTGAATTGCTGAATAATTGAGGTCTTAACCATTGTTCTTGAAATATTATTTCCTCATTGAATCAAATGTAGTAGGATTAGATATAAAGGTATAAGATATATGATACCAGATGAAATTGTGTTAGATGATCATTTTGAATCAGATGAATAAGGTATAAAAATGTTGGACCCGATTGATGGTACCAAACAAAGTACTAAAAAAGGATTTCATATGGAATGATATCAGAAGGAGAGGTGATTATATGGATAGGCTTGGATAACTTTTTTTTATAGATGTTCTTTGTCACTACTGTGCAAGATAGTTTAGAGGAAGAAGAAGATCTTTAAAGAAGGCAAGTGTGAATATTGTTCATGTAGCATAGTGACAATGTACAAAATTCTATCAATGAAGGATTCTATTATTGTAGCAAAAATTATTATATCATACTATCTGTGCAAGTAGAACTTGCACTGTCTAAGATCTATAGTTCTATGAAAGTGATGTATATTCCATGATTTCTATATACCACCAAAGAATTGTGTTCTTCTGGTTGTGTGTTCTTAGATTATTTTTAAATGATTCATAGGATTAGATACTATTATTGAGTAGTGAACCTTGAAAATAAATGTTTTCTTTTCGGTTTGTTTGTTTTTCTATAGCCAATTCAGTTATCACTAACCATATGAAAAGTTAGTTTATGAATATTAGAAAACATGAAAAAAGAAAATATCACTGATTCACCATCTCCCCCATTTGTTATCACATAGATCCTGATGAGTCCTTTCACTATATTTGGATACAAATATGTTATTCAAAAGTTTAATATAATACCCAATATATGGATATAACAAAATTAAATGATGAATATCCATGAAATGGAAGGTTTATCATGGTTCATATTCACTACATTAAAATTTTCTTCAGTTATAATTTATTATAACATGAAAGGAAGACAACACCCTGCTCATTTGATTCCCTCAATATCATTGGATTCTTAGTTGGATGTTTTGATGCTGGCTTTGACTTTGATACCACCATTACAAGTTTCCACTCTTTTTATTTATTATAATGATTAAATACCTTACATTTTTCATGTTTGTATTATCTTATCAAACTATAGGACAAATATTTATGAGCTTCTTCTCTATAGTATTCATGTTAAAATTAAAAAAAAACTTCGGAAACTCAATAGTCTGGAGGAAAGTATAAAATTTGTGGATAATTATTTATCTATGATGACGTTAAACAATAAAAATGAATTAATGTACCCAATAATATTGTATACATGAGGACCAAAATTGATTCCTTCTCCCAAATATCACATGAAAATTACATTATAGATCTCATACATTTCTTGTGATACTTTCTTATGATAACGTACTATGGGTTTACAAAACAAGGTTTATGAATATTGTTCCTACTACTTCTTTGACAAATCATTATAATTTGATTATAGTAAGATGAATAAGATATCCAAATAATCAAACTCTGAAAAACTATTATAGGAATCCTTATTTTTTTTAATAAACCCCTTAGGTTTCTCAACAATTATAGAGGACTCCAACACATATTTAACATACCAACATGACCATTCACCCATGAACCTCACCAGAGTCAATTACAATGTTACATGAACTTAAGTGAGTAACCTAGATCACTAAAGGATGAAAATAAATTCTATGGAATAAAAAAATAACATTGGGTGATTTTTTTATTTTAAATAACTGACACTCAACATGTTATGATTTTTTTAAAATTTATGTTTGGGGAATTTTCATTTTGAACATGCCCAACCACTAAAAAAACAAAAACATGGAGTGAAAAAACAATATATAATGTAGGATATAAATCTTTAAAAAATATGAAATACTATAAGTTTAAATATATCAAAGTGAAATAAGTTCATAAATTAGAAAATTAAGGGTGATAAATCCAAAGAATGAAAGGCCCCAAAATGAAGTATCCAAACAACTCCTATATGCCTTTTCAAAATATCCTTGAACTAAAAAATTTCTAGATAACTCCTCTTAATTTATGGATCCACCTTCATTACTAAAATAAATCACTACTAAATAATGTTATCTTTCCATTACATGTATCATACTATATACTATATACACGTCCATTTTTTTTTGATTAAAACAAGAAACATTAATTACTAAAATCAGCAGAAGTACATGTGCAAAGCCATGAAGGGATGCCGTCCAGCCAGAGCTGGTTGGAGTCAAATGGGCCTGAGGCCACAAGCTAATGGGCTGCGTTGTTCCCTTCCCTTTTGGTAAAGGATAAGGTGCATAAAGAGAAGCATTGGCAATGTGAGAGAATTCTCCTGATGATGATGCCAAAAGACTGGAGCCCACCATGGTTGTGGTTAATAGCATCGATTTAGTAAAGGCAGTCAGACTCAACAATGATATCACTCCATCCGCATTCCAAGGCGAGCAACATACCGGCAAGGATGGACATGGCCTCAGTTACTGCAGGTTCCTAGAAAGCCCGATTTGGTTTGTACTTTGCAGTAAGGATTTTCCCTAGATGATTTCGGGCCAGGAGGTCGAGGGAAACAAGCCCAACCTTTGGGAGCAACATTTCCACATTAATCTTAAGAGTCCCTTCCGTTGGGGGATTCCAATGAGGGAGGAAGGGGAGGGTAACAAGTGGCATTAAATGTCCATTGTGGTCTTTCCAGCCCTCAATCCAAGAGGTGGCCCGTTCAATCCAGAATTCAGGGGGGTTTGTGAGCTTGATGAAAAAAAACTTCATTGCGCTGGACCCAAATAATCCATGCGAGAGTGAAAAGTGAACCTGAAAAAGATGAGGAAAGAGAGGAGCACCAACGGGTCAGAAGATCGGGAAGGTCAGAGGCCGATGTCTTTGTAGTGGCTAAAGCCGGTCCCCATTTAGTCCAAATTTTCTTAGCTCTCGGACAGTGAATGATGGCGTACAAAGGAGTTTCTGGAATGTTTGGGCAGAAGGGGAAAAAGTCAGTACTGGCCATATAGAGGTAAGCGAGGAGGCTCATGGTTTGGAGAGTAGCCATGCAGATCTGCCACCAAAATTGGTGTACTTTAGGGGGAACATTGAGCTTCCAAATCAAATTCCACTGTCCCTCATCCCGGCTGACTGAGTGGCTGCCAAGAGCCAGTCTGTAAAAACATCCTAATTTCTATATTTCAAAAACCAACACCACATACTATTTTTATTTTTCCAAAACATAAGGGATCCATTTCACTGTGAGTAACAACCAGATGGCACCTCATATTTTTGAGTGGGTTAACTACTCTTAACTCTAGTTTTCTCCCTAAAAAGGCACCCACACTAAAGTGAAGTAGGTAATTTCACTATCCCTATAAAAATCAATCAGGAACAAGTTGTTTGGTAGAAATTTCAACCTCATCTTTGATCCTATACTCAAATCCGACCATTTAAATCAACAACCATATCAATAGGGATGAAATTAAAATAATAATACCGTAATTACATATAATGATTATAATTACCTAATATATTGAATCATACATCCAAAACTAAAATTCTCCAAGTTTCATTTTTAGAAAATTCACACAACTAAAAATAATATATTTAATCAATAAAACTTCAACCAAATTATTTTTTATATTTATAAGTTAATTTAACTAAAATAACACATTCAATAATAAGATATTTTTCCTAATAAAATTTATAGGAAACTTCACCTACCAAAACTTGATGATCAATCAAAATCATGCTACCAAACAAAAAATCAATTCTATCCTTACTCCCCTTGATTACTTATGACCAAAATAAATAAAAAATTTAAACCCAATCCTTTAATTTCACTCAAAACCATATCATTTAGGTTTTATATATAATAGATATTGAAATACTATAAGAGAGAAGAGATCCAAAGTGAATTATAATTGATGAAACCCCAAAATGTATAATTATCTAAAGGATGATAAGATTAAGTAAAAATAGTTACCCAAAATCAATCGAAATACCCCATTAGTTCAGAGTAACACATGATAAAGAGGTGGGAATCATAAAAAATCACCAAAATTTAAATAAAATGAGATTTTATTGCACTTTATTAAGTGAATGAATGACCCTACTATATGATAACATGGATCATTCAACTAATATTTCATTTCATACTTTATTATTTTCTAGTATTCAGGATATATATGAATGGTCTACCCTACCCTTATGTATGAAGATGAATTCTCCACTTCTTCCCCAAAAAGACATTGCAGAACCACCTGGGCATAATACATGGTCTACCTACCCATGAATTCCTCATAAATCCTTTTAAAAATCCTAATTACATTGAATATAAACATCAAAAAACTTAAATGGTTCCATAAAACAATATTCACCAATGCACATACTATTATTGGTAAGGCATAGAGTATCATTGTTAGAGAAAATATTAAGACATTTTTTATACAGAAATCATCCCTACTTCAACAAATCCTCATGAAAAATACCATGTTTTTAAAGTATGCATAACTGTTCAATAAAATGACTACACTATACTTTCTGTTATCAATTAATTATATGAAAAAGGATCACATAAAAAACTTGTATTCATCTCTAAACCCAACTGATCCAATTAACATATTATGAGGGTCCAATATGTATTTCCATACCTATGAGATGTGAAACACATAATGTATAATACAATAATAGGATGGTAATTCCATTTCTATTATATGATTGATAACCTAAAGAATTCCTACATATCTTGGTGACAACATGCCTTTCATCCTAAGTTTTCTATTTACCAACATTGAGAACACCCTTAGAAATACATAATTGGTTATGGTGAACTCCAACGGTCATCAATGATGACTGGAATAAGACTTTTTCATATTCTATGTTGTATTTCTTTCACTTCTAAATTATTTTTAACTTTTTTATTGTATATAGTTGAACCCTCAGTCAAACTAAATTGGATTTTCCTACTTCTTCCCTAATAAAAGGATAATGATATGGCCTCCCATGGATAACCTCAAAAGAAGAATTCCCAATCACAATATAATGAATATTGTGGTATAAAAACTATACCAATGATAGATAGTTATCCCATGATTATGAAAAATCCATTTCACAAGCATAGACTATGTCTTCCAATGATATATCATCCTCTTAAACTTGCCATTCATATAAGGATGGTAGGTAGTGATAAATTGTAAAGATATACCCATATATTATTGTGAATACTTTTAAAAACTAGAAGAAATTTTTTTATACCTATATGAGAAAGTTTATGTTAACACCCTATAAAGTTTAGCCACTCCTCATATATATAGCGGTACCAATTATTCCCTTGAACTCATCTTTTAAATTGGAATAAAGTAAGACATTTTTTTATTTTATCTAGGAATATGAAAAAAGTATCATGAATACACTAATAAATTGATAAGTATACAATGAATTATATTGGAATTTTCCCCACTTCTAGACTAAAATAATTAGTGGTTGCAACATTCCTATTGGGAACTATTTTTTCTAACTTGACCCAATGAAATATTAGGTATCTTGTAACATAAATTTATTAAGATCATATTTTTTTGTACTACTATAAATCCTCTATATTTATATATAAACCTATTTTTTATAGAAATAGAAGTTCCAAAGGGATTCGTGTGGATTTTAATAGAATTCAGTCTTAGTTTGGGGCTCAAAGTTCCAGTTTTTTGAGAGACAGGGTGAGGCGAGTGGTTAGTATGTTATTTTCTCTAACCATTCCCCTATACCATGTAGAATTGATAGGGTGGAACAAAAATTTTTAACCATGAAACATGGTGTACACAAATGTTAAAACCATGAAATTTATTTCTAGTAGAATACACACATTTTATGCACAATTTTCCTCACTGTGTACCTAGACCGTGTAGGGTGTGTGATCCAAGAAATTGTTGAATGAATTGTTTGTGAATGGTTTGAATACCTATTTCCATGAACCATGTGGGGTTTGTGAAAATGGACTATGTGAATCATATTATTGATGCACACTATAGCCAACCCTACATACAAAACATGATCCCCATTAAATTGATGGAAATAAATATTTCTCCTCATAGCCCTTAAAATTAAAACTACTTATTCCTCCCGTCTCATTTACATAGTGAAGTATCAATGACTATCCTTTGTTACCTTTTCTATTATTTTAGGTATCTCCTATGTATGGATTCCATTTTTATTTTATTTCATCACATTAGACCCCCCTTACAATGTGTAGCACTCCCTTTACTTATTTTCTCTCTTTCTCTTCCTTCCTTTAGTGTAGTCTTTATGTGAGAAAATTTTACATATGTTCAGGCCATTTTTTGGTTTATTGTTTTATCTCACCCAAGACCAAATATGAGGATGATAATGGATGTGGAGTCTACCACTGAGATAAGGTAGTTTTTCTTATACTTTTCTCTAAAACTATTTTTTATTACAACTTTAATTGTTATTACATATGTTGGAACTTCTGTGCGTAATTTTTAAAATTTGAAACCCTTTAAAGTAATTATATAAAACTCGAATTATAATTTCTATAAGAACCTTAAAATTTATGGAGTTTGGAAACCTCAAACTGAACCACCCCTTAGATCTTTTTAGTTTAAATTATGTTAAAAACATTTATTGATTTTATCCGAATGCCCCGTCAAGTGTGTTTGGTTTACCAATTGTGAAGGTAATGAATAAAATGATTAGATTGAATTGTCATATGGTATGGATACTTCTATTGGTATGGATTTCTTTGAGTAAGACATGTATTCCCATACCAGAATTACTTGGCTGAACTCAATGGATTCCAGATGATTCCTTGATGTTACAACAAAGTGAAGAACCAACATGGGATCAAAAAATGTCTTAGATAACTGAATTCCATGACTAGACATTGACAATTCACTAATGTACTCAAGAAATTTTAATTCCTTGGATCATATCCTTGGATTTGGATTAATGTCCTTGGATGTGGACCACCTTGGATTATCTCAATGGTATCTAATAAATATTATCCTATGATTACCTTATAATTTTCCCTAGTATTGTTTACAAACTTTTAGGGTGGAATGATATGGGTCACCCTATGGATTACACTCATACCCCCATAGATTAACATATCCATTGATCACAATGAGTAGGATTGACCTTATAAGTTCATGAATTACATTGGTGTCCTATGTATCCATTGTGATTATTATACTGGGTAAATTTATCTATGTACCTTTGATCACTAAAAATTGATGTTCACATGCATAGAGACATACAACTTAGCTCTAAAAAGGTAGGGTCAGCCAGGTATCCCATGAAGACCCTAAGTCAAACATGGTTATTTTTTACTTTACTACTTTATTTATTATAACTATAAAATGTTATATTTTATACTAAAAGAATATATTTTTACTAGAATTGTTAGTATTGACCTACTATGTTTTACTCAAACCCTATTTAAGCCCCCATTTTTAAATCAAACTGATTACATAGATACATATAAGGGTAAAGGAAAGTTCCAAGAAATGGATATTTTATTACTATTTTCCTATATAAATTGGAATTGACACCCTATATAACTGATCCTTATGATTTAAACATTAAATTTCACATAATAACTTGACACTAGAAGTGGGTAGTTGGATACCATATCTAATTTAATCATTTTTAGATTAAATCCTTACTCTTCTAATGTAATAATTTTTAACTTGTGTATTATTCTATGGAATATTCTTGGCATTGTAGATTTATGCCTCCACAACGACCTCATTTAGAGTTCTAGTATGGTGTTTAAGACTATGCTCTTGAGGTTGTGGGATTTGACCCACCAGTAGTAAAATTAGTGGATTATCTTGTAGTATGACCATTTGTATCGGTACCAAGCACTAATGATTATCTAAGGATTATTTTTCTACAACTGGTGGAGTCATTAGAGCGTTACCCATGACCTACATCGACAATGTCAAAGTTAACAAGGGAGTTACAAAAAAAACTCACCAAATGTTTTAGGATAAGGTGATACCTAGGTTTATGAGTCATGTATTGATGCAATTATATTGATATTAAAAAATCTAGACACACCTCCAGTAAAGAGGGTGGATACCACAATTTATATGCTCATGGACCTAGAAAGCGATGTTGGGATGTTATTATGTAGGTAGATCAGTATCAGAGCATGTTATGGAGGGATTTTCAGACTACCTTCTATGGATATATTTTCCCAGAAAACCTTATAGCTGATTGAGCTATGGAATTCCTGAACCTAGAGTAGGAACTATGTATTTCCTAGATTACTGAGCATGTTTCACTGAGATTTAAGTTTTTTCACCAACTCTTGCTCGTGATGAGCTTTCCCTGGTGATAATATTTGAGGATGGGCTCATGTATTCTTTCCAATCTTTTTAATGTCTTATAGCTATATAAAATCTCTAAAATAGTGATCCAAGCCATTATATCTAAGTTAAATCTCAGGGAAGATGAAGGTACATGGCATGGTGGTTTAGCCCCTAGGTAGGGAAGTGCCTCATCTTGTGGTAGGATGCAGTAACTAGAGACTTTTTCTAGGGGTGGTGGAAATCAGAGTGTGCATAATGAAAATTATATAGTATTCTATCAGTGTTAAGGGCGATGGTCACATGAAAACATGATGTAAAAGAGAACCGATGGAGTGCCAATCCAGTATAAGAATGAGAAATATCTAGATATTTTGTGGGGCCTGTCCACTAGTTCCTAGTGGGAGAGGATTTGTTCCATCATCAAATTATGAAGTGTGATCAGTGTCACCATGCTAGTACAAGAGATGAATGACCACTAGGCATTCATGATGATGAGGAGGATGAAGTAGAGAAAGCTAGACTTATGATGTGAGGCACCATTAGATCATACATACTCAAAGAGGTCAGGTTGTAGCTCAAGGTCATGAATCTGGCCAGTTATATGTAGTGAAACCTATAACTAAGAAGTATAGTGATTATCCACATATAGTATGTGTTAAAATTGTAGAAGCATCAACTCTATAATTTTTTTTTTTTAAGACAAGCACTTCCAACTCATTTATATTTTTGAATTTCATGATATGTTTTTGGCTTGAGATTGAGTACCTTTTTGGGATAATGTATCTTGATACACCACCAGGATTATGGTTAGAAAGTGTTTTCCATTTGAAAGGAGTGTCCCCTTGAGATCAGTGATTTCCTATTCTTATGGTACCTTTTAATTCTTGAGATGATTGGATTTGACATAGTTCTTAGGATGGACTAGTTAGTACTTTAGCAAGATTATATTTATTTCTATCACCATAGGATTCCTTTCACATCACCTGAGGGAAGTAGCTATGTTCATAAAAGATAATTATATTTTCAAGAAAGTTGAGTTTGAACTGAGCATTATAGGGTAAGAAGAGTGTCAACCCATATTTATAGTCTTTTTCTTGATGACAGAGGAGTAAAACTTGATGTATTTCCTCCAATTGTGGAATGACTCATAGATGCCTTCCCTCGTGAATTTTCTTGGGTACCTCATAAGATAGAGGTAGAGTTTAACATTGATCTTGTTTTCAAAGTATAACTAGTGTCTATAAATCCTAAATTCATGGATTCTATTGAGTTTTCGAAATTCAATAGGTATTTGGATTGTCTTTAATCCAAAGGGTGTATAAAACCCTTTACCTATCCTTGGGGTTGACATGTGTTTTCTATAATAGGTTTGATGGTATCCTATGGCTATGTGTGAATTACTGATGGCTGAATTTGGTTACCATTAAGTACCAGTACTCACTTCTTCATATAAATGATATATTTGATCAGATTTTATGGGACATAGTCTTCTCAAATATAGGTTTAATATCAAGATACTATAAGGTAAGGTTTAGAACCTCATATGTACTAAACACTACGTTTTGAAGCTGCTATTTTCTATATAAGTATATAATAATGCTGTTTGGTTTAATTAACATGCCCTCTATCTTTATGGAATTGATGAATCAGGACTTCCACCCACACCTAGATTCTTTTTTGGTCATTTTTGTGAATGATATATTATTGTATTCTCATAATCTACATGATCATTCCAAACACCATGTAATTATACTAAGTACACTAAGAGAGAATAGAATCTATGACAATCTCAAAAAATTCCACTTTTGGACTAACAAGGTTCTCTTCCTGGGTCTTATTATATCATAAGAAGCAATATTCATGGATCCAAATAAGGTGAGAGTTACAATTTACTAGGAGACTACCAAGAATGTTTTTATATACAATGATTATTCTAAAAATTATCATTCCATGAAATACCACTTAAATGATTGATAAATAAAGGAGTAAAGTTCAAATGGTCCAAATCATGTGACAAGGCCTTTAATGAGTTAAAATGAATGTTGAATTTAGTACCAAAACTGATTTTTATGAAGCTTGAAAAAAGTTATAGAGTTTATTATTGAACATAAGGTGTGGGATGGTAGCTATTTTGATTCAATGGGTATGATTCATAGTGTAAGGGTTTCATTAATATAGACATCACAATTTCAATTTCTAGAAAAAAAGCTTGAGTTGGTAGGTTTTGTTCATTCCTTATGTTGATGGAGTCATTAATTTCTATGGGAATGGTTCTTGTTACAAAAAAATGTAAAATACTTAAATAAATGTTTTATTAGGGGGGATTGAACATCTGAAAACAAATATGGGTTGAATATATTTAGTATTTCCACTTTGAGAGCACTTACAAACCAGGTAAGGGAAATTTAATTATTGACGCTATGACCCAAAAGACTTAGCCTCAAGTTTTTTAGGAAGCCGGTTTTAATGGTAGTCGGTGGATCTTCTTTCTAAATTGCATCTAGAAGTAGTATAATATCAAAATTTCCTTTTCTCATGAATTTAGTAATGGCCTCATCACTCTTGGATGATGTGAAGAGGAGGAAACATTCATATCTTAAAGGATTAGTCCTAAGGGAAGGTGTTTTGGGTGAGGTCCTTCCACATGACTGGGTTGGTGATAAGGATGAGATCCTACATATCCGTTGGAATGTATTGGTGCCTACAAACATGCATGAGGAGTTGATACAGGAATCTAGTGATTCAAAATGGTAAGTAAATCTTATAATAACTAATATTTATAATCACTTATGCTGCTAATATTGGTGTCATGGGAGGAAAAGTAGATCAAAGGATTTGTTACTTGGTGTTCCACCTGTTAGAATGTGAAATTGGAACGTCGATGGCCTACTTTTATTTAATAACCACTACCCATTACAAAATGGAAAAGGGATGACAGAAAAGGGATGATGTCACTATGAATTTTGGGATGGGATTTCCAAATTCACCTCAAGGCAGTGATGAATTATGGGTGATTGTGGACAAGATAAAAAAGGTGGGACACTTATTGGTTATCAAGGAGACCTTCTCAATCGACAATCTTGGGATGCTATATGTTTGAGTGTTCATATGACATAAAAGGGTTACATTTACCATAATATTATATAGGGATGATCGGTTCACTTCTCAGTTATGTCAGGGTTTTCAAAAAGCTCTTAGTTCACAGTTTCTACCTATTACAACATACCACCATCATACTAATGACCAGTCTGAGCATACTATATAGGTACTCATGGATATACTCTACTCACATGTCCTTGATTTCAGATTCTATTTGTAAGGTAAATTTATCATTATGAGTTTTCATGTAATAATATTTTCCAAGTGACTATCCAGATGGCTCCATACAAAGAGGTATATGGTATGTCTTGTTGTTCGCCTCTGTAGCTATAGGCAGGAGAGGTAGTGATACTGGGACCGCGCCTCATTTAAGAGACATAAAAAAAATATGTATAATTTTGAAACATATGTATATATCTCATTATATGTAGAATTAATATGATTATCGTCATCACCGACCACTTGAGTTTGAGGTGGGAGATTGTGTATTCTTGCATGTTGCACCTTGATTGGGTCTTTGATAGATTTAGAGGCATGGTAAGATGGTTCCTTGATTTTTGATTCTTTTGAGATATTAGATAGGGTCAGGATGGTAGTATATCAGATAGATATTCCTTATAGTTATAGGTATATGCATGATTTATTTAATATTTCTCATCTCCACTGTAATTACTTTGAACCATCTCATGGTTTTGATCATGAGGAAGTTGAGTTAGAGGTAGATGTTTTTTTTTTTCAAAGAGTATATAGTGCATATTGTTGACCATATAAAGAAAACTATATAAGTTAGTATAGTTCCTATGGTTTAGGTTCTATGGAATTGTATCCTTATAGAAAACAAGGCATATTAATTAGAATCTGATATATATTTTCAATGGATGGAGTTTTCTTGGATACATCTCAACTGCCCTCAAGAGGGAAACATGGGGATGAGTTCTCATGGGGGGGGGGGGGGGGGCTTGTAAGATCCCAGTTTTTCATTGAGGAATGAATCATTTAAATTTCACTATAAATCTATTATTTTACTCAAATTTAAGTTATAAAGGGTATCATGGAGGTTTTGGGAGATTTTGGGATTGGTTCAGGCCCCAGAGTTTTGGTTTTTAGAGAGGCAGGGTGAGGTGCATGCTTAGCACACATTTTTCACTAGTGATAAACCTCAAAAGTGTGTCACAGATAGGGTGAAACATGGTTTTTATAACCATGAAATATTTTTCTCACAATTATGAAGAAACTTTAACTTATTTTAGGTGCACCATGTATGGTTTGCGCACAGTTTTTATAACCATGTGCCTAGACCATGTGAGGTGTGGGGTCAGAGACAGTGACGAATCCATGGTTTACACTTGGTTTGTCTAAACATGTTCATGAATAGTATGGGTGTGTGTGAAAATGGAAATTGGGAATCACATGGTTGTAACATATTTTGGACAACCATGTATCCAAATTCTACTCCCCTTTAAATTGTCGTAAACGACCGTTGTGACCTCCTAGCCCTTAAATCTAAAACACCTTCTTTCTCCTCCCTCATTTACATAGTGGACCATCCATGGATATCCTATATTCCATATTATTTTATTTGGGTAATATACTCCATATAGACTCCATTTTGATCTTCATTCATCGTGTTGGATCATCTTCGGTATTTCTGACACTCCTCTTATTTTGTTTCATGATTTCTATTCCTATATTTGGTGTGATCTCCATGTGAGCTATTATGCTCTATTTTCAATGTGTTTGTCTAGTTTCCCATTTTATCCCATTCCATCCAAAATCTAAGGCTAATACTACATGGAGATTCTACCACAAGTCTAAGGTTAGTACTCTAGTTTTTTCCCATAAAATTCATGTTAATTATAACATGCATTGTTGTAACGCACACCAGACATTCCATGAATTACTCTTAAAACATGTATCACTTTAAATTAATTGTATAAACCTTTACATAAAAATTATATGAGTTCCCTTGACATTGATGTGGGTTGATAAACATAAATTTAACCACACTGTATGGTGTGTTGGTTTAAATAACCCTAATAACCATTTATTAATTTTAGCAAAAAACCCCCTGAGGAGTGTTTTTTATCACTTGTAAAGTGAATTAATTAAATGATTAAATTTATTTTTTATTTTTTATGGATACTTCCCTTGGATCTCTTGATAATTATAAAAATGAATGGCTAAATTTAATTAATTTTAATTGTTAAATTATATAGACAATTCATCTAGCCTATGATTAATTATTGAACATACTTTGGATACTATTTATAGACCCAGATCACTTTAAAGGCTTGGAAAATGTTCCTTAAGACATGGATTCCCATACTATAATTCCTTGGAATAAAATCATAGGATGATAGTTGATTCATTGATGTGAACCCCATGTAAGATACCAAACTTGGGCTCGATCAATGTCTTAGATATGTTAATACATAAAATGGACACCTATTTTTCACACATATACTCTAGAAATTATAATGCCATGGATCCTCTATTTGGATTCATTTTGATGTTCTAAAACATGGACCACATTGGATTATCTCCCTAGTATCTAATAAATTAAATCTTAATGTTACCTTAGTCTTGTCCTATAGATTGGTTAGAAACTTTTATGGTGTAATGATAGGGTTACACCACTTAGATTACACTCATACCCCATATCCTAACATCTTAGTTGATCACTACAACTGGGCTTGACCATCTAAGGTCCTTGATTCCATGGGTCTATCATGAAACCCTTTAAATTATTATACTTGGATGCCTTGTCTATGTTCCTTGAGTCACAGACCAATTAATGGTCATGTGTTCATAGACATCCGACATAGGGTGAAACATGTAGGGTTAGATAAGTAACCCATGTAGAATGTAGCACCCACAATTTCAAGTAAGTAACCCTTGATTTATGTATTTTAAATATTTAGTGTTTGGGTGAAGTTTGGGAGTGTTTGGAAACATTTTGGATTTTTTGGGGGGATTTTATCTAGGTTCACAGTTTGATCATTGTTTGGGAAAACCGTGAAACACCTACAGGAACCTGTGCATAATGAGACTAGGGCTATGGGAAGGGTGCATAGTTAGGCACACAATTTTTCCAAACTATGTGGCAGCCTATGAGAAACCATGTTTTTTTGGAATGGTGGTTTTAATGTTTGGTGCATGGTTTTTTAATAGTGTGGGAAAACCATTAGAGTTTATCCTTGAAATAGTGGCTAGCGCATGGTTAGTGCATGGTTTGGCTAATCGTGCGACTAACCATGCACAATATAAAAACAAGATCCCAAAAAGCAGATCTAGGTTGGGATTAAGATTTAACCCCAATTATCCCCCCTAAAATGGACCTTAATCTATATTTTATACTCCCAAATGTAGTAGAGGCTTCTCCCATCGATCTAAAGGCTATCCGAAGGCTTATCTAGGCGCATTGAAGCTAAATTTCCATGATTAGTCATCATTCTTGGTAGTTTCTCTTGGTTTTTCTTAGATTTACTTCTACCTATCCCATAGTTTATTATATCTATGTCTTTTTTGGATATATCTAATTTATTTGATTCCAAATATTACTATATTGGGATTTTTGAGGTTATATGAAGAGATATAAGGAATTTTTTTGTTTTGTTAAAAAGATTTTGTGGATGTTTTTCATGTCATTTATTGCTTTCACCAAATTTATGAGGTAGGAATACTCACGCTCAACTCCTCTACTTAGGATATAAAATATTTATTTATATTTGATTGTATTTATTGAAATTTTTTCTGATTTTTTAATTTCTTTTTATAAACCATCTTTGGTGACACTTTATAGAATTGTGGAAATTGGGTGTTTTTGTGGAAAGATAAATTGGTATCATGATTTTAAAATTATTATTTTAAAATAGTGATATGGTTTTGTTTCATGGAAAATGGATTTCAATAAAATTTTGTTTTTATTGAAATGATTTTTTATAAAAATGATTTTCATAAGAGTTTGGTTTTATTGAAATGGTTGAAAGTGTTGCTTGTAATATATTTTTCGAGTAGTGTTTATTTGTGTTCATGTGAATTTGGGAAAGATAAGGGTAATAATTATCCACCGTCATCATTGGTATGGATAAGGGTTAGGTATTTCCACTGTCAAAATGGTTCACTTACTGATGACTTAGTGAAAGGATGACTCACCACTCGTTATTATATGGAGATCCAAGTTTCAAGCATGGTTAGTTGTGTGGATGTGTGGAATGGAATGTTTATACCAAAATGGAATTTGTGAAATGGTTTATAGAGTTGTTTTGTTTCTTTCCTTGGAACAATATAGTGTTTGAGAAAACTATTTTACTATGTCACTTGTTTATATTTTGATTTAAAATCTTTTGGAAATTGTTTTATATAAACTATTTTATATAAATGTGCTAAGTTGTTTTATCCTAGTGGTGTGAGTAGGGAAGTCATTGGGGAAAACCCTATTGAGTTTCATTACTCACCCATGCTTTTACACTTTGGGGATTGTGTAGATACTGTTTACTAGGAAATGGGAAAAGGTAAAATATCAAATTTCTATAGATGTGCTTATTGATACTGGGGATATTTTTTGGATTTGGAGCATGGAGCTATTTGGAGATTCGAGTTTGTTTTAGAGTCTTTGGATTTTGTTTGTTATGTCTTCTATTGTTTACTTTGGTCTGGTAGTCTTCCTCTGTGGTACTATTTTGTTGTTGGTTTTGACATAAATGGGTTTTATTTGAATTATATTTCATTTATTTCAATTTTGTTCTCACTAACCCATAAAGTGACTTATTTGAAAAATAAAAAAAAAAGAATTTTCAGTCAGTATTTCATTTATTTCATTAATCATGTAGTGGTTTAATTGGTTATGACATGTTTGGTTGTTTTTTTTATTTTGAAAGGTAAAATAATTAATGCCAAGTAATATCCCACCACCTTCTCAAAATAATTAGTAGGGGTGAGATCTTAAAATTGGTATTGGTCATGGTACATCCTAATTTATTTGGGAAACATGTGGTATCATCTTGTTTGGGCCTTATCTATCATGTGGTCTTTAGTTATCTCGATCTTGAAGTTGATATTTATTTAGGTCTATTCCTTGTGCCAGGTTGGTAGAAAGGAGTAGGATCATTGGGACTTGAAATTTAGAGAATAAAAACATGTATCAAACCTTTTTATGATGAACATGATGTTACCATGGATTTAGATACATAAGTGTTTTGGAGACACTTAGAGGATTTGGAATCTCATTGTCACATGCTTATACAATGAAATGAGCATGATATGCATTATATAAATGACTTTCCACTATCAGTGTATATTTGATTTTGAGTAATGTTATATTTTTTGGTTCAATGTTTTGAATTTTGAAAAATTTAGTTTTTTTTCAAATGAATGATTTTTAAAAGAGCGTGGTTATGGTATTTTAAAAATGGCTAGATTTAAAAAATCAAGTTGATATTTTTAAAAAATGGTTGAACATGTTAAATGTTAATTTTGGAAATTATTTTTGTGATATTATGATGTGGTATAATTTTAAATTCTAATAATTCAGTTAATAGATGGTGAGACTTATGGCATTTGTTGTTTAAATAGAAAATGGATCCCAATAGGTGTCATAGGAACCAACCAGAATAATCTGCTAAGAATGTGGTTGCACCTGATCCACAGGTGAACCCACAGTTGGATCAGAGTATAGTCAGATATTTTCAAGAAATGAATATGAGTAATATGAGGGATGAAACAAGTCAAGTGTATCAATACATCAAGTTACAGATGTAGAATCCACCCATGTTTTGTGGAAATTCAGAATGAGAGAAGGTAAAAGTGTGAATGAATATAATGAATTGTATCATCGATTTACTTATCACACAAGTAGATCTAAAAGTCAAGATGGTGATTTATATTCTTAACGATATTACATTACCATGGTGGGATATATATGTTTAGGATAAATTAGACGAATGTCTTTCATGTGAGGATTTTTAGAAATTGTTCAAAAAACAATTCTATCCTCACATGTTCATAATTCAAGGAATGACAAACTTTTTCATCTTGATGTTGGAAAATATTTCTATCAAAGAGTAAATGGATAAATTATTGAATTTAGAGTGACTTTTACAGAAATTTGATTCTAGTGTGTCCATGAAAGCACACATCCTTGAATCAAGGCTGAGATAAAATATTCACTTAGAGATAACTGTAATATGTAATATAGATTATACATAGATGGTCTATGGAGAGATGGTGGAAGAAAGGGACATATCTGAAGATACCAGAGGATGAAGTATGTTGATACCAATTGAAAATAGTGGAAAATATGATGATGGGAGGACACAGAAGAGGGACACATATTTCCAAGGTGAGAGTGTGGTTCCGAATCAGATGACTGGATCGGGGAATCTTCTTTCAAAACCAAAGATCCATCCTGGATGTTTTCACTATGGTTATTTCAACCACTTGAAGTGAAAATATATGAAACCACCTAGATCATTCTAGAATTTCAATCATATGGGTTATCTTCAGTACTATTATTATATTTCTCTAAGGTTGGGTGGTTAAGATAGTTCTTAGGTGTCACAAGCATCATATGCTTCAACAAGGTGAGGCTAGAAAAATACCTCTTATCAGCAGAACATAGCTACCATGGTGATTCATTGAATACCATGACTCCTCAGGTAGTTAAATATCAACAGGGAAATAAGGAACAAACTGTGGTGAGAAATAAATTTTATGGACCAAAGTAGGTGATTATGGATGATCAGTCTGGATTATCAACTGTGAGAGATAAAATTCATTTAAATTATACCCTTATGCAAGATTTTTTTGAAATGGGTGAATCCAATTACTTTATTGATTCTCGTGCTATTTATTTTATTGGTTTAAAAGTTTATATGATGCCTTCTGTGTTCAAAATTAAAACTCTTATTTTTCAAAGAGAATGTCGATCCTTTATGTATGGAGAATGTTATGTAGCTATTGATGGTGTTGAGATGATATGGGAATTTTTTAGTTCTTGAGATGGATGTATATTATATAATCCTAGAAATTGATTGGTTTACAATGTTCAAGTATCACATAGACTATTATAGGAGAAAGGTTAGTTTAATGACTGAAGATGGCGTCGAGCATCACTTTCGAGGAGAAAAAAGTGTAAAGGGAGGTGAAATGGGCTTGTTGGAACCATTAGTTAGAAAAATATTATACCATATGGAAACTTTGACTTTAGCATCGATGGAAGAGATCTAGGATAGTAGTTTCTCTACACTTTTGATCAATTCCTTGATGTATTTCCTTAATGTTTCTCAAGGTTACCACCTATAAGGGAAGTGAATTTTACGATTAATATCATTTCGATGAATAGTATTATTTCACTCACATATTATAATATGAAACTAACATAATTAAGGGAAATAAAAGTGTAGTTGTAAGAGATGGAAAGTAAAGGTTTTCTTTTTAACAAGCACATCTCCAGGGGTAACACCGGTCTTGTTTGTGAAAAAGACAGATGGAACTATAAGGCTATGTGAGGATTATCATAAGCTTAACCAAGTTACAATAAGGAATTAGTATCGACTTACATGTATTGATGATCAGTTTGATCAATTTAGGGGAGCTCTGTGGTTGTTCAAAATTGACATGCGATCAAGATGTCACTATTTGCAGGTTTGGAAGGAGGATATTCTAAAGGGATCTTTCAGGAGTAGATATGGTAATTATGAGTATATGGTAATTCTTTTAGGTCTTACAAATTCTCCAACGGTCTTTATGGAATTAATGAATTAGATATTTTAGATACATATTGATTCTTTCATGGTGGTTTTTTGTGGTTAAAATATTGGTGTATTCAAGGACAAGTGCGGAGCATGAGAAACACTTGGTGACATTGTTGGGAATGTTACAGGACCATTATATATATGCAAAATTATTGAAGTGTGATTTTTTGGATATAAGATGTACATTTTCTTGGCCATGTAATCTATGAAAAATGTGTTTCTTTGGATATAGAAAAGATATAAGCAACTATCTATTGGATAATTCCAAATAATATCTTTTAGAGATGGAATTTCCTTGTATTGGCTCGTTATTACCAAATCATTGTTTGTGATATCTCATGAATATATTCATCTATGATAGGTTTAACAAGGAATAATTTTACATTCCAATGGGATAATGAACATTATAAGTCTTTCCAAGAGATTAATGATCACCTTAAATCATCACCAATATTGATATTTATAGATTCAGGACAAGGGTATGTGGTTTATAGTGATGATTCTGGATCTGGGTTGGGATTTGGTCTCAAGCAGGGCAACCATGTATTTTCTTATGGATTAATATATATGAGGTTTCATGAGAATAAATACCCAAAATAATATTTGGAGTTAGCTAACGTAGTCTATGATTCATTGACTTAGCATCATTACCTCTTTTGTGATAAATTCATTGTGTTTACAGATCATAAGATCTTGAAACATATTTTATCACAAAGGTATTTTGATTTGAGACAAATAATATGGATAGAGTATCTCCAAATGTCTGACTTTGAATTAATGTATACATTAGGTAAATCCAATATAGTGGTAGATGTATTAATCATAAATTCATATATTTAGTTGAAAAAATAAGATTTAGATGAGTGGTAGTTGATGTCATTCCTAGTCGACATGCACTTGGAATTTAAAGACTGAGGAGAATTTTCTTCCTTCTTTCCATTTTCATTTATTCCTAATTTGGTGAAAATAGTTAAATAGGAACAGAAATATGATGCAGAATGTCTGGCTATGAGGTAAAAACACAATGGTGGGAAGAACATTGGGGGCTGGAGGCTAGATGAGTGTTAATTGTTGTGGTTCAGAAATCGGATGGTCGAACCTATGAAATGTTAGGAACAAATTCTTCATGATTACCACCATTTAAGATAGGATATTCATCCTAAAATACAACATATGTGCAAGGTAATGAAAGCACAATTTTGGTGGGTTGGTATGAAAAGAAAGGTGGATGAGTTTGTTTCAAGATACTTAACTTGTTAGCAGGTTAATGAAGAGGATCCATGACCAACATATATGTTGTATTCTTTGCCTCTTCTAGTCTGGAAATGGGATTAGATAGCTATGTATTTTGTAATAGTTCTCCAAAGAGTGGTTTGGAATAAAGATTCTATATGGGCGATAGTGGATCAACTCACAAATTCATCCCATTTTACCCCTATTCAAGAATCTCATATGGTGGAGGACTTTTCGAAAATATATTTTTCAAGAAGTTGTAAAGAGTAATGGAGTACTAGTTACAATAGCATAAGATAGAGATCTGAGGTTTATATATCATTTCTCCACATCTTTACAGAATTAACCTAGGACTCATTTGAATATGAGTATGCAATATCATACTCAAATGGATAACCAACTTGAATAGACAATAAAAACATTAGAAGACATGTTACAGGCCTGTGTAATGGATTTTGGTGGCTCATGGGATGAACACATATCATTAATAGAGTTATCGTATAACAAAAACTATCAGGACTCAATACATATGCTTTTTTTTGAATATTTTTATTAGAATACTTGTTGTTCACCACTCTTTTGGGTGAAAAAAGGTGAGAATTTACTTTCTAGGCCAAGACTTGTCCTAGATACAATAGAGAAGATTCATTTGATAAGGAAACAGATGGAGACGACTCAAAGTCACCAAAAATCATATGTAGATCATCATCGATGATTGTTGTCATTAGAGGTGAGTGGTCATGTGTTATTTAGGATCCCTCCAATGGTTGGAATTCATCATTTTAGGATGAATAGAAAGTTATCTTCTCAGTATATATGCCATTTTGAAATAATGGACGGGGTTGGTGAGGTGGAATATTGGATAGAATTTCCACCATGGTTTGGTGCTGTGAATAATATATTTCATGTGTCATAGTTAAAAAAGTATAAGCCTGATCCTAACCATGTGATTCAATGGGATCACATTGAACTAGAGTTAGATGGATTTTTATTGCACATGCCTGTGCAGATTGTGGAGATGAGAGAGAAAGAATTGCTGGGGAAAATCATTGGCATAGTGCTAGTTTTGTGGAAACATGGTTAGATTCTGGAAGAGACTTGGGAAAGGGAGAAGGAAATGAGTGAGAAATGACCAGAACTATTTCATAGAAATGATGGTTTTCTTCTTTCCAAGGATGGAAAGGGCAATGGTGAATAGAATGTATCACCCCTAGTTTTAAATAAATAACCCTCAATTTATGTATTTTAAGAATATAATGTGTTTGGGTGATTTTTGGGAGGGTTTGGAAAAATTTTGGTAGGTTTTTGCAGCTTTTCTATTGGTGAATGGTTTGAGCTTGGTTTATGGAAACCATGAAACTCCTATATAAAATCGTGTTCAATGAGATAGGGGTAAGGGAAGTGTGCACAGGTAGACACATAATTTTTCCAAACCATGTGAAAATATATTATAAACCATGATTTTTGAGATAGTGATATTTTGATGGTTGGCATATGGTTTTATAAATATGATGGTAAATCGTTCATGGTTAATCATTGATGTAGTGGTTGGTTTAGATTAGTGAACCATTTTACTAACCGTGTGAATAACTATGCACAGTTTAAAACAAAGATCTAAAAAAGTGGATTTAGGTTGGGATTATGATTTAAACCATTTCCCCCCTAAAATGGCCTTAACACAAGGTTTTATCCAGCCAAAGGTATTAGAGGTTTATTCAATTGATCTGGAGGTGATCTGAAGACTTTTCCTGGTTTGTTGAAGTTGAATTCCTCTGGTAAGTCACCACTCTTGGTTTTTTTGCTTGGTTTTCCTTATATAAACTTCTCCCTCTCTCCCGGAATCTTAGATTTATGTTAGTTTTTGATATATATATTTGTTATTTCATTCCAATTATGATTATATTTGGATTATTTGATGTTAGAGGAAGTGATCTAAGGTATATTTTTGGAGTTTCAACCTTGTTTTGTGGACTTTTTTGTGTTGTTTTGTCATTTTCACCAAATTTCCAAGATAAGTGGATTCACTCTCATCTATTCTATTTAGAATATAAATTATTTATTTCAAATTTACTGTTTTAATTTAAATTATTTGTGAAATTTTTGTGAATTTCTTATTGGAAACCCTCTTTGGTGATGATTTACAGAATTGTGAAAATTGGGTGTTTTGTGGAAAGTGAAATTAGAAACTTGATTTTAAAATGATGATTTTAAAATGGTGAATTTATTTATTTTCATGTAAAATGGGTTTCAATAAAAGGATGGATTTATTGAAAAGGTTTTTTAGGAAAATGGTTTTCAATAAAAGGTCAGTTTTATTGAAATGGATGAAAAGGTGGTTTAACATTGGTTTTGGGTATAATGGTTGTGTATGTTCATGTGAATTATAGATGGATAAGGGTAATAAGACTCCCTCATCATTGGTGGCATGGATAAGGTTCAGTGATTTAACCTATAAAATGGTTCACTAAGTGACAAATTAGTGAAAGGATGACTAACCACTCACAAGTATAGGTAGAAAAAGATTTCATGCATGGTTGGATGTGTGGATATGTAGAATGGAGTTGTTTTGAAAAAATGAAATTTGTGAAATTGTTTCGAGCATTATTTTATTTATTTCCTTAGAACATGATGTTTCAAGAAAATTGTTTTACTATGGGAGTTGTTAATATTTTTATATAAACTTTTTTGGAAAATTTTTTATATATACTATTTTATATAAATGTGATAACTTGTTCTATCCTAGTGGCATGAGTAAGGAATTCATTTGGGTAAATCCTTAGGAGTATTATTACCCACCACTACTTGGTTACTTTGGTGATTTTGTAGATATTTTTTATCGAGACAAGAGAAAAGTTAATGTATCACATATCTCTAGTGTGGATTATTGATAGTTGGTCTATTTTATGGACGTGGAACATGGATATGGTTGGATTATGGAGTTTGTTTTGGATTCTTTGAATTATATTGTTTATGTCTTTCATTGTGTACTTTGGTGTGGTATTCTTCCACTATGGTACTCTTTCGTAGTTGGTTTTGATGTAAATGGGTTTTCTTTGAATTGCATTTCATTAATATCATTCCTCATGTAGTGATTTAATTGGTTAGGAAATTTTTTGTAGGTTGTTTTATTTTCAAAGGGAAAATATTCCCCCAAACTATTTTGAAACCCTAGGAATTTATATATAGTCTTTAACATCTTAGGGATGTTGCTTAATTCCATGTAATATCCTACTGCCTTCCCAAGCCAAGGAGGAGGGGTGAGATGTTACATTAAACCTGATATTAATAGGGTTATTATTTAATTTAAAACTTAATTTATTATACACACACACTGTTACATTTTATATTCATAGACTGGATTTTTATTAGAGACCATTGGTGAAATTATACTAAGTTTTACTCACACCCATTTCGAGCCATAGTTTGGTACCCAGTCAGATTACATGGACGTTGCTAAGGATAATGGGAAGCAGCCTACTATGGACTCTAAATTGCCATTTATATGGAATATTTTGTGTAGATTACTAAGCCATCGCTCGCGATGTTCATCGAGATAGTTTTTTTGGTCTTTTCCCTCTTTTTTTATATCTTGGTGCTGTATTCTGTGCTTGTAACCATGTATTCATACTTAATATCTATATTCTCATGACATCATATATATTTGATACTATTTAATGGTTATATCTATTATTTATATTATTTGGATGATTTATTTTCTACTAATGAATTAATATTTCTTCTACTTTATTATTATTTACCATTGTGCTACACTCTTATAAAGATAGTATAGTCTTACCACCATTTCACCACAAACCATTTCTTTTATTTGAAAGCATCTAGCATACATGTAGGTTCACTTGAGGGCTTGTTTACCTTAGGTTTTGTTACTTATGAGTGAACCGGGCCTAAGACATCAAAACTAGAAAATGTATTCTTCATATTATACCATCAAAACTATAGATTGATGTCAATATAAATTTTATTACCAATAAATTTGAATGATGGAATTATTTAAACAATTTTTTTCTCATTGAGAAATTAATAACCATATTTTCATGAAATGAAAATATAAAATATGAAACTTCTAAAAATAATTTCAAGGCCTCCTGAATATTTATAGAATCCCTTAAAAAAATATAAAAAATATGAAAAATGAGCTTCTATCACTTTATCTAGTATGGTTTGTGTAATAATAATACTTGATAAAATAACATTATCACAAAAATTAGTTCAATCCTCTCATATCTCCTCAAAAAAATATCACGAGTTATCATAATTTATTAGCTTTTTATATCACATCTCTTTGAAATTTATACCTCAAAGAATAATCTACCATATTTATTTTCCCATTTTTATAAACTATCACAATATTGAAAATTTTTAATTACTTTATCCATTGATTCTTCCTCAATTTGATATCATGTTGGGAGATCATATATTTTATTCTCTTGTGATATTTATAAACCATAAAATTATCATCAAATGAGTAGTGACACTAATATTTTATGCATTCATGACCACTCTATAACTGAGGATATGTAATAAGTAATTCCTTTTATGAACACTCAAATAATTTGATCCATTTGTAACACCATGAAAACCTTATATCAAGAAACATCCAAGGTTAGTTCCTAAGGTGTTAGAATTCATAACATAACCATCTCATAGTCTTTAGAAAAATGTGAATGAGTGATGAATTCAACAAATTATTAAAATCCTTAAAAGATATTTGACATTATAAATTATATAATAATGGTTCATCCATTATAATCAGAAAAAATTATCAATAAATCTAAGAATGAGAAATATCTAACATGGAATTAGCAATTCCTATTTAATCCCATTGTACATTAAAACTCAAAACAATTCTTTAATTCTATCTATAAAACAACCACATTAATAAAGTTAGGATAGATTAATATTTAATTTTATAAAATAATATGCTTAGAAAATTAAATATCACGAATTTAAAATGAACATTTGTAAATTTTTCATAGAGGAGATGATCCCTTAGTGTGCTCAGAATAATATACCAATGTTTCACATGGTTATCCGATGATCGTAAATATACTAACATATCATTGATAAATACAATGGAAAATGAGTAGATATATCTATGAAATATTTGCATAAAAAATCCATGAAAATATATAAAACATTAACAAAATCAAGTGATATAATTAAATTCTACAAATATACATAACTTTATTGAACAATTTATTTGGGATACTATTTTTCTTCTCCTTTAGGTAATGGTATCCTGACAAAAATTAAATATTGGAAAAATATACAGGGCCCTGTAATTGGTTGAAAAAATAATTAATTCTTGTAAAAAAATATTTATTATTTATAATATTTTTATTCAAATTCCTATAATCGAAACATAAATGTAATAAACTATTTAATTTCTTCATGAAAAGAACAATAATATACCATTGTGAAGTTTTTGGTTTAAAAAAGTCTGCTATATAAATTGTACAACTAAACATTAAACTCTCATAGTTTAATTAGTTTCATTAAATAAAAAGGTATAGGTATTAGAGTTTTCACTAGAAACAAATTAATTGAATTCTATACCTAAAACTCTGTATGTAGTGCTTGTAAATCAATTAGAAACACATTAAAATAATGGTTAGGTATCTCTTGGTAACATGAATCACAACATATGTTGACCCAGGCACTATCTTTAATAACTAAAATTATATTCTTATGATAAAAATCATCATATGATTATCTATTCCATCATTGAAATCCAATTCACCTATTCATATCACCCTTTTAAGTAAATAATGTCACCTTAAAACAATAATAATTAATTTTATTATTATATGAAATCAACCAATCGACACCATTGATGAAATCAAATAAGAACATGTCAAGAATGGTGAAGTCCCATAATAATTTTCTAATGCCTTTCATGGTATTTCATGATTTATACTTGAATACATGACTATTACACTCCCCTATAGGTGTTAGGATGTGCATGAAATGAGATATTATTTCCACCCACTAGACTAACTAATTTATTAACTATGCCATAAAAAATAAATTAGTAAAATTTGTGTAATTTAAGATAAAAATTTCCAAACTATCAAGAAACAAGGGATTTATAACCATAAAAGGTCCCACATCTAACTCTACTGGGTCATTCTTAGTCACAAATAATAAAATTTGAGTTATCATAAATAAATATTATCTTTCATATCAAGAATTTGTTTATTAATATCCTTGAGTAGTCAATGAATTATTCCTCCTAAATAAGGACACTTATCATGAACTATTTTATTGAGGCACACCTAATTTGGTCAGAGACACTTAAGTATGACAGGAACCCTCCACTATAGAGGTTCTAGTTAGATTCCAATAATACCACTTTTTGTATTCCAACTTTCTATAACTATAAGAATTCCAAAGATGTTCTAGAAAATTACTCTTCATGTGTACAAATACACCACACTAAAAAATTGATCTCTTATATTAATCTAACCCAAGGAAGAATAAAATTATGTATCTTGGAAAACGACAACTAAATTTCCAGGATAATAATCATTATTTTCTCTCTTATACTCACTACTTGAGTCACTATCATCGCTTGTTTGGGAGAATATGTTTTCATTTGAATAATTTTACATAATATAAATTATAACCACAAATACATTAATTTCCATATTTATATATGGTTTAATACAAAGAAAGATCACCCAGTTAGTAAAAATCATCATCACCCATTATCATATGTCAGTTTACAGTCCTTGCTTGAATATTCAAGTTTTTTTTATGATTCACCATAAGTTAACAGGAATTAAAACTGATCCAACATCATGAAATTAGTATCATACTCTATAAAATTTAAATCTCATTACTTTTATTAAATAATTAGTATTTTTATACTTATAATGTATTTGGGTAGAATTATTGGTCAAACATCTTCTCAAACCCTTCCAAAGTCAATCCTTTAGGAAACTAAGCTCACCTAACCAAATCACACCACTCACTTATGAGTCCATAAAAATATGCATAAAAAACATTAATTTCACATTTTCAATAGTATAAAAGAATTAAAATATCCAATTAATCATTTTCAACTAATGTGTTACTATTTCAAGTCCCAAATCCATCAAATAATCATAGAATTCTGCCTTTTGAAATCTAGTGTCCTATCTATTTGAAGATTCTAAGGTGGAATAAAACAAAAAAATTTATTACTATCTTTTAAAAAATTAATTAAGAATTACTAATATAATATTTGATCAATGTACAACACATTATCAATGACATCCTCATAATTATTCATAGGAGTTCCCCATGAAAAAACAACCTTACAATTCCCCAAAAAACCATTAATACAAGATATAAATAAGCATATACAACCATATGAAATCATAAAAGTATTTTACAACAATAACCAATAAACATATCATCTACTCCTCATAACCCATTACCAAGAAATCCCTTTAAGCGTCCATTACTACCAAAATAACCCTTTTAAAGCTGTAGTGTATTTAAAAAATTCATATAAAAATATTTTAGAAATATAATCTGAAAATATATTATGTTTAAAAAATCCATTTTGAAATCCATCTCAAAGTAAAAAAATATATAAAGCCTTTAAACCATGATTTATTTCATATCCATGAATGTCTATTTTCTTCATTAAGACCACTTTTTTCATCAACCCAAGATTGATAACTACAACATTCCCAATGAAAATCCCCAAGTGGTTCACTAACCACTTAGTCATCCCCCACATCGAGGTGACTCTTAATTTATATTAAATAAGTATGATTTTCTATTTTATAAATACAACATGAATATACACTCTATCTATCTCTATGACTACTTCCCAAAAAAACAAAATTGATACCATTTTTCAACACACTATCTTGACCCTTCATTAATCCACCTCACTCGTGTCAAGAAAGAATGTTACATGGATTTAATTTTATCCACTTGATCACTAAAGTCAGATAATAAATGCTTAGGGATAAAGTAATAATATTTAGGGATGGTTTTACATTAAATACCTCACACGCCTCATGTAAATATTTTACCAAAATTTTTACATGATGTAACAATATATTAGGCATACCTAACATTAAATACCAAATAAACAACTTGTAGTATAAATCCAACATGTGTCATAATATATAAAAAATTACAAAACATGCATCCTCAATGGAAAAAATCAATCAAAAGTGAAACACGTTAATACAACTTAAAATTAGTTCTAATAAAGACACAAAATGAAAGACCCCAAAATGGAATATCTAAATAACTCCTTCCTTCCTCCCTAAAAACATTATAGTCCTACTAAAAACTAGATAGGTTATCCTTCTATGTAGTTATATCTTGATTGATATAAAACATATTTACTAAATCAATAAACATTTATTTTTACTGTTTCTTTCTACACACCATCTATACATCCACCCAAGTTTTCATGTAGTTGATGAGTATAATATATAGTAAGATATCCCCAAGAACTATTATATTCCACATTAATATGAAAATAAAATAAGATTTTAATATATTTATTTAAAGATTTTATAATCCTATAAAATCTTATAAAACCAAAGTGAAGAATGTTACATTAAAAAAATAACAAAGTTTTTATCCAATTATATATTAAATATAACTATTTCCTCATTTTAAAAAACAATACCAAACTACCCTTTCCATTTTCCAAAATCTAAGGTATCCCTCTACCCATGTGTATAAACCAATAGGTATATCCTAAAAATGAGTGAACTAATTACCCTTAGTTATCCCAATCTTCTGGATACGGCCTTCATAATGAAGTAGATATTTTCATTAACTCTGTCAAACCTGATGAGGCAATCACACTAAAAAAAAATCCAACTAAATTTCTAAGTTCCTACCCAATACCATCCCTTAAAATATACAATAATATTAATATAGATGTAGTGAAAATTTAGTAGTTTGATAATAATACAACAATTATACTTTAATATTATAATTTCCTAAATTTCCTAAAAGTCACACATGCACACAAAAATCCATTGCTTTTAGTTTCACCAATTCAACTCATACAAAAAATTAATTTTTTTTATTCTAATAAAATATACAATTAAATTATTTTTAGGCTATAAAAAATTTCAATTATAACATGAAATTAAAGACCAAGAGATTTGGAGCACCAAATCAAGTTAGAGATTCCACTGACCTCATCCCAAAGATAGATAAAAATCATGTCACTACACTAAAGTTACACACTCTCCTTACTACTCTTGAACACCAAGGAACAAATTCCTTTATTTACCCAGACTTATACCTTAAATTTCACCCAACCCATTCCCTATTATTATTACACATTAATAGAATTCATATATACTAAGATAAAATAAATCTAAATTTAAATTACTTTAATATGATAATAAGATGAAAAACTATCCAAATGAAGATGATATTAAGAGGCGTGAGTCACTAAAAACAACAAAAATCCTTATTAGGCTAACTGTATTGAGAGAGATATAATGGAGTAAAAATAAATTAAATTTAGATAAAATTCAATTTTTATAGGTTTTAAGTGAATGTGTGGCTTGAAATATTATCCTTAGAGACCTCGTGGTTGACCATTAACTTCCAGCTAGAAGATATTATATCATTCATGGTTGATATACATGGTCTTCCCTTACCTATATTTTCACTAAACATTCCCACTTACCTCTAAAAAAACAATTACATAGTCACTTGGGCATAATTCATGGTTTCACTATAATGAACAAATGCATTAATAAGTCTAAAATCCACCTAAATATCTTAATTTTATACATTAAAATATAAAATTCAATATACTCAAAGTATAAACATTTCATATATCAAATATGTAATTATATTATAAAATTTCATTCCTAGTCATAGGATTTTCCTGTCATTCCAATACCACTCTCTAACAATAATATCATTATGGATATTTTATTTATCACAAATTGATCAAAGTGATTGTGAATAAATAACGTTACTTTCCAATATCTATAAAAAATAAATGAAGTACATTAGTATTTTATCTTGAATACAAGTTATTCATTTGTTAATTATTTATTTATCCCATTATTTTTATCAAATTAGAGTAATCATTACAATTGGATTTGGAATATCCAAGATATTTTAAATTCTGGTGAGAAAGAATCCATATTTTCCTTCTTGAAGTATATAATTAGAAAATTCTACCACTGAAAGATAATTTGGTTTTCTTTAACTTATCTAACTGAATCAACTTGTAGCTACTTGATTGGTTGAGTAGAAACTCCAATTTAGAAATCCTATTACCAAATTTACACAATCCTTGACTCTATAATTGCATGAATCTCCATATGAATACTAATTTATTTAAAATTTTTGTTATATAAACCGATCAATTTCATTAAAAACTCTAAGAGATGGAATTTCCAACAACTATGTATTGATATTCACCTCAATCTATGGTTTCTATATAATTCTATAAATGGATGTAAGGTTATTAATTAATTATTCCTTTGATGGATTTTAATTGTTTTATCATAATTAATGTAGTTTTATATAGTATTTATTATTAACCATTAAATTTTATTACTTACAAAAATAATTAATCATACAAGATAAAACAATTATATAAAAAATAATCCTATTTTATTTTATAATTATTGATAGTTATTTTAATTTATATGATAACATAAATTAATAATTATCAATAAAATATAAAAAAAGTGAAATTATCATGATATTTTATTTATTAATTGTTTTATATAGTAATGATAAACCAACCTTAGGTATAAAAAATTTGAAGGTTAAAGTATTATGGAATTTATAAGGGTATTTTATTTACTTGGAAAATTTTCATTTTAATATTCAATAAATCATTTCATTTTTAGTGGTATTCCATTATACATATTAAGGGTTTTTTATCAATATGGATAGAAAGAGATCACTCACAACATTCTCATCAATTAAAGATGATTTTATTATCACAATTATTTCAAAATCCAATTCAAATGTTTTTATAGTATCTTGATTATTAAAATAACCTACAAGAAACTGTTTGATCTATATAATACATTTTCACTTCTGAAAACTTTCAATGTATCGTGATGTCTCTTTTATCCAATTTTAAATTACCAATTTATCAATCTTATTTCACAAGGGAAATACAATCGAGGGATTGAATATTTTTTTTAGGGAGATATGGACTTCATGATAGACGTGAAAGATGATATCGACAACATAAAAGAAAACCCTGATGTATGGATTTAAGGTATGAATTATTTTCCTGTATTCTATGTAAGAAACATGATTGAGTTAATATTGAAAAACCATAAGGACATAATTCATATATTTGGTTTATAAGAATAAATTATTATAGAATAAGATAATGAATCATTGTTAACATTTTATATATGTATTTATGTATAATGTTTTCAAAATTATTATATAGTGGTACTTTATCAAATTTTTTAGAATAATTAAACACCCAAGGATAATTCAATAGAAGGGTTTGTTTTCTATATTTGGAAACAAATATTAAATGGAATTTATTCCTTTGAAATATACAGTAGTGAAAAGGAGATAATCATTGGGAGTTATTTATTGAGTTTTGAAAAATGTTTTAGGTATATGAAACCTTTATGTTTAACATATAAAAATGGTTATTTAAGTAGGAATTCCATTAGTTTTAGTGGAAAAAAGTTTAAAGTTTTTAGTATCCTTTAGGGTTTATATGATCTTTGATTTTGAAGTGAATATGGATAACTAAAATGTTGGAATGTATGTTTTATCGTATATATAACCATTGGATTGGAAATTGATTTATTTGTCAAGTGATTAAAGTTATTTCGGAAGAAGTTCACTGTATTAGGAACTGTATATTATTAGGTTAAATAGAAAAGTATATGATTTTATTTTTGGTAAAATGTTTAATTATCTTATTGCAAAATATATTATTTCAATCTGGATTTATAGTGATTTAGGTAATTTATGGAAATAATTATAATATCATGTATATTATATGATTTTGGAACATAATTTTTGGAGTGAGACATTAAGAGTGATTGATGTTGTTTGGAGATAAATATTAAATTAATCTTGGAAGACTATGTGAGGAAATAATCCTGATTTTTTTGTTTCAATTTTAGTTTAGAATATTTTGAGGAATTTTAAGGATCATTATTTATTGAATGATCAAGTTAGTATTTGGGTGATATTGTTGGGTGTATTATTGATTAATGTTTTATTTCTTCATTTGGAGCTTTATTCATTTTGATAATTATCTTAACCAATGATAACCATTTTTGTTTTGTTTAATGACCAAAGATAAGATGAATAACTTGATATCATTTTATAGAATTATGTGATCTGTTATAATTTGATTCTATTTTTCCATGCATTACAAATTAATATCAAATAATAATATTTTAGAGTAAGAGATAAGATTTTTTTATAAATTAATCAAAGGATAAAATTAAAGTTGTCAAGTAAGTACATTTCTTTAGGATATAATTATAGATGGTGACATAATTCATATACTCTAGGAAAAGAATATTGTAATAAATAAATTATCCATTTAATTTTCTTATGGAGAAATCAATAACCTTTTAACCCATCAAAGATTTATGGATTTGTGATGGTTAACTTTATCATGACCATATTATCTATCACTCTCTGTTAGTCATTTGGTGTTGTTTTCAAATTCCATGTCCATGTCTTCACTTCCCAAATTTTTTTACCTACTTAGAATCCAATTTATGTTGTATTTTAGATGACATTTGTATTTATATTTCCCTCTTTTCAAGAATAAGTTTTATTAACCCTTTTTATGATGTTGGATTTCAACAAAGGTGTTTTAAAAAGTCAAATCATTGGGTTTTGATCCTATGTTAAAACTATGATGTTCAAATTTTATAATGGGGGGGGGGGGGGTTAGAATATAATAATATATTTTAAAAAAAATATTTAGTTTGATAGTGTACAAAATACACAACACTGAGTGTAAACAAACCACAAAATATTATTATTTAATTGTGACTATTTTAACATAGCCGTTAAATTGGAGTGTAGGAATATGATTAACTAATTTTATTGATATATTTTATACTGTTTATAATCAATAATAATTTATTTATTAATTATTAAGAAATAATTACTCAGTTTTTTTTAAATACAATTTATTTTTCAAAGAGATGTTTTTTAAAAAAAATTCAATGGTTTTTGTGAGAAAATTATATAATTAATTTTTTGAACTTTTAGAAATAATATTTGATAAAATAAATAGCACTTATTAAATATTAATATCAAAATTATCTTATGGTTAATGTTTTTAAATTTTTATGAAATGCTTTATTTTTCACTGAATTGTGTAAAATGATTTTTTTTATTGAAATTTTTTTATTTTAAATTATTTACAAATAAAAAATGTATTTTGAGATTGTTTTAATATTTATTTAGTTCATTTTGTTTATAAAAAAATAAAATTTGGGGTTTGAAATGAATTTTACAGTTGAATGTTTTTATAAAAACCAATTTATATCTTAAAAGGGATCTTTTCATAAAAATAATTTTTTCATCATGTTTTTTGTGATAATTTTTAATTAAATTACACAACATAATTGTTTTGAATCATGAAAAATGGATTCAATATTTGAATTAGAAGATAAAAATGTTCTAAATAGGTTGCTTTTATTTTTAGTCATTATCAATAATAATCATTTTGATTTTTATTACCATAGTAATGGGTAAATCGGGTAATTAAGGGTTCGAAATAATATGATAAGGATTATAAAATGACCCCAAAACTTGAATGAATATTTTTTTGGAGTAAATTTCATACATACACATCCATTATTTAGTTATATTGAATTTTGTTTCTATTTGGATGTGATTATAAGATCTATAATATTTTTTTAAAGAAATGTGTAAAATGTCACACACAAGTTTTTAACTACAATAATATTATTAAAATATGTTTAAAATTTTTTTATCTTAATATATAAATAATATTTTTAAATATTTATTATTTATATTTATTTTGGTAATTTTTTTTAATTTTTAGTGAGTAAATAATTACCGTTAATTCTTACACAATAAAGAGGTAGTAATTATTCAATTAATATAACCATAAAATAAATGATATTAAAAGTATTAAAAGTAATATAATTTGAAATTATTAATTTGATACATTATTTTTAGTTAAATATAACATTTTAGGGATATGTTATTTTATTTTATTTTAATAACCTGGTTGTAATTCTGTTATATAAAAATCATAGTAAATGAGTAGTTCCAAGAATGACATTATTGATATTTTATGTAAATAATATTTTATTAAATTATAAGAAGTTAATAAAAATTTTATATCTGAAAAATGGAATGATATATGGTTAATGAAATAAAAAATCGTCCATTTATGTGTCATTTTTAATTTTATAGTAACATTATTAACCCTTAAATTTTTTAAAATTTTAATATTGCTATAATTTTCAAAAGGGATAGTGAAGGGTTTAAAAAAGATAAGGGTAAAAGTGTGGTTAAAACTTATCTAATTTTTATTGGATGATATTATTTTGATCCTTAATTTTTTTATATTATAAATAAATTAGTTTTGAGAAAATTTTAGCTATAAATTAATTTATATTAATTTAATATTTGGAAAAATTCCAAGAGTGCCCTTGCCCTCTCTTATAAACGGGAATCTCTAATTAACATTACCTAAAAAATAAAAACCCATTTTATTCATACAATATCGACAAAAACTTCTTTATGGAATCCATTCTTTAATTTTAGAGTTTTTTAATGAAGAATACCAACCATAGAGGGATTAATATGTTAATCAAATGAGACTTTCCAAATAATATGTATAGTTTTAACTGCATGTTCTAGTTTTATTTATTCTTCAACTTCCATAAAATATTCTCCATACATGATAAAACAATAAAAAAAATATCATGCATATACTTATATGTTATTTTTTAATTTAATAACCTATATCAATCTACAACCTCCATCAAATGGGAGAATAATTCATTGTTCATGTGTATGACTCAAAACTGCCTCAAGAACTAGTGTAATTTTATTTCAATCACCATATCTAAAAACTGGTTATAATTATGGAATTTATTTTATATAAATTATTAATATAATATTTATCATTCTAAAAATATAATATATAATTTACCTTCTTATTGATCCACTCATTTAAAAATGATAACGTCGTTCGTTCGTACGTGTCGACTAGTACTTCCAAAAATTGATGTGATTCAATTTTCATCACAAAATAATATGGGTGATATATATAAGTATATCTAAATAATTAGTCTGATATCAATTATATTATGATCATTCTAGAATGATATAATAATACTTACCTTATTTCAATAAGGATACTTTAAAATGGAAATGTTACTCTTGTGTAATTACATCCTACCATCTCCATGATTGTAATATAGTTAATTTTTCTTAACCATATTTATCGTTTTGATTTAAAAGTATAATTGATGTATAAAAGTGTCAATTATGTCATCAATTTTATTTTACAGATGGTGAATTCATGAAAACGTTGACCATAGTCAACATACCCACGTCATTTTATAATTATGAACTGAATTTCATCAAAACATACAATGTGAATTTAAATTATTAAATATACCATGGTAAGAGATAAAATAAAAGTAATAATAAACTTAAAAAAAGTTCTTTAGAAATAAAATAAATAATTTTTTTATTATTATTCATGAATACAATGATTATACATGATGGTTTAGACTCAAGGTAATATATTTTTTTAAAAAAATACTATTTTTTTGTTTCCTTCCAAAACACTATTTTTCTTCCATATCCATATTTGTAAAATTATTTTATGAATATATTTATATAGATATAATTAATTTTTAGATGGAAATTTATGTTTATTTTTAATTTATTTAAATTGTTTTCAAAAGGAATATTTTATGTAACATTTTACTATCCTTTAAAAAAATTAAAAAGGAATGTTCTTTTTTAACGCATACGGTGACAACAACCATTCCCACCACCGTGACCATTATTTTATTTTTGGATTCCATTATAATATTCCATGGTTTATTCAATGTTAAAACTTATATCCATTTATTCAGGGAATTTTTGTTTTGAAAATAGGGGTTTAATGAAATGGGATATATCAATATCCAAAAATTCATTCTTATGGGTGTAAAGAATGTTTATATAAAGTGATATTTTATATATTATGTTATAGTTATTAGGTATTTTTTTAGGATGGGTGGTTTTTATTATAAACCAAAGGCATGTGATACTATTATAGATCTCTAATAAATTGTATAAAGGGACAAAGATAACTTATTAGACTTCTGTTAAGAGATTATGGGAATATACTGTGATAGTCATACCACATATAGTCATAATGGTTATTTCAAGTGTAACTGAAAACTTTACTCCAATTATGACCATGTTTTTTATTATATTTGTAATTAATAATGATAGGAAATTTATGCCTATAGTTACCAACATGATTTATCAATGATTTGTATGGGTTTTTATGGAAATATTTTGATTTTATAAGGTAAATGAAATTATACTCTACTTCATAAGGTTGAAAATTATAACTTTATAAAAAATTTATTATGATTTTTTTCATGATTTCAAAGAAACCTAATGAATTTTGTTTTTACTTTAAAATTTATTATGTAATGTTTTATGAAAACATTTCGGTAGATAGGTTTATTTATTGTGTTTGAAAATTTTTATTTATATCCCAAAATTTTATTTTAAAATTGGAATTTTTTATATGTATTCAGGGACTAACTATTTTTTTTCTTTATTTTTATGTCCCTTTCTGATATTTTTGTGATCATCACATTTTTAAAAAAATTTTCTCATGGATTAAGGATGGAAAATATAAAGAATAATCCACGTTGAATTTCATGAGAGGTTTTCATGAAAATTAACATTTTATTACTCTTGGGAAAAAATCCATCAAGGTAACATTGAACAATTTTTGTGGCGTGTGTGTTTTTTGACAAAGCTGGTTTGTTTGTTGACAAAGATAGTTTCCATAGAGAGTTGTTGAGTTCCAGAGATATTTTTGAAAAACTATGTTGACAAAGAATGATTAAAAAGTAATGGATGATCTGGAGGAGGTAAAAATAGAATAGATCTATGGTAGAACCATTTTCCAGTGTTAGCCTAATTTTTGGGCCTCAAAATTGCAAAATGGGATAACATGTTTTGGGTAAAGGAAGTTGTAGCAAGATATATGATGGTTCAGAAAGTTGCACAGAAGGAATTTTTTGATATCAAAATTCTTAAAAATGGAAAAGGCATGAAGTGCGCGAAAGATTCAGAGTTGCGCGAAAGAGGAGGTTGTGTGAAAGAAAGTTGCACGCCCAATGCGTTGTCAAATGGGGTTTTACAGACTCAAAGAGAATCTTGCAGGACATAGTGAATGTTCTGTGCAGGGTTTGGTGATACCAATAAATATGAGGTGAACCTCCTCATTCAATAGAGCTCAACACTTAAAGATAATCCTTGCTTCTGATTATATAATAATTTCAAGAAAAGCGAGTTGCATGAAAGATTTTTTGTTTTTAAGAAGCTAAAAAATTTGCATGTATGATTTGATTTATGCGTAAGATTGATGTTCCATGCAAGGAATTTTTCCCGAAAAAAGTGGAATCTTGCGATCAAGGCATTAAAGTTACGCGCATGACATTTTAAGTGTTGCATGAAAGATTTGAGGTTTCCTAGTAATATAGAAGTAAAGTTTCAGTCATCAGTGGATGAAAGTGGAATGTCAATAGAGCATCTACATATAATCGATGATGCATTCATTTGAGATAATGAAGGGACCTACAAGTATATAAACTGTGAGTGGAACTTCTGAAGAAGTTGTGGGCACAGTTTAGTCAAGAGAGCAGTGATATTTCAAATTGTGATTGGTTGTAAACCAGGAGGGAAAGTGAGTCCACTCTAAACTTTGTAAACAGTAGTGGTCTTTTAGTATATTTGGTACATCGGAAAATTGATAGTGTATGCGCCTTGGACATAACTGATTGAGGGTGAACCAAGTAAAATTGCTTTGTCCTATTCATTTTTTAATATTTATTCATACTATTAAATGGGAAGGAGAGAGAAGAGAGTTTTGTCTAATATTGAAAAAAGATCAATGGGGCAGTTGTCTTAATCCGTCATACCCTGATTCACCCCCCTCTTAGGGTATCAATCCAGGTAGACCTAACAATTACATTAAATTTTTTATATTTTTAAATGATAGATACTGAGTTGAAGTTTCATCTTTTTAATATATGGGATTATTATGTAATATTTATAACCAAACTGTGAATACTATAAACCTAAATGATCTTTCAGAGTGAAAGAAAATGAAATCTTATCTAGAGACACTATATTAAGTAATGTATAAGTCCATTTTTTTACATAAAATATGATATATATTGAGGTATATTTTCGGGATAGTCATCCAAGATTATGGAATTAAACCATTTTAATAAAAGGATTGTAAATAATTTGAATGAAAAGACATCAACATAATTGAAAATAAGATTAATTCCAAAATATAATTAGAAAATAACAGAGAAAAGTGATATTTAAGTAAGAATATAAAGGGTATCACATGGAGTTTTTGATTATTTTGAATAATAAAATCATTATAAGGTTTATATAGGAACATCAAAGACTACAGAGAAGTTTATAAGAAGGTATGATATTGATGAAGAGAAAAACATTGGTGAGAAAGAAACTCTGGTATAGACAAAAATGTTGAATAATCTATAACAATTATAAATCCTATCTCATATAGAGCCAATATTTTTATGGAGGATGCTAAATATGAAAATTAAATGATGGTGATATATTAAGAGATCAACTAAATAAAGAAGAAATAAACATGATTTTTTTCCAAGGATTGAAGATAAAAAATGTATCAAAACCAACTTATTTTATCATAAAAAAATCAATGAAAATGAAAATTTAGCATGGGGCAAGGAATAATTGGTTTTAAAGGGGTATTCCCAAATTAAATAGATTGATACTGGTGATATGTTTTTTCTAATAGTAAAACAAGAGAATATTTGACTTTTCTTAGGCATTGTAGTGTAATTTTGATTCAAGGTGTTCCTAATGGACATTGTATCATTATTTTTAAAGGATTTATTGAGTTTGAGATAAAAATTGAAGAACCAGATGTCTTTCTCATACTTAAAGATAAAAATGATTATTTCCATGTAAATAAGGATTTGTTTGGAATGGAGCAAGTACTAATATATTAGTATTGTAGGAGTGATCAACACTTGAAAAGGTTTGTATTTTAATGAAGATGAGTTAATCAAAATCTCTACCTAAAAAATGAGAATGATCAAAAAATAATGGTGTTTTTTTATATTGAAGAAATAATATTTTTGGGTTCAATGAAATCAAAATGAATATAGTTTAAGGAATTAATGAGGTATGAGTATGAGATATCAATTATTAGAGTGTTAATATTTTTCCTTTAGGTTATAGGAGACATAAGGAATGAAACCATTATTTCATAATATAAATTATCTAAATAGGTACACAAAATATTTTTAATGTAGGATTACAAGCCAATGAAAAACTTTATAGCTACTCAGATGATTTTTTCAATGGATGATGATGGGAAGGAAGTTAATGTGATGGAATATAAGAAAATAATATGGCATATTTTATACTTAATAACTAAATGACCTAAAATTATATTTTCCACTTTTCATGATGCATAACTCCAAATAAATACCAAATAGATCCTCATGTAAATAGTTAAAATAATACTACAATATTATAAAGGAATGGTATATTTTGTACATTTTTACATTTCTCATTTAGTGTATAAGTTATTAGAATAAATGGATATATATGGGGTCAGATCAGTGGATGATCAGAAATCAACATCAAGAGATCTATTATATCTTAGAGTATTATATATTTATTGGCTATGTAAGAAGTAATAATTCATTTTATTGAGAACTATAAAAGATAAGTACATTGTGACTACTTAAACATGTACTCAATTTAAATGGATTATAAATAACCCATGGATGATAAAGTTGATATGAAATTACGTAATTCAATAAAGTGTTATAACTTAAGTTCTATCAATATTATAAAAAATAATGTACATCACCAAAGGGAAAATAATATTAAGATAAAGCATCACTATATAAAAGAGTTTGAACAAGGACTAGTAAATTTAGTGTAAAAGTCTATGTAGAATCATTTTTTGAACAAAAAGAAAAAGAACCATACAAGGATTATTTGAAAGGCATCAGTTGGATCTTGGATTTTAATCATATCCATACAACTACATAATTTATAGAATGAAACCCATGTACCCTAATTAATTATCTATTCATGTAAAGGTATTAATTTTATAGTGGAATATTTTTTTTATTTTTAATCCTCTGTTGTAAACATTAAGAGAAGTTATATTTGTGTTTTTTGATAAATGAGGAGAATTTGTAAGGAATAAGACTAAAAAATTAAATATTATTCTGTCTTCAAGCTAGAATTAAATTTCTTATAATCCCAAGGATCTTTTTGGTATATATTTTTAGAGAATTATAAAAAACTCTTATATAGTAAAACCAAACACTATAATTGAACACTGATACTCCTAATATATTTTTCCCAATAAACAAAACCCTTTTAATTAAAACATGATTTATTTTCATGATAAATCGTCAAAATTTTTATATTGAACTCATCCTTATTCCTAATATTTGGTAAAACCTTCATAAGATATTTTAAATTATGGGATGAGCATAAAATGATCAGTGGGGTACGTAAAAAGAATTAAATAAACCTTCAGTACATGTGTACTTATAAAAAATTTTCTTTTTCAAAATAAATAATGGGTTCAAAATAATCCCTTTTTCATACCAAAGAAATAAAATTCGATGCCCAATAATTTTCACAAAACATTTCATTAGATATATTTAATGTAAGATAAACTCATAATGTTTTTTTTCAAACTTTTAAATCTTATGAAAACTTCACAAAGTTAAACTTTTCACTCTTAAAAATGGAAAAACCATCATGTTTATAAATAGAGTAACCATTAAAGTTACACTTTTATTAAACACCATAGTTAAATTTCGATTAACCATCTTAAGTACTCGTGGAATACCTTTACGAATAACTACTAAATATTACTTTAGAGTAACCATTATAATTACTCCTGGATTAATAATCAAAGTTAATCTTGGAATAACAATCATGGTAAACTTGCATACATTACCCAATGCATTGGAGAGATATAATGGGGCTCACTATTTGGATAAATTTTATCGGACTCAACCACAATCTATAATGGGGATCAACCCAATTTAAATAATTTAAAAGGACCATATCATGAGTAAAACCATTGAAAATTATTTTAATCCCATTTGGAAGACACTTTATATTATCAAAATTATTTTTTTTTCGGAAAAAAATTTTAAAATATAAAAACTATACACATAATCAAGAAATAATTTTATTTGAAATAAAAATTTAAAAATAAAAAGTAAACTCCAAAACATTGAGGATTTATGATGGTGGGATTTTTTTTTCATTCAGTACATGTTAAAAAATATTCCTTTTGACTTTGGTAAAAATAGTTGAAAGGGAACTTTTTAAAGAGAATTTAATGGTATATCACTTTCCTCAAGTACGATTTGTCATGTATATCCTTTATACATTTAAGTCCTCGTGTATTAATAATGGTATGTATAGTTTATTTTCCATTTAAAACCTTGGTTTAATGTTTGTTAACATGAGCTATGGCCTAAGGGAGGTCCCAAGAGTGTTTGGGGCTTGTTCGGAGCCCAAAGTTCCTGAAAATGGGATAAAATTCTAGGACACAATGTTAGTAGAAATAGTGATACCTAAACACATGATTTACTTTAACAACATGGAGAGAATCAGAGGTGAAGCAACAAATACACAATTTTTAGGAAACTGTTCACATCTAGGAAAATATGGTTGTATGAAACTATAGGTTTTTGATAGTGGGATTTCACATGGTTTGGGAAATCGTGCATGAAAAATCCATAAGTAGTGGATTGGGTGGCATTTTTACATAGTTTAGTAAACCATGTTCCTTAACCATTCACCCTTCTATTTTGAGTTGAAAATTCCATTTTCCCCTATTTAGTTAATAAACCTAACTTTCCTTTTTCTATTTCCCATGGAAAACAGATGAGTTGAATTTCTCCTCATGTAGCTCTCCCTAATGCCAATTTAAGAATTGAGTCAACTCATGTTTCCGATGTCCTATTCAAGAGATGAAGAAAGTATTGGATCTATCTAGGTATGTTCTAAAATCCTCTCACTTCCTATTTCAGTATATCACAAGATCTATTAATCTATTTATGTTCAATATCATTTTCCCTATTTTATGGTATTTGGGGCCTTTCTTATATTTATTCCAACATTCTCTAAATATGAGGATGATATAGAATGATGAGTTGTCTATGGCCTTGAGGTAGGTGGTCTCATCATTTTCCCTATGACTTTTTTATCTCACAGCTATATCGTTGTGTTTTACACTGACCTTTACTTATTATCCACTTTTAGTTGATTTCTTCATGTAAAATTGACCATGTCACCTTGATACACACCCCTTGATTATTGTTTAGTAGTTTAGAATATGTTTATCTCATTTTCAGACCCCCTTGCGATGCCAAGTTAAATTTCCTCTTGAGGTTAATTATTCCAAATGCCTAGAACTCCTATTTAGCTTTCATCTTATATTTTAAATGGAATTTATGTTGATATATGGATGTCTAATGTAATCCAAGGTACCTCTTGAGTGATTGGACCACCTATAATTAAAATTTCCAATGTAGGAAAATACATTATTGACCATGACACCATTTAAGTGAATTTTTACCTTATAAATTGAATTTCCATCTTTAGTTAGTTGAATGGAATGTAATAAATGGAATGAATTATGAAAGCTGGTTTAATTTTTTCCCTTATGAAATGAATTTTTTAAATGAAATGATTAATGGTTGGAATGTACACACCTATTGTTTCTTTTATAACGAAATTATTAATTGATCATTTATACCTTATATATATGGGATTGGTGATCATGACACATGAGAGGTAATGATTAATGTACAATATTATAAACATAATTGCACCTTGACATAAGATTTGAGATAATGGGAAGGGTTCTATTGAGAATAATATTATCACGTTTCCTTACATAGGGTGTTGATCATGTCGTCTCACACCATTGAATCTAGTTTGATGTTGGGATTTATGTGCAATTTCCCTTATTTGAGTGTTGACATAATGACACCCTCACTATATCAAGTGAACAGAATGATATATCCCATAATTATGAGATGTAGGTAATGAACCCTATTGATTGATCTTATAATCTCATTAGATTGATTATGAATGTTTGAGTTATGCCTCAGTCCATCTGGTGAATAGTATTCCTGGTATATGGATACTTAGACCCACATCAATTTGGTTCATATAGGCAGATGAAATATATAACAATAATATATATATATATATATATATTTTATTACTATATGTATATTTATTGACCATACATTCATATTGGCCATGAGACGAAGCAGTTAAAGCCTCCAGGTTTCCTCTAGGAGCCTAAGAAGACTGATTATTAATATCAGTACTTGTCTTTTGTTTCATTTATACCTACACACTATTTAGTTACGAGCAAAAATTAGATTACTTCTAGACACTATTGGGGGTGGAATACTAAGAATTTTTTTCACACCCTACTGGGGATTACTTTTGTACTTGAGAAGATTATTTGTCTATTGGTATAGAGAAGGTAAAGCACCCTACTACTAGAATTTGATATGATTTAATTTTAAATGGAAGATTAGAGCATAGGTCTGAGCATATTATTTTGATTCTAGTGGAGTAGTTTTTGTCTTTTTTCACTTTTTTAGCATGTTGTATATGCCTATCCTCTGTTTCCATTTTTTATATCAGCATTCCAGATATCCATGTATATGAAACTGCCTAGTGTCTTTTGATTACTATTTAGTTTTTCAATTATCAATTGTTCCTCAGATTTATTTATTTAGACTATATATATATGTTCATTATGTTTTATGTCTATGCCTATATCTTCTGTGCCACTCTGATATGAGGGTATAGTATCCCCACCATACCACCTTTACACCCTCGGTGCTAGTCTGTATCCTATGGCATACAAAGAGGAGCACTTGATTCCATGTGATCCACCAGATTGGGGAACATGTTAAGTGGATCCTAGGTTGAGATGTCACGAACTTGGGTGATGGAAATTTTTATTTTCTCTTACTGTTTGGGAATTATATTGGTGACTAGGAGTTATTGGGATTTAGAAATGACCCTCAACCTAGATGTAGTTAATCCATGTACAGGGGAAACTCAAATTACCTGGGGTGGGTAATTTCAGTTATTGATAATTCCATTTATAGTTGATACAAATTCACTATTGGGTGACATACATTTTTTATAGTGTTATTATTATTGGTATGATTGGAATGAGATTTCTTTACCATGTACCAATGAAATTTGGTCATCATATTAGTTCACATGCATCACTATAGGCACAATATGACTAATATGATATGAATATATTGTTGTCACATATATTTTTTGCATGAATTTTTGAATTTCATATTGAAAGTGCCTTGATTATATATTGAATTGTGCTGAAACTTCTTACAGGGATTAAAAGAAATAATTTACACTTAATGTTCTTTCCTTAACCAAATAATGTTTTCATTAATAGGTTAAATCAGACACCTTAATTGGTCAATTATGGAACATTGGTCCTTGTAACATTGGTCGCTTGGGATGGAATCTGTTATAGTGTGGGTTAAGTGGATTCCATATTTTGGTTCAAAAGAAGTTTGTTCCCTTATGGATCAGAAAATGGTAATCTACCAAATTCAATCATTTTAAAATGATTTAAAAATTTCAACAAGAACAAATCAAAATGAATATATATTTTAAAGGGAATATACATGCGAAACAAAGACTCAGTCCTAAACCCAACTTTAGTAGTGTGTAGTGGTATATCTCTTTCATTATTATGTCCTCAATGGTATTTTTTATAGCCTAGTCCTAGATTTTAAAGCAGTCCGAGAAGATGGATCATTTTAATGGGAAGGATTTAAACCTGTCAAAACTTTCAAATTTTAATTCTTTTGATTGGTCAATTACCTTTTGAGGTGTGAATTTGGAATTGTAGTATCATTCCTCTATGATGTACTCTGGTCGCATGCCCAAAACGTGGTAAAAACCATGCACTTGAGGTTGAGGGCCTTGAGCCTCTACGGATTCATACTATAGTGACACCTGTGAAACCTCTTACTATTCTCTAAAATGGGTACTGATGCCTAGTTCTTGGAGGGTTTTCTATGTATGTTTCAAAATATGTAAGGAATCATTTGACTTGCCTAGAAAATGGCCAAGTTAACTTGAGAGTTCTAGTAGAATCATTATCCTATCTTTTTGGGGGATGGAGGAACACACTCTACTAAGTGGTGGCTTGAAGAAATTCTCTCTATATTCTAGCATCTAGAGATTCTCCCAAGGTAGAGGGTTAAACTTACTGACTACATGCTATTAATTTTTTCCAAATGGTGGTGGGTTGTTATTACCTAAGAAGATAAAAATTGTAATATGGTCTGGGTGGATTTCTAGATTATCTTTTATGTCTAATTATTTCCCTAGACTCCGAAGGATGATATATCAAGAGAATTATTGAACCTTCAACAGGGGAGCATGACTGTAATGGAATATTATATTCATTTCACTGAGCTAGAGTGGTTATCTCAAACTCTATATGGAGATGATCTTATAACCAACATATTATTTGAGGATGGGATGGTTTACACCATTTGATTTTAGGTTAATGTATTCAGGTTGATTACAATTTATGAAATTATCAATTAAGTCCCCATTATAGCGAGGAATTTGTGGGAGGATGATGGTGAGAGTCAGGGAGGTTTGACACCTAGATTTATCAGTGCTTCCTATTTTTGGAGAGAAAGATGCTTTGAGGCTATTCGTTGAGGTTGCAGTAGTTAGGTTCCATATGATGACAACTTTCTAATATGTCACAAGTGCAGGAAGCTGGGACACATGAAGACTTAGTGATTACATGATCTAGTTGAGTAAAAAGGATAGGGAAGGATGGTCCATATTTAGTGTTTCTGAAAAACAATACCATCAGTACCCATCAAGAAGGGATCTACAAACACTCCATGTTCAGGATCAGGGCCCGTAGAACAAGGATAGGTGGGTGGCTAGAATACCACTGGTTGATTAGGACGAAGTGGTGGTCCAGGCGAAGGCAGTCAGAATTATGATTCTCTGCACCAGTATTGTAGGATTTCTCAGGGCATTCTGAGAGTGAATCAGGGATGTTGTAGAGTCCATTTACAAGATTTCAAGCCTATGCCAGAGGAGTAGATCACCAGACCTTCTACTGCTTGAGTTACTATTCTAATAGCCTAGAATTTAGTGTTTTCATTATTTTACTTAGGCACGTATCACTCTTTTATATATAAGAGTGTTATGGGATGTATGGGCCTCAATATGGAGCACTTATATGGCATCATGATTCTAGATACCCAGTTAGATATGTTATTAGAGTGTGTTCTTCATTGTGAGGACCATACCCTTTAGATATGAAGATACCTTTTTGTATTGAATACTTTTTCCTTGACCTGACAAGCTTTAATGTAATATTTTGGATGGACTGGTTAGTTCCCTCTTAATCCCATACAGACTACTATTGTTAGAGGGTAATGTTTACATCACCATAGGACATTAGGAACACGTATAATGTAGAATGGGATATTAGTGTGACATGAGTAGGACCCGAGCAGTAGAGGCTGGGTAGTGTGGAAACTCATATCACCAGTCTTTTCCTTGATGACTAGGGGCGACGACCCATAGTTTTCACTCCTATAGTAGACAAGTTTAAGGAAATATTTCATGGAGAATTCTTTGGTATACCTCTAGTACGATAGGGGAATTCACTATTAATATTATGTCAGGAGAAAGTCCAATGACCATTTCTCCTTATAGGATAACACTAATGAAAATTATAGAGCTAAATAAGTAGTTTTAGGATCTTGAGGGTAGAGGTTTTATATTCCCAAACACTTCTCCATGGGGTTCACTTTTCCTTTTCACTAAGAATGAATATATTACCCTGAATATTTTCTTGGATTACCTTCGACTGAACTAGCCTATAGTAAAGAATCAGTATCCACTACCTACATCAGATGAAATATTTGATCAGATATTAATATAAAAGGGTTTTTCAAAGATAGATATGAGGTCATGATATCATCATGTGGGTGTTATAACTTTATACACACCATGAACATATTTTAAGATCATTTGTGGTTTCTATGAGTACTTGGTCATGCTGTTTGGACTCACAATTTTTTTCCTTCAGTCTTTATGGATATTATGAATTGGATTTTCCACCCATATCTAGATTAATTTATGGAATTCATTTTAGATGACATCTTTGTACATTCAAGCTCAATACAAAACTTTTCAAACCTTATTAATATCATGCTAAATATTCCAAGAGAGCATCATATCTATTATATGCTCAGAAAATTCTACTTTTGGATCAACAAATTCATCTTATTGGGTTATATCATCTCAAAGTTAGGAGTTTCATTAGATCAATATAAAGTGAGATCTAGAGTCTCCTAGGAGTAGCCCAAGAATATATTTTATATTTAGAGTTTCTTAGGGGTAACATGATTTTATAGATGCTTCATCCAAGAGTTCTCAGGTCTTGGAGCACTACTTTTGGGCTTGAAAAAGAAAGGTGTGAAATTCATCTGGTCAGAAGCTTGTGAAGCATCCTTTTAGGAGTTGAAGGGTCATTTACCTTTAGAACTTATACTGATTCTAATATATCCAGGAAGAAGTTATACTATATACTATGGCACATTAATTATTAGGCTTGGATCTATTCTAATATAGTACAAGTGAGTCATTATGTATGGGTCTTATCAATTGAGGCCGCACGTGCATAATTACCAGAAACATGACCTCAATATAGCTACTTTTGTTCATGATCTATATTATTGGAGACACAATCTAATTTAATATCATTTGTGTCGTAAAATGATCAAAAAATACTCATATATGTATTAAGATATCAAGATCTAATCCTTGGACAATATAGGTGGGTTGAGTACTTAAAGTCATTTGATTTAGAGATTATTTACACACCTCGTAAAGGTAATCCTGTGGATGATGATCTGAGCAAAAATAATCAGACACATGCATTTCAACAATCTAGTGGTGAATGATAGATCATAACCTTATTATTGTCTATGAGCATTAATGTTTAGGAGGAACATAGAAAAAAAATCCTCTCGCCCATAGTGGTGACTTCTACTATTATGGAATGGGTAAGAATGATGAAAATTTATAGTCCTAAAGGCCTTTTCCTAATGGAGATCATCTCAGATGATGATACATCTTCATGATGGATTGGGGATGGGGATGATAATTTAATATTCCATGGGTATGTATGGGTCCCATCATACATCACAGAGAAAGTGAGGTGATAATTTGAAGAATCATCATGGGGGGTTCACCGTAGTGTCACAAAAATGTATTGAGATATATGATTCCAGTATTGGGGGCCAGGTATGAATCATGACATTTCTATCTTCATCTATTGATGTTCTACCTGTCATCAGGTGAAGGCAAAACACTAATATGTAATAGGACTTTTTCCACCATTGTCCATTCCTGAGTGGAAATAATAAGACATTTCAATGGATTTGAAGACTATTTTACCCAAATCACATTTAGGAAATGATACAATGTGGGTGGTCCTTGATCATTTGAAAAAGGTCACACACTTATTATCTGTATGAGATATCTTCAAGATATATGATAATTGAAAACTATAGGTTACAGAGGTTGTAATTCTTCATGGGGATCCTCATTATATAATTTCTAAAAGAGATTCTTGCGTTACATCATGGTTCTATTGGGTTTGGAAAATTATTTGGGTATATAGGTTATTCTGAGCTTGACCTATCACCTAAAAAAGAATGGATAGAAAAAGAATACGATTCATGTGCTAGAGGACATGATCTGTGCATGTGTCCTTGAATTTCGAGGCTCATGGGAGAAAACCATTCCCCTTATTGAGTTGAAGTATAATAATAGGTTTTAGGATATAATAGATATGTATTCTTATGAATCCTTATATGGAATTCCTTTCCAATCACCTCTTTTCTAGCTAGAGGAAGGGGAGGCAGCTATGCTTGGACTACGTCTCGTGCAGGATACTACAGAGCAAGTCTAACTGATCAGAAAGGGCATGATGACAACTCATTATAGATAGTAGTCATATGCCAATAGACACCGAAGACCTCTCGAGTTCAAGGTAAAATACTGGGTTTTCTTGTGAGCCTTCCCTAGGTTGGCCCATAAACATATCCAGTGGTAGGGTAATCTCTCATTGAGGTTCATTGGACCCTTCAAGGTTGTGAAATGGATCAGACCAGTGGCTCAGCAGTTGATACTTCTTCATAGATATTGGATAATATATGATGTATTTTACTTGTCTTATCTTCTCATATATCATCTAAACCCATCACATGTCATTCATCATGATGAGGTTTATTTGGATGTAGATTCTTCCTTTGAGGAGTATCTTGTTCTTATTGTGGATCAGAGCATGAAGACATTATAAGGCATGTTAGTTCCTTTGCTATGGGTGATATGGTAGCAGAACCGAGTACATGACAAGACATGGGAATGGGAAGTTAATATATAAGTTGAATGTCTAAATATTTTTGTTTATGATACCTCTTTACCCTCATAAGGTCAACCCAGGGATAAGTTTCCTTAAGGATGGGAGGATGTAAAGACCCATATTTTCATGAAGGTACATATCATTTATTTTTCAATTCCAAACATTATTTTAATCTTCATAGACATTAACTATGACCTAAGGGAGGTCCCATGAGAATCTGGTGATTGTTCCTTGCCAAATATTTCTGAAAATGGGCTAAAAGGAAAGGTCGCATGGTTAATAGAAGCTATCCATCCCAGGCACACAATTTCTTTTAACCATATGGGGTGAATCAGAGGAAAGCATAGACCTAATCATCTCATATACTCACATAATTTCTTCCAAAATCTAGGTCTCTCAACCCCTTGAACACTCATGGATAGAGACATCCTCTTTCTTGAATGAATCTTGACTTTAATATCATCTTGCATTGTTGTGCATTTTTGTGAACTTGGAATTTTTATTTTTTTTAATTTTTATTTATTTATATTTTCTTTATATTTTGGTTATGATATATCATGGTATAATGTTTGTGTTCATTGTCTATTGTTAATTTGTAATAGAAATTTTGAAATTGGAAAGTTTAAAAATAAATTTATTCTTGTAGAAAACTTCAGAATACTTTTATAATGATATTTGTATTTGGAAAAGTGTCTAAAAAGTTTTGGATTTAAAATGATAACCTATTTTTTGGAAATTTTGTTAATTCCATTAGAAAAAGGGACAATGTTAATTATTTTCAAGGTTTTAAAGTGACATTAGTAAATCATAATTAGAAACTTTTAAAGGATTTAATCTGAATGTACTTTTAAAATATAGGTTTTTGAACTTGTTGAATTGTTTTAGCTTGATCTAGTTGGGCCGAATGCCTGTGGATCATAACTTTGATTACTGTAGTAGAGTTGACCAATTTTCTAGAGGTATTTCATGTTTCTTCTATTCTTGGGTGTGGTGGAGAAATCTTCTAAAAGGGAAAAAGTAAGTGCTTTGTCAGACCCTATAAGTGGTGGTTAAGAAACTATATTTTTTTTCTCACCGGTTTCTTTTAGAATAAAATACTTGGGTTTATATAAGTTCCATAAAGTGGGACATAATAAAATTTCTTGTTAGGATCACTAGAGGTATTTCTTGTTAGACTACCAGATGGAGTGTAAACAATGTGAATATATTGTGTTACGTGAATCAATTTAGACTACAAGATGGAGTCTTTGGGATAATGAATCCATTGAGGTGATTCAAGTTTTTTTCTTATATTGGTTAATATCTTAACTATCCAGAATACAATTTTGGCTATACTAGGAAAACATGAAGGCTTTTGTGTACTGGATGGAAGCTTGGTGTGTATTGGTTGCTGCAGGAAGGAAGGATGCTGTGTACTGGCTGCTACCGGAAGGAAGGCTACTAAGTACTAGCTGGAAGATTGGTGTTCACTAGCTGCTGAAGGAAGCTTGCTTGCTACTGTTTGGTTTTTGTAGGAATCCTTCTTGGCACTGGTTGGCCTGTTGTGTGTGTATACCAATGGTTCAACTGAACCGTTGGTATTAAGTATGTAAGGTTGTATAGTAACAGTTCAACTGAACTGTTGGTATTTAGTAACCAAGCTATGTATTACAACATTTCAATTGATCCATTGGTATTAAGTTATAAGAACAGTTCAAATAACCATTGGTATTAAGTAAATAAGCAGTGTATACCAATGGTTCAATTGAACTGTTGGTATTTAAGCATGCACTACAGTTCAAAAACGTTGGAAAAAAGGTATACCAACAGTCGGATACCATTGGTATAAATCTATCCCAATGGTTTCCATCCATTGGGAAAGGTTATCCCAATGGTTTTGGGTCCTATCCCAATATTTTAAAACTATTGGTATAGTATAATTTTAAATTAGTGGAAAAAGTTACTCAATTTTTATTAAAGTTATTTTATGCTTCAGAAATACCTTTTCTTAAAAACTGATTTCTTTTTAATTTTTTGTGAAAATATTATTATTAATTTATATAACTTATATAAATTTTATTTTATAATAATAATATCATTTTTATATCAACATATCAAAATTAGGTTAGGGTGAAATTTTAGGATTATTCTGAAAAGATTGATTTTCCAATGAGTAGTGAAAAATGCCAATTTCTCTTGAAAAAAATATTTATGTTTCAAAAATTTAAAAAATTAAATTTTATTTTTTTTAGAATAAAAATTTGTTATATTGTATTATAATTAATTTCATTAATTTCATTTAAATTTATTTATTTATTGAATTTGTTATTAACACATTTTTATACATAAAGGCATTTTTCTAAAAAACTACTTCTCGTTGCATTTGGTGATTTGATTTTAAATTAAATGATGAAAATTATATGTATTTAATTTTATAAAATGGATTATATATTAGGAATCATAATTTTTAAATTTTTTAAATATTACCCTTTGATTTTTGGAAAATATGAATAGTAACCACAATATAATATATCACATCGGTAAAGTGTAAATTAGGTAAACTAAGGATAAAATTAAGCAGTAAGGTCCTACTTTTTCATCTTTATTATTATTTTTTTGAAAGAAATTATACCCTTATCAACTTATTATTGAAATGGATATGTTTAATGGTCAATTCCCATGAAAATGACCAATATAATATTTAAATCCAAGAAAGTTATAAAATGTCACTCTCATAATTTTAAATATCTATTACATGCCCACATAGGGGAAAAAAGTGATGAACGAATATTAATGAATATTTTAATCAATATAAAATCATTTTATAAATTTAAATTTATTTATAGTTTATAGGTATTATATAATTTTCTTAAATACTTACGCAACACTAATTTAATATTTATTTAATTAAGTGAAAAATAAAATAAAAGATATTAAAAATATTAAAAGTTATATAATTTGAGTGATTTATAGTGTTACATGAATTTTATAGATTAATATGAAAAAATAGTGATGTTAAAATTAATTATATTCAAAATGAAATTTTTATTGGTTTATTTGAAGTCAAATTAAATAAATCGTGTCACAATTGACCTTAATGATAATTTATCTAAATAACATTTTATTAAAATATTTAAAAATAATAAATATGTTGAAATAGTAAAATGTGGATATAATATGGTCTAAAATATTATCTCATTTTCATTTATGATCTATTTTTCACCTTATATGTAAATGTATATATTTTTAAGAGTGAAAAAAGATTTTATTACAATTAATGTTAAAATAGGTTAACTAAGGGGTTAAACGAGAAGATAAAGTTTAAACAAACAAAAAACCCTATCCAAATTTTATTGGTTGATGATATTTAAAATATATACTATCCTATTTTTGAATAAATATCAATTTGTATGTATTTAGGCTAGATAATGACTTTATTATCTTTTAATTTATTTAAGAAATTATAAAAGTTCCCCTCACCTCAATTATAAAAGGAGACCCATTCCTTCACTTATTCACACCACTTTGAGAAACCTATATTGATAATTACCTAAACGTTCCTCATATAAACATACTTGTTTAATTTTTTTTGATCTATTATCCCTAAAATACCAAAAATAAGTCCCTTAAGAAAGGATATAAAGAAGGTCTCCTGAAGAAGTGGTAATTTTAAAACCTGACCCATTGCAATATATTTCATACATATTATAAATATCTTGAATTTATAAAAAAATAATATCTTAATTATTAGAAATATAATTAAATTTTATTATTATTATGAGACCACCACTACCCACCCTTTTTCCTATCAATTGAGAAGTGAAAGTATCGCTCCTGTGTACATACGACTTATTATATCCATATAGTGATATAATTCATTTTTCCTTACCATATTTTATATATGGGTATATAATGGATTTAATTTATATATATGATACATATGAAATTATTATACCTCTTTAATTATTATATCAAATCTAAATTCTTACCTTCAATTTTTTTGGGAAATGATAATATCTCCCATTCGTACATGTGGACTACCACCTCTATGTAGCGATGTGATTTATTTTTCATTTATATTTTACTTAGATGAAAAATGAAGATGGATTTTATGAATATATATATATATATATTATATGATATATTAATAATGATTTAAAGGTTAATTATTATTTTAATTTCTTTGGTTATATCCATCGAAAAGTTAAAATAACATTCTTGCGTACGTACGATCTACTATCTCCATGAACGATGTAATTCATTTTCTATCTCTAAATTTTATCGACTACTATAAATATATATATAGTAAATATATATTATATTTATAGAATTTTTAAATTTATTAATATTATTTATCCTTGATAAAAGTATAAATATTGAGACTACCAAACTCAAACATACATGAAAAATGAAGTAGTTATTACCCGAAATAGTGTTTTTTAACAAAGAATTGTTAATAAATGGGTGATAACATATTATTAGTAAGTCAAAAATGGTATGATATAGATTAGTGTAGTTCTATAATTGATTCATAATAAATCTATATTCATTATATAAAATTTTCAAACACATACAAAGGAAATCAGGCCCAAGGTAAGGGTTTATTTCACAATCTCATTATTATTCTGGATTATTTATATATTTAAGTCTCTAAAGGGAGAATATTTTTATTCCATATAATTATTTTAATTAAAATGTTTTATATAATATTTATATTATATATTAGGTCCTTGGGGGTACAATTACAATAAACAAACACACACGACACATGCATGCCAGAAAGGCCGGCCATATCCCCCCAAGAGATAACCCACCCATCAAGACTTATTTATTAAATACATGTCCCGAAGTCCCAATGGGAATGGAGACCATTAAATAGACCAAAGGACCAAAAACATTCCCAAAGACCAGTGAAGCTTCTACCTATTTCATTCCTACATCACCGCCTAATTACGTCAAGCCTGCGTCATTGTATTCTTGTGTCATGCCTATATTACCACTTGCTTGCATCATGCCTGCATTACCACAAAGCAATAGAAATTCACCCCCACTAGGATTTGAACTCGATATTGATGAAGTATTACTCTAAAATTATTTATTAATGACATTTTTACCAATTTTGTCTTTTTAAAAACTGGGTTGAATGAAATATTCTTTTTTGTTTTTCAAATGAGGTACTTTTTAACCTTTTTACAAAAAAATGTGAAAGGATTTGTTTTTAAATTATGTGGCATGGAATAATTTTACTGGAATCATGAATAATATTTTCTTTTGTGATTAATTTATAAGTTTACAATTTTCTCTTCAAATAAAAGGTTTTTATTTATATTTTCGAAGTTATAAAAACAAGAAATTTCAAAGTGATAAAGGTATTTTCCTCAATAATATTCAAATGATATTTTTAAAGTGTTTTCATATATTTAAATATCCTTTGTTGAATTTATAATTTTCTGAGGTTATCCTCTTATGATACTATCTAATAAACTTTATTTTATGGATTACTATTAGTCTGAACGGAGATGTACTATTTTGATACCATTGGTCATATTACCCTAGATGGTTTATGATTTTGTTAATTGATTGGGTAATTATGGAAATTTCATATTCAAGAATTAATATGAATTTTTATATTGATTATGTTTAACCTTTTATATATAAGGAATTAATTTTACTTAATAAGTTATGATGGCCTTTATATCCCTAAGATGATTTAGTAGGTTCATGATACAAACTAGTTCGACTATTGGATGAGGTCTTAACCATATATGTAAGATGTCATAGCATGATGTCTCAATAGAAAGTTTCAGATGTTTGGCATTATAAATTCTATCATTATGAACTCCCTTATTATTTTTCTTGTGATTATTTGAATAGTTTTTATTTCCATGGATAAATCTTAGCTCATGTGAGTATTTTTGTGGAATTATTTAATTATGATTTAGTTTCTTCCATATTATTCATTCTTTATTTAGATTCCATTGTATTCATACGAATACATATCATATAATCTTATATATTTCTTATAATTTTTCCCTGAGATAACAAGATGTGTTTTATTATTAACATGCATGGATATTGTAAAGGGAATAGTTATTTTCTAGAAGAAAATACTATTTTGTATTTTACGTTTTCAAATGTAAATGTGAAATTCAAGTATGCATCTAGTTCACTAAGGTTACTAAAATATTCAGTCATTTGGGATATAATTTCGTGTATCTAGTGAAAATTTAATAAAATAACCACTGGATCTAGTATTCTTGGGTCATGTTCCTTATAGTTGGTATTAGTGAAATTTTAGTAGAAACATTTGGAACAAGATTTAGGAAAACCTAGATCAATTAATGTAACCTTATGACAGACTTTGAGAATATTCCCAAATAAAGAAAGCATATTATTCTAAAATTAGTTATACATAAGTTTTTCAATTTATGTTAATTTTTTCCTTAGTTTCAAAATTATTCATGTAATCTGGTGTATTCCATTGTTTATAAATGATGTCTAGTAGAAGGAATAAAATCAGTATAAATGAATGTAATCTATGTAGCAATTTACCTCCTAGTCAAGATAATGAATATCGTGCTTGATCTATAGTTATAGATGAGAAATGTATAACTATATTTTGATACCTGACTCAGGTTATGACCAATAACCTTTCCTATATGGATCGTACAACTAATACAAAAAAAGGTGTAATAATTTTAGATTGTTTCATGCGTCAATAACATCTATCATTCAATAGAACTAAAAATCCATTGGCTTCATAAGAATGGATAATTTCTTTAAATAATATATATTTCTCACTTTGGGAAGTGAAAAAAAGGATATGGTTGATATGGAACTTTAGCATCTATCAAGGTATTCAGATCAATGGTGGTCGTTAATTGTTAATACTAAAGATGTTGAGGAGATATTTAGCATGGAATAGAAGGATTTCAAGGAACTTTTCTTAGAAAAATATTTTCCAAAAAATGATATTATATGAGGAGAAAATTACTAAATCTAAGAAAACATTAATATGAAAATGTTTCTATGTATGAATGTATATTTAAAAGGTTAAAAAGGAATGCTTTAGAGAACTTACATAATACAAAGAGAAAGATTGACCATGTATTTTATCATCATAAACTAATCCTTTTGAAGGGAACTATTCACTCAAACATTATCATCATATGATGATATAGAATCATCTTATATCAACATTGAGGAATAATTCTCTAAGTAATATGGTTTTGAAGGAATGAAAGATAATATTAGGAAAGAAGAGAAAAAATCGATATAAGGAAGAAGAAAAAGAAGGATTTTCCCACATATGATAATTTGTGGACCCTATTACTTGTTTTAATGGAATATAAGTTTTCTTCAAGTTTGGAGAGAAAGTCCATAAGGCACATTAATTCAAGGGTGATAAATAAACCTAAAACATTTAGTGTTTCAACTGTATGAATTTGAGACACTATAAAAAAATACCCCAATCTTCAGGGGATTATATATCAAAAGAAGAAAAGGTATCAAGGTCAAGCCTATGCTTTTACTATAGTTGAAGTGGATTGATTATAGTGATTGTGTAATTGGATTCAATAATATTGGTGTAGAAGTATTTTATCAATGAAATTATATTTATAGGAATAATTAAATGTAGGAGGATTTTTCTGGATTAGTTTTTATTTAAGTATTTGAAAACTTCTGTTGAATAGTATCGCTAACCAATAAAACTGACTTAGTAAAAATGTGAGAGTTTTGGAGATTACATGAATTAGGGAAATGTAACCATTAATATTTTTATGATGTTGAGTTAATAATATTTAGTTATGATAAATATAATATTGACATTGGATAATAAAATGGGATAGTATTGGTGACCTTGAAAATGGATGGTGATTTGATGTCAAAGTATTTCATGATGGATTTTACTGTATTTTTTTTATATATTTGATAATATGAGATAAAGCGGGAGATATTTCTAGGAATCATTCATGTTCTAATTAATGTTTTATGGCGATTTATGTTTTTACCATGTTTTAGGAGAATATTTGATAAAGTTATTTACTTGCGACATTGATTGATAATTTATGGGGGATTAATGATAAGTTGATTTTGGAAATTCACTGACCTAAATTTTTGGATTTTTGAATGTGGGCTGACATATTCAGTAGAATAATACTTATTGAATGGATGAAGTTGAACTTTGGATATTATTGAGGTTAAATTATGATTTATCATATTGGATATCCTATTTTAAATTTTTTTTATTTTAGTAAATTTTCTTAGGTATAGGGAATAAATTATGGATCTTATGATTCATTAAAATATTATCTTAGTTCTTCAGCTTTAAAAAATTCAAATTAAATATTCATTTCTAGGAAATAGAGATGAAGTTGAAACTCATTTAAGAAAAACCTTAGGATGAGATTGTGATCATGAAATGTAAATAAATAAATTAATATTATTTTATTGAGTGATTTATCTGGATAGAAAAAGAATCCGTTGAGTTTCAAAAATATACTTGGAAATGAAACTGTTATCTATTTCCTTTTATTATTGAGAAATCAATGACCTTTTTACCCATAATTAATTTATATATTTGTGATGGTTAAAATTCTCATGAAAATTATCTCTATCATTTTATTAGGCATTAAATTTCTCTTCTATGTTCATATTTTCACTTCCCAGGGATTTTATCCTTTTTTAAAAAATAATTTTGTGATGACCTTCATATTTCCATTTATCTCTTTTTAAGAGGATGTTTTATAAACCCTTTTTATGATCCAAGTTTTCCACAGAGGTATTTCAAAATGTCAAACCATTTATTAACAAATACATGTTCAAAATTTTAGGAAAAAATTCATTTAAGGGGAGATAATGTAATACTATGATTTTCTAAAAGAACACTATGTTTGATAACATAAAACACACGCCACACCGATCCAAAACGAACCCCAAAATGTTATTATTTAAATATGGCTGTTATAACCTAATCATTGAACTTGAAGGTATGAATAGTATTATTTAAATTATTAAATATATGTAATGTAAATACACAATATAAATTCATTTATTAGTACTTTGGAAATAAGTACTCAAATTTCAATAAAGATATTTTATGCTTCAGAAATACGCTTTCTTCAAAAATGATTTTTATTGAGTTTTGTAAGAAAATATTACATTTAATTTCTATAAATTATAAAAATTTTATTTTATCAAAAATATCATCTTTTAAATCATCATATCAAGATTAACTTAGGGTAGAATTTTTATATTTTTTCTAAAAAGATTGATTCTCCAGTAAAAAGTGAAAAATATCATTTTTATTGAAAACCATATTTTTGATTTCAAGAATTGAAAAAGATACATTTTATTTTGATTTAAATGTTAAATTAGTTCTATAGTATTATTAAAAATTTAATTAAGTTCATTAGAATCAATTTTATGATTGAATTTGGTATAAAAACATTTATATACATAAAAACAACTTTTATAAGAAACCGATTTTCAATACATTTTGTGTTATTATTTTAAATTAAATTATGATAATTATAGGTATTTAATTTGATAAAATTTATTCAATTTTTAAATAATAAGGGTAAAATTCAGTAAATAGTCCCCTTTTATATTTGGCCTATATGAATAGTAACGATGGTAAAATTTATCAACTCGTTAAAGTGTAAATCAAGTAAAACTAGGTTAAAATTAATTGATAAGGTAATAAATTATCATCCATAATCTTATTTTATGTAATTAATTAGACCCTTATCACCATATGATATAAAGTTAAATTTTTTAGGGACACTTGTCCATGAAAATGACCAATATAATATTTAAATCAAAGAATTTTACAAAATGTCACTCTTTTAGTTTTAAATATATATTTTGTGTCCACATAGGGGAAAAAGTTGTGAATGAAAATAAATTTATATTTTTATCATAATAAACCTATTTTAATATTTTAAATTTATTTATATTTTTAAGTATTATATTACTACCTTAAATACTTGCACAACGCTAATGTAGCATTTATTTAATAGTAGAAAAATAAAAAATATGATACTAAAAATATTAAAATTTATAATAACTTGGGTGATTTATATTATTAAATGATTTTTTAGATGAATATGATATATATTAATGTTTAAATTAGTTATATTATAAATCCAACTTTGTATTTATATAATTGAAGTCAAATTAAATGAGTGTTGTCAAAATTGAAATTAATGATAGTTTATCAAAATAATATTTTATTAAATTATTTAAAAATAATTTAAATATTTAAAGAGGAAAATTTGGATAACATATTTTACAAAATGTTATACCTTTTACATTTATGATCCATTATAAACGTATATAAAAAATTATATATTTTCTAGATTGAAAAAGATGTTATCAGAGTTAATGTTAAAAAAAGTCAACTAAGGGGTTAAACAAAAATATAAGGCTTAAACTAACAAAAAACATTTTTTAATATTATTTTATACTATTTCAACCATATATTATCATTGGTTCAAATCCCCAACCATTTTAAAAAATTTGGTCTATAAAATGACTTTATTATAATTTAATCTTTTAAAAAATTCGAAAAGTAACCCTCACCTCAATTATAAAAGGACACCCATTCTTTCACTAATTTACACCTATTTGAGCAACCTATATCTAAAAATAAATACCCATTAATATTATAAACATCCTTATCCATGTTTTTAGGTGCTGGTATCCCTAAAATACTAACCTTAACTTCATTAAGAAAGGATCTAAAGAAGGTCTCTTGAAGAAGAGGTAATTGTCTTACCCAGCCACTTTCAATTTCTTTTTCATTATACCTATTTTAAGTTTATTGAATTTATAATAAAATAATAACTTAAGTAAAATCAATATTTTTAAAATTTATTATGATTATGTAACCTTCATTACACACCCTTTTCCCCATCAAATGGAAAGTGAAAGTATCACTCTTGCCTATGTACGACTTACCATCTCCACATAGAGATACAATTCATTTATCATAAAAATATTTTATGGATGGGTATTATGATGTGTTTAATGTTTATATATTATAATTATGAAATTATTATTCCTCTATAATGATAAAATCATATCTAATTTCTTACCTTCCAATTCATTAGGAAACAATATCATCGCTCAAGCGTGTGTGTTGTCTACCACCTTTATGAAACGATGTGATTTCTTTTAATTTATATTTTACATGGATGATAATAAGGATAGATTTTATGAATATTTATAATATATATGATATAATAATTATTTTGTAATTTTTTTATTTCTTTTGTTCCATCCTCCGAAAAGTGAAAACAACGTTCATGTTCATCTACGACCTACTGTCTCCATGAATGGTGTAATTCATTTTATATATTAATATTTTACAGATTAATATAAATATGTATATAATGAATCTATATTAAATTTATATATTTATTAAAATTATTGATATTATGTAACCTTTATAAAATAATAAATTCAGAATCTACTGAACCAATACATACATGAAAATAATAATAGTTGTAACCCAAAATATTGATTTTTGAAAAAGAATTGTTAATAAGTGGGTTATAAATATTATAAGTAATAAAAGTTATTATATATATGATCATGGTTCTGCAATTGATTTATAATTAATATAAAATTTTTATAAATGAGTTTCAAACACATATAAATAAAATTAGACTTAAGGTAAGAGTTTATTTCACAATATCATTATTATTTGGGTTTTTTTTATATTTAACTCACTACTAGTGGAATAATAATTTTCTATGTCCAAATTTTCATTAATTATTTTTAAAGAACATTTCCAATAATTTCTAATGATTTATTAATTGAAATTTTACCAATGTTTTACTTCTTACAAAATGGTTTGAATGTAATTTTCTTATCATTTTCTAAACAAGGTAATTTTATTTTACAATGGCATGAAAGGAATATTTTTTAACTAATTTGACATGAATGGATTTTATTAATAGCATTAATATTTTTTTCTTGTAATATTCATTTACAATTTTATTGGGATGATTTCAAATAAATTTTCTACCTTCATATTTGTAAATTTTTAAAAATAATTAATTTTAAAGTGAAAAGGGTATTTTCCAAAATAATTTTATAAATATTTTTTAAAGTATTTTCTTATTTTTCAAAATACTTTATTGAATATTAGGATTTACTGAGGTTATTCTATTATGATACCATCTACCACATTTTAATGGATGGTTTAAGATCAGTTTGACTAGGGATGTACTATTTTGATACCTTTATTCATATTATTATGGATGGTTTATGATTATGCTTATTGATTATAGTAATTATTTATATTTCATATGCTATTTAAATTATGAATATTTATGTTTGTTATGATTCTACACTTTCATATGCAGAATTCATTGGACTTAGTATGTGATGGTAGGGGCCTACTATATTCCCTTTATGCATCGACAGGTCTCATGAGACAAACTAGTTTGGGTATTGGTTGAGGGATTAACCATTTATTTAATATTTCTTGGAATAAAGCCTCGAAAATAAGTTTCAAATATCCAAAATTTGGAAATTCTTTAATATTGAACTCATTTTTTAATGTACATTTGATTATTTGAATAGTTTTTATATTCATATAGATGTTTTGGCTCATGTGATTATTTATTTGGGCCTATTTTGTTATAATTTAGTTCCTACCATATTATTTTTATGTTATTTATCATTTACTATATGAATATGCTTATTGAGCATTTGACCTCTGCCCTTTATTTTTTTTATTTTCTCTAGGATACCAAGAAGTGTTTTATGATTAATACACAAGGATCTATTAAAGGGTAAAATAATGTTCTCATAGAAAATACTATGTTGTATTTTATATTTTCAAATATAAATTTGAAATTCAAGTATGTATCTAGTTCCCGAATATTACTAAGCTATTCAATACTTTTGATACGATTAATTATATCTAGTGACATTGTGAGGTTTAGGATATATTGTAGACTATGATTGGTCGGTGTCATAAGCTATAGTTATTCCACAACATTATAATATATATTCTATTTTCTTGTATGATTGGAGGCTCCCTAATTAATGATATATATATATGAAATATAATTTCATGAAAATTGAATATTTCTATCATGTGGTATGATAGTGTTTATATTACAAGGCTATGAATTGAGAAATCATATGGTGTGGTCATTGTATTGTAAGGAATACTTATAGGATAAGCCTGAAACTTCCTATCCATGAATAATATACCATGATTAATTTATAATCGAAAAAATATTTATTTGGAATCCAAACATTAGTATTTAATATTCATAATTAATATTACATAAAAAATATCATTTAAGGATCTATTATATATGATGTAATGTGAGGGAGTTAATATATTACTGAATAAAATTCATGAAGTAGTCAAAGCATTAAATCATGCACCAAAACACATGAGTTAATATATAAATTACTATGGTACATACTTAAGGATATATAAAGGAAACAACCATTCAATGATAATGGGATGTATGGTTTCTTAGGGCTTGTACTCATCTTCATATCACCCAAAGTTCTTTTTCTTCTACTTACCTTATGTTCAATGTCCTAGAATGTTGTAGATAATGATGGATTCCATTCATGTGATGGATATTAGGGTATAACCTATAGATACCTCAAAAGGTGGGTAATCTATTCACTAAGACTCCAATAATCTTCTTCAAATCCATGTGATTGTGATTGGGATGGTGAAATGGATTTTTGGTGAAAGGTAAGAAATTTCCCTAATCTTATTCATTTGTATAACATGTGATTTAATTTATGTTAATAATGATGATATTGGTCTTGGGATTTTGATAATTTCTATATATTGTTGTAAGTGTTCTTCTACCTATTATAAATTTAACTCATTTGTGGTATATTTCCTTCACCATTTGAGCCTTATGACATGATGTTCCTATTCCCTTTTTTCCCACTTCCCTTTAGCGATTCCATGATATTTATTTTGGATTTGAGGGTGTATCCTTTTGTTAATCTTTTCTATCAACCCTTGATATTCCTCCAAGGTTTTTTTAGTTCCACTAGGTTGATACCAATTTATAATTTTATAAACATGAAACAATAAACACTAAAATACTAATTAGTATAGGTATTTAATGTCCGCAAGGAAAAGGTTATACAATAAAACAATTTAATAAAAAATACCTAACTAATAATTCCATACAGCTAAAAATACATGAAAAATGAAAGAGAAAATTATGATGATATTTTAAAGTTCAAGAAATATAAAAATATTCTCATTAATTAAAAATCCTAGTTTATAAAGTATAAAGGAATTAAATAATGAAATAGAAAATATGAGTATATGGAATTGAATCTATGTGAATCCAATTTTCATGGTAGACACTTTTTATCCTAAAAACATCCTAGTTATCTTGGAAATATACCTATGTTTATTAAGAGGATAAGTGATCCAAAAGAATTTTTAAACATAGTGATCAAATCACTCTATAGAATAGAAATATTCACCCTCTATCCAATGAATTAATAACATTAATACCTCACTTATCACATAATGATCTTTCATGAATAACAAAAAAAGATAATTGGGAGATAGAGTGTGAAATAAAGACCCATATAAATTTCATTGAAAAATAAAATACATTAACAAATTAAATCCCCGTTTATTATAATAACATAGCATGAAGGTCTACCCCTCATGATTTCCATGAGGGGGTAGGAAAATAAAAAACTATTATAATCATCAATAAGTAGTTCTAGATTCTATAATAAGTCCAACAGATCCCCAAAATGTTTTATTATACCCTTTTATAGTCTCTAAAACTTCCATATTTATATTTTCAAAAACCCTTGGCCTTAGATTTATGCTTCACCAAAATACCCTCTTTAATTTATAAAAGTGATCCATGATTAGTCCCCCTCATTATTCTCTAAAAATATCACTGGATAAAAATATTTCTAGACTTAAACCCATCCACCATGATGATATAATTTTTATTTATCAGTTTTAGTGGTTCTTTTCATCCCTCATAACTCCCCACATGATTCTTCCACTATACTATGTTGTAATAATTTTTTTCTATTTTCTAACCATTTTAAAATGTTCTTCACACACCATTCTTACAAAACTTTACGCATACATGAATACGTTTTGTTGGTTGTTTTATCATCATAAAATACTTTTCAACATTTTGTTCTCACTCCATGTCATTTTTAGGATATTTTAATGCATTTCCATCATGTATCCTTCACGGTGGCCCTATCGAGCTCTCGTGGTGTTCTCCATCTTCCTAATATGTGGAGTGGATATAAATTGTGCTTTTAGTGGTGATAGTGGAATTATTTGGTTGTGGAAGTGGTGAAGACGAGTGGGGGATGAGGTGAAGTAGTGGTAAGCTATCTAAAACTTGGGTGGTGCAGGTGCTAGTTGGAAACTTGTTGTTTTTTATAATGAACAACTATAATGCTTATGTTATCCCACATTAGAGTTTCACATGATTGGTGTAAGCTTAATAATATTTGAAACGATATCCACACCCTAGAAAACATGTGAGTAGAAATAGTGGGCTACTATTAACATCCTATACTAGCCCACATGCGAGAGGTTATCTATCATGTTCCCATATGCCCACATAATCCATACGTGACCTTATTCTCCTCTATTCACACATGCACTACTGATCTTCCCTACACTGATCTATGTGGGGAATTTTCTAGGAATGACCATTATTTCATTGAGGCTTATCCAATTAAACCTTGGGGTAGTTATGTTTCTTTCTCTCTGGTTGAGGGATGACCTTACATTAGAACTATTTTTTCACTCTTCATAAATTCCTTTGCTAAATTCTTGAATCCAAGCAGTGCTGCAAAATAAACATTTTTACCAAAATAAAATATTTTATTAAAATAATACATATTTATATTAATTTGAATTTAATTTCCAAAACACAATGAAAAATATTATTTAACGAAAAAATAGTTAAAAAATTTTAATTTAAAAGAAATAACAATTAAATTAAAAAATTAATTAAATTAGATACTAAAAGATAAATACATGGAATGGTCTTATAAACCCCCCAATAATTAGACTCATACATGTCCACAATGATGAAATACCAATATATTTACAAATAAATACCACCTTACAATGATTTAAATAACAATTTTAAAAATATTTAATGATTTTTCACGAGGAATAAATTTTTAAGTATCACATATAAAAACCACATCAACAACCCATTTTTCATAGAAATATAGTAAAAATTCATTTTAATTTCCCTAGTTGGAAATGAAAATTATTCTCCTTTATTACATTTATATTTTTTAATTCATCATCAAAGTGAATTACACTTTCAATTTACCTCACTTTGAATTTATTTCACTGATTATTGAAGGTACATATATAAATATTGTTTTCCTCATAATTCAAGTACATGTACCTTACCATGGGGTTGAAATAAATCTATGATATCCACCCTTAGATAAAAAAACACAAATAATCATGACTAAATATAAATAAGGATTCAGTGCCTTTGAGTATTTGTGTAGGTAGTTAACTGATGTAAAAAAATTAAATCCCAAAAATGAGGTTTTTCTCTAAATAATTTGTCATGATAATAAAAAACAGTTCAATAATTAGAATCAATTTATAAATTAATATCCCAACATCTTTAAAAATAAATCAAAGGTCATAAAGAAATGAATAATGTACAATGAAAGATATTCACCAAATAATTTTTCTCTACTTTTACTATTTTTTCTTATTTTATTTCATTTTTTATTCATTTTTTTTTGAAATTTCACTAAGGATAAATCTAAAAATAATCTCCCAAAAACACATGATCTCTTAATTAAAATAATTTTAATATTTATAAAAATATTATTAGTTAAGTAATGGTGATTTTTGACAAATCCAAGACACAACTATTTTTTCCTAAATTATTTCATTTTTTCAAGAGGGATAATAATGATTATAATGGATGAAAAATCATGAAACTTAACCAAATACCATGAAATATCCAAATATTCTAAACAAATTAAATTATCCCCTTCCACCAAAGGCAACCACTTCCCCACACTTGAATTAATGAATATCATAAAAAATGTAAGAGTAGGGTATGGAATGATAAAATTGACTTATAATTTAAGTGTTCCTTGTAATGTCTCTAATTTTCCGTTTATAATTTTTAAATATTATATGAAATTATTTCGAGACCGAGCACGAAGACGGCACATCATTCCGAGGTCCAGTGAGCCCGGAATGGTGGTTTGAACGTTTTTTAGTTAAGTGAGTCGGCACTTGTGCGCGGTTGTGGCAGTTTCCAAACAGATGCCCGAATTAAAAATATGAGCGCACTGTTGCGTCCGGGACGACGAATTTACCTAAGAATGAGGCTAACCTCGACCAGTGTGGGTCGATGGAAAAAAGTTAATTTTCGAACGTTTTAAGTAAAATAAAATAAAATAAATTAACTAGTTTATTTTATTTCATTTAAGGAAACAACCGCTGCAGCGCGGTAACAAAGCAACTGTTTCCTAAATTAATGGCACATCATAATAACTTCAAAATGGCGAGTCAATATCATTAATGCTGCCGCATAAATTAAATGACAACTTGTTTCCCATTTTTAATGGGCTAAGCAATTGTACATCCTGGGAAACGTAGAGAGAGGAACCTCTGCAGAATCCACAGCGCGTTGGAGAAAATTCTCGACGACGAACGACAATGGATCGAAACCTAGGATCATTGCGCCGACGTTGAAGGATCTCGACGGCAATGGCAGCACGAAGCCTTCATCAACGATTGATCCATTCGAAAGGTAGGGGTTGTTATTTCAATTTATTTTTCCTCATATTTGAGTTTAAACGACGAATGCGGATCAACCATGAACAAGTTGATCTGCGGATTTGTGCATTCTTGCGGGAGGGTTTTCTTTGGGATGATTTTGGGGAATTGATTCATGCGTTATGTTTTTGTTGATTATTTCTCCGTTTAAGCCTATTAACGGGAGCGAATCAACTCCATGATGAACGAAGACAGAGGTTCGTTCCTCATTTTGTTTATTTGGATTTCTTCCCCCTTCCTTCCTCGCGCGTTCTTCACGTTCTTAACGGGGTGACGAACAACGGATCGTTGAACATCTGTTCTACGATGTAATGAGCCCAAATCGAATTTTTGACACCGCAACGACCTTGTGGAGGTGTGGCGACGATGGCGGACGACAAATCAAACCGGATCAGAAAGAGCCGTATTTCAAGCATTCTTCGTGCGGAAAGATCGGAACACTTTTTCGTAGACGAAGTGAGGCCCGAAAATGATGGAAGTGGCTTCATGGTGCCTGGGCGACCAGAACCTGGAAGTTTTGTGGCGATCAGATGGCCGGATCGATGATCAGAGCACCACGGGAGGCGCACCGGTGAAGGGCACCGTTTCTGGAAATTTCCAGAATACACAACGCGTACTTCCGAAGAACATGCCGTGTAGTTCTAGTAGTGGAGACTAGGGTTTAGTGGTTAGAGAAGAAGCACACGACGTGTGACCCCGGTCACACGGCATGTTGGACCTTCCCCGAAGCTCGGTGTGTACTTTGGGTAGTACACAGACACATGATGATCTACACGGCTTCAGGCAGTACGACGTGTACAGCTCGACAGAGGAGGCTACACAGAGCTCGGTGTGTATCCCGGGGATACAAAGAAATGGGATGGTGTAAACGACCGTGTACTCCATCACCCGTCCTGGTGAGGTCAACAGCACGGGTCAACCCGTGTGAAGATTGCATGGGTTGGAGTACATGGGTTGGTGACCGTGTATGTGCACATGGCCAGAGTACACGGAGCCAACCACAGTGACCCAGACATGGCGTGTACTCCGTATTACACACCATGTATAAGGTTTTCTACATGACCAGCCTCACGACATGGGACGTTGTACATGGGCAGTACCCGGGGTCAGACAACACGGTGTGTATCATTTCTACACATTGTGTACTTTTTTGGAAAACGGCTTGGTCCTTTTGTTCACCGTGCCTTGAACATCTTTCGTTTGGGTTAGTGCACCTTCTTCTTGTTCCCCTGAAGGTCAGACATCATTCCCTCATGCAGGATTATGATCCCTTCAGCAAGACTTTCTGTGGTAGAGTCAGGCATCCATCCTAGAGGCCCAAATCGAGGTCCTCTATCCATTCCAGACCCTAGGTAGAGTCAGACATCGATCTGAACAACTCTACCGGGCGTTGATCCTCTACCTAGCAGGTGAATTCCGGATGAGTCACAGTATCCGCCATGGCCCTAGCAGTGATCCTCATCTGTGTATCGAGATCTTTCCCACTCAGGAGTGTGTCTCTTGTAATGAGTGATTCTATCTATCATAACCCTTCCACTCAGGAGTGTGTCTCCCGTAATGAGTGTAGACATCTCTCGTGATGGTTCCCGACGAACTTCTCTTCCCAGACGGACGTCATCAGAGCTATAAGACTCGTGGAGTGTGTTCTCCCGGAACGATCACATCACGGAATCTTCGGACGGAATCCTTTGCGGGGGTATGCGGCCGTGTGACTTGTTTTTAGACCATGAGTCTGGGTTTTGAGTATATCTGGTTTGTTTTATATGTTCTGTAAACATATACTATGCCTAGCTGAATGTACCTTTACTTTATGTACTGCTTTGTGATTTTCAGGGTCCTCTGCTGAGTATTGTTATACTCATCCCTGCACGGGCTTTGCCCGCACGTCTAGTGTCTTGTGTAGAAGAGCAACCTTTTGACAGAGTCCAGGGCGGACCAGGACAAGACCGAGCTTTATGAGTTCCCTACAGGCCATGGCGTTCCTACGGCTACAAGCAGCAGTCCCAGTACCTTTGTGCTTACAGGTTGGACTTTGCATTTTTCTTTAGACTCTTGTTTTTGGTGGGCTTGTATTCTGGCCCAGTTTACTTTTACAGTACTCTACCCTTCGTCGTACTCTATTGGTTGGGTTTAGTTGTATGCATGCATTTTTGTTCCTTAGTGTTTTTTTACATTCCAGTATTTGTGGGCTTGGAGATGTGTACATGTGTACAGGTACTTAGGCAATTCCTCCCATGTTAGTGATATGCCTACTCGGTGCTAGTCACTATCCCCTAGCCTATTGGAGGAGGGTTTGGGGATTCACGGTGCAGGCCCAACTAGGACGGGTCGTGACAGAGTGGTATGAGAGGAGGTGGGTTCTACCTTAGGACCAAGAGTCTGTGAGTTTGGTTTGGGGCAACAATGTTGAGTGTTTCGAGTTCAGCTTCCAGGCCAGAGACTCCAGTGTTGGTGCGGCGGCCGACGTATCCATACACTAGGGCTCTGATAACCTGCTTTTCGACTCGGTACATGAAAAAACTAGTTGCGGAGGAAATAAAGGGTACATGCATCATATAGGAATGGGATGCGTTTTCGATGTCCTTGGTGTCAGCTATCCAGATATAATCATTGACTGTGACACATCTTGTTTCATTACAGGATGCCTCCATGACATGTACCTTCTCGGATTCAGCAGCACGATCATGAGGATGACCCCCTCAGTGACGAGGCTTCGATACAGGGACCAGCTCCCCAGGCATTTCCACCGGGTGGTGCACCTGCTATACCACCAGTGAAGCAGCCAGTGGTACTTGATGTACCAACCGGCGAGGAGCGCATGATTACCGCACTCCATGAGTTTCAGAGATAGATACCCCTCAGGTTCTGAGGCGAGCCCGACCCTCAGGCGGCTGAAGACTGGCTTGAGGCAGTGACTAGCATTTTCCATCCAGTGAGGACACCGGTAGACCAGATGGTGATCCTAGGAGCGAGCCTTCTTCAAGGTTCGGTGGGACGATGGTGGAGTCTAACCACGCAGACTCACGATGAGGAGACTCTTTCATGGACAGAGTTTGAGCGACTCTTTAGGGAGGAGTTCTCTTCGGTTACGCTGAGAGTTGTGCGCATCCGGGAGCTTCTTCAGCTACAACAGGGTAGTATGACGGTGGATGACTATTCATCGAGGTTCACCAACCTCGCCAGGTACTCGATGGATATGGTTAGGGATTAGTACTTTAGAGCTCAAACCTTCGAGCTGTAGGATCGAAATAGTGATGTAGATGCTCAATTTACAAGAGGGGGGGGGGTGAATTGTACACTTTAAAAATTCCTTTGGAACCTCTAACACCAAATAAAACATGGAATATGGAGTGAAGTTATAAACTTCAAATCCTATGAACTTTCTTAAAACTGAAAAGAGATTCCAAAAGTAGGTTCCGGAAATATGGTTCCGTAAAGTGAAACTTAATCAAAAGATTACAAAATGAGATTCTACCATAAAGCGTATAGAATCTAAATGAATCAGAGTACAAGTAAGAATGTATAAGAAGGTTATACTTTCCTTACAATACAAAATACAGTGGAAAATAAACAAGTACTTAAACTACAAGTAACAAGATATAAGTCTTTTAACCCAAAGACAAGGGTATCCAACAACCTTGGATAAAGGTCCCTTGATTTATACATTCAAGCAAGTCTGTCTTACCCACACCAGGGTAATCCCTCGATACGAAAATCGGATTCTCTGTCTTGCTATCCCTGCAAGCCCTCAAATTCAAGGTAGTTGGCACCTCTGTCTTCCTCAGCAAGGAAGCCCTCGAACTTCAAGGTAGTCGGCACCTCTGTCTTCCTATCCTCGGAAGTCCTCGAATGTAATCACCAACATTCAGAGTCGCACAAAGAAAAAACTGAACAAGCAGTTCGGTACGCACAAAGCATGAAAAGCTTTCTCTCTCTAGAAATCTCCATAGCAGCGTGTGTTCTCTAGATTGATCAACTTCATTATTGTTTTTTAGGCACTTTCGAATGAGCTCCTATTTATAAGAAAATTTCCAACGGTCGGCTCCTTCTTCCAATGGTCATATTTTCCATGAAATTCGGAAGGACCTGTTTGCATGTAACTCAACCAATTGTTAATAAGAAACAGAATAGACGACATCGTTTATAACAAAATTTATATAACTTAATGTACGACATTGTTTTGGAATGAAGTATATGTAAGTAAAGGCTAATTAATAGTTCAGAGTGTAAGCAAGTCAAAGGTTTGGAGTCTAACCAAAATGAAGTTCGGAGTCTATGTTATGAAATGTTCGGATTCTATTTTATAGGAAATCAGAGTCTGGTTTCATCAGAGATCGGATTCTAAATCTGTAGAGTTCGGAGTCAAACTGCTTAAAAGTTCGGAGTCAAACTTCTTAAGCGTTCGGAGTCTAACTTCTTAAGAGTTCGGAGTCGAACTTCTTAAGAGTTCTGAGAACTTCTTAAGAGTTCGGAGTCGAACTTCTTAAGTGTTCAGAGTCGAACTTCTTAAGAGTTCAGAGTCGAACTTCTTAAGATTTCAGAGTCGAACTTCTTAAGAGTTTGGAGTCGAACTTCTTAAGAGTTCGGAGTGGATCTTCTTAAGAGTTCGGAGACGAACTTCTTAAGAGTTCGGAGTCAAACTTCTTAAGAGTTCGAATGAGAACTGCTTTAGAGTTTGGAGTCCAGAATTTGGATTAAAACTATTTTACAGATCACATCCATGATTCGGATCCTAAAAACAGAATGCTCCAACTTTTCATTATAAGCCTCTGAAAATTTGGTTGTGATTACAGTTTTTGATTTTAAAGGGAAAAATAACTATGTATAAGAAAATCTAGGTTAAGGTAAATTTCCTTAAAGAAGTAAATTTTCTTTATTTGAGTAAAAACTAATATTTTCTTAAGTATAAGGTGTTTGTGATTTTCAAAACAAAAAGTAATGGAAAAGTCATAAGGAAAACCTTATTGACTCAACAATCTCTCCCTTTTTGGAAAGCACAAACATCATTTTGAAAAAGTATATAAGGACTTTGAAAATTTTCATTAGACTATTAAAACTTATCTCCCTTTATTCATGGATAGAAGTGAATACAACTAACCCCCCCTTAGGCATTGAAACTCTAAGGATTGTATTCTGTGTTTCCGGAGTAGAGTTTTCATTATTGTAAGAAACAAAAACGTAGTGGGAAACTCCCCCTTTCCTTAAGGATATTTATCTCAGAAATTTTTCCTTTCTCCTCCTTAGGAATAGTTCTTTTTCCTTCTCCCCCTTTTTAATTTTCAAAAATAATTAAAGGGAATGGAAAATAAATTATGCTACCTAAAAAATTAGTATGTAACAAGATACAAACCAAACGGATAACCATTTCATTAGAGTTGGGGGAAAAAATTACAAGGAAAGACAACTACTACAAAAGATCGGAGTGGGTTCATTTGTCTTCCTTTTCCTTTGGAATAAGCTGCTTCAACAAGGCTTTGAGTTTCTTCAAGTCTCTTTGGTCTTCCTCTAGTTGCCTCTCCAAGGATTTTACCTTTTCTTCTTGAGCTTTTAACAACTGTGCTTGAGCCTCCAAGGCTTATTTTTGCAAATTCAACAACTCATCCTGCTTCTCCATCCTCTGCTGAAACTCAATCCAGAAATCTCTTTCGGTTTTCCAATTCTGAGATACTAAGTTAAGCTTTCCATTCAGATCCCTGACCTGCTGATTCCAGAAATTTTGTTCCTGGGTCAAATTCTCAGAAATTTCATTAACCTTTTTGTCCTCCATTTCAAAAGCACTTTGAACTTCAGCCTGAAAATTTTCAAAGTGAACTAAATCTTCTTCCACTCTCTTAGACCACTTGGTTACTTTACTACATGATTTCCTATGTACGTCATAATTGATCAGAAAACTTTTCTGTTCAGCTTCCAACTTCACAAACTTATCCATTACCATGGATAAAGAATTCGATTTTTGATTCATAGATTGTTGCAGCAACTGGCATCTAGAATCTATAGTTGGAAGAATCGGTATTATGTCCACCAGCTTTCTCAGAGATTGAACCAAAAAATCATGCCCGTGGGATGATGATTCCGAATCAGAGACTTCTTTTTGAGATTCCTCTTCTTCAACTGGAATCAGCTTCCTTCTAGAGGTACCACCAACCACTTTCTTTCTAATGATATCTTTAATAGGTGTCTCCATTAAAGTTTTCTTGCCTTTATCAGGTTTCGGAATGTATTTCACATTTGGATAAACTTCCTCAGGTTCAGAAACTTGAACAATCTGATCTTCATCTGGTTGCTGTCTTTCTTGTCCTTCTTCTAGAAATTTCCTTTGATAGGATTCTTCTTCATCAAACAGCTCATTATCTTTTTCTTCCTCTTGAAGTTTCTTGCCATCTTCCTCATCTCCCTTCGCTGGAGATACTATTTTTCTGGATTCGGCCTTATAATCCTGAATTTGTTTGATCAAGGTATCTAGATCTTCAATCTACTCTTCTTCCTCTACTTGTTCTACTTCTTCCTCAACTGCTTCAGCAACCTCCTTCTCAGATTATACTGTAGGTTCTTTACCCTTGTTCTTTTTCGGAATGACATAATTTTTCGCTGGCGTTTCTGGTAAAGAAGGTTCGGCTCCGAAAGTTTCCGGAACTGGAAGCCTTTCAGAAGCCAACTCTGTACCTTTTAGCAAAGATTGTACTAGTTCAGCTTCAGTCATCTTCTTCCTCAACTTCTTTTCCTTCGTTTGTCTTTCCATCTCCTCAGCAGCCTTTTCTTTTAGAGCTTTAGCCTCACCAGGATCGATTCCGAATTGAGGATCCCCTTCCTTCCTCATTTCCTTATCTTTCCTCCATTTTTCTTCAACTTCATCTGTATAGATTTTGTGCTTCTCCAGTTTGGGTGGTGCAGATTCAGTTTCTTTCGGCTGAGGAAATTCTTCATCAGTAACTACTTCCATAGACTTTATCTTCTTCCTTTTCTTTTTTAAAGGTTCTGGAGATTGTGTTTCTTTTTCAGCTGCTTCAAATTCTTCCACAGATAGGGGGTAAAATTCTCCGGATTCACTAGAAAATCCCATCTTTATTCTCTTAAATGTATCATCACTGACAAGCATGAGCTTGCAATTCCGGATCTTTGATTTGCAGGCAACTTTGAAAGATTCTAAGCATCAAACAATCAACTTTGATAATAAGGCAGGAAACATTATAATCTAAGCTCTCAGATTTCCTTCTTTGATATTCTTGATCGTAACCAAGACATGCCTTATCATATTTATCTTTCTTATATTTACCAAAAAATCTAAGACATATATATCACTCTTCTTCAGATTGTCTTTGTCTCCTCTTCTCGGAACCAGAAAACCTTGCACCCATAGTTGCAGTATTCTATTATTCGGAGTGAGCCGAGCAATCATAGTAGTTGAATCATCCTTAATCCCAAGACACTGTAGTGCTTTTTCCTTAATGAAACTTACTTGCACATCCGGAAGTTTGTGAGAGAAAAATTCAGCTTCTCCCTCATATGCTATACCGACCAGGCTTGCTGCCTTAGTGTAAGAAAGTTTATAAGTTTTTCCATAAGACTTAAAAGAAAATCATTCTCTACCATCTTCCACTAGGAAGGAAACAGACTCATAAAATTCTATCAACAAGTCAGTGTAAACTGGATCCTGTTTATCTGACTTGGCTATGCAGACGTCTTCCCATCCATTTAGTCTACATTTTTTCGAAATAATAGAGTCAAGCTTATAAAAATCCGGATGAAATAACCTTTCTCTGTAAACTATCTACTTTGAAATTGGTTTCATAGTTGACATATCTTGTGAAGTTGCTTCAATAGACATTCGGAGTGAAGTAAACTGTAGGATTCAGATTAGCTTTACAAGGTTCGGAACTGGCCTTAAGAGGAGAAGCAGGGCTTCAAGATGCAAAAGCTTGAAAACCGACGTGGGACGAGTCTCGGGACCCCCTTTTTATAGGAAAAGAAAATGACCGTTGGTCTTCCAATGGTCATCCAATGGTTGAAAATACTTTGATCTGATCTGACGGTTGAGAATAACTCCGAAAAAAAAATAAAATGACTCCGATCTTTTGAGGTTTTTTTTTTAAAAAAAATTATTCGGAATTGAGGAAAAACTAGAATCCAAACTAAACAAGGAAGATACCAGTAAGCAAAATTTGATTACAAAACTATAAGTAGGGAAATCATAACTTACGGATTGACAAGAAATATTATTTGAAATTGGTAATATTCTTCTTTAAAAAAAACTTTATTATGAAAAATCTAGTACAAAAAAAATGTTACGAAATGCCCAGTCCAAAAATATTCATTCTGAAAATTGTCAGTACGAGAAATCCATTCCGGAAGTTTTCAATATGAGAAAAAAATCCAATCCGGAAAATTTCAGTTCCGGAAATTTCCATTCCGGAAATCTTAGTTCCGAAAAGTTTGAAAACAAACTTTGAAAATTTTTGTTATTCTAACAAACTAATGTACTCCCCCAATGAAGAGGAGTTTATTACTGTAAGGAGACTTTTTCAACAGAAGGTTAATTAAGGAGGATTACCTTATGGTTATCATCCCTAACTTCTGTTTAATGTATTCAAATCTATCAGAAGGCAAAGATTTTGTGAAAATATTAGCAAGTTTATCTTGTGTTCTGATAAATTGAAGAATGATATCTTCTTTATGTGTGTGATCCCTAAGAAAGTGATGCCTAATATCTATGTTTTTTTCACGGGAGTGATGTGCAGGGTTCTTACTTAGGGCAACGGCACTTGTGTCGTCACACAAAATTTGAGTTTTAGTAAAAATCAAGCCATAGTCTGTGAGTGTGTGTTGCATCCACAACACTTGAGCACAACAACTTCCAGCTACTACATATTCAACTTCAGCCGTGGAAAGTGCTACAGAATGTTGTTTCTTGCAGGACCAAGAAACTAACGAATCTCCTAAGAAATGACAAGTTCCGGATGTACTTTTTCTATCCATTCTACACCCACCAAAATCAGCATCAGAAAATCTTTTTAAAACAAAATCATTTCTAGAAGTATAAAATAATCATAGATCCATGGTTCCCTTAAGGTAGCGAAAAATTCTTTTTACTACCTTTAAGTGAGATTCCTTAGGATTGGATTGATATCTTGCACATAAGCATACTGAGAACATTAAGTCTGGTCGACTAGCAGTTAAGTAAAGTAAACTTCCTATCATACCTCTGAAAGATGTTTGATCTACTGTTTCCCAGTTTCATCAAGATCTAAAGAGTTTGAGGTACCAATGGGAGTACCTATACTCTTAGTATTTTCATAACAATACTTTTTAATATGATCTTTAATATACTTATGTTGAGATATATAGGTTCCTTCTGGTTTTTGAGAAATTCTAAAACCAAGGAAAAAAGTTAACTCATCCATCATACTCATTTCAAACTCAGATTTCATTAGACTTGAAAAAGAGTCGGTCAAAGATTGCTGAGTTTAGACAAATATGATGTCATCAACATAAATTTGAACAATCAAGACATTTTTCTTATCTTTATTTATAAAAAGGGTTGGATCTGCATTTCCCTTAACATAGTTTTTTTGAAGCAAAAATCCAGTGAGTCTATCATACCATGCTCGTGGGGCTTGTTTAAGACCATACAAAGCTTTGGTAAGTCTAAAAACATGATCATGATGTTTTGTATCTTCAAAGCCAGGAGGTTGTTCAACAAAAAATTCCACTTGAACGTAACAATTAAGAAAAGCACATTTCACATCCATTTGAAAAAGTTTGAAATTAAAGAAAGCTGCAAAGGAATGTAGAATACAGATAGCTTCAAGTCTAGCTACTGGAGTATAGGTTTATTCATAGTCTATTCCCTATTGCTGATTATAGCCTTTAGCAACAAGTCTAGCTTTATTTATTACTATGACTCCATTTTCATCACATTTATTTCTGAAGACCCATTTTACTCCAATAAAAGAAGTTTCCTTAGGTCTTTCAACCAAGGTCCAGACTTTATTCCTTTCGAATTCATTTAGTTCATCTTGCATTTCTTTGATCCAATCATCATCACCTAAAGCTTCAACAGTGCTTTTAGGTTCTAATTAGGAAAGAAATGCTAGATGTTCTACTTCATTTCTTAAGGAACTTCTAGTCCTTACAGGTTGATTTACATCACCAATGATACTATCACTAGGATGATTCTTAAGAAACACTTGATTTGGGTTTTGTAAAACCTGTTCATCAACATAGGGTAGAAAGTCTTCTGGGGTAAATGTTTCAGAAGTATCTTCTAGAACATTATCCTTATCAGAAGGTTCTTCTATCAAAGGTTGATAATCAGTTTTTGAAAACACATCCGAAGATGTAGGTTGAGGTGGTTTAAAAACAAAAGGATCTGACTCATCAAATTTTACATGTACTGTTTCTTCAACAGTACAAGTATTTTTATTAAAAACACTATATGCCTTAGAGGTTGTGGAATATCCTAAGAAAATCCCTTCATCAGATTTTGGTGCGAATTTATGTTGGTTATCTTTAGTATTTAGAATAAATACTTTGCAACAAAAAACCTTGAAGTAGGATAGTCTTGGTTTTCTACCATTTCATAACTCATAAGGAGTTTTATTAAGAATAGGTCTAATCAAAACTCGATTTATAGTATAACAAGCAGTACTTACAGCTTCAGCCCAGAAATGTATAGCAATAGAATATTCACTCAACATGGTTCTAGTTATATCTTGAAGAATTATATTTCTTCTTTCAACTACACCATTCTGTTGAGGAGTTCTAGGTGCTGAAAAATTGTGAGTAATTCCTTTTTTTACTACAAAAAGTTTCAAAATCAGAATTTTGAAATTCTCCTCCATGATCACTAAGAATAGTTTTCAATGCAAGGTTTTTCTCATTTTTAACTTGAGCTATAAAACTTTTGAAATAAGAAAAAGCTTCAGACTTTTTTTCTAGAAAATAGACCCAAGTAAATCTAGTGTAATCATCAACTAGAACAAACACATAGTATTTTCCTCCAATACTTCCAGTTTGTGTTGGACCAAAAAGATCCATGTGCACTAACTTTAATGCATCAGTTGTTGAGACTTCACCAATGGATTTAAAACTAGATTTATGTTGATTTCCATATTTACAAGGATCACAAACTTTAGAAGAATCAAATATAAGGTCCGGTAGATCCTTAACTAGTTTCTTCTTAGAGAGTTTACATAGGTTCCTAAGATTACAGTGACCTAGTCTTCTATGCCATAACCAGGAGTGATATTCCATAGCACTTATGCAAGGTAAATCTTGGCTTCTGAGGTCTTATATGTTCAGAGTGTAAACATTCTATTGCCTCTTGGCTGAGTGAATAAATTCATCCTTGGAATTGTGAACTAAACACTTATCATTCCTAAAATTCACAAGGTAACCTTTATCACATAACTGACTTATGCTAATGAGGTTGTGCTTAAGACCTTTAACAAAAATAACATTTGAAATCAAGGTTTTACCAAGAAGAACAATATTACCAATACCAACAATCTCTCCCTTAGCATTATCTCCGAAAGTTACCTTTCCTCCTTTCGTTTTGATAATCTTTTCAAAATAGCTTTTGTTACCAGTCATGTGTCAGGAACATCCACTATCCATGTACAATGTATTGTTACTGGTACTCTCTTTATTTTCCTGCAATTAAGAAGAGAATTAGAATTTCGAAACCCAAACTTGCTTGGATCCTAGATTTCCTGATAATAAAATTTTAGGTACCCACACCTTCTTTGAGAAATAAGCTTTGTGAAATCCTAAAGATTTGGTTTTGTTTAAGGAACAATTCTTTGCCCAGTTACCACCACATTGACACTTGGTACAAAATGGGGCACTTTGAGGAACAAAATAATTGTTACTAAAAATTGGTTTTGCATGGGTATAACCAAATCCAGATTTATTTCTTAAATGTCGTATTTGGGAATACATTTTATCAAAATTTTCCTTACCATGGGTAAAGTTTGATAAACACTTCTTTAAGGAAAAAATTTTAGAATTGAGTTTTATAACCAAGTTTTTATCCTCAAAATCATTAGTTTTAGAACTAGATCTAGGCTCGAAAACATTTTTCTTAGAAATTACTTTCTCTAACTCTTTAGAAAGTTTTTTCTTCTCAGAACTTACTTCCTCAAGATTTTTTGAAATACTTTCAAAATCAGAATTTTTCCTATCAAGATCTTTAGAAAGATCTGATATCTCTTTCGTAAGAATAGAATTCCTAGAGTTTGCCTCATCAAGTTTCTTATTGAGTTTGAAATTCTCAATCTCAAGAAGTTCAGCAAACCTAGAAACTTCTTCATAAGTAGGTAAAGTATTTTCTTCATCAGAAGAGGATTCTTCATTAGAAGAGTTATAATATTTACTATCATTAGAATTTAAAGATACATTGGTCAATGATTCAGCATTTCGTACCTTAGCCATAAAACAATGATTTTCAATAGGCAATCTGGCCATAAGACCAAGATTCTTCTGTCCTGAAGATTCATAATCAGAAGATTCATCTGAAGAGTCACCACCACTGGCACTCTAGGTGTCATTAGCTTTTAGAACTTTATTAGCTTTGGCTTTATAATACTTCTTTCTGTTCCTGTCTGAATGCCTTTCTTTCCTTTCTTTCTTTTTGAGCAAAGGGCAATCTAGTCTAATATGTCCAGCTCTTTTGCATTCATAACAAGTATCTTCTCCATCTTTTCTATCTTTCCTTTCCTTTTTCTTATACTTTGATTGGAAATTTTTCTGGCCAACTATCTTGTTCATCCTTCGAGTAAGATTTTCTAGTTAATTTTCCGAGACATCACTCTCACTAGATTCGGATTGGAAAATAACTTTCTTAGACTTGGATCTGGTTACTATCTCAGGATTCTTAACTTTCATCTGATTTGAGGTTGTTGTAAAAGCAATAGTACCATTTCCATTCTTCTTCTTGATATTGTCCGCATCTCTCTTCATTCTGGTCTCATGTTGAAGAAGAGTTCCAAATAGCTCATCAAGAGTAATTTGAGTGACCTTCCTATTCTCATCTATAGTTGTTCTTTTGGATTCCCACTCATTGGGAATAATATCAATTATTTTATCTACAAGAGCTTCATCATCTAAACCTTTCTCTCCCATATATTGTAGGCTATTGACTATAGTCATGAATCTCTGTTGAACTTTACAGATTGGTTCTCCATAAGGAAATTTGAAGCCATGATATTCAGCTCTAAGCATAGCTCTCCTAGTCTCAATCACTTTAGAAGTCCCAAAGTGTGTAACCTCTAACTTCTTCCATATACAATTAGCTGCTTCACAAGAAGAAATTTGGCTATATATATTTCTAGTCATTGAACACAGTAGAGTATTGCATACCTTATAATTGAGTTGATATTCTTGCTTTTCCTGGTTAGTAAAAGTTCTAACTTCCTTGTCAGGAATTTTATAATCACCAGTAAGAATAACAAAGTTATCCACTCCAGTGTTGATAACAAAAGTCTTCATTCGATCTCTCCAGTACTCATAGTAATTACCATCAATGATAGGTGGTCTTGTAGGATTTAGATTATCAATCGAACCAACATTAATTCTTGTCATACTAGAAACTTTTGATACACAAACTTTTTAGTAGAAAAAATATCGTAATAACAATGTTCGGAATGAGAATGTTCGGAATGGGAAAGTTCCGAATGGAAAAGTGAGCAAGAAAAACTTATTCGTGAGTATAAGTATTTCAGAAATCTGCTCTGATACCAATTGTAGGATCGAAATAGTGATGTAGATGCTCAATTTACAAGAGGGGGGTGAATTGTACACTTTAAAAATTTCTTTGAAACCTCTAACACCAAATAAAACTTGGAATAAGGAGTGAAGTTATAATCATAAAATCTTATGAACTTTCATAAAACTGAAAGGAGATTTCGAAAGTAGGTTCCGGAAATATGGTTCCGGAAAGTGAAACTTAATCAAAAGATTACAAAATGAGATTCTACCTTAAAGCATATAGAATCTAAATGAATCAGGGTACAAGTAAGAAAGTATAAGATGGTTATACTTTTCTTACAATACAAAATGCAGTGGAAAATAAACAAGTAGTTAAACTACAAGTAACAAGATATAAGTCTTTTAACCCAAAGAGAAGGGTATCCAACAACCTTGGATAAAGGTCCCTTGAGTTATACTTTCAAGCAAGTCTGTCTTAACCACACTAGGGTAAGCCCTCGATACGAAAATCAGAGTCTCTGTCTTGCTATCCCCGCAAGCCCTCAACTTTAAGGTAGTTGGAACCTCTGTCTTCCTCATCAAGGAAGCCCTCGAACTTCAAGGTAGTCGGCACCTCTGTCTTCCTATCCTTGGAAGTCCTCGAATGTAATCACCAACATTCGGAGTCGCACAAAGCAAAAACTGAACTAGCAGTTCAGTATGCACAAAGCATGAAAAGCTTTCTCTCTCTAGAAATCACCTTAGCAGCGTGTGGTCTCTAGATTGATCAACTTCATTATTTTTTTAAGATCTTTCAAATGAGCTCCTATTTATAGGCAAATTTCCAATGGTCGGCTCCTTCTTCCAAAGGTCATATTTTCCATGAAATTCGGAAGGACCTGTACACGTGTAACTCAACCAACGGTTAATAAGAACCAGAATAGACGACATCGTTTTATAACAAACTTTATATAACTGAATATACGACCTTGTTTTGGAATGAAGCATATGTAAGTAAAGGATAATTAATAGTTCGGAGTGTAAGCAAGTCAAAGGATCGAAGTCTAACCAAAATGAAGTTCGGAGTCTATGTTAATAAATGTTCAGATTCTATTTTATAGGAAATCAGATTTTGGTTTCATCAGAGATCAGATTCTAAATCTGTAGAGTTCGGAGTCAAACTGCTTAAAAGTTTGGAGTCAAACATCTTAAGAGTTCGGAGTCTAACTTCTTAAGAGTTTGGAGTCGAACTTCTAAAGAGTTCGGAGAACTTCTTAAGAGTTCGGAGTCGAACTTCTTAAGAGTTCGGAGTTGAACTTATTAAGAGTTCGGAGTCAAACTTCTTAAGAGTTCGGAGTCGAACTTCTTAAGAGTTCGGAGACTAACTTCTTAAGAGTTCTAATTAGAACTGCTTCAGAGTTTGGAGTCTAGAATTCGGATTAAAACTATATTACAGATCACATCCCTGATTCGGATCCTAAAAACAGAATGCTCCAACTTTTCATTATAAGGCTCCAAAAATTTGGTTGTGATTCTGGTTTTTGATTTTAAGTGAAAAAATAGCTATTTATAAGAAAATATAGGTTAATGTAAATTTCCTTAAAGAAGTAAATTTTCCTTATTTGAGTAAAAAATAATATTTTCTTAAGTATAAGATGTTTGTGATTTTCAAAACAAAGAGGAATGGAAAAGTCATAAAGAAAACCTTATTGACTCAAAACGAGCGAGGTCTATGGCGTAACATCCGAGCTAGTGCCGTGCCTCTATGAATTGCGACTTATGTTGGAGTGCTCGATCGGGCCTTGGTGATCGAGAGCTTCTTGGCGGAGCGGAGATAGCTTCCGGCAGTCAGCAGTAGGTAGACAGGTGTAGAGACACCGACAGTAGGGAGCCGATGTCAGGAACATGGATCTGGATGTGGGAGACGTCATAGGAGGAGCCAGGACATGGGATCGACAGTCCAGGGCTCTCAGGCTGGATCCAGTCAGCCTAGGGAGAAGCGATGCTACACATGCAACGGTAGGGGGCATCTCACAAGAGATTTCTCGACACGTCGAGCTGCTGATAGGGATGTGGTGGATGGACCACCGAGGTAGAGGCAGAGAATGGAGCAGGCAGATTCGCCAGGCATTGGACATGGCAGAGGATCAGGGAGAGTTGCGGGTGGTGGCAGACGCTTCGACTTACTTCCACCACCACCCCTAGGATGTCCGCACCAGGCTCAGGGAGCTAGGGGACAGGGACAGGGACAACTACATGAGGTCGAGGCATATGACCCAGGGGCTCCAGGGATGATTTGAGGTACGATCTGTGCCTTTTCTACCTTAGCTTCCATACTCATAGACAGAGGTTCCAGTCATTCCCTTATATCCACTTGTCTTGTACAAAACCTCGAGATTCCGGTAGAACCGTTGACTCGATCCTTGCGCTTGGAGACACCTACGGGAGGAGACTCGACGATCACACACCTTTGCAGACAGTGTGATCTTACCCTTGGAGGCGAGAGTTTCAGTTGGAACCTCTTGGTGGTAGCGTCGAGGCCTTACGACGTCATTCTCGATATGGATTGGTTATCTTCGGTCCATTCCCAGATTGATTGTTTTAGGCGAAGAGTGCGGTGTGTCCGCCGTGATGGAATGAGGTTTTCCTTTGTCATAGAAAAGGAATCCCAGGCAGCAAAAAATGGGCTCATGAATAAGAGGGTACAACCGATCACTCACGAGTTGGCTAGCCTTACCCTCGGAGCAGTAGATGTTGTGAGCTCACAGTTCCCAGCAGTGGTGGCGGAGTATGAGGACGTCTTTCCCAAAGATATTCTAGGACTACCTCCCCGCTGGGAAATTGAATTCTGCATTGACTTACACCCCGGGACGACATCGATTTCCTCATCATCTTATCGGATGGCTCCCGTAGAGCTTCGCGAGCTGAGGGTGCAGTTAGAGGATTTGCAGAGCAAGGGTTTCGTAAGACCCAACGTCTCACCCTGGGCGGCCCCACTCTTGTTTGCCAAGAAGGCACATGGGAGTCTGAGGTTGTGCGTGGATTACTGGTGCTTGAACCAGGTGACGGTGGAGAACAAATATCCACTTCCAAGTATCGATGACCTCTTCGATTAGCTAAGAGGGGTATAGTGGTTCTCGAAGGTTGACCTTCGATCAGGTTATCACAAGCTACGAGTACGGGAAAAGGATATACCGAAAACGGATTTCAGATGTCGCTATGGTCACTATGAGTACTTGGTGATGCCCTTTGGCGTGACGAACGCCCCTACTGTGTTCATGTGACCAATGAACTGGATCTTCCAGCCATACATGGACCGGTTCGTAGTGGTCTTCATTTCCGACATCCTTGTGTACTCAGCGTCAGAGGAGGAGCACGCGATACACCTGCAGATGGTTTTGGACGTACTTTGGGAGCACCAGCTTTATGGGAAGCTCTCAAAGTGTCAGTTCGGATTCAGGAAGTCCACTTTCTGGGACATGTCATATCAGCAGATGGATTGGCTGTGGATCCAGCCAAGGTGGAGGCTGTGTTAGCATGGGAGCCACCTCGGAGTGTAATAGAGGTGTGAAGCTTCCTTGGGTTGGCAGGATATTACCGGAGGTTCATTCCTGACTTCTCCCAAATATCAACACCAATGACGTCCTTGAACAGGAAGGGGAAACCCTTCGTATGGACAGAAAAGTGCTAGCAGGCTTTTGAGTAGCTGAGACAGAGTTTGACGAGCGCCATAGTCTTGAGATTTCCGGAGGAGGGTGTCAGGTATGTAGTTTTCTGCGTCGTATCAGGGACCGAGATTGGTTGTGTCCAGATGCAGTGGCATGCAGTGATTTCTTATGGTTCACACCATCTGAGGCCACATGAGCAGAACTATGCAACCCATGATCTCGAGTTGGTAGCGGTAGTCTTCTCATTGAAAATGTGGCGACACTACCTTATGGGCGAGAGGTTCATTGTCTACTATGACCACAAGAAGCTCAAGTACATCTTATCATAGAAGGATCTGAATTTGAGGCAGAGTCATTGGCTAGAGTTCCTCTAGGACTATGATTTCGAGATCATCTATACTCCTGGGGAGGGGAACAAGGTGGGGTGTGCTCTTAGCAGAAGGTCGAGCTCATAGATGTTGAGTGAGGCGACACAGCAGTTAGCTGCGTTACAGTTATCCTTCATGGATGGAGAGGATACAACTTACCTACAGTCGATGGTTTTCACCCCTCCACTCTTATAGCTAGTTAGGGAGGCACAACTTGGGGATGTCGACTGTGTGGCCTTATGTGCTCAGTTATCCACAAGACATGCTTCTGAGGGATATTCACAAGGTGGGGAGCACGTAGTTATTTTCAGAGGATGCAATATTGTACCAGTGGCGTTGTAGGAGGAGGTCCTGAGGGAGTTCCATACATCCTCTTTGGCGGTACATAATGGAGTGGAAAAGATGTACCAGGACCTCTGACTTCAGTTCTAGTGTTCAGGCATGTAGAAGGCAGCAGCAGAGTTCGTTTCTTGATGCCTCACATGCCAGCAGGTGAAGGCTGAGAACCAGGTTCTAGTAGGGTTAGCTCACCCCTGGAAGTTCCAGAGTGTAAGTGGGATGTAATATCAATGGACTTCGTGATGGGCTTACCACCAACGTCCAAGGGGCAATATTCCATCTAGGTGGTTGTTGACCAACTCACCATGTCGGCCCACTTCCTAGCTATTAGGGAGAAGAGTTCCGTAGAAAGCTTGGGATGCCTCTACGTACAGGAGATAGTTTGGCTTCATGGAGTCCCCTCGACTATAGTCTCAGACCGAGATGCCCGCTTCACATCTTGGTTGTGTAAGGGATTGTAGGAGGCTTTTGGGACTCAGCTACGCTTGAGCACAAAATTTCATCCCCAGACAGATGGTCAGATGGAGAGGACCATTTAGGTTCTGGAGGATATGTTGCGATCCTATATCTTGGACTTTGGTTGCAGTTGGGAGGACTACCTACCACTGGCGAAGTTTGCGTACAACAACATCTACCACTCCACCATCGGTATGACACCGTTTGAGGCCTTGTATGGGAGACCCTTCTAGTCACCGCTTTGCTGGACTGACCCCGGAGAGTCAGCACTCATGGGTCCAGAGTTAGTGCGAGCTACCACAGAGAAGGTGAAGATCATCTAGGAGTGGATGAAGACTGCACAAAGCTAGTAGAAGTCTTATGCTGATAGATGATGGAGACCTCTGGAGTTCGAGTGGGAGACCATGTCTTTCTTCGGGTCTCTCCTCGATGAGGGTTGCAGAGATTTGGCCGAGGAGACAAGCTATCTCCGAGGTTCATCGGACCTTTCCAGATCCTGGTCATAGTTGGCGAGGTGGCGTACTGCCAGGCTCTACTGCTACAGTTGCATCAGGTACATGATGTCTTCCACGTGTCGTAGCTGAGGAGGTACATGCATGACCCATCGCACGTCATCGACTGGGGCGAGCTGGACATCGAGAATGGAGTGACCTTTGCTGAGTACCTAGTGGAGATCGAGAATCGGCAGGAGAGGATCCTTTGTGGGGGATCGATTCCCTTAGTGTGCATCCTGTTGCAGCACGAGAATATTCAGGAGAGTAAGTGGGAGCAGGAGGCCCAGATCCGTGCCCAATACCCTCATCCTTTTGAGTATCCATTGTTTTGGGTTTTCGGGGACATAAAGCCCCAAGGTGGGGAGAATGTAATGTCTTAGATTTTCCGTTTATTAATTTTAAATATTATATGGAATTATTTTGAGACCTGGCGCGAAGACGACACATCATTCCGAGGTCCAGTGGGCCCGGAATGGTGGTTTGAACTTTTTTTAGTTAGGTGAGTCGGCACTTGTGCGCGGTTGTGGCAGTTTCCAAACATATGCCCGGATTTAAAATCTGAGCGCACCGTTGCATCCGAGATGACGACTTTACCTAAGAATGAGGCTAACCTCGACCGGTGAGAGTCGAGGGAAAAAGTTAATTTTCAGACGTTTTAAGTAAAATAAAATAAAATAAATTAACGAGTTAATTTTATTTCATTTAAGGAAACATCCGCTGTAGCGCGGTAACGACGCAACTATTTCCTAAATTAATGGCATGTCATAATAACTTCAAAATGGAGAGTCAACGTCATTAATGCTGCCGCTTAAATTAAATGCCAACTTGTTTCCCCTTTTTAATGGGCTAAGCAATTGCACGTCCTGGGCAATGTAGAGAGAGGAACCTCTGCAGAATCCACAGCGCGTTGGAGAAAATTCTCGATGACGAACGACAACAGATCGAAACCTAGGATCGTTGAGCCGACATTGAAGGATCTCGACGGCAATGACAGCACGATGCCTTCATCAATGATCAATCCCATCGAAAGGTAGGGGTTGTTATTTCAATTTATTTTCCCCGTATTTGAGTTTAAACGACGAATGCGGATCAACCACGAACAAGTTGATCCGCAGATTCGTGCGTTCTTGCGGGAGGGTTTTCTTTGGGATGATTTTGGGGAATTGATTAATGCGTTATGTTTTTGTTGATTGTTGCTCCGTTTAAGCCTATTAACGGGAGCAAATCAACACCGTGACGAATGACAGTGGAGGTTTGTTCCTCATTTTGTTTATTTGGATTTCTTCCGCCTTCATTCCTCGTGCGTTCTTCACGTTCTTCACGGGGAGATGAACAACGGATCGTTGGGCACCCATTCTGCGATGAAACAATCCCAAATCAAAGTTTCGACACCACAACAACCTTGTGGAGGTGTGCCGATGATGGTGGAACCCAAATTGAACTGGATTAGAAAGAGCGTTCTTTGAGAGTTCTTCGTGTGGAAAGGTTGGAACACTTTTTCGGAGCTTAACGGAGGACCGAAAATGACGGAATAAGCTTCTTGGTGTCGGGGTGTCCATAACCTAGATGTTTTGTGGATATCGGAGGGCCAGATCGATGATCGGAGCACCACGGGAGGCGCGCCGGTGAAGGGCGCCATTTCTGGAAATTTCCAGAATACACGGTGTGTACTTCTGAAGAACACGAAGTGTAGTTATGGCGATGGAGGCTAGGGTTTCGATGTCAGAGGAGAATCAAACGGCGTGTGACCCCATTCACACGACTTGTTGGATCTTCCCCGAAGCTCGGCGTGTACTTTGTGTAGTACACGGACACGAGATGATCTACCCAGCTTCAGGCGGCACGGCATGTACAGCTCAGAAGAGGCAGCTACGCGGAGCTCGGTGTGTATCCCGGGGATACATGGACACGAGATGGAGTGCACGACCGTGACTCCATCACCCGGCCAGGAGAGGTCAATAGAGCGGGTCACCCCGTGTGCAGATCGTACGGGTTGGAGTACATGGGTTGGTGACCGTGTATGGGCACATGGCCAGAGTACACGGAGCCAACCCCAGTGACCCAGACACGGCGTGTACTCCGTACTACACACCGTGTATAATGTTTTCTACACGACCAGCCTCACAACACGGGTTGTTGTACACGGGCAGTACCCGGGGTCGGACAACACGACATGTTTCATTTCTACACACCGTGTACTTTTTTGAAAACATCTTGGTCCTTTTGTTCACTATTCCTTGAAAATATTTTGTTTGGGTTAGTTCCCCTTCTTCTTGTTCCCCTGAAGGTCAGGCATCATTCCCTCATGCAGGATTATGATCCCTTCAGCAAGAATTTCTGTGATAGCGTCAGGCATCCATCCGAGAGGCCCGTATTGAGATCCTCTATCCATTCTAGACACTAGGTAGAGTCAGGAATCGACATGACCAACTCTATCGGGCGTTGATCCCCTACCTAGCAGGTGAATTCCGGATGAGTCTCGGTATCCGCCATGGCCTTGGTAGTGATCCTCATCTGTGTATCGAGATCTTTCCCACTCATGAGTTTGTCTCCCGTAATGAGTGCTTCTATCTATCATAACCCTTCCACTCATGAGTGTGTCTCCCGTAATGAGTGTATCCATCTCTCATGACGGTTCTCGACGAACAGCTCTTCCCGGACGAACATCATCAGAGCTATAAGACTCGTGGTGTGTGTTCTCCCGGAATGAGCGCATCACGGAATCTTCAGACGAAATCCTTTGTAGGGGTATGTGGTCGTGTGACTTGTTTCTAGACCACTGGTCTGGGTTTTGAGTATATCTGGTTTGTTTTATATGTTCTGTAAACATATACTATGCATAGCTGACTGTACCTTTATATTGTGTACTGCTTTTTGGTTTTCGGGGTCCTCTACTGAGTACTGTTATACTCACCCTACACGGGATTCGCCTGCACATCTGGTGTCTTGTGCAGACGAGAAGCCTTTTGGTAAAGTCCAGGGCGTACTAGGACAAGACCGAGCTTTCTGAGTTCCCTATAGGCCAAGGTGTTCCTATGGCTACGAGCGGCAGTCCCAGTACCTTTGTGCTTACAGGTTGGACTTTGCAGTTTTTTTAACTCTTGTTTTTGGTGGGCTTATATTCTAGTCCAGTTTACTTTTATAGTACTCTACCTTTCGTCGTACTCTATTGGTTGGGTTTAGTTGTATGCATGTATTTTTGTTCCTTAGTGTTTTTTTAAATTACAGAATTTTTGGGCTAGGAGATGTGTGCATGTGTATAGGTACTTAGGCAATGCCTCTCATGTTAGTGATATGCCTACTCGGTTCTAGTCACCAACCCCTGGCCTATTGGAGGCGGGCTTGGGGAGTCACGGCGCGGGCCGCACTATGATGGGTCGTGACATTCCTAATAAAATGTTATTTATGAATTTTTTGGGTTAAAATATAGATAAATATAAATGGTTGATCAAATGATAAAGGGAATAAAAATAAATTCCTCAATAATATTAAAAGTGATTTTGTACAATCATAACTTCAATAATACGTAAATAATGTTATAGAAGAAAATATGTGTGAGCCTCTAAAGAAATTTCTTAATAAAGAATTTGAAAATTACTATTAAGTCCTTCCTATAATAAGAAACTTTAATTAGGATAATCAATATGGAAAATATAAATTTAAAATAAATAAAATAATATATATTTTAGAAATTCAAAACACGGAAGATTTTATAAAAAGACAATTTTTCAAATAAAACATGTTCCCTCAAACCATGATTTTTGAAATTCATTCTCACATGATTTTTTTATTTACTCATCCCTCATTTTGCTCATTAAATGTTTTTAAGAAAATCTAAAATAGGGAATGATAGTTATCATCTGTAACTTTTGTCTTCTAGATTAAAAAATAGCATATGATAAATGTGGTTCATGTTTTTTTCATTTAAATCAACACACATTCATTTATAAAATTTAGGGGGGTAATAATAAGTAAAGAATTAAAAATCATACATACCTTTAAATTACACTCTTCCTTTTCCATTATTTATATTTTATTTAATCTACTTTTCCATCATGGACCTTGAAAATAAAGAGAATAAAGTGAATATATGAGTTCATATCCTTTGAATCTAAAAAATAATTAGGGGTATTACATTAAAATCCTAATATAAAACTATCCATATTACTAAGAAAAAATAAAAAATAAATACCTATAAAGAAATTAATAACATAGGTTTCATCTCAGAAGTGATTTTGTTAAGATTTTTAAGATCATCATTTATGTTCATTAGTTAATTAGAGTGTGGTACAAAGCTATCTGTCTTAGATTTACCAATTTCATATTTATATGGGAATCTATGTTGGTTATTATTATCCTAATTGAAATAAGATTTTTTCTTTGTTGAGGATAGCTCGTATTAGTGAAAAATCACAGGAATTGATAAAGATGTTCATGTGATATCCATATTCGATAAAATATTATTTCTCCTCAAATGTTGGTTGTATATGTTCATGTTCTTCCATAATCTATTCAAGGGAAATATCCATCCCATTTTCCTCTTCAAAATAATTTCCTATATATTCCAAGATATCCGTAATGATAGTTGTTGCATTAATCTCCCCCCCATAAACTTCTTTTTAATTAATAATAGTCTATTATTATTGTTTCTATTTCTTTTTGTTATATAAAAGGGTTCTTCCCCTTAGATATTAGTACTAAACATTGTAATAAGAAATATGGGTTACCTAAAAGTTATCTTTAGATTATGTTATTTTAAATGTTTATTTTATTTCTTCTTTGAAGTGATCTTACTCATTGGTTCATTATTTCACTTAATATTCTTCTTTTTATATTCTTTCTAGGAGTTACAACCCTTACTTGAATGTTTATTCCATGATTTGAAGGGTTTTATCATCTAAAATCAGGTATGGTTTTGGTACCTATAATGGAATTTGTTTCTCCTATCCTTTTACTTACTTTTTCTTCTTGATTATATGAATTTGAAAATAGAAAATTTAGCAATATAATTTGTCTAAATTTTAAAATTATAGAAATCTCCTAACCTAGTCCCAATAAATAGAGCTATAAATTGATATTCCCATATGGAATCATTAGTACATATGGGTTGATACTAATTTATAAATTTATAAACATGACCTACTAAGAAATAAACTACTAAGTAGTATAAATATTTTAAGCCTGATATATATTCCATAAGGATAGTGATGAAGAATATAATAATTTAATAAAAACAATCTAAACTAATATTTCAAGAGAGTTACCACTAGTAAAAAAATAAAAAAGATAATGATGATGATAATTTAATGCTCAACAAAGAATAAAAAATTATAGAAAATTAAAGATCAAGGTTCATGAAATATCAAGGCATTAAATAATGAATTAGTATACATGAGTTTTTAGAATAAGATCTAAGTGAACCCAATGGTCATGATTGATATTACCTATCCTAAAAAGGTCATAATTTTCTTGGTCATATACATTGGGTAGTTTAGAGGATAGGTGATCTAAAACCATGTTTAAACCTAGTGAGAAAACACCCAATGGTCATGTAGAGATTAATAAAATATTCAATTCACTAAGAATTTCAATCCTTCACTTATCACACAATGGTCTCTTGTGAATAAAGTAAATAAGTGAATTGAGAGATAGAGTGTGCAATAATGACCCACCTAAAAAAAATATAAAAATAAAATACCTTATCATAATAAAAAAACCTTAATTATAGACACCTAGAACAATATCCTACCCCTAATTATAGCTATGATGGGGTTGGAAAATAAAAATAATATTCTACTTACCCAAAAATATTACCCTAACCAAAAAAATAGTTCATAAGTCCCCCACTAATCATTTATACTTTTCACAATGGAAAACCCCCTTATATTTATAGGATTAAAAACCCTAAATCTTATCTTTATACTTCTCAAAAATACCATATTTAATTCATCCAAGAGATTTGTTCTCAAAACCCCTCATTATTCACTATAAATATCCTGGATTGAAATATTCAGAAACATAACCTCTACCACCATGGAATTACGATTTTTATTTATCAATTTTAGTGTTTGAACTTTTTTCATGTTAAATTCACTACACTAAAATGTTTCACAAAACCTATAGATGTTTTATTACCATTTTACAACATTCATTTCAATCCATTCATGTATAAATTGACCACATCTTGGAAATTTTATAAGGAAAATTTAGTCGGTGTTTCAACATCAAAAAATCACTTTCAACCCTGGAAAATCACTACACATTTTTTTTATATTTTATTTCTACCCATTGCAATCACCCAACCCACAAAATGAACAAATGAAGCACTAGTGGTGGTCCCATGGTGTTCTTTTACATTATTAAAAGAGGGAATTTTGAAACCCGATATTCAAGTAGTGAAAATGTCATTATCATATAAAGTCAGTGATTATGATGAGATAATGGAAAGATATTTTGGTGGAGAGATGTGTTTTAGGAACGCGATATGGGTTCCAGGTGAAACATAGTCAGTTTTTATAAGGATAAATTGTTTAAACCCTTTAGCTATCATATATTAGAGTTTTGTATATCTGGGAGATGATTAATAATTTTTATCATAGTATCCACACCTTATAAAAAGTCTAAGTAGAGATGATGGACTCTTATTAGACTCCCAAGTCTGTTCACATGTGAAATAATAACCACGATTCCCCCTATTCCCATGAAAGACATGTGTGACCCATTCTACTCTCTTCACACTTGCACAACCATATGCCCCTATACCGACCCACACAAGGGATTCAACATGATTATATGGTATTCCCTAGGGGATTGGATGGTTACCCCTTGGGTTGGATATGTGGATTTCTTTTAGATTGAGGGATGACCTAGTATTATACTGATTATTTATCCATTCTTTATAAAAACATATTCCATATTATTTTATCCAAGCACTCCTACATAACAATTTTTTTCTTTAAATGAAATCCTTCTTTAAAACTATAAATAATTAAATACCTTTTATTTATTTTACAATAATTCATTTAGAAATATTATTTACCAAAAAAATAATTAAAAAAAATATTATTTGGTGAAAATTAACAATTTGATCCACAAATTAATTAAATTAAATATTAATAAATTTATGTATAAAATGTTCTTATCACATTCCCCTGATTCATTTCCTTATTTTTACTCCATGTTCTTATCCGAATATGGTCTCAGTGAAGTAAGGTTTTGTTTAAAATGAATTTAAATTTTGGATTTCTTGTTTTTAGGGCACCTCAAGGTTATTTTATAGATTCATTTTTATTTTTGATTAGATACAACATTGTTCTTGTTTAAAGTGATGAATCTAAGGTAGGTTTATCTATAACAACCCTGCTTTTTTATGTCATATATAAACATGATTTATTAAATAAAATTTCACTTAATAAAACTCATAAGATTGATTGGTATAGTGTCTCTGGGTATTAGTAACATTACATAACAACTTAAAAAATGGAATACACATATTTATTGAAAACTTATTTTACAAGACCACAACGTTCCTTCATACTTACCAATGCATGGGATAACCTAAGGACATATATACGAAAAGAGTGAGATATAAATCCTAGCAAGGGAATAAATATAGAATAAAATGAGGAAGATAATACATGTTAGTAAATAGGAATATCAATGGAGCGTAAAAAGAATATGATCATAATGGCATGATATAACATGATATTCATAGCATGGAAATGTGAAAACAACAAGAACATGATATTAGCATGATCCAAGGATACTTGCATATGGATTAATAGGATTAAACCCTCATTTAACATGAATTATTATAATTAAAACCTAATTTCACATGAAATATAATGATACTAAACGTCACCCAATGTATTGGTGCACTATCAGGGCACACCCTTTATAAACATTTCATTTCATGCATAAGTGTGCCACATAGATCATATAAAATGGAATCATTAAATACCACAAGTTGTTACATTATCAATGAATATGGAATACATATATGTAATTACCCAATCAATAATTACATTATCATAAAGGTGAATTCCATTTATAAAGAAATTGGTATGGTATTCACTACACGATGATTTTGGCATCAAAAAGCGTGGGGTAATTTTGGCAGCATAACGACGTCAAATAGAAATTCAAAAAATGTGTTGATGAGATAGAAAAGGGTATATAATAATTAATATCCAAAACTGATAGTAATAGGATTATTTAACATAACATCTCAATATATAAAATGAAAATTAGATGTATAATGTAAAATAAATTATTTAATGGAAATGAGAAAAGAGAAATACCTTACAGAATTTTGACATAATAACAGCTTAGGTAAGTGTCAAAATAAGGGGGAATAAATGATAATTCATTAATATAAAAAAATAAACAGTATTTAATTTATTATAAATGTATTTAAAAACAACCAATTGAAATTAAAAATAATAATTTCAAATATGGTTCTTGAATTGAAAGGAAGAGAGAAAGGTGAGGATCCCTTACTTGGATGTGTGATCCCAAAGACATGGGGGAGGATTCGTGGAATATTAGGGGAACCTTGTGAGGACTCAATGGAGTTGGGGGAAGAGGGTGTTCTGGATTCAAAGAGCTTTAGGGAAGATAAATGGGATATTGGGTGGATTATATAGGAAAGGATGTTGATTGCTTTATTATTTTCATTTTGGACACTACACAATAAAATATTCAAAAACACAAACAATAGAATGGTATTTTCCAATGGTTTCTAGAAATAAGCAATAGTATAAATTATTTTATAAGTCTAAGGTCCAAATATACTTAAATACTTCTCTTTCTTATGTGGAGGTGAGTTACACAGTCAAGGAAATAATTTTAAAATCATAAAATATTTTATATGTCTTGGAGGATTCACTAAGGATTTATAAAATATATTAAATAAACATAAAATTCCATTATTTTAAATCAATAAAATATTTTTGGACTAATATACCTTTTATATTATTTGTATACCTCACTATTGGGTCATTATGATGTCATAAAACACATTATATATTTATACGATATTTAATTTTTATCCAAAAATTTGACTGTCTAAGAACATTATGAAAAATTAACCATTGGATAAATTTGACATCCTGATTCCAAAAATAATATTAATTTTATCTAAATAATATTATAAATATGTGAATTTTATCTTTTGAAATAAAAACTGCCATTTATTAAAAATTGATGGGTTTTGACAAAAATAGTTTTTAAACCTTAATAAAAATTAACTTTGACTTCATAAAAATTATATGATAATTTATATTTAATAAAAGATATTTAATAATAATATTTTATTAAAATATAATTAAATTCAAATATATATTAATTCATTAGAATATATTTATCAATTGAATTTAAATATTAACCAAAAAATATTATTTGTGCTTTAAAAATCATTTACAAAGTAACAACAATAGAATGAAAGTATGTTCATTATTCTATACAAAAATAATACACATAATCATAATTCTTGGGTCTTGTTACATATCCCTTTATTACACCAGCATATGCCTAATGGGTAAGGTGTGTGATGGTGGGACTTTTACGGGGTCGTTCGGTAAACATGGTTGGGCCGCAAACTCGATGATATTGAACTTATCTCATAAAGAGTTTCTCTCATGATTAAGTTATTAGATATCATCTTGGGATTAGTCTAGCGAAAATCTCAAAATTATATCACCCTCATATGTTCCAATAAATGGGCTTCATAGGGTACAATCCTACTAGTTGATGCCATCAGTTCCAAAAGGATTTTTTAAAACCCAATACTTATACCAGTCATGTGATTATTGTTAAACGATAATATTATAAATGGTTAGGATACTTAACGGTAATTTAAATCCAAATGGATATAATAAATAAAAAATATTTCATTTTATTTCTATATCCATAATACATATAATTAAATGAAATAAAATTTTATTCATAAATTTTCAGGTCGTTACATTCTCAATGATTGAGACTCTAAAAATAGAACCATAACTTATTGTTGGGTTTGAATGAATTATTTAAGTGTTATATAAATTATATCAAGTATACAAAGTAAATTTTTATAAAGTAAAATAGAATCTATTTGAATTCAACATATTGAATGGAGCATTTTATCTTTTTTTAAAGGATAAATCTATTTATAGTATTCCATTTTTAGCTAGCGTTTAGTTAAATTACCAAATTTATATTCTAATAAAATCTATTAAACTAATTGAAATGGTTGGTTTATAAAAGTGAGGTTTTTTCTTCCAGTGTGTGTTTGTGATATATAAAAACTCTTATATACCCTTTAATTATATGAGTTTATTAATGATGTTTATAAGAGTTTTTTTAAAAGAAGTTTTTTTATTTTTTTTCTTAAATAATTCTACAAAGGATCCTTTAGATACATATAAAATTATTTACTAAAGCTGTTACACTTGAAAAATTCCCCTTTATGTATTTTGAAACTTTATTTAAAATTAAATTTTATAAAGTTTTTTCCCTTATAGAAGGAAGTTCAAAATGTTAATTTATCTTTAACTATAAATGTTTGTTTCTATGAAGGGAGTTTAGTGGTGAGGGTTATATTTTTTTGTTATTGATATGATTTTTTACATGTGATAATTTAGTTTGTTCACCTATATTTTTATGCCATAGGAAATATTGGGTTAGCTAGTGAGATGTCTAGGCACACATACTACACTTGTTTAGTGTCATTCTATGGTTAGTGGCCCAAAGTATAATTTTTCTATTATGGGGGGGGGGGGTATTTTACCCTGATATAGTCCAAATAAGTTAATACTAAGTGTTTGGGTAGGGTTTTTGTATATATGTAACAAGTCTATATTGGTTAATTTTTTTTATATTATTTTCCATAAATCTCTTGGGTTCAATTGATGGTGCTCGTGACTCCATTGTCTTCTTGTTATTATTTCATGATAATATATATTGGATTCTCTAAAAATTATTTTTAAAAATAATTCCCTTTTATTAGAAAAATTATTTATATTTAAGATATATAAATATCTTCTTTACTTGGAAAAACCTTATATTATCATGTGTAAATTATTTTTTTCAAAGGAAATTAAATTAATATTTTTTTAAAAGAAAATATAATTTTTTTACTTATATTTAAATCTTTAATAAAACTGATTTATTTTTAAAGGTTATGCATTGGATATTGTGGTATACCTATGGGTAATTTTGAACTCATTGATATTATATTATAAGTCTATCCAACTTCCACTAGGAGGAATACATTGATTTTCAGTTTGGGTTTGGGTGTGATGGAGGTTCTAAGAAATAGTAATATTGGCTTGACATATAGTAGTAGTTGGGTGGAGTTATTTTATTTTTATTTTTATTTCATTAATTTTAGGTATCCTCTGCTTCAGATCCATTTTACTTTAGCTTCTTTATATTATATCCATCTATGTTTTAGTTTTGTTATATTTTGCTTTATCAACTTACTATTTTAGTTTATCGTTAAGTGAAAAATATCCTCAAGCGCTATGTTTGGTTTTTGTTTAATTTTAAAACAATTTTTTCCCAAGGCATGAACTTCCAAGGTGTGGAATGATAATTATTTATTTCTAGGTGGAAAATTTTATTTATTTATGTATTTGGATAAATAATTTGTATTTCAGAGCATTTTATGCATTGGAATTACTTTCCAGCCAATTTGGATTTGGAACACCCTTCGGGCCATATCATAGGATTACCCGGGTTCCTGTATCATAGGTGGAAAAGGTAGGTATGTGAAAAAATGGCCTCATAGCACCCTTATTATTTGGTGAGTCATGTTTTATATATATTATTAACACTCAAGATAAATAGCATGATTAAGTGATTTATCAAAAAAATTTATGATGAAGAAATCTGTTGCCTTGGTTTTCTATGTATTTTGGGTCTCAAATTCAAGCATGGTTATCAAAATTTTCCATGTTTTTTGGTAGATATTTACATATTTATATTTTTTAATGATAATTTATTGGGTTTTTAAAAGAAATTTTGTTGGAATCTTCATGTATTAACCATGTCTTAATGATCACAAATCTCAATAATAATTACAAATCTTATTAATGTTCACAAATTTCACAAATCTTATCAATCATGTGTATTTATGTTTCAAGTTATCTCATACTTGATAATGGATAAGATCGATTCATTTTATGCATATTACTGTTTAAGTCTGAATACCGTTATTTCCCTAAGTATAAGACACCGTGAAGCCAGAAACCGTGAGCAAGACTTCGTGAACCCTGACACCGTGAAGCCTAAGTCTCAGAAACCGTGACCACTAGATACCGTGACATAGTAAGACTTACACCGTGAAGAAAGACACTAAGAACAAACACCATAATCCAGACACTCTGTTTGCCTAAGTGCCAGACACAGTTAGTGAGACACAGTCATCAGGGCACCGTGAATCCAGAAATTATGGGCAAGGCACTGGAAGCCAGAAACTGTAAGCGAGACACCGTGAAGGAGATACCGTGAAGGAGACACCGTGAAGGAGACACCCTGACAAGGAGATACCATGAAGGAGACACCCTTTTCATAACATATTGTGACACTGTTTCTTAACCAATTTTGTCACCTTTAAATTTAACATTTTAACGGTCATATTTGACGTCTTTAATGCACTTACATAATTAATGTTTTTTTAATACATAGTATAAGGTACGAGGTATGACATATATGGAACCTGTCAGGTAAAGCTCATGCATTGTGAAGATAAAGAGAATAGTTTCCAAGAGAAAGATTCAAAACACACGACAACTCAAAAAACCAGGAGTGCACTGTACTAAACAGAACACCAATATTAAGCACAACCACAAAGAAGAGACTGCAAGATCTTCATAGAAATCATTGTCTCATGCATGAAATTTGACTCTTCTGAAGAACACACGAAGTACACTGAAATTCAAAGAACATATTCACTCATGAAGAACACAAGCTGAACCACGACACTCTATATTTCAATAGAAAAATAAGAGAAGGACTTAGAAGCATTTCTGTCTTATCCATGGAGTCCATAGTTGCACTGCTAATCACTAGAGCATTCTAAAATCACATCTACTCTTTCTTAGTGATTATTTTGTTTACTTTCGATTAGTGTGTGTACTCTGTATATTTTACACACACACTGACTCCTGCGCTGAACTGAAGGATTTCAAAATCCTTACACCAAACTCTTTACTTCTGTTTACCTACGACAACTGTGGAAGAGGTCCCTATGTGACCTGGCTATTATTTTGTTTACCCACAAAAACTGTGGAAGAGGTCTGTGCGTGGCTTGGATAGTCCATGTACTGTTGTTAAACCCGATCCAGGGTGTTTATTAGAGTCTATTTATATAAGTTTCTTGGTGGAAGGTGATCACCAAGTGGAGTGGATTAGGTCTCGACTTGAGACTGAACCACTTCTTTTATATCCGTTGTGCTATTTTAACTTAGTCTACTCTGTGTTTCTGTTTACTGCATAATCCAGAAAAACACTAAATTATCTTTGATATTTAGTCTTGGAAAGAAGTTTTATCTGATTTGTCTTAGTAGGATAACATCAAAAGTAATTTTAATAATACCAGTTAATATTACTGAGAATTAATCAATCTTATAAGAAGTTTTTTAAACAGTCAAACTTTTATAACAGTATAACCTTGATTAACTGGTCTGTATCTATTTTTGGGGAAATAATTATTTTTAAAACTAATATTCTTTTAAACAAAAATTTTAGTTGGAACTCAATTCACCCCCCTCTTGAGTAAACCACTTCGACCAACATTTGGTATCAGAGGTTTCTTTATTCGAACTTGGTGTAATCTCATTCAACTTTGATTATAGTTGTACTTTAAAGATCTGTAAATTTCTGTTAATTCTAAATTTCTAGCTCTTTTAAAGTAAATTGTTAGTATGGACAATATATTAGAAGGTGATGAAACTAACAGACCACCATTCTTTAATGGAACCAACTGTGGTCAATCGAAAATGAAAATCAAAATGAATCTTGAGAGTATGAGTTTTGAAATCTTGTCATCCATTATTGATGAATAAAAACTTCTTGTGACTGATAGGATTTCATGGGATGAACCTAAAAAAGTTTCTTATAATAAAAATTGCAAAGCCATGAATGCCCTATACTATTCCTTAGGAGATGAAAAATTTAATAGGATTTCAGCTTGTAAAACTTCCAATGAAATTTGGGATACCTTGTCTGTCTCAAATGAAGGCACATCTAATGTAAAGGAAATGAGACTTAATACTTATACTATAAAATATGATAATTTAAAGATGAAGCCTGATGAGCCAATTTATGATATGTATCTTAGGTTCAGTGAGATTGTCAACACAATGATTTCTCTAGGAAGAGAAGTCACTGCCAAAGAACAGATCATGGGAATTCTCAGATGTCTACTTGACAGATGGAGGGGAACCTCTGTCTCAATTAGAGAGTCATGCGACATCAGTAGGCTACCTATAAAGGAACCCATTGGAAAACTAATGATGTTTGAGGAAGAGCTGAAATTCAACAAAGAAGATGAGGATGAACTAAATAGGAAATCTGTAGCATTAAAGACCACTCTCTCAAAGCACAAAGACAAAGGAAAACTGGAAGCGTCTATAGACAGTTACACTACTGAAAAATCATCACCATAAAGTGATGAGGAGATGTCTCAACTGGCCAGAAGATTCGAACGATTTTACAAGAAGAAAAACTTTTTTAGAAATCCTAACTTCATGGGAATGTATGATCAAAAAGGAAACTGAAAAAAGGACTAGAAGAGAAGTGAAAAAACTGATGAGATTGTATGCCATGATTGTAAGTGAAAAGGACATATAAAGGATGATTGTACAAAGCTCAAATATAAGAATAAATATGAGGATAAGGAAAATAAGTATAAAAAGGAAATGAAGGCAACCTGGAGTGCCTCTGAGGATAGTTCAAGTGACTCAGAGACATCACATGATGAACAGGCTAACAAAGCCAATATATGTTTTATGACAAACACATATCAGGTAACACTAAACTCTTGTATACATAATTAATACTATTCTGAAGAGGAAAGTGACTCTGAAAATATGACCAATGAAGAAATGTTTGAATATTGCAACATTCTTGAAGAAACATACAATTAATTAAAGGATAAATATAAATCATTGAAAAAACAACATGCTCTCACTGTAACTGTTAAATCTGAACTTACTACTGAAAAAGAGAAAAATGCTCAACTGCTCAATGAAACCAATGAACTAAAAATTTCTAATGAGTAATTAAAAAGTAACTTAAAAATGTTTACTAATGGTAAAAATACCCTTACCCAAAATATAGGAAAAAAAATTTCTCCTAAATATAATACTGGAAGTGGTTATCAACCTGGTAAAAGAAACCTTGGTAGAACAAATTTTGTTTCAGAGTCTAGGACATATAGTTTCGTTCCTAGTTCTGGACACAACTCATCTAGCTTGAGTCATGATACACATTCTACTGTTTCATGTTTTTTTGGACCAAATGGAGTTTATTTTTCAAATACTTTACATAATGATTATAGGAAACCTATGAGACAAATGTGGGCTCCTAAAGCACTTATTACTAATGTTACTAGACCCAAACAAGTATGGGTACCAAAATCTGTCTTTGCTTGATCATGTTATAGGAAAGATGCATAAAGATCTCCTACACAAATCTGTGGTACTTGGACAGTGAGTGTTCAAGGTACATGATAGGAGAATACTCATGCTTCAAGAACCTGGTAAAAGTAGATGGAGGAATGGTCACATTTGGTGACAATGCAATGGGGAAGATCATTGGCTTAGGTCAAATTGGTAACTCTGATTTGATTCTAATTTCCAAAGTACTATTTATTAATGGTCTAAAATATAATTTGATTAGTATCTCACAATTCTGAGATGATGTATATCATGTAAAATTTGAAAATTATGCCTTTAATGTCTTTAATTCCAAAGATAAATTAGTATTATCTGCATCAAGGAATGAAAAAGTTTATTATGTTAATTTAGATTCCTTTACTTCTCAAAATGTTTCATGCTTAAGTGTATATCATAAAAAATCTTGGCTTTGGAATATTAGACTGGGACACTGTAATGTTCACTCACTTAGAAAGTTAACTAGAAAAGTCCTAGTTAAATACTTACCTAAACATGAGTTTCCAAATGACAGAGTTTGTAATCCTTGTCAAAAGGGAAAACAACACAAAATCTATTTCAAACAAAATAAAGAAGTTTCTACTTCTCAACCTCTCGAATTGGTTCACATGGATTTTTTTGGACTATCTAGATTTTATAGTTTAAATGGGAAGAACTATGTTTATGTTCTAGAAGATGATTTTTTTAGATATAACTGGACCTTCTTCATGGCTCTCAAAAGTGAATCTTTCCCTTATTTTACTAAGTATGCCAAGTCTGTAGAAAATCTTAGTGGTTTTAAAATCAAATTTTTAAGATGTGATCATGGCCATGAGTTTGAAAATAAAGAGTTTGAATCATTTTTTCTCACAAAATGGTTATTGTCACAATTTCTCTGCCCCTAGAACACCTCAGCAGAATGGTGTTGTAGAAAGAAGAAATAGAAACTTGCAAGAAATTTCTAGAACAATGTTTTGTGAATATGACCTACCTATTTACTTTTGGGTTGAAGTTGTTAATACATCATGCTACATCATGAATAGAGTATTGATTAATCCAATTCTCAAAAATACCCCATATGAACTCTGGAATAATAGGAAGCCTAAGGTTAATTATTTTAGAGTTTTTGGTTGCAAAGTCATTATTCTCAACACTAAGGATAATCTTGACAAACTTTCATCCAAAAGGGATGAATGAATTTTCCTAGGTTATTCAATTTCAAGTAAAATCTTATAGAGTATTCAATAAGAGAGCTAAATGTGTGGAATAATCTGTCCATATCACATTTGATGAAACAGATCCACATGAGTCTAGAACCATCCTAGAAAACCTAGAGGATGATGTATCAAATATGAACATCAACTCAAAATCCTCAAATACATCTGTGAAAGAATATGTAAAAACATCCAATTCTGGAAATTCTATGGAATCAAGTCATAATGAACCTGAATCTATTAATGAACCCGAATTCACTAGTCCCTCTTTTTCTAGAAAGTTTAGAACCCTTAGAAACCATCCCTTAAATGATGTTGTAGGAGACTTAGAAAAAGGAACACAAACTAGAGCTTCTCTTTGAAATCAGGTTGAACACCAAGCCTTCTTTTCACAACTTGAACCTAAAAACATTGATGATGCCATAAACGATGAATTTTGGGTAATGGCTATGCAAGAAGAACTCAATCTGTTTGAAAGAAATATAGTTTGTAAACTTGTTGAAAGACCCAAAGAAAACTTTTTTTATATGCACTAAATGGGTGTTTAGAAATAAGGTAGATGAATCTGGAAATATAGTTAGGAATAAGGCTAGATTAGTTTCACAAGGCTATAGTCAAGAAGAAGGAATTGACTATGAGGAGACTTCTACTCTATTTTCCAGACTTCAATCAATTATAATTCTACTTTCTTATTCTGCACATATGAATTTCAAACTATATAAAATGGATGTTAAGAGTGCATTCTTAAATGGGAATATAGCTGAGAAAGTTTTTGTTGAACAACCCCATGGATTTACCAACCCTCATTTTCCAAATCATATTTTTAAACTATCAAAAGTTTTATATGGTTTAAAAAAAGCTCCAAGAGCTTGGTATGAAAGATTGAGTACTTTTCTTATTTCCAATGGTTTTACAAAAGGAATAGACGATCCTAACCTTTTCATAAAATGAATTTCTAATGATGTTTTAGTTGTTCAAATTTATGTAGATGATATTATTTTTTGATCTTCAAAAAATTCATTATGTATTGATTTTTATAAAATGATGCAAAATGAATTTTAAATGAGTTTAATGGGTAATCTAAAATTCTTTATTGGATTTCAAATCTTTCAAAATAATGATGGAATTGTTTTAACACAAAGTAAATATACTAGAGATCTTCTAAAACGTTTTGGATTGGATAGCACAAAAAGTAGTGACACTCCCATGAGCACCATCTGTAAGCTGGATCTTGATAAAGATGGAAAATATGTTGATCAAACCACTTATAGAGGAATGATTGGAAGTCTACTCTAATTAACTACTAGCCGTCCTGATATTATGTTTAGTGTGTGTATGTGTTCTCACTTTCAAGGAAACCCTAAGGAATCTCATTTAAATGCTGTAAAAAGAATTTTCAAATACCTCAAGCATACACCCAATGTAGGACTGTTCTATCATATAGAAAAATCATTTGAACTAGTTATTTACTCTAATGATGACTTCAGTGGATGTAAATTAGATAGAAAGAGAGCCTCTGAAACATGTCACCTTTTAGTTAAGTCACTAGTATCATGTTGTAGTAAGAAACAAAATTATGTTGCATTATCTACTACAGAAGATGAATACATAGCTACTGGCAGTTGTTGTGCACAAATTTTGTGGATGAAACACACTTCACTAGATTATGGATATCAATTCAGACATGTACCAATAAATTGTGATAACACAAGTGCTATTAACATATAAAAAAATCACGTTTCACATTCTAGGACAAAACATATTGATGCAAGACATCAATTTTTTAGAGATCATTATCAAAAAGGTGATATTACCTTAGAATTCATTGGCACGGAATATCAACTTGCTGATATATTCACTAAAACATTAAATTTTGAGAGAATAGACTGCATCATACATGATCTTTGCATGATCAATCACAAATAGATATATTACTGGTATTACTGTTTAATATTTTAAAACTTTTTTACTTTATTATTTCATGTTCATGGTTTCTCAGTTACTGTCTCATGTTTACGGTCTCACAATTAGCACTTTTTATTCATGGTATTTTACTCACTGCCTCACCATGATTGAACAAATTTTACTTAATATCTCACCAAGACAGAACATACCATTCACTGTCTCACCGTGACAACCACTGCCTGTCTCACCTTGATGACTATTTACCATCACATCATAATGACTATTCACAGTCTCACTGTAAAAATTATTTGTGCTTTTCTTTTAATCCGTATCACGGTAATTTTTATTTCACCACTTTTTACTTTCCCGCATTTTTACTTTTGTGACATTTGACATTCCCAAATAATAAAACAAATGGATTTCACTCGATTTTTCACCCGAACTCTCTCCCACATACTCTTTCCTATCCCATTCATCCTAGAAACCCTATATCTCTCTCTCGACCTTCGGTGAATTCCAAGGATGAAGAATCCATCTTCATATAATCCTGAGAATCGTATGTCGAAGAAGAAGAGAGCACCAAAGCTGGCACCTGAAAGACCCCTAAATCTAAACCTGGTAAACCATAGTGTTGTGCCTGAAAATGAAATTTTCCATGAGTGGCTGTTGTCTATAAAATCTCTAGTTTTAAAAGTTTTAAGAGAAAAAGGCTAGCTTGAATGTTTCTCAAGGATGGATAGACCCATTTACCTGAGGTTGGTAGCTCATTTCTATCAGTATGTACAGTTTTCTTTTGATGATGGTGAAATTTTTGTTGTGAGAAGCTGGATTAAAAGAAAACAATGCTCCTTCTCATCAAGGTTATGAGCGACATGCCTTAGGATACCTCATGAAGGGATTTGTGATGATTATCAGAGAGACCCCCCCACCTACAACTGATTTCTTTGACCTGGAAAAAGCACTGGAAACTCTAACTGGAAATGGAACCATGAGAAGGGCCATAGCTGCTGAACTTGATGGGGAGACAAGGCTGTTGTTTAAATTTGTTCAAAATCTGATTAGCCTGAGGAAAGGTGACTTTGCTTTCATGAAGTATCAAGATGTGTTCTTGATTAATCTTATGAAGAGTGGACAAAAAATAAATCTGTTCAAGTATATCATTCACCATATGTGTGAATTGATCAAGGACACAACCAAATCCACCTATTTGTTCTATTGTAGGATGATTTCAGCAATGCTTTTTTGTAAAGGAGTAGTTGGAACCAGTGAAGAAGTACTAGTGGAATATGAATATTTTTTATCTAAACCTACCATCAGAAGGATGAACATAAACTAGAACCCCTGGACGAAGGAACGGTATGAAGATAATGATAAGTTTTATGAGAAGTATAATCTTGTGGATTATCCAACAAGGCCAAAGGATATTTTTGATCCTGGTTTGAAACTATATGAAGTTGTTGTTTATCCATAAGATGAAGAAGAATAGGAAGAGGTAGCTGAAGTACCACATAGAGAATAAGATGATATACCTCATAGGGATGAAGTTTTTATTGAGAAAGAAAGGCCAATTATTCCTCCTTCTATTCTTGAAGAATAACCTCCTGCCCCTAGAGATGATGTTAATCTGGAAATCCAATCTGAGGCAGTAAGAGAATTAATTGTCCCAAAATTCGAGCAACAATCCATGGAAGAGGATATAATAGGAGAACTCTCTACTATGCAATAAACAACTCAAAATGAACTCCTTATTATAGTAGAAACAAATCTGGAACAACTCCCTTCTGTGGAAGAAGAAAATATAGAATAAATCCCTGTTAGGGAAGATGAAAATCAACAAGAAATCCCTGAAGAGCAATCTGTTCTTGAGATGACACCCTCTTCTGAAGACATGATGGAGATAGCCTTTCAGTTGCCTAGTTAAGAAATGGTTGAGGAAATTAGAGATGAACCAGTGGATTTAGAACAAGTACATGAGACTCAAGGACCTGTAAAAGAAGCACCTATTGAGGGGGAGGAACCTCAAAATCTTGAGACTGGTGAAGATGATTCTATTGAAGCATCTAAACCTACTCAATCATATTCTGTGTACAATCGGTATATATTCCCTAGCTTCTATGATGTGAGTGAATCTCAACAGGTTACTGCCATTGGGTTTTATCTTTATTCTTTGTTCCAACTGAAATCTGCCACATACTTTGCACCTGAACCTGAATCTCAAACTGAACCTCAACCTGAGCCTACACCTGTACCACTTCTTGCACCTTCGCCTTTACCTGAAGAAAAATATTCTGTCCACAAGGATGATTTGAAAGTCTTTGGAGACACTATCTTAGCTGGAGTTGAGAAAATTATGTCCTCTCAACCTCGTCTTGTGACCAAACTGGGTCAGGGAGATGCCTCACTGCTTTTAGAAAAGATTATTTGGCACATTCAACCCAAGATGATCAATGAAATTCAGGATGTAAGAGTTGTGAAAATGTTACTCAGTATTGAAGTTGCAACTCTAAAAATCATGGTTTAAGACCTCTAGATAGAATTGAATTCTAGATCAGAGCTTGTGCCTGTTGCTGCTTCTCTTGAACCTGATGTTTCTCACATTTCTAGAGATATTGTGTCCTAGATTCATCCATACCTCTTATCCTTTGATGAAAATATTGAAGAAAGGGACAAAAACATGTTGCAACACATGAGAGAGCTTGTGGAAAACCTTAATAATATCATTGATGAATATACTGGCTGTCTTCAAAAGGTCCTAAAATAGCTCAAATCTTTGACCACTACTGTTAAAGCTTATACTTCCTCTGGTCAGACCGCCACCCCTTCCTTGGATAGTAATTTGCTCAAATCCATAGTAAAGAAATAAATTCATAATGTTTTTAGTGGCTTTGATATGGATCCTTTATCTAAAGTTGTTAAGAATAATTATAGAGTTCTTGACCTGGTTCAAATTCACTCAAAGATTGCCAATGATTCCCAATAGGAGATCTCTAAGAAAGTAGATTTCTATTTTAACTAGATTTTCTCCAAGACTGATATGAAAAATCAATTCAAATATCTTGTAGAAAAAATGAGAATTCCTCCTGTAACCCAAGCGTTCAAAAACCAAGTCCTAAAGCTAACAGAGTTTACCAGATTATTGGACAAGTTCATGGAAAACAATGATGATTTTGAAAAGGCCATACAGTATGGAGGGGAGATTATTACAGACTTCATTAAACTTCTGAGAACGTATCTTCATGTTCAAAGTACAGCCATTATTGCTCCAGTGGCTGCTCCTCTCAGACCTGGAATACCAACTTTCACTTCTGCCTTAGCTTCCACAACCATGTCTGTTGGCCATGCTCCTAGTCAGATCAAGCCTCTCATTCTTGACCAGCAACTGCCTCGATCTTCTACTGCTCCAGCATTGGCTCCATCAGTCTTCAAAGCTCTACCTTTAACTTCTTTGTCTACCACTTCTATGCCTTCTTCTATATCAGCAACTGCCCATATGGCTTCCTCTTCTACTGGTGATAAAGGCAAAGAGAAGGCCACTTTCTGAAGAAGACCAGTGGAATTTTTGTTTGATGGGGATTCCATTAGTTGTTTGTATTTCTACTGTAAGTTGTATTCTAAACACTTTTAATGTCATATGCACTATTTTCCCTCTATTATTTCTACTTTGTGATAATCCCAAAAGGGGGAAAAATATTAAATATATGTTAACATATGTTATATTTTCCATGTAGTTGCATTTAATTTACCCTTTACCTCTATATGATTTGTGATCATCAAAAAGGGGGAGATTGTTTGACTCCTCATGTATTAACCGTGTTTTAATGATCATAAATCTCAATAATAATTACAAATCTTATTAATGATCACAAATTTCACAAATATTATCAATTATGTGTATTTATGTTTCAAGTTATCTCTTACTTGATAATGGCTAAGCTCAATTAATTTTATAAATATTACTTTTTAAGTCTAAATACTATTATTTTCCTATGTATAAGACACTGTGAAGCCAGACACCGTGAGCAAGACACCGTGAACCATGACACCGTGAAGCCTAAGTCTCAGACACCGTGACCAAGAGATACCATGACAGAGTAATCCTGACACCGTGAAGCAAGACAGTAAGATCAAACACTGTAAGCCAGACACTTTGTTTGCCTAAGTGCCAGACATAGTTAGCGAGACACAGTCATCAAGGCACCGTGAATCCATAAATTATGGGCAAGGCACCGAAATCCAGAAACCGTAAGCGAGACACCGTGAAGGAGATACCATGAAGGAGACACCGTGAAGGAGACACTGTGAAGGAGACACTATGACAAGGAGATACCATGAAGAAGACACCATTTGCATAACATACTGTGACACCGTTCCTTAACCCATTTTTCCGTCTTTCAATTTAACTTTTTAGCGGTCATATTTGACGTCTTTAATGCACAGATATAATTAATGGTTTCTTGTATACATAGTATGAGGTACGAGGTATGACATATATGGAACCTGTTGGCTAAATCTCATGAATTGTGAACATGAAGAGAAGAGTTCTTAAGAGAAAGATACAACACACGCGACAACTCAAAAAACCGAGAGTGCACCGTACTGAACAGAACACCAGTCTTGAGCATGAACACGAAGAAGAGATTGAAAGATCTTCATAGAAAGCATTTTCTCATGCATGGAATTTGACTCTTCTAAAGAACACAAGAAGTACACTGAAATTCAGAGAACATATTCACTCTTGTAGAACACAAGCTGGACCAAAACACTCTATTTTTAAACAGAAAAATAAGAGAAGGACTTAGGAGCATTTCTGTCTTATCCATGGAGTCCAAAGATTCACTGACAATCACTAGAGCATTATAAACTCACATCAACTCTCTCTTAGTGATTCTTTTTCTAACTTTCAAGCAGTGTATGTACTCTGTATATTTTACACACACTGACATCTACACTGAACTGAAGGATTTCAAAATCCTTAGACCAAACTCTTTACTCTTATTTACCCACAACAACTGTGGAAGAGGTCCCCATGTGGCCTAGATATTACTTTTTTTACCCACGAAAACTGTGGAAGAGGTCCATGCGTGGCCTGGACAGTCCATGTACTATTGTTAACCCCGATCCATGGTGTGGATCAGAGTTTATTTATATAAAATGATTGGTGGTAGGTGATCACCAAGTGGAGTGGATTAGGTCTCGGCTTGAGAATGAACCACTTGTTTGATATCCACTGTGCTATTTTAATTTAGTCTACTCTGTGCTACTGTTTACTGCATAATCAAGAAAAACACTAAATTCACTTTGATAGTTAGTCTTGGAAAGAAGTTATATCTGATTTGTATTAGTAGGATAACTTCAAAAGTAATTTTTATAATACCAGTTAAGTTTACTGAGAAATAATCAATCTTCAAAGAAGTTGTTTAAACAATCAAAATTTTATAACAGTATAAACTTGATTAACTAGGATATATCTATTTTTGGGGAAACCATTATTTATAAAAATAATATTCTTTTAAACAAAAATTTTAATTGGAAGTCAATTCATCCCCCTCTTTAGTAAACTACTCCTACCAACGAATTTATTGTTTTAAATTTGACTTTGAGAATGGAGTTAGAGTTTCAAGGTTAATGGGAATGGTTTAGAAAACCATATGTGGACCATACAAACCAATCATAATATTTTCCATTGTAAATTTCATGGTTTTTTCATAGTTTCCCATATCCTTCCACCAACCCATGCACTATTTTCAATTTTACATGTTTATGAATATTGATCTGGTTAATTATTTTAGGTTTTTTAATTATCCTTTATGGTTTATTTTTGATGAATTAATATTTTTTTGGGTTTTAATGTTTTTTGTGTCAAATAAATTTGGTTGTTTGGATGAAATATTGTGTATTTTTTTAAAGATGTATAATTTTATAGACTAAGAAATAAAATTAAAATGGTTTGGATTTGTGGTAAAGAAGGTTGAGGAACATTTTATAAATGATGAATGGAGTTTTTATGATATTTGTAGAATTTTCAAGTGATATTTCATAAGAAATTCATCTGGGTGTTTTTAAAATATTTAAATTTAAAAAAATTTAAATTAAACTAGTATAGATTTAATAAAAAAATTTAGTTTGTATTGGATGTTATTACTTTAAAATGATTTTCAAAGGATTATTACAGTGATTTCCTATGATTGTTTGGAAAATTTAATATGTCATGATGTTTTTATGAATTGATGTTGGTATATATTTATCTTGATATTTGGAGATTGAACCCTGTTTGTATTTAGTTTTGATAATTTTGAATCTTGATTCTGATTCTGATTTTGATTTTTTTTCAAGTTTTGTTATTATTTTAATGTATTTCATTATCAATTATTAATGGATTTATGATAGGGAGATACATGTGGTTCACCGTATGTAAACCCTCAAGTTAACCAGGTTCAATCCTAGTTAATTGTTCCATAATATTTGGTCACAAAAAATTGTGATATTTATATTCAATATCAGAATATGGATTTCTTTAATATGTTTTAGAACATGATTACACCACATTTCATTATAAAACCACATTCTTAGTTTGTAGAATAGTGGATTCAAAATATCAAAAATATTTTTGACCATATCTAACTTTGTGAGAATATTATACTCAAATTCAAAATCTTTAATGTTAGATGGATTGATTTAGAGGTGTTGGAATATATTATATGTACCATTACACAAAGTTCCATTAATATGAAGGTTTAAAGAAGTAGTTCATATAGAAATAATTACACAAAATAGTGTATATATCAACAGAAATAAAGTTTCATTGTCTCTGTAAAGGTGATCAATTAGTGTTGGATGATGCTTGCTATTTTTAGAGAAGGTTACTTACCTTATAAACGATTATTTAAGATATTGGTATTTTTTAGGGTAATTTTCTCAAATATTATATTTTAAGTTTCTTTTATTAGACTCATAACCTTCGAGGAGGTGGTGGAATAAGCTGTTAGATTAGAGTCTAACTTGGAAAGAGTGATCGAGGTGGTTTTTGTTTTACCTGTCATTGGTGGTAATAAAAGAAGATTTAGTTTTTGGATATGTAAGAAATATAAGTCATGTTAGGTTAGTGGTATTATTAAAAGTACATCTTGTTATATTTCGTCGACTTTTTCCAAGAGTGTGCTCTTACGATGTCTTCAATGTAGAAAATTGAGGCATAAAAATTATTCTTGTTAAGAAGATCCTAACACTTTTCATACCTATGTATATTTGCATCATATAAGAAAATTTTCTCAAAGAGTTTATTATATAATAAGTATATCTATATAAAAAACTTCTAAATATCCTCCAATTTATTTTTATAAACAGGACCTTGATGTTGAAATTGTTTTGGGTTTTCATGGTGTATTTTATTTCCTTTTTTTAATATATGATGATGGGGACCTATTATGATTAATTTTTTATTTTAATATTGATGATTGAAATGCATAATTTTATTAATGGATTTTACCTTGGTAGTGTATGAATCTAGTTAAATGATTTTTCAAATCGAGTTTATTTTTTTCAAATCCTTTATTTTTTATTAATTCTTGAGAAGTTTTGATTTTTGAGAATTTTGAATCAATGGAGATCCCTTAATATAGTGGAGATACCACCATTTAAGAACATCCCATGATATATGTCTGTCTTATTTGAAAGGTAATTAATTTAACATAATCAGAAATCATATATAATATAAGTTTTCTTTAAGCATTCATTGGTCACTTTTCCTTATAGGTGAATAATTATGGATGATGTTTGGGCCAACTCTTTGCTTTTTACCACCAACCCAGTATTCCTATAGTAATATGGTTGGTTATTGAATGTTCTTATTAAATATGGGATGGTCTCCAATAGTTTATTTTTTTTGTTTAATCATAAATTTAGGTTGTCACTTGAGTTTTGGATCATATCAGGTTAATTAAAACATTTCCTTTGGCTTGCTTAGTAATTGTTTCCTTGTTGTCTAGAACATTTATCTAGTATAAAATGGATGATTTTAATGATAACCCATGTGTTTTAGTATTGAGTTCTTATATAATATTACAATTTTATATTGGTAATTGTTTCATTGATAATGGTCATCTCCAATTTCACTTTATCAATATTGCGAGTTGTGACTTTTATGATAATGGATAATTTCATTCTCTTCTTTGATAAAACATTTTCCATTAAACTTTTTGAGGGAAGAAAGTGTTATATTGGGGGAAATTTTCTCACCCTGCCTATCATTTTCCACATTATTTTATTTACATATTTTTAAAAAAAAATTCTTAGGTTTTGGTATATTTTCCAATAATGTTCGAAAAAAGAGAGGTTACAGTTGTTGTCGCATGGTTTGGGAACATAGTTAGTGAAAATCATGTATCATAACCATTAAAATTATATAGTATATTATAGAGGTTCTCACAAGGGTTTTGAACTCTTTTTAAAACCACTCAACCAAACCATGAAGACATATCTAGGTGTATCTAGTGATGGACACACATTTGGTGCATAATTTGGTAAGCCGTGTAGCTAAATCACATAGGCTATAAATTTTTAATAAAAATGGAAAATAAGCTTTATAACCACATCAAATTTTAACCATTTTTGGTCTCCTCACTTCCCAATTTCAGTTTTACAAATAGAGGTGCCTCTACAATTCATTTTACGTATTCCCTGTAGATATTTTAATAGATTTATTCAAGATTTTAGAATGGTTCTATAGCATCCCGTCTTTTTATAACATAACTTTTCATTCCATTACACGGAACTGAGGATCTTTAAGGTTTAGTGTCTTGGAAACAAGGAACATAAAACATGAAACAAAAAAAAAACATTCTTCTTAAACACTTGAAAGTATTCTCCTCATGTTCACCCTAGGCTCATTACTGCATCTCATAACCTGGGGACATACATCAAAAGGAAGGGTGAGCAGAAGGCCCAGCAAGGGAAACAAGTGAAACATTTTACATATGAACTTGAGATACATCAATAAAGTCATGAAAATAACTTTAATGCATGAAAATAAAATCATGAGGCATATCAAAATAAAAATAAAACTTTTTCATAACTTGAAGATGTGGCTACATCATTTAACATAGACAATCATGAACATATCACCAAGGTCTATCCACAAGGTGTCATTTTAAAATTACCAAGGTTATTCACCAAGGTATCGTGAAAATTGTAATCTCTAGTGGTTACATCATTACCCAATGCATTGGAGCGCTATCAGGGCGCACCCTTAAATTTGAATTTATTATCATGTGAGCCACATATATCATCATCAAAAATTTCATAAATAACCCACATAGCATAAAATAAATGGGTTTCATTTCATAATCATAACGTTTTAAAAACTGCTTTAAAGACATGATCTTTATGTCACTTTAAACCCACAGAAAGGGAAAGCGGGTCTCATGTATGTAAATCCCAAGATTTAAAATGGAAAATTTTGATATATATGTGAATACCCTTGTAGAAATAAGAGCTTTGAGTGTTCACTTTATAACATAAAATAATTTTTGAGAAAAGAGAGAGGCATTTTGAGGGGAAAATTCTGCAGCATAACGGCTAAGTTTCGGGGTTTTAGAAAACATTGAAATGAGAGGGGACATGGGTCACCCTCTCATAAATGATCCATAAAACAGTAGGGTGAAAGAATAAAAAGGACATATGGACATGGTAATGAAATTTTAGGGACATACCATTTGAAATGAAAAACATGGAGGAAAAAAAATTAGATTTCTCTTATGAAAATTCGGCAGCCTAACGGCGTTACTTAAACCTCAACAAAAATGATTTGAAAAGATCAAATAGGATCTCTCATAATGTGAACATAAGAGTTCAGTATGATAGATATAGAGATAATTCCCCAACATAACAAAAAGGAACTTCAAAGAATTGACATGAAAGTAGAACTTCAAAATGAGAAGGGTGAAGAACCACTTAAAAATTCGGCAGCCTAACGGCGCCACTTAAAACATCAAAATACTGAATTGAAGAGATCAAATGGGGTCTCCCATCATATGAACATAAGATTCCAGTATGATATATATAGAGATCATACCCCAATATAACAAAAAGGAACTTGAAATAATTGACATGAAAGTAGAACTTCAAAATGAGAAGGGTGAAGAACCACTTAAAAATTCGGCAGCCTAACGGCGCCACTTAAAACATCAAAATACTGAATTGAAGAGATCAAATGGGGTCTCTCATCATATGAACATAATAGTCCAGTATGATATATATAGAGATCATACCCCAATATAACAAAAAGGAACATGAAAGACTTGAATGAAAATAGAACTTGAAAACGAGGAAGGTGAAAGAATCCCTTAAAAATTCGGCAGCCTAACGGCGCCACTTAAACATTCTTAAAACGAATTGATGAGAGCAAGGGGGGGGGGGTCTCTCATCATATGAACATGAAATAGGCAGTAGGATGAATATAAAAGAACATCCTCCAACATAAGAACATGGAGTATAAAAGAAAAGACATAAAAGAGATTACTTGAAAAGAAAGAGAGGGGTCGGATCCCTTACCTTAAAATGTAACTCTTAAACCTCAAAGGTTGGGACCTTGAGGGCTTGGGGGCACCTTGGGAGGTAATGAGACCAGAAATTCGTTGGGAATGAGTGGGGAGTCGAATGGATGAGAGGAGGGCTTGGTATTTATAGGGAAAGTGAGGGGACAAGGCATTAATGGCCAAGGGACACCTCACATGTGCTTTTCTCAAACCCATGTTCTCTCCCTTGTCATTTATCATGGAGTTAGGCCACATGGGGCCCCCAAAACAATAATTCATCACCCTTGGCCGGACAACCCTCAAAAGTTCTGATGACATCATCATGACACCGTAATGATGTCATTAAACATACCGAAACCCTAAAACTGTATTTTTACTATTAACTGAAAATTCAACTTTCTCATAAAAATCCCAAAATTTCACATTAACCAAATATCAATGCTCTGATTTCAAAAATGAAATCCATTTTATAAAAATAATTTTCTAAATAATTTTAATTTAATTTTTAAATAAAAACAGTATTCATCGAAAATTCATTTTTTTCAGAAAAAACCCCAAAAATTACCATAACATAATATCGATGCTCTGAGTTCAAAAATAAAGTCATTTTTATAAAAATAATTTTCTAATTATTTTTAATTAAATTTTTAATTAAAAAACACTATTCACCCCGAAAAAACTAATACTTGAATAATAATTAATGAAACCGTTATTTAACTATTTTATTGAATCACATTACTTAATCAAGGTACCTAGATTATTTTGAAACTTTCTTTAAGTGAGATTACTAATCCATTTGGTCATATTACTAATCCTAATCATAAAATCACTATTCATAATTTACTATTCATCAAAAATCAAGTTGATCTTATTAGACTCTAAATTTAGTACTGAACATAATTGCAGAAGACCATTTTTTGAAAATCATTACACATTTTTAATTATTTAGGGTTTACATAAACATATTTAAAATATCCTTTTTCTAAAATTCATGAAAAATATGCATACTATATTTATCCGGTCATTTCAAAATTCATAAACTTCATCATAAGAAGAAATCCCAATTTTTATTTAAAATAAGGATTACACAAGGTAGTTACGGTCTCGTTACATAACCCCTTATAATACTAGCATAGGACCTAAGAGTAAGGTGTGCTAGGGTGATAGAAGCTTGGTGCGGCTCAGTCAACATTGCCTAAGTAGTAATTTCTATCAGTTTGAACTTCTCACGAAGGCGATTTTGTTCCAGCTTCACATGATGAAGTTCGGCTTGGATTTGATCCAGAGCAAAGCCCAGTGGTGCTACCTCCTTCCCAAGCTCTGTTAGATGGGCTTCGATCGGTCCAAGACTACTAGGTGAGGCCATCGAATCTTCTTTCTATAATAATTAACCAAGATTACTTATATTTAGAGACAATAATCAAAACATTTTGTTCACAGCGGTCATGTTGACCGATGGTTATATAATAGTCAAAACCCACTGATCTCATTTTAATTATAATCATGTTTATCAAATAAAACATTTTTGTTGAGTATAACAATAACACATAAAATTCGGAAAAAAAATTTATTTAAAAATTTCGGGTCGTTACAATCTTCCCCCCTTAAGAAATTGCGTCCTCGCAATTTTAAAATTGGGTTTTGAAATTTCATTGAAAGTCCCACATCGGAAAAGGAGTCAGTAAAACTATTACTTTAAAATAAAGAAAGGGAAGTACAATGGTCACCCGAGTTAACCCACACTAGGGTTCCATGTAGGAAAACATGGAAATGGAGGAAAAAACAAAGGGTCAAGTTCTGCGGGAGAGTGATAGAGAACATGATTAGGAGAAAGATAACCATGAGAAAATCCCAAACTTATGATGTGTGTAAACGGTCTTTGATTACCTAGTAGGAAACGTAAACCAACAACATTTTTGTTTTACGTTTCTTTTCATAATTTTGAGGATTTCATTTACTACATAGAACAAAAACATAAGAAAATATACCTACCTTCAAGTAGAGTTTCATCCTTTAACAAGTCCCTACCAACACTAATCTTTTCTCCAAATGATGAGAATTCAAAAACACTTGGTCTCATAAAAGCACAAGAATCATCTTCTATAGAATCACATAATCTACAAAAGATTAACTATCTATTTCTTCTATCTTTAAACATTATCCCAAAAACAGAAAGGTTAAGGTAAAACAACTCTTCAAAAAGAAAGAATCCCATAGGAATGGAAACTACTTTTAAATCATCAAAGTTCCATGGTACTACCCAAAGTTAATCATAGACCATTCCATAAATAACGGTCCTTAAAATTCCTCAAAACAAACCAAACTAAGATTGAAACCCAAATACAATAAGGATTTGATAACATAGTCTTCCAAAACAACTTCATTGTTGATCTCCAGACAACATCAACCACTCCTAACATCTTATAAAAAATTAGCTAACCTCAACATATTTTACCCAAGATAGGTTAGTCATTCCCATAAGTAACCTAAATTACTATAAGTTCACCTTAAATTCATCGATTCTTCAAAATATAAGTCAACCTTACTCCTCAATGAAAATACCATAGTAACCTATTTACCTCGATCAAATATGGTTCCCAAAATAATGAACGTCTTCCAAAATAATAATCATATTTTAATCCCCTAATCATCCCTGTCATATTAATACGAAAATCGTCGCATTTCCTATCACATTGGTTGTCGGAACATGTTCTTCCATTTCCCACCATTAACTAAGAAGGGAAAGCATAATTAGGGGCTTAAGTACTTAGCTAATAATCATGAAAAGGAACTGAAAGCATATAAGGATAACTTGTATATGAAAGGTATACCCTAACTTGTGATCTCCTAGGTTCCCATCTAGGTTATGAATGATCATATATTCTTATGTGAACCTTTATTTTATTTTATCTTTGTTCCTTTAACAATGGTTCATACCAAGCTTATGAATTTACCAAAGCATATCCCCCTGGAGTGTCGTAACCAAGAGTGCAGCAAGGCCCGTTGTCGTGTACCAGTTCCCGTTCGAGTCTAGCTCAAAGCGGTGTTTTCGGGTTTTACCCCTATGTACATCTGTGCCAGATCCACCTCTACCTGCTCGTATCCAGACAGGGATGTATTTGCTTGGCAACCCCTTACTCAATACTCACCAAAATACCAGGAAGATTTCCTATATTAAACTTTTCTATAGGGTTTCTCCTAGAGTTTTCATATCCTAATTTCCACAAATAACTAAACCATCCTTTGATACCAACTATAGCATCCCGTCTTTTTATAACATAACTTTTCATTCCATTACACGGAACTGAGGATCTTTAAGGTTTAGTGTCTTGGAAACAAGGAACATAAAATATGAAACAAAAAAAAACATTCTTCTTAAACACTTGAAATGATTCTCCTCATGTTCACTCTAGGCTCATTACTGCATCTCATAACCTGGGGACATACATCAAAAGGAAGGGTGAGCAGAAGGCCCAGCAAGGGAAACAAGTGAAACATTTTACATATAAACTTGAGATACATCAATAAAGTCATGAAAAGAACTTTAATGCATGAAAATGAAATCATGAGGCATATCAAAATAAAAATAAAACTTTTTCATAACTTAAAGATGTGGCTACATAATTTAACATAGACAATCATGAACATATCACCAAGGTCCATCCCCAAGGTGTCATTTTAAAATTACCAAGGTTATTCACCAAGGTATCGTGAAAATTGTAATCTCTAGTGGTTACATCATTACCCAATGCATTGGAGCGCTATCAGGGCGCACCCGTAAAATTTTCCTTTATTATCATGTGAGCCACATATATCATCATCAAACATTTCATAAATAACCCACATAGCATAAAATAAATGAGTTTCATTTCATAATCATAACGTTTTAAAAACTGCTTTAAAGACATGATCTTTACGTCAGTTTAAACCCACAGAAAGGGAAAGCGGGTCTCATGTATGTAAATACCAGAATTTAAAATGGAACATTTTGATATATATGTGAATACCCTTTTAGAAATAAGATCTTTGAGTATTCACTTTATAACATAAGATAATATTTTAGAAAAGAGAGAGGCATTTTGAGGGGAAAATTATGCAGCATAACGGCTAAGTTTCGGGGTTTTAGAAAACATTGAAATGAGAGGGGACATGGGTCACCCTCTCATAAATGATCCATAAAAAAGTAGGGTGAAAGAATAAGAAGGACATATGGACATGTTAATGAAATTTTAGGGACATACCATTTGAAATGAAAAACATGGAGGAAAAAAAATTAGATTTCTCTTATGAAAATTCGGCAGCCTAACGACGTTACTTAAACCTCAACAAAAATGATTTGAAAAGATCAAATAGGATCTCTCATCATGTGAACATAAGAGTTAAGTATGATAGATATAGATATAATTCCCCAACATAACAAAAAGGAACTTGAAAGAATTGACATGAAAGTAGAACTTCAAAATGAGAAGGGTGAAGAACCACTTAAAAATTCGGCAGCCTAACGGCGCCACTTAAAACATCAAAATACTGAATTGAAGAGATCAAATGGGGTCTCTCATCATATGAACATAAGAGTCCAGTATGATATATATAGAGATAATACCCCAATATAACAAAAAGGAACTTGAAATAATTGACATGAAAGTAGAACTTCAAAATGAGAAGGGTGAAGAACCACTTAAAAATTCGGCAGCCTAACGGCGCCACTTAAAACATCAAAATACTGAATTGAAGAGATCAAATGGGGTCTCTCATCATCTGAACATAAGAGTCCAGTATGATATATATAGAGATCATACCCCAATATAACAAAAAGGAACATGAAAGACTTGAATAAAAATATAACTTGAAAACGAGGAAGGTGAAAGAATCCCTTAAAAATTCGGCAGCCTAACGGCGCCACTTAAACATTCTTAAAACGAATTGATGAGAGCAAGGGGGGGTCTCTCATCATATGAACATGAAATAGGAAGTAGGATGAATATAAAAGAACATCCTCCAACATAAGAACATGGAGTATAAAAGAAAAGACATAAAAGAGATTACTTGAAAAGAAAGAGAGGGGTCGGATCCCTTACCTTAAAATGTAACTCTTAAACCTCAAAGGTTTGGACCTTGAGGGCTTGGGGGCACCTTGGGAGGACTCCTTGGGAGGTAATGAGACCTGAAATTCGTTGGGAATGAGTGGGGAGTCGAATGGATGAGAGGAGGGCTTGGTATTTATAGGGAAAGTGAGGGGACCAGGCATTAATGGCCAAGGGACACCTCACATGTGCTTTTCTCAAACCCATGTGCTCTCCTTTGTCATTTATCATGGAGTTAGGCCACATGGGGCCCCCAAAAAAATAATTCATCACCCTTGGCTGGCAACCCTCAAAAGATCTCATGACATCATCATGACACCGTAATGATGTCATTAAACATACCGAAACCCTAAAACTGTATTTTTACTATTCACTGAAAATTCAACTTTCTCATAAAAATCCCAAAATTTCACATTAACCAAATATCAATGCTCTGATTTCAAAAATGAAATCCATTTTATAAAAATAATTTTCTAAATATTTTTAATTTAATTTTTAAATAAAAACACTATTCATCGGAAATTCATTTTTTTCAGAAAAAACCCCAAAAATTACCATAACATAATATCGATGCTCTGAGTTCAAAAATAAAGTCATTTTTATAAAATTAATTTTCTAATTATTTTTAATTAAATTTTTAATTAAAAAACACTATTCACCCGAAAAAACTAATACTTGAATAATAATTAATGAAACCGTTATTTAACTATTTTATTGAATCACATTACTTAATCAAGGTACCTAGATTATTTTAAAACTTTCTTTAAGTGAGATTACTAATCCATTTGGTCATATTACTAATCCTAATCATAAAATCACTATTCATAATTTACTATTCATCAAAAATCAAGTTGATCTTATTAGACTCTAAATTTAGTACTGAACATAATTGCAGAAGACCATTTTTTGAAAATCATTACACATTTTAAATTATTTAGGGTTTACATAAACATATTTAAAATATCCTTTTTCTAAAATTCATCAAAAATATGCATACTATATTTATCCGGTCATTTCAAAATCCATAAACTTCATCATAAGAAGAAATCCCAATTTTTATTTAAAACAAGGATTACACAAGGTAGTTACGGTCTCGTTACATAACCCCTTATAATACCAGCATAGGAACTAAGAGTAAGGTGTGCTAGGGTGATAGAAGCTTGGGGCGGCTCAGTCAACATTGCCCGAGTAGTAATTTCTATCAGTTTGAACTTCTCACGAAGGCGATTTTGTTCCAGCTTCACATGATGAAGTTCGTCTTGGATTTGATCCAGAGCAAAGCCCAGTGGTGCTACCTCCTTCCCAAGCTCTGTTAGATGGGCTTCGATCGGTCCAAGACTACTAGGTGAGGCCATCGAATCTTCTTTCTATAATAATTAACCAATATTACTTATATTTAGAGACAATAATCAAAACATTTTGTTCACAGCAGTCATGTTGACCGATGGTTATATAATAGTCAAAACCCACTGATCTCATTTTAATTATAATCATGTTTATCAAATAAAACATTTTTGTTGAGTATAACAATAACACATAAAATTAGGAAACAAAATTTATTTAAAAATTTCGGGTCGTTACAAGTTCCTCATGGTAATCTCCCATAGATCACTTCGTAACTTCAATTACTTTTTATTAATCCCTAATCTTTCTATATTATGGTCCTGTAGAACTATTGTTCCTGAAACTCAAATTTTAATTGATTCCATCTCATTTTTAGGGTTCCTCATGGTTTGTTTTGATCTTCCTTGATCTTTTAGAGGAGTGATAAAATCATTATTGGTTGAAGAGATTAATTTGAGAAAGGTTTATCTATTATTGAGACTTTAAAATTATAATTGTGATTTCTTATTGGGTTTTAATACATGAATTAAGTGTTCTAAAATTGATACCAAGCCTATCTAATAATTTTTTTAATAAAGGAATCATTTTTGTTTTAATTTATTTTATAGAAAATTTTATTTCTCTTTTATATTGAGGTTTAAATATATTTATAGTAATCCATGAACACCTACCATTTGTTTAAATTTAAGAAAAGACATTCTATCGAAATTTCTCAAAATAAGGAAAATATTTTATTTTTAAAACAAAGGTTTTGTGTTTTCTTTCAAAATATAGGCGTTTGGGTTCTTTATAATTTTTTATATACTCTTGAATATATTTACTTGATTTATGATGTTTATATTATTTTTTGAATGGTGTTTTAACATCTTTATTTCTTAAATAATTTCACTAAAACCCTTTTGGATCCTTTTAAATTTATTTATAAATGCATTACCCTTGAAACATACCCCTTCATGTGTTGTGAAAATTTATGAAAATTGAAATGATATGATGTGTTTTCTCATTTATAGGGAAGTGTATATTTATTATTTATCCTTGATGATAAAGGGACATTTCTATGATGGGTGTTCAAAGGTGAAGGTGATATTTTTTTATTGATATGATTATGTACATGAGAAAATTTGTATCCCTAACCTCCATTTATATGTCATGATAAACCTTTAGAATCTAGGTGGGAAGTCCTGAAACACATAATAAACCTATTTAGTATGATTTTATAGCTGGTGGACCCAAGTATTAAATTTCTCTAATTTGGGGGGGGGGATTTCTCCTTGTTTATACTAGGTATGGTAATACAGAGTTTTAATGTAGGTTGTTTGACATCTAGAACTATACTATATTGGTATAGTGTTAGTATTTTAATATATTTTCCTTATATCTTCTAGGTTCCCATTATGATGTTCATGATTTCATTGTATGTTTGTCATTTTTTCTTTTTGAGTCATCCTTTATTCTCTAAAAATTAGTTATAAACCTATTTTCCATTCATCATAATATGGAACTTCTTTAAAAGGATTAAATATATATTTTTCTTTAAAAAATATCCATCTAATCATGTCTCAAGGATTGTTTTCATAGGAATGTAAATTCAAATATATTTAAACGAAAATTTTAAATATAATTTTACATGTATTTAAATATATCATTAAATGAATTTATTTTTAAAGGTTATGGGAGGGGTGTGGAGAGGATACCCCTTGAGAATTTGTTTCCCATACAAATCATATTTCTGGTCTATTCAAGCTCTTATTAGGGGTGGATTTTAATATTCCGTTATATTTTGGGTATGACGGAGGTTCCCATCCATGGTTATGTTTTCTTAAAACATAAAGAATGTTTTGCAGATTCCTTTCAAATTTTTCTTGATTTATCCATCATATGTATCAACTAATTCAGATCCCTTTTCCTTTATCTTATTTATATCACATCCTTCCATATTTTCATTGCAATATATCATGTTATATTTTTTAATATTTTTGTTTACTATTAAGTGATGTATAATTTCATGTGATATGTTTTATTTTTATTTAATTTTAAAACTATTTATTCCTTTGGAATTTCCTTCTAAAGTATATAGTGTTAAATCATGTTTTTTAGGGGGAAGTATTTTTTTTCATTTATTTATTAGGAGAAATAATTACCATTGCAGTAAATTTGATTCCTTTGAACTTGTTTCTAGACCATGAAGATAAAGAATAACCTTCATTCCAAATCATAATCCAACATGTGCTCTCAGATCAGTGGTGGATCCAGTTATCTCATGACAATTATTGTATATATTTAAAATTTTATTTATATGATGAATACATAGGACTTATTATGTGATATGTGGGGATTATAATTATATAACCTAGATCCATCGATAGTAATCCTGAGATAAAACATCCTATATTTTTGGTGTAATCCCACCCTTTTATGTATGATGTATTAGAGTGTTTCCTTGGCAGTGTGTTTATGATTTCTAACAATATGATTCACATAATTATGATATCTATTATTATTATTATCCATGGGATTATTTATTTCCACAATTCATTAATCCATTTATATGTTTTGATTATGTATTTCATTTATATGGAATCATTTTATAATTTATACCTTTCACATTATTATTTCTAAAATTACACAATATTATATTCTATTGTACACTATTCCTTAGTTAGTATATGTGTTCAGCCTTCTGTTAGTCCTAGATCTGTTGGAGCATTTAGAGAGGGAGGGGGTAACTTAGTGATCTAATTTTCTTTATGATTTATCCCCTTTATAACCCAAACTCTTGATCCAGTTAATGTTATTGATCTTGTAAAAGTTCTTGATCCACTTAATGATTTCCCACAACCTAACCTTCATTTGTAGTAATGATGAAAGAGATTAACCCACAATGTTTACAATGTTCAGCCAAAAGTCCCACTCATTTCCCTCTTGGTTATTCCCCTAACATGGATTCTCCACTATAATCTTATTATCAAGTACAATAGTCTCTTTAGTCTACAAGAGTGTGATTGGTTATTACTAGTGACCCTCTCTTACTTGGATGAATTTACTCCCCAATATTAATCCTCTTTAGCAAGTGGTTATATCCCTAGTTACAATCTTCTTCGTTTTTTGCGTTGATCTAGTAGTGGAAAGACAACCTTATTTAGATTGATATTCCTCCAAAAGCCTTTAATATTAGTCTTACTTTTGTAATACCTCGTGAACTTCAATAGCAGTGATTGCACCAAGACTCCTTTAAGATCTTGTGTGATTTGGATTCTTCTTATCTTCATTGAATATTTAGGATTTTCACCTTTTGTGATTTTTGGCTTCAGCTAACATTCTTTTCTCCCAAATAGTGGACGTATCAGATTGTTATAAATATCTTCACACTATATATAAGAGTTATCAATTATTTTTAACCTCTATGCTTTCTTTTATAAAAAAATATACATATTTATAATCACAAAATATATTACATGAATATTTTATTTCTATTCGTAATTGGAAACTCTTTAATCTTGAGTAGGTGTAATCTTCTTCTATTTAAATCGGATAAAATATTTCCCCAATTTATTCATCATTTTAATTATCATGTTAATCTTCTTTTAATCCTCCCAAGAACATGGTATTTATTCTTTCATGTTATATTTAAATATATAAATCTTAAAAATATATTCAAATATAAATTCTTTAAAATCATATATGATCTCCATGTGTATGGAATTATTTTTATTTTCTATGTGAACCATTTTATTTTAAGAATTTTGGATTCTAAAAAACTCTTCTAGTTTATAAAAATATAATCCATTAAATCATTAAAAACCACCTACATGATTTATATACATCTCCAGAATTCGTATACATTGTTTATTTTTACTATATATTAGTTCTCGACTATGTAGTTTACTCTAGATATGTAGTAGAATTCTGCTATGCCATTCACTTTGGCTACACAACTACATTCAGTTATGTAGTTTCACCTACATCACTATATTTATCTACATTTCTATATTTTCTAACATTCTGAATCAAATGTGTTTTATAATTGGCTATATTGGAAATTTTTTATGTGAATTTCTATACAAATTTAAATGATTTTGTGAATCGGTATAATTTTAAACTCCCCTCAAACTTATTCCACTCTACTTTATCCAACTTCTAGGATTTCTCAATCACACCAATATTGCTCCATTTTTTTATATTCTTATCATTCATCTATAAATGCTTGTATTTTTTTTGATGATTATCACAACCATCATATTTATTCTTTCTCCATATTTTATTGAACTTCTCCACTCAAGTTCATCAACCTATAGCCTCATATTCCTTTTCCATAGATCATGGAAGTACCTCAACCATCCTATGGAATTATATGAATGTTTTTTCAAGATTGAAATCATATTACATTAAAATAAAATCCAATTACTTAACATGAATTTATAATAATCCTCTAAACATCATCATCACCATATAAACACATATTGATAAAAAATTCAATTCAGACTTTGGAATAACAATCACACCCTTTAAATTTGTTGCAAATACCATAATTCATTAAGGTAAATATGTGTGCTTGGTTGAATTATTTATTCTCACCCTTATTGAAAATAAAATGAAAAGATTAGTGTAAGGGTCATCTCATCTCTTGTTATTCTTGTCCAGACACTCTCATTCTCTTACACCATTTTCAAATCTTAGAGAATGATGATATGACATGGTGGTATTAGAAAATAGACTTTTATTATTATACTATTATTATAAAATTGATAGACCAATGTATAAAACAATAGATATACAATAAAGGTTTTCCCTCATATCTATACACTACCATGCATGTGATAACAGGCTCTAAATATTCTCATTTATCAGCTAGTTGGTGTACATAATGGATTATCTTAAAAGAAACATATAACCTATACACATATCCAATTAACATAAAAAATAGTTCATGTAAAATTCATTTAAATCCCTGTTTTTTAATGTTTTAATAACTAAAACTCCCCTTTTTATGTACATCCAAACTATGTGATGTAGGTGTGATCCTCATACTTGAACCTTCATCAATTCAAAGATATCCAAATTTTTTAAATTTCATTGAAAAAATATATCAGTATCTTCCATATAATTTTTTTATCATCCTAAAGGGATGGACTATTTAACCTTATCATGGTGAGTTATTTTTTCATAGTAATCCATGAGAATCACATCAACATTATTGTATAATATGTATAGTTCTCAATATTTTTTTAATTCCATGCATGTTAGTTCCAAAAAAATAAAATAATAGGGAAGTAGAGACGTCTTTTTTAATCTAAGATATCATTTAGAATAAGATATTCCACCAAATTAGACCATTACTTTCTTCCAATATCAACATGGGAATATTTCTTTATACTCTTCTTTCAATTTTGATTATCATCTATTTGATTAACATATTTATTCCCTTTAACTAATTATTTCTATGTAATAGATTATCCCTCAACATTATTTAGGATCTTCAAGTTTCTATTTATGTATAAATTCTCATCATTTTTCACCTTCTCTTATTAATCCACTTTCTTTCCTGTATCCTTGTAACTTTTTTAGATTCTATTAATTGTTTAGAAAATTTCAATTTATTTAGATAAACAAATAATAACTATTTCTTAAAATTATTAGTACTATTATAATCTTCACATAACTTAATACTATTTTGCTTTTTGAATTCTTTTCTCTTCCACAAAACAGTGAACCCCTCTATCCAACCTTATCATGAACACCTCATCTTTGTGACCTTCTAAACAATATATATCATATAATTCTTCGAGAGCCTGAAATTTATATTTTCTAGTTATATTTTGTGTATATCTAGTCACATGTTTTATACTATATTATTTTATAATAATATTATAACTAAAGCCCTTGGATCTCTCATCCATCCTGCTAAATACATATTGAACCATAAATAATAGGATTTGTGTCTATTTTCACAACAACACCATAAAAAACCCTTGAAACATTATTTATATATATTGGTTATAGATCTATCCAAATTTTTTTCTATTATTCTGTTGAAAACTAAGCCTCTGTTTTTTTATTTGGCTATAGTATCCTTCTCATATTCTTCCCTTCCTTTTTTAGAGGATTTCCTCTCATTTTTGTTTCCTAAATATCCTTATATTTGATTTTAACTTCTTCAATTTTATATGAAACAAGTAAAATTTTAAATTGATTAAGTGAATATTTACCTTGTTAACATGAAATTTTATTCTCATGGGTTGGGAAGGTTTTCCATTTACCTCAACAGCCTTAGTGAGTTCTTATTTAGACTTTTTCAAATCATTCTGTATCATAGGAAACATGTATTGTGTCTCTTCCAGATTTTTTTATAGCTATCTGCTTCTTGAGATCTACGATAATATTTTCAAGAAAAAATTCTCTAATATTGTGTTTATTGATCTGAACTATGTATGATACACCCCTTTTATCATACTTTTCCTTCTCATTAGCCACCTTTTTTTCTTCATCAAGATTATCCTTTCTATATTGAGGTATTATATCTTTCCCATTTATAATTTTAATTTTTGTTTTAGATCCCACTCAAGTCCATTATTTCTTATCCATAATGATCATGATTTGATTAATTTTATAATTTCTTAATATGAAAAAATTTAGTTACTTAATTAACTAAGATTATGTACGAGTCATATTTTTATTTAATGCTCATAAAGATTCATCATTTACTACCAAATATCTTCTTCTTATTTTTTTTTGAGTCTTCTCACTATCCTTATATGATTCATATTCTTCAACTTAATGCTTTGGGAAATACTTTAAAATATGACCAAAATTATTAAAATTATAAAATATAGGTAAATTATTACATTTTAGTTTTCATTTAACCTTCATGAATCTATTTGACATAAGAGAAACAATATGATTGAATACATTTTCATCCTCATTATATGAGTCCTCTTATAATTTATCCTCTTCTTCTTTGACATTTATTTTTTCAATGTATTCAAAATACATTTCATCTTTTTCATTATTTTATAGAGACATCAGAATGGATTTTTTCTTTATCATTTAAATCTATTTTCCACTTGTCTATTTGAGTCAAATCCATACCCATAGTAGTGGGTTAAAATACTAATATTTTAGTATCTATCACTTCCAAGATAAGTTATAAGAGGTATGGAAGAATCCTATTCATCTATCTATGATAATTCTTACCATATAACTTGGAAAAAACATGGATATTGATAGAGTTAATATTCTCTATATATTATAATTAGCACTTAGATTATTAGAGGGAACCTACCCTTTGATAGTAATTGTTAGTCCTGGATCCATTAGATCACTAATAGGGGGAGGAGGTGAATTGGTGATCCATTTTATTTTATAATTTATTCCTTTTATAACCAAACCCATTTAAAATGTTAAAGTTATCAAACAAATAAATTATTTCTCATAGCCTCAACTTCATGTGCAACAAAAAAGAAACTGAGTAGCCCAAAATATATATAATGTTTGACAGAATGGCATACTCCTTTCCATGTTGTTTATTCCCTAATATGATTCTCTACTAAGATATTATTAATTACAGTATCCTATTTAGTACAAAATAGCATGATTGGTTATACCCCCAATAACCTTATCTTCCTCAATTAGTAATACTCCCCAATCTCAAGCCTTTTTACCAGTTGGTTATACCCCCTATCACAAGATCCTTCAATTTTTATATTTATCCAGTACTAGACTTTTTTATTTTTTCCTCAACGTGATCTTACTTCATAATCCTATAGGGTTTGGATTTCTTATGTACCCCCTTAATAACATCATCTATAGTGCGAGTCTCAATACTTATTCTAAATCTCATGTGATTTGGATTCTCCTAATCTTATTTTAATACTTAAGACAGTCTCCTTCAAGGACATTTGTATTTATCTCCCCTTATTCTCTCAAAGATACTAGATGTATTAGACTCTTAGAAACCTCTTCATACTATATATGAAAGTTCCCAATTATTGATCACTTATCTTTTTCCTAATTTCAATACATTCGTGTATTTAAAATCATAAAAATATTGTATGTAAATGATTGATATTTATTCATATTTGGAAACTCATGAATCTTAAGTAGGGACAATCTTCTTCCATTTAAACTACCCAATAGATTTTCCAATTTATTCCTCATCTGAATTCTCATACAAATCTACTTTCAATCAACCAAAATATTTAGTCTTTATTCTTTCACAAAATATTAAAATAACTGCATCTTTAATAATTCTTCAAATATAACTTATTTGAAATAATCTAAGATCTCTGAATGCATGTCCACAAGAATCTCTATGAAAAATAACATCTTATTTTTAGAATTTGTATTCTAAAAATATTAATTAAAATATTAGAATATAATCCATTATATTATTCTAAAATGGCTCTGTGATTTCTATACATCACTTAAATTCACCTATGTGGATCACTTTAGCCACAAATTAGTATTGGGCTACTTTATTCATTTCATTAATGTAGTGTAATTCAATTATGATTCTCTACATTAGAGATGGAGTTTCATTTGATTACCCATATTTTTTCTACACCATAGGATTTTTCAATGCAAATAGATTTTCATACATAAAAAAATTTATAGACTACATAATCAACTATAAAACATAATCAACTACACTAGAAATATGGATATATGAATTTGTATATAAGATCAAAAAAATTGGTATGAATCTGCATAATTTAAAACATATATAAAACTCACTTTGATCTACTTTATCCGACTTCAATTCCCTCTTAATAACATAAATACCCTGAAAAAGTTTTATAGACTATGCTCCTTCATCCATAGTATCTTGTAATTTAGAGATAAACACAACAATCATCATTGTTTATTTACCACATTGTATTGAACTTTGACACTCAAGTTATTTAAGCTATATCCTCCACTAAATATCCGTAGACCATAGTAGTAACTCAACCATATTATGAGAATATATGAATTATTTATCAAGAATTAAATCTAATACCTTAAAAATGACATTAAATTCCCTTACATGAATCCCTAATAATCATTCAATCATCATAATCCCTACACTAATAACCTATTGATAATAAATACAACACTCACTTAGAAACAATACATTTTGCATTATTTCTTATTTCTCTTGGTAACAGAGAAGCAAAATATTTATTAAACTATATGGATAACATTGATGAAGGAATAGTTTCAAATTTAAATATTTTTTTACCAGCCTTGTAATTTATATCCTTTAAATTACATATATTGTATATTGTGTATTTGGTTTCTTAAGGATTGCTAAACATTGGATCTTGCGTATGTGATCAATTTTATTTTTTTACCATATAATAAGGAACCCACTCTCTTTGGGTGACCATGGGTGGGTGTATTACATAAATATATTCTTTACGTCCATTAAGTTTCACATATGTTTTTTCCACTTCCTATGAATGAATATGTGTTCAATTGATTCAATATTTGAGTGGTAATAAAATTGTCACTTAGAGATAAGGGAAACACCACTTTTTTATTTTTTTTCATTATGATTCTATAAAAACTATTTAAATCCAAAAAACCATAAAAATAATTCCAAGGAATTTTTATACACCAAAGAACATCTAAAGATATTTTCTTCTAAGATCCCACACATCACTTCTTATAAACAACAATTGGACACAATGATCTAATGGTTGAATTTATAATGAAAACTACATCATCCAATTGTCTATTTAAATGATCATTATCGCACAACAACATATCACATCTAGATCTCCCCTCATTAGTCTAATTTGAAATAAAACATCGTTAAATGAGATGTGTGATGTCCTAGACCCAGATGCCCCTCAACCTGATCCCCAAGCCCGGTTGGCCACATATCCCTAGCTCGTCTCCCCATTGGCCAGAGGCTGTCGACTAGCAGCGGGGGGTGTAATGGTAAGTTAGTGGGGAGGTTGTACTCCCATGTCAAAGTACACAGCGGAATAGCATCAAGGTAATAGAAATAGCGGAAGCACAACCAATGGATAAACATGAGAAAAAGGGAAACATACAACCAAACAACAGAAGTAAGAAAAACCCTAATAGATATACAAAAGCCACATAGGAAGTGATTGATACAAAATGGATGCATGGCATGCTAGTACAATGGAAATAGAATACAAGAATGCTATAAAATAATACAAAAAGAACAAAAGTAGTCAACGAGCATCTCTAGCCAAGCTCGATCCTCTACTCTGGATCTCTAGCTAGAATGTATATTAGTCAAAAACCTGAAGCTGGGCCTTTTCCCCTGCCGGTACCTGCAGTAGTGAAGTCTAAACGGGTAACCAAGAGGCTGCCTAGGTAGGGTGTGAGACAAGTCTCAGAAGGCCACCACCAACGATGTCTAGGTGTAATCCAAATAGGTGTTTTCAAGAAAAGTGAGTAATAAACAACAAGTAAGTAAAGAAAAGTAAATAAACAACCGTCCTACTCAAGTTCCGAAAGGACATCGGGAGGGTCTACCTACTTTATCTCATGGCTGGTAAACTGAACGATCACCAGAGGTATAAGTACATAGGTATAGGTTATCACTGGAATGAGGTAAACATGCCACTCGTCCATGCTTCTCACATACATACAAGTATCACTGGCCCGAGGTATTAATGCCTCTCGTCCACAATCACTATAACTGGCATGGGGTAGAAATTCCGCCCATGTGTAAGGTTATATAGGCACGAGGCATAAATGCCTCTCATCCTCAAGCATTGAGATTTATCTGGAACGAGGTAAGAATGCCTCCCGCCCAACACATGGAGATTCATCTGGCACGGGTAAAAATTCCACTGCCCACACATGGGTTATCACAAGCATGTAAACACATCAAAGGATAACCATTCAAATCACATTCTATAAGAAAATCCATTTTATATCATATCACATTAGCAAAGCAATGACATACATACATTTCAAGTCATTAAAGGGATTCAGGCTCTCTCATCCTAGCCAACCTCTGACCAAGTAATCCCATTTTCCTAACATGGAAAATGGATTTCAAGATGCAACGTTAAGTTTCAAAGGTAAAAAAGGGAAAATTATCAAGGAATAACACCTATGGTTGACCACTCCCAGTCCATAACAAATCCAAACACCCTAGAAAGGTTGTATTCATCACTCTTATACGCCACTGATCATTTAGATATGAAGCAGTCATTATAAATACGGGGTTTGGCGAAAGACAAACCATAGAACAACAACAATAACTCAAAAAGAAGAAAACACAAAATGGAAACCACGTGACCACCTACCTTAGAGCTGTAGGAGTAGGCTCGCTCGATATTGACCTCAGATTCGTGGTAGGTTGGAAGAGATCTGAGTTCCAATCCACTGCCCTGAAAATAGGGCATATGAGCCTGCATCAAAATAACCAGATGGAAGGTAAGAGTTTCCGAGGAGATAGGGGTGCATGAGGTAATCCTTACCTCTCCCCTTCCAATGCTTTCGTCGGATCAAGGAACAGACACCGGTAGAATAAACCACAAGAGATTGAGTGAGAAGAGGGTTTGGGAGCTCAAAGAAGGCTCCCCTCTGGTTCTGTCCGTGGGATGAAGAAAGAAAGGCTTAAGGCCTTATAAATTAATTAAGGGCGAAAAGGTAAATTTACCCAGATCAGGGTCACACGGTTTAGGTGCATGGTTTACCAAAAAGTGTGCATCCCTCTTCCTTTAGAAAAAGGGGCGCATGGTTTAGGCTCATGGTTTACCCAAACAGTGTGCAAACCATGCACACCTCGCTGCTTCTAGACTAAAGGCCGGACGATTTACCCAAACCGTGCACAAGCCATGCACAAGCTGTGAGCCCTTGTTTGCAAGTCCATTTCTCAAACTCTCGGCTCGGAACAAACCCTGGAAACTCCTCGGACCTTACCTAGAACAATACCCACATTAAAGAAGCTTAAATGAAAGGTTCGAAAGAAAAACTAACGATCTGTACCTTTTCCAAAGAGTTGGGTCATTACAACCTCCCCTCCTTAAATCAACTCGTCCCCAAGTTGGCCTTCCGAGGGTACTAAGGTGTCATCGACGAAAGGATCTTGCCATTGAGAATATACATCAGCCTCTCGCTCCCAGGTCTTGTCTTGTACCCGATCGTGCTGCCACAATACCCGTACAAGGGGAACAATATTGCCACATAGTATCTTCACGCCCCGATCAACTATTCACATCAGATATTCCTCAGAGGAATCATCCATGTCCAGTTCAACTGCATCAAGCTAAAAAACGTGAGTCAGATCTAAAAAGTACCAGAGTAGCTGAGATATATGAAAAATGTCATGCATGATCTGATATCTCTGCGAAAGGGCAAGCTGGTAAGCTACTATCTCGATCCGCTTCACCACCTCAAAGGGTCCTACGAACCTCGGTGAAATCTTACCCTGCTTCCGTATACGTCTTTTCCCCAACCTGGGTGATACCTTCAAGAAAACCCAGTCCCCAAACTCAAACTCAAGAGGTCGTCGGTGCTTGTTAGCATAGGACTCCTATCTAGACTAACTGTCTGCATACGCATCCTAATAATCTATATCTACTCCGCAGTCTCCTGCACAAGATGTGGTCCTAGAACAGCTGCCTCCCCTGCTTCAAGCCAACAGAAAGTCGAGTGACAAGACTTACTATATAAGGAATCATAGGGAGCCATCTCAATGGTATCTTGGAAGATATTGTTATAACTGAACTCGAAAAGAGGAATTTGTTTCTCCCATGAACCTCCAAAATCAAGAACACAAGCATGTAACATGTACTATAGTACCCGTGTCGTCCACTCAGTCTGTCCGTTAGTCTATGGGTGATAGGCTGTGCTCAAAAGTACTTGCGTACCCAAGGCTTTCTATAAACCCTTCCAGAAATGAGATGTAAAATGAGGATCTCTGTCCACAAAAACAGATCGAGGTGCTCCATGATGGCGCACTATCTCCTTGACGTATAGTCTTCTCAAGTCATCAACCATGAAGGTCTCTTACATAGGTAAGAAATGATAAACCTTCATCAGATGGTCGATGATAACCCATACTGCAACATTACCATGAGGTGACCTGGGTAAACTGGTTACAAGGTCCATGTAAACATCATCCCATTTCCACTTCGGAATGGACGGCTGGTGCAAGCACTCTATCGGATGCTGATGTTCCTACTTCACCTGCTGATAGGTGGAACAACGCGTGATAAAACCAGCTATCTCTCGTTTCATGCTAGGCCACCAGTACTGTCGTCGCAAATCAAGATACATTTTGGTGATTCCTAGGTGAACTACCCATGCTGAGGCGTGGAAATTCCCCATCAACTCCTCTCCAATGTCTGCTGGGACCCATACATGACCACAGAACAATAAAGTATCACCCTCATCCCTGGTCCAATCTGTATAGGCATCATCAACGACACTTTCTCGTAGAACAAGGCCTTCTAGATCAAACAACTTTCTAGCCGTGACCCATTCCAAAAGAGTAGACTTCACCGCTAAGGCTGAGAGAATAGTCTGATCCTGACCCTCCTGAACCTCAACGTGTATATCTGAAAAAAGGGCCATCAGCTTCCACTCCTCATTAGATTATCGAACCACTTGCGACTGAGTTTTTAGACTTAGCTCATCGGCTACTGAATTTCCTTTCCCAGGAGTGTAGGCCAGTTTGAAATCAAAGGATTGCAGGTACTCGACCCACCTGTGTTTCTTGAGATTTAGATCCCGCTGAGTGAATATATATTTGAGGCTTTTGTGGTCAGTGAACACCAAAAAACGATTTCCCAACAAGTAGTGTCTCCACTAGCGTAATGCATGTACAACAGATTCGAGCTCGAGGTCCTGCGTCAGATAATTCCGTTCATGAGCCTTTAACTGAAGAGATCCATACACAACGACTCGCTCGTCCAACATTAAGATATCTCCAAGACCGATACCTGACGTGTCACAAAAGACCATATAAGATCGTCCTAGCTCCAGAAAGATCACTATCAGTGCCAAAGTTAGTCTAACCTTCAGTTCCTAAAAATCTACTTCACAAGGTTCGGACCATTCGAATCTCACCCCCTTTTTGGTCAAAGCTGTAAGCAGTACTGCCAGTCATGAAAAGTCCTGAATGAACAGCCTATAATATCAAGCAATCCCTAAGAAACTCCTAATATCAAAGGCGTTATTGGGCTGCCTCCAAGAAATTACAGCACTCACCTTCTTAGGGTCAACTAAAACTACTGACTCAGAAATAATGTGACCTAGGAAGTAAACTTTGTCTATCCAAAAGTGGAATTTACTAAGATTAGCATAAAGCTGATGCTCTCTTAGTGTATTCAGCACGATCTCAAGATGGTTTTCCTGGTTGTGTCTTGAGCTTGAATAGACTAAGATATCTTCCACAAATACAACCACAAAAGAATAATGGTAAGGGTGAAAAATATGATTCCAAAGAGCCATAAAGACTATAGGTGCATTTGTAAGCCCAAAAGGCATGACTAGGTACTCATAGAGACCATACCTGCTCATGACCGCCATGACAGGTATGTCCGAAGTCCTAACACGCACCTGGTGATACCCCGACCTCAAATCAATCTTTGAAAACACCTTCGCTTCTCGGAGCTGATCGAAGAGGTCGTCAATTCGAGGTAAAGGATACCGATTCATAATAGTCACCTAATTTAACTTATGATAATCCACCCAAAGGAAAAGGGTACCATCTGCCTTGTTGGAAAAAAGAACCGGTGATCCCCAAGGAGAAGTACTGGGATGTATAAATCCTTTTGCTTCCAGGTCTTCCAACTAACTCTTAATCTCCATAAGTTCCTTAGGTTCCATCCTATAAGGAGGAATGGTCACTGGTGCTGCTCCTGGTATAAGCTCAATAGTAAACTCCACCTCTCGCACCAGAGGTAGACCTGAGAAATCATCAGGAAATACATCACTAAAATGTCCTACCACGGGAGGATAAACAGTGGGTTGTAACCCTTGGTCATCAAGATAATGATTGGAAACCTGTGTCGTGACACCACCTAAACTCTGGTGTTCTGGTCCTGCTCGTGTCACACTAAGATCCCATTCTCCCTTATGCAGATGCGTACCGCCCTCTGGTGACGTAAACGCCACCCTCCGACAATAGCAGTCAATTCGGGCTCTATAGGGAACTAACTAGTCCATCCCGATTATTACATCAAAACCTGTCAAGTCCTGAACATACAGGTTCGACACGAAAAGGTAATCACCCACCTCGAGGGGGAAATTCTGAAAATGATGAACGCCCTCTGAACAGGAACCCAACAAGGTATCTAATGTGATCATACCATGATAAGAATCTACGTCGTGGCCCAAACTTCTGATAATCACCTCCGATATAAAAGAGTGAGAAGAGAATGTATCAAAAAAAGCAGATACTAATGTAGAGGCAACTAGAATTGTACCTCTTACTGTATATGGTCCGACGTACTACTCTTGCGGCGTAGGCTCGACTGCATACAACTGTCCTGTACCACGGCCCTGAGTCACAGCCTGGCTACCCTGAGTAGACCTTCCCTGCTGGTGCTGAGAGTTATACGCCTGATTTCCTCTGCCTCAACTTCCATCACATCCTGATTGACCGGCGGTATTCCAGCCGCCTGGCTGACGTGATCCTGCCGATCCAATGCCAGATCGTCGAGTAGGTAAAGATCCCAGCTCACTGGACCCTAGGGGAAAAGACTTGCAGAAGCGGTGGAGATGACCAAACCTACCACAACTTATTCACTCCATGGTATTTCACGTACACTGCCTCTTCATATGTCCTGGTGCCCCACATTGCTCATAGATAGGAGTACCACCTGAGAAAAGGGTCTGACCACCACTAAGACTGTGAGAGTCCTCAAAACGCCGCTTCTTCCCAGAAGCAGATCCACTAGAACCCTTCGGTGCTGAATTGACCTAGTTCACACTGTCTGCTTCTCTCAAGTTCCTCACTATGATCAACGCCTGATTGACAATCTCTAAAATGGTCATCAACCTGAACACGTTAACCTGAGACTGGATGGCATAACATAGCCCATCCTCAAAATGCCTAGTGATCGTGAGATCATCATCAGCTAGGGTAGGAGAAAAACACTGTAACTCAGTGAAATGCGACGAATATTCCATAACCGTCATGGTCCCTTGTTGAAGATTCATAAACTACCTAGCTCTGTCATCCCTCAAAGTCTAGGGAAAGAAGTAATCGTAGAAGACGGTCTGGAAATCAGTCAAGATTATATCTCTATGCTGTCCCGACTGGTTGATGACATCCCACCACCTCCTGGCTGAACCATGGAGCAAATAAGTTGTGATCTTGACCCTCCTCCCTAGAGGCATCTCAAGGTGCTCGAAGATGGTCAGAATTTCCTCCAACTTGGACTCCGTAGCAAGTGGGCCGTCATCTCCCATAAAAGTAGGAGGATACTACGACTGAAACACGTGGGTCAACTCTGCCATACTCGGGGCAGGTCACACTACACCTTGCATACTCTACATCATACGCAAGAAGTTCTCATGGAACTAGGCATCAGCACCGATCTCAATAATAGAAAGAGGAGCCACAGGTGGCTCGATAGTAAGATCAACTGCTGGCTCCAGGCTTGCCACCTCAGGAACGTGATTGTCACCGCCTTCAGCACGCGCGAATTGAGGACATCTCGGAGGCATACTACTACAATTCCAAATGAACGTCTCAAAAGAAGGAACCAACTAAATTAAAGGCTGAACTCTAGAATCTAGGACAGATACAAAGCCATCCTACCCCTAAGATCACCTATCCACACCCATACAAAAAACATAGTAAAACCTACAACTGGTCCAAAATTAACTTAATCTGGTGATATCGAATTTTCCAGCCCATAAGGGCCCATACTCCTCATGAACTGAAAGATGACACAAACTTGGATGTCATTTCTCACTTACTAGCACTAATCAAGCATTTAAATTTCCTTTTAATCAAAAGATTGGTTTAGTTGGAATGTAATTTTCCAATCCATAAGGGCCCATACACCTTATGAACCAAAGAGTGACACCCACTAAAATCACATCATTCCCCAATTCACAACATGCAGGAAAGGTTAGCACAGTTCCACACATATTATCAAGGCATGGGAATAAACAACAGGAAATGCTCGCTGGAAATTTAAACATGGCATGGAAATATTCATGGCCTAATCATATTGTGCATATCGTGATACATGATCTAATGTATAACCATCATTTCATTGGGTCAAACCATGAAATCCAAATTTCAACATCGAAAATCTCAATAACATCACAAAACATGTGAAGCACCCAACGGTGAAATGATATCAACATTAAATTGTAGAATCATTAACAACATAAAATAGGCAACTTGGTCTTTTCCCCGTACATAGGTTCGCGACGGCCAAGCACGAATTATAACTAAGTCCCTGCGCATTCACGGTCTCCAATTATGTAGTCATAAAATAGTAAAACACGAAATAAAGAAACATCTGATACCACTTTGTGATGTCCTGGACCCGGCTGCCCCTCAACCTGAGCCCCAAGCCCGGTTGACCACATAACCCCTGGCTCATCTCCCCATAGGCCAGGGGCTGCCGACTAGTAGCAGGGGTGTAATGGTAAGTCAGTGGGGAGACTGTACCCCCATGTCTGAGTACACAGTGGAATAGCTTCAAGGTAATTGAAATAGCGGAAGCACAACCAATGGATAAACAAGATAAAAATGGAAAGATACAATGAAACAACAAAAGTAAGGAAAACCCTGATAGATATACAAAATCGACACAGGCTGTGTCTGATACAAAATGGATGCATGGCATGCTAGTACAATGGAAATAGAAGACAAGTATGCTATAGAATAATACAAAAAGAACAAAAGTAGTCCACACGAATCTCTAGCCAAGCTCGATCCTCTACTCTGGATCTCCAGCTATAATTTATATAAGTCAACAACCTGATACTGGGCCTTTTCCCATACTAGTACCTGCAGCAGTAAAGTCTACATGGGTGCCCAAGAGGCCGCCCGAGTAGGGTGTGAGACAACTCTCAGTAGGCCACCACCAACGATGTCTATGTGTAATCCAAATAGGTGTTCACAAGAAAAGTGAGTAATAGACTACAAGTAAGTAAAGAAAAGTAAATAAACAACCCTCCCGCCCAGGTTCAGGAAGGACACCTGGCGAGTCTACCTGCTTCAGCTCACGACTGGTAAACTAAACGATCACCAAAGGTATAAGTACATAGGTATAGGTTATCAGTGGCACAAGGTAAACATGCCTCTCGTCCAGGCTTCTCTCATACATACAAGTATCACTGGCCCGAGGTATGAATGCCTCATGTCCACAAGCACTGTAATAGGCGTGGGGTAGAAATGCCTCCCACCCGTAAGGTTATATTGTCATGAGGTATAAATGACTCTTGTCCTCAAGCACTGAGATTTATCGGGAACATGGTAAGAATGCCTCCCGCCCAACATATGGAGATTCATCTGGAACAGGTAAAAATACCTCCGCCCACACATGGGTTACCACAATCATGTAAACACATCAAAGGATAACCATTCAAATCACATTCTACAAGGAAAACCATTTAATATCATATCACATTAGCAAAGCAATGGCATACATACATTTAAAGTCATTAAAGGGGTTCAAGCTCTCTCATCCTAGACAACTTCTAACCAAGTCATTCCATTTTCCTAACATGGAAAATGGATTTCAAGATGTAACGTTAAGTTTCAAAGGTGAAAAGGAACCAATATTAAGGAATAACATCTATAGTTGACCACTCCCGATCCATAAAAAATCCAAACACCCTAGAAAGGTTGGATTTATCAATCTTATACCCCATGAGTCATTTAGATATAGATAATTCATTATAAATACGGGGTTCAACGAATGAAAAACCACGATACGACAACAATAACTCAAAAAGGTGAAAACCCAAAATCGAAACCACGTGACCACCTACCTTAGAGCTATAGGAGTAGTCTCGCTCGATATCGACCTCAGATTTAGGGTAGGTTGGAAGAGATCTGAGTTCTAGTCCACCACCCTAAAAATAGGGCACATGAGCCTGCATCAAAATAACAAGACGGAAGGAAAGATTTGCAGAGGAGAAAGGGGTGCGTGAGGTAAGCCTTACCTTGTCCCTTCCAATGCTTTCGTCAGATCATTGAATGGACACTGGGGGAAGAAACCACTAGAGATTGAGTGAGAATAGGGTTTGGGATCTCAAATAAGGATCCCCTCTAGTTCTGTCTATGGTAAGAAGAAAGAATGGATTAAGGCCTTATAAATTAATTAAGGGCAAAAAGGTAAATTTTCCCAGATCTGGGTCGCACAGTTTAGGAAAACGGTTTACCAAACCGTGTGAATCCCTCTGCCTTTAGAAAAAGGGGCGCATGGTTTAGGCACACGGTTTACCCAAACCATGCCCAAACCGTGTGCTCCTCCCTGCTTCCAGACCAAAGCTCGCACGATTTTCCAAACTATGCGCAAGCCGTGCAAAGGCCATGATCCTTTGTCTGCAAGTCCATTTCTCAAACTCACAACACCAAAAAAACACCTGAAACTTCCTAGACTTTCCTTATAACATTACCCACATTAAACAAGCTTAATGGAAAGGTTTGAAAGAAAAACTAACGATATGTACCTTTTCCAAAGAGTCAGGTCATTACAAGATGTCTAATATTAAGAAAATTGGAATGTTTATGGTTATCCTAGAAGAATTTTTCTTTCTTAAATAGGAACTCTCCTTAGACTATGATCCATATTGTTTTTTAAATAATTTTGGAGAGGATTTTCAATACATTATTTCATATCAATGATATCACTCCATGTATACCACTTACAAGAAGATCTTCCGGATTCTCTTACTTCTATTTGATGGACTGATCCCAAAATTCTATTCTTTTAATATATTCACAAGCTATATTGGTCTATAATGAGACCATAGTTCTACAAAATACATTAACATTAGGACCAAATTCCTCTAATTATAGAGAAATATTCTTCCTGCTAGTCTATTTGATTCTCATATCTCTACTAGATTCACATAGAAAATAAGTAAAAAAATATTAAAATCATTGATAACAACCTTGTGAGCCCACACCATTTAGAGTTCGTTAGTATGAATTAATGAAAAAACGATAGGGGTTGGGAGTCTCCTTTACTCAAACCACTATATGATATAAAGAGTCCATCCTTATTATCTATCAATAAAATAGTACACCCGGGAGATAAAAAATGTCCAAATAAATGATTATATTAATGTTTTTAAACTCTAAACGATTAAAGGGAGTTTAATATGAATCAAAACTCCATATAATTAATACAAAAAGATTATAATGACTTTTCATATTTTCTATTCAGAGGGGTTCAAAAGCTAATTTTAAGCACATAATAACATATCTTTAATACCAGAACCATTCAATAAGGAAAATAGAGATAGTAATATCCTATAAATTATAAAAAAAGTATTGTAACAATTATTATTTCAAAGGTATAATTTAAAATCATCCTAAACCTATTTTGTTTCCTAGATGTTGAGACTAAGAAGATTTGAGGTGTTATTTTAAGAAGAAGTTGTTTATATAGGGAGAAATATTATTTAAGTGTTGTATTATTTTTCATACATAAATCATGTAAAATGTCAATATATCCTTATAAAGATGAATAAATGGAGTCTACCAGATCAAGTTGAATGGATAGAGTCCAATGGAAAAAATTAATTGAATGGAGGATAAAAAAAATTTATCAAATTTCTTTCATTATTGTATTTGGTAGAGATGTTTGGTAAGGTTAAACTAGGTGATGATTTTCTAGTCTTTAATATAATTAACGTGATGTTTAAAAAATGGTTTTTAGGATTTTAGCTAATGGTGTTTAAAGGAACATACCAATTAGATCTATGTGTTTTGGGAGTTCCTGATGGAAGCTATTTGGTGGAGTTATGTTTTGTGGGACCTCTTAATGGAATAAGTCTTGAAGAAGTTACATATGAAGAATCTTGTAAGTTTTAGATAAAGTTATATCATATGGAAAGATATGTGATGGAAATATTGATTTATATCTTTTTGTTTATCAGATAGAATGCAATTTTCGAGTCATCTGATAAAGAAGTTGTTATAGAGGATTTGGATGAAAAAGAGGTTTAAATAATAATAACATAGAAGTCTCCATGAAATTTCATTAGATGTAGTGTTATGATGATATCATACAAATAATAAAAAATTCATTAGATAGAGTTAAATTAATTAATCAAATATAAGAAACAGATCAGACCACCATGAGTAAATCAGACAAAGAACACGAGATAAAAATTTATGAGTCCACTAATAGAAAAAAACTGGATGAACATTGTGAAACGTTATGATGGAGAAAGATTGAAAAATTCAAAAAAGCGTTTCACTAGATAGACTATTAACAGATAGATAAATTCTTTTGAAGAAGTTCTAGTTGAAGGTTTGATGATCATTACAAATTTTTTCAAATTCATAAATTATCACAATATTGATTTGGATGTTCAATTATTTAATAATCATGAATGGAAGATCATGATTGATGTTGAAATTTATAGAAGTTTTTATACTATTGTAAACACCAAGATTTAGGCAAATATTCCTACGAAATTTTATTGAATCCTATATTTTAGGAATTTTGAAGGAGGCCAAACGGAGAACAATTCAAGTGGGATATTAAAATTTGTAACCAAGAAATTAATATTTTATGTTCTCACTCCTCCCTATGTTTTTAGAGAATCACTACCTAAATAAATGTGAGTTGGTACATCATAAAAGGTTTCTAATGTTTTTTTCTTGGGATAATTACTGAATAATTGAGGTTCTAACCATAGAGTTTGAAATAGTATTTTATTATACCATTAAACATAGTATAATAAAAATGAAGAGGTATACAATGTAAGATACTGGAAAAAGTGGTGTTATAATGTCATTTAGTATCAGAAAAACATGTTTTCAGATAGAGATATTCAACTATGGGTACCTAATGAAGTATCATATAGAGGATTTCAGATGGACTACAAGACAAATAAGGGATTGGATAAATAGGTTCAAATAAGAATTTTCTATAGATACTGTTGCTTGATGTTTTGTAAAAAAGTGAAGTGGAAGAAAAATAACATGAAAGAAGGAAAGTACGAAGAAATTTAAAATAGAATAGTGAAAAATATTAAAACCTATTGATGAAGATTCTTATTGTTTTTTCCCAAATTTTAATATCATAATATCTGTGTGTATATCACATGAAAAATAAGAGGAGTATAATGAAATGAAAGTGATTTATATTCCCTTATTTCTATACACCACCAAAGTATTGTTTTCTAGTGGTTGTGTGGTATTTTATTAATTCCAAACCATACTAATGAATAAAAACTATTATTGAGTAGTGAACCTTATAAATACCCATTTTCCCATGGGTGTAATTTTTTTTGTTTTTCAAATGATTAAATTATCACTAAAAGGAGGTTAATAATGTTTACTAATATAAGGAAACATAAAAAGAAAATATATCTGATTCCTCCCTCCCCTTCAAATTGATCTTGAAGATTCAGATTGATCCTTCCAATTGGTATCAGAGGAAAGGTTCTATTCATTATCTCTTTTCTATTTTTGTTTTATAAAAAGGATGGTTTCCATGGATATTCTGAACTCTCTTAACAATAACAAGATTCCTTTCTTTGATAGAAAGAAATATCATATTGGGAATGATATAATATTACACTAGATTTTATATGTTGAATATGAAGTTTTTTATGTTTCCAAAGATGGTTTCACCACTCTTAACAAGGGTGATACCTTAACAGATGTAGATAATTATAGTTTAGATAATTATGGGAGATCCTAAAATACTATATTTTCCTCTCTATTTGAAATTGAGTTTTTGAGAGTTTAAGGAATTGTAATAGCTAATGGAATATAATACAAGTTGGAAAATATATATGAATAAAATAAAAAAGTAAATATATCCAAGTTCTAGATCTAGATATTGAAGTATGGAGATTAGAAAATGTGATATGATGAATCTTTTGGAGATTTATTTTTAATGGTTATCAATATTATAGGCAACATAAGGTGTTTGGGCTAGAATTTAGAATATTTGACTACTATTAAAATGGTTTTAAGAATTATTACAGATAATTTTCACCCCAAGGTATAATAATTTAAAATATAGACTCTATTGAGATGATTTTCGTAGTATTATCTTCACATATAAAATGTGAATAGAAAAATCTATCAAAATTAAGGAAAAGGTTTATTGAGAAATATATTTCTGGGATTCTAATATAGTAAAGTCCATGAATTTTACCATGTAAGAATTCAATGACAATGTAACTGAAGAAAAAGTAAGTAAACTATTTCATTAATTCCATTAATTTTCTTATAGAAAATTTGAAATGGGTATATGAAAATATAAATGAAAGTTACCATAAAAATGGTTTAGTTGAAGTTCCCCTAAATATTTTACAAAAAGCTATCGAAGTCTAAAGGAAGATAAAGATAGAGATGATGAAGTTAGAAGGTTAACAAGTTCTTTAAATAAAATACAAACAAATCAAAGTCCTTTTAAAATAGAAAGGATAAGAATTTAACTAAATATAAAGAGTTATTTTTTTTTCAAAATTGAGGAAGATAATGTTGGTGAAGTGGATGCTGAAAAATCTAGTGATGAGGTTGGTTATAATATTCTTATTAAAAAATTAATTGATGAGAAATTAACCAGTGATTAAACTCAGGAAATTTGTTTCAAGTTAGATATTAATAGAGATCATGTTATATAAACATGATGGAAGAAAACCAATTACGAAATAAGAGGATATGAAAAGTGTTCTAGAGGAATGTGAGAAAAATAAAAAATATTGGATGTAATTTTTATATTCCTGACATAAAATAATAATAAATTGGAGTTTTTCGGTAGCTCAGAATGGGAAGAATACAAATTTAGTAACTAATAATGTCAAGATAAAATCAACTCATCCCTTAGAGGTTGTTAATTCAAATATATATGGGCCTCTGGGAAAGTAATAAATAAATAAATATAATTACTCTATTTCCTTTATTTATGATTTTAATTTTATTGCATGTATTATGTTTTTGGAATATAAATCAATGGTACTAAAAATGCTGATGAGTTTTAGAAGACGTGCTGAAAATAAATGTTGATTATTTATGAATAGATTCAACCTGATAATGGTGATTAATATATAGATGGTAAGTTTAAATATAAGCTTGAAAATCATGGAATTAATTATGAACTTAAGTCACTATACAAAACATAAAAATTGGTGTTTCTAAAAGAAATAATATGAGTTTTTTTTGTCATGGACCAAACTATACTAATTGAAGATGATGATTCTCGATTATTTTGGATACAAGATACTAGAGTGGTAGTTTATATTCATAATCACTAATTTTATAAGACAAAATTTGATATAAATCCATATGATATGTACTATAATTAAATATAAAGTTTGAAATACCTATGGGTGTTTGGTATTCCATGTATTATAAAATTTAAAGATGAGAATCTTGGGAAGTTTAATCAATGAGGTGTTTATGGTATTTTCCATAGATATCCACCCGATGGTAAATGAAAAAGGTGTTATTACAAAGAAATTGTAAACAATGAGGTTTCTAAAGATTTATATGTGATGGAATATTTTAATATGTATTTATCATAATAAGATATAGATATAAATGAAATTAATTATTATGTTTTTACTATTAAAAAAAGAAAATGTTGTTTTGGGAAGAGGTGATGATGTTGAAACTCTATTGGATTGAGATGTTCACTCACCTATTATAATTAAATTGATGAGGTATAATTATGTTCATCTCATCAAAGGGTGAGAAAAAAGTGGTTTCCCAAAATATTATTAGTGATTAAGGACAATAATTTTTGACCAGAATAATATCTATGGTAGTATTACAAATCTATTTATATTTATTGGTAGAACAAATATATTTTGAAGAATATTTAGACACTCAATAATGGATTGTTTCCATTAATAAATAATTGGATTACATTGAGAATAATGAAATATTTTAAATTTTAACCAATCCAAGAGATAAGAATGTGGTTGAAAAAAAGGATTTTCGAAACAAGTTTAATGAAAAAGGTCAATCAATAAGAAATAAGGAAAGACTATTTTGTAAAGGGAACTCATATATTGAAGGAATTTATTTTGATGAGAAATTTTCTAGGGACTCAAAAATGGAAAGAATCAATATATTTCTCAGTAATGAGGCATATATAATATATAAGATATTCAAAATGGATATCAAGCCCACTTTTATCAATAGAGATATGGAATAATAATTCTATATTGAGGAACCATGCAGCTGTATACTAGGACAAAATGAAAACTATGTGTGAAATTTGAATAAAGCTTTGTATGGATTGAAACAAGATCCAAGAAATTTGTATTCTATTTGAGAAACTTTATTTAAAAAATTAAATTTTAGAATAGGAATAGTTTAAAAAAACCTCTATGTATAATAAAATTAATAGGTTTCCCGCACTGTGTTTTTTATGTTGACCATATCATATTTTTAGAGAATAATAAATATAATTTTGAAAGTTTTATTGAGGAGATGATGAAGTTATTTTAGGTTTCTATATTTGAAAAATTATATGATTTCTTATATTACAAATATCCAATAAGAAAAAGCACATTTTGGTTTCTCTAGAGTAGTATGTTAAGGAAATACTAATATTTTTTGAAATAAAAGAGTGAAATCTTGTTTCGAAACCTATGTTAGTGGGAAAAAATGCAGTAAAAGATGTGTAAGGAAAGAATTTTCTTCCTAAAGAGTTTATAAATTTCATTGGAATCATGTTATACCTAATAACATCAAGGCTAGATTTATGGTATGCTATTAGACTTTGTTCCATATATCTATTTATATGTAAATAATATCATATTATTACTAAAAAAATAATTATTATATATATTAAAGGAATAATAGATTTTAGGATGAAATAAGATATCATAAGAAATAATTATATGTTTAGTAACACAGATGAAAACTAGGAAGGTTGTGTCAATAAAAGAAGATCAACATCTGGTGGAGTATTAATTTTAAGAGAAATGAACATAATCTGGGATAATAAGAAGTGAAATATAGTAACTTTTAGAACTCTACAAGTTGAGTATGTAGTATCTACTCATGCTATAAAATAGTTAATATGGATGATGATATAGTTGGTAGATATGTTTTTCGTTGTAAAGATACCTATTCTCTTGGGTTGTGAAAGTCAATGTGATATTATACTCACTAAGAATATAGTGTAACATTCCAAATATAATCACATTGATATTAAATATCACTTCATCAATGAGGATGTGGAATGAAATGAACTAAAGTAAGATTTTTTTTCCTACAATAGAGAAAATTGATGATATATCCACTAAACCATTTCCAAAGGAAACATTTCAGAATTTGATTATGGGAACATAACCACATTCTCTTCATGGATAAGGTATATGACATATATCCCCACTCTTTTCTTTTCTTTTTGTAATTTTTTCAAATTGTGAGATAACATTTAACATAAATCTTTGTATTGGTATGTTATTTACCTATCATGGGAAAGCATATATTAATGGGGAGTTGTTAACATGTTTAATTAGAGATTTTAACATGTGTGAACTATTTCAATAGTTTGTTGAAGTGGTTTCTAGAATTATTTGTTACTGTTTTATGTTATGAAGATTTGGTGATAGAATAATAACAAAAATGATCTTGAATATGGATAAAATTATATTTTTTATGTGATTTTTATTTATTATATTGAGTTCACTCATGTTGTATTAGAATTATTGGATAGTAATATATTACTTGTGTTACAAATTTTTAGTGATTTTTGTTCCTTGGTTTAGAAAATATAAAGGGAAGATTGTGGGGACCAAAAAAATCTGAGGTGTTATTTTATGAAGAATCTACTTTTGGTGGTAGAAGGATTTAATAAGTACTTTATTTTATAGTTATACATAAATCAATTAACAATATTTAGATTTCATTACAAATGTGATTGAATAGATTCTAATAGATCAAGGTGAATGGAATGATTTAAATAGATAAATTTAATCGAATGGAAGATGGAATTTTTTTTTTCTAATTGTTTTCATTATTCTATCTGATTGAGATATTTGGAAAAGTGAAACTGGTAAATTATTTAGTGATATTCAATGTACTAAACAACATATTTGTATAATATTATTAATGATCATAGAAAAATATGTTTTAAGAAAATGACTTGGTGGAGCTAAGTGTTGTGGAATTTTCTAAAGGAAGATACTTAGTAGAGTTAAGTGTTTTGGGAGTTCCCAATAGAATAAATCTTGAAAAAGTTTGAGACAAAAAATATAGTGGTTGTGGAAAAATTTATATTAGATGAAAATATATAAGAATGATATCTATATGAACATTTATGAGTTCATTGTAAAGAATTCATATTGTTATTGAATAGATAGAGAAGATGTTTTGGGAGATCTAGATAAAAAATAAGTTTGAATATGTATCAAAAAGAAGTCTTTGAGTGATCTCATCAGATAGAGTGTAATGAATACATCAAAAACAGTATCACAAAGACATTAGAAATAGTTCATTGAATTCATTATATAGAATAAGAAGAATATACCTAAAATATTACATCAAATAGAGAACACCAAATGAAAATTTATGAGTTCATTGAATAAATATGAATAGTTAGAAATTTTGAAACCATTTGATGGAGGAAGCTTCCATAAGGTTGTGGATATTTTCACATGATAGAGTATTACCAGATAGAGAAGTTGTTATGAAGAATTAGTAGATGAAGGTTTTAATATAATTACATTTTTTCTTTGTTCTCATTAACTATCACAATGTTATGTTCGAAATTTAGTTCTTTTATCCTAATTAATGGAAGATCATAATTCAAGAATATATTTTAGGATGTTTAATAAAGATTGTCGATGCTATGATTTAAGGAAAATTTGTTATGAAGTTTTGTCGAATCCAATTTTAGAAAGTGTAAAGGTAGTGTAATGAAGAATGATTTGATTGGGATATTGAAATTTGGAAGTGGTAAATTCAAATTTTAAATTCACACTCCTCCCTAAGTTTTTAGTGAATTTGTACTTATATAAAGGGGAGATGGCATACCCTGGAATATTTGTGAATCTTTTTACTAATGGGTTAATTGATGAATAATTGAGGTGATAACCATTGTTCTTGAAATATTATTTCTTCATATAATCAAATGAATTATGATCATACATAAAGGTATAATATGTTTGATACCAGATGGAGTTGTGTTAGATGATCATTTGGAATTAGATGAATAGGGTATCAAAAAGATGGACCAGATTGAGGGTACCAGACAAAGTATCAAACATAGAATTTCAGATGGAATGTTATCAGAAAGAGAGGTGATTATAAGGATAGGTTTGGATAAAAATTTTCTATAGATGTTCTTTGTCACTACTGTTTAATAATGTTAAGAGGAAGAATAAGATCTTGAAAGAAGGAAAGTGTGAAAAATGTTCAAGTAGCACATTGACAACATACAGAATCCTATTGGTGAAGGTTACTATTATGGTTGCAAAAATTGTTATATCATACTATCTATACGTGGATAGCTTTCACTATTTGAGAAATATTGTGCTATGAAGGTGATGGATATTCCATGATTTCTATATACCAGCAAAGGATTGTGTTCTAGTGGTTGTGTGTTCTTAGATTATTTCTAAATGATTCCAAGGACAAGCTACTCTTATTGAGAAGAAAACCATGATAATAAATGTTTTCACGTGGGTTTGTTTGTTTTAATATAGCTGATTCGTTTATCAATAACCATATAAAAATTTAGTTTCTAAATATAAGAAAACCTAAAAATAAAATGTCACTAATTCACCCTCTCCCCAATTTATTATCACATAGATCCTGATTAGTCCTTTCACTATATTTGGATATAAATGTGTTATTTTAAAGTTGAATATAATGCCCAATATATGGATATAACAAAATTAAATGATGAATATCCCTAAAATAGAAGCTTTATCATGGTCCATATTCACTACATTAAAGGTTTCTTCAATTATAATTTTTTACCACTTGAAAGGAAGACAACGCCCTGCTCATTACTTTCCCTCAATATCATTGGATTATTTGTAGGATGTTTTGATGAAGGATTTTACCTTGATCCCACCATTTCAAGATTCCACTCTTCTTTATTTATTATAACGATTAAATACCTTACATTTTTCATGTTGTTATTATCTTATCAAACTATAAGAAAACGATTTATGAGATTCTTATCTATAATATTCATGTTAAAATTAAAAAAAACATGGGAAAATAGATAATATAGATGAAAGTATATAATTAATGGATAATTATTTATATATATTGATTTTAAACAATTAAAATGAATTAATATAACCAATAATATTTTATACATGAGGACCAACCTTGATTCATTCTCCCATATATCACATGAAAATTATATTATAGATATCATATATTACTTATGAAACTTTCTTATGATTCATTTATATGGGTTTACTAAACAAGGTTTATGAATATTGTTCCTCATAATTATTTTACAAATCATTATAATTTGATGATAGTATGATGCATAGGATATACAAATAATCATACTCTATAAATATTTTATATGAATCCTTATTTTTTTAATAAATTCCTCAGGTTTCTCAACAAGTATAGAGGAATCCAACACATATTTAACATCTTAACTTGACCATTCACCCATCAACCTCACTTGAGTCAATTATAATGTCACATTAACTAAATTGAATCACCTATATCACCAAAGGATGAAAATAAATTCTAAGGAATAAACCAATAACGTTGGGTGCTGGTTTTACCTAAAATAACTCACACTCAACATGTTATGATTTTGGTAAAATTTAGGTTTGGGGAATTTTCAGGTTGAACATGCCCAACCAATAAAAAAACATGGAGTGGAAAACCAATGTATAATATAGGATATAAATCATTAAAAAATGTGAAATAATGTAAGATAAAATATATCAATGTGAAATAAGTTCATATATTAGGAAATGAAAGCTGATAAATCCAAAAAATTAAAGACCCCAAAATGAAGTATCCAAACAACTCCTCTATGCCTCCACAAAATATCGTTGAACCAAAAACTATCTATATAGATCCTCCATATTCATAGATCCACCTTCATTACTAAAACAGATCACTAGTAAAGAAAGTTATCTTCCCATTACATGTATCATACTATACACTATATAAACATCCATAAATGTGGGTATGTAGGTGGTCTGTATAATACCCTATAAGATATCCACTTGACTTCCCACCCCATAGATGTGAAAAAAACAAATGTGTTTTAAAAAACATGGCTTAATCCTTTATAATTTTATAAAATAAATTCGAATCATTTCACATTATAATAATAACCATGTTTTCATCAAAATATATCTAAACGCATCCCAATTTCTATATTTCCAAAAACAACACCACATACTATTCTCTTTTTTCAAAAACATAAGGGATCCATTTCACTATGAGTAACAACCAGATGGTAGCTCATATTTTTGAGTGGGATAAGTACTATCGACCCCAGTTTTCTCTCTAAAAAGGCACTTCACACTAATGTGAATTAGTTAGTTTCACTATCCATATAAAAATCAATCAGAAACAAGCAATTAGGTAGAAATTCCAACCCTATTATTGATCCTATTCACAAATCTAACCATTTTAATCAACAAATATATCCATATGGATAAAATTTAAATAATAATACCCTAATTATATGTAATCATTATAATTACCTAATATATTGAAACATAAATCCAAACCTGAAAATATACCAGTTTCATTTTTAGAAAATCCACATTATTAAAAATAATATATTTAATCAATAAAATTACAAGCGAAATTAATTTTTTTACATTTATAAGTTAATTTATCTAAAATACCACATCTAATCCTATGATATTTTTTTACACTAAAGTGTATAGGAAATTTCACCTACCCAAACATGATGATCATTCAAAATCATGCTACCAAACACAAAATCAATAATATCCTTTCTCCCCCTGATCAGTTATGACCAAAATTAAAAAAATTAAACATGATCCTGTAATTTCTCGAAAAACCCAATTATTTAGGTTTTATATATAATAGATATTGAAATAATTTAAGAGAGAATAGATCCCAAATGAATTAAAATTGATGAAAACAAACATGAATAATTATCTAAAGGAATATAAGATTACTGAAAAATAGTTACCCAAAATTAATTAAAATACCCCATTAGTTGAGAGTACCACATGTTAAAGAGGGAGGGAATCCGAAAAAATCAGTAAAATTTAAACAAAATGAAATTTTCATGGGATTTATTATGTGAATAGATAACCATACTACATGATACCATGGATCATTGAACTAGTTTTTCATTTCATACTTTATTAATTTCTAGTATTCCTGATTGATATGAATGGTCTACCCTAACCTTGTGTATGAAGATGAATTACCCACTTATTCCCTTCAAAGCCATTGAAAAATCACCTAGGCATAATACAATGTCTTCAAACTGATGAATTCCTTATAAAACCTATAAAAAAATCTTAATTACATTGAATATAAACATTAAAGAACTTAAATGTTTCCATAAAACATTCCTCAACAATGCACATTCTATTGTTGGTAAGGGATATAGTATCACTTTTAGAGAAAATATTAATCCATTTTTGAAAATGAAATGATCCCTACTTCCATATATCCTCATGAAAAATACCATGTTTGTAAAGTATTCATAAACATGAAATAACATGAATACATTATACTTTCTGTTATCAATTAATTATCTGAAAATTATCACATAAAAAACATGTATTCATCTCTAAACCCAACTAATCCAACTAAAATATTATAAGGGTCCAATATGTTTTTCCATAACTATGGGATGTGAAACAAATAATGTATAATACAATAATAGGGTGTAAATTCCATTTATATTACATGATTTATAACTTAAATCATTCCTACATATCTAGGTGACAAAATGCCTTTCATCCTATGTTTTTCATTTACCAACATTGAGAACACCCATTGAAATACATAATTGGTTATGGTGAACTCCAATAGTCATTAATGATGTCTGGAATAAGAGTTTTTCATATTCTATGTTGTATTTTTTTCACTTTTTATTTATTTATACTTCTTTATTGTATCTAGTAGAACCTTTAGTAAAACTAAAGTGGATTTTACTAATTCTTCCAAAATCAAAGGATAATGATATGGACTCTCATATATAACCTCAAAAGAATAATTCCCAATCAAAATATAATGAATAATGTGGTATAAAAACTCTAATAATGAGAGATAGTTATCCCATGAGTATGATAAAATCCAGTTCACAAGTTTAGAATATTTATTCTAATAATATATCACCCTCTTAAACTCGCCATTAATATAAGGATGGTATGTAGTTATAAATTCAAACTATATACCCATATATTTTTTATAATCCATGTAAAAACTAGATGAATTTTTTTAATCCCTATATAAGACAATTGTTGTTAACACCACATAAAGTTTAACCACTCCTCATATATATAGCTCTACCAATTATTCCCCAAAATTCATCTTTCCAATTGGAATAAAGTAAGCCAATTTTATTTTATTTTATCAATGAATATGAAAAAAGTATCATGCTTCCACCAATAATTTTATTATGATACAATAAATTCCATTGAAAATGTTTTCCACTTCTAGACTAAAATAAGTAATGGTTGCAACATTCTCATTGGGAACTAGTTTTTCTAACTTGACCCAATGAATGATTAGGTATCATGTAACATAAATTTTTTAGGATCCTATTTTTTTGTAGAGGTATAAATCCTTTAAATTTATATATAAACCTATTTTTTGTTCAAAAAGAAGTTCCAAAGGGAGTCGTGTGGATTTTGATAGAATTCAGGCTTAGTTTGGGGCTCAGAGTTCCCATTTTTTGAGAGGCAGGGTGAGGTGAGTGGTTAGTAATTTATTTTCACTAACCATTACCCTCAACCATGTAGCAATGAGAGGGAGGAAAACATTTTTTTAACCATTAAACATGGTATGCACAATTTTTATAAACTTGAAATTTATTTTAGGTAGAACACACACATTTTATGCACGGTTTGCCTCACTGTGCACCTAGACCGTGCAGGGTGTGTGATCCAGGAAATTGTTTAATGAATACTTTTTTCTTGTTTTTAATAACCTTTTCCACAAACCATGTGGGTTTTTTGAAAATGGACCATTTGAAACATATTATTGATGCACAATACAATCAACTATACAGACAAACCATGATCCCCTTTAAAATGATGGAAATTAGCATTTCTCTTCAAAGCCCTTAAATTTAAAACACCCTGTTCCTCCTATCTCATGTACATATCAAGCCATAAATGACTCTCCTATCTTCCATCTTCTAGTATTTTAGGTATCTCCTCTATATAAAATCCATTTTGATTCTATTTCATCACATTATACCCCACCTCAGCAGGTGTAAAAATCCCTTTACATCTTTTCTCGCTTTGCCTTTCTAACTTTGGTGTGATCATCATGTGAGATAATTTTACATATGTTAGGTCATTTTTTGTTTAAAATTTTATGTCATTATTGACCAATTATGAGGATGATATTGGATATGGAGTCTACCACCAGGCTAATGTAGTTTTTCTTATACTTTTCACTAAAATGATTTTTGATTATAACAAGAATTGTTATTCCATATGTTGGAGATTTTTTCAATCATTTTTAAAATGTGAAACCCTTTAAAGTAATTATCTAAAACACTAATTATAATTTCTATAAGACCCTCAAAAATTATGGATTTTGGAAACCTCAAACTGAACCACCCCTTAGGGGTTTTTAGTTTAAAATCCCTTAAAAACATTCATTGATTTTACCCAAAACCCCCGTCAAGTGTGTTTGGTTTAGAACTTGTAAAGGGAATCACTAAAATGATTATATTGAATTGTTATATGGTTTGGATACTTATCTTGGTGTTATTTATCACTTACAAAAAGGAATGGATAAATTTAATTAAATTGAATAGTTAAATTATATTTATACTTTTGTTTCCATATGATTAATTTTTGAATATATCATTGTCTACTCTTTATAGAACTGGATCACTTTAATGGTGTGGATTTACTTGAGTAAGACATTGATTACCAACCTATAATGCCTTGGAAGAAATCACTGGATTCCAGATGATTCATTGATATTACCACCAAGTGAGGCACCACCATGGGATCAAAAAATGACTTATATACACGAATTCCATGACTAGACATCGACGATTCACTTATGAAATATAAAATTTTAATTCCTTTGCACATATCCTTGGATTTGGATTGATTTCCTTGGACATGGAATGCCACAGATTATCTCATTTTTATCCAATAAATATTATCCTATGAATACCCTATATTTTTTCCATAGTCTCATTTAGAAACTTTTAGGGTGGAATGATATGGGTTCACCCCTTGGGTTACACTCATACTCCCATAGATTAAGATACCAGTTCATTACTATGAGTAGGATTGACCATAAATGTTCACGAATTAAATTGGTATCCTATGGTTCCATTGTGATTATTATACTGGATAATATTATTCTATGTTCCTTGGGCCAATAAAAAATTGATGTTCACGTGCATATAGACATCCGGTATAGCCCGAAACAGGTAGGGTCTTCCAGGTATCCTATGAAGATCCTGAGTCAGACATGGTTATTATTTACTTTACTACTTTATTTATTATACCTTTAAAATGTTATATTTTATATTAATAGAATATATTTTTACTAGACATTGTTAGTATTGACCTACTGAGTTTTTCTCACACCCTGTTTAGGCCACTATTTTTTACTCACATCGTTTACTTGGATACATATAATTATAAATTAATGTTCCTAGTAATGGATGTTTGATTACCATTTTCATGGTATCTTGAGAGTATATGACTTATCCAATTATTAGGATTCTCATGAAGATATATTTTTTATTTTTCTTTATTTTTAATATATTGGTGCTGTATTTTATTCCTTATACCAGGTACACCTCCTTAATTTTTTTATCCTCATGATATAATCTATATTTGATATTATTTATTGGTAATGTTTATTGTATAATCAAGTTAGTTTATTTCTAATACCCTATCATTATTTACAATTTATTATTATTATTTATTTATGTGCTGCACTCAGATAATGAGGGTATAGTCTCCCCACTGTGACACCATAAAACCTCCTTGGTAGTCAACAACATCTAGAGTATAGGGAGGAATTCTTGAGGAAATGTGACCATCAGGTTTGGTTAATTATTAGTGAAATGGGATTGAGACATCACACTGTGATCTCAAAGGGTTCTTCTTTTTTTCTTTCTAACTTAATATATTGGGATGGTATACAATAGATTACGATGTGTCAGAACATAATGATAATTAACTCCTAGGAGTATGCAACCCAATTATTGGAAGAAATTCAAGTTACCTAGGATGGGATTTGTTGTTCTAGATTTTGCCTCTTACAGTTTTTCTACATTCACAATTGAGTAACACACATGATTTATGGAATTTTGGTATGTTTATTAAATTTTACCCTTGGTTCAATATTCCAAGGATTAATTTCCCCATGAATAATTATAGTAACATTGCTAAACATGTGTAATTAATATGCCATTCCATCCATATTTCATCATATTTATTGAATGTTTCTTGTTATATGTGCCTCTAATGCTATACTCATAATTTTAGAACATTTATTATATGAAAAATGGGGGAAAATAAGTGGTTAATTTATTTTTATAAATAAACTAAAATTGTTTTTTCCGATATAACTAGATGATGAAACCTTAACTGACTAGTTTTGAAATGATTATGTCATGGAAATTTGGTTAGATGAACTGATATATTAGTTGGTTGAGATTAAATGAATTTCAATTGAAATTTATAAATTTTTTGTCTCTATAAATTTGGAAGGAATATATATATAATTTAAAAATAATATATATAATTGTAACATCATAATATAGAATGTAAATGGATTGATTCAGTTATATGAAATTCTAATTGTAACTTATAAAGCATATGTCACTTTAAATTGTGAATGAAAACACATATAATTTAACTATTGTATAAATATAAATATTTTAAATAACAACTTTTAAGGGAATTTTTTTCCATTAAATGTGGATTACAATTTCAACTTAAAGACTATTTTCCTCTATAAATTGTCATTTAAACCCTATATAGCTGAGCCTTATGATTTAAAAATTAAATTTCACCTAATAACTTGACACTAAAAGTGGGTAGTTGGATACGATATCTAATTTAATATTTTTTAGATTATATCATTACACTTATAATGTAATAATTTCTAACTTGTGTCTTATTCTAAGGTGTGTTCTTGGCATTATAGATATAAGCCTCCACAATGGCCTCATTTCAAGTGCTAGGATGGGGTTTAAGACCGTGCTCTTAAGGTGGTAGGATTTGACCCACCATTAGTGAAACTAGTGGATTATCCAGTAGTTCCATCATTTGTATCAGGACCAAGAACTAATGCTTATCTATGGGGGATTTTCCTTTGACTAGTGCAGTACTTAGTGGGTTCCCCATGACCTACATCGACTATGTCAAAGTTGACCAAAGAGTTCCAACAAAAAAAATCACACATTTCTTTAGGAGAACGTGATACCTAGATTTATGAGTCATGTATTGATGAAATTATATTTATATTAAAAAATATAGACACACCTCCATAAAGGAGGGTTAATCTCAAAATGTACATGCTTCATGGACCTAGAAAGAGATGGTGTGATGTTCTTATGTAGTAAGATCTGTATCAGGACATGTTATGGAGGATTTTAAGACTACCTTCAATGAATATATTTTCCCAGAGAACCTTATAGATGATCAAGATATGGAATTCATGAACGTATAGTAGAGAACTATGTATTTCCTAGATTACTAAGCATGTTTCACTGATATTCATGTTTTTTCATGCACTTTTTCTCGTGATGAGCTATCTCGGGTGAGAATATTTGAGGACAAGATTGAGTATTCCATACAATCTTTGTTTAATATCTTATACCTATCTACAATATCTAAAATAGTTATCCAAGACATTATATCTATGTTATATATAAGGGAATATGAACATAAATGGCATGGTGGCTTAACCCATAGGTAGGGAAGTACCTCATCTTGTGGTAGGATGCATTAACTATAGACTTTTTCTGGGGGAGGTGGAAATCAGAGTGTGCATACTGAAAATTATATTGTATTCTATTAGTGTAAAAGGTGGTGGTAACATTAAAAACTGATGTAAAAGAGTCCCATTGGAGTGCCAATCTAGTGTAAGAATGAGAAATATCATGATATTTTTCTGGAACTTTCCACCAGTGCCCAGTGGGAGAGGATATATACCATATCTAAGTTATGGAGTGTGATCAGTGGCACCATGCTCAGCCAAGATCTAGAGGACCACCATTCATTCATGCTGAGGAGAAGGATGAATTAGATAAATCTAGACTTATGATGTGAAGTACCATTAGATCATACATACACAAAGAGGTCAAGTTTTAGCTCAAGGTCATGAATCTATACGGTTATATATTGTGAAACCTATTCCTAAGGAGTATAGTGATAATCCATATACAGTATGAGATACAATTTTAGAAGCATCAAATCTATTATTTTAATTTTTTAACATAAGTACTTAGCACACATTTATATTTGTGAATTTAATGAGATGTTTTTGGCTTGATATTGATTACCTTTTTGGGGTAATGTATCTTGATACACAACTAGAAGTATGGTTAGAAATCATTTTCCATTTGAAAGGAGTGTCCCCTCGAGATCATAGATTACTTATTTTTATGGTACCTTTTCATCCGTGAGATGATAGGATTTGACATTGTTCTAAGGATGGACTAGTTATTACTTTATCAAGTCCATATTTATTTATATCACCTTATGATTCATTTCACATCACCTAAAAGAAGTTTCTATGTTCATAAAGGATAATTAGATTTTCAATATAGTTGAGTTGGAACTGAGCATTATGGGTTGAGTAAGTAGAAAATTTTTCTATAACTGCTAAATGGATGGATCCAACTATGTTTCACAAAGACAATATGTATTTTGATGATATTAAATACAAAGGGTTTATTAAAACCATTAACTGTCCTTGGTGTGGACATGTGTTTTTTCTAAGAAGGTGGATGGTATCCTAAGGCTATGCGTAGATTACTGATGGTTGAATATGGTTACCATTAAGAATCAATATTCACTTCTTTATATAGATGTTCTATTGGATCAGATCTGAGGGGACACAGTCTTCTCAAAGATAAATTTAATATCAAGATACTATAAGGTACAATTTATAACATCATATGTACTACAAAATATGTTTTAAAGCTATTATTTCCTATATAAATATCTATTAATGTTTTTTTGTCTAATTAACATGCCTTCTATATTTATGTACTTGATGAATCAGGTCTCCCACCCACAACTAGATTCTTATTTGGTCATTTTTGTGTATGATATATTATTGTATTCTCATACTGTATATGATCATTACAAACATAATGTCATTATAATAAGTACACTAATAGAGAAAAGAATTTATGATTATCTCAAAAAAATTCCACTTTTGGACTGACAAGGTTCTCTTCCTGGGTCCCGTTATATTACAAGAAGCAGTATTCATATATCCAAATAAGGTGAGTGTTACAATTTCCTAGGATAATACCAAGAATTTTTTTGTATAAAAATATTATTCAAAAAATTTTCAATCCATGAAATACCACTTAAAGGCTTCACCAATAAAGGATTAAAGACCAAATGGTCGAAATCTTGTGAGAAGGCCTTTCATGAGTTGAAATTAATGTTGAATTTAGTGCCAATACAACTTTTTTTAAAGCCTAGAAAAAGTTATAGAGTTTATTAGAGCACATCAAGTGTGGGATGTGAGTTATTGTGATTCAATGGGGATGAGTCGTAGTGTAAGGGTTTCATCAATATTGACATCACAATTGAAATTTCTGGAAAAAAAGTTTGAGTTGGTAGGTTTGGTTCATTTTTTATGTTTATGGAGTCATTACTTTATGTGGGAATGGTTCTTGTTATACAGAACCATAAAATAATTAAATAAATGTTTTGTCAGAGTGGATTGAACGTATGAAAACCAATATTGGTTTAATATATTTAGTATTTTCACTTTGAGATCACTTACACACCAGGTAAGGAAAATTTAATTGTTTATGCTATGACCCAAAAGACTCAGCCTCATGTTTTTTAGGAAGACAGTTTTAATGGAATTCTATGGATCTTATTTAAAAAATGCATCTAGAAGTTCTATAATATTAAAAATTCCTTTATTCATATATTTTGTAATGGCCTCATCACTTCTGGATTATGTGAAGAGAAGGAAACATTCATATCTTAAAGGATTAGTCCTGAGGGAAGGTGTTTCGGGTGAGGACGTTCCACATGACTGGGCTGCTGATAAGGATGAGATCCTGCATATCCATTGGCATGTATGGGTGCCTACAAACATGCATGAGGATTTGGTACCAGAATATAGTGCATGAAAATGGTAAGTAAATATTATAATAACTAATATTTATTATCACTTATGCCTCCAATATTGGTGTCACATGATGAGAAGTATATTAAAGGCTTTGTTACTCAATGCTCCACCTGTTATCAGGTGAAATCAAAATATCGATGGCCTACTATAATTTTATAACCACTACCCAATAAAAAATGGAAAAGGTATGATGGAAAAGGGATGATATCACTATGAATTTTGTGATGGGATTTCCAAATTCACGTTGAGGCAATGATGATGTATGGGTGATTGTTGACAGGATAACAGAGGTGTCCCACTTATTGGCTATCAATGAGACATTATCAAAGAAAGATAATGGGTTGCTATATGTTTGAGTGTTCATATACGTTAATAGGGTATAATGTACCATCATATTATATAAGGATGATTAGTTCACATCTCTGTTATGTCAGGATTTTTAGAAATCTCTTAGTTCATAGTTACTTCTAAGTACAACATACCACTATCAGACCAACGATCAGTCAGAGCGTACAGTATAGGTACTCAATGATATGACCCACTCACATGTCCTTTATTTCAGATTATATTTCTAAAATAAAGTTATAATTATGAGTTTTCATGAAATAATATTTTCCTTGTGACTATTTAGATGGCTCTATACAAGGAGGTCTATGCTAAGACTTGTTGTTCACCTCTATGCTAGCTATAGGTGGGAGAGGTAGTGATTGTGGGACCATGTCTCATTTATCAGACATAAAAACTAATTTGGATAATTGGGAAACATATGTATATATCTTATTATATGAAAAATTCATATGATTATCGTCATCACTGACCACTTGAGTATGAGGAGTGAGATTGTGTATTCTTTCATGTTGCACCCAGATTGGGTCATCGATAGATTTAGAATCATGGTAAGCTGGTTCCTTGATTTTTGATCCTTTTGAGATATTAGAGAGGGTCAGGGTGGTAGTATCTTAGATATATATTTTTTATAGTTATAGGTATATGCATGATTTATTTATTGTTTCTCATCTCCATAATTATTACTTTGAACCACCTCATGTTTTTGATCATGAGGAAGTTGAGTTAAAGGTAGATGCTTGTTTCAAGGAGTGTCTAGTGCATATTGTTGATCATATAAAGAGGACTATATAAGTTAGAATAGTAAATATGGTTTAGGTTCTATGGATGTTTGTCCTAGTAAAATACAAGACATATGAATGAGAATATGATATATATTTTCAATGGCTGGAGTTTTCTTGGATACATCTTAACTGCCCTTGGGAGGGAATGTTGGGGATGAGTTTTCAAAATGTGTGTGTGTGGGGGGGGGGATTTTAAGATCCTAGTTTTTCATAGAGGATTAGATTATTTAAATTTCAACATAATTCTCTTATTTTATTCAAATTTATGTTTTAAAGGGTGTCGTGGAGGTTTTTGGAGATTTTGGGATTGGTTCAGGCCCCAGAGTTTTGGTTTTTAGAGAGGCAGGGTGAGGTGCATGGTTAGAGCACATTTTTCACTAAAGATGAACCTCAAATGTGTGGCCTAGATAGGGTGAAACATGGTTTTTTACCCTTGAAATAGGTCTCCGACAACTATGAAGAAACTGTAATTTTTTTAGGTGCACTACACATGGTTTGCGCACAGTTTGTATAACCATGTTCCTAGACCATGTTAGGTATGTGGTTAGAGACAGTAATGAAAGAATAGTTTAAAAATGGTTTGTCTAACCATGTGCATGAATTTTAAGGGGGTGTGTGAACATGGAAAGTGGGAATCACATGTTTGTAACAAAGTTTGGACAACCATGTATCCAAATTATACTCCCCTTTAAATTGCTATAAATGACCATTGTGACCTCGTAGCCCTTAAATCTAAAACACCTTCCTCCTCCTCCCTCATTTACATAGTGGACCATACATGGATATACTATCTTCAATATTATAGGATTAGTGTAATCTCCTCTATCTAGACTTCATTTTTATTTTTATTCATCGTGTTGGATCCCCTACGGTATGTCTGCCAGTCCTCTTATTTCGTTTCTTGATTTCTATTCCTATATTTGGTGTGATCTCCCTGTGATCTATTTTGATCTATTTTTAGGGTGTTTTATAGTTTCAAATTTCCCCCCATTATATCCCCAATTCGGGGCTAATACTAGATGGTGATTCTACCACAAGGCTAAGGTAGGTAGTCTAGTACTTTTGCCAAAAAAATTTATTAATTGTAACATGTGTTGTTGTACCACACACCAGACCTGCCATGCATTATTCTGAAAAAATGTATCACATTAAATTAATTGTATAAACATTTACATAGAAATTCTATTAGTCCCCTTAAAATTGACGTGGGTTGATAAATATAACTTGAACCACATCGTATGGTGTGTTAGTTTAAATATCCTTTACAACCATTTATTACTTTTAGAAAAAAAAACCCACAGGTGTGTTTTTTATAACTTGTTAAGTGAATGAATTAAATGATTAAATTTAATTGTTATTTTTTATAGATACTTCCCTCAAATCGCTTGATCATTATAAAAAGGAATGTAGAAATTGAATTAATTTTAATTGTTAAATTATATGGATAATTCATCTAGCCTATGATTAATTGTTGAACACAATATTGGCTACTATTTATGGACTAAGATCACTTTAAATGCTTAAACTATGTTGATGAAGACATGGATTCCCATCCAAGAATTCCTTGGAAAAAATCATAGCATTATAGTTGATTCATTGATGTGACCTCCAAGTAAGACACCAAACTTGGGCTCGGTCAATGTCTTTGATATTTTAATATCTTCAGTAGACACTAATGTTTCACACGTATTCTATAGAAATTAAAATTCCATGGATCCTATATTTGGATTCAATTTGATGTTCTAAAACATGGACCACATTGGATTATCTCCCTAGTATCTAATAAAGTAAATCTTAATGTTACCTCAGTCTTTTCCTATTTCTTGGTTAGAAAATTTCAGGGTGTAATGATAAGGGTTCACCCCTTGGATTACAGTCATACCCCATATCCTAACATCTCAGTTGATCACTACTAGTGGTCTTGATCATCTATGGTCCTTGATGCCATGGGTCTATCATGAATCAGTTTAAATTATTATACAAAAATGCCTTGTCTATGTTCCTTGAGTCACTGACCAATTAATGGTCATATGCTCAGAGACATCTGACATAGGGTGAAGCAGGTAGGGTTAGATAGGTAACACATGTAGAATGTAGCACCCACAATTTCAAGTAAGTAACCCTTGATTTATGTATTTTAAATATATAAATTGTATGGGTGAAGTTTGGGAGTGTTTTGAAACCTTTAGGGATATTTTTTTGGGGATTTTCTATAGGTACATAGTTTGATTATGGTTCCGAGAAACCATGAAACACCTACAAGAAACCGTTCATAATGAGACATGGGATAAGGGAAGGGTGCATGGGTAGGCATGCAATTTGTCCAAACCGTGTGGTATCCTATGAGAAACCATGTTTTTTTGAGAATGTGGGTTTTAATGTTTGGTGTATGATTTTTTAATAGTGTGGGAAAACCTTGTGAGGTTTATCTTTGAGGCAGTGGCTGGTACATGGTTAGTTCATGGTCTTTCTAATAGTTTGACTAAGAGTGCAAAATTTGAAAACAAGATCCAAAAAAGAGGATCTAGGTCAGGATTAATATTTAACCCCTATTTCCCCCCAGAAAAATGGCCCTAAATATATATTTTATACTCCCAAAGGTAGTAGGATTCTACCATCGTTTTAAAGGCTACCAAAAGGCTTTTCTTGGTGCATTGAAGCTAAATTGTCATGATTAGTCATCATTCCTGGTATTTTTCTTTGGTTTTATTAGATTTACTTCTCCATATCTCTCATTTTCTTACAGCTATGTCTTCTGTGGACATATCTAAGTTATTTTGTAACGCCCTGACCCCAGAAGACCAGAGTCAGTGCATTATTACATATCATTGGCATAATCACAAAAGATAAAGTCTCGAAAGACTGATTAGTTTAGTAGATTTTGAAGTACTAGATACATTCATAAGGTTTACATTACATCATAAAATGGAAAAATTCAACAACATTGTTTCCATAGACAACACTGAGATCCCATAGACTATCGCTATAGGTCAGTTATAGTATACTTTTTCACATTCTAGGAAAAATAAAATATAGAAATGGGTGAGCTCAGATGCTCAGTAAGGATAACAATATAGCGGAAACATTCATGGAAATATATAAAAATAAAACAAAATCCTTTTCAACATAAACTTCATCATAATATATCAAATATAAATCAAAATAATTCCATTTAATTACTCACATGGATACTCTACTAGTCGAATAATCACATGTAATATCAATAGCCAATTTCATAATGATGGAATGTAGAATGCTAGAATTTCATAACCACATAGTCAGGGCCTTGTGACAAGACTACAAATAAGATTTTTCATGGACTTGTTCCAAGACACTAGTTTGTATCATGAGACCTACTGATGCATCGAGGAGCTATAGAGGGCTCCACCCCTCACTTACTAAGTCCAATTCATTTCACATATGAAAAGGTTTAAACATAACATAAACATTTGTATTAAAACTAGAATATGAAATGTAAATACTTTTTCTATAAACCATGAATGGTATAAAAATAACACATCCACATCCAAACATATCACAAAACCTTCAATACAATATGGAATATTTGTATCATAATAAATCATCTTCAAACAAGTTTAAAAATCCATCAAAGGATGTTGGCATAGATGAAAATGATTTGTAAAACTCTTTGAGAGAAATATACATTTTTCATGAAAAAATTTAAAAGATACACAATTTATAAAGGAATAAATTTAAAGAAATTTTTGAATCAAAGTGTCCCATACCAATTTGAATCTTTTGAAAGGAATTAACATTTTAAAAACATTCATGTTGATATAGATAAATCCTTGAAAACCATTTTAAAAACATGGACATTAATAAGAATAATTTAGAGGAGAAAATATTTAAAACATTTAAAATGATTTTTTAGTAAAAAAAGTCCATTAAAATAATCCCTTTGAAAACTCTTTCATGAAACATGGAATTGGATAATAAATATGTCCCAGTAGATACTTAAGTAAAAACAACCTCAGATAATAAAGAGATTGTGAAATTAACCCTTACCAATTTGGTAACTTACGAAACATACACCCCATGAAAGAATTATCATACAAGGAAGAATTAAATACACATAAATTAAAGTATATTACCCAAAGAATACAATTATGGTCAGTATATACACCAAAAAAAGGAAATAGTGGCAATATATATGAATCTCATGGGAATAAGGAGTGAGATGAAAACCCCTTACCTTGCACTTTCCTTCAGTCAAGGGTATGTTTAACCTCATGTATGAAGACTCTAGTATTTTATTAAAATATACCATAACCATATTAATATTTATGATATCATATATGATTCATTTATGACTTTATACTACCAATTTAATAATAATTTCCATGTTAAATTAACATTTCGTGTAATAATTGCTTTCTTTATCATACGTGTTTTAACTTGTTACTCTTGATTGTATCACTTTGATCAAGATTTAAATACTTCCAGAATATAAAAAATGATTTATATATCATATATATTTAGAATATAAATTTGTATAATTTATATATATATGAAATGGAAAACAATATTTATGGAGATGGTAGTTCGTATGTACGCATAAACATTGTTTCGTTTTTCATATGGTATTGAACGGAACTAAGTGAATAAGATATATATAAGTACACACACACAAACACACAAAAATATCTAAATTATCATTATTATTTCATATATTACATACTTATTAATGATATATATTTTATAATCATCATTTAATGGTGAATACGGAAAAGAATCTCATCACATCGTGGAGACGGTAATTCGTACGTACGCACGAGCAACAATATCATTATATTGATGACGAAATATTATATAATTGTACGGTATATAATATATAAATAATAATTGAAATTTTATATTTATTATTTACATTAGTTATACTCAATATTATACCCATCCAAATAATTAAGTGTTTGAATAACAAACTACACCACGACGTGGAGATGGTAATCTATACGTACACACGTATGGTGACTTTTTCATTTATAGGATGGATAGAAAAATGAATATGGTTTTATCATTTCTATAATAAAATCACATTATATAGAAGATACTAGATTAATTATTTTATAATGTAAACAACAATGAAATAGGAAGTGGAAGAAGGAAAGAACTTGAAAGATGTGATGAAATATTTACCTCTTTCTCGGGTTATTCCTTTTGATCTGATCAAAAGGGATACTTAGGTTGGTTTTATGACCAAATATAGGACTCTAGGATTAAGGTAGGAATGTTGGTAGGATATTTGGGCAGGTTTTGGCCCAAACAAATGGATTTGGAGGTGTGAATTTGAGAGAAGTGGAAGTGACCTTTTATAAGCGGGGTGAGGGGAATCTTAGAAAAAACATAAAATATTATTTTATAATAAATTCATTTTCAGTTTCTAATGGATAAAAAATTAATTATTTAAAGGATAAGGTGGTTATGGGTCTAAACCCACTAATCCAATAGGTTTTAGACAGGTTGGTTCACTATATTAACCTTATCTTTTAGATTTAACTCTTAGTTAAATAGTTTGACATTTACCATGTCTCTTTATAATTTTATCTTATATGGTTAAATTTTTTTTATAAACGTACAAGAGAACCCCAAGTGGTTCATTAATTTTACACCTATCATTAATTATGTAGTAAATTTTTTTATATTTATATTTAATATTTATAGTCTAATTTATCTTGTGTATTTTTCTATATTAAAAACGTTTTAGTTATTAAACTTTTATTTTAACTATTTTAACTCTTCTTTAAATAAAATAATAACAAATGTCCTAATCTAATACATGTGGACCTAAAGGATCATATTTTATTATAAAGTTTGTTTTTGGTCGAATTACTTTTATCCAATAGAATTAGGACATGTGTTAGGGTAAGAATAATACCATTTTACCCTTAATTACCCTATTGACTTTTAACCGTGGTAAATAAATGTAAAATATTACTATTGACCAAAAATTATTCTCATCTTATTGAACCAAATTTTGACTTAATTATATTAACCATGTCTCTTGTATTTTTTAAATTACACTCACAGAAGTGGTAAAATTAAGTTTTATGCGAATTTTAAAATTCTCCTAGGATGTGGGTTAAAGATAGTGAAAAGTTCAATAAAATTTTATATATCTAATGTTATTACTAAATGACTCCAATGAATTACATTGAACATATATAAGTATTATGTATATATTTTGACCTAAAATAAATTTAAATAAAATAAATAATTATTTAAAGGAAAATCCAGTTTTAACTAATAACACAATGTTTTTCACTATTTATAAAAAATTAAAAGTTTTCATAAACATACCAAAAATTCACCCTAAGCGAATTTTGGTATTCCAAATTAAAAAATTAAGTCTATTTTACCAAATTAAAAACATAGAAATTGAATTAATTAATTTAAAATTAATTCCCGTTGTCAAAACCAAAAAGCATATTTTAAGAAATAATAACTACCAAAAGATTGAAACTTGTCTATGTCCAATTTCAAAGTGAAATTAATTCCAATGATAAACACTGGATTAAATGGTAAAAATATAATCTAATTATACTTCCAAACCATTCATATGTATATTTGAACACTAAAAATTATTTTGATTAAAAAATTTGTTTTCAGTTAAGATATAGTATTTTTCACTATTCACCTAAATATGAAAGTTATCAGAAAAACACCAAAAATTTACAGAAACTAAATTCATATGTCCCAATTCTAATGAAGAAGTTTATTTTGTCAAATTGAATATATAAAAGTTTCAAATATTGGATTAAAAAAAGGGTTCTCCTTTAAAAGATGGAAAAGTTTCATTCTTTGAAAAAAGCTTATTTTATCAGAAAAAATGAATTTTTTCTTAAATTATATCAAATAAACTCATTATATGAATTCTAAAATTATAAGGATTATATAATGTTCAGAAATCTGTTAATACTATTTATTACCTCTTTTGAACGACTAGTTTGGTAACTTGTGGTGCGCTCGAACACGGTGTTGTGTGTAGCACAAGCTATTAAATTACATTAATGAGATAACGTACTATGAATTCTTGGGTTGTTACACATTTGATGCATAATATTACTATTTTAGGATTTTTGAGGTTATATTAAGAGATCTAAGGCATGTTTTTGGAGTTTTAACCCGGTTTTGTGGATGTTTTTCATGTCATTTATCATTTTCACCAAATTTATTAAGTAGGAATAGTAAATCTCAACTCTTCTATTTTGTGAAGCTTTATAGAATTAGAGAAATTGGGTGTTTTTCTGGAAATAAAAATTGGTATCATGATTTTAAAATGATGATTTTATATTGGTGACTTGGTTTTGTTGCGTGGAAAATTTATTTCAATATAATTTTGTTTTTATTAAAATGATGTTTTAGAAAAATGGTTTTCAATATGATTTTGGTTTTGTTGAAATGGTTGAAATGGTTGTTTGGTGTTTATTTTTGGAATAGTGATTGTTTGTGCTCAAGTAATTTTTGGAAAGATAAGGTTAATAAGTCTCCCCATCATCATTGGTATGGATAGGGGTTAGGGATTTCCACCATCAAAATGCTTCACTTAGTGATAAATTAGTGAAAGGATGACTCACCACTCAATAGAATAGGGAGATCCTAGTTTCATGCTTGGTTAGTTATGTGGATGTGTGGAATGTAATGGTTATGAAAAAATGGAATTTTTGAAATTTTTTAGAGCATTTTTTGGTTTCTTTTCATGGAACAAGATGTTATTTCGGAAAACTATTTTACTATGTCACTTGTTTATATTTTGATATAAACTCTTTTGGATTTTTTATATATAACCTATTTTATATAAATTTGCTATGTTGTTTTATCCTAGTGAAGTGAGTAGGGAATTCATCGGGGGAAACCATATTGGGTTTCATTACTCACCCCTAATTTTACCCTTTGGTGATTTTGTAGATATTGTTTACTGAGACACGGGAAAAGGTAAAGTATCAAATTTATATAGAGGATCTTATTGATACTTGGGATATTTTTTGGATTCAGAGCATATAGCTGTTTTGTGATTTGAGTTTTTTTAGAGTCTTTGGATCTTGTTGGTTATGTCTTCTATTTTTTACTTTGGTCTGGTAGTCTTCTAATGTGGTACTCTTTTGTAGTTGGTTTTGATATAAATGGGTTTTCTTTGAATTTTATTTTACTTATTTCATGAATCATGTAGTTGTTTAATTGGTTATGGCATTTTTGGTTGGTTTTTTTATTTTGAAAGGTAAAATCATTAAGGCCAAGTAATATACCACCTCTTTCTTATGATAATTAGGAGTGGTGGGATCTTACAAATTTTATTGGTCATGGTTCATACTAATATATATGGGGAACAAGTGGTATCAGCTTGTTCGGGCCTTATCTAAAATGTGGTTTTTAGTTATCTCTGCCTTAGAGTTGATAATTATTCTGGTATATTCCTTGTTTCAGGTTGGTAGAAAGGAGTAGGATCATTGGTACTTGAAATGTAGAGAATTAAAACATATATCTAACCTTTTTATGATTAACTTCAATTTACCAAGGAGTTGGATACATAATTATTTTGGATACACATAGAGGATTTGGAATCTCATTGTCATGGGTTTATTCATTGATACGAGCATGAAATGAATTATAGAAATGAATTCCCACTAGGAGTGCATATTTCATTTTGAGCAATGATATATTTTTTGGTTCAATGTTTTGATTTTTGAAAAATGTTGATTTTTTTTCAAATGAAAGATTTTGATGATAACATGGTTGTGGTTTTTGGAAAATTGTTAGATTTTCAAAATCAAGTTGAAAATTTTAAAAAATGGTTAAACAAGTTAAATGTTAATTTTAGAATTTTGTTGTGATATTTTGATGCAGTATAAGTTTAAATGATAATACATTAGTTAATATAGAGTGAGAATTTTGGATTTTTTTTGTTTAAATAGAAAATGGAACCTGGTAGGTGTCATAGGAACCAACCAAAAGAATCTGCAGAGAATGTGGTTGCACCTGATCCACAGGTGAACCTAAAACTGGTTCATAGTATAGTCTAATATTTTCAAGATATGGATATGGAGAATATTGGTGATGAAACAAGGCTACAGGATCATTCCATCCAGTTACATAAGTAGAATCCACCCATCATTTGTGGTGATTCAGAACCAGAGTAGGTACAGGTGTGAATTAATATGATGAATTGTATCTTCAATTTCCTTGTCCCACAAGTAGATCTAAAAGTCAAGATGGTGATGTATATTTTTGAATATCTTACATTCCCATGGTGGGATTTATATGTTTTAGATAAATTAGATGAATGTCTTGCATGGGCGGATTTTTAGGAATTGTTTAAAAAACAATTAAATTCTCACATGTTCATAATTCAGGAAATGAAAGGATTATTCATCTTGAAGTAGGAAAATATTTATATAATAGAGTATATGGATAAATTATCAAATTTAGTTTTATTTTTACCTAAATTTGATGCGAGTGTGTCCATGAAAGCACAAATCCATGAATCAGGGATGAGACAAGAGATTCACCCAGAGATAGCTATAATCTGTATTACGAATTATACATTGATAGTCTATCAAGATATGGTGGTAGAAAGGGACGTATCAGGAGATTAATGAGGAGGAAGTATGTTTATATCAATATAAAATGGTGGGAACTCTAATGATGGGAGGACGTGGAAGTGGGACACCTATTTCCAAGGTGAGAGTGTGGTTCCAAATCAGATGACTAGATCAAGGAATCTTCCTTCAAAACAAAAGAGACATCCTGGGTGTTTTCACTGTGGTTATTTCAACCACATGAAGTGAAAATATATGAGACCAACTAGATCATTCTATAATTTTATTCATATGGTTTATCTTCATCACTATTATTACAGTGCTCCAAGGTCAGGTGGTCAAGGCAGTTCTAAGGTGTCACAAGCATCGTGCGCTTCGATGGGCCGAGGCCAGCAGAATACCTCTTATCAGTAGAAGAGAGCTAGCCCTGGTGATTCCAGTAATACCTTGACTCCTTAGGTTTTGAAATCTCATTGTGGAAATAAGGAACAAATTGTGGCGAGAAAGAAATTATATGGACCTAAGTTGGGGATTGTGGATGATTAGTCTGGATTATCAACTGTGAGAGATACAATTATTTTAAATTCAACCCTTATGCAAGATTTGTTTGAAATGGGTGAATCTATTTACTTTATTAATTATTTTGCTATTGATTTTATGGATTTAGATGTTTATATGATCCTTATGTGTTCATACATCAAACTCCTCTTGGTAAAAGAGAATGTCGATCCTTTGTGTGTGGAGCATGTTCTATAGATGTTGATGGAGCTGAGATTATATAGGAATTTTTTGTTCTTGAGATGGATGTATATGAAATATTCCTAGGCATGGATTGGTTTACAATTTTCAAGGATCACGTAGACTATTATAATATAAATGTTAGTTTTATGATTGAATCTGGTGTCAGTAATCTATTTTGAGGAGAATCTATATAATTTAACAATCATATATATAATTTTTACATCCTAATACAGAATGTAAATGCATGGATTCTGTTATATGGAATTCCAATTGTATCTTATAAATCATATGTCACTATAAGTTGGGAATTAAAATACATATGATTTAACTATTGTATAAATATAAATATTTTAAATTATAACTTTTAAGGTAATTGGTTTCCATTAAATGTTGATTCCAATTACAACTTAAATACAATTTTCCTCTATAAATTGGTATTGACACCCTATATAACTGAACCATATGATTTAAACTTTAAATTTCCCCTAATAACTTGACATTAGATGTGGGTAGTTGGATACCATATCTAATTTAATCATTTTTAGATTATATCCTTATTATTCTAATGTAATAATTTAAAACTTGTGTCTTATTCTAATGTGTGTTCTTGTAATTGTAGATATATGCCACCATAATGGAATCATTTTGAGTGCTAGGACAGTGTTTAAGACCATGCTCTTGAGCTGGTGGGATTTGAACCACCAGTAGTGAAACTAGTGTATTATCCCATAGTACCTCCATTTGTATCAAGAAGAAGCACTAATGCTTATTTAAGGGAGATTTTATTATGACTAGTGCAGTCCTTTGAGGGTTCCCCATGACCTACATCGACTATGTAAAGGTTGACAAGGGAGTTCCAACAACAAAACTCACCAATTTTATATCAGAGAAGGTGATACCTAGGTTTCTAAGTCATGTATTGACACAATTCTGTTGATATTAAAAATATTAGACACACCTCCAAAAAATAGGGTAAATCTGACAATATATATGCTTCATAGACCTAGAAAGCGATGGTGGGATGTTCTTTTGTAGACAGATTAGTATGAGGGAATGTAATGGAGGGATTTTCATAATACCTTTTATGAATATATTTTCCTAGAGAACTTTATAGATGACTAAGCTATGGAATTCATGAACCTAGAGTATAGACCTATGTATTTCCTATATTACTAAACATGTTTCACTGAGATTCAATATTTTTCCCCAACTCTAGCTCGTGATGAGCTATCTTGGGTGATATGTTTTGATGACAAGATCATGTATTCAAAAAAATCTTAGTTTAATTTCTTATAGCTATATAACATCTCTAAAATAGTGATCCAATCCATTATATATAAGTTAAATCTAAGTGAAGATGAAGGTACATGGAATGGTGGCTTAGCCCCTTGGTAGGGAAGTGCCTCATCTCGTGGTAGGTGCATCAACTAGAGATGTTTTCTAAGGGGAGTGGAAATCAGAGTGTGCATACTGAAAATTATATTGTATTCTATGAGTTTCAAAGGTGGTGGTCACATGTAAACCTGATGTAAAATAGTCCCAGTGGAGTGCCAATCCAGTTTAAGAATGAGGAATATCTAGATATTTTTCTGGACCTTTCCACTAGTTCCTAGTGGGAGAGGATATATACCATATCCAAATTATAGAGTGTGATCAGTGGAACCATGCTAGGCTAAAAGATAGAGGACCAGCAGTCATTCATGCTGAGGAGGAGGATGAATTATAGAAATCAAGAATTATGATGTGAGGAACCATTAGATGATACATACTTAGAGAGGTCAGCTGGTAGCTCAAGGTCATGAATCTAGATAGTTGTATGCAGTGAAACCTATACCTAAGGAGTATAGTGATTATACATATACAGTATGTGGTACAATTGTATAAGTATCAACTCTATTATTTTCATTTTTTAACATAAGCACTTCCCACTAATTTATATTTGTGAATTTAATGAGAAGTTCTTGGTGTCAGATTGAGTACCTTTTGGGATAATTTATCTTGATAAACCACAAGGAGTATGGTTAGAAAGTGTTTTCCATTTCAAAGGAGTGTCCCCTTGAGATCAATGATTACCTATTCTCATGGTACCTTTTCATCCTTGAGAAGATAGGATTTGACGTAGTTCTTAGGATGGAATATTTAGTACTTTATGAAGACCATATTTATTTCTATCGCCATAAGATTCATTTCACATCACCTGAGGGAAGTAGCTATGTTCATAAAGGATAATTTTATTTTCAAAAAAGTTGAGTTGGAACTGAGCATTATGGGTTGAGTAGAGTGTCAACCCATATTTATTATCTTTTTCTTGATTATAGTGGAGTAAAACATGATGTATTTTCTCTAGTGGTGGAATTACTCATAGATTTCTTCCCTCATGAATTTTAGAGTGTACCTCCAATGATAAAGGTAGAGTTTAACATTGATCTTGTTCTCAGAGTAGAACTAGTGTCTATCACTCCTAAATGGATGGATACTACTGAGTTTCATAATGTCAATAGGTTTGTGGATGATGTTAAATCCAAGGGGTTTATAAAACCCTTTACCTTCCCTTGGGGTTAACTTGTGTTTTTTTCTAAGAAGGTGTATGGTATGCTAAGGCTCTGTGTGAATTACTGATGGTCGAATCAAGTTACCATTAAGAACCAGTACTCACTTATTCATATAGATGATCTATTTGATCGAATCTAAGGGGACATTGTCTTCTCAAAGATAGATTTAATATCAAGATACTATAAGGTAAGGTTCTAAAACTTATATGTACTACACACTACATTTTGAAGCTAGTGTTTCCTATATAAATATATATAAATGATGTTTGGTCTAATTAACATGCCTTCTATTTTTATGGACTTGATGAATCAGGTCTTCCACCACACCTAGATTATTTTTTGGTCATTTTGGTATATGATATATTATTGTATTCTCATACACTACATGATCATTCCAAACACCATGTCATTATACTGAGTACAATAAGAGAGCATATAATCTATGACAATCACAAAAAAATCCACTTTTGGACTGACAAGGTTCTCTTCCTGGGTCCCATTATATCACAAGAAGCAGTATTCATGGATCCAAATAAGGTGAGATTTAAAATTTCCTAGGATAATACCAAGAATGTTTTTATATAAAATTATTATTCAAAAAATTCTTATTCCATGAAATACCACTTAAAGGCTTGACCAATAAAAGAGTAAAGTTAAAATGGTCCAAATATTTTCAGAAGGCCTTTCAGGAGTCGAAAGGAATGTTGAATTTAGTGCCAACACTGATTTCTCTATAGCCTAGAAAAAGTTAAAGAGTTTATTATAGAAAATAATGTGTGGGATGGGAGATATTTTTATTCTAGGGGGATGATTTTTCATGTAAGGGTTTCATCAATATAGACATCACAATTTCAATTTCTAGAAAAACAAGTTTGATTTGGTAGGTTTTGTTCATTCCTTATATTGATGGAGTCATTACTTTATGTGGGAATGATTCTTGTTATACGAAATCGTAAAATAATTAATTAAATGTTTTATTAGGGTGGATTGAAGATTTGAAAACAAATATGGGTTGAATAGCTTAAGTATTTACACTTTGAGATCACTTACACCCCAGGTAATGGGAATTTAATTATTGATTCCATGACCTGAAAGACTCATCCTCATGTTTTTTAGGAAGCCAGTTTTAAAGGTAGTCGATGGATATTATTTCTGAAATGCATCTATAAGTTCTATAATATAAAAAATTTAATTTTATAATGGATTTAGTAATTCCCTCATAACTTCTGGATGATGTGAAGAGGAGGAAACGTTCATATCTTAAAGGATTAGTCCTGATGGAAGGTGTCTCAGGTGAGGACCTGCCACATGACTGGGTTGTTGATAAGGATGAGATCCTGCATATCCATGGGCATGTATGGGTTCCTACAGATAAGCATGAAAATTTGATGCAAGAATATATTCCTTCAAAATGGTAAGTACATATTATAATAACTAATATTTATTATCACTTATGCCTCCAATATTGGTGTCATGGGATGAAATGTAGATCAAAGGATTTGTTACTCGGTGTTCCACCTATTAGTAGGTGAAATCAGAACATCGATGGACTACTAGTATTTTATAACTATGACCCATTACAAAATGGAAGAAGAATTATAGAAAAGGGATGTTATCACTATGAATTTTTTTATTGTATTTCTGAATTCACCTAGAGGCATAGATGATGTATGGGTGATTGTGGATAGGATAACGATGGTGTCCCACTTATTGGATATTAAGGAGACCTTCTCAATGGAAGATCATGGGATGCTATAGGTTTGAGGGTTCATATAACTTAAAAGTGTTTTTTGTACCATCATATTATATAGGGATGATCGTTTCACTTCTCGGTTATGTCAGGGTTATCATAAATCTCTTACTTCATAGTTACTTATATGTAAAACATACCACCGTCAGACCGACAGCCAGTCTGGGCATACTATATAGGTACTCTAGGATATTCTCCACTCAAATGTTTTTTTATTTCAGATTATAGTTGTAAAATAAATTTATCATTATGTGATTTCATGTAATAATATTTTCTAAGTGACTATCCAGATGGATCTATACAAGGAGGCCTATGGTAAGACATGTTGTTCACCTCTGTTCAAGATATAGGTAAGAGAGGTAGTGATACTGGGGCCACGTCTCTTTTAGGAGACATAAAAAAATAATATGGATAATTAGGAAACATATTTATATATATCATTGTATGTAGAATTCATATGATTATAGTCATCACCGACCACTTGAGTTAGAGGTGGGAGATTGTGTATTCTTGCATGTTTGACCTAGATTGGGTCATCGATAGATTTAGAGTCATGTAAGCTGGTTCCTTAATTTTTCATCCTTTTACGATCTTATAGAGGGTCAGGATGGTAGCATATCAAATATATACTCCTCATATTTATAGGTATATGCATGATTTATTTCATGTTTCTCATCTCCACTGTTATTAATTTGAACCATATAATGTTTTTGATTCTGAGGAAGTTGAGTTAGAGGTGGATTCTTCTTTGATGGAGTGTCTAGTGCATATTGTTGATCATATATATGTTAATATAGTTACAATGGTTTAGGTTCTATGTAAGTGTTCCCTTTTAGAATACAATACATAGTAATGAGAATCTAATATATATTTTCAATGGCTGGAGTTTTCCTGGATACATCTCAACTGCCCTCGGGAAGGAAACCTGGGGATGAGTTTTCATAATTACGGAGTTGTAAGATACCAAATTTAAATTATATAATGGATCATTTAAATTTCACTATAAATATATTATTTTACTCAAATTGAAGTTCTAAAGGGTGACATGGTGGTTTTGGGAGAGTTTGGGATTGGTTCAGGCCCTAGGGTTTCGGTTTTTAGAGAGGCAGGGTGAGGTGCATGGTTAGCGCACATTTTTCACTAATGATGAACCTCAAATGTGTGGCCCAGATAGGGTGAAACATGTTTTTTTAACCATGCAATAGGGCTCTCACAACTATGAAGAAACTATAATCTATTTTAATTTTACCATGCGTAGTTTGCGCCTAGTTTGTATAACCATGTGCCAAGACCATGTGAGGTGTGTGGTTAGAGAGAGTGATTAATGAATGGTTTACACTTGGTTTTTGTAACCATGTGCATGAATTGTACGGGGGTGTGTGAACATGGATAGTGGGAATAACATGGTTGCAAGGTAGTTTGGAAAACCATGTATCCAAATTCTACACCCCTTTAAATTGCGTTTAATGACCATTGTGACCTCGTAGACCTTAAATCTAAAACAGCATCCTCCTCCTCCCTCATTTACATAGTGGACCATCCATAGATATCCAATCTTCCATATCCTCGGATTTAGGTAATCTACTCTATCTAGACTCTATTTTTATCTTCATTCATCGTATTGGATCCCCTTCAGTATGTCTGACACTCCACTTATTTTGTTTCTTGATTTCTCATCCTATATTTGGTGTGATCTCCATGTGAGATATTATGCTCTATTTTCATGGTGTTTTTCTAGTTTCCCATTTTCTCCCATTCCATCCCAAATTCTAGACTGATACTAGGTGGAGATTATACCACAATTATAAGGTAGTTAGTCTAGTACTTTTCCCAAAAATTAATTTTAATTATTATATGCGTTGTCGTACCGCACACCAGACCTACCATGAATTACTCTTAAAACAAGTATCACTTTAAATTAATTGTACAAACCTTTACATAGAAATTCTTTGAGTCCCCTTGATATTTATGTGGGTTTATAAACATAAATTGAACCAAAATGTATGTTGTGTTAGTTTAAATAACCTCTAAAACCATTTATTACTTTTAGCAAAAAAAACCCCAGGTGTGTTTTTTATCACTTGTAATGTGAATGAATTAAATGATTAAATTTGATTGTAATTTGTTATGGATACTTACCTTGGTTCTCTTGATCATTATAAAAAGAAACTGATAAATTAAATTAACTTTATTTGTTAAATTATATGGATAATTCATCTAGCCTATGATTAATGGTTGAACATACTATTGGATACTATTTATGGACCCAGATCACTTTAATTGCTTGGATTATGTTGATTAAGGCATTTATTCCCATCATAAAATTACATGGAAAAAAATCATAGGATGATATTTGATTCATTGATGTGACCTCCAAGTAAGACACAAATCTTGCACTCGGTCAATGTCTTAGATATGTTAATACCTCCAATAGAAATCAATGTTTTACATGTATACTCTAGAAATAATAATGCCATAGATCCTCTATTTGGATTCAGTTTGATGTTCTAAAAAATGGACCACCTTGAATTATCTATCATGTATCTAATAAAGTAAATCATAATGTTACCTTAGTCTTTTCATATGGCTTGGTTAGAAACTTTTAGGGTGTAATGGTATGGGTTTACCCCTTGGATTACACTCATACCCCATAACCAAACATGTCAGTTGATCACTACAAGTGGGCTTGACCATCTATGGTCCTTGATGTCGTGGGTCTATCGTGAATCCATTTACATTATTATACTTGGATTACTTTTCTATGTTCCTTGAGTCACTGGCCAATTAATGGTCATATTCTCAGAGACATCCGTCATAGGGTGACGCAGCTATGGATAGATAAGTAACCCATGCATAATGCAGCACCCAATATTTCATGTAAGTAACCCTTGATTTGTGTATTTTAAATATATAGTGTCTGGGTGAAGTTTGGGAGTGTTTTGAAACCTTTTTGGATTTTTTGGGGATTTTATATAGGTACAAGATTTGATCATGGTTTCGGAAAACCATGCAACACCTATAGGAAACTGTGCACAATGAGACTGGGGATAAGGGAAGGGTGGATGGGTAGGCACACAGTTTTTCCAAATGGTGTGGCAACCTATGAGAAAAAATGTTTTTTTTATAAAGTAGGTTTTAATTATTGGTTCATGGTTTTCTAACAGTGTGGTAAAACCATGTGAGGTTTGTCCTCTAGGTAGTGGCTGGTGCATGGTTAGTGCACGGTTTAGCTAATCGTGCGACTGATCGTGCACAATTTAAAAGAATATCTGAAAAAGTGGATCTAGTCCCGAATTATGATTTAACCATTATTCCCCCCAAATGTCCCTAAATCTATATTTTATTCTCCCAAAGGTATTAGAGGCTTATTCCATCTATCTGAAGGCTATATGAAGGCTTCTCTTGGCGTATTGATGGTGAATTATCCTGATTAGTGATCGTTCTTGGTAGTTTGTCTTGTTTTTTCATAGATATAATTCTACATGTCTCCTATTTTACTATATCTATGTCTTTTGGGGATATATCTAAGTTATTTTATTCCAAATATTAATATATTGGTCATTTTGTTTTTATATGAAGAGATCTAAGGCATGTTTTTGGAGTTTTAACCCGGTTTTGTGGATGTATTTCATGTCATTTATCATTTTCGCCAAATTTATGAGGTAGGAATAGTCACTATCAACTCCGATATTTATAATAAGATAGATTTATTTATATTTTTTTTTATTGAAATTGGTTGTGAATTTTGTGAATTTCTCTTTAGATTCCCTCTTTGGTGACACTTTATAGAATTGTGGAAATTGGGTGTTTTTGTGGAAAGAGAAATTGGTTTCTTGATTTTAAAATGATGATTTTAAAATGGTGATTTGGTTTTTTTACATGGAAAATGGATTTCAATAAAATTTTGTTTTTATTGAAATGATGTTTTAGAAAAATGGTTTTCAATAAGAGTTTGGTTTTAATGAAATGGTTGAAAAGGTTGTTTGGAATTTGTTTTTGGAATAGTTATTATTTGTGTTCAAGTAAATTTTGGAAGGATAATGGTAAGAGGTATCCCCCATAATTAGTGGTATAGATAAGGGTTAGGTATTTACATCATCAAAATGGTTCACTTTGTGAGTACTAAGTAAAAGGATGACTCACCACTCATTAGTACAAGGAGATCCTGGTTTATTGCATGGTTAGTTGTGTGGATATGTATAATGGAATGGTTATGACAAAATGGAATTTGTGAAATGGTTTATAGCATTTTTTTGTTGATTTCCCTAAAACAAGATGTTGTTTTAGAAAACTATTTTACTATGTCACTTGTTTAGATTTTGATATAGACTCTTTTGGAATTTTTTTATATAAACTATTTTATATAAATGTGCTAAGTTATTTTATCCTAGTGGCATGAGTAGGGAAGTCATTGGGGGAAACCCTATTGACTTTTATTACTCACCCATGCTTTTATTATTTGGTGATTTTCTAGATATTCTTTTATCGAATATAGGAATAGGTAAATTTTGAAATTTCTATAGAGGTACTTATTGATACTTGGGCTATTTTTTGGATTTTGATCTTGGAGCTATTTAGAGATTCAAGTTTTTTTTGAGTATTTGAATATTTTTGGTTATGTCGTACGTTTTTTACATTGATCTAGTAGTCTTCGGATGTGGTACTCTTTTGTAGTTGGTTTTGATATAATTGGGTTTTCTTTGAGCTGTATCCCATTTATTTTAAGAATTGTGTAGTGGTTTAATAGGTTATGACATGTTCAGTTGGTTGTTTTATTTTGAAATGTAAAATCATTAAGTCTAAGTAATATCCCACCACCTTCTCAATAGAATTAGGAGGGGTGAGATATTACAAGTGGTATTGGTCATGGTTCATCCTAATATATTTTTGGAACAAGTGGCATCAACTAGTTCGAGCCTTATCTAACATGTGGTCTTTAGTCACCTCTATCATTGAGTTGATATTTATTCTAGTCTCTTCCTTGTGTCAGGTTGGTAGAAAGTAGTAGGATCATTGGGACTTGAAATATAGAGAATAAATTCATTTATCTAGCGTTTTTATGCTTAACTTCAAGTTACTAGGGATTTGGATTCTTAAGTGTTTTGGAGACACTTCGAGAATTTAGAATCTCATTGTCATGGGTTTATCCAATGAGAAGATGATGACAACCATTATATAAATGACTTCCCACTAGGAGTGCATATTTCATTTTGAGTAATGATATATCTTTTGGTTCAATGTTTTTATTTTTGAAAAATGTAGAATTATTTTTCAAATGAAATATTTATAAAAGAGGATGGTTGTGGTATTTTGAAAATAGATATATTTTCAAAATCAAGTTGAAAATTTTGAAAAATGTTTGAACATATTAAATGTTAATTTGAGAAATGATTTTTGTGATAGTATGATGTGGTATAATTTTAAATGATAATAATCCAGTTAATAAAGAGTGAGACTTATGAAATTTGTTGTTTAAATAGAAATTGTAACCTGGTAGGTGTCATAGGATACAACCAAAAGGATCTGCAAAGAATGTGGTTGGACCTGATCCACAGGTGAACCCACATCAGTTTTAGAGTATAGTCCAATATTTTCAAGCTATGTATATGGGGAATATGAAAGATGAAACAAGGAAAGTGGATCATTCAATTCGGTCATAGAAGTTGAATCCACCAGTCTTTTAGGGTGATTCAGAACCAGAGAAGGTAGAGGTGTGAATAAATATGATGAATTGTATCTTCAATTTACTTATTACACAAGTAGAGCTAAAACTCAAGATGGTCATGTCTATACTTGAATATCTTACATTCCCATGGTGGGATTTAGATGTTTATGATAAATTAGACGAATGTGTTTCACGGAAGGATTTTTAGGAATTGTTCAAAAAATAATTCTATCCTCACATGTTCATAATTCAAGGAATTAAATAATTCTTTATCTTGAAACAAGAAAATATTTCAATCATCGATACATGGATAAATTATTCAATTTAGTGATATTATAATCTGAATTTGATGCTAGTGGGTCCATGAAAGCACACATCCTTGAATCATGGCTGAGATAAGAGATTCACTCAGAGATAGCTGTAATATGTATTACGGATTATACATAGATGGTCAATCGATAGATGGTGGTAGAAAGGGAAATATTAGGAGATAAAAGTGGAGGAAGTATGTTTATACCAATAGAAAATTTTGGGAGCTCTAATTATGGGAGTATAGGAAAGAGGGACACCTATTTCCAAGGTGAGAGTGTGGTTCTGAATCAGACGACTAGATCAGAGAATCTTCCTTCAAAACCAAAGATCCATCCTGGATGTTTTCACTGTGGTTCATTCAACCTTGTGTGGTGACAATATATGAAACAACCTAGATCATTCTATAATTTTAATTATATGGGTTATCTTCAGAACTATTATTAGAGTGTTCCAAGTTCAGGTGGTCAACACAGTTCTCAGGTTACAAGCGTCGTACGTTTCGACGGGGCGAGGCCAGCATAATACATCTTATCAGAAGAATAGAGCTAGCCATGGAGATTACTGGAATACCATGGCTCCTCAGGTAGTGTAATATAAATATGGAAATAAGGAACAAAGTATGTAAAGAATGAAATTATATGGAACTAAGTAGGTGATTGTGGATTATCAGTCTAGACTATCAATTGTGAGAGATACGATTCTTTTAAATTATACCTTTATGCACAATTTGTTTGAAATGGGTGAATCCAATTACATTATTGATTCTTGTGATATTGATTTTATGAGTTTAAAAGTTGATATGATTCCTTTTGTGTCCAAACATCAAACTCTTCTTGGTCAAAGTGAATGTCAATCCTTTGTATGTGGAGCATGTACTATAGCTGTCGATGGAGATGAGATGATATGGGAATTTTTTTTTCTTGAGATGGAATTATATGATATAATCATAGGCATAGATTGGTTTATAATTTTCAAGGATTACATAGACTATTATATGTGAAATTTAACTTTTATGACTGATGATGGCGTCAAGCATCTCTTTCAAGGAGACAAAAGTGTAAAGGTAGATGAAACTAGATTTTTAGAACCAATAGTTAGAAAAATATTTTACCTGATGGAATCTTTGACTTTAGCATCAATGGAAGAGTTCTAGAATAGAATTTTTTATTATTTTTGGATCAATTCATATATGTCTTTCCTAATATTTTCTCAGGGTTACCGCCTATAAGGGATGTGGAGGTTATGATTAATATCATTCTGATGACAAGTCCTATTTCTCTTCTATCTTATTAGATGTAACAAATAAAATTAAAGGAAATAAAAGTGTAGTTGGAGGATATAGAAAGTAAAGGTTTCATTCGGACGAGCACATCTCCGTGGGTAGTACCGGTCTTTTGTGAAAAAGACCGATGGAACTTTCAGGCTATGTGTGGATTATTGTAAGCATAACCAAGTTAAAATAAAGAATCTATTTTGAATTACATGTATTTATGATTAGTTCAATCAATTTAGGGGAGCACTTTGGTTCTTCAAAATTGATGTGCAATCAGGATATCACTAATTTCTGGTTTAGAAGGAGGATATCCTAAATGCATCTTTCAAGAGTATATATAGCCATTATGAGTATATGGTAATTTTTATAGGTCTTAAAAATTCTCCAAATGATTTTATGTAATTAATGAATTATATATTTTAGCTACATATGGATTCTTTTGTGGTTGAAATATTGGTGTATTCAAGGACAAGGGAGGAGCATGAGAAACACTTGGCAATAGTGTTGGGAATCTTGCAGGATCACCATCTATATCCCAAATTATTGAAGTGTGATTTTTTTGGATATAAGATGTACATTTTCTTGCCCATGTAATCTATGAAAAATGTGTTTCTTTGGATATAGAAAAGATAGAAGCAGTTATCTATTGGAAAAATCCAAATAATGTCATCGAGATAAGGAATTTCCGTGGATTGGCTCATTATTACAGATTCTTTGTCTGTAGTTTCTCACGACTATATTCATCTATGATAGATTTAACAACGAATAATATTATATTAAAATGGGATAAGGAATGTCAAAAGTCTTTACAAGAGCTTAAATTTCTCCTTAAATCATCACAAATATTGATATTTCCAGATTCAGGACAAGGGCACGTGGTGTATTGTGATGATTATGGATCTGGGTTGGGATGTGTTCTCAAGTAGGTAGATCATATTGTTTCTTATGGATTAATATATATGTGTATTCATGATAATAACTACCCAACATAATATTTGGAGTTAGCTTCCATAGTCCATGCTTTGTAGACTTAACATCATTACCTCCTTGGTGATAAATTTACTGTGTTTACAGATTATAAGATCTTGAAACATAATTTCTCACAAAGGTATTTGAATTTGAGACAAATAATATTGATAGAGTATCTCCTAATGTTTTACTTTTAATTAATGTATACGTCAGGTAAATCCAATATAGTGGTAGATGCATTAAGCATAAATTCATATACTAAGTTGAAAAAAGACTATTTAGATGAGTTGTAGTTGATGTCGTTCCTAGTCGACATGCACTTGGAATTTGAAGACCAAGGAGAAATTTTAGCCTTCTTTCCATTTTAATTTATTCTTAATTTGGTGAAAATAGATAAAAAGGCACAAACATCTGCTATAGAATGTGTGTCTATGAGGTCAAAACTCAATGGTGGGAAGACCATTGAGGGTTGGAATCAAGATGAGTGTTTAATGTTGTGGTTCAAGAATCGGATGGTCGTACCTATGAAATATTATGAACAACTTCTTTATGATTATGACCATTTAATATAGGATCTTCATCCTTGAATAAAAATAATGTGTAAGGTAGTGAAATAATAGTTTTGGTGGGTTGGTATGAAAAGGAAGGTGGATAAATTTGTTTTAAGATACTTAACTTGTCAGCAGGTTAAAGAAAAGGATAAGTGACCAACATATATGTTGTATTATTTACCTATTCTAGTCTAAAAAATGGAAGTAGATAGCAATGTATTTTGAAATAGTTTTCCCAAGTGTGTTTTGGAAACAAGATTCCATATGGTTGATAGTGGATTGACAAACAAAGTCATCCAATTTCATCCCTATTAAAGTATCTCATACGGTGGAGGAAATTTCAAAAATATATTTTTGAGAAGTGGTAAAGAGTAATGAAGTGTAAGTTAAAATATTGTAAGATAGATATATGAGGTTTATATATCATTTTTGGTAATCCTTATAGAGTTAACCTGAGACTCATTTGACTATGAGTATGCAATATCATCCTCAGATGGATGACCTATCAGAATAGACAATACAAACATTATAATACATGTTACTTTCTTGGGTAATGAATTTTGGTGGCTCATGGGAAGAGAATATACCATTAGTAGAGTTATTGTATAAAAAACTATCAAGACTCAATACATATGACTCGTTTTGAATCTTTTTATTGGCATACTTGTCATTAACCACTTTGTTGTTTGAAAAAAGGTTAGAATTCACTTGTTGGGCCATGCCTTGTCCTAGAAACAATAGAGAAGATTCAATTGATAAGTAAATAGATGGATATGATTTAGAGTCATCAGAAATCATATGAGAATCATCATCGCTGGTCGTTGTCATTAGAGGTGAGTGATCAGGTGTTATTGAGGATCCCTCCATTGGTTGGACTTCATCATTTTATGAAGAAGAGCAAGTTATCTCCTTGTTATATAGACCCTTTTGAGATAATGGAACGGGTTGGTGAGGTGGAATATTGGTTATAATTTCCACCATGGTTTTGTGCTATAAATAATTTATTCCATGTATTATAGATGAAAAAGTATAAGACTGATCCTAACCAGGTGATTCGATGGGATCACATTGACCTAGAGTTATATGCCTTGTTGGTGCACATGATAGTGTAGATTTTTGATATGCAAGAGAAAGTATTGCAGGGAAAAATCATCGACATAGTCCTAGTTTTGTGGGAACATGGCTAGATTCTGGAAGAGTCTTAGGAATGGGAGAAGGAAATGAAAGAGAAATGAAAAGAACTATTTTAGAGAAATGATGGTTTTCTGCTTTTCAAGGATGGAAATGCCAATGGAGGATATAATTTCTCACCCTCATTTTAAATATTTTACCCTTAATTTATATATTTTAAGCATTTAAAGTGTTTGGGTGAATTTTGGGAGGGTTTGGAAAACTTTTGGAATGTTCTTGCATCATTTCTATTTGTGCATGGTTCGAGAATGGTTTAGGGAAACCATGAAACACATATATAAAACCGTGCATATTGAGATAGGTATAAGGGAAGGGTGCACAGGTAGACCCATATTTTTTCCATACCATGCGACAACCTATTATAAACCATAATTTTTGAGATAGTGATATTTGGATGGATAGAACATGGTGTTATAAATATGTTGGTAAATCATGCATGGTTCATCCTTGAAGTTGTGGTTGGTGTTGGTTAGGGGACAATTTTACTAATCGTGTGACTAACCATGCACAGTTTAAAAAAATGATCCAAAAAGAAGATTTAGGTCGGTATTATGATTTAACAGATTTTTTCCCTCAAATGGCACTGAAACAAGATTTTATCATCACAAAGGTATTAGAGGCTTCTCCAATTGATCTGGAGGTAATCTGAAGACTTCTCTTGGTGCGTTGAAGTTGAATTACTATGGTAAGTCACTACTCTTGGATTTTTTCTTGGTTTTCCATATATCAACTTATCCCTCTCCCCCATTCACATATAACTATATTATTTGTGGATATATATTAAGTATTTGATTATAATTATGATTATATTTGGATTTTTTGATGTTAGGGTAAGAGATATAAGATTGGTTTTTTGGTAGTTTCAACCTAGTTTTGTGGATTTTTTGTGATGTTTTTTCATTTTCACCAAATTTCTGAGATAAGTTAATTAACACTCAACTTCTCTATTTAGAATATAAAGGATTTATTTTAAATTTATTGTTTTGATTAAAATTGTTTGTGATATTTTTGTGAATTTTTTGTTGGAAACCCTCTTTGGTGAATATTTATAGAATTGTGAAAATTGGGTATTTTGTGGAAAGTAAAATTAGAAACTTGATTTTAAAATTATTTTTTTAAAATTTTGAATTTGGGTTTTTCATGGAAAATGGTTTTCAATATAATGTTAGTTTTATTGAAAAGGTTTTTTGGGGAAATGGTTTTCAATAAAAGGTTATTTTTATTGAAATGGATGAAAATGTTTTTTAGCATTGGTTTTTGGTATAATGGTTGTGTATGTTCATGTGCATTATGGATAGATAAGGGTAATAATTCTACCCCATCATTAGTGGGATAGATTAGGTTCATGGATTTAACCTATAAAATGGTTCACCAAGTGATGAATTAGTGAAAGGATGCCTCACTACTCACAAGTATAGGGAGATCCAGGCTGCATACATGGTTGGATGTGTGGATATGTGGAATGGAGTTGTTATGAAAACATGAAATTTGTGAAATGGTTTGGAGCATTATTTTATTTATTTCCTTGGAACATGATGTTGATTGAGAATTTTATTTACTATTGGAGTTGTTTATATTTTGATATAAACTATTTTGGAAATTGTTTTATATAAACTATTTTATATAAATTTGATAACTTGTTCTATCCTAGTGGCATGAGTAAGGAACTCATTTTGGGAAAGCCTTACGAGTTTTACTACTCACCACTGCTTGGGAACTTTAGTGATTTTGATGATATAGTTTACTGGGGAACGCGAAAAGTTAAAGTATCCCATATATCTAGTGGCGATTAGTGATACTTGGTCTGTTTTATAGACTTGGATCATGGAGAAGATTTGAGTATGGAGTTTGTTTTGGAGTCTTTGATTTTTTTTACCTTTATGAAGTTCTACTCCGAATTTCCTATTATGAACTTTTATGAAGTTCAACTCTAAATTCTAATTACGAACTTGTATAATGTTCTAACTAAGAATTATGATGATTAATTATAATTATGAATTCTCATTACGAATTCTGATAGTGAATTATAATCACGAATTCTCATTACGAATTTTGATGATGAATTCTGATTACAAATTCTCATTACGAATTATGATGCTCAATTTTGATTACTAATTCTCATTATGAATTCTGATGATGAATTATGATTGCGAATTCTCATTACAAATTCTGGTGATGAATTCTAATTACGAATTCCCCTGACGAATTCTGATGTCAAATTCTAATTATGAATTCTCTTTACGAATTCTGATGCTAAATTCTGATTAGGAATTCTGATTATGAATTCTGATAACAAATTCTCATTACGACTTCTGATGATGAATTCTGATTACAAATTTTCATTATGAATTCCTTAAGAAAAACAGAATATGAATATCTTAGTACTACAGACTCTAAATTCAGTTTTTACTTAGATTCTGAACATTCATTTACCTTCATTCCGAATATTAGTTTTGGTTATGCTTACACTCATTTTATTATAAAATTATGTCGTGCTTTCAGTTATTAACTAACCATTGTTTGAGTGACACATGTACAGATCCCTCCGAAATTCAGGGAAGAATATGACAGTTGGAGGAGGGAGACAACCATTGGAGCTTCACCTATAAATAGGAGCTCATTTGAACATGCTCAGAACTTTTGGAATTTGGATGCTCAGAACTTCCTAAATTGATTTCTGGAGAGAGATGCTCTTATCAACTCTCAAGCTTCGTGCAGAAAGTTTGAACAGCTTGTCCAAACATTTATTCATGCAGATTTTCTTTGTGCGACTCCGATTGTTGCTGTGTACAATTGAGGGATTTCAGGGATAGGAAGAAAGAGGTTCCAACACCTTGATGTTGAGGGCTTCCTTATTGAGGAGGACATAGGTTCCGACTTCCTGATAGTTGAGGGCATGCGAGGATAGGAAGACAAACTCCAATCTTTATATCGAGGGCTTACCCTGGTGTGGGTAAGATAGAATTTCTTGAAATTATTAATCAAGGGACCTCTTATCCAGGGTTGTTAGATACCCTTATCTTTGGGTCTAAATAGTTATTGTTTGTTACTTATTTTGTTACAAGTTTTTCCGTTACATTTTTCATTGATATGGAAATTATAAATTTATTATATTTCCTTAATTGTACTCTGATATAGTTAGATTCTATATTCTCTAAGGTAGAATCTTCATCTTTGTAAACTTTAACTAAGTTCTATTTCTGGAATCACATTTCTTGAATTTAGCAAGTGATTACAATTTATAAAGGACTTGTGAATTATCATATTTAACCTTATTAAACATAACCATTTTTAAATGTTCCAAAGGAATTTTTAAAAGGTACAATTTACCCCCTATTATTTCTGATAATCTCATTCTTATTTAGATCCTACATTTGTTATTATAGAGTATATCATACTCAGAAATACCATCCAGAAATTGATATCAGATGATTTGGTTCAATCTGAATTAATCTCACGATTAGATTCAAAAGAGAATTAGTTCTTGGAATTGAATTTTCGGATTCACATATTCAGATTCACACTTCCGAATTCATATTTTTTTCAGAATCTGTTTTTCGGACTCATAGTTCAGATTAATTTTTTAGAGATACTTTTACTCGATATTTTCTTTCTTAGAATAATTTCTTTGTTTATAAATTTTTTCTACTAACATGTTTTTTGTGGAATGACTTCGATAAAGATTACAGGAATCAATGTTGGTTCCATAGACAATATTAATCTGACCAAACCACCTATCTTCGATGGTAATGCTTATGAATATTGTAGAGATCACATGAAGACTTTCATTATCAACACTGCGGTTGAAAAATTTGTTATGGTTACCGGTGGATATAAAATTCTTGATAAAGAAGTAAGTGCCTTTACAAATTAAGAAAAGCATGAATATAAACTCAATTATAAGGTACACAATACATTACATTGTTCAATGACTAGAAATATTTATAGCCAAATTTCATCTTGTGAAACAGCACATTCTATATGGAAGAAACTAGAAGTTACTCACTTTGGAACTTCCAAAGTAAGTGAGACCAGAAGAGCCATTCTTAGAGATGAATATCATGGTTTTAGTTTTCCTTATGGTGAACCCATATGCAAAGTGCAATAGAGATTCATGACTTTTGTGAATAGTTTACAATCAATGGGTGAAAAAGGATTAGATGGTGAATCCCTTGTTGACAAGATCATTGACATCATTCCAAATGATTGTTAATCTAAAAGGACTGGAATTGATGAGAATAGAAAGGTTACTCATATTACCCTTGATGATTTGTTTGGAACTCTTCTTTAGCATGAGACTAGAATGAAGAGAGATGTTGATATTGTGAAGAAGAAGAAGAATGGAAATGGCAGTGTATCTTTTACTACTACTTGAAATCATATGAAATCCAAGACTCCTGAGAGATTTAATAGATCCAGATCTAAGAAAGTTGTTATCCATTCCGAATCTAGTGGAAGTGAATCCTCAAAAATGAATTAGAAAATCTTGTTCAAAGGATGAACAAGATAGCTGGACAGGGGAATTATCAATCCAAATACAAGAAGAAGGAAAGGAAAGACAAGAAAGATTCTGAAGTTACATGCTATGAATGCAAGAGATCTAGACACATAAGACCTGATTTCCGTATGCTCAAGAGAAAATAAAGAAAAGAAAGGAATTCTGAGAAAACCATAAAGAAGTATTACCATTCCAAAGCTAGGAATGTGTTGAATGCCAATGCCACATGGAGTTCCAGTGGTGGAGATTCTTCAGATGAATCTTCGGATTATGAATCTTCTAGATAGAAGAATCTTGGTCTTTTAGCCAAGATACCTATTGATAATCATTTCTGGATGGCTAAGGTACACAGTACTGAATCAATGACCAATGTTTCCTTTAATTCTAATGATAGTAAATATTATAACTCTTCGGATGAAGAATCTTCTTTTGATGAAGATAATACTTTACCCACCTATGAATAAGTTTCTAGATTTGACAAACTCTTTGAGAATGAGAATTCAAAACTCATAAGAAAACTTGATAAGGAAAATTCTAGGAATATTATTCTTACCAAGGAAATATCAGATACTTCTAAAGATATTAATATGAAAAATGTTGATTTTGAAAGTATTTTAAAAAATCTTGAGGAAGTAAGTTCTAAGAAGAATAAACATTCTAAAGATATAGAAAATGTAATTTCTAAGAAAAATGTTTTCGATCCTAGCATTAGTTCAAATGTCTTTGAAGACAAGAAATTAGTTATAAAACTCAAATCAGAAATATTCTCCTTGAGGAAGCTTTTGTCAAAAATTACCCTTGGAAAATAAAATTTTGATAAAATGTATTCACAAATCCGACCTCAAAGGAATACTTCTGGTTTTGGTTACACAAGTTCTAAACCGATTTTTAGCAACAATTAATTTGCTCCTCAAAGTGCCCCATTATGCACTAAGTGTTAATGTAGTGGTGATTGAGAAAAGAATTTTTCTCTAAACAAAACCCAGTCTTTAGGATTCCATAAAGATTATTTTTCAAAGAAGATATGGGTTCCCAAAATTTTACTTTTTGAGATTTTTGGATCCAAGCAAGTCTGGATTCCGAAAACCTAATTGTTTTTCTTATTTTCAGGAAAATAGGGAAAGTACCAATAGTAATACATGGTACATGGATAGTGGATGTTCCCAGCATATAACGGGTAACAAAAACTATTTGGAAAATATTATCAAGGCAAACAAAGGAAAAGTAACTTTTAGATATAATGCTCCGGGAGAAATTATTGGTATAGGTAATATCTTCTTAGAAAAACTTTTATTTAAAATGTTTTATTTGTTAAGGTTCTTAAGCACAACCTCATCAGTATAAGTCAATCATGTGATGAAGGTTAACTTGTGAATTTTAGGAATAATAAGTTCTTAGTACACAATTTCAAGGAAGAATTTATTCTTTCGGCCAATAGGAAAGAGAATTTTTTCACAGTAAACTTAGAAGACATTAGGCTCCAATACATACCTTTCCTTAGTGAAATGGAAGATCATTATTGGTTATGACATTGAAGGTTAGGACACTGTAACCTTAGGAACTTATGAAAACTTTCTAAGAAAGGTTTACTTAAGGATCTATCAGAGCTTAGATTTAATTCTTCAAAAGTTTGTGACCCTTGTCAATATAGAAAGCAACATAAATCACGTTTTAAATCAGTCAGTGAAGTCACAACTATTGATTCATTACAACTATTGCATATGTATCTTTTTGGACCAACACAAACTGGAAGCTTTGGGGGAAAGTATTATGTATTTGTCTTAGTTGATGATTACACTAGATTTATGTGGGTATATTTTCTAGCTAAGATGTCTGAAGCTTTTTCTTATTTCAAAAGTTTTAGATCCCAAGTAAAAAATGAGAAAATCCTTCCATTGAAAACTATTCATAATTATCATGGAGGAGAATTTCAAAATTCTGATTTTGAAACTTTTTGTAGTAGAAAAGGTATTACTCACAACTTTTAAACACCCAGAACACCTCAACATAATGGTTTTGTTGAAAGAAAAAAATAGAATTCTTCAAGAGATAACTAGAACCACATTGAGTGAGTATTCTGTTGCCAAAATTTTTTGGGCTGAAGCTGTAAGTACTTCTTGTTATACTATAAATCGAGTTTTGGTTAGACCTTTTCTTAATAAAACTCCTCATGAGTAACGGAAAGGTAGAAAACCTAGACTTTCCTAATTTAAGGTTTTTGGTTGAAAGATATTCATTCTGAATACTAAATATAATCTTCATAAATTCGTACCAAAATTTGATGAAGGAATTTTCTTAAGATGCTCCACAACGTTTAAGGCATATAGAGTTTTCAACAAATACAATTGTACTGTTAAAGAGATAGTACATGTTAAATTTTATGAAACTGATCCTTTTGTTTTTAAACAACCCCATACTACATCCTTGGATGTGTTTTAAAAATCTGATTATCATCCTATGATAGAAGATCCTTCTGATAAGGAAAATTTTCAAGAAGATACATTTGAAACATTTACCCTTGAATATTTACTATCGTATGTTGATGAATAGGTTTTACAAAACCCAAATAAGTAATTTCTAAATAATCATCCTAGTGATAGTATCATTGGTGATGTCAATAAACCCGTAAGGACTAGAAGTTCCTTAAGAAATGTAGTAGATCATCTAGCATTACTTTCCCAATTGGAACCAAAAATCACTGGTGAATCTTTAGGTGATGATTATTGGATTAAATCCAACAAAGATGAACTAAATTAATTCGAAAGGAATAAAGTCTGGACCTTGGTTGAAATACCGAAGAAAACTTTTATTATTGGTGTAAAATGGGTCTTTAGAAATAAGTGTGATGAAAATGGAATCATAGTAATAAATAAAGCTAGATTAGTTGCTAAAGGATATAATCAACAAGCATAAATATACCATGAACAAACCTATGATTGAGTAGCTAGACCAGAATCTATTTGTATTTTACTTTCCTTTGCAGCATTCTTCAATTTCAAACTTTTTCAAATGGATGTGAAATGTGCTTTTCTTAAGGGTTATGTTCAATAGGATGTTTTTGTTGAATAATATCCTAGCTTTGAAGATACAAAACATCCTGATCATGTTTTTAGACTTACCAAATCTTTGTATGGCCTTAAACAAGCCCCACAAGCTTTGTATGATAGACTTACAAGATTTTTTTTCAAAATAACTATGTTAAGGGAAATGCAGATCCAACCATTTTTATAAATAAAGATAATAAAAATGTTTTAATTGTTCAAATTTATGATGGTAAAATTATATTTGGTTCAACATAGCAATATTTAACTGATTCCTTTGTGGATCTAATGAAATCTGAGTTTGAAATGAGTATGATGGGTGAGTTAACATTTTTTATTGGTTTTCAAATTTCTCAAAACCAGAAAGAATATATATATCCCAACATAAGTATATCAATGATCTTATTCAAAATTATGGATATGAAAACACTAAAAGTATAAGTACTCGCATCGGTACCTCAAACACACTTGAACTTGATGAAGCTGAGAAACCGGAAGATAAAACAACTATTAGAGGTACGATAGAAAGTATACTTTACTTGACAGCTAGTCGACCAGACTTAATGTTTTTAGTATGCTTATGTGCAAGATATCAATGTAATCCTAAGGAATCTAATTTAAAGGACGTGAAAATAATTTATCACTACTTAAAGGGAACCATGGATTTAGGACTATTTTACACTTCTAGAAATGATTTTGTTTTAAAGAGTTTTTCAGATGCTGACTTTCGTGGATGTATAATGGATTGAAAGAGAACATATGGAACTTTCCATTTCTTAGGAGATTCATTAGTTTCTTGGTCTTGCAAGAAGCAACATTCTGTAGCACTCTCCACTACTGAAGCTGAATATATAGCAGCTGGAAGTTGTTGTGCTCAAGTGTTGTGGATGAAACACACACTCACAAACTATGGTTTGAGTTTTACTAAGACACAAATTTTGTGTGATAACACAATTTCCATTTCCCTTAGTAAAAACCCTTTACATTACTGTTGTGAAAAGCACATAGATATTAGGCCTCACTTTCATAGCGATCACACGCAAAAAGGAGATACCATTCTTCAATTTATCGGAATGCAAGATCAACTTGATGATATTTTCACAAAATATTTACCCTCCGATAGATTTGAATACATTAAACAGAAGATAGGAATGATTACCGTGAGGTAATCTTCCTCCATTAACTATCTCTTCAACCAATCTCCTTACAGTAATAAACTCCTTCTCATAGGTGGGGTACATATGTCATTAATTTTTTTGTAGCTAGTTTTTCAAATGTTCATAATGAATGTTTCTCTAGTTAGTATTTCAAATTTTTGTAATGAAAGTTTTATTTCTAGTTAGTTTTTTAAATTTTCGTAATGAACGTTTTTTTGTAGTTAGTTTTTCAAAATTTTAGTAATAAAATTTTTCGTAGTTGTTTTTTGAAATTTTTGTAATGATTATTTTTGTAATGGAACTTTTCCCAATGAAAATTTTCTTAATGGGAATTTTCGTAATGAATATTTTCATAATCAAGTTTTGTTCTCAAACTCTTTGCAACAAAACTTTTAGTTTTTATGTTTTTCATAGTAAGTTTTTCGTAGTAAGTTTTTGATAGTGAGTTTTTGTAGTCAAATTTTCTTCAAGAAGAATATCACCTATTATGAATAAACTTCCTATCCAATCTGAAAGGTTTGATTTCCTTACATACGTTTTCGAAGTCACTTTACTTGCAGATATTTTCCCTTGTATTTTAATTTTTTGGATCAGTTTTTTCCTTAATTCCGAATGTTTTTCTTAAAACCTTAAAAGATCGGATTCAAGATTTCTTTACAGGCATGTTTTTAACCATCATATTATATTAGAGAGTTTTTCAACCGTTAAATTGGTTTTGGAAGTTGAAAGGTCACCTCTATCGCTTATAAAAAGGGGACCCCCGATGGTGTCCGACATCAATTTCCAAGCTCTCGCGTCTTGAAGCTCTGCCTCAGTTCTTAATCCTGTTCTGAATTCTTCAAAAGTTCCCAGTACGAATGTCTACAGAAGCCCCTTCTCAAGATATGTCTTCAGTCAAGCCAATCTCGGAATGATAGATATATAGGGAGAGGTTGGTTCACCCAAACATATACAATAATTATGATTCTCTAATTACCAAGAATATAAAAATCAATGGATGGTAATATTTAGCCATTTCTAAGATAGGTTCTCAGTATGTCGTCTATCCGGATTTTCTCATAGTTTTTTATGAGTCATCCACCTTTTTCAAAGAATATGGAAGGGAGAAGTTCTCCTTAAAAATATATGGGAAGACATATGCTTTATCTTACACTAAGGCTGCAAGCTTGGTGGGGCTATCATATGAAGGGGAGGTAGAATTTTTCTCTCACAAGTTTCCATATGTGGAAGGAAGTTTCATCAAGGTGAATGCTATGGATTTCCTTGGTCTTTCTTATATCAAGACTGCAAAGAAGATCAACCATCTATCAATCAATTATCAGATTCTACAGCTTTGGGTGCAAGGATTTATCATACTGAGAAACGGTGATAAGGATACCCTCAAGAAGAGTGATATGTATATTAAAGATTTTTTGGTAAATCTAAGGTAGGTGAATCTTACGAGACATATCCTCATTACGATTCATAACATCAAGATTGACAATCTTAGAGCTTAGATAATTATGTATCTGGCTTTTCTTTCTAAGATGATAGTTCGGGGTCTTGAATCTTTGAAGATCCCTTGCAGTTCCATGCTGAGGAATTGTAAAGTGATGCAGATCAGTGATGAAACCCTTAAGAAGATGAAGGTTGGTTTCGAAAAGTAGTCAGGTGAGTTCTATGATCTACTTGAGGAAGAGGTAGAAGCCACTACAGAAATAATTGAAAAAGCTGATCCATCTAAGAAGGCTGGGAAGAAAAGGAAGTTGAACGAAGTGGAACCTGAAGAAAAAACACCTAAGTCTAAACAACCTCAATCTGCACCTCCTAAACCAAAAAAGTATAAAGCATATCCGGATGAAGTAGTTTCAAAGTGGAGGGATGACAAAAAGACTTGAAAAGAAGTGGAGCCACAATTCGGTCTGGATCCTGCTGAGGCTAATGCCTTGAAAGAAAAAGATGTTGATGAGTTAGAGAAGCATGACAAAGAAAATAAGTTGAAGAAGAAGATGAAAGAGGCCAAAATTTGTCAATCCCTTCCGAGGGATGCTGAAATTACTTCAGAAAATATTCATGTTCCAAAATCTTATTTGGTAGAACAGTTTCCTGAGACTCCAGGTAAGAAGACTTCGGAAAATTCAAAGGAGAAGGAAATGGAGAAAGAAGTGATGGAGAAAGTTCTGAAAGTTGTGGAGGAAGTTCAGCAAGCTGAGAGCAATGGTGGTTCTGATGATATAATTAATCAAATTTAATAATATCAAGATAAGGGAACCCCATCCGAGAAATTTCCACTCCAGAATTCTCAAGCCAGATCCTCAAAATTGGGTACACCCGCAGATGAAGAGAAGGGTGAAGAGGAAGTGAACAAGCCATCTGAAGAATAAAGTCATAATCATGGCTTTATCCATCCTGAGGAAGTTGAAGTAGGAGCTCAAAAATAAAAACCTGATGAAGACAAGATAGTACAGTTATCCGAGAGTGAACATGAATCTCTTGATGAGGAAACAGTTACAAAGATTGATAAGGGTAAAAAGTAGCTGTTGACAACCCAAAAAAAGATATTATCAAGAAGAAAAAAGAAGGAAGATCCTCTAAGAGGAAGTTGGTAGAGTTAGAGGAAGAACCATCTGCTCTTAAATTTTCTGATTTTGAATCATCTGCTTTGGGATATGATTTTGTTGTTGAGTCCCTAAAGAAATTGGTAGATACCATTCCGATATTTCCTACAATAAAATCTAGATGCTAGATCCTTCAGCACAACATGAATCAAAAGTCAGAATCCGTATCCATGGTGATGGATAAATGTGTGAAGATTGAGGTAGAACATAGAAATTTTCTTATCAATTATGAGGTCCACAGAAAATCTTGCAGAAAAATGATTTTATGGTCAAATAAAATCAATGAAGATTTGGCAGAGATTGATCACTTCTAGAATGATTTAAAAGAAGATTTTGATACCGAGGATGCCAAGATGAAGAATGTTCCAGAAAATCTATGTTTAGAACAAAATACTTGGATTTAGGATGTAAAAGATATGAATGGGAAGAAGAGCTATATTGTTCAAAGCCTGAAAATAGAGAAGGATCTTCTGAGTGAGATACAAGAAAAACTTGTGAAGCAAATGAATTGATAAAGGTTCAGAAAGAGGCCATGAAGGCTCAGGTATAGGTCCTGAAGGCTCAAGGAGAAAGGATCACAGCCTTGGAGAAGCAAGTAGAAGAGGACCACAAAGACATGAAGAAGCTGAATACAATTGTAAAAATGTTAATGCACAAAGAAAAAAGAAACAAAATAGACAACTCCGATCTTATGTTGCATTTTTTTTCCTTTTACTAATATTTCTAATCATAATTAAATTGTCAATTCTTGTCTTGTTTGTATGTCTTTACTAATATTTTAGGTACCATATTTTTTTTCCATTACCTAAAACGCTTTTTGAAAATCACAAAGGGGGAGAAAGGAAAACGAATTCTAAAATAGAGATGAAAAATCTAAAGGATAATACTTCTAAGTATAATAAGATCATCACTAAGTAAGGGGGAGTGATCATTATGAAGACTTTTCCATTCCGAAAATCTAGAATATGATCCTTAGAGTTCCAAATCCTAAGGGGGAGTTATTTGTATTCACCATTATCCATAAACAAAGGGAGATAAGATTTAATTTCAATGTCTAGAAATTTATTTTAAGTCCCTATATTCTTTTTCATAAGGATGTTTGTGCTTTCCAAAAAGGAGAATATTGTTTAGTCAATAAGTTTTTCCTTATGACTTTTCCATTCATTATTGTTTTGAAAATCACAAACCCCTTATCTTAAGGCAACTTTCATTTTACCCGTATTTTACATCTATAAGGAAAATTTCCTTTCCAAAGAAAATTTACCATTACCTTGTTCTCATTGTTCATATAAATATTTTTCTTATGTATAAAAATTGGATTCATATCTAAAACCTCAGAATCTTATAATACTTAGATATGAAACATTATATTTTAGGATCCAAATTCCTGTTACAAACTTTTATGAAGTTCTACTCCGAATTCCTTGTTATGAACTTTTATGAAGTTCATCTCTGAATTCTGATTAAGAACTTGTATAAAGTTCTAACTAAGAATTCTGATGATGAATTCTGATTACGAATTCTCATTACGAATTCTGATGGTAAATTCTAATTACAAATTCTCATTACGAATTCTGATGGTAAATTCTAATTAAGAATTCTCATTCCGAATTCTGATGATGAATTCTGATTACAAATTCTCATTAAGAATTCTAATGGTGAATTCTGATTTCGAATTCTCATTATGAATTCTAATGATTAATTCTAATTACGAATTATCATTAGGAATTCTGATGATGAATTCTGATTATGAATTCTCTTTACGAATTCTGATGGTAAATTCTAATTACAAATTCTCATTATGAATTCTATTGATGAATTCTGATTACGAATTCTCATTACAAACTCTGATGATGAATTCTGATTACGAATTCTTATTACTAATTCTGATGATGAATTATGATTACGAATTCTCATTATGAATTCCTTAAGAAAAACATTATATGAATATCTTTGTACTAAGGAATCTGAATTCAGTTTTTACTTAGATTCTGAACTTTCATTTACCTTCATTCTGATTATTAGTTTTGGTTATGCTTACACTCATTCTATTATAAAATGATGTCATGCTTTTAGTTATTAACTAACCATTGTTCGAGTGACACATGTACAGATCCCTCAAAAATTCAAGGAAGAATATGACCATTGGAGGAGGGAGCTGACTGTTGGATCTCTAACTATAAATAGGAGCACATTTTACCGTGCTCATAAGTTTTGGAATTTTGATGCTCAGAACATCCGAAAGTGATTTCTAGAGAGTGAGGCTCTTATCAACTCTCAATCATCGTGCAGAATGTTTGAATGGCTTGTTCAAAGTTTCCTTCATGTAGATTTTCTTCGTGCGAATCCAATTGATTCTGTGTACAATTGAGGGCTTTTGGGGATATGAATACATAGGTTCCAACACCTTGAAGTTGATGGCTTCCATGTTGAAGAAGACAGAGGTGCTGAATTCCCGATAGTTGAGGGCTTGAGGGGATAGCTAGATAGACTTTGATCTTCATATTGAGTGCTTACCATGGTGTGGTTAAGATAGAATTTCTTGAAAGTATAAATCAAGGGACCTCTTATCCAGGGTTGTTGGATACCCTTCACTTTGGGTCAAAAGAGTCATTGTTTGTTACTTGTTTTGTTACATGTTTTTCCATTGCATTTCACATTGATAAGAAAAGTATAACATTCTTATAATTCCTTACTTGTACTCTGATATAGTTATATTCTATACACTTTAAGGTAGAATCTTCATCCTTGTAAACTTTAACTAAGTTCAATTTCTCTAATCACTTTTCCTGAATTTAGCAAGTGATTAGAATTTATAGAGGTCTTGTGAATTGTCTTGTTTAACCTTGTTAAACATAACCATATTTAATAGTTCCAAAGGAATTTTTAAAAGGTACAATTCACCCCCCTCTTGTATCTGAGAATCTCATTCTTATTTCGATCCTACGTTTGGTATTATAGAGCATATCATGCTCAGACATAACATCCTAACATTAGGGATGTTGCATAATTCCATGTAATATCCTACTACCTTCTTATGTTAAGGAGGAGGGGTGAGTTGTTACATAAAACCTGATATTAATAGTGTTATTATTTAATTTACAACTTTATTTATTAGACACACACACACTATTACATTTTATATTCATAGAGTGTATTTGTATTAGACACCATTAGTTAAAGTCTACTAGGTTTTACTCACACCGTTTTCGGGACATTGTTTGGTACCTAGTAAGATTACATGGATGTTGGTAAGGATAAAAAGAATCACCCTACAATGGTCTCTTGATTACCATTTATCTGGAATATTTCGAGTAGATTATTGAGCCATCGATCATGATGTTTATTGAGATAGTTTTTTTGGTCTTTATTTCTTTTCTTATATTTGGGTACTATATTCTATGTTTATTACCATGTATTCGTTCTACATTTCTATATCCTCATGACATCATATATATTTGATACTATTTAAGGGTTATTTATATTAATTATATTATTTGGATGATATATTTTTAACTACCCAATTATTATTTCTTTTACTTTATTATTATTTACCATTGTGCTACACTCTTATAATGATGGTATAGTCTTACCACCATTTCACCACAAAAAATTTCTTTTATTTGAAAGAATCTAGCGTACATGTAGGTGCACTTGAGGGATTGTTTCCATTAGGTTTGGTTACTTATGATTGAACCAGGACCAAGACATCACAACTAGATGACATATTGTTTATATTATACCATCAGAACTATATATTTGTGTCAAATTAAATTTTCTTACAAACAAATTTGAATGATTGAATTATTTCAACAAAATTTTCTCATTAAGAAATCAATAACCATATTTTCATCAAATGAAATTATAAAATAAGAAACATAAAACCATACATTCAAGGCCTCACTAATATTTAGATAATCCTTTACAAAAACAAATAAAAAAAGAAAAAAGAGCTTCTATCACTTTATCTAGTATGGTTCGTGTAATAATAATAATTGATAAAATAACAGTATCACCAAAATTAGTTAAATACTCTCATATCTCCCCTTAAAAATATCATGAGTTATCACTATTTATTATCTTTTTAAATCACATATTTTGAAATTTATATCTCAAAGAATAATATACAATATTTCTTTTCTCATTTTTATAAACTATCACAATATTGAATGTTTTTAATTAATTAATACATCGATGATTCTTCAAGTTGATATCATGTTGTGAGATCATAGATTTTATTCTATTATGATATTTATAAACCATGGACTTATCAACAAATGAGTCGTGACGATAAATTTTTAATGTATTCATTACCACTTGATGACTGAGGATCTGTATTAAGTAATTCCTTCAATGAACACTCAAATAATTTGATCCATATGTAACCCCATGAAAACCTTATATCAAGACACATCCAAGGCTGGTTCTTAAGGTGTTAGAACGCATAACATAACCATCTCATAATCTCTGAAAAATGGGAATGAGTCATGAATTCAATAATTTATTCAAAATCAAAAAATATATTTCACATTATAAAGTCAATATTAATGTTTCATCCATTACAATCAAAAAAAATTATCAATAAATCAAATAATGAGAAATATCTAACATGGAATCGGTAATTCCTACTTAATCGCATTGTACATTAAAACTCAAAACAATTCTTTAATTATATCTTTGAAACAACCACATTAATCATGTTATGATCAATTAATATTCAATTTTATAAAATAACATGCTTATAAAATTAAATCTCAAGAATATAAAAGAAACATTTGTAAATTTTTCATAGAGGTGATGATACATTAGTGTACTCAAAATAATCTACAAATGTTTCACATGGTTATCCCATGATCTTAAATATACTAATATATCATTGATAAATAAAATGAAAGATGAGTATATATATCTATGAAATATTTGAATAAAAAATTCAATGAAAATATCATGAACATTAGTAAAACAAGTGATATAACTAAATTCTACTAATATAAAAAACTTCATTAAACAATTTATTTGAGATATTTTTTTTCTTTTCTTTGAGCAAATGGTATCCCGACATAAAATAAATATTGGAAAAATATCTAGGGCCCTGTAATTGGTTGAAAAAATAATTAATTCTTGTAAAAGAATATTTATTTTTTATAAAAACTTTATTCAAATTAATATAATCAACACATAAATGTAATTAACTATTCAATTTTTTCATGAAAAGAACAATAATAGACTATTGTGAAGTTGTTGGACTAAAAAAGTCAGTTATATAAATTCTATAACTAAACCTAAAACTCTCATATTTTTATTATTTTAATTAAATAAAAAGTTTATAGGTATAAGAGTTTTCACTAGAAAAAAATTAATTTAAGACTCTACCTCAAACACTATATGTAGTGTTTGGAAATCAATTGGAAACACATTAATATAGTGGTTCGGTATATCTTGGTAACTTGACTCACAACTTATGTTGACTGAGGAACTATATTTATTAACTGAAATTATATTCTCATGATACCCATAATTAGATGATTATTGTAAAGACCCATAATTTCCATGGGAATTTTTTTTCATAAATACATGGGAATTTTACGAGTCCGTAAAATTTGACTGCGGATGATTCTGAGGCCCGGTGTTCCCAGAATCAATTTCTGTAGTTTTGTTCATGTACGTTCAGTAAACATATGAGTGGATTTTATAAATTTTGAACAGGTGCTCATAATTGAAATCTTAGGGAACCGTTGAACTTGCAGTGTCCGTATTCTCTTATGAAAACATTCAACTTGATGACAGTTGGTCGAGAATAAAAGTTAGTTTTTAGGTTTTTAGTGATTGAATTAAATAAAAATAATCTTGTATAGATTTAGGTTTATTTGTTGGTTAAAACCTCCACTTGGAAGATGGAAGTTAGAAGTGTGGGGACCACCCAACCATAACCTTCCATGAGAGGTTATGGGGGTGGGGCCCACCCGAACCTAACCTCCCGCGAGAGGTTACAATGTGGAGACCACCCGGGACTAAACCCCCTAATAATGGTGGGAGAGTAAAACCTCTCAAATCCCTTGATTAATGAGGGAGAGTCTCTCCACCCTCCTCCATTAATGTGACAAAATCTCCTCTTTAATTTATTGTGCCAAATCCCCCTCTTTAATTTATTGTGTCAAATCTTCCTCTTTAATTTATTGATCCAACCTATTGAATTAATTAAGTGGAGCCAGCTTAATTAATTAACCTTTTTGAATTATTATGCCAATGATAGATTTTATAATCTATTACCTCGGTTTTCTTTTCTTTTGGTAGGAAAAAAGGTTGGAAAAGGAGGATTAGAGATTTTGAGAGAAAAGCTCTTTCCAATGAAGAACACTCCCAACGAAGAATGCCTTCGACTACGAAGAACAATCTCCTTCAACCCTCATCCATGGGATCCTACCAACATGGGACATCTTCGAACGACCTTCCCTCCACATCGTCGTCAACGAACTGACGTAGAAGCTCAATATTGAAAGTGTATGGCAAATGCGAAGAACGATGACAACTTCGTCTTCTTCCCCATGACTCGGTCGACGAACAATGATTAAGGTAGGGGGTTTATTTTCATGTTATTGATTTCCTTGATTTATCTTTTGCAGATTAGTAATGAATCATTGGGAGGCTGTAGAATTTGATGTTCATCGTTCTCCTTCCTTGATGGACCGATTTCTATCAACCTAAACGCGGAGGGTGCAAGCCAAACTAACATGGCCCGACTCCCTCCATCGATCTCTCTTGTGATGTTCTTCGACATGGTGATGAAATGAAGAGGCGATGAAGGTGACAGGAAATGACCACACTACCCACGGTCTCCGCAACCCGCACCGCCCCTCGTGGCCCTCCGGCCTTCCAGTTCCTGGCCACCACCGACCTCCTATGCACCCCAGCCGAATTGCACCGGTCCGCGCCACTCAGCTCCCAGCCGCTGCTGGCCTCCCATGAGGCCTAATTGAACCGCGCCAGACTGCGCCACCCTACTCCCGGCCGCTGCCAGCCTCCTTGCGGCACCCCGACTAAACTGCACCGGCCCCGCCAGCCCAAGCCGCAACAACCTCCAGCCTCCGCACACCCCGTGCTACCGCTGGCCGAACCGGCCTCGGCCATTTGGGATGAGCCGTATGAGCCGCACCCATCACGGTGCTTGCTGAATCGACCTCGACCATCCAGGCCGAGGCACCCGAGCTGTGCCCCTCGTGGCACTAGCCGAACCGGACTCGTCCATCCGGGCCAAGCGGTCGAGCCACGCCCCACACGTGCCTAGCCAGGCCAGCCTCTTGCTTCCCTCATGGCGCCTTCGAGCTGAACCACCCCTACACCGACCTTCGGCCGGTCCACGCTCTCGCCAACTGGACCCGGGCCCACTATGACCCTTTACTTTTTTTGTCCATATCATTGGCACTAGACGTTCGTTTGACATACCGTTAGTGGTGCAGGTGTTCTTGGAGCGCAATGGCCCCTTTGTGAATACGATTCTAGAGGTTTTTGTATTGTTGAGATATAGACAAGTTGGATTGAGCACGAATCCAACCGGGCCCCAGTGACTAAAATTCTAATAAATCACAGACCAGGCATCTGATAGACACGCCATCTATTACATTGAGACCCCTATGACACGACATACATTTTTGAAACTTCTTTGTGTGACTTCATGGTAGTTGATGTATCAACACATGTCTTGAGGAGTGGACCCTCTCGGAATCAAGCGTGCTTTGTGCGGGAACCCTATGGCTGGATGCTCTCTGACTACTATTCTTGGATCCTACATTAGTTTGAAAACTCTGACTACTATTCTAGGATCCTACATAGGTTCAACAGCTCTGATTACTATTCCAAGTTCCTACATGGGTTCGATAACTCTGACTACTGTTCTAGTATCCTACGTGGGTTTGATAGCTCTGATTACTGTACCAGGATCCTACGTGGGTTTAACAAAGAAGATGATTCAGTGGCTACATCTAATCATCTCTATCTATCTAAATAAGTTGTATACATGTGTGAGCTGAGTCAGTAACTTTTGTGTTTACCTCATGATTGAGATTGATTACTTGATAACATAGGTATATGTATGCTTATATACCTAAGTGGGGTTATCTGTTGATTTTATACTTTGTGGTTTACCCTTGTTGGATTTTGTGAGAACTTGAGGGCCTTGGGGTCCCTACTGAGTATCGTTATACTCACCCCTACACGAGCTATTCCCGCACCTCGTTGTATTGGTAGCAGATGACGGAAAAAGCTGACTGAGGGTGAGTGTATTAGGACTGGACGGTACCCGGAGGTGGACCATACGGTGTGATGGTACACGGAGGAGATAGACGTACGGGGAGTGCTGAGGAGGCTATCTGTACCTGCCCATTAGGTAGGAATCCTGGAGGATGACCCAAAAACGGTTTTTCCTTTCTTCAGTTGTAGTTTTCTCTCCAGTTTCTTGTACTTTATAGTTGGGATTGTATTTTCGGCCGCTTTTACTTTTCAACCCTATTTTTTTATATAGTTTAGTTAGTGATTTGTATCCAACTGTGTGTTCTGTTGTGTGCGTTTCAGGTTATAAAGGTAATGCCTTCTCAGTTTTAGGGAATTACGCCTTTGGTGTTAGTCTCCATCCCCTGGCCTATGGAAGGCGGGCTTGGGGGTAGTCACGGCACGAGCCCCAGGGACAGGTTGTGACAAATTGGTATCAGAGGAGTCAGTTCTACCGCCGAACTTAGGACTATAATATTTTTTGTGAAGCAATAATGTTAAGGGTACTGAGTGAGGTTTTCAGTTCAGGGAGTCCAGTGTTGATGCGGCGGCCGACGTATCCATACACCAGGACCTTGACTTTTGATTTCCAACTCAGTGCATGAAAACACTGATTGTGTGTGTGATTCTTTTGGAAATTTTTCTTAGTGACATTTTTGAGTGATCTCACTAGGTATAACTAAATGACCATGCAACACCAGTTTCTTTTTAGGATGGCCCCTTGCTGACATCCAGCCAGGGTTCCAGGCTTTGTATGAGATGGCAGCCCACCGAGCGACGAGGCCTCGGTGCAGGGACCTATCACAGTAAAGGCATGAAAGGTACCACTACTAGATGGGCCAATGATGCCACCAACCCCAGCAGTAGAGAGTGCACGCTGACTGAGTGTGTTGCATGAGTTCCCGCACCAGAGGCCACCCAGGTTTAGGGGTTAGACAAACCCGCACGCTGATGAGGATTGGCTAGAGGCTATGGTGAGTGTCTTCAGACTGGATGGGACACCATCCAACCTTATGGCGATCCTTACCGTGAGTCTCCTTCAGGCAGCAGTAGGCAGATGTTGGATCCTAATGATCCTAGTTCATGATGAGGAGACACTTCTCTAAGAAGACTTCGAGAGCCTATTTCGGGAGGCATTTTTCATAACCACCCTACGTGCAGTGCAGATACATGAGATACTTCATCTAAAATAAGGAAACATGACTGTGGCACAGTACTCAGTGAGGTTCACCGACCCCTCACACTACTCCACAGATATGGTGTGGGACCAATTATTTAGGGCCCAGTCCTTCGAGTAGTGGCTCAGGTGAGGGATCAGGGCTTTGATGATCTCCCTCAACATCCCGATGTAGGAATAGGTGTTGGAGCGAGCACTCTTAGTGGAGAGTTTCCTTGGTGAGTAGTTACTAGAAGCAAGACCCACCACCGGGTGTCACATAGCGGAGTCTTCTGCAGACGGCATCAGACAGATGTTGTAGAGATCCAAGTGGTCCAGGCCATCCGGTTGACGACATCAGGATACAAGTTCGGTGGTGCGGGGAACACGAGAAAGAGCCAGTCATACGAGGAGCAGATAGTGCTACGCATGCGACGGGATGGGTCACATGGATCAAGACTGTCTGACCTGTTGTGAAGATGATCAACAGATAGTTGAGGGACCTTCCATGCATAGGTAGAGGTTTGACCGTGGTGGTCTGCAGGTAGCAGGCAGACATGGTAGAGGATCTAGCTGAGTAGTTGGTGGGGGACAATGTTTCGATGTCTTACAACCACCACCACCACAAGCAGGTCCACCTCGACCGCATAAAGCAGGTGGACAGGTTAGAGATCAGCACTAGTCATTTGAGGATTATGATCATGGAACTCCAGAGATGATACGAGGTACCATCTATGTCTATTCCACCATAGCTACAGTTCTTATAGACACAGGTGCCAGTCACTATTTCATTGCCACTGCCCTCATTCAGAGCTCCGAGATTCTGACGGAGTCTTTGGATCGATCCTTACGGCTAGAGACTCCTACAGGAGCAGACTCAAAGATTACGCACTCGTGCCGGCAGTGTGAGCTTACTCAAGGAGGCGAGATCTTCAGCTGGGATCTACTCGTAGTGGCGTCGAGGTCTTACTACATCATCTTGGGTATGGACTGGTTATCTACAGTCCATGCTCAGATGGACTATATTAGGCACAATGTGCGGTGTGTCCGCATGGATGGGACCAGGTTTACCTTAAACGGCAAGAAGGAATCCTTTGTAGAACATGACAGACTTAATCGGAGGAGGGTGAAACTGATCACTCATCAGTTTTCCTGGCTTACCCTCAGAACAATTTATGTGGAGAGTCTGAGATATCCTATTGTGGTGGAACAATACACAGATGTTTTCCCTGATGATGTCCTAGGTCTACCTCTTCAAAAATAGGTGGACTTTTATGTTGACCTGTACCTCGGGACAACACCAATATCTACACCAGCATATTAGATGGATCCTATAGAGATTCGCGATCTATGGGTATAACTAGAGGACTTACAGGGGAAAAAATTAATCTGGACCAGTGTTTCTCCATGGGAAGCCCCCCATTATGTTTTCCAAGAAGACGGATGGGAGATTGAGGCTTTGTGTCGACCACCGGCACTAGAATCAGGTGACCTTGAAGAAAAAGTACCCACTCTTGAGGAATGACGACCTCTTTGATCATATGAAGGGATCACGATGGTTCTCGAAGATAGACCTCATATCTAGCTATCAACAGCTCCGAGTTTGAGATGAGGATGTGCAGAATACGACCATCAGATGTCGGTACAACCACTACGAGTTATCGGTTATGCCCTTCAGCGTAACCAAATCTCTAGTAGTGTTCATGAGACTCCTGAACATGATCTTCCAGCCATATCTCGATCTCTTTGTTGTATTATTCATTGATGACATTCTGATCTACTAGGCTACATAGTAGTAGCAGGACTACCATTTTGAAGTAGTACTGGACACACTCCGAGAGCACCAATTTTATGGTAAGATCTTGAAGTACTAGTTTTGGATCCGAGAGCTTCACTTTTTGGGACATGTCATCTCGGAGGATGGAGTAGCAGTAGATCCAGCGAAGATTGAAGCGGTACTTGCTTGGGAGCCACCCATGAGTGTGACAGCAGTACGAAGTTTCCTGGGTTTAGCGGGATATTAGCGTAGATTTGTGCCAGAGTTCTCCAGTGTTGTATCTCCACTATCAGCCTTGGCGAAGAAGGGGAAACCCTTTGTGTGGATGGAGAGATTCCAGCAGAGCTTTCAAGAGCTGAGGTAGAGGATGACCAGTGCCCCCATATTGAGGATTCCAGAGGAAGGCGTAGGGTACATAGTTTATTGGGACGCATCAGGGACTGGACTCGGATGTTTCTTGATGCATGAGAGAGAAGTGATTGTTTATGGTTCATGACATCTGATACAACAAGAGGAGAACTATGCTACCCATGAACTGGATTTAGCAGCAGTGGTCTTCGCCTTGAAGATGTGGAGACACTACCTGATGGGCGAGCATTTTACCGTGTACTCTAATCACAAGAGTCTCAGGTATATCTTCTCTCTGAAGGACCTAAATCTGAGACAGTGACGTTGGCATAAGTTCCTCCAGGACTATGACTTCGAGATATTCTATACTCTTGGGAAGGGGAACATTGTTGCAGATGCGCTTAGTAGGAGATCTGGTATACAACTGCTAGGTGAGGCGACAGAGCAGGTGGGTGCTTTACAAATATCCATTATAGAAAGTGATGGAACAACCTTACTTTAGTCTCTTTCGGTCACTCACCCACTTCTTCAGCAAGTCAGAGAGGCGCAACATGGGGACTCTAACTTCAAGACACGACGTGCTCAGATATCCACAGGGCAGTCAGCTGATGGATTTTTTGAAGGTGGGGTGCACGTCATACTCTTCATAGGACATACTATGGTGCCAATGTCACTTAAAGATGAAGTGTTGAGGGATTTCCACACATCCCCTAAAGTGGTACATCCAGGAGTGGAAAAGATGTACCGGGATCTCTGGCGACAACATTGGTGGATGGGAATGAAGAATGCAGTCTCAAAGTTTGTATCTAAGTGCCTCACTTATCGGCATGTGAAGGTAGAGCACCAGGTACCAGAATGCTTGGTTCAACTTTTAGTGGTCCCAGAGTGGAAGTGGGATGGGATATCCATGGACTTCGTGACAAGACTTCCCACATACATCTAGTGGTCATGAATCGATTTGGGTGATCATAAATCGACTCACCAAGTCGGCCCACTTCCTACTGATCAGATAAAAGGTTTCAGTAGAAATATTGGGACTCCTCTACGTATAGAAGATTATGCGGCCGTATGGAGTACCTTCGATGATTGTCTCCGATCGTGACACAAGTTTTACTTCCCGGCTATGGAAGGGGTTGCAAGAGGCTTTCGAGATGCAGCTTCTATAACGAACCATACTTTACATACATGGTTATTACTTCAAAATTGAAGCATAATTATTAAAACATATAAGAAAACCATGAAAGGACCATATAAGTATAGTGTCTTTAGAAACTGGGAAACATAAACAACTAGTTCATAAATCATCTACGTTGTCTCCCATTTATTTCATCATATTTAGGGTCCATTTTTGGAATATCCTACTTAATATCCATCTTACTAACCTGGTGGAAAGAACACATACAAAAGGGTGAGCTCAAATGCTCAGTAAGGGTAAATAAAAGAAATATCAATCACATCATATTCATAAGAACATATCATTTCTGAAATCTTAACCTGCAAAAGAGATCATAATTTTATAACATGGGATAAATCATAGTAGTGAAATGTAATCCCAATAATCATGAATTATAACTTGAAACTTTGTCTCATACACACATAATCATAGAAAATCATTTCATAGTAGTAAAGACTCATTTCCAAGACTATCTTAGCGGATACAGTCCTTTTCTAAACCGAGTTCACTCCTCATTTCAGTCTTGTTTCACTGAACCGGTTTAACCTGCCGTTCCATCCATGTCTATCTCATGAGATATAAATATTTACCCAATGCATTGGAGGGAGATATATGTCCCACCCATCTCATAATGAAACCATTCTTATGTGTGCCACAAAATCATAAATCATACATCATAGCATAACCCATGTAAAAAAAATGGGATTCTTAAACATCATGCCATCATAACATAAATCATATAAGATAAAAAGGACATCATAAAATTAATTCCATCATAACACAATCAAATAAATGTAAAAATAGGGATAGAAACAGAACCCTGTATTATAATTTTGATAAAACACTTGAACTCCATTCTTGAGGAAAATATCCTTTCTACATCAAAAACATTTTTCCTTTCTTAACATGTCATACAATTTTAAACAAAAAGAAGTTGATTAAAAATAATCTTGAAAACTTTTAAAGGAAGATTCATGGAAATAATGTTCTAAAAATACATTCAGGCCGTATATGTTAAAAAAACATTCTTCTCATACTTTGGCCGGAAAAGTCAAAAAGTACCTCGTACAAAAAACGAAAAAATATTCCTTTCATATATTTTACTAAAAACACACCAAAGGGTAAAATTGGATTTAAAGAATTGTAGGAGGATGGAAATAACATTACATATTGAAGAAACATGGATGTGGATGATAAATATTCCCCAGTAAATTCTGAAGTATAAACAATCTCGGATAAAAATGAGATTGTGATATTTTCCCTTACCTTAGGTCTGATTTGCTTCGTAAGTGTATGAACCTCCTGTATAATGATTTAAATAATGTTATTGACTTATTCCAGAATCATAATTATTTTTATGATATCATATATGGTAATATTCTTAGCTTCTTATTAGTAATATTTCATTGTTACTTGTTATTCGGGTGTTTATTACTTTTTGTTCTTATGTGTCTTTGGTCAATTAAATTATTATTCATCATTTTAGGTTATATATACCTCATTTCCAAAATTGTATTAGTGTAATAAATATCATATTTATTCACCCAATTCATTTATGTAATCATTATGCAATGAAAATCATGTAGAACGAGTCGCATCACATCGTGGAGACGATATTCTGTACGTACGCACGAGCGATGATATCGTTCCCATGGTCATGGAATTGTATTGGAGTGTATGTATAATATTTCAGAATCAATATCACTTTACAATAATCATATATAGTTATTATTTACCCCATTATACCCCTCCAATTAAGGTGGTGGTGGAAAATAGATTACACCACGGCGTGGAGATAGTATTCCGTACGTACGCACGCGCGGTGATTTCATTTTCCGTAGGATGGATAGATGGTGAAATAGGGTTGTTTCATACTTATAATAACATATCCGTATATGAGTGATACTGATGTTATTACTTCATAATGAAACAACTAAAGAAGAAGAAGTGGAATAAGAAATAAATTTGAAAGAATCGGTAACGGACATTACCTCTTCTTTGAAGAACCTCTTTGAGACCTTCTCTTAGGGCACTAAAATTGGTCATTGAAGAATACCAGGACCTCTAGGATGTTTTTATGGAAGTGTAGAAGAAAATTTGGCAGGGGTTGTTCAAGCTTGAAGGCTCAAAGTGGTGTGAGGAAGAGAGGGAGGAGGTTCCCTTTAATAAGGGAGGAGAGGGGCACCTTTGGAAAAAATAAAAATATTATTTTATTATAAAGTAATATTTGGTTTTTAAAAGCTCCAAATTGGTTTATTTTGAATCTAAGGTGGGGATGGGTTGAAATAATCTCATCCAATATAATTTAGAGAAGTTTAGGGTTCTAGTTTAACCTTAGAATTTAGATTTAACTTTAAGTTAAATAATTTTACTTTTACCGTGTCTTTTTGTTTTCTTAAACTATAAGGTTAATAAACATACTATAACAAGACAAACGAACACCAAGTTATTTATTAGGAATATATATAATCTTATAGAAGTCTTTTGGCCTAACCTTAGATTTTTAGGAACAAAATAACAATTAATAATGTAATATTTGTTTTAAAAACTATTTTCTGTCAATTTTGACACTATTTGGTAATTGATTTTTGTGAAAATCATAACAGAAATATTAGTTCAAATAAAGTTAATTAAATCAATAATAACATGTAATATTAACAAAGAAAATTATTGGAAATCCTATAAAGTCTCATATTACATTTATTTGGGTATTTATAACATCAATTATGTCAATATTTCATTAAAAATATAATTAATGCATCATCATTGTGTCATAAATATCTCAAATCATTTAAAGTCTAAAAATTACAAATAAAATAAAATTATGTGCGAAATATATTTATCATTATAATGAATATTTATAGTAGAATTTATCTTATGTATAACCCTATATTAAAAATGATTTAGTTATTAAACTTTGATTTAAACTATTTTAACCCTTCTTTAAATAAATTAATATTAAATGTCCTAATCTAATCCAAGTGGACCTAAATGGTCATATTTTATTACTAAGGTTGTTTCTGGTCGATTTAAACTTATCCAATAGAATTAGGACATGTTTTAGGGTAATAATAATATCATTTTTACCCTTAATTACCATATTTACTTTTAACCGTGGTAAAAAAAGTAAAAAGTTACTATTCAGAAAAAATTATTTTCATCTCATTGAACCACATTTTAGTCCTTGATATTAACCATGTCTCTTGGATTTTCTAAATTCCACTCACAGAAGCGGTAAAATTATGTTTTATGTGAATTTCTAAATTCTCCTAGGAGGTGGGTAAAAGACGGTGAAAAGTTAAATAAAATTTATATATATATAAAATTATTATAAAATGACTCCAATGAATTGCATTGAACTTATATAGGTATTATGTATCAATTTTGACCTAAAATAAATTTAAATAAAATAAATAATTATTTAAATAAAAAGATGGTTTTTAAATAGTAACCCAGTGTTTTCACTATTCATAAAAAATTGAAAGTTTTCAGAAAAATACCAAAATATCACCCTAGGCTAATTTTGATATTATGAATCCAAAAATGATTTCCATTTTGAAAAATAAAATGTTCAAAATTTCAAAAAGTGGGTATTACTATTCATTACGGCTAGTTTTAATAATATTTTAATAGCATATCGTTGTTCACTGAAACTCGGTATTGCGTACGACGCAAGCTATCGAGGAAGGTTGAGATTGCGTGTAAAGAAATCCAAGATAGTGTTTTGTGTCATTAAAGATTCCTTTGATGATGTATATAACATAAAAACAAAATAGTTCTCATAAATTTTTCGGGTGTTACAACTTCGTTTGATCTCCGCCTTCCATCCTCAGATGGATGGTCAGACTGAGCAAACATTTAAAACCCTCGAGGACATGTTGCATGCTTGTGTCCTCGACTTAGGTCACAGCTAGGAGGATCACTTACCATTGGTATAGTTTTCATAAAACAACAGCTATCACTCGACCATTGGGATGACACCTTTTGAGACGTTATACGGGCGACCTTGCAGATCACCCTTGTGCTGGACTGACCCTGCAGAGTCAGTACTAGTGGGAAAAAATTTGTATGAGCTACCACAAAGAAGGTGAAGATTATATAGGAGAAGATGATGACTGCACCGAGCAGGCAAGAGTCGTATGCTTACAAGAGACAGAGGCCTTTGGAGTTCGAGGATGGCGACCACGTCTTTCTACGGGTCTCACCACGACGAGATCTTTGGCGATTTGGCCGAGGCGGCAAGTTATCTCCGAGATTCATCAGACCTTTCTAGGTCCTCAGTAGAGTTGGTGAGGTTTCTTACATCTTAGCTTTTCCACCTCAGTTGCACTGGGGTCATGACGTCTTCGACATATCCCAGCTGAGGAGATACGTGCATGACCCTTCTCATATCATAGACCCTGGAGAGTTGGACATCGACGATAGGGAGAAATTCACGAAGGTTTCAGTAGATATTGAGGATTGACTGGAGTGAGTCCTTCCGGGATGGTCGATACCTCTGGTGCGCATTCACTGGCAGCACGAGAACCTCCAAGAGAGCACATGGGAGCGGGAGGCTCAGATGCATGCTCAGTACCCCACTTGTTCCTTTAGTTCGGGTTGTAGCTTACGGTGACATAAATCCCGGATATAGGGAGAATGTAAACACTAAGAATTTCAATGGAAAATGTTTTTCTTAAATACATGGGAATTTTATGAGTCCACAAAATTTAATGGCACATGATTCCGATGCCCGATGTACCCAGAATAAATTTTTGATGTTTTGTTCGGGTACTTTAAGTAAACGTACGAGTGGGTTTTTTAACTTTTGAACTGATGCTCAGAATTGAAATATGAGGGCACCGTTGAACTTGCAACGCTAATATTCGCTTAATAAGACTTTCACCTTGACAGTAGTTGGTGAAGAATAAAATTTAGTTTTTGGGTTTTTAGTGAATGAATTAAATAAAATTAAGTCATGTAGATTTCTTGTTATTTTTTAGTTAAAACCTCAACTTGGAAGTTGGATGTTTGAAGTGTGGGGACCACCCGACCATAACCTCCCATGAGAGGTTATGGTGGTAGGTGCTACCCAAACCTATCCTCCTATGAGAGTTTATGATGTGGGGACCACCCTGGACTAACACCCTAATAATGGTGGGAGAGGAAAACCGCTCAACTCCCCTAATTAATAAGGGAGAGTCTCCCCACCCCCTCCTTTAATGTTTCAAATACTCATCTTTAATTTATTGTGCCAAATCCTCCTATTTAATTTATTGTGCCAAATCCCCCTATTTAATTTATTGTGCCGAATCATCCTCTTTAATTTATTGTGCCGACCTCGTGAACAAATTAAGGGGAGCCAACTTAATTAATTCACCCTTTTTGAATTCTTATGCCAACGATAGATTTTATAATCTATTACCTTGGATTAATTTTCATTTGGTTGGAAAAAAGGTTCGAAAAGGAGGATTAGAGCTTTTGAGAGAAAAGCTCTCACCAACAAAGAACAAAGAACATTCCCAATGAAGAACACCTTTGACTAAAACGAATAATATCCTTCGACCCTCATACACAGAATCCTACTGACATGGGACGTCTTTGACCGACCTTCCCTCCTCATCATCGTCAACTAAACAACACATGAGCATGGGATTGGAAGTGTGCGGTGGACGCGATGAACAATGAAAACTCCATCTTCTTCCCCATGACTCCGTCGAAGAACAATGATCAAGATAGGGGGTTTATTTTCATGTTAATTCCTTCCTTGATTTATCTTTTTCGGATTGGGAAAGAATCGTTGTGGAGGCTATTGAGTTTGATTTTTATAATTCTCCTTCCATGATGGACCAATTGCTATCAACCTAAACATGGAGGGTGCGGGCAAAACAAACATGGCCCGACTCCTTCCACCAATATCTCTTGTGATGTTCTTCGGCATGGTGACGAAGGAGACATGCAATGGCCGCACTACCCGTGGTCTCCACAACCTGCGCCGTCCCTTGCGACACTCCAGAATTCCGGCTCTCGGCTGCCGCCGACCACCTGTTCGCCCCGGCCGAACCGCACCGGCTCACTCTACTCGGCTCCCGGCTACCGCCGACCTCCACATAGCACCCCGACCAAACCGCACCAGCCTCATCGTCCCGTGCCGCACCAAGATCCGGCCTCTACACAATTCGCACGCCCAGCACGCCCCGCGCCACCGCTGGCCGAACCGTCCTCGGCCATCTGAGCCGAGCAGTACCCCTCGCAATGCTAGCTGAACTAGCCTCGGCCATAGCGACCAAGCCACCTGAGTTACTCCCCTCATGGCTCTGGCCAAACGGACCTCCGCCATCCGGGCCGAGCTGCCAGAACTGCGCCCCTCGCGGCGCTGGCCGAACCAGCCTTAGCCATCCGGGCCTAGCCGTTCGAGTCACACCCCTCGCAGCACTAGCCGAACTGCCCTTGGGCATATTGGCCGAGCTTTCGAGACACAACCCATGTACGCCTGGTAGAGCTGGCCTCCTGCGCCCCTCGTGGCGCCGCCAGGCCGAACGGCCATAACACCAACCCATGACCGGTCTGCGCCCTCGCGATACTCGTGGCCTTCACGGCCTGCTGGGCTGGGCCAATTGGGCCAGGTCGAACCCAATGGGTCAGGTTGGGCCAAAACCGAACTAGGTCGGCCTAGACTATGTCGGTTCGGGTCAATCCGATCGGGTCGGACCAGACCCGGACCCACTACAACCCTTTACATTCTTTTGGCCATATCTTTGGCACCAGATGTCCGTTTGACATACCGTCAACGATGCTGGTGTTATTGGACCATGAAGATCCATTTGTGTATACCCCTCTAGAGTTTTGGGTATAGTTTAGATACATTCAGGTTGGATTTATCATGAATCCAATCGGGCCCCAATGACTAAAAGGCTAATAACTCACAGACCGGGCGTCCGATTGACACACTGTCTATTGCGTTGAGACCCCTATGATGTGGAGGATATTTGGGATACTTCTTAATGGGACTCTGGGGAATTTGATGTATCGAAACTTGGATTTTGGAGAAGACCCTCTTGGAATCAAGCGTGCTTTGTGCGGGGATCCCATGGCTGGATACTCTCTGACTACTATTCTAGGATCCTATGTGGGTTCGACAACTCTGACAACTGTTCCAGGATCCTACATTGGTTCGACAGCTCTAGTTACTGTTCAAGGATCCTATGTGGGTTTGAAAGCTCTGACTACTGTTCTAGGATCCTACGTGGGTTCGACAGCTCTGATTAATGTACCCGGATCCTACATGGGTTCGACAGAGAAGATGATTCAGTGGCCAAATCTAATCATCTATATCTCTCTACATAAGTTGTATACCTGTGTTAGTTGAGTCAATAACTATTGTTTTTACCTCATTATTGACATGGATTTCATGATAACTTAGGTATATGTATGGGCATATACATAACCGAGGTTATATATTGATTTCATACTCTATGGTTTATTCCTGTTGGATTTTGTGAGATGTTGAGGGTCTCGGGGTCCCTACTGAGTATCTTTATACTCACCCCTACACGGGATATGCCCGCACCTAGTTGTGTTGGTTGTAGACGACAAACAACGCTGATTGATGCTGAGAGTATTAGGACTGGATGGTACCTGGAGGTGGACCATATGGCATGATGGTACACGGAGGAGACAAAAAAACATGGAGTGGTGAGGAGTCTATCTATACCTACCCTTTAGGTATAAATCCTGGAGGATGACCTATCATCTATTTTACCTTTCTTTAGTTGTACTTGTATTTCCAGTTCCTTGTACTTTACATTTGGGCTTGTATTTCCAGCCCCTTTTACTTTTCAGCACTATATTGTTATATAGTTTACTTAGTGTTTTGTATCCAGCCGTGTGTTCTATTGTGTGCATTTCATGTTATAAAGGCAATGACTTCCTAGTTTTAGGGAATTACGCCTTTGGTGCTAGTCGCCAGCCCCTGGCCTATGGAAGGCGTGCTTGGGTTAGTTAGGGCATGGGCCCCGGGGGACGGGTCATGAAAATTATCTCTTCCATCATTGACATCCAATTCACACATTCATCTCACACTATTATGTAAATAATGTCTCCTTAAAACTATAAGAATTAATTTTATTATTATATAAAATCAACCAGTAGACACTATTGATGACATCAAATAAGAACATGTCAAGAATGGTGAAGTCCCATAAGAATTTTATAATACCTTTCATGGTATTTAATGATGTATACTTGAATCCATGACTATTCCACTCCCCTATAGGTGTTAGGATGTTCATGCAACAAGATATTGTTTCCACCCACTAGACTAACTAATTTATTATGTATCACATGAAAAATAAATGAGTAAAATTTGTATCAATTAAGATAAAAATTTCCAAACAATAAAGAAACTAGGGACCTCTAACCATAAAATGTTCTACCTATAACTCTACCAGGTCATGCTCAGTAATAAAATTTGAGTAATCATAAAGATATTTTATCTTTCATATCAATAATTTGTTTACTAAGATCTTTGAGTAGTTAAGGAATTATTCCTCATAAATAATGAAACCTATCATGAACTATTTCATTGAGGCCCACCTAATTTGGTCAATGATAATTATGTATGATTTAAACCCTCCACTGCAGAGGTTCTAGGAATATTCCAATAATACCACTTTTAGTATCCCAACTTTCTTCATCTATAACAATTCCAATGTTGTTCTAGAAAATTACTCTTCATGTGTCCAAATAAACCACCATAAAAAATTGATCTCCTATATTAATCTAACCTAAGGAAGATGAAAATGATGTATATTAGACAAAAAAAAACTAAATTTCCCTGAGAATAATCATTATTTTCTCTCTTATACTCGCTACTTGAGTCACTATCATTTCCTATTTGGGAGAATATGCTTTCATTTGAATAATTTTATGTAATAAAAATTATAACAACAAATACATTGTTTACTATATTTATATATGGTTTAACACTAAACATCATCACTAAGTCAGGGAAAAACTTCATCACCCATTATCATATGTTAGTTTAAAATCCTTACATGAACATCCATGTTTTTTATGATTCACCATAAGTTACCACGAATAAAAACTAAGCCAACATCATGAAATGAGTATCATACTTCATAACCATTAAATCTTACTACTTTAGATAAAATAATTAACATTTTTATACTTATAATGTATTAGGGTATAATTATTGGTCAAACATCTTATCCAACCCGTCCAAAGTAAATACTTTGTGAAACTAAGATCACATGACCAAATAACGATTCTCAATTATGAGTCCATAAAATTAATCATAAAAAACATTAATTTCACATTTTTGATAGAATAAAATAATTAAAATATCTAATTAATCCTTTTCAACTAATGTGTCACTATTTCATGTCCCAAATCCATCAAATAATCATAGTATTCTGCCTTTTGAAATCTAGTGTCCAATCTATTTAAAGATTATAAGGTGGAATAAAACAAACAAATTTATGATTATATTTCACAAAATTACTTAAGAATTACTAAAATAATAGTTGATCATTGGATAACACATTATCAATTACATCCTTATACTTTATCATAGGAGATCCCCATGGAAACGCAGCTCTAAAATTTATCATAAAATTATTTTCAAACAATTAACAATAAACATATCATCTACTCCTCATAACCCATTACAAAAAAATCCCATTAAGTGTCCATTACAACAACATAACAGTTTAAAGATGTAATGTAATTAAAAAAATCATATAAAAATATTTTATGAATAAAATATCAAAATATATTATACTTAACAAATCAATTTTGAAATCCATTTCATAGTAAAAAAATATAAAACCTTTAAACCATGATTTATTTTATATCCATGAATGTGTATATTCTTCACAAATACCAGTTTTTTATGAACCCCTGATAAACAACTAAAATAGTCCCAATAAAATATACAAGTGGTTCACTAACCACTTAGTCATCCCACACATTTGGTGACTCTTGGTTTATTATAAATAAGTAAGATATTCTATATTATAAATACAACATGATTATCAACTCAATCTATCTCTATGCCTACTTCCCTGAAAAACAAAATTGATACCATTTTACAACATACACTCATGAACCTTCATTATTCACCCTCACTCATTTCAAGAAAAAATGTTATATGAATTTAATTTTATCCACTTGATCACAAAAGAATGAAAATAAACACTTAAGGATAAAGAAATACAATTGAGGGAAGTTTTTACATTAAATAACTCACACACATCATCTAAATATTCTACCAAAATTTTTACATGAGGTATCTATATGTTGGACATACCTAAAATTAAATACCATATAAACAACTTATAGTGTTAACCAACATGTGGAATAATATATAAAACTTTCCAAAAAATGAAACACTGATAAAAAAATTCTAACAAAGTGAAACACATTAATACAACTTAAAATTAGATCTGGTAAAGACACAAAATGAAAGACCCCAAAATAGAGTATCTAAATAACTCCTTCCTGCCTCCCTAAAAACATTATAGTCCAACTAAAAAATAGATAGATTATCCTTAAATGTATTTCTATCTCGATTGATATAAAATATCATTACTAAATAAATATGTAATTATTTTTACTATTTCTTTCTACACACCATCTATACATCCACCGAGGATTCCATGTACTTGATGAGTATAATATATAGTAGGATATCCCCAAGAACTATTACATTTCAAATTAATATAAAAATAAAATAAGATTTAAATATAATTTTTTAAGGATCTTATAATCCTATAAAATTTTATAAAACCAAAGTGAATAATTTTACCTTAAAAAATAACAACATTTTTATCCAACTATATCCTAACATATAACTATTTCCACATTTTAAAAAACAATACCACACTATAATTTCCATTTTCAAAAAACCAAGGTATCCCTTTTCCCCTATGTATAAACCAATGGGTATATCCTACAATTCAGTGAACTAATTACCCTTAGTTATCCCTATCTTCTGGATAGAGCCTTCATAATGAAGTATATATTTTCATCAACCAAATCTAACCTGATGAGGAAATCACACTAAAAAGAAAATTGCAACTAAATTTCTAAGATCCAATCTTATAACATCCCATAAAATCTACAATAATATTAATATCGGTGTAGTGAAAATTCGGTAGTTTGAAAATAATACAACAATTCTATTTCAATATTATAATTTCCCAAATTTCCCAAATTTCACACATGCACTAAAAAATACATTGATTTTATTTTCATCAATTCCACTCACACAAAAAATTATTTTTTTAATAAAATAAAAACAACAATTTAATTATTTTTAGGCTATGAAAGAATTCAATTATAACATGAAATTCAAGACCAAGATATTTGGTGCACCAAATAAATTTGGTGATTCCACTGACCTCAACCCAAAGATAGATAAAAATCATGTCACTAAACTAAAGATGCACACTCTCTATACTACTCTGGAATACCAAGGACCAAATTCATTTATTTATCAAGAGCTATACCATAAATTTCACTAAAACCATTCTCGATTATTATTCCAAATAATTATAATTTATATACACTAAAATAAAATAAATCTAGATTTATTTAACTTTAATATGATACTAAGTTAAAAAATTATCCAAAGGAAGATGAGATTAAGAGGCGAGAGTCACTAAAAATCAAAAAAAATATTTAATAGGATAATAGTATTGTGATAGATATAATGGAGTAAAAATAAATTAAATTTGGATCAAATACAATTTTTATGGGTTTTAAGTGAATGTATGGCTTGAAATATTTTCCTTATAGACCTTTTGGTTGACCATTCATTTCCAAGTAGAAGATAATCTATCATACATGATTTATATACATTTTCTTCCCTAACCTAGTGTTTCACTAAACATTCCACATTACCTCCACAAAAACACCCTACATAGTCTCTTGAGCCTAATGCATGGTTTCACTATAATGCACCACTACATTAATACCTCAAAAATCCACCTAAATTTATTAATTTAATATATAAAAATATTAAATTCAATAAACTCAAATTATAAACATTTCTTATCTCAAACATGTAACAATATTATTAAATTTCATTCCTTGTCATAGAATTTTCCTCTCCTGGCAATACTACTACTTAAAAATAATATCATCACAAGTATTTTGTTAATCAGAAATTGATCAAAGTGACTGTGAATAAATAATGTTACTTTCCAATATCTATAAAAAATAAATGAAGTACATTAGTATTTTATCTTAAATTAAAATTATGCATTTTTTAATTAATTTTTCTCACATTATTTTTTTCAAATTAGAGTAACCCTTAAAATTGAATTTGTAATATCCAAGAAATTTTATATTCTGGTGTGAAAGGATCCATAGTTTCCTACTTGAAGTATATAATAAGAACATGATACCACTGAAAGATAAGTTATTTAGCATTAACTTATCTAACTGAATCGACTTGTACCTACTTGATTGGTTGAGTGGACATTGCAATCTATAAATCCTATTAACAAATTTACACAATCCTTGCCTCTATAATTATATGAATCTCCCTACTAATATTTATTTATTTAAAATTTTATTTAAATAAACACATCACTTTAATTAAAAGCTCTAAGATATTGAAGTTCCAAAAACTATGTATTGTTATGCACCTCGATCTATAGTATCTATATGATTATATAAATGGATGTAATGTTATCAATTAATTATTAATTTGATGGATTATAATTGTTTTATCATAATAAATGAAGTTTTATATAGTCTTTATTCTTAACCATTAAATTTTATTACTTACAAAAATAATTAATCATACATGACAAAATAATTATATAAGAAATAATCCAATTTTATTTAAGAATTATTGATAGTTATTTTAATCTATATGATAACATAAATTAACAATCAACCATAAAAGATACATTAAATTGGAAAAGATCATGGTATTTTATTTATGAATTGGTTTATATAGTGATGATAAACCAATCTTAGGTATAAAGGATTTGAAGTTTAAAGTATTATGGAATTTATAAGGGTATTGTATTTACTAAGAGTATTTTCATTTTAATATTCAATAATCCATTTCATTTTGTAATAGTATTCCATTATACATATTAAGTATTTTTTATCAATATGTGTTGAGAGAGATCATTCACTACCTTCTCATCCATTACATATGATTTTATTACCATTATTACTTTAAAATCCAATTAAAATATTTTTATAGTATCTTGAGAATTCAAATGACCTACAAGAAATAGTTTGATCTATCTAATAATACCTTTTCATTTATCTAAAATTTAAATGTATCATGATGTCTCTTTTATCAAATTTCAAAATACCAATTTATCAAACCTATTTTACAAGGGAAATACAATCGAGGAATTGACTATTTGTTTTATGGAGATATGGACCTCATGATAGATGTGAAAGAGGATATCAACAACATAAAATAAAAACATGATGTATGGATTTAAGGTTTGAATTATTTTCTTGTGTTCTAAGTATTAAACATTATTGAGTTTATATTGAAAAATAATGACATAAATTATATATTTGGTTTATAGGAATAAATTATTATAGAATAAGACAAAGAAGCATTGTTAACAGTTTATGTTTTTATTTATGTATAATGTTTTTAGAATTATTATATAGGGATAATTTATCAATATTTTGAGAAACATTAAACACCCAAGGATAATTCTATAGCAGGGTTTTTTTTAAATATTTGGAAACAAATATTAAATTAAATTTATTCCTTTTAAATATGGAGTAGTGAAAATGGGATAATCATTGGGAGTCATTTATTGAGTTTTGAAAAATGTTTATAGGTATGTGAAAACTTTATGTTTAACATACGAAAATGATAATTTGAGTATAAAATCCATTAGGTTTAGTGGACATATGTTTAAAGTTATTAGTAGCTTTTAGGGTTTATATGATCTATGATTTTGAACTAATTATGGGTTATTAAAATTAGGGAACTTATGTTTTATTGTATAGATAACCATTAGATTGGAAATTAATTTATAGATCAAGTGATTAATGTTATTTCAGAGGAAGTTAACTATATTAGGAACCGTATATGATTATGTTAAATAAAAAAGTATAAGATTGTAGTTTTTGAAAAATTTTGAATTATGTTTTCATAGAATATGGTATTTTAATGTGGATTTATAGTGGTTTAGGTAATTTATGTAAATGATTATAATATCTTGGATATTATATAATTCTGGAACATAATTTTTGGAGTGAGTAATTAAGAGTGATTGAAGTTTTTTGGAGATAAATATTAAATTAATCTTGGAAGACTATGAGAGGAAATCCTTCTGATTTTTGTGTTTCAATGTTAGTTTGGAATGTTTTGAGGACTTTTAAGGATCATTATTCATTGAATGATCAAGTTAATATTTGGGTGTTATTTTTGAGGCTTTTATTGATTAATGTTTTATTTCTTCATATGGAGCTTTTTTCATTTTGTTAATTATCTTAACCAATGATAACCATTTTGGTTTTGGTTAAGGTCTAATGATAAGATGAATAAATTGTTATCATTTTATAGAATTATTTGGTCTGTTAGAATTTTATTCTAGTTCTCCATGTATGAAATATTAATATCTAATACTCATATTTTAGAGTAAGAGATAATATTGTGGTAGAAATTAATCAAAGTATAAAGTTAAACTTGTTATGTAAGTACTTTTCCTTAAGATTTTAGTATAAATGATAAAATAATTCCTATACTCTAGGAAAAGTATATTGTAATAATTAAATTATCCATTTAATTTTCTTATAGAGAAATCAATATCCTTTTTACCAATCATTGATTTATGTTTTTGTGATGCCTAGGTTTATCATAACCATATTATCTATCACTCCCTATTAGTCCTTTGGTGTTATTTTCCAATACCATGTCCACGTATTCACTTACCACATATTTTTACCTACTTAGAAACCTGGTTATGCGTTATTTTATATTACCTTTATATTTATATTTCCCTATATTCAATTATATGTTTTATTAACCCATTTTATGATGTTGGATTTCAAAAAAGGTGTTCTGAAAAGTCAAAACATTGGTATTGGATCCTATGTTAAAATTGTGATGATAAAATTTCATAATGGGGGGGGGGGTGAGAACATAATTATACAATTTTTTTAAAGAATATTTAGTTTGATAGTGTACAAAATACACAACATTGAGTGTAAAAAGACCACAAAATATTATTATTTATTTGTGAGCATTTAACATTTCCATTAAATTGGAGTGTATGAATACAAATAAAAATTATTTAATATATTTTATAAATTTTAAAATAAATAATAATTTATTGATTAATTGTTAATAAATAATTACTAATTTTTTAGTAAATCCATTTTGTTCTTCAAATTTTTTTAGAAAGTTTTTAATTATATTTTTGAGAAAAATGATATAATTAATTTCTAGAACTTTTAGAAATAGTATTTGATAAAATAAATACTAATTATTAAATATTAATATAAATATTATCTTATAGTGAATGTTTTTAATTTTTTTTGAAATGTTTTATTTTTCACTGAAATTTGAAGAATGCTTATTTTTATTGAAAAATGATTTTATTTTAAATTATTTACTAATTTAAATTCTATTTTGGGATTGTTTTATATTTATTTATTTCATTTTTAAAAAAAAAAAATTTGGGGTTTGAAATGAAGTTTAAACTTGAATGTTTTTATAAAAACCAATTTATATATTAAAAGGAAATATTTCTAAAAAACAACATTTTCATCATGTTTTCTAGGATAATTTTAAATTAAATTATAGCACTTAATTGTCTTGAATCATGAAAAATGGATTCAATATTTGGAATCAGTAGATACAAATGTTCTGAATAGGTTCATTTTGCTTTTAATCAATATCAATAATAATCATTTTGATTTTTATTTCCATGGTAATGGGTAAATCAGGTAATTAAGTGTTCAAAATAATATGATACAGATTATAAAATGACCCCAAAACATGAATTAATAATTTTTATGAATAAATTTCATACATACACTTCCAATATTTAGTTATATGGAATTTTTTTTTCATTTGGATGTGATTATAACCTCTATAATAATTTTTTAATGAAATGTGAAAAATGTCACCCACTTGTTTTTATTTAAAATAATATTATCAACATATAGATAAAAAAATGATATGTTCAGATATAAATAATATTTTAAAATATTAATGATTTATATTCATTATGGTAATTTATTTTTAATTTTTAGTGAATAAATAATTACCCATAATTCTAACGCAATGGTGAGGTAGTAATTATTCAATTAATAGAAAAATAAAATAAATGATATTAAAAATATTAAAAGTAATATTATTTGAAATAATTAATTTGATACCTTAATTTTTAGGTAAATATACCATTTTAGGGATATGTTAATTTTTAATATTTTAATAACTTGGTTGTAATTTTGTTATATAAAAATCATAGTAAATGAGTAGTTCAAAAAATGACATTATTGATATTTTATGAAAATAATATTTTACTAAATTACATAAAATTAATAAAAATATTATATCTGAAAACGTAAATGATATATTATTCATGAAATAAAAAATATTCCATTTATGGGTCATTTTTCCTTGTATAGTAACATTATTAACAGTTAAATTTTAGAAAAGTTTAATATTTTGGTAATTGTCAAAAGGGTTAATGAAGGGTTAAAAAAAGATAATTGTAAAAGTGTGATTAAAAATTCTCTAATTTTTATTTAATGATAGTATTTTGATCATTAATTTTATGATATTCTAAATAAATTAATTTTGAGAAATTTTTAGTTATAAATTATTTTATATTAATTTAAATTAATTTAATATTTTGAGAAATTCCAAGAGTACCCGTGCCCTCTCTTATACATACGAATATCTAACTACCATTACTTGACACATAAAAAACAAATTTTATTCATACAATACTAACCAAAACACCATTTTGGAATACATTCCCTAATTTTAGAGGTTTTTTTATGAATAATACCAACCATAGAGGGATTAATATGTTAATACAAAGAGACTTTCCAAAGACTATGTATAGTTTTAACTGCATGTTTTAGTTTTATTTCTTATTACACCTCCATAAAATATTCTACATCCATTATAAAATAATAAAAAAATATCATACATATAAATTTATGTTATTTTTTTTCATTTAATATCCTATATCAATCTACAACCTCCATCTGATGGGAGAAGAATTCATTGTTCATGTGTATGGCTGATTACATCCTCACAAACCATTAAAATTTTCTTTCTATCACCATATATAAAAACTAGTTATAATTATGGAATTAATTTTTATATATGTTATTCATATCATATTTATCATTCTTAAAATATAATATATCATTTACCTTCGTACCAATATATTCATTGAAAAATGATAATGTCATTTGTGCGTTTGTGTGGAATAACACTTCCAAAAAGTGATGTGATACATTTTTCATCACCACAATATATTGATGATATATATAAGTATATCGAAAGAATTAATATGATATTAATTATATTATGATCATTCTAGAAATATAAAATAATACATACGTTATTTCTATAATCATGATTGAAAATGGAAACGTTACTCATGTGTAATTATAACCTACAGTCTACATGATTGTAATGTAGTTCATTTTTCATAACCATATTTATTGTTTTGATTAAAAAGTATAATTGATGTATAAAAGTGATAACTATGTAATTATTTTTATTTTATATATGGTGGATTTAAGAAAAAGTTGACCATAATCAACATAGAAATGTCATTTTAGACTTATGAATTGAATATCATCAAAACAACCGATATGAATTTAAATTATAAAATATATAATGGTAAGAGATAAAATAAAAGGAATTATAAACATGACAAAATTTCTTATGAAATAAAATATTAAAATTATTTTTTATTATTCATGAAGACAACGATTATACATGATGATTCAGACTCATGGTAAGATATTTTCATTTAAAAATACTCTTTTAAGGTTTCCTTCAAAAACACTATTTTTCTTCCATATCCATATTTGTAAAATTATTTTATGTATATATTTTTATTGATATAATTAAATTTTCATGAAAAATTTATGGTTATTTTTAATTTGTTTAAATGGTATTCAAAAGGATTATTTTATGTAATGTTTTACCATCCTTTAAGAAAAGGAAAAAAGTAATGTTCTTTTTTAACGTATACGGTGAAAACAACAATTCCCACCACCATAACTATTATTTTAAATTGGATTCCATTATAATATTATGTGTTTTATTCATTGAAAATCCGTATATCCATTTATTTGGGGGAATTTTAGTTTTGAAAATTGGAGTTTTATGAAATGGGATATATCAATATACAAAAATTATTTCTTATGGGTGTAAAGAATATTTTTATAAAGTGAGATTTTATGTACTATGTTATAGTTATTAGCTATTTTTTTAGGATGGGTGGTTCTATTATAAACCAAAGGTACATGATACTATTATAGATCTCTAATAAATTGGCTAAAGGGACACAAGTTAACTGATTATACTTCTTGTAATATATTATAGGAATATACTATGATAGTTATACCTAGTATAATCATAATGGTTATTTCTAGTGTAATTTCCATGTTTACTCAAATTATAACCATGTTGTATTTTTATATGTGTAGTTAATAATGATATGAAATTTATGCCTCAATTTACCGACAAGATTTATTTTTGATTTCTATGGTGGTTTATGTAAATATTAAGATTTCATAAGGTAAAGGAAATTATACTCTATATCATAAGGTTGAAAAGTATTACTTTGTAAAAAATGTTATTATGATTTTCTTCCATTATTTCAATGAAACCTAATGAATTTAATTTTTTACTTTAAAATTTATTATGAAATGTATTATGAAAATATTTTGGTAGAGAAGTTGATTTCCTGGGTATGAAAATTTTTATTTATTGTTGAAATTTTATTTTAAAATTGAATTTTTTATAAGTATTCATGGACTAGATACTTTTTCTTTATTTTTATGTTCTTTACTATCATTTTTGTGATCATACCATGTATTAAAATGTTTTCTCATGGATTGGGGATAGAAAGGATAATGAATAAGTCATGCTGAATTTCATGAGTGGTTTTTATGAAAATAATTATTTTATTATTGTTGGGAAAAAATCCCTCAAGGTAACATTGAACCATTTTTGTGGTGTTTGTATTTGTAGACAAAAATGGTTTGTTTGTTGACAAAGAGGGTTTAAATGGTGAGTTTTCAAGTTCAAGAGATATTATTGACAAACTATGTTGACAAAGAATGATGATATAGGAATGGATGATCTAGAGGCGGTACAAAAAGAATAGATATATAGTGGCACTGAAAAATGGAAAAGGCATAAAGTGTGTGAAAGATTCGGAGTTGTGTGAAAGATGAGGTTGAGAGAAAGAAACTTGTACACGCAATGCAATGTAAAATGAGGTTTTCTGTTCTAAAAGAGAATCTTGGAGGACACAGTGAATCATCCGTGCTGGGGTCAGTGACACCAATAAATAAAAGGTGACCCTCCTCATTTAATAGTGCTCAACACTTTGAGATAATCCAAGCTTCAGATTGCGTAATATTTTCAAGCAAAGAGAGTTGAGTGAAATATTTTATGTTGCATGCATTTTAAGAAAGTTACACGTAAGATTCAATTTGTGTATAAGATTGATGTTCCATGCAAGGAGTGTTTTGCGACAAAATTTAAATCCTGCATACAAGGTATTAAAGTTGCGCGCAAGATGTAGTAAGTGTTTCGCGAAAGATTTGAGGTTTCCCAGTAATACTATGGTAATGTACCATTCAGCAGTGGATAAATGTAGAACATCAATAGAGAATCTTCAAATTGTTGATGATGTATTTATTTGAGATAATTAAGGGACATACCAGTCTATAAAATGTAAGTGGAACTTCTGATGAAGTAGTGAGCACACTTCAGTCAAGAAAGAAGTGAGCTTTAAAATTGTGAATGGTTGTAAACCAGGATGGATAGTGATTCTACTTCGAATTTTGTAAATAGTAGTCAACTTTAAGTAGAATTGGTACATTGAAAGGATTCTGGTGTATGCTCCTTGGACATAACCCAGTGAGGGTGAACCAAGTACAATTATTGTGTCCTGTGCATGCTTTAAGAATTGTTCATACTCAATAATGGGAATGAGAGTGAAAATAGTTTTTTCTATGAATGAATCAAGATTTAAGGGGCAGTTATTTTAATATTTAATAACCTGATTCACCCTCCCTGTCAGGGTATCTATCCTGGTGGACCTAACAATTACTTTAAAATTTTTATATTGTTTAAACGATAGATACTGAGTAAAAGTGTAATATTTTTAATATATGGGATTATTATGTAATATTTATAAGGTAACTATATAAAACCGTATACCTAAATGATCTTTCAAAGTGAAGGAAAATGAAATCTAGTCTAGAGACACTATATTAAGTAGTGTATAAGGCCTATTATTTACCTAAAATATCATATATGTTGAGGAGTATTTTATGGATACTCATCCAAGATTAAGGAATTATAATATTTTAATAAAAGGATTAGAAGAAAATAGAAACAATAGACATCAACTTAATGGAAAAAAGGATAATTCCAACAAATAGTGAGAAAATGATAGAGAAAAGTGATATTTAAGTAAGATTATAAAGGGTATCACATGTATTTTTTGATGATTTTGATGAATACAATTATTATACGGTTTTTATAGGAACATCAAAGAGTACAGAGAAGTTAATAAGTAAGGATGATATCGATGAAGAGAACAACATTAGTGACCAAGGAACTATGGTATAGACAAGAATGATGAAGAATATAAAACAATTATAATTATTATCTCATATAGTGTCAATATTTTTAAATAGGATGCTAAAGATGAAAATTAATTGATTGTGATATACGAAGAGATCGAATAATTAAAGAAGAAACAAACATAAATTTTCTTCAAAGGCTAAAAGCTATAAAATGTTTCAAAACCAACTTGGGTTATCATAAAAAACTCAATGAAAATGAAAATCTAGCCTAGAACAAAGAATAATTGGTTTTAATGGGGTATTCCTAAATTAAATGGATTGATACTAATGATATGTTTTTTCTAATAGTATCACTTGAGATGATTTGACTTTTCTTAGATATTTTTTGTGTAAATCGGATTCAAGGTGTTTCTGATGGTTATTAAATATTTATTTTTAATGGATTTCATGAGTAGGAGATAAATAGTGAAATTTTTTGTCTTTCTCATCCAAAAGATAAAAATGATTATTTCCATGTAAATATGGATTTTTATGGATGAATCATGTACTAATATCTTTATATTGTAAGCCTGATCAACACTAGACAACGTTTGGATTCTAATTTAGAGGAGTTGATCAAAATTTCTACCTAAACAATTAGAATGATCAAAAAATTATGGAGAACGTTTATATTGATGAAATAATATTTTTGGGTTCAAAAAAATTACAATGCAAGTAGTTTGAGGAATTAATGAGGTATGAGTATGGGATGTCGATTACTGGTGTGTTAATATTTTTCCCTTAGGTTATACATGACACAATGAATGAAACCTTTAATTCATGATATAAATTTCCTAAATTGGTATAAAAAATATTTTTAATGGATAATTACATGGAAATGAAAACATTTATAGCTGCTCAGATGGATTTTTCAATGTATGATAATGGAAAGAAAGATAATGTGATGGAATATAAGAAAATAATTGGTTATATATTTTTACTTAATAACTAAATGACCTAAAATTATATTTTCCACTTTTCCTGAAGAATCATTCCAATGAAATACCAAATAAATCCACATGTAAATAGTGAAAATGATTCTATAATATTATAAATGCATGGTATATTTTGTACATTTTAACAATGTTCATTTAGAGTAGAAGTTTTTAGAATAAGTGAATACAGACAGGGTAAGATTAGTAGATGATCACAATTCAACATCAGGAGAAGTATTATATCATATAGTATTATATATTAATTGCCTAATTAAGAAGTAATAATTCATTTCATTGGTAACTATATAAGATAAGTACATTTGTGACTACTTAAATATATACTCAATGTAGAAGGTTAACAAAACAACCCGTGGATGATAAAGTTGATATGAAATTACCAAATTCAATAAGGTGTGATAACTTATGTTCTAGAAATATTTTAAAAAATAATGTACAACACATAAGGGAAAATAATATTAAGATAAGGCATCAATTTATCAAGGAGTTTGAACAAGGACTAGTAAATTTAGAGTATAGTTATATGTAGAATCAATTTTTGAACAAAATGAAAAATAACCATACAACGACGATTTGGAAGGCATCAGTTAGATCCTAAATTTTAATCGTATCTATAAAACTATACAATTTAGAGAATGGACCCCCATTCCCCTAAGTAATTTCCTATTCATGTGAAGGTATAAAGATTCTACTGGATTAATTTTTTTTATTTTTAATCCTATCTAGTAAACATTAAGAGAAGTTATCTATGGTTTTGTTGATAAACAGGGTGAATTTGTAAGTAATAATACTAAATAATTACATACTATTGTGTCTTTAATCTAGAATTTAATTTCATTCAAACCCAATGATCTTTTTAGTATATATTTTTAGATAATTATGAAAAACTCTTACATAGTAACCCCAAACACTATAAGTGAACACTGATACTCCGTATATATGTTTCCAAACAAACGAAACCCTTTTAATTAAAATATGATCTATTTTCATGATAAATCTTCACAATTTTTATATTGACCTCATTCTTATCCCTAATTTTAAGTAAAACATTCATAAGAAATTTTAAATTGTGGGATGAGAATAAAAAGCTCAGCAGGGTACGTAGAAAGAATGAAAGAAATCGTTAGTATATGAGTACTTAAAAAATTCTCCTTTTTCAAAATAAAAAATGGGTTCAAAATAATCCCTTTTTCTTACCCAAGAAATAAAATTCTCTGCCCAAAAACTTTCAAAAAAAAATCTTTAGATATATTTAATGTAAAATAAAATAATAAAATTTTTCTTCAATGTTTAAAATATTATGAAAACATCACAAAGTTATACTTCTCACTCTAAAAAATGAAAAACCCATCTTGGTTATAAATGTAGTAACCATTACAGTTACACTTTTTTTTAAAAAAATATAGTTAAATTTGGATTAACCATCACAACTAATCACGGAATACATTCACGAATAACTTCAAAATATTACTTTATAGTTTCTATCATAGTTACTCATGGATTAATCATCATATTTAATCTTGTAGTAACAATCATGGTAAACTTGAAAGCATAACCCAATGCATTGGAGAGATATAATGGGTCTCACCAATTCTATAACTTTTATCCGACTCACCCACAATATATAATGGGGATAAATCCTATTTAAATAATTTAAAAGGACCATATCATGAATTAAACCATTCAAAATTATTTTAATTCCATGTTAATGGATCTTTATATTATCAATTGTTTTTGAAATAAAAATATAAATATAAAAACTATACACAAAATAATGAAATAATTTTATTTAAAAATAACATTTAAAAATAAAAACTAAACTCCAAAACATTGATGAATTATGATGGTGGGAAATTGTTTTCATTATTTATATGTTAAAAAACATACTTTTTGACATTGATAAAAAGAGTTTAAAGGGGAACTTTTTAAAGAGGATTTAATGGTATAACCCTTACCTCAATTACGATTATTTATGTATGTACTTTATACATTTAAAGACTTGTGTTTTCAAAATGGTATGGATAGTTTATTTCCTATTTAAAACATTGGTATATGTTAGTTAACATGAAAAAAAACCTAAGGGAGTTCCTAAGAGTGTTTGAGGCTTTTTCAGAGACTGAAGTTCCAGAAAATGGGCTAAAATATTAGGCCACAATGTTAGTAGAAATCATGCTTCCTAGCCACATGATGTCCTTTAATCGTTTATAGAGAATCAGAGGTGGAATAGTAGAAGAATAATTTTTATGAAACTGTGCACATATAGGAACATATGCATGTAAGAAACTATGGGTTTTGATAATGGGATTTCACATGGTTTGGAAAACCGTTCAGGACAAATCATTAAGTACTAGATTGGGTGGGGTTTTCACACAGTTTTGTAAACAATTTTCCTTAACTGGTCACCATTATATTTTGAGGTGAAAATTCCATTTTCCACTTTTTAATTAATAAAACTAAATTTCCTTTCCTCTTTACCTTGGAAAATAGATGAGTTGAGTTTCTCATCATGTAGCTCTCCCTAAAGCCAAATCAGGCATTGAGCCAACTCCCATGTCCGGTGTCCTATTCAAGATCTGAACGTAGTGTTGGATCCATTTGGATATGTTCTAAAATTATCTCACTTCCTATTGTAGTTTATCTTTATATCCGTTACTATATTTATGTGCAATATCATTTCCCATATTTTATGGTATTTGGGTCCTTTCTTAGATTTATTCCAACCTACTCTGAATCTGAGGTTGATATTGAGTGAGGAGATGTCTATATCCTTAAGGTAGGTGGTATCATCATTTTCCCCATGATATTTTGTATCTCTTAGATATATCATTATGTTTCACACCAAATTTTACTAGGTACCCACTTTTAGTTGATTTCTTCATGTAAAATTGATCATCACAACTTGATACACACCCTTTGATTCTTTTTTAGTAGTTTAGAATATGTTTACCTCATTTTCTGACACCCCTTGGGATGCCAAGTAAAATTTCCCCATGAGGTTAATTATTCCAAATGCCTAGAAGTACTATTTATCTTTCATCAAATATTTTAAATAGAATTTACATTGATTTATGGATGTTTATTGGAAACCAAGGTACCTCTTGAGTGATTGGACCACCTATAATTTAAATTTCTAATATAGGAAATTTTATTATTGAACATGAAACCATTTATGTGAATTATTACCTTATAAATTTAATTTCAATCCATAGTTAATTGAATGGAATGTATTAAATGGGATACATTATGAATGTTGGTTTAATTATTTCCTTTATGAAATGAATTTTCTAAATAAAATGATTAAAGGTTGGAAAGTCCACACCTATTGTTTCTTTTGTAAGGGAATTCATAATTGAACTATTATTCCTTATATATATGGGCTTGGAGAGCATGAAACATGATAGGTAATAACTAATGTTCTATATTATAAATATAATTACACCTTGACAAAGGATTTGATATAATGGTAAGGATTCTATTGAGAATAATAGTATCACGTTTTCTTACATCAGGTGTTGATCATGACATCTCACACCGTTTAGACTTGTTTGATGTTGGGATACATGTGAAATTTACCTTGTTCGAGTGTTGACATGATGACACACTCACTATATCGAGTGAAGAGAATGACCTATACCACTCATTGTGAGACGTAGGGAATGAACTCTATTGCTTGATCTTATAATCTCATTAGATTGGTTATCGATGTCTGGGATATTCCTCGGTCCATCTAGTGACTAGTGTTCCAGGTATATGGATACTTATATCTGCATCAATTTTTTTCATATAGGTAGATGAAATATATAAAAATAATATATATATATATATATATATATATTATTAATATATATATTATTATTATATATATTGTTATTGATCATAAATTTAGCCTAACCATGAACCGAAGAAGTTATAGCCTCTAGGTTTCCTCTAGGAGCCTAAGCAGACTCTTTATTTATTTCAGCACTTTTCTATTGTTTCATTTATACCTACACACTATTTAGTTACTAGAAAAAAATAGATTACTTTGAGACATTGTTGGGGGTGGAATACTAAGATCTTCTCTCACACCCTACCTGGGCTGCCTTTTGTACTCGAGAAGATTATTTTTCAATAGGTATAGAGAAGGTAAAGCACCCTACTACTGGTAATTGATATTCTTGAAATTTAGTTGGAGCATTAGAGCAGAGGATCAAGAATATTCTTGACATTCTAGTGGAGTGGTTTTTGTCTTCTATCACTTTTTTAGCCAGATGTATATGCCTATTTTCTATTTCCTCTTTTTATATCAGCATTCCATACATCAATATATAAGAAACTGACTTGTGGATTTAGATTACTATTTATTTGTTTAATTATCTATTGTTGGTCAAATTTATTTATTCTGCCTCTATGTATGTATATATTTATATGTTTCTTCTGTTTTATGTCTATGAATATATCTGATGTATTACTCAAATATGTGGGTATAGTCTCCCCATCGTACCACCTTTACACCCTCACTGCTATTCGGTAGCCTTTAGTATACAGAGAGAAACACATGATTCCATGTGATCCACCATCTTGGAGAGCATGTTAAGTGGATCTTGGATCGAGACAATACCAATTGGGGTGATGGAAATTTTTATTTTCCCTTAATGTTTGGGAATTATATTGGTGACTAGAAGTTACTGGGATTTAAAATTGACCCTCTACCTGGATGTAGCTAAACCATGTATAGGGGAAACTCAAATTACCTACGGTGGGTAATTGGAGTTATTGATTATTCCATTTATAGTTGATACAAATTCACTGTTGGGTGACACACATGTTATATAGTGTTATTATTATTAGAATGATTTGAACCAGATGTCCTTACCAGGTATCGATGAAATTAGGTCATCATATTAGTTAACATGCATCAATATAGGAACAATATGACAAATATGATATGAATTTTTTGTTGTCATATATATTTTTAGCATGGATTTTCCAATTTCATAGTGAAAGTGCCTTTATTATCTATTAAATTGTGCTGACACTTCTAACAGGGATTGAAAAACATAATTGAAACATAATGTTCCTCCCTTAACCAAATAATGTTTTCATTAATAGTTTAAAGTAGACACCTTAAGAATTAAATTATTGAACATTGATCCATTTAACATTGGTCTCATGGGCTAGAATGTGTTATGGCGTGGGTTAAGTGGATTCCATATGTTGGTTCATAAGAAGTATACGCCCTTATGGATCATAAAATGGTAATATACCTAATTCAATCATTTTAAAATCATTTTAATATTTCAATAAGCACAAATCAAAATGAAGATATATTTTAAAGAGATTATACAAGAGAAACAAAGACTCATTCCTGAACCTAACTTTAGTAGTGGTTAGTGGGGTATTCCTTTCATTATTATGGCCTCAATGGTATTTTTTATATCCCAGTCCTAGATTTTAAAGCAATCAGAGAGGTGGGATCATTATTATGGGAAGGATTTACACTTGTCAAAATTTTCAAATTTTAATCCTTCAAATTTTTCAATTATATTTTGAGGTGTGAATTTCTAATTGTTCTATCATGCTTCCACGATGTCCTATCATCGCATGCCCTAAAGGTGGTGACAACCAAGAAGTTGAGGATGAGGTCCTTGAGCCGCTAGTGATTCATACTATAGTGCCACCTATGAAACCTCTTCCTGTTCCCCAAAATGAGTATTGATGCCCAGTTCTGGGAGGGTTTTCTACGTATGTTGTAGAATATGAAAGGCATTGTTTGACCTACCTCGACTATGGACGAGTTGACTCAAGAGTTCCAGCAGAAGCATCATCCTACCTTTTCAGGGGATGGAGGACCACACACTGCTAAGTGGTGGCTCGAATGAATTCTCTCTATATTCGAGAATCTAGAGATTCCCCTAGAGTGAAAGGTTAAAATTAATTAATATATGATATTAAATTTTTCCAAATGGTTGTGTGATGTTATTACCTACTTATATCGACAAAGTGATATGGTTTGTGAGGATTTACAGATGATCTTCTGTGTCTAATTATTTCCCTCAGAATCCAAGGGATGATATAGCTAGAGAATTAATGAACCTTCAGTAGGGGAGGATGTATGTTATGGAATATTATATTCATTTCACTAAGGTTGATAGGTTATCTACTACTATATATGGTGATGATCACATAACCAACTGATTGTTTGAGGATGGGATGGTTTACACTATTATATTTTAGGATAATGTACTCAAGTTGATTACCATTTATGAAATTGTCAATAATGTCCCCATTATATTGAGAAATTTTTGAGAAGATGATGGTGAGAGTCAGGGAGTTTCGACACCTAGATTTATCAGTGCTTCCTCTTTTTTGAGGAAAATATTCTTTGAGGCTACTTGTGTAGTTTGCACCAATTAGATTCGATATACTAAAAACTTTCTGATATGTCACAAGTGTGGGAAGCTGGGACACATGATGCCTCAATGATTTCGTGATCCAGTAGAGTGAAAAGGATATGGAAGGATGGGCCATATTCAGTGTTTCAGAAAAACATTCCCATCAGTACCTAGTAAGAAGGAATCTACAAACACACGATGTTCAGGATCAGGGCTCGTAGGACTAGGACAAGTGGGTGGCTGAAATACCCCTAGTGGATCCGGACAAGGTGGTGGTCGAGGTGAAGGTAGTCAGAATTATGATTCTCTACACTAGTAGAGCATGATTCCTCTGGGCATTCAGATAGTGAATCAGTGCCGCTGTAGAGTCCAGTTACAAGTATTCAATCCTATGCTAGAGGAGTAGATCACAAGACCTTCTAATGTTCGAGGTACTATTCTAGTAGTCTAGAATTTAGTTATTTCATTATTTGACTTAGGTTTGTATCACTCTTTTATATATGAGAGTGTTATGGGATGTATGTGCCTCAAGATCAAGCACTTATATGTCATCATGATTCTAGATACCCAGTAAGATATCTTACTAGAGTGTGTTCTTCTTTGTATGGACCATCCCCTTTGGATATGAAGATACCATTTTATATTGAATATTTTTGTCCTTAACATGGCAGGCTTTAACATAATCTTCAGGATGGACTGGTTATTTCCCTCTCAATCCCATATAGACTACTATTGTTGGAGAGTAATGTTTACATCACCATAGGGCATTAGTAAAACACATAAGGGAGAATGGGATGCTAGTGTGACATGAGCAGGACCCGAGAAGTAGTGGATGGGTAGTGTGGAAGATCATATCACCAGTCTTTTTTAGATGACTAGGGGTTATGACCCATTTTTTTTACTCCTGTAGTGGATCATTTTAGGGACATATTTCTTGGATACTTTTTTAGTATACCTCTAGTGCGATATGGTGAATTCACTATAAATCTTGTGTTAGGAGAAAGTACAATGACCGTTTCTCTGTATATGATAACACCTATGTAGCTTCTAGAGATAAATAAGTAGTTGGAAGATCTTGAGGGTAAAGGTTTTATATTCCCCAACACTTCTCTTTGGGGTAAACTGGTCCTTTTTACCAAGAAGGGAGATAATACCCTCAGGATTTTCTTGTATTACCATCGCGTGAACTAGCCCATGGTAAAGAATCAGTATCCACTAACTACATTTGACGAAATCTTTGATCAGATCCAAGGATAGAAGGTTTTTTAAATGATATATATGAGGTCAGGAAATCATCATGTGCCTCCTAGAACTTCAGACACACCTTGAACATATTCTAAGAATAGTTTTGGCCTATATGGGTACCTGGTCATGATGTTTGGACTCCCTATTTTTTCCTTCAGTCATTATGGATCTTTTGAATCAGGTTTTCCACCCATATCTGGATTCATTTGTGGAAGTAATTGTAGATGATATCTAAGTACAATAAAACTCAATAAAAAACTATGCAACCTATCTTGATATCATGCTGAATATTCCAAGAGAACATCAGCTCTATTCTAAACTCAGTAAATGCCACTTTTGGATAAAAAAATTCCACTTATTTTGTCATATCATATCAGTGTTAGGAGTTTCATTAGATCAATATAAAGTGATATCTAGAGTTTCCAAGGATTATCCCAATAATATATTTTATATTTATAGTTTCTTAGGGGTAACATGATTTTAGAGATGCTTAATCTAGGATTTCTCATGTTTTGCAGTGCTGCTTTTGGGATTGACAAAGAAAGGTGTGAAATTCATCTATTCAGGATATTGTGAAGCAGACTTTGAGGAGTTGAAGGGTTATTTACCTTTAGCACTGATAATAATTCTTCCAAATCTAGTATGAAGTTATTCTATATAATATGACACATTAGGTATATGACTTAGAGTTATTCTGATATAGTACAAGAGAGTCATTATGTACGGGTCTCATCAATTGAGGATGCATAGGTAGAATTACCAGACACATGACCTCAAGCTAGCTATTTTTGTTCATGATCTATGATGTTGGAGACACAATATACTTTAATATCATTTTGTGGCTTTAAATGATCACAAAATCCTCAAGTATATATTTAGACATTGAGATCTAAACATTGGACAATACAGGTGGGTTGAGTACTTAAAGTCCTTTGATTTAGAGTGTATTTACACACCTAGTAAAGGTAATGCGGTGGCACATTATCTAAGCCATAATAATTGGACACATGTTTTTCAAGAATCTAGTGGTGAATGAAAGATCATGGAATTATTCTTAGATGTGAACATTGATGTTCAAGAGAACCATAGACAGAATATCCTCTCTCACTTTTCAGTGAATTCTGATCATATAGAATGGGTAAGAATGATGAAACTTTCTAATCCAAGAGGCCTTTTCCTAAGGGAGATCATCTCAGATAATGATACATCTTCAGGATAGATTGGGGATGTGGATGATAATTTAGTATTCCATGGGTATGTATGGGTCCCAGTAGACATCAAAGAGAAAATGATGTGATAATTTCATGCCTCAGAAGGGTGGTTCACCCAAGTGTCACCAAAATTTATCGAGATATATGATTCTAGTATTGGTGGCCAGGTATGAAACATGACATTTCTGACTTCATCACTCAATGTTCTTCCTGTCATCTGGTGAAGGAAGAACACCATAATCTAATAGGAATTTTTCAGCCATTGTCCATTCCAAAGTGGAAATTAGAAGACATTTCAAAAGATTTAATGATAATTTTACCCAGATCACCTTGCGGAAAAGATGAAATGTGGGTGGTCTTTGATCATTTGACAAAGGTCATACACTAATTATCTATGTGTGATAGATTCTCAATAGATGTGAATTGCAAACTATATTTTAGGGATGTTGTACTTCTTAATGGGGATCCTCATTATATAATTTCTAATAGAGATGGTCTTATTACATCATGGATCCATAGGGTTTGGAAAATGATATGGGTATACAGGTTCTTATGAGATTGACCTTTCATCCAAAAAATGATGGATAGAAAGAGCATATGATTCATGTGCTAGAGGACATGATCTGTGCATGTGTCCTTGAATTTGGAGGCATGTTAGAGAAAACCATTCCCCTCATTGAGTTAGCTTATAATAGTAGGTTTCAAGATACAATCGTGATGGATCCTTATGAAGCCTTCTATTTAATTCCTTTCGGATAACCTCTATTCTAGCTATAGGAAGGGGACGTAGCTATTCATGAATGACGTCTCATGTAGGATACTACAGAGCAGATATAGATTATCAAAAAGAGCATCATGACAAATCATTCTAGACAATAGTCATATACCAATAGACACATATGACCTCTCGAGTTCAAGGTCAATGACTGGGATTTCTTGCGAGTCTCACCTAGGTTGGGCCATAGACATATCCCGAGGTAGGGTAAGCTCTCACCGAGGTTTATTGGACCCTTCAAGGTTGTGGAATGGATCAGACCAATGGCTCACCATTTGAGACTTCCTCATAGATATCGGTCAATGTATGATGTATTTAACTTGTCTTAGCTTCACACATATCATATAGACCCATCACATGTTATTCATCATGATGATGTTTAATTGGATGTAGTTTCTTACTTTGAGAAGTATCTAGTTCTTATTGTAGATCAGAGCATGAAGACACTATGAGGCTGGTCAGTTCCTTCGGTATGGGTGCTATGGTAGTGGGACTGAGTACTTGAAGAGAAATGGGAAGGATAAATGAATATAGAAGTTCAATTTCTATAGATCTTTGTTGATGATACCTTTTTACCCTCAGATGGTCATCCCGAGGATGAGTTTCCTTAAGAATGGGAGGTTGTAATGAATCGTCTTTTCTTGAAGGTTCATATCATTTATTATTAAATTAAAAACCATAGATTAATCTTTGTAAACATGAACTATAGACTATGGGAGGTCCTAGATGAATCTGGGGAATTTTTGTTACCCTAAATTTCTGAAAATGGGCTAAAAGACAAGGTCACATGGTTAATAGAAACTATTCAGGCCAATCACACAATTTCCTCTAACTATGTTTGGTGAATCAGAGGAATGATTAGATCTAATCATCTCAAATATTCACATCATTTCTTCAACTATATGGGTCTCTCAAACCCCTAGAACACTCATGGATAGAGACATCCTCTTTCTTGAATGAATATTGACTTCAATATCTTCTTTCATTATTGTGCAATTTTTAGAACTTGGAATTTTTCATTTTTTTTTGATTTTGAGTTATTTATATTTTTTAGGGTTTAGTTATAATAGATCATGGTATACTGTGTGTGTTTTCATAGTCTAGTTTTAATTTTGAATGGAAATTCTAAAATGGGAAAGCTAAAAAATACATTGATTCTTGTAGAAAACTAGGGAATAAATTTATAATGATAATTGTATTTGGAAAAGTGTCTAAAACGTTTTGGATTTAAAATGATAACCTATTTTTGGGAAATTTATTCAATTATATTAGAAATGGGACAGTGTTAATTAATTTCAAAGTTTTAAAGTTTTATTAATAAATCATAATTAAAATCTTTTAAAGGATTTAATCTGAATGTACTTTTAAAATAGATGTTTTTGAAATTGTTGAATTGGTTTAGCTCGATCCTGTTGGTCCAAATGATTGTGGCCCATAACATTGAGTATTGTAGAAGATATGACCACTGTACCATAGGTATTTCATTTTTCTTATATTCTTGGGTGTGGTGGAGGAATCTCTAATAAGGGAAAAAGGAAGTTCTTTGTCAGACCCTATAAGTGGTGGTTGAAAAACTATATTTTTTTCTCCCTAGTTTTTTATAGGATAAAATACTTGGTTTTATATCAGTTTTTTGGGGTAATGTCCTGGAAAAAACGACCAATACTCAAATTTTATTAAAACAAAGTTTACAAAATTTTAAATTACTTGATAATATTACAATATTTTTCATAAAAGTGAATAAGAGTACCTGGGTGGTCTTCACACTAGGCAATTTCTTGATTAAATCCCAAATTGGACAATCCATTAGAAAACATGTTTTCTTCCTAATAAACATGTGTGATGATATAGTTTAGATTAGTAAGAAATCAGTTTCATTCCATCCAACGGGTAGTGATCGAACAAGATAAATTAGTTACACTGTTCTAAATTGCTTGAACGATGGTCGTCGACTCACTTTCAATCCAAAGGTTGTTCCAACCATGAACCATGTAAAATTTTATTTCACAAATAAATCCCATAATCTCAGCTTCAAGGGAGGAGGCAGTGCCATAGTGAAACATTAAGCAACCCAGAATCTATCCGAGATGGTTTTAGAAGACAACGACACACCCTACTAGTCTCAGATTTCCCTTGGAGGCTCCATCTAGGTTGATTTTGATCCATCCAGGGAGAGGAGCTCTCCAGAACACCTCCAGAGTGTGATATGGTTTAAAAAAGTTTCCATTTATTCATAGACATTTCAGGATTCAAAAATCATGCATGGTATTGTGGAAATGAACTTTTTGAATCAAAGAAGATTCTAATTAGGTCATTCACATTGTTTAAAATCCATATGGTAGTCTAACAAGTAATACATCCAGTGAATCCATTGAGGTGATTCACATTTGTTTTCTTACATTGGTTAATATCTTAACTATCATGAATTAAATTTTTGATGTACTTGGAAAATAGGTAGGATTCTGTGTACTGTATGGATGCCTAGTGTGTATTAGCTGCTGTAAGAAGGAAGGATAATGTGTACTAGATGCAGTAGGAATGAAGGATGTTGGGTACTGGCTAGAAGCATGGTGTCTACTATTTGTTTCAGGAAGCCTTCTTGGTACTGGTTGGTTACCGTAGGAAGACTGCTTGGTACTGGTTGGCCTGCTGTGTGTGTATACCAATAGTTCAACTGAACCATTAGTATTAAGTATGTAAGGATGTATACCAATGGTTCAACTAAACCGGTGGTATTTAGTAATCATGTTGTGTATACCAATGTTTCAATTGAACCATTGGTATTAAGGAATACCAACGGTTTAAAGAACCGTTGGTATTAAGTAAATAAGCAGTGTATTCCAACAGTTCAACTGAACCATTGGTATTTAAGCATGTTCTATGGTTTAAACCCATTGGGATAAAGGTATACTAATGGTCGAATACCAATGGTATAAATCTACGCCAATGGTTTCCAACCGTTGGGATATGGATTACCCAGTGGTTCATGTTGAACCATTGGTATATGGAAATTACTATGCCAAAAACCCCAACGGTTCTTAAAACTGTTGGGATAGGTTATCAAAAAGGTTTTGGGGCCTATTCCAACAGTTTCAAACCATTGGTATAATATAATTTTACAGTATTTTAAAAAAATTACTCAATTTTCATTAAAGTTATTTTATGCCTCAAAAATACATTTTCTTAAAAAAGTACTTCTATTTATTTTTCTAGAAAATATTATTATTAATTTAAAGAACTCATATAGATTTTAGTTTATAAAAATAATATCATTTTTAAATCAACATATCAAAATTATGTTAGGGTAAAATTTTATTATTTTTTTGAAACGATTGATTTTCCAGTGAGTAGTGAAATATACCAATTTTTATTGAAAAGTATATATATTTTTATAAATTTAAAAATTTACATTTTATTTTTTTTAGAATAAAAATGAATTATATTATATTATAAATAATTTAAATAGTTTTATTTAAATCAATTTTATTATTGAATTTGTTATTAAAACATTTTTATATGTAAAGGCATTTTTTTTGAAAAACTACTTCTCCTTACATTTAGTGTTTTGATTTTAAATTAAATGATGAAAATTGTAGGTGTTTAATTTTATGAAATGGTTTATATATATGGAATCATATGTTTTATATTTGGTAAATATTACCCTTTCATTTTTGGAAAATATTAATAGTAACCATGGTATAAATTATAACATAGCTAAAGAGTAAATCATTTAAACTAAGGTTAAAATTAAGTAGTAAGGTTATAAATTTTCATCTTTATTAATTTTTTTTCAAAAGAATTTATAGGATTATGAACATTGTCTTTAAATTTATATCTTTAATTGTCAACATTCCATCAAAATGACTAATATAATTTTTAAATCAAATATAGTTATAAAATGTCACTCTCTTAGTTTAAAATATCTATTATGTGTCCACATAGGGACAAAAATAGGCGGTGAAATAATATTAATGGATATTTTCATCAAGATAAATTTATTTTATAAATTTAAATTTATTTATAGTTTTTACGTATTAAATAATTATCTTAAATACCTAGGCAATGCTAATAAATATTTATTTAATTAAGAGAAAAATAAAATAAAAGATATTAAAAATATTAAATATTATATAATTTTAGTGATTTATTGTGTTGCATGAATTTTAATGATTAATATGAAAAACTTGTGATGTTTAAATTAATTATATTGAAACTAAAACTTTTTATTTATGTATTTGAAGTCAAATTAAATAAATCGTGTCAAAATTGACCTTAATGATAATTTATCAAAATAATATTTTATTAAAATATTTTAAAATCATTAATATATTGAAATATGAAAATGTGGATATTATATGGTCTAAAATATTTTCTCTTGTCCATTTATGATCTATTTTTCACTTTATATGTAAATTTATATATTTTAATGACTGAAATATATTTTACTATAGTTAATGTTAAAATAGGTTAACTAAGGGGTTAAATAAGAAGATAAAGTTTAAAAAATCGCAAAACCTATCCAAATTATATTGGTTGCTGATATTTAATATAAATACTCCCCCATGTTTTAATAAATATCGAATTTTAGGTATTTAGTCTAGAGAATGATTTTATTATCATTTAATTTTTTAATAAATTATAAAAGGGCCCCTCACCTCAATTATAAAAGGAGACCCATTCCTTCACATATTAACCCAACTTTGAGAATAATATATCAATAATTACCTAAAGGTTCCTATTATAAACATACTTGTTAATGTTTTTTTGTTATGTTATCCCTAAAATACCAAACATAAGTCCCTTCAGAAAGGATCTAAAGAAGGTCTCCTGAAGAAGTTGTAATTGTCTTACGTGACCTATTGCAATTTATTACTTCCATATTATAAGGATCTTGAATTTATCATAAAAAAATAACATAATTATTATAAATATACTAAAATTTTATTATTATTATGAATCCACCATTACCCACCCTCTTCCCTATCAATTGGGAAGTGAAAGTATCGCACGTGTGTACATATGACTTATCATATCCACATAGTGATGTAATTCATTTCTCCTTACCATATTTTATATACGGGTATATGATGGATTTAATGTATATATATGATAAATATGAAATTATTATACCTCTTTAATTATAATATGACATCTATATTATTACCTTCCATTTTTTGGGAAATGATAACATTGCTTATGCGTAGATGTGGACTACCACATCTTGGTAGCGATGTGATTTGTTTTTCATTTATATTTTACATAGAATGAAATGAAGATGGATTTTATGAATATATGTATATATATATAAATTTATTGTTATATTATATATTATATATTAAATATTATTTAAAGGTTAATTATAATTAAATTTCTTTGGTTCCATCCATCGAAAAGTGAAAATAGCGTTCATGCGTACATACGACCTACTATCTCCATGAACGGTGTAATTCATTTTCTATCTCTAACTTTTATGGATTACTAAATATATATAATATATAGTGAATATATATTATATTTATATCATTTTTATACTTATTAATATTATTTATCATTGATAAAAGTATAAATATTGAGACTACCAAACCCAAACATACCTGAAAAATGTTGTAGTTATTACTTAAAACAATAATTTTTACCAAAGAATTATTAATGAACAGGTGATAAAAGATTATAAGTAAGTTAAATATTGTATTATATAGATTATTATGGTAATATAACAGATTTATAATGAACATATATTTATTATATAATAGTTTCAAACACATACATGGGAAATCATGCCTGAGGTAAGGGTTTACTTCAAAATCTCATTATTATTCTGGATTGATTATACATTTAAGTCTCTACTGGGGTAATATTTTTCATCCATATAAATATATTAAATAAAATGTTTTAAATAATATTTCTATTATATATTAGGTGCTTCGGGGTACAAATACAGTAAACAAACACACACTACATGCACATGCCGGAAAGGCAGGCCAAATAACCCCCAAGAGATAACCTACTCATCAAGCCTTATTTTTTAAATAACTAGCCTATATGCCTAGTGGGAATGAAGACCATTAAATAGACCAAGGTCACACAAAATTTCTTGAGGGCCCAGTGAAGTGTCTACCTATGTCATTCCTACATCATCGAATAACTGTGTCATGCCTATGTCACGGTCTTTCTCTACCATGCCTGCGTTACCGCTTTCCTGTGTCATGCCTACATCACCACCTACCAGAAACAATTCACTCCCACTTGGATTTGAACCTAGGTTTGATTCAGGATTACTCTACATTGATTTATTAATTACATTTATAACAATTTTTTGCATTTTAATAACTAGGTTGAAAGAAATATTCTTTTTGTTTTTCAAATGAGGTACTTTTTAACCTTTTTAAAAAAATGTGAAAGGATTTGTTTTTAAATTATACGGAATTGAAGAATTTTACTGGAATAATGAATAATATTTTATTTTATGATTACTTTACATGTTTACAATGTTCTCTTCATATAAAAGGTTTTCATTTATATTTTAAAAGTTATAAAAATATGAAATTTGAAAGTGAAATAGATATTTTACTAAATAATATTCTAATGATATTTTAAGGTTTTTTCATATATGTAAATATACTTTATTTAATATTATAATTTTCTAATATTATCCTCTTATGATACCATCTAATATATTTTATTGGATGGATTACGATTAGTCTGAGCAGAGATGTACTATTTTGGTACCATTGGATATATTACCCTAAATGGTTTATAATTATGTTAATTGATTGGGTAATTATTACATTTCATATTCAAGTACCAATATGAATTTTTATATTTATTATGGTTAACCCTTTTCATATAAGGAATTCATTAGACTTAATAAGTTATTGTGGCCTGTATATCCCCTAAATGCATCAGTAGGTTCATGATATAAAAGAGTTCGAGTATTGGATGAGGACTTACCCATATATGTAAGATGTTGTAGCATGGTGTCTTAATATAATGTTTCAAATTCTTGTAATTATGCATTCTATCATTATAAACTCATATATTAATTTTCATGTAATTATTTGAATAGTTTTTATATCCGTTGATAAATTTTAGCTTATGTGAGTATTTATGTGGAATTATTTAATTATCATTTAATTCCTTCCATATTATCCATTCCTTATTTAGAATACATTGTATTAATATACTTACTTATCATATGATCTCACATATTTCTGATAATGTTTTTCCCCGAGATAACAAGATTTTTTATGATTAATATGCATGGATATTCTAATGGGAATAGTGATGTTCTCGAAGAAAATACCATGTTGCATTTTATGTTTTCAAATGTAAATGTGAAATTCAAGTATGAATCTAGTTTACCCAAGAAACTAAAATATTTAGTCCTTTGGGATGTGTTTTCTTGTATCTAGGGAAAATTTAATAAAGTAACCACTGGACCTAGTATTCTAGGGTCATGTTCATTAAAGTTGGTATTAGTGATATTTTGGTAGAAACATTGGGAACAAGATTTAGGAAAACCTAGATCAAGTAATGTAACCCTATGACAGAATTTGAGAAAATTCCCAAAAAAAGAAATCCTTTGATTCTAAGACTAGTTATATTTTTTTTTTGAATTTATGTTAATTGTTTCCCTAGTTTCAAAATTATACATGTAATCTAGTGTATTCCATTGTTTAGAAATGTTGACTATTAGAAGGAATGAAATCTCTATCAATGAATGTAATCTATGTAGTGATTTATCTCCTAGTCAAGATAATGAATCTCGGGCTAGATTTGTAGCTTCAAATGAACAAATTATAATTATATTTTGATACATGACTCAGGTTATGACCAATAACCTTTCTTATATGAAGCATACAACTGATCCAAAAAATTGTGTAACAATTTTAGACCGTCATGTGTTAACAACCTCTATCATTTAATGGAACTGAAAATCCATTGTCCTCATAAGAATTTTTAATTTCCTTAAATAATATATTTCTCACTTTAGGAAGTAAAAATAAGATAATGTTGTTATAGAACATTAGCTTATATCAAGGGATTCAGATAAATGGTTGTAGTGGATTCAATACACTAAGGATGAGGAGGAGATAACTAGCATGGAATAGAGGGATTTGACAGAACTTTTCATAGAAAAATATTTTCCACACAAAAAATGAGATAATATGACCATCGAATTCCAAAATCATAGAAAAAAATAAGATGAAAATGTTTTTATGTATGAACATATATTTAAATGGTTAAAAACAATGCTTCAAAGATCTTACATAATCCAAAGAGAAAGATTGGCCATTTATTTTATTATCTTAAACTAATCCTTTGAAGGGAAAAATCACTCAAACATTATCATCATATGATGATATATAATCATGTTATATAAAGATTGGGAAATAACTCTCCAATCCATGTCGTTTTGAAGTAATAGAAGATAATAATATAAAAGAAGAGAAAAAATTGATAAGGGGAAGAAGATAAAGAAGGATTTTCCCACATGTGATAAGTTGTAGACCCTATTACTTATTTAAATTGAATATAAGTTTTCTTAAAGTGTTGAGAGAATGTCCATAAGACCCATGAATTCAAGGGTAAGAAAGTATTCTATAATATTCAGTGTTTCAATTATAAGAATTTGAGACACTACAAAAAATACCCCAATTTTCTGGAGATTATAGCTCAGAAAAAGGAAAGGTATCAAGGTATAACTTATGCTATTAATATAGTTAAAGTGGATTGATTAATGTGATAGTGTATTTGGATTCCATAATTTTTGTGTAGGAGTATTTTATCATGGCAATTACAGTTATAGGAATCATGAAATGTATAAGGATTATGCTGGATTAGTTTTTTTAAGTATTTGAAAATATATTTTCAATAACATCGCTAACAAATAAAATTTACATAGTAAAAAGGTGACAGTTTTAGAGAATACATGAATTGGGGAAAGATAACCCTTAATATTTTCATGATGTTGAGTTAATAATATTTAGTTAATATAAAAATAATAATAACATTTAATAAGAAAATGGGATAGTATTGGTGACTTTCAAAATGGTTGGTGGTTTGATGTCAAATTATTTCATGATGGATTTTACTGTATTTTATAATTTATATTTGATAACATGAGATAAATGGAGAGCTATTACTAGGATGCATGAACGTTTTAATTAATGTTTTATGGTGATTTATGTTATTACCATGTTTTAGGATAATATATTATAATATTTTTTACAAGTTACATAAATAGATAATTTAAGGGGGATTAAAGATTAGGTGATTTTGTTAATTCACTGACCTAAATTTTTAGATTTTGGAGTTTGGGAAGACATATTTTGGAGGAGCCTAATTATTGAATGTATGAAGTTGATATTTGGAAATTATTGAGGTTAAAGAATAATTTCTCATATTGGATATCCTATTCAAAATTTTTTGGTTTTATTAAATTTTTGGAGGTATATGGATAAATTATGGATCATATTATTCATTGAAATATTATTTTAGTGCTTCAGCTTTAAAAAATTCGAATCAAATATCCATTTCCCTACATAAGAGATGAAGTGGAAACTCATCTAAGAAAAACCAAAAGACGAGACTATGATAATGACATGGTATGAAATAAATTAAAATTATTTAATTGAATGATATATCTGGATAGAAAAACAATCCCTTGACTTTAAAAAATAGACCTGAAAAAAACTGTTATCCATTTAATTTTCTTACGGAGAAATCCATGATCTTTTAACCCATAATTGATTTATGGTTTTTTGATGGTTAAATTTCTCATGAAAATTATCTCTATAATTTAATTAGGTAATAAATTTCTCTTCCATGTTCATATTTTCACTTCATAGTGATTTTTTCTTTTTTGAAAAACTAATTTTGTGATGACCTTCATATTTCCCTTTATCTCTTTTTAAGAGGAAGTTTTATTAACCCTATTTATTATCCATGTTTTCCACATAAGTATTTTCAAATATCAAATCCTTTATTACCAAAGGCATTTTCAATTTTTTTTTGGAAAAATATCATTTAAGTGGATAGAATGTAAAACTATAATATTATAAAAGAACTATATGTTCGATAATGTAAAACACATGCAACACCGATGCAAACGAATACCAAAATTTTATTATTTAAATATGATCATTATAACCTAACCGTTGAAATGGAAGGAATTAATAGTATTATATAAATTATGAAATATATGTTATGTAACTACTCAATAAAAATTAATTTATTAACACTTTGGAAATAGGTATTCAAATTCCAAAAAAGGTATTTGGGCTTTAGAAATACGCTTTCTTCAAAAATTATTTTTATTCATTTTTGAAAGAAAATATTATATTTAACTTCTATAAATTATAAAATCTTTATTTTAAAAGAAATATCAGTTTTTAAATCATCATATCAAAATTAACGTAGGGTATAATTTTCATATTTTTTCTGAAAGGATTGATTTTCCAGTAAACAGTGAAAATACAATTTTTATTAAAAACCATATTTTTTTTCAAGAATTGAAAATGTTTAAATTTAATTTGATTTAAATGTAAAATTAGTTATATAATATTATAAAAATTTTAATTAAGTTCTTCATAATCAATTTTATGATTAAATTTGGTATAAAAACTTTTTTATACATAAAAAATCACTTTTATAAGAAACCGGGTTTCAATGCATTTTGCGTTTTTATTTAAAATTATATTATGATACTTTTAGGTATTGAATTTGATAAAATTTATTCAATATTTAAAATTTTAAGGGTAAAATTTATTAAAAAGTCCCATTTTATATTTGTCCAATATGAATAGTAACAGTGGTAAAATTTATCACCTCGGTAAAGGGTAAATCAAGTAAAACTAGGTTAAAATTTAGTGATAAGGTCATAAATTTTCATCGATAATATTATTGTATGTAATTAATTAGAACCATATCTCCATATGATATATACTTAAAATTTTTATGGACACTTTTCTATGAAAATTAAAAATAAAATATTTAAATCAATGAAAGTTACAAAATATCACACTTTTAGTTTTAGATATTTATTTTGTGTCAATATAGGGGAAAAAGTTGTGAATGAATATAAATTTATATTTTTATCATAATAAACTTATTTTATTTTTTTAATTTTTTTATAATTTTAGGTACTATATTGTTACCTTAAATACTTGCGCAACGCTAATGTAGTAGTAATTCAATTATTGAATAATAAAATATATGATACTAAAAATATTAAAAGTTATAATAATTTGAGTGATTTAGAGTATTAAATGAATTTTTAGTTGAAAATTACATATATTAATGTTTAAATTAATTTTAATATAAATTTAGCTTTGTATTGATGTAATTGAAGTCAAATTAAATGAATATTTTCAAAATTGGCATTAATGATTATTTATCAAAATAATATTTTATTAAATTATTTAAAAAATAATTTAAATATTTAAAGAGGAAAATCTGAATAATATATTTTTCAAAATGTTATACCTTATACATTTATGATCCATTATCACCTTATATATAAAATTATATATTTTTAATATTGAAAAAGACGTTACTAAAGTTAATGTTAAAAAAAAGTTAACTAAGGGGTTAAATAAATATATTAGGCTTAAAATGACAAACAAACAATTTAATTTTTTATTATTTGATTTGATTTCGACCATATATTATCACATGTTAAAATCCCAAACCATTTTGAATAATTTTGTCTATAGAATGATTTTATTATATTTTAATCTTTTATGAATTTTGAAAAGTGACCCTCACCTCAATTATAAAAGGACACCCATTCTTTCACAAATTTACACCACTTTGAGCAACCTATAAATACCATAAAATACCCATTACTATTATAAATATCCTTATCTATTTTTGGGTGTTGTTATCCCTAAAAGACTAGCCTTAACTTCCTTAAGCATGGATCTAAAGAAGGTCTCTTCAAAAAGTGATAATTGTCTTACCAGACCACTTTCAATTTCTATTTTCTTATACCTAATCTATGTTTACTGAATTTATCATAAAATAATCACTTCAGTAAAAATATTATTTTTAAATTTTATTATGATTATGTAACCATCATTACACACCCTTTTCCCCATCAAATGGAAACTGAAAGTATCACTCTTGCATATGTATGACTTACCACTTCAACATTGTGATACACTTCATTTTTCATAAAAATAATTTATAGATGGGTATTATAATGTGTTTAATGTTTATATATTATAATTATGAAATTATTATTCATATTTTATGATAACATCATATCTACTTTCTTAACTTCCAATTCATTGGGAAATAATAACATCCCTCATGCATGTGTGTTGTCTACCACCTCTACGAAGTGATGCGATATTTTTTAATTTATATTTTACTTGGATGATAATGAGGATAGATTTTATGAATATATATAATGTATTTGATATAATAATTATTTTATATTATTTTATTTCTTTCGTTCCACTCTCCGAAAAGTGAAAACAACGTTCATGTTTATGTACAACCTACAATCTCCACAAACAGTGTAATTCATTTTCTATATTAAAATTTTAAGAATTAATACAAATATGTATATAATGAATTAATATTATATTTATATATTTAAAAAATTATGGATATTATGTAACCTTTATAAAATAATAATATCCGAAACTAATGAACCAATACATACAAGAAAAACACAATAGTTATAACCCAAAATAGTGATTTTTGACAAATAATTGTTAATAAATGGGTTATAAAATATTATTCGTAAGTAATAAATGTTATTATATATATGATTATGGTTCATCAATCGATTTAAAATTTATATATAATTATTAGAAATGTGTTCAAACACATATAAAAAAATCAGACCTTAGGAAAGAGTTTATTCCACAATCTCATTATTATTTAGGATTTTTTATATTTAAGTCACAACTGATGGAATAAGATTTTTATATGTCCAAATTTTACTTAATTATTTTTAAATAATATTTATACTAATTTATAATGATTTATTAATTGAATTTTTATCCATGTTGTAGTTTTTACAAATTGGTTTGAAAGTAATATTCTTGTTGTTTTCTAAATAAGGTAATTTTTATGTTTTTTACAATATCATGAACAAAATATTTTTTACGGATATGAAATGAATGGATTTTATCAACACCATTAATAATTTTCTTTCTTTTAATATTCCTTTACTATTTTGCAGGTATTTTTTCAAATAAATTTTTTTGTTTATATTTGGGAAGTTTTAAAAATAAGCAATTTCAAAGTGAAAAGGGTATTTTTATAAATAATTTAATAATTATATTTTTGAAGTATTTTTATATTTTTCAAAATAATTCATTGAATATTATGATTTAACAAGTTTGTTCTCTTATGATACAATCTACCATATTTTAATGGATGGTTTAAGATCAGTTTGACTAAGGATATACTATTTTGATATCATTCTCCATATTATTATGGATCGTTTATGATTATTTTTATTGATTATAGTAATTATTAACATTTCATATGATATTTAAATTATGAATATTTATGTTTATTATGATTCCACACTTTTATATGAGGAATTCTTTGGACTTTGTAAGTTATGGTAGGGGCCTACTATATCATTTTGATGCATCGACAGGTCTCATGAGACAAACTAGGTTGTGTATTGGTTGAGGGGTTAACTATTTATTTAATATTTCTTGGAATGAAGCCTCAACAATAAGTTTCAAATTTCCAAAATTATGAACTCTATAATTACGAACTCATTATTTAAGGTCCATTTGATTATTTTAATAGTTTTTATATTTATGTAGATGTTTTGACTCATGTGATTATTTATTTAGGACTATTTTAATATCATTTAGTTCCCACAATATTATTCTTGTGTTATTTATCTTTTGCTGTATGAATACACTAATTTCGAATTTGACCTCACCCGTTTATTTTTTTTGTTTTCTCTAGGATACCAAGAAGTGTTTTATGATTAATACACAAGGATATTATTACAGGGAAATGTTGTTCTCATAGAAATTATAATGTTTTATTTTATGTTTTCAAATATAAATTTGAAATTTAAGTATGTATATATTTCCCCAATATTACTAAACTGTTCAACTACTTTTTATGCGATTAATTATATCTAATGACAATGTGAGGTTTAGGCTATATTGTAGACTGTGATTGGCTAGTGTCATAAGCTATTGTTATTCCACAACATTATAATATATATTCTATTTTCTTGTATGATTGAAGGTACCATGATGAATGATATATATATATATATGAAATATAATTTAATGAAAATTGAATATTTCTATCATATGGTATAATAGGGTTTATATTACAAGGCTATGCATTGAAAAATCATACAGTATGATCATTGTCTTGTAAGCCATTATTATATGATAAGTGTGTATCTTCCTATCCAAGAATCATAAACTATGATTAATTTATAAAGGAAAAAAATATTTATATGGAATCCAAACATTAGTATTTAATACTCATATTAAATCATACAAATAAAATATCATTTAACGATCTATTATATGTGATATAATGTGAGGGAGTTGATATATTCTTGAATACAATTCCTAAAGTGGTCAAAGCATTAAATGATTCACCATAACACATGAGTTAATATATACATTAATATGGAACATACATAAGGATATATAAAGATAATTACCATTCAATGGCAGTGGGATGTATGATTTCTTGAGGATTGGAATCATCTCCATATCACCCAAAGTTCTTTTTCTTTTACTTCCCTTCTGTTCAAGGTGCAAGAATGTTGTAGAGAATTAAAGATCCCATCCATGGGACAGATATTAGTGAATAACCAGTAGATACCTCTATAGGTGGGTTATCTATTCACTAAGAATCTTGTAATCTTCTTCAAATCCATGTGATGGGGATCAAGATAGTGAAATGGATTTTTGGTGAAAGGTAAGAAATTTCAGTATTATTATTCATTTTTATAACTTTTGATTTCATTTATTTTAAGCCTGATGATCTTGGTCTTGGGATTTTGATCATTTCTACATATTTTTGTAAGTGTTCTTACACCCATAATAATCCCACAGGTGGTATTAGAGTGTCCTATGTATTTAGATTTATAAATCATATAAAAAATGAAGAATATGCATATTTTATTATATACCGTATAAGAACCATAAAATATGAATACTTACACTTGGGTTGTAGGTTTAATATCATGAAATATTAAATAACATATCATAGGCTATGACACATTATAAATTTTCAGTTTTTCACACATCATAACTTATGAAATATTATTATCATAAGATATGATTACACCATCTTATATTAAAAATAGAGTACCATATAAAAAATATGATATCCCTGTTTATCATAATATACGATATGGGATATGATATAGAATGGACACATTTTCAATCCAAAATTGTGATATGAAATATAATATAGAATTAATTCACTATTAGTCATAAAATACAATTGATAACATACATTGTTATTTATAAATCATCAATTAAAACAGCCCTCATACCATATTATACAATTATGAATCACAACCTATGACTATTCTTGGAACTTAAAATACGATTGATAGAGAAAAAAATATTTTTATTAAAAAAATTAATCATGAATTGGATTTTATTGTTTTTTAATTGGTTATAAATAAGGGAAAATGGTATTTGGAATATTAATAAATTTGAAATACTTTTTTTAAATTATTTAATTATAAAATGTTTATAAATAATTAAATGTTTAGAGGTATGTAATTTGAAATTCCATTAATAATAAGTGTTAAAATTAAAAAATATTCTTTAAATTTTTATGAAGTACCTTTTATTATGAAAATGGTTTTCAAAACATTTATGAAATTCTTGAATAATAATCTCACAAAATTACAGTACTAGTAAAATCAATATTTTTTACTATTCACAAAAAAATAAATTATTTTTGAAATTATTAAAAATTTAATCATAAGATAATTTTATCATGCCAGATTCAAATATAATATTTATTTTATTAAATCCAAACTCAAAATAAAATTTAATATATAAATAATTCTTATTTTATTGAAAGAATATTTTTTTTGAACATTAAGAATTCTTAATATTATTTAATATTAATTTTTTAATTTAAGAAATTTTAATATATTAGTTTATATATAATAATATTTTAGAATTTTTAAATTTAACCAATTAGGATAAAATTTACAGTACATAACAAAATGGTTCATCAAAAATATAAAACATTATTTTTCTACTAAAACTCTTTAACAAATACCATTAAAATTAAATTATTTATTTTCTAAAATTTAATTTTACCATGCCATTGATTTAAAAATATTTAATAGAATTTTATGTATAAATCGTATAATATTTTAATAATAATATTTATATTTATATGTAATGCATAAATGTATATATATTCATAATATTTAATGTCATATTTTTATTTCATTATGAATTATATTATTTTAAATTTAATAATTATGAAAAAGCTACTTTAATATACCTACCCGATATATATCCTATTACCATATTTGTAATTACCATATTTTCATCGATCGTATTTAAGATGACCCTATTTTGGGTGACATGATTTTATTCCTATATATTTAAACACATGAAATTATTTTTTTTATTCCACTCTCACATTAAAAGACATGGTTCTTATTAAATATTATATATTTTTTATAATGCTTTCTCCTTTCATGGTTATGTTCCTTATTATCGGTTTTGTTTGGATATTGGTGATACTCAAGGTTGATGATTATAAATGGGATTTTCTAGTTGTGAATATTTTACACCATTATTTCTACTTTCCCATATTGATTTACGAACTTTTAATAAATTTATTTTATCATTGGAGAGTAATAGTATATGGTTTTTAATAATTATTTTTGGTTGTTGTAACGTTTCACTTACAAATGAATAAATTCTTGTTAGTTTAATTCTTATCTCATATGATTTATTTCCAATTAAATTTCAATTCCATGATAAAATTAATAATATATAACTTAAAATACTAAATATATGGTTATTAATAATAATATGATTTTTAAAAACATTGGGCATTACAATGGGTGTAGTGGATAACATGGTATAATGAAATATTAAAATAATAAATACTTTGTTATATTGGGTTCCACTTTACATACTTATAAACACCCACCAAACTTTTCATTTATCCTCAAATTTTTTTATTTATTATCTTCCTTTCCCCTCAATGATTCTATTTAATCTCTCTCTCATTAATATTGAAGATTTTTTAGGTGTTTAAGTGTCAACTCTAAGATAAATGGTTAAGTGGAGTAAGGGGTTCCATTACTCTCTTTTTTCATCCCTATTTAAATCCTTTTGTAAAAAAATATTTTAACATTAAATTTACCTTGAGGCTATATTAAAATTGAAAATATATGATCAATAATTTTATCAAACTTAATGGATATATTATTTATTAACTCTCATTATATATTTTCATATGTCATTACCATACCAATTCTAGGGTTTTTTTCTCACTCCCTTTTCAATTACTATTAACATTTCCATTATAGTATTCTTTTCAATCTATAATTTATTTACCTAATATTATTTTAATATTATTTTAATTATTTTAATTATGATATCTTATACATGTGAGACATAATTTCATTCACATTATACTATGTTCACAAGCCATTATAATACAAAAATTATATTAAGTGACATGAAATTGTATATTTTCCTATTATAAAACGACGCATATATATATTAATTATATTTATGGTATTATGTGTTAATTATTTCTAGAATATATAGTTATTATATGTAAGGAAAATGGAAATCTATCTAGTGGAGCCTCTCTTAGGTTCAAAGTGGGTAAAACTCAATTTTGGAATAATGTCACCATTATTATCAAATAATAATAATTTGGAAGTTCATACTTATTTTTTTATATACCTAATTAATATAAAATATTATTGATTAGATTTATCTATTATTATATGGGATTCACCAAAAAATTCTTTGGACTCCTACAATTACAAATTTATGTATTCAATTATCAAAGCACATAGATCATCTCAATCTTTGTATCTTCCCCGCAACTAAAAATCTATATTATTCACTTGATAATGGAAATTATTTTAAAATTTTAAAACCCATATTAATCCTCATAATATTCAAGGGAACTCACCTAGATATCATTATTAAACCATTTACTAGGTAAAATTTTTGATTTATTCATATATGATTTTATTCTACATGGTGTGAAGACCCTATACTTCTTTATAAAAATTCACGGATACTTTCTTAGTTAACAAAATAATTTTATTTATTGATATAATCTTTTTATTTTACTATATATCTATTTATATCATATTATGTTAATTACGTTTCCTTGGTTATTTTTATTGAAGAGTATTCTTTCAGATAGTTAAACAATTATTTTGACAAAGGAAATCCTAAAAAGTCCAATATTTCTATATGGATTATTATTACTTATCCATGTTTATATAATAGTTTCATTTGGAAAAATTATTATTGTCACACCCTAATCTTAATTTTCTCTATTATTTTATTTATTTATTTATTTTATCTTTTCACTTAATTTTTAGGTTGTTTTTCCATGATATTTGGATAAAGAGGGGCTATAGTGAATGGTTTAAGGTTTAGATGCATGATTAGTGTAAATCGTGTGGACTAAATATGAAAAGTATATAGTATAATATCAAGGTGCGGAAAAAGTTGGTAAAAATTTGAGAAAACCATGTGACTAAACCATGCAGTCTTGTTCAGGTGTGTCATGTAAGGGATGCACGGTTGGTCTGTGATTTGGTAAACCTTGTAGACAAACCATGTTGGATGTCCAATTTTATTTGAAACGTGAAATAAAATTTCTAACCATTATAAATTTAACTCGTTTGTGGAATATTTCCTTCCCCATTTGAGCCTTCTGACATGAGGTACCTATTCCCTTTATTTTCCCTCTACCCTTTAGCCATTACATGAAATTTATTATAGATTTGCTGGTGGACCCTTTTGGTAATCCTGTCAATCAACCCTTGATATTCCTAAATGGTATTTTTAGTTCTTCTAGGTTGATGCCAATTTATAAATTTATAAACATGAAACAATAAACACTAAAATACTATGTAGTCTAAGTATTTCATGTCCATGGTTGATTCTTGGAGTACAAGGTTAGAGCATAAAACAATTTAACAGAAAATACCTATCTAATAATTCTATATATCTAAAAATACATGAAAAATGAAAGAGAAAATTAGGATGATAGTTTAATGTTCTTTAAATACAAGAATATTCTATGTAATTAAAAAACCTAGTTTATAAAGTACAAAAGAAATAAATAATAAAATATAGAACATGGGTATTTGGAATTAGATCTTTGTGAATCCAATCATCACGGTAGACACTTTATATTTTCAAAACATCCTAGTTCTCTTGAAAATATACCTTGGTTTATTAAGAGGATAAGTGATCCAAAATCATTTTTAAAATTAGTGATCAAATCACTCTATGGACAATATAGATTCATCCTCAAGACAATGAATTAATAACATCAATCCCTCACTTATCACATAATTTTCTTTCATGAATAAAGATAAAAAGATAGTTGGAAGATAGATTGTAAAACAAAGACCCATATAAATTTCATTTAAAAATAAAACAAATTAATAAAATAAATCCCCGTTTATTATAATAATATAGCACAAAGGTCTACCCTTCATGCTATCCATGAGGGGGTAGAAAAATGAAAACCTATTCTAATAATCAAGAAGTTGTACCAGAACCTAGTAGTAGTCCAATATATCCCCACAATGTTTGATTCTACCCATTTATAGTTTCCAAAACCTCGATATTTATAGTCTTGAAATACCTTGGCCATATATTATTCCTTCACAAAAATTACCTCTTTAATTTATACAAGAGATCCATGATTAACCCCCCTCATTATTCTTTAAAAATATCACTGGATCAAACTATTTCTGAACTTAAACCCATTCAACAAGAGGTTATAATTTATAATTATCCATTTTAGTGGTTTTTTTATACCTCATCACTCACCACATGATTCATTCACTATTGAATGTAGTAGAAAAAATATTTTAGCTATTTTCTCACCATCTTACAATCTTCTTCACACTCCATGCATAAAACACTTTACAAATGCATGAATATGTTTTGTCGGTTGTTTTATCATTATAAAATACTTTTCAACATTGTTTTCTCACTCCAAGTCATTTTTACGATGTTTTAATACATTTTCATCATGTAGCCTTCACGGTGTCCCTATCGATCTCTTGTGGGGTCCTCTATCTTCCTAAGATGTAGAGTGGATTGAAACTGTGCTTTTAGTGGTGATAAAGTAATTATTTAGTGGTGGAAGTGGTGAAGATGAGAGGGGGATGAGGTGAAGTGGTGTAGGGCTATATAGAAGGTTGTTGGTGCAGGTGTTAGATGGAAAATTGTTGTTTTTTAAAGATGAACAGTTTTAATCCTTCCTTTATTCCACATCAGAGTTTCACTTGATTGGTGGAAGCTTAATTATAGTTGACACGATATCTTTACCTTAGAAAAATTATGAGTAGAGATGGTGGACTATTATCAACATCTTATACTATCCCACATGAGAGAGGATATCCATCAGGTTCCCATGTGCACACATAATCCATACGTGACCTTATTCTCCTATCTTCACACATTCATAACTACTCTCCCCTACACTAATCTGTATAGATAATTTTCTATGAATGTCTACTATTTCTTGAGGGATTATCCAATTACAGCTTGGTGCAACTATGTTTCTTTCTCCGAGGTTGAGGGATAACCTTACATTAGACCATTTTTCCACTCTTCATATAATCCATTGTTAAATTCCAAAATCCAAGCAGCCCTGCAAAATAAATTTTTTTTACAAAAATAAAATCCTTTGTTAAAATAATACATTTTTATATTCATTTTATTATATTTTCCAAAAATCATTGACAAATAATATTTAACGAAAAAATTATTAAAAAATATTAATTTGAATAAAATAGCAATTAAATTCAAAAATTAATTAAATTAGATAATAAAAGATGAATACATGAAATGGTCTTATAAAATCCCCAAACACTTAGACTCATAAATTTCCACAGGGATAAAATATCAATATAATTATAAATAATTATCAACTTACCATGATTTAAATATCAATTTCAACAATGTTTATTGATTTTTCAATGGGAAATTAATTTTGAAGCATCACAGAGGAAAACCTCCTTGACCCCCCATTTTTCAAAGAAATAACCTAAAAATTTATTTTAATTTCCCTAGTTTGAAATGAAAATTATTCTCCTTTATTATATTTAAATTTTTTAATTCATCATCAAAGTGAATTCCAATTTCAATTTATCTCACATTTAATTACTTTCACTGATTACTAAAGGTAAAAATATAAATAGAGTTTTCCTCATACCCCAACTACATGTACCTTATCAAGGTATTGAAATACATCTATGATATCCACCCCATAGAGAAAAACACAAATAATTTTGAGGGAATATAATTACGGATCAAATGTCTTTATGTCTTTGGGTAGTTAGTTAACTAATGTAAAAAAATTAAATCCCAAAAAATAGGTTATTCTCTAAGTAAATTTTCATGATAATAAAAAATAGTTCAATAAATATAATCCATTTATAAATTAATATCCTCAGATACCTAAAAAATAAAGAAAAGGTCATGAATAAATAAATAGTGTATAATGATATATATTCACCAAATTATTATTTTTTCTACTTTTAAATTTTTTTCTTCTTTTATTTCCTTTTTATTCATTTTTTTAGAAATTTCACTTAGAAAAAATCTCAAAATCATGACAAAAAAAACCTAACATATTCAAGAAAATAAGTTAAATATTTATAAAAATATCATTTGTTATGTAATGGTGATTTTGACCAACCCAAGAAACAACTATTTTTCCTAAATTATTTTATTTTTTCAAGAGTGATAATAATGATTATAATGGATAAAAAACCTGAACCTTTACCAAATCCCAAGAAACACCCAAATATTCTACGCAAATTAAATTATCCCCTTACACCACTATCAAACCCTTACCAACACTTTAATTAATAAATATCATACAAAATGTAATAGTAGGGTAGGGAATGATAAAATTACCTTTTAATTTCACTATTCCTTATGAAAGGTTATTTATGAATATGCTTGTCTAAAATATGGATAAATATAATTGGTGGGTCAATGGATAAAGGGACTAAAAATAAATTCCTCAATAATATTAAAAGTGATTTTGTACAATCATAGCTTTAATAGTATGTAGAAAAAGTTACGGAAGAAAATATACCTGAGCCTCTAAAGAAATATGCTTAATAAAGAATACATAAATTTCTATTGAATCCTCCGTATAATAAGAACATATGCATGGGATAATAAATCTAGAAAACTTATATTAAAAATAAATAAATTAAGGCATATTTTAGAAATTCAAAACATGAAAGATTTCATAAAATGTTTATTTACAAAATATAACATGTTCCCTCAAACCATGATTTTTGAAATTCATTCTCACATGATTATTTTTAATTAATCATACCTTATTTTAATAACTAAATGTTTCTAGAATAAATATGTAAAATTTGGAATGATAGTTATCATATGTGAGTTGTTTTCTAGATTAAAAATTAGCACATGATAAATGTGCAAGCTGAATTTTTCACTTAAATCAACACATGCAGATTTACAAAATTTAGGGGGGTAATAATCAATAAAGAATTAAAAATCATACATAACATTATGTTACAATATTCCTTTTCCATTATTTATATTTTATTTTATTTAGTTTTCCACCATGGACCTGAAAAAAATAGAATCAAGTGAATATGGAAGTCCATATCATTTGAATATAAAAAATAATTAGGGGAATGAAATTTAAATCATAATATAAAACTATCCAAATTACTAGGGAAAAAATAAAAACTAAATTCATATAAAGAAATAAGAAACATAGGTTTCATCTCAAAAGTGATTTTGGTACTAGTTTTAAGATCATTCTTTATGTTCATTAGTTAATTAAAGCGTGGTATAATGCTATCTATCATAGATTAACCAATTTCAAATTTTTATGGTCATCTCAGTTAGTTCTTATTCTGCTCAATGAAATTAGAATTTGTTCTTTCTTGTGGATAACTCATAGTAGTGAAAACCCCCAAGAATTGATAGAGATGTTCATGGGATATATGTATTTTATAAAAATATTCTTTCTCTTAAAATGTTTTTTTATAAGTTCAGGTTCTTCTATAATCTATTCAAGGGAAATACCCATCCCATTTTCCACTTCAGCATGCTTTCCTATATCTTAAAATTTGTCCTTACTAATAGTAGTTACACTAATATCCTTTTACTAAACTTCTTTTTCATTAATAATTTTCTATTATTATTCTTTCTATTTCTCCTAATAATATACAAGGGTTCTTCCCCTTAGAGATTAATATTCAACTTTATAATAAGAAATAAGGGTTAACTAAATGTAATATTTAGATTATTTAATTTTAGATATTTATTTTATTTCCTCTTTGAAGTGATCTTACACATTGTTTCTTTCCTACACTTCATCTAATTCTTTTTATACAATTTTTTGGAGTTAAAACCTTTCCTAGAATGTTTATTCCATGATTTGAAGGTTTTTTTCTTCTAAATTTAGGTATGGTTTTTTACCCATAATTTTTTTTTCTCCTATCCTTTTAATTATATTTTCTTCTTGAGTATATCAATTTGAAAATAGAAAAATTCAATATTATACATTGTCTAAATTTTTAAATCACAAAAATCTCCTATCCTAGTCCCAATAAATAGAGCTAGAAATTGACATGACCATATGGAATCATTACTTCATATGGGTTGATACAAATTTAGAAATTTATAAACACGAACCACTAAAAAATAAACTACTAAGTAGTATATATATTTTATTCTTGATATATATGCCACAAGGATAAGGATAGAGAATATAATAATTTAATAAAAACTATCTAAACTAATAATGCGACAAAGTTACCACTGGTTAAAAAATAATAATGATGTTGACAGTTGAATTATTAGGAAAGATTAAAAAATTATAGAAAATTATAGATCTTTGTTCATGAAATATGAATTCATTAAATAATGAATTAGTATAGATGCGTTTTTATAATAATATTTAAGTGAACATGATGGTCATGATTAACGCTATCTATCCTAAAATTTTCACAATTTTCATGGTCATATACTTTGGGTAGTTTAGAGGTCATGTGATCCAAAACCATGTGGAATCCTAGTGAGAAACCACATAATGGTCTTGTAGAGATTAATAAACCATTAAATTCACTAAGAATATCACTCCTTTACTTATCTCACAATGGTCTAGTGTGAATAAAGTAAATAAGTGAATTGAGTGATAGAGTGTGCAAAAATGACCAACCAAAACTAAATTAAAAATTAAAATACCTTATCATAATAAAAACCCCTTAATATACTCACCTAGAACAAAATACAACCCCTCATTATAGCCATGATAGGGTTGGAAGATAAAAATCATATTATAGTCACCCAATAATATTACCCTAACCCAAAAATTGTCCAGAAGGACCTCAATAATCATTTAACCCTTTCATAATGAAAAACCCCTCATATTTACAGGATTAAAAACCTTAAATCTCACCTTTATCCTACTCTAAAATATCATCTTCAATTCATCTATGAGAATTATTGTTAAACCTCCTCATTATTCACTATAAATTTCCCTGGATCAAAATATTCATAATCTTAAACCCTACCACCATGGCATTAGGATATTTATTTATCCATTTATTTATTTAACTTTTTTCATGTTACATTAACTGCACTACTATGTTTCATATTGTTTTAGCTATTTCCTCACCATTTCCAACATTAATTTCACTCCAATCAAGTATAAATTGACCACTTCTTGGAATTTTTTAGGGAATTGTAGTCAGTGTTTCAACATATAAAATCACTTTCAACTATGAAAAATCAATCCACTTTTTTTATATTTTATTTCTACCAATTTTAGTTACTAATCCCACCCAATGTACAAATAGAGCACTAGTGGAGGTCCCATGTTCTACTTTTCATTTCTTAGAAGATGGGTTTTAGGAACCTGGTATTCAAGTGGTGAAAATGGAATTATCATATGGTGTTAGTGATTATGATGAGATAATGGAAAGCTATTCTAGTGGAGGGATGTGTTTCAGGAAAGTGATGTGGGTGCAATGGGAAACGTGATCATTGTTTATAATGATAAATTGTTCACACCCTTAAGTTATCCTATATTAGAGTTTTTTATAGTCAGGTGATGATTAATAATTTTTATCATATTATCCACACCCCAGAACTTGTCTATGTGAAGATTATGAACTCTCATTAGCCTCCCATGTTTGCTCACATGTGAAAGAATAACCACCACGCCCCATATTCCTGTGTAATCCATACATGGCCCATTTCTCCTCTCGTCACATTTGCACATCCATACGCCCCTATACCGACCCTCACAAGGGATTGAACATTCACAACTGGTCTTCCCTAGGGGATTGGATGGTTACACCTTGGTTTGGATATGTGTATTTACTTCATATTGAGGTATGACCTAGTATTGTCCTAAATTTTTTCCATTCTTATTAAAAACGTTTTCGAAATTATTTCATCCAAGAACTCCAACAAAACAAATTTATTTCCCAAAATAAAATCCATATTTATAATTATAAATAATTAAATACTTTTTATTTATTTTACTAAAATTCATTTAGAAATATAATTTACCCAAAAATTAATTAAAACAAATAATATTTGGTGAAAATTAACAATTTGATCCACAAATTAATTAAATTAGATATTAAAAAATTTATTTATAAAACGTTCTTATCACATTCCCCTGCATCATTTCCTTATTATTACTGCATGTTCTTACCCTAATATAGTCTCAGAGAAGTGGGTTTTTGTTTGAAATGAAATTAAATTGGGGATTTCTTGTTTTTAGGGTGCCTCAAGGTTATTTTATAGATTCATTTGTCTTGTTGAGGTGATATAACACAATTCTGGTTTAAAGTGATGAATATAAGGTAAGTTTATCTATAACATACCTAATTTTTATTTCATGTATATAAATGATTTATTAAATAAAATTTTACTTAATACAACTGAAAATATAGATAGGTATAGTTCTTTGGGTATTAGTAACATGACATAACAAATTAAAACATGAAGTACACATCTTTATTGAAAAATTATTTTATATGACCACAACATTCCTTCATACTTAGCAATGCATGGGATAACCTGATGACATATATAAGAAACTAGTGAGATATAAATCCTAGTAAGGGAATAAACATGGAATGAAATGAGGAAGATAATACATGTTAGTCAGTAGGCATATCAATGTAGTGTGAAAGAAACATGAACAAAAATGAATGATATAACATGATATTCATAACACGGAAATGTGGAAACAACATACAAAATAATATTAGAATGATCCAAGAATAATAACACATGGATTAAAATGATTAAACCCTCATTTCATATGAATTATCATGGGTAAAACCTAATTTCACAAGGAATATCATGATAATAAACATTACCTAATTTATTTGAGTGCAATCTAGGCACACCCTTTATAAACATTTCATTTCATGTATAAGTGTGCCACATAGATCATATAAAATGGAATCATTAAATATAATAAGTTATTCTATTATAGGGGAATGTGAAATACACAATTTTAATTACCAAATCAATAAGTACAAGATCATAAAGGTGAATACCCTTGAAAAATAAATGGTCATGGTATTCACTACATGATGATTTTTGCATTAAAAAGCGAGGGGCAATTTTGGCAGCATAACGTCGTCAAATAAAAATTCATAAAAAGGCTTGATGAGAGATAAAATGGTATATAATAAGTTATAAATGAAATGGATAGTAAGGGGATCATGTAACATAACATCCTAACATATGAAATGAATTATAGATGAGAAATATAAATGAAATTATTTTATGGAAATGAGAAAATAGAAATCCCTTAATGAATTTCGGCATAACAACAGTATAGGTAAGAGTCTGAATGAGGAGGAATAAATGATAATTCATTCATATAACAAAAAATTAAGAGTATGAAATTGATTATTAAAGGATGAAAAAATAACCAATTGAAATTAAAAAGAATAATTTCAAATAAGGTTCTTAAATTGAAAGGAAGAGAGAATGGTGAGAATCCATTAATTGAATGTGTGATCCCAAAGACTTGGGGTAGGATTCTTAGGAGACCGAGGGAACCTTAGGGGTACTCTATGGAGTTTGGGGACGAGTTTTTTATGTATTCAAAGGGATTCAGTGAAGATAAATGGGATATTGGGTGGTTTATATAGGAAACGATGTGGATTTCTTTATTATTTTTGTTTTGGACACTGCACAATAAAATATTCAGAACCAAAAACCATCCATTTCTTTTTTCCAATGGTTTCTGGAAACCTGGAGTGGAATAAAGTTTTTTATAAATCTAGGGACCGAATATACTTAAATATTTCCCCTCCTTATGTGGAGGTGAGTCACACTTTCAAGGAAATAATTTTAAAATCTTTAAATATTTTATATGTCTTTGAGGATTCACTATGGATTTTTAAAATTAATTAAATAAACAAAAAATTACATTATTGTAAAGTAAAAACTTATATTTGGACTAATATACCATTTATAGTTTTTTATTACACCACTATTGGGTCATTATGATGTCATAAATCACATTATATATTTATTCGATATTTAATTTTTACCTAAATATTTTACTGTCTTAGAAAATTATGAACAAATCAATATTGGATAATTGAGAAATCCTAATCCCAAAAAAAATATTATTTTTATCTAAATAATATTATAAATATGTGAATTTTAAATTTTAAAATAAAATCTGATATTTATTGAAAATTTATGGGTTTTGAAAAAAAATGTTTTCAAACCATAATAAAAATTACATTTGACATCATAATAATTATATGATAATTTAAATTTAACAATATTATTTTAATAATATTATTTTATTAAAATATTATCTAATTTAAATATCCATTAATTTGTCAAAAATATATTTATTAATTGAATTTGAATATTAACCAAAAAATACTATTTGTGCTTCCAAAATCATTTTCAAAGTAACAACAATAGAATAAATGTATGTTCATTATTCTATAATAAAACAATGCACATAATCATAATTCTTGGGTCTTGTTACATATCACTTTATGGAACCAGCATATTCCTAATGAGTAAGGTGTGCGATGGCAGGGCTTTCAAGGGGCGATTCGGTAAACATGGATGGGATGTGATCTTGATTAGCTTGAACTTCTCCCTTAAATAGTTTCCATCATGATTAAGTTATTGGATATCATATTGGTATTAGTCTGAGCAAAATCCCAAAAATTATATCTCCCTCATAAGTTCCAAAAAATGGACTATATAGTGTACAATACTACTAGTTTGGGCCATCAATTCCAAAAGGATTTGTTAAAACCCAATATTTATACTACTCATGTGATCACTATTCAACAAAAATATTATCAATGGTAAGCATACTTAATGGTCATTTAAATACAATTTTTTATTATAAATAAAAATGATTTCATATGGTTTCTATATCCATAAGATATATAATTAAATGAAAGGGAATTTTATTCATAAATTTTTAGGTCGTTACATTCTCAATGATTTAGAATTTAAAAATAGAACCATAATTTCTTGTTGTGTTTGAATGAATTATTTATGTTTTATATAAATTATATCAAGTATAAAAAGTAAATTTTTATAAAGTAAAATTGAATATATTTAAATTCTAATTAATTAAAGGAGAATTTATCTTTTGTTTTAAGGGATAAATCTATTTTTAGTATTCCATTTACACTTAGTGTTTAGTTAAATTCCCAAATATATCTTCTAAAGAATTTTATCAAGCTAATTGAAATGGTTTTTTTAAAACTAACATTTCTATTCTGGTGTGTGTTTGGGATATTTAAAAACTCTTATATACACTTTAATTATTTGAGTTTATTAATGATGTTTATATTATTTTTTTCAAAGATGTTTTTTTCTAATTTATTTTCTAAATAATTCTATAAAGGACCCTTTAGATCCTTATAAAATGATTTACTACAGGATTTACCCTTGAAACATTCCTCTTCATGTATTTTAAAACATTATTGAAAATAAAATTTTATGATTTGTTTTCCCCTATAGAAGGATGTTCATATTATTTATATATCTATAATTATAAATGGTTGTTATATGAAGGGAGTTCAGTGTTCAGGGTTATATTTTTTTTATTGATATGATTTTTTATTTGTGATAATTTAGTTGGTTCACCTTGATTTATATTCCATGGGAAACATTTGGTAGGTTGGTGGGAAGTATAGGTACACATACTTCACTTGTTTAGTGTAATTCTATTACTAGTGGCCCCAACTATAACTTTTCTATTATTGGGGGGGGGGTATTTTACCCTGAGATAGGCCATATAGGTTAATACTATGTGTTTGGGTAGGTTTTTTTTTATATATAATAAGTATATATTGGTTTAGTGTTTTATTTTTATAATATTTTTCATAAATCTCCTAGGTTCCATTGATGTTGCTCGTGATTCCATTGTTTGTTAGTTATTATTTCATGCTAATATATCTTGGTTTCTCTATAAAATATTTTAAAAATATTTTTATTTTCTTATAAAATTATTTATATTTAAACTATATAAATATCTTCTTTACTTGGATAAAATCTATCTTCTCACATGTAAATTATTTTTTCAATGGAAATTTAATTAATATGTTTAAAAAAATTAATTTTTTATAATTATATTTAAATTTTGAATGAAATGGATTTATTTTTAAAGTTTATTCATGTGATATTGAGGTATACCTATTACTAATTTTGAACTCATTCCTATTATATTATAAGTATATCCAAGTTTCACTAGTAGGAATACATTGATTTTTAGTTAGGGTTTGGGTGCGACAGAGGTTCCAAGAAATAGTAATGTTGGATTGACATATAGAGGCAGTTGGGTTGAGTTTTTTATATTTAGCTTGATTTAATTTATTGTATGTATCTTATTCTTTATATCCATTTTACTTTATATTCTTTATATTATATCCATTCATATTTTAGTTTAATTTTATTACGTTTTATCAATTTACTATCTTAGTTTATCGTTAAGTGATAAATATCCTCAAGTGTTATGTTTGGTTTTTGTTTAATTTTAAAACTATTTGTTCCCTAGGCATGGCCTTCTAAGGTAAGGAATGATAATTATAGATATCAATGTGGAAATATTTTTTTGTTTTATTTATTTATTTGGATGAATAATTACCATTAGATTACAATTTATGCATTGAAATTACATTCCATGCAATATTCATTAGGAACACCCTTCAGGCCATATCATAGGATTACCTAGGTTCCTGTTTCACATGTGGAAAAGGATGGTCGATGAAAAAATGGCATCATAACACCCTTATTATTTTGTTAGTCGTGCTTTATATATCTTATTAAAAGTCAAGATAAATAACATTATTAAGTGATTTGTCACAACCTTTTATGATGAAAAAAATCTTTTTCCTTGGTTGTGCATGTTACATGGGTCTTGAACTCATGCTTGGTTATCGACGTTTTCCATGGTTTTTTGTCCATATTTAAATATTTCTATGATTTAATGATAATTTATTAGGTTTCTATGAAATTTTATGTTTCAAATTTAACTTCGAGAATGGATCTAGGGTTTTATGGATAATTTTAATGGTCTATAAAATCATACGTAGACCATAAAAATAAATTTATATATCTTCTAGTGGACTTTTGATAGAAGTTTCACAGTTGTTCACATCCTTCCACCTACACATGCACTATTTTAAATTTTACATTTTTATGAATATTGATATTTATGAGTATTTTGAGTCCATTAATTATCTTTTATAGTTTATTTTTTATGTATTGATATTTTTTTGGGGTTTTAATGTTTTTTGGGTCAAATCAATTTGGATGTTGGGATGAAATACTCTGTATTTTTTTAAATAGTTATAATTTTATACACTAAGAAATAGTATTCAAATGGTTTGGATTTGGTGTAAAGAAAGTTGAGGAACATTTTATAAATTATGAAGGGAGTTTTTTATTATATTTGTAGAATTTTCATGTGATATTTTATAAAAAATTCATATTTTTGTTTTGAAAAGCTTTAAATTTAATATAAATTAAAATAAATTAGTATAGATTTAATAAAATGTTTTAGTTTATATTGGATTTTATTATGGGAAAATGATTTTCAAAAGATGATTAAAGTGATTTCCTAATATTTTTTGGAAACTTTAATATGTCATAAATTTTTAATGAAAAGATGTTTGTATAGATTTCTCATGATATTTTTGAGATTGACCCTTGTTAGTATTTAGTTTTGATAAAGTTTGACTCTTGATTTTGATTTTGATTTTGATTTTGTTCATGTTTCTTTATTATTTCAAAGAATTTACTTATCAATTATTAAAAGATTTATGATAGGGAGATACAGGTGGTTCACCATATATAAACCCTCTGGGTTGACTAGGTTATGTTAGTGATATTATTAAAATGTTATCTTGTTTTTTCATCGACTTTTTCCAAGAGTGTGCTCTTACAATGTCATCCATATAGAAAAGATTATCATAAAAAGTCTTCTTGTTATAAATATCCTAACACTTTTTAGGCCTATGGATATTTAGATTATATAAGAAAATTTTATCCAGGATTTTATTATATAATAAGTATATGTAGATCTACCACTTCTAATGATCCCTATGTTTAATTTTCCAAACCTAACCTTGATGTAGAAATTGTTTTATGTTTTCAAGATCTATTAAATTTAATTTTGTTTAATTTATGATGATGGTGTCATATTATGATTAATTTATTATTTTAATATCTATTCTTGAAATTATTAGTTTTATTAATTGATTTTACCTTGGTATTGTATGAATATAGTTAAATGAATTTTCATATCGAGTTCATTTTTTTGAATCCTTTATTTATTATTAATTCTAAAGAAGTTTTGATTTTTGAGAATTTTGAATATGTGGGGAGCACTTAATATAGTGGATGGACCACCATTTTAGAACATCTCATGATGTATGACAATATTTATTGCAGTTTAATTAATATAATATAGTAAAAAAATCATATATAATTTAAGTTTTATTTGAGGTTTCTTGGTTCCCTTTCTCCTATGGGTGAATAATAATGGCTTCTACTTGGGCCTAAGCTTTATTTTTTACCACCAACCCAATCTTCATATAGGAATATTGTTGGTTATTTAATATTCTTATTAAATATGGAAAGGTATCTATTTTTTTTGTTTGTTTAATCATAAATTTATGGTGTTTCTTGAGTTTAGGATCATACCAGGTTAATTAAAACCTTTCTTTTGGTTTCCTTAGTAATTGATTCTTTGTTGTCTAGAACCATTATATGATATAAAATGGTTGTTTTCTATGGAAACCCATGTGTTTCAGTATTTAGTACTTATAGAATATTAAAATTTTGTATTGGTAATTGTTTTATTGATAATAGTCATTATCGATTTCTCTTTTTCAATCTTGAGAGTTGTGCCTTTTTTGATAATGGAAAATTTCATTCTTTTCTTTGATAAAACATTTTCTATTAAAAATTTTAGGGAATAAAGTGTTATAGTGGGGGAAATTTTCTCACACTGACTATCATTTCTCATATTATTTTATTTACTTATAGTTTAAAAAAATCCCTAGGTTTTAGAATATTTTCCCATAAAGTTAGGTAAAAGAGAGGTTATGGTGGTTGTTTCATGGTTTGGTAACATAGTTAGAGAAAATAATGTATCATAACCATAAAAAGTATATAATTTATTATAGTGGTTCTCACGAGGGTTTTTAACTCTTTGGAAAATCATACGACCAAACCATGAAGACATATCTAGGTGTATCTTGTAACGGATACACATTTGGGGCGTAGTTTGGTAATTTGTGTAGCTAAATCACATAGGCAATTCATTTTTAATAAAAATGGGAAATAATATTTCTAACCTTATCAAATTTTAACCATTTTATGTCTCCTTACTTCCCAATTTGAGTTTTACAAATAGAGGTCTCAAATTTATTTTACTTCTTCCATTTATATATTTTATAAGATTTCATCAAAATTTGAGAGTGGTTCTTCAAGGTTATATCCCCTAGATCACTTCCTCCATTTGTGTACTTTTTCTTAATCCCTTATCAATCCATAATATGGTCTTGTAGAACTATTGTTCCTGAAACTCAAATTTTAATTGATGCCTTCTCTTTTTTAAGCATCCTCTTGGCTTTTTTGTGTTTCCATGGTCTTTTTTAGGAGTGATAAAATCATTATTGGTTAAATAGGTGAATATGATAAAGCTTTATTTGTGATTGAGACTTCATAATTACAACTATGATTTCTTGTTGGGTTTTAATAGAAGAATTAAGTGTTTTAAAAATGATATCAATCATATCTAATAATTTTTTTAAAAAGGAATCATTTTTTTTAATTTATTTGAAAGAAAATAGCATTTCTATTTTACATTGAGGTTTAAATCTATTTTTGGTTATCCATGAACACCTACAATTTGATTAAATTTATGAATGGAAATTCTATGGAAATTTCTCAAAATAAGGATAATATTTTGTTTTAAAAAATATGGTTTTGGGTTTTCATTCAAAATACAGGTGTCTAGGTTCTTTAAAAATTGTTATATACTCTTGAATTTTTTTATTTGATTAATGATGTTTATATTATTTTCTTTTAATGATTTCTAAAGTCTTTATTTTTAAATAATATAACTACAACCATTTTGTATCCTTCTAAAATTATTTATAAAGGTGTTACCCTTGAAACATACCCCTACATGTGTTGTGAAAATTTATGAAAATTGAAATGATATGATGTGTTTTCTCCTTTACTAGGATGTTTATATTTCTTATTTGTACTTGATGATAAAGGGATGTTTCTATGATGGGTGTTCAAAGGTGAGGGTGATATTTATTTTTTATTGATATGATTATTTACCTCAGAAAATTTCTATCCCTCACATCCATTTATTTATCATGATCAACCATTTGAATCTTGGTGGGAAGTCACGATAGACATAATAAACCAATTTAGTATCATTTCATAGCTGGTGGCCCCAAGTATTACATTTCTCTAATTGGGGGGGTATTTTATATTGTTTATACTAGCTATTGTTATACCATGTTTTAAGGTAGGTTGTTTGACATCTATAACTCTCCTATATTGATCCAGTGTTAGTATTTTAATATATTTTCTTTATATATCCTAGGTTACCATGATTATGTTCATGATTTCATTGTATATTTGTTATTTTTTCATTTTAATTCATCCTTTATTCTCTAAAAACTAATCCTAAACCTATTTTCCATTCATCATAATATGGCACTTCTTTAAAAGGATTAAATATATTTTTTTCGTAAAAAAATCCATATAATCATATCTAAAGGATTGTTTTCATAGGAAATTAAATTCAAATATCTTTAAAAGGAAATTTAAAATATAATTTTACATGTATTTAAATATATCATTAAATAAATTTATTTTTAAAGGTTATAGGCGGGGTGTGGGGAGGATACCCAATGAGCATTTTCTCTGATAGAAAACATATTTCACATCTATATAGGTTCTTATTGGGGGTGAATGTTAATATTAATTACTATTCTGGGTGTGGTGGAGGTGCCCATCCATGGTTATGTTTTCTTAAAAACATAATGATTGTTTGGCAGAGTCCTTTCATATTTCTCTTGATTTCATCCATCGTATGTATCAACTAATTCATATCCCTTTTCCTTTATCATATTTATATGACATCCTTCCATATTTTAGATTCAACATATCATTTTAGATTTTTTTTATTTTGGTTTATTATTAAGTGATATATATTTTCATGTGGTATGTTTTATTTTTATTTAATTTTAAAACTATTTATTCCGTTGGCATTTCCTTCCAATGTTTAGAATGTTCAATCATGATTTTTGGGTGGAAGTATTTTATTTTTTTTAAATTATTTATTAGGAGAAATAATTACCATTAGAGTAAATTAGATTCCTTGGAACTTCTTTCTAGCCCATGGGCATTAAGAATAAACTTCATGCCAGATCATAAGCCAAATTGGGTTCTCAGATTAGGGGTGGATCCAGTTGTCTCATGAAAGTTAATGTATTTCTTTAATATTATCTTTATATTATGAATACATTAGACTTATTATGTGATTGGTTTGGATTATAATATATACCCCTGTTGATACTCCTTTTCGTCACATTGTCTAAAATAATGGAAAGGGAAATGACTTAGAAAAAATTAATTCATCCTTTGAAGAAAACATCAAAAATCAACAAAGGAATGAACAAGGATTCAAATGCACATCCACCCCGAAAGTTCCCTTACTGCCGCACAAGTACACTTGTGTGCCGCCTAATGGTCACACAAGTGACTTGAGCCCCCTCTTTGAAAACCGCCCAGGGTCTTCATCAGCCTATAAATAAACCATGTGGGACCCCCATTTTGAGAGGAATTTTTCCAGAATTCAGATACAGAGCTCTGAATGCCCAAGTATCTTCTTCAAGTCTTCCGAACACTTCTAAGGTAATTCTTTACCTAGAATGGGAAGTCTAAACAAGATGAATATGGTCTAAGTATTAGAAATCACTAACACTTGCATGCCAAAATGTTTTTCCCTTAAGGGAAATGGACACACTTGCGTACCTCCTTACCTATTCATTAAAACTTGTGCGCCACTATTCTGGAAGTACCTCAGGATAATTCTAAAGGATTTGATGAAGGATCTCCCAAGTATGACCCTACTGGTTCACAGTTGCACAAGTACCCATGTGCCGCATAGGTATACCTGTGCGACTAGGACTTGCGCGCCCACACAGTACCTGTGTGCCTCTCTGGACTTGTGCGCCCCTCTCTTTTTGAGTTCCCTTCCTGCCCATTTCACCCATCTTATGCCATTCCACATCTCCTATTCAAGATTCAGTCTTCAAGACACTCTATAAAGCCATTTATGGCATGTTTTCTTGATTGATTTCCTTATCTAAAAGGAGTTCTGGGGTAGATCTCTCAAAACATAATGATTTTCACATCTTTATGTCACTAAAGTTAGAGAGTTCATTCATTCAACCTCATCCTTTAAGATGAGAGAATCCTTAACCCGAGCCTCCTTTTCAGTAGTAAGACCCAGTCCAAATCCTCATTAATTTGGGCATCCTCCTTAAGAGTAATCCCCAAGTCCTCTTTAATATGGACCTCCATTTCAGGAGTAATCCCCATGTCCCATAACCTGGGATTCCTTTTTAGGAATAATCCCCATTCTCAAATATGGGCATCCTCTTTAGGAGTAAGCCCCAAGTCCCTTAATTTTCAAATCCATTTATCCTGGGCCTCCTCCTTAGGAAGAAGCCCCAGTATTAATTTCTCTTAACCATTCATAATTCCTTTTGATCTGGGCTTCCTTCTCAGGAGTAAAACCCAATCATAATTCCCATCATAACTTGGGCATCTTCCTTAGGAGTAAGCCCCAATATTAGAGTATCCAAATCTCCATGAAGCACATATACATTTATGAAGCCTGTTTATGGATTTATTCCTTGAAGTAAATCTTAATCTTTATCTATTTGTTCAGTCATACATACATAGGCCCCACATCATTGCATCTTTCGTGGCACAATTATCTGGTTTCACCAATACCTCTTGTTTCTCACATTGAGCATGACTCACATGAGATTAGAGTGTAAAAGTAATCATGACATCTTTTGTTGAGCCATCAATCATGCATAAACAACAAACTCCCTTAATCGAACTACGTGGGTTCTAATTCCTTTTCCAAAATAAAGGATACGTAGGTAGAACATCAGCGGGTAAAATTCCAACTCTGAAATAATCCATGTCCTTCTGAATGTCAATAAACTTCAAGTACCCCACTGAGTATCTTTAAAACCAATATGGTCATCATAATGACCAAGAGAATTTTATGTACTGAAGGATACCATCGACTAAGAACCTCGAATACATATAAATGAATCTCTAAATTTCCTACATATCAATCATAGATTGTCAGATCTAAAGGAAAGCTCATTTTATACTTGGTAATATAATAAGGATTCACAAACATAACTTAAATCAATAAAGAGAGTCCTGGAGTAGAAAATAATTCCCCTCAAAAAGGTGTGATGAGTCCAACTTCCCATCCTCTCGACCAATGAAAATTCCTAAGCTTCATCAGTCCACAACTAATGAGTGCCTACCTTTAGAAATTATGTCTAAATGGATATGGAATCATTGGATGTTCTCAGTTCTATGAACAAACACGTTAGAAACTGATTGGAATGTTTGAATCTTTAATAAACGGGGTCATCCCCAATTCCAGAGGAAACAAAAAATGGTGAACCCAACGTGAATAATTAACCAAGTTAAAATGATTCTTTGTTTATTTATTAGGCCCCTTTTTAAACTCAATGAGAGGGCCAACAAAGCAATCAATGACATATTTTCTCATCCAAAATATATAGTGGCCAGACTTATCTTGATTATATCTGTTATATCAAACAGGCACTCCTTTTCCAAGATCTTATGCATTTCTAGAATGGCTTCTCCTAAGTTCACATCCGTGAATACGTCTGTTGTGAAAACCTTTTCTGTGAATTCCACTACTGCTACTCCTGCAGGATCAACGTCCGCTCTGAGGATGATATCACCTAATCAGCATCTTCAATGTTGGGTATCAAATGCGCTGGTTAAGGAGTACCATCAAAACATTACTATTCCGACTCTGGAGGCTGCTCGAAAAGACCTCCAAGTCAATAATTCAACCTGGTCGTCCAGACAATGACAGCCAACGATCAAGAAGCAAGTGGTCCTAACCACCGTCTCCAACCGTTTTGGGTCATTATCCCCGAGATTCAATCACCATTCACTCCCATACTCTGGGGAGGTGAATGAGATGGTCCCTCAGGGCCTTAATTCAAGGAACCTGGAGTCCTTCCCGAGGGCTCCCATCAACAATCGCCGCCAGACTCATGCGGCAGTGCACCCCCAACATGATGAGGGTATCGGATCCATGCATTCGGCTCAGGTTCCTCGAACCCGAGCAGGCAAGACGAATCGCCTGAGGCGAAATCTGGTCAATAGTGAGCATGTTATCATCTCTGACATCTCTGGAGAAGTCCACCATCCTAACTTAGTGGAAAGCAACGAGAGGGCACATACACCCGTCCGTTTTAATTCTGATGCCCAGCAAGAATCGTCTGGCAGCATCACGCTAATCCCTCCAGGCAATTCTGGATGATTATTATAGGCAGGAACATACACCTGTTTATATGTCATCAGCTAGTCAGCAGGCTCGTCAAACTACATATGATGGATCTTTTCAACCACGTTCGGAAAAGTACAATCAGCAGGGACATACACCTGCTCGTATTGATCAAGCCTACCAATAGTCTCGCTTGGTAGCACTCGGAGAAGTTAGTCGGAAAGCTCTAGTGACAAATAGGAGGCAGACTCAACTCTCTGCCCCCACACTTGAGTACTGTCAGGTTTCACTGACAGGAAAATGAGGACAATAGCAGGCACACATACCTACTCAAAGCATGGAATGGACATATATCCCCATTCCAGCAGCTGAAGTCACCAATCACATTCAGTCAATGGTGAAAGAGAAGAAGCAAATCCCTGCTCATATTCTAGATGCTTGCTAGGATATTATAATAGCTTCAGCAGCATCTCAGGGAAAGACACATAAATCTATTCCTACTAGTGGAGTGACACATCAACATTTCACTCTGGAACATACACACACATCTGTTCCATTCCAAGAGAGTTGTGGGGCATACTCCCCCATATCATATGGACAACCAAGTCAAGCACATACACTTGATTTGATTGGATATCGTCAGCCTAACCTATCCATCTCTCCTGATCAGGCACATACACCTCCTCAGAGTAGCCACTTTCGTCAAAAAGTGGTTTCCACGGTGAGTTTGAAGGCGTCTAAGAAGAATACCCTCCCAGCACAGCCAAGAGATCAAGATCCAATCTATAACAAGGTCGTGCTAGATTCTGGAGTTCTTGTATCCCTTATAAAGTTATCTATTGGAATCCAAGATTCTACTCCCTCAGTTCCCAGTAGTGGGAACATTAATTCCAAAGGTCTTCAACAGATACTTCCTCATGAAGGCTTGCTTCATGATAATTCGGTCAATATTGAAGTTTGATCTTTAGATGAGAGCTAAAATAACCCTCTGTGTGGCCAGAAGACCAAGGAGCAAGAGATTTCATCTTTTGCTATAACCCACCATGGTGGTCCTCCCCATGATGATGAATTTCGCTGTGAAATTACTGTCCGTAGTAGTGATGAACATTTCCCGGAAATTTCTCCAGTGGACAATGTAGTGCTGAGAAATCCCTCTTATCTCGAGGCACATAAAAATGTGAAACCAGTCATGTCTGATGCTTCATCACTAGCAGGTGAAATAATTTATCAATAAGAAGATAGCCCAGGGTGTATGTCATTCTCCGAACCACCGCTAAGTCATGCATCTTCTAGTTTGATCAGTGATTTATCTACCAATCTTGTTGAATCTGACGAAGAAACAAGGAAACACCAGCTCTATTCAAATCAGGTAGAAGAATCTTCATTGAATGATAATGAGGAAATGCTGAACATGAGAAAAAAACTGGAGAATGGTGAAGTGCTAGTTATGTTTTGGCCTCTGGATGAATCTCAGTATGACATTCCAGAGATGTTGACGGAAGATGAAATTCATGATATTCGTCTTAACAGATGGAAAAATATTTGTCAGTTGAAAAAGAAAGTATTATCTTATGATGAATATGAAAATCATCTTAAGATAATAGAAGGGTTACAATGTCAGATTGATTTGGAATCTCTATCAGTATCTCAACATCTGAAGGTTGAAAAGAAGCAGAGATCCCTTCAACGTTCATGCCTTGGCGCACTAAGAAGATTGCACCAGTTAATTGCCAATGCCCCATATGGTATTCATGCAAGATCATGGGGTGTTCAAGGAGCACTACATTTCACTGTACTCTCCAATCAGCAAAGCCCGCCGAAAGTGGTCTCATGCAATGTTATTTCCCATGGTCGGCCACAGTCAATGGGTTTTGTTTGTAATCAAAATCTTGCCTAAGAATATGCCTCAACTAGTTCTTCTCAATATCACGAATAAAGAGAAAAAGTTGTTGAATTACTCCTGCATCAAGAAAACGAGAATATTGAATATGCCTCTGTATGGAGCAAGCACACCATCAAGTAACAGAAGTGTCAGAAATCATCCAACGGTCTTTTAAATCGGGTGATAAAAGTGGATATCGATTGATGAATTCAGCTAATTTCCAGACTAAGGTCCGCAAGATCAGGATATATTTTAAGAAATTCTCCGAAATAACATGTCAAGAGCCACCCTAGCTTTCCAGACTGGGGACTCTTTTAACCCAACCCTCAGAATCAACAAATAGGATTCAAGGAGTTGAGAAAAGGCAGAAGGAACAGCCCCAGTCCACCGGACTGGGGACTTTTTCAAATCATCAATCCCCTCCTCCGAAAAGTCGGTCTTCTCTCAATTGGGGAAGAAGCCCCAAGAGGAACGAAGATCCAAATTATCAAGAGATTCTCTCCAAATTACGGTTCTCCAAGAAGCTCATGAGGGATCGAATCAAAAAAAGGCAATGTATCATCATAGACATGGAAGAAGACAATATCATAGAAATGCTGATAGAATGGATGTGATGTGTTATGCATCAATTAATGTCATCAATTCCGTTGTTGTTGATCCACCAGATGAGGCTCACTCAGGGGACTCAGATAAAGAAGTTCCTACTCCAAATGTTGTACGCACAGACACAAATGAAAAAGGTGTGCATACAAGAAATCAAGGGATTACCCAGAATCCAGGTAATCCTTCAAGTAACCCACTTACCCCGCTCCTAAAGGGAGATAACAAGGGGAAAAGAAAGAATCAGGTTACATAACTTTCCTCTGGAGAAGGCCAATCGCTCTCACTAGAGTAGAGATTTGCACAACAGGATGAATAAATGAAAGAATTGAGGAGGATGAATGCAGAATTATTTAAAGGTAGTCTTTCTCCTAAGCGTGCTGGAGTCAGTTAGCCAAGGTAGTTTGTTGCAGTTACTGAGATAGATCAAGAATATACTCCTCTATTATTACACCCTCATAGGTATAATCCTACGGGTCAAGTGAAACAACAATTGGTGGTGGTACCATCAGTTGTAGTACCAGCCACCACATCTGTACCAGCTCCAGTCATTGCACCTACCCAAGTCCAAGTTCAACCAGATGTTTCTCAAAAGTTAATAAATATCATTGAGTCATTAACAGCTCGGTTATATACTATGGAAGGGAAGCGTGCATAGGTTGAACTAGAAAAGAGAGCTTACCCTGAATGGGTAGATTCAGTCCTTCCCCCATCAAGTTTCGAGAACCCTGTATTCCCTATTTTCAATGGATCAGGTGATCCTGAATAGAATTTGACACATTACGTTTCTTGTTGCGATCCTATGATGGGGACTCCCGAACAGAAAGAAGCAGTGAAACTCAGATGCTTCATGCGAACCTTACAAGGAGCAGCTTTTGTTTGGTACACAAGCTTTCAATGTCAGTCAATTACTGGGTGGAAAGATCTTCGCCAAAAATTCCTTCTTCAATTCAGCTCAACATTTCCAAAGACAACGGTTTTTGATCTTAAAAACTGTAAGAAAATGGAGAATGAAAGGGTCTAAGATTTCATTTCTCGTTGGAAGGGATTAACATATTCCCTAAGCTTAGAACTCCCTTAGGAAGAACTATTACCAATCTGTGTGGAAAATCTGCGTGACGAATTATGCACGCCGCTGATCCCTGTGAAATATACAGGAGGGTTTCGAGACCTTACTTCAATCGCTCAACAGATTTAAGATTCTTTTATAAAGACTAAGGATAAGGCTCGTATAATTCAATCAGTTCTAGGAAGAAGAAAGGGAAAAGTAGAGACTGCTACAGTTATGCTTAAACAAGCACCCGTACCTACTTCTACTTCAAAACCTTAATCTTCTCGAAGGGATCCACCTCTTGAGCGCCAACAACAAAGGTGGTTTTGTCAAGACGATCAAAGAGATCAAAGACGAAAACAATTTGATGATCTGAAGAGAAAAACATACTCTTTTCTAAATAACCAGGTTCCTGGTTACTTCCTTTCGAATCTGAAAAATAATTTGGTTTAGTTACCAAGGCCCAAAAATCCAAACAAGTAAAGAGATGAAGACCATCCCAACTATTTCCTATTTCATCAAATGTTAAAGCATCCCATCCAGGAGTGTCTTGTCTTCAAAGACCTCCTACAAAATATGGTCGACTAGGGACAAGTCAAATTAAAAGGTTCTTCAGCTCAGGTAGCATTTGTTACTGCTATAGTTCCAGAGGAGGAAGGTAAATGACAAGAAGTCAAAAGCAAAAATTTACAAAAATATGATGATTGGTTGGTCAGAAAAATGATCAACCTAACTCTTGCCATTTTACGAATGCAATTGAAGAAACCAATTGTGCCTTCTAGCATGAATGCCGCAGAAAAATCCTCTTCATCAGAGGGAAAATTCTCAAAGAAACGACATGATTAAAAGAAAGAAAAAGAATCAGAAGAAGATGGGTATGTGTCAAAGCCTAAGTTGTCTTTGAATCTAGAAGAATTCATGCCATATACTTCACGGGAATCGCCCCACCAAACGGCACAACATAAACAGGCTAATCAGATAGAGTCTTCATCAGATGAAGAGTTGATCTTTGGTTCTGTTAATATTATTCAATTAACAGATCCATATGCCAGTCGCAGTTTCGATTTTGATGAGGCTTAATTACCTGTATCAAACAAAGGAATCGGTGGATGTTACAGAGGATCAGGATATAGGGGAAGATGTGGATCTTTTAGAGGCCATTATTCCAATTCTACCCCTTCTATAACTGTGTATGCGGAAGAAACTCGTGGCAGTGCCCTTCAACGAGCTCAACAAGAACAAGCAACTTCTTCCACACAAGGCAGACTCAGACCTAGAACAATTATTCTGGAAGATTGGTTAAAGATTCCATCTTCTTCCTCTTATCAAGTAAATAGACCTAATCGGTCTAATATTCCAAAGTTAGGAGTATTACCAACTTCTATCCCGGTACAAGATGTATCAAATTCCAAAGAATAAGCTTCCAAGGCACCTGCTAAACAACATGTTCTTGTTGGGAAACACAGACCATGGGATCAAAATTATGATATATTGAAACACCTGGCCCAAGTAACAGCCAAGTTATCAATTCTGGATGCCTTGAATTTATCAAAGGATCTTCGGGAGGCACTCATCGAGGCTTTTTCATATCCTCCGGAGTTTGAGACTGAAATTGCTGTAGCTGAAGTCTACCATATAGAGAATAATCCTGCAAAATGCCATGCGGTAATATCTTTTACGGATGAAGATGAAGATTATGTTGTGCATGGACATATTAGACCTTTATACTTATCTGGTAAGGTCAATGGCATAGACATCCGAAGAGTTTTCATTGATAATGGTTCAAGAGTTACCCTCATCCCCATTCGTACACTTTGTCGATTAGGACTCATGGAATCTGATTTATCTCCTTCTACTTTGATGTTATAAGGATATGATAAAAATGAATAAGAACCACTAGGAGAGATTACACTCAGAACTAAGTTTGGAGATCTTGTGTCCAATTCAGATTTCATGGTTGTTGATCAAGACTCAGCCTTCAACATCTTGCTTGGAAGACCCTGGCTACATCGGCATGCGACTATCCCTTCTTCATACCATCAATGTCTCAAATATAGATTCTATGGTCAAATTGGGACATTTTATGGTGATAAATCCCCGTTCATGACATGTGAATCTCAATACATTGTGGCGTAATTCTACCACATGAAGGGAAAATAGGAATCTACAACAAAGGAGATTACCAAAGTTAATGATCCGTATGGTTTGGAAAAGATTCCAGTATACCCATTAGCACATGTGAGTACAGATTATGTGTTTCATATTAGTCAAATTGACAAGATAGACCCAAATCAAAATAGAATTATGGAAAGATCCATAATGTCAATTACGACAATCGAGCCAAACAACATGGGAGAAATTTGCGATCCACTAAGCAATGATGAAAGCTTAAATGGATATGTCTTCAATTCATCTACTGAAATCCAGCAAGTCTATACTTCACCAGTCAATATAGGGAAAGTAATAGAAATGTCATAGGTAAATGATGATGTCGATTCTCAATCCATCATCTCCTATTTGTTACCCAAAGAATACCCTTCATCATTAAGCGGGTCGGAAATGGAAGCTTCTTCTCCATGATGTGCAAATTTTGATATCTCTTCTGATCATGGAAATTCTGCTTCATCATATACTATGAAAGTAGAAATAGAAGAAGTAACACATGTTGAAGAAGAATAGGAAGATCTAAGAGATGCTTCTCCAACATTTGAAGAGGGTATCTCTACCACCGTGGATGAACTCAGAGAAATAAATCTGGGTACAAAAGAAGATCCATGCCCCTATTTAATAAGTGCGGCCATGAATCTTGAAGAACAAGAGATGTATATTTCCTTTTTAAAGAAAAATCAAGACATATTTTCTTGGAACTATACAGAGATGCCCAGTCATGATCCCGATGTTTCTATTCATCATTTGGGTTTACCAGAAGAACATCGAGGATTCAAACAAGCCGCTAGAAGAACACACCCAACCTATGCTTCCAAAATTGAAGCTGATGTGGATAAGATCATCAAAGGTAATTTCTTCAGAGAAGTTCAATATCCCAAGTGGTTGGCTAATATTGTCCCAGTGAAAAAGAAGAATTGGAAAATTATAGTATGCATTGATTTCAGAGATATTAATCGGCATTGTCCTAAGGATGATTTTCCAATTCCGATTACAGAACTCTTGATTGATGTGACAACTAGATATGAAGAACTTTCCATCATGGATGGATATTCTGGATATAATCAAATCCGAATGGCTCTAGAAGATGAGGAATCTATAGCCTTCAGATCCTCTCAGGGTGTGTTTTGCTATCGGGTAATGCCCTTTGGCTTAAAGAATGCGGGCACAACATATCAGCGTACCATGCATCGTATCTTCAAACCCTTTCTGGGAATGTTTATTGAATGTTGTGTGGATGATTTGGTAGTCAAATCCAAACAATGTTCTAATCAGATGGCTGATTTGGAAGTCATATTCCGCAAGATTCGACAACATAATTTGAAAATGAACCCCTTAAAATTTTCTTTTAGGGTAACCTCAGAAAAATTTCTCAGCTTTTTTGTACGCCATCATGGTATTGAAGTCGATCCTGAGAAGACAAATTCAATCTTTGGTATGTCACCTCCCCGAAATTTAAAATAATTGAGTGGATTTCAAGGAACCCTAGCCTATATTCAGCATTTCATCGCCAATTTGGAAGTCAAAAGCTTACCCTTCACCAAATTGATGAATAAGGGATTCACTTACCAGTGGACTGAAGAATGTCAAGAATCATTCGATTTTCTCAAGAAATATCTCTTGAGTCCACCGGTACTTATGCCACATGTTGAAGGAAGACCACTTATCCTATATGTGACAGCTCTAGAGTGATCATTGGGTGCCTTTCTTTCTCAAAATAATGATGTTGGGAATGAAAACAGCCTATACTATCTCAGTCAGACTATGCTTGAAGCAGAAACCCGATACTCAAATATTGAGAAGTGCTGCCTAGCATTAATCTTTGCAGTTCAGAAATTGAGAGACTACCTACAACATCATGAGGTACAATTGGTATCTCGCAATAACCCGATCAAATTCATCCTTAGTCGTCCAATGCTTACAGGACGTCTGGCAAGGTGGGCAGTTATTTTGCAGCAGTTCGACATTCAGTATGTGTCTCAAAAGGAAATAAAGGGCCAAGCTCTAGCTGATTTCCTTACTGAACACCCCTAATTGGAAGACACAACTTCAAATATTGAACACCCTAATGAAGAGGTATTTTCTATTCAGGAAAGTCTTCAAACATGGGAAATGTACATTGATGGTGCTTTCTGAAGTCCAACAGGGAGGAAAATGGAAAATCCTAAATTCAACAAAGCTAGCTTAGGGATTTTACTCATTTCTCCAAAAAAGTCAATGTTTCCTTATTCCTTCTTATTGTAGGAAGGTGGTACAAATAATGAAGTAGAATACCAAGATCTCATTACATGATTGGAGTTGGAGCTTCAAGCAAAAGTGAATCACTTAAAAGTGAAATGTGATTCAGAACCGGTAATCAAACAATTCAATGGGGATTATGAAATCAGAAAAGAAGAACTAATCCCTTTGTATGATTACATCAGAGAGTTAATGGAGGAGTTTCCTTCAGAACTGACATTTTCTTATGTCCCAATATCACAAAATGCCTAAGCTGATGCACTAGCTAATATAGCCATAGCTCTGGAAGATCAAAATCAGGACGAGACAACCATCAGTATTGCCCACCGTCGTAAAATTTCACCTTATGTTCGAACCAAAATAGAGGAAATAAATGAAATTAGTCCCATATCTGAACCATATTGTCACACTACGTGATGGATGTCACCTATCAGGGAATACCTTCAAAATGGGATACTTCCACCTGATAGAACCGGGAACGAACAAATCCGGTGACTTGTGGTCAACTTTACTCTTTATGATGGCCCAGATCACCTAGATAAAATTCTCTAATAGCATGGTTTTGATGGAGTTCTCTTCAGATGCATTGCTAGTGAAGTGACAATGGCAGTCATGAAAGAAGTGTATACAGGAGTCTATGGTGCCCACCAGTCTGGACATAGACTGTCTGATCAGATTCGAAGGCTTGGATACTTTTGGCCTTCAATGATACAAGATTGTGTTGATTTCACAAAGAAGTTACATTCATGCCAAGTACATGCCAACTTCATTCATCAACCTCCATAGTTGCTTCATACAACGAAATATTCCTGGCCATTTTACACGTGGGGAATGGATGTGGTGGGACCTTAACCTTTAGCTACGACCAAGTAGTTTAAGTATATTCTTACTGCTACTGACTTCTTTTCCAAATGGGCAGAGGCAATACCTCTCAAAGAAGTTAGTTCTAAAATAATTTTTAGCTTCATCAAGTCCAAGATCAATAAAAGATTTGGTATCCCTCATACCATATTGATGGAAAATGGCACCAACTTCTATTCATCCGAGGTGAAGAAGTTGTATCCATAATACAACATCAAATCCAATCATTCATCTCGGTATCATGCAGTGGCCAATGTCCAGATAGAAGCCTTCAATAAGACTCTGTCAAATATACCACAAAAGATGGTGGATAAAGATATGAAGTCATGGCCCGAGAAACACTTTCATGCTTTATGGTCTTATCGGACCACCACCCGTACTGCAACACAGTCAACTCCATATTCACTAGTATATGGAACAGAAGCAGTCTTTCCCATTGAAGTTAAATTACCTTTACTCAGAGTAGCCATTTGTGATCAATCATCTACAGATGAACAATCTCAAAAGAAATTGGATGAATTGGAATAGTTATATGAGAAACTATTGTGCACTCTGCACCACATGGAAGTCTATCAGAATTGAATAGCACGAGCTTTCAACGAAAAAGTTTGTCTTCGTTCATTTGTTCTGGGAGAATTGGTATTTGTTCTCAGAACTCCAATGATACCAGGAAAGAAACCTCCCATGCTTGAGCCATAATGGGAAGGACCTTATTCAATACATAAGGTCTATTCCAATGGAGCTTATTCATTAATATCAATGGATGGAACACTCATCACTACTCCAACCAATGCCAAATTTCTGAAGAAGTATTTTGTATAAACACAAAATACATCTTGCATGGTCCATACATATGAACTTAAACTATTTTTATTACTTTTATCCCACACGATGTTAAAATGTGATGTCCTAACTACATGACGCTAAACTATAAAGAAGTCCCTTACGTCCAGCAAGACATTAAACTGCATCATCCAGAGTCCATGCATATGACTCTAAACTATTTTCATTTCTTTCGTCCCACATGACATTAAACTATTAAAAAGTTCCCTAATTCATCTGTGTCCCATTCATCGTCTTTGCTATATGACGTTAAACTATAAAACAATGGTCTATACATATGACCTAAAACTATTTGCACTTTCATACAACATGAAATTAAACTATGAAAAAGTCCTTAATTCGTCTAACATGATGTTAAAATGTGTTCTCTTTTGTCCTTACTGCATGACACTAAACTGCACAGTCCTCTTTTTTTCCAACATGACATTAAACTGTGTTGTCCCCATTGTCCTGGATACATGATGCTAAACTGTACAAGATTCCTTTAATATGTCCTACATGACATTAAACTGTACTTTGTCTCTGCTACATGACATTAAACTATGCAGCACCAATAGTCCTAACTGCAAGACTTTAAACTGCACAGTCCCTTCATATGTCCTACATGAAATTAAACTGTGCATTGTTAAGGTTGTTGTTACCTCTTGTTTCTCACATCGGGTATAACTCACGTGAGCTTAGAGAAAATTTCAACCATAACACCCTCTCTGGGCCACTAACCACACGTAAGTCCCAACATCATTTTTAGGTCGTTGTCCCCAAGAAAAACTTGATCATTAATTCATTCTTTAATTAAACTACGCGTACTTTGATCTTTGCCTTCCAAGATGGGTATGTAGGAAACCTCCCAAGGTTCAAGCACAAAACCAATCTCTTCACATCGGTTCACCTCCACCTCATATGACGTTGATTCATGAAACCGTCCATAGAATCAATATCTTTACATTGGTTCACTTTCATCCTTGCTATATGACATTAAACTGTACTACATTTTTTGTCCTGTATGACAATAAACTAAATTATTCTTTGATACCCTCACCTGAGAGGGAATCATTATTTACATTGATTTTTCAATCATGTTTCATTCCAAAGGCTATGTGCATACACGGAAATGCCCGAACCTTTTATCTTGGGTTAATCCATCATTTCACTAACGTCCCATTTCACCCTTCACATGTACGAACCAAATTTGTACAGAGGGTATTTCTAGAACTACGTGGGCTTGATTCCCATCATTATGGGATACGTAGGAACATTCGAGTGTCCCTCGAATCCAGTCCCAATTCTTTTGGGCCTGACCCCAAATTCAACTTTCAGTCCCTTGGATGAAAAGTCCCCATGAAAACACACATGGTGTATTTCTTATAAATGGTCCAAGATCTATGACCCTAAACTATGACCTCCTATATTTTCGTCCTGCATGACGTTAAACTATAGTTTAAGAACTACGTATGGATTGATTCCCATCCTTATAGGATACGCAGTGAAGTCCAACATTTCAATTCAGGATCCAGCCACAACATGATTGTGGTTATCATTGATCCATGTATCTATGCATACATTGGAAAATACCTATCTTTATGTGTAATAATCATAATCTTGAATACTTATAGATCTTCATTACCCTTTTCTTGACTTCTGGTCATAAAATTTCCCATTTCTGATAATCCTTTTTCTTGACTATGCAGCACATTCCCTTAGGTGGCCTTGCATAAACAGTCTACATAACAGACGTGTCAGCCAAAAGATGCTATTATTTGACTATGCATCCAATGCCCTTAGGCGGCCCTGCATAATTCAACCTCCTAACGGGTTTTTCAAATACTGGTAACTTCATTCTTGGGAGGAAAACCTCTTTTTTCCTTATTTGACTTAATAATAATATATAGGGATCCGCAAAAAAAATTGTCATCCATAACATATTTGTCCCATATTCTTTTTCATGATCTGAAATTATTCAAGTCTATGGTTTATATTTTCTTTCCCTGTGTTTGGGTCAGACCTTCGTAGGAGTAACCATCATCCAATTCATAGACAATCCTGTGTGGAAATATTTTCTCCATATTCAAGTACCTCTCTCCATACAGCAAACTCTATGCTTTGGAAAATTTGAATCCCCATAAACTTTCACTAGATTTTTAGCAGTAGAAAAGTAAATTTCTAAGAGTTATTTTTCCGGACTATGCACCACGTGCCCTTAGGCGGCCTTGCATAAGTAGTCTACATAACGAACCTATCAGCCAAAAGATGCTATTTATTTGACTATGAAGCCAATCCCCTTAGGTGGCCCTACATAATTCAACCCCCTAACGGGTATGTTAAATAATGGTAGCTTCATTCTTGGGAACTACTTATTATAATGCCTTTTTAGCTCTTTTTCATATCATTCCTCAGATTCAAATTTTCTTAAGTCATAGTTTATATATTTTCCCTCATACTTGAGTATGGTAATATATTTTTAGATAAATTTTCATGGAATTGAGTCAGTTTTAATCCATTTCGGTCAAATCTATTTCGACCTAAAACATTATCCCCTTTATGTCTGACATGCATGACTTTAAACTGCCCACAAAATACAAGGGAACTCTGAATAAAAGTCAAGTTCTATCTTACTAAACATACATTTTGTATGATTTAGGTAATACTGAGAAATTAAAAGATTCAATGTTTGTAGGGTTATTTATAATAATCCTAGTAAAAATCAAACTATCCTTACTAGGATCATTGGCTTAGGTAAAATTTAAAATAGGTTGCAGGAAGGTACGTGCACAAGTGATTGAAGATAAGGGAATAATTTCCATTTGATGCACAAGGATTAGAAGGACATCCACAGATTGGAGTCTCTTCTCTTTTCTAAAAAATTACAAGAGTCTCTCAACATAAGTCTTCACTTGATGAATGTCATCCCGAGCTTCATCAACAGTTAATTGAAGCTCATGCACCCGACCAACTTCACTATTTTCAGCCTGATGGAGTGTTTACTTGGCATCTGTGATGGCCTTCATACCATTCGTTTGAGCTCCCTCCAGTGAATTATTGAGTTGGTCAAGTTATCCAGTAAAAGCGTCTAACTGTTGCTGAAGGTGCATATGCTGGAAGACTTTACCTTTGATCTTATGCTTCAGCTCTTTCATCTTGGTAGCATAGTCAGCCTCAGCTTGGGATACCGCAGCCTCAAATTCACTGATGTTGACTGATAGTTTCACCCTGGTCAGATCTTCGTGAAACTTTTGCTTCTGCTCCCTCCTGAAAATAACCTATTTCACCACGGCATGGATCTTTTCATATCCAAAACCGCGCAAGTCCAAATACCTTGATAGTAGCACGACAGTGAAGAAACAACAAAAATAATGAGCAACTTGCACGGCAAGAGTGACCTGCGTGGCGAGAGCTCGAAAATCTAGAAATTAGGTGCTATGCGCAAAAAATGATCGCATATTTATAGGCCAGGCTTCCCACCTGCGCGCCTATAGCCAACGAACTCCATCCAGCGCACTCCCACTCTACGCGACCACACCTGCGCGATGAGTGTTGCGCACTACACACTTGCGCGCCTCTTTCCCTTTGGTTTTCTTCTGTTCCTCAGAGTCACATCCTTATACTTTTAGATCCAACTATGAGGGGGGACTTTTGTTGACACTCCTTTTCATCACATTGTCTAAAAGAATGGAAAAGGAAATGACTTAGTACAAATTGATTCATCCCTGAAGAAAACATCAAAAATGAACAAAGGCATGAACAAGGCTTCAAATGAACATGCACCGCACAAGTTCCCTTACTGCCGCGCAAGTACACTTGCACGCCGCCTAATGGTCGTGCAAGTGACTTGCGTGCCCTCTTTGAAAACAACCCAGGGTCTTCAGCAGCCTATAAATAGACCCTGTGGGCCCCCCATTTTGAGATGAATTTTTCCAGAATTCAGATACAGAGCTTTGAACACCCAAGTCTATTCTTCAAGTCTTCCGAACACTTCTAAGGTAATTCTTTACCTAGAATGGGAAGTCTAAAAAAGAGGAATAAGGTCTATGTGTTAGAAATCACTAAAACTTGTGTGCCTAAATGTTTTTCCCTTAATGGAAATGGACACACTTGCGCGCCTCCATTCCTATTCATTAAAACTTGCGCGCCACTATTCTGGAAGTACCTTGGAATAATTATAAAGGCTTTGATGAAGGATCACCCAAGTATGACCCTACTGGTTCACAGTCGCGCAAGTACCCATGTGTCGTGTAGGTATACCTGCGCGACTAGGACTTGCGCGCCCACGCAGTACCTGTGTTCCTCCCAGGACTTGCGCGCCCCTCTCTTTTTGAGTTCCCTTCCTGCCCATTTCACCCCTCTTATGCCATTCCACCTCTCCTATTCAAGATTCAGTCTTCAAGACACTCTTCAAAGCCATTTATGGCATGTTTTCTTGATTGATTTCCCTATCTGAAAGGAGTTCCATGGAACATCCCTCAAAATATACTGATTTTTACATCTTTATTCCACTGAAGTTAGAGAGTTCATTCATTCAACCTCATCCTTTAAGATGAGAGAATCCTTAACCGGGGCCTCCTTTTCAAGAGTAAGCCCCAGTACAAAACCTCATTAATTTGGGAATCCTACATAGGGGTAATCCCCAAGTCCTCTTTAATATGGGCCTCCTTTTCAATAGTAAGCCCCAAGTCCCCAAACCTGGGCTTCCTTTTCCGGAATAATCCCCAGTCTCAAATATGGGCATCCTCTTTAGGAGTAAGCCCCAAGTCCATTAATTTTAAAATCCCTTTAACCTAGGCCTCATCCTTAGGAATAATCCCCAGTCTTAATTTCTCCTAACCAGTCATAATTCCTTTTGATCTGGGCTTCCTTATCAAGAGTAAAACCCAATCATAAGTCCCCATATAACTTGGGCATCTACCTTAGGAGTAAGCCCCAAGATTAGAGTATCCAAATCTCCCTACAGCATATATACCTTTATGGAACCTATTCATGGATTTCTTCCATGAATTAAATCTTAATCTTAATATATTTGGGCAGTCATACATACATAATCCCCACATCATTGCATCTTTCGTGGCACAATTGTCTGGTCTCACCAATACCTCTTGTTTCTCACACCGAGCATGACTCACGTGAGCTGAGAGTGTAAAAGTAATCATGACATTTTTATCTGAGCCATCAGTCATACATAAACATCATACTCTCTTACTCGAACTACGTGGTATCTTATTCCTTTTCCAAAACAAAGGATACGTAGGGAGACCATCAGCGGGTATGATCCCAACTCTGAAATAATCCATGTCCTTTTGAATGACAAAAAACTTCAAGTTCCCCACTGAGTGGATTTAAAACTAGTATGGTCATCATAATGACCAAGAGACTTTTCTGTACTGAAGGATAAAATTGACTAAGAATCTGTAACAAATACAGATGATTCTCTATCGATAAAGAACCTCCAATACATATAAAAGTTTCTCTAAATTTTCTACATATCAGTCATTGATTGTCATATCTAAATGAAAGGTCATTTTATACTTGTTAATATAATAAGGATTCACGAACATAACTTAAATCTATAAAGAGAGTCCCTGAGAAGACAATAATTTGCCTAAAAAAGGTTTGATGAGTCTAACCTCCCATCCTCTCGACCAATGCAAATTCATAAGCATCATCAGTTCACAACTAATGAGCGCCTACCTTTGGAAAGTAGGTCCAAATGGATATGGAATCATTGGATGTTTCTGGTTCTTCGAAAAAACCCATTAGAAACCGATTGGAATGTTTGAACCTTTAATCAACTAGTTCATCCCCAATTCCAGAGGAAACAACCCCCAAGACCCATCGATAGGAATCCAGAGATAAAACATCCTATTTTTTGTGGTAATCTGAACCTTTTATGTATGATGTATTAAAATGTTTCCTTTTTGGTGTGGTTATGGTGTCTAACAATATGATTCAAATCATTTTGATATCAATTATTATTATCTATGGGATTATTAATTTTTATTATTGATTAATCCAAATATATGTTTTGATTATGTATTTCATTTATATCAAATCATTTTGTCATTTATTATTTTAACATTATTATTTATATGATTACATAATATTAGATTTTATTGTACACTATTTCTTAGTTAGTATATGTGTTCACCCATTTGTTAGTCCTAGATCTATTAGAGAATTTAGAGGGGGAGGGGGTGAATCAATGATCTATTTTACTTTATAATTTATCTCGTTTATAACCTAAACTCTTGATCTAGTAAATGTTATTGATCATGTTAACATTCTTGATCCACTTCATGATCTCCCACAACCTCACATTCATGTGTAGTAATAACAAAAGAGAATAACACACAGTGTTTACAATTCTCCATCAAAAGACCCACTCCCTTCTAGGTTTTTTATCCCCAGAACATAGATTCTACACTATAATCTTATTATCATGTACAATAGTCTCTTGAGCCCACAATAGTGTGATTGGTTATACCTGATAGTGAACCTCTATTCATAGGCTCAATATACACCCAAATATTAATACTCTTTAGCAAGTGGTTATATCCCCAGTTACAAGATCATTCATTTTTTGCGTTGATCTAGTAGTGGAAAGGCATCCTTCTTATTTAGAGTGATATTCCTCCACAAGACATTAAGATTAGTCATACTCATGTACTACCTCAAGAACATAAGTAGTAGTGATGGTCCAAAGCCTCCTTTAAGATGTATTATGATTTGGATTCTTCTTATCTTCTTTGAATACTTAGGTCAGTCACCTTTAGGGTTTTTTGGCTTCAGCTAACATTTTTTTCTCTCTGATACTAGATGTATCAGATTGTTATACATATCTGCCCATTATATATGGGAGTTATAAATTATTTATAACCTCTATGATTTATTTTATCACAAACTACAAATATTTATAATAAAAAATTATATTAAAAAAATAATTAATTTTTATTTATATTCGGAAACTCCTTAATCATGAGTAGGTTCAATCTTCATGTATTTAAATCGGTCAAAATATTTCCCCAATTAATTCATCATTTGAACTCTCATTTTAATCTTCTTTTAATCCTCCCATGGACATGGTATTTATTATTTTAGGTTATATTTAAATATGAAAATCTTCAAAATATCCTCAAATATAACTTAATTAAAATCCTCTAAGATCTGCACGTGCATTGAATCATTCCTATTTTCTATGTGGACATTTCTATATTAATAATTTTGGATTCTGATACACACACCATATTTATAAGGATAAAAACCATTAAATCATTAAAAACCACCTAATGGATTTATATACATCTCCAGAATTCTTATACGTGGTTTATTTTGACTACATATCAGTATTCTTCTATGATGTTTACTCTAGATATGTGGTAGAATTCAGCTATGCCAATCACTTTGGCTACAAAACTATATTAACTTATGTAGTTTTACATATATCACTAGATTTATCTACGTTTCTATATTTTCCAACATGCCCAATCAAATATGTTATTGAATTGGATATAAAGGAAATTGTTTTACATGAATTTTTATACTAATCAAAATGATTATGTGAATCGATAGAATTTCATAATTCCCTTGAACTCAATCCCCTCTACTTCATCCAACTTCTATGATTTCTCAATCACTCCAATAATCATCCATTTTTTATATTTTTTTCCTTCATTTTTCAATACTTGTATTTTATTTTTTGATGATTATCACAACCATCATCATTATTCATTTTCCATATATTATTGAACTTATCTACTCCTATTCTTCATCCTATAGCCTCATATTTCTTCTATATATATCATAGTAGTACCTCAACCATCATATGGAATTATATGAATGATTTATGAAGATTAATATCCAATTAAATGGAAGTCAAATCTAATTACTTGACATGAATTTATAATAATACCCTAAACATAATCATCACCAGATAAACACATATTGATAAAAAATTTAATAATCAATTTCGAATAACAATCACAACCTTTAAATTTGTTTGAACTTCTAAAATTCTTTAATGTAAATATGTGTTCTTGGTTGAATGATTTCTTCTCCCCCTTATTGAAAATCAAATGAAAAGATTATTGTAAGGGTCATCTCATCTCTTTGTATTCCTGTCGAGACACTCTCATTCTCTTATTCAATTTTCAAATCAAAGAGAGTTATGATACCACATGGTGGTATTAGAAAATAAACTTTTAATATTATAGTATTATTTTAAAATATATTGAACAATGTACAAAAAAAAATATATACAATCAAGTTTTTCCATGAAATCCATACACTACCATACAGGTGATAGTAGGTTCTGAATATTCTCATTTTTCAGTTAGGTTCTATATATAATGGATTATCTTAGAAAGAAATATATTATCTATAAACATATAAGAATAAAATCAAAAATAGTTCATGTAAAATTCATTTAACTCCCCATTTTTTAATATTTTAATAACCAACACTCACCCTTTATAAGTGCATCATAACTAAGGGATGTAAGTGTGATCCTCATAATGGAACCTTCAACATTTCAAAGATATCCAAATTTTTTAAATTTTATTGAAAAAATATATTTGTAACTTCCTTATCTTTTTTGTCTTCCTAAAGGGATTGACTATTTTACCTTATCATGGAGAGTTATTTTTCTACTGTATTCTATGAGAATCACATAAAAATTGTTGTATAATTTATATAGTTATCAATATTTTTATTTAATTCCTTGCATGTTAGTTCCAAAAAAATAAAATAACAGGGAAGAAGAGATATATTTTTTTATCTTTTACACCATTCAGAATAAGTGATTCCATAAAATTAGACCATTCTTTTCTTCCAATCTCATCATGAGAAGATTTATTTATACTCTTGGTTCTGTATTTATTATCATCTATTTGATTAACTTATTTCCTCCCTTAAACTAATTATTTTTATGTAATATATTTTCCCACCTCATTCATTAGGATATTCAAGTTTCTATTAATGGATAAATTCTCTTAATTTTCACCTTATTTTATGAAGCCACTTTCTTTCCTTTATCCTTGTAATTTTTTTTTCCAATTTTATTAATTTTTTAGAGAATTTCATCTGATTTGGATAAACAAATTATAACTCTTGCTTAACATTATTAATATTATTAGAATCTTCACATATCATACCACTATATTTCATTTTTAATTCTTTTCTCTCTGACAAAAATGTGAACCCCTCTATCCAACCTTGTCATGAACACCTCATCTTTGTGACATTCTAAAATACATCTATCATATACTTCTTCTAGAGTCTGAAATTTATATTTTATAGATATATTTGGTGTATATCTAGTCACATGTTTTATAATATATTATTTTATCATTATATTATAACTGATCCCACCATGTATCTCTCATCCTTCATGCTAAAGACATATTGAACCATAAATAATAGAATTTTAGTTTATTTTCACAACAATAAAAAAAACCCTTGAAATTTTATTCTTATAAATTGGTTCTAGATCTGTCTAGATTTGTGTTGTTGTTATTCAGTTTAAAAAAATGTCTCTATTTTCTTATTTGGATATATTATCCTTCTAAAATTCTTCCCTTTCTTTCATATAAAGTATTGCCTCTCATTTATTCACTAAATATCCTCAAATTTGGTTTTAACTTATTCACTATTAGATAAATTATGTAAATTTTTAAATTGATTAAGTTAATATTTACCTTGTTAACATGAAATTTTACACTCATTAGTTTAATAAGGTTTTCCATATACCTCAACAGCCTTAGTTAATTCTTCATTAGATTTATTCAAATCATTATTTATTGTGTAAAATGTGGATTGTGCCTCTTCCAGATTGTCTTTTTTTGTGTAGCTATTTCGTTCTTGAGATCTATGATAATATTTTCATGCAAAACTTCTCTAATATTGTGTTTATTGATCCGAGAAATGTATGATATATCCCTTTTTACATACATTTCCTCCTCAGTATCCACATTTTTTTCTTCATCAATATTATTATTTTATTATTGAGGTATTATATCTTTCCCAATTAGAATTAGAATTTTTTTTAGATCCCACTCAGGTTCAATTATTTCTAATCCATTATCATCATAGTTTTATTAATTTGATAATTTCCCAATATGAAAAAATAGAGGTACTTAATTAACTATGATTCTATATGAGTCATGTTTTAATTTCATGCTTATAAAGATTCTTATTTTAAAACTAAATATCTTCTTTTTATTTTGTCTTTGAGTCTTCTCAATATCCTCATATGATTCATATTCTTCAACCTGATTACTTTTCGAAAAATATTAAAATATGACCAAAATTATTAAAATTATAAAATATAGGTGAATTATTAAATTTTAGTTTCCATTTAACCTTCCTGAATCTATTTTTCATAAGAGAAATAGTTTGGTTGAAGACTTTTTCATCCCCATCTTATAAGTGTTTATATTATTTATCCTCTTCTTTTTTGACCTTTATTTTTCCCATGGATTCAAAATCCATTTAATATTTTTCATTATTTTATAGAGACATCTGAATGGAATTTTTTTCCTCACCATTTAAATCTATTTTCCTCTTGTGTGTTTGATTAAAATACATTCCCATAGTAGTGGGTTGAAAAAAAATATTACAGCATCTATCACTTCCAAGATAAGTTATAAGAGGTATGGTAGAATTCTGTTCTTATAGCCATGATAATTCTTACCATATAACTTGGGAAAAACTTTGATATTTATAGAGTTAAGATTCTCCATATATATTATAATTATCACTTATATCTTTAGAGGGAACATACCCTTTGATAGTAATTGTAAGTCCTAGATCCATTAGATCACTAAGAGGGGGAGGAAGTGAATTAGTGATCCATTTTATTTTATAATTTATTCCCTTTATAACCAAACCCATTTAAAATATTAAAGTTCTCAAACAAATTAATTATTTCTCATAGCCTCATATTTTTGTGCAATAATAAAGAAACTGAGTAGCGCACAATATATATAAGGTTTAATAGAATGACCTACTCCATTACATGTTGGTTATTCCACCAATATGATTTTCTAATACTATATTATTATTAATTATAGTATCCTATTCAGTCAAAAAGAGCATGATTTGTTGTACCCCTAATAACCTTATATTCCTTAAGTAGTTATAATCCCCAATATATATCTTTTTTAGTAGTTGGTTATACCCAATATTACAAGATCCTTCACTTTCTATATAGATCTATTACTAGAAATTCTTAATTTTTATTTAATGTGATCTTTCTTAATAATCCTATAGGGTTAGGATTTCTTATTTACCCCCTTAACAACATTATCAGTAGTGCCGATCTCAGTACTTATTCAAAATATTGTTTGATTTTGAATATCTTAATCATATTTGAATAATTAAGACTGTCTGCATCATGGAATTTTATATTCCTCTCTCCTTATTCTCTCAGAGATACTGGATGTGTTATAATCTTAAAAATATATACATAATATTTATGAAAGTTCCCAATTATTTATCATTTATCTTGATTCTAATTTCCAAACATTCATTTATTTAAAATCACATAAATATTTTATGTGAATAATTGATATTTATTCATATTCAGAAACTCATGAATCTTAAGTAAGGACAATCTTCTTCCATTTAAACTGGCCAAATATCATTCTTAGTTTATTCCGCATCTGAAATCTCATTGAAATATTATTTCAATCCTCCAAAATATTTATTCCTTATTCTTTCAAAAAATATTTAAATAACTTCATCTTTAATAATTCATCAAATATCACTTCTATATTGAGCTAGTACTATAAATACTTTCTTTTTATTTAATGTGATCTTTCTTCGTAATCTTATAGGGTTTATATTTCTTATGAACTCCCTTAATAACTTTAGCAGTGCTGTCGATCTCAAGACTTATTCAAAATCTTGTACGATTTTCAATCTCTTAATATTATTTGAATAATTAAGACTGTCTCCTTCAAGGAATTTTATATTCATCTCTCCTTATTCTCTCAAAGATACTGGATGTGTTAATATCTTAGAAATCTCTTCATACTAGGTATGAAAGCTCCCAATTATTTATCAATTATCTTGATTCTAATTTCCAAACTTTAATTTATTTAAAATCACATAAATATTATATGTGAATAATTGATATTTAATCATATTTGGAAACTAATGAATCTCAAACAGGGAAAATCTTCTTCCATTTACACTGGCAAATAGATTTCCCAATTTATTCCTCATCTGAATTCTCATTCAAATCTTATTTCAATCCTCAAAAATATTTATTCTTTATTCTTTCACAAAATATTTAAATAACTTCATCTTCAATAATTTATCAAATATCACTTCTTTAAAATAATCTAAAATCTTCGATTGCATAGCCACATGAATTTCTATGACATGAAACTTATTATTTTTAGAATTTTGGAATCTAAAAATATTATTACCAATATTAGAATATAATACCTTATTTTAATCTAAAATGGCTATGTGATTTCTAAACATCACCTAAATTCACCTATGTGGATCACTTTAGAAACAAAGTAGTATTGGGCTATGTCATTCATTTCATTAATGTATTTTAATTACATTATGATTTTTTACATCAGATATATTGTTTCATTCTATTACCCATATTTTTCTACATCATTGGATTTTTTCAATGCAACTAGATTTTCATACATGAATAATTTTCTACATTACATAATCAACTACACTAGAAATATGGCTATATGAATTTGTATATAATCTCAAAAAACAGATATGAATCTGAAAAATTATAAACATCTATAATACTCACTTTGATCCACTTTATCCAACATCGATTCCCACTCAATCACTTAAATACTCCTAAAACCTTTTATAGACTATAATCTTTCATCCATAAGCTCTTGTATTTTGGATATCAACACGAAAATCATCATAGTTGTTTACCACATTGTCTTGAATTTCGACACTAAAGTTATTTAATCTGTAGCCTCCACTTTATATCCATAGACCATGGTAGTAACTCAACCATATTATGGGAATATACTAGTTTTTTATCAAGAATGAAATATAATGTCCTAACAATTACATTCAATTCCCTGGCATGCATCCATAATAATCCTTCAATCCTTAAAATCACTACACTAATCACCTATTTATAATAAATACAATACTCACTTAGGAAAAACACATTTTCCATTATTTCATATTTCTCTAGGTAATAGATAAGGGAAATATTTATGAAACTCTATGGATAACATTGATAAAGGAATAGTGTAAAATTTAAATATTTTTTCACAAACCTTGTAATTTATATCCTTTAATTTATATATAGTGTATATTGTGTATTTGGTTTCTTAAGGATGGATAAACGTTGGATATTACTTATGTGATCTCTTATATTTTTTACCATATAATATGGAACCCACTCTCTTTGGGTGACCATGGGTGGGTGTATTACATAAATCTATTCATTATGTCCACTACCATTCCAAATAAGTTTCACATATGTTTTTCCCACTTCATATGAATGAAGATGTGTTTATTTGATTGAAAATTTTAGTGATAATAAAATTATAAATTTGAAATAACGGAAACACCACTTTTTTATATATTTTTTAATTATGATTCTATAACACCTATTTGAATCTAAAAAATGATAAAAAATTTCATAGGAATGTTTATACACCAAAAAACTTCTACCCATATTTTCTTCTAACAACTAACACATCACTTATTTCAAACAATAATTGGACAAAATTATCTAATGGATGAATTTATAATGAAAACTACATCATCCAATTCTGCAAGTTAGATGATAATTATCGCACAAGAATATGTCTCATCGATATCTTCCCTCATTAGTCTACTGTGAAATATTTTTTTTAAATGATATGTCTAATATTAGGAAACCTGGAATGTTTATAGTTATCCCAGAAAAAGTTTTCTTTCTTAAATTGGAAATCTCCTTATAATATGATCTATAATGTTTTTAAAAAAATATGTTGAGGATTTTCAATAAATTATTTCATATCAATGATATCACTCCATGCATACAAGTTACAAGAAGATCTTCAGTATTTTGATACTTCTTTTTGATGGAACATGCCCAAAATTCTATTCTTTCAATATACACACAAGCTATATTGGTCTACAATGAGACCATAGTTTTATAAAATACATTAACATGAGGACCAAATTACTCTATCTATAGGGAAATATTCTTCCTAATTGTATATTTAATTCTCATCTCTCCACTAGAATCTCATAGAAAATTAGTAAATAGAATATTAAAATATTTGATAATAACCTTGTGAGCCCACACCATTTAGAGGCTCTGAATATGAATTAAAGAAAAAACACTTCAATAGGGGTCATTATTCCATAATAAGTAAAAATTAATTCTTAGAATTATGAATCATTTTTGAAATTAATATATGAGTTGTAAGGAAAGATTTATTTTCTTATGAATATTATAATATTTCCATTTTTAAGTATTTTATTTAAATTATTACTAAAATACACCCATGTTGTTAGAAAAAAGGATAGGGGTTTGCCGTCTCCTTTTCTCAAACCTCTATATGATTTAAAGTGTCCAAGCTTTTTATCTATCAATAAAATTGAACACTAGGGAGATAAAAAAATATCAAAAGAAATTAATGTATTAATTTTTTGAAACTATAAACCATTGCAGGTAGTTTAATATGTATACAAACTTCATATAATTAATACAAAAAGATTATAAATTTTTAAAGGATTCCCTATTTATAGGGGATCAAAAGCTAATTTTAATCACATAATAACATATCTTAATACAAGAACCATTCAACAAGGAAGAGTGAGATAGTAATATCCTATAAATAATATAAAAGGATTATATCAATTATTATTTCAATGATATAATTTAAAATCATCCTAAACCTATTTCTTTCTAGATGTTGAGACTATAAAGTTTTGAGGTGTTATTTTAAGAATAATTGTGTTATAGAGGAAGAAATATTATTCAAGTGTTGTATAATTTTTCATACATAAATCAATTAAAATTTTCAATATATGTTTATAAAGGTGAATATATGGAGTCCAAAAGATCAAGGTGAATGGATAGAGTCCAATGTAAAAAATTAATTGAATGGGGGATAAAAATTGTTTATAAAATTTCTTTCATTGTGGTATTTGGTAGAGATGTTTGGTAAGGTTAAATTAGGTGTTGATTTTATATTCTTCAATATAATGAACTTCATCTTTAAAAATTGGTTTTTATGATTTTATCTAACGGTGTTTGAAGAAATATACCTATTGGATCTAGGTGTTTTGGGAGTTCTTTGTGGAAGTTATTTGGTGAAGTTATGTTTTGTGGGACCTCTTAATGGAATTAGTCTTGAAGATGTTCTATATGAAAAAACATAGATGTTTTAAATGAAGTTATATCATATGTAATGATACGTGAAAGATTGATGAATATCTGGTAGTTCATCAGATGGAATGAAATTTTTCGAGTCATCTGATAATGAATTTTTTATAGAATATTTGGATGAAAAATTGGTTTAAAGAAGAATAATATAGAAGTCTCCCTGATATTTCATTAGATGTAGTGTTTTTAATATATCATAAAAAGTATCAAAAATTCATTAGATAAAGTTATATGAAATAATCTAATTGAAGAAATAGATCAGACCACCAATAGTTCATTAGACAGGGAACACCAGATAAAATTTTATGAGTTTAATAATAGAAAAAAATTAGGTGAACATTGTGAAACCTTATGATGGAGGAAGATTGAAAAATTGTGTAGATATTTTCATTAGATGAACTATTACCAGATAGATAAGTTACTTTTATGAATTTCTAGATAAAGGATTGATGATCATTACAAATTTTTTAAAATTTATAAATTATAACAATGTTGATTTGGATGTTCAAGAATTGAATAATCAAGAATAGAAGATCATGATTCAAGTTGAAATTTATAGAAGTTTGAATACTATTTTAGACACCATGATTTAGGAAAATATTCCTATGATTTTTTTGAATCCTTCATTTATGGAATTTTGAAGGAGGCCAAATGGAGAATGATTTAAGTGGGATATTAAAATTTTTAACCATGAAATTAATATTTTATGTTCTCACTTTTCTATGTGTTTTTAGAGAAACATATCTTAAATAAATGTGATTTTTTGCATCATGAAAGGTTGATAATGTTTTTCTGTTTTGATAATTAATGAATAATTGAGGTTCTAACCATAGATATTGAAATATTATTTCATTGTGCCATAAAAAATATTAGAATAAAAATGCAGAGGTATAAAATGTAATATGATGTAAAAAGTAGTGTTATAAGGTCATCTAGTATCATAAAAATAGGATTTCAGATAGATATAATTTACTTAGGGTACCTAATGAAGTACTATGTAGAGGATTTCAGTTAACTACTACAGGACAAAAAATTTATTGGATGAAGAGGTTAAAATAAAAAATTTCTATAGATATTATTGCTTGATGTTTTATAAAAAAGTGAAGAGGATGAAAAATTACATGAAAGAAGAAAAGTGTAATGAAATTTAAAATATAATAGTGAAAAAATATTGAAGCCTATTAATGAAGGTTCTTTTTATTTTTTACAAAATTGTAATATCATACTATCTCTGTGTAGATCACATGCACAATCGGAGGACTATAATGAAATTAAAGTGATTGATATTGCATGTTTCTATAAACCACCAAAGGATTTGTTTCTTGTGGTTGTGTGTTATTTTTTAATTCTAAACCATAATAATGACTAGAAACTATTATTGAGTAGTGAACCTTATAAATATCCATTCTCCATTTTGTGTACTCTTTTTTTTTTGTTTTCAAATGGATTAAATTATAAATAAGAGGAGGTGAATATTTTTTTTCTAATACAAGGAATCATAAAAAGAAAACATCACTAATTCTTCCCTCCCCTTCAAATTGATTAGGCGGATTCAGATTGATCCTTTCAATTGGTTTCAAAGGAAAGGATCCATTTATTATCTCTTTTTTATTTTAGTTTTTATGAAAAACATGGTTTCCATGGATATTAAGTACTCTATTAACAATAAAGAGATTCCTTTATTTGATACAAAGAAAAATAAGATTTGGAATGATTTATTGTTACCCTATATTTTATATGTTGGATATGATGTTCTTGAAGTTTCCAAAGATGGTTTCACCACTCCTACCGAGGTTGATCCATTAACAGATGTAGATAATAATAGTTTAGATAATTATGGGTCAGCCTAAAATACTACACTTTCATACCTATATGAAAGTGAATTTATGAGGGTTAAACTAATTGGAATATCTAAAGTCATCTTATACAAGTTGAAAAATATCTACGATTAAAATACACAAGTTAATATATCCATGTTACAAATCTAGATATTGAAGTATGAAGATCTGAAAATGTGATATAATGGATCATTTAGGGATTTATTTTCAATGGTTAGCAATATTATAAGCACCATAAGATGTTTGGGTTAAAAGATAGAAGATTTGACTATTATTAAAATGGTCTTAATAATTATTCATGATAATTTTGACACCAAGGAATCATAATTTAAAATATATACTCCATTTATACGATTTTGATAGTATTATCATCACATCTGAAATGTGAATAAAAAAATCTTTCAAAAGTAAGGAAAATGTTTATTAAGAAATCTCTTTCAAGGAATCTAATATTGTGATGTCTATGCCTGCTACCAAGGAATAATTCAATGACATTGAAATTGAATATAAACTAATTAAAATGTTTCTTGAATTCCATTCCTTTTCCTATAGAAAAGGTAAAATAGGTATATCAAAATATAAAAAAAAAGTTACCATAAAAGTGGTTTAGTTTCGATTCCCCTAAAATTTTTACAGCAATCAATCCATGTCTAAAAGAAAATAATATAGTGATGAGGAAGATATAAGTTTAAGATGTTATCTAAGGAAAACAATAGAAAAATCGAAGTCCCTTTAAAATAGAAAGGATAAGAAGTTCACTAAATATAAAAAGTTAATTTTTTCCAAATGCGAGGAATATAATGATAGTGAAGTGGAAGCTGAGAAATCCATTGATGATGATTTTAATAATTTTCTTATAGAAAAATTATGTGATGATAAATTTACCAGTGATGAAAGTAATAGTTCTAAATAAGAATAAAAAGAGGCTTAGATAGACGTTATCCTTAAAAGAGAGATTGTATAATGTCTCAAAAATATGTTTAAACGTGAAAAAGAGAACAAAATATTAAAGAAATAAGGTCTATTATAAAACAACCAAAAATAATTTCTTGAAGAAAAACACAAGCTTTTAAAAAAGATTCATTATCTGAAGAAGTAACATGATGAAGATAAAAAGTTCAAAATCAAGCTTGATGAAAAGATAAATATGAAGGAGAAATAATTTGATCTTTTTCCATATAAACTTATTGAAGTTTACCAGGAAATAAGAAAATTTCAATATTCATTTCAAATTTTGGTGAAAGTGATATTAAATGTTTACCTTTGAAAGAGAAAAAATCACCCTTAGATGTTAAAAACAATATTAAAGATGTTCAAAAGAAGAAGCATATTAAGAAGAACATGTATGTACCCAAAAATACAAAAGAAAAAGATTTGAAATTTCTATTAAATTATAGGTTGAAGTAAAAAAGTTGACCAACTTGTGACTTTTTAGGCATAAAGGATGTATAAGCTGAAAAAACTATTGTTCAGAAAGATGATAGAAAACAGGTGTATAGTTTTGAATAGTGTATTGGTTATATAGGAAAAATGATTTCTATCAACATTTCTAGTATTTTTTAGTCTTTGGGAATACAAAAAAAGTGTTCTAGTTCAATCATAAACAATAAAACATATCTAGGTAGTATTAGTGGAATACTTTGATATATAGTCAAACTAATCAAATAAAAAAACCTAAAAAAAATTGTCTAAAATTTGAAAATAGATTTTAACCTTTGAGAACCTTTTTCAAAAATATGTGATCAACATAGACATCTAGCTAAATGATGTCTTGTATTGTTTCCAGTTATTTTTTTACTATAAATATCAAAATTTTCATGAGAAGGAAGAAAAAAAGGAGCAGGCCTTACATATTAAATTTAATATCAAATCTATAAAAGTGTAACCAACCTAGATATTGGATATTTGGGGCTATTAACATATAATGAGATATGTGAACTATTAAAAAATGTGACAGTTTATAAAGAGGGGACTGAGACATTTGGAAATTATGAGTCCCTCAGAATCAAATGCATTGGATCTACTATCATTAGAATAGAAAATATAACATCCATAAGTACCATATTTGTGGATGTAATGAATCCCATGTTTTTAAGTGATTAATAACATTTCTATAAAGGAAATGATGTTATTTTCAAAATAGTTATTTAAAAAAAAACATAGAGGATGGGAATGTTGGAATGGGAGGAAAATGAACTAAATGAAATTTATTTCAAGTGAGATATTTGTAGAGATATTATTTTAGAAGCATGATAAAAGAATATGATTTATGAAATATGTGGCTATGAAAAATGTTCCATAGGAATGTGAGAAAAATAAAAATGAGTAGAATTAATTTTATATTCCTGACATAAAAGAATAAAAAATTGGATTTTTTGGTAGGCCAGAATGGGAAGATTACAAATTTAGTAACTAATAACTTTCAGATAAAATCAACTCATCTGTTAGAGCTTATTCATCCAAACATATATGGTCCCATGGAAAAGTAATAAAAAATAAATATAATTACTTTATTATCTTTAATTATGATTTTAATCATATTTCATGTATTATGTTTTGGAACATAAATAAATGGTAATAGAAAGGTTTATGAGTTTTATAAGATGTACTGAAAAGAAATGTGGATAATTTATGAATAGATTCAAACTGATAATGGTGATTAATATATAGATGGGTAGTTTAAATATTAGCTTGAAAATAACTGAATTCATTTTGAACTTAGGTCATTATACATAACATAAAAAATGATGTTTTTAAATGAAATAGAATGATTTTTTTGATGGACCAAACTATACTGATTGAACATGATGTTTCTCAATTTTTTTGGATACCAGCTACTAGAGTGGTAGTTTATATTCAGAATCACTATTTTTATAAGACAAAATTTGATATGACTCCAAATGAGATGTACAATAATGAAACATAACGTTTGAATTACCTATGGGTGTTTGGTATTCCCTACATTATCAAATTCAAATATGAGAATCTTGGGAAGTTAAATCAAAGAGGGGTTGATGGTATTTTCCATGGATACCCACCTAGTGGTAAAGGAAAAAGGTGTTATTACAATGAAAATTTTAAATAATGTGGTTTCTTCAGATGTAAATGTGCTGGAATATTTTGATAAGAATGCATCAAAAAAAGTTATAGTTATATAAAAATTAAGGATTAAGTTTTTACTATTAAAAAAATAAAATGTTGTTTTGGGAAGAGGTGATGATGTAGAAACTCTATTGGATGGAGATGTTGACTCATATATTTTAATTAAAGTGATGAGGTATAATTTTGTATATCTCATCCATGGGTGAGAAAAAACTGGGTGTCCAAAATATTATTGGTGATTAAGGATAATAATTTTATATTAGAAGAACTTCGATGGTAGTACTACATACCTATTTATATTCATTGGTTCAATGAAGATATATTATATAAGCTTTAGAAAAACAATAATGGATTTCTTACATTAATTAATAATTGGATTAAATTGATAATAATGAAATATTTTAACTTGTACCCAATCAAAGAGATAAGAATGTGGTTGAAAAAAGCGATTTTTGAAACAATTTTAATGAAAAAGGTCAATCGATAATAAATAAAGATTGACTGGTTTGTAAAGCGAACTCATATATTAAAGGAATTTATTTTGATGATAAATTTTCTACTATATAAAAAATTGAAAGAATAAAAACTTTACTTGGTAATTATGAATATATAATATATAATATATTATAAATAGGTGTCAAGCCTACTTTTATCAATAGAGATATGGAAGATTAATTCTATATTGAGTAACAATGAATCTTTATAGAAGGACAAAATTAAAACTATGTGTGAAATTTGAAAAAATATTTGTATTGATTTAAATAAGATCCACAAAATTGTTATTCTATATGAGAAACTTTCTTGAAATAATTAAATATGAGAAAATGAATAGTTTACGAAAACCTCTAAATATTATAAAATTAATAGGATTCCCTCAGTATGAATTTTTATGTTGACTATATCATATTTTTAGAGAATAATAAATAAAAATTTTAATGTTTTATTGAGTAGATGATGAAGTTATTTGAGATTTCTATATTTGGATAAATTAAATGATTTCTTATCTTACAAATATCCTTTAATAAAGAGTACATTTTGTTTTCTCTAGATAAGTATGCTATGGAAATACTGAATATTTTTGGAATAAAAGAGTCAAATCTTGTTTTGACACTAATGTTAATGGAAAAAAATTCAGTAAAAGATGTGTAAGGAAAGGCTGTCGCTCCTATAGTGTTTTGAAATTTCATTGGAATAATGTTATATCATAAAACTTCAAGGCTAGATTTAGGGTATGCTACTACACTTTGTGCCGTATATCTATGTACATGTAACTAATCTCTCATATTATTAAAAAATTATTATATATATTAAAGGAACAATTAATTTTAGGATGAAATATGATATCATATGAAATTTTGATCTGTTTGGTTACACATATGTAGATTTTGAAGGTTTTTTCAATATAAGAAGATCAACATCAGGTGGAGTATTATTTTTGAGAGAGATCAACAAAATCATGAATACCATGAAATGAAATATACTAATTCTTAGAACAATACAAGTTGAGTATATATTATTTACTCATGATATAAAATAAGTCATATAGAAGATGATATATTTGGTAGATCTTTTGTTTGTTGTGAAGATACCTCTTCTCTTGGGTTAGCATAGTCAACTTGATATTAACCTCACTAAGAATCTAGTGTAACATTCCAAATATAATCATATTGATATTAAATATCACTTCATAAATGAGGTTGTGGAAGGGAATGAACTAATGTAAGATTTTGCTTCTACAATTGAGAAAATTGTTGATATCTCCACTAAACCATTTCGAAAGGAAACATTTCTAAATTTGATATTGATTATGGGCACATGACCTCATTGTCTTCAAGGATAAGGTATATGACATATATCTCCACTCATATTTTTCTTTTTATAAATTTTTAAAAGGGTGAGATAACATTTGATATAAATCTATGCATTGGTATGTGCTTTATCTATCATGGGAAAGTGTATATTTATGGGGAGTTATTAACATGGGTAAGGAGTGATTTTAACATGTGTGAACTATTTAAATTGTTTATTGAAGTGGTTTACAGAATGATTTATTATAGGTTTATGTTATGAATATGTGGGGATAGAATAATAATGGAAATGGTCTTGAATATGGATAACATGATACTTTTGTTAAGTGATTATTATTTCCTATATTGTGTTCACAAATGTTGTATTATAATTATTGGATAGTACTCTATTACTTGAGTTTAAAATTTTTAGTGATTTTTGTTCCTTTGTTAAAAAAATATAAAGGATAGATTGTGGAGAACAAAAAACATTGAGGTGTTATCTTGAGAAGAAGCTAGCTATGGAGTTAGAAGGATTTAATAAGTAGTTTATTTTGTAGTTATACATAAATAAATTAACAATATTGAGATTCCATTAAAAATTTGATCAAAGAGATTATAATAGATTGAGGTGAATGGACTGATTGAAATAGATAAATTTAATTTAATGGAAGATGGAAACAAGTTTTCAGATATTTCTTATTATTATATATGATAGAGATATTTGGAAAAGTAAAATCGGTCAATTATTTTGTAATGTTAAAATTACTAAACAAAATATTTATATAAAATTATTAATGATAATAGAAAAATATGTTTCAATAAAATGACTTGGTGGAGCTAAGTTTTGTGGAATTTACTAAAGGAAGAGACTAGGTAGAGCTAAGTGTTTTGGGAGTACCCAGCAGAAAAAATCTTGAAGAAGTTCGAGTCCAAGAAATATGGTGGTTGTGGAAAAATTTATATCAGATGAAAATAAGTAATAATGATATCCAGATGAATATCTATGAGTTCATTATAATGATTAATATTGGGATTGACCATATAGAGAAGATTTTTTGTGAGAACTAGATAAATTACAAGTTCGAATAAGTATCAGACAGAATTCATTGAGTGATCTCATCAGAGAGAGTGTTATGAAGACATCAGTAAAAGTATCAAAAATTAATTACACATAGTTCTCTGAATTAATTAGATATAATAAGAAGAATATACATAAATTATTACATCAAATGGAGAACACCAAATGAACATTTATGAGTTCATTGAATAAATCAAAATAGTTGGTCACTTTGAAACAATTTGATGGAGGAAGATTCTATAAGTTTTAGGATATTTTTACCTGATAGGGTGTTACCAGATAGGGAAGTTGTATTTTAGAAGTAGTAGATAAAGGTTTTAAGATACTTACATTATTATTTTATACTCATTAAATATTACAATGTTAAGTTGTAAATTTAGTGTTTCAATCATAATTAAGGGAAGATCATGATTCTAGAAGATATTTTAGGAGGTTTAATAAATATTTTCAATTCTAAGATTTAAGGAAAACTCATTATGAAGTTTTTTAGAATCCAATTTCTAGAAAGTATAAAAGCAGTGTAACAAAGAATTATTTGTGTGGGATATTGAAATTTAGAAGTGGTAAATTCAAATTATAAAGTCACACTCCTTCGTATGTTTTTAGAGAAATAGTACCATATAAATGGGAAGTGGTATACCCTAGAAAGATTTTTAATATTATTAATGATGGGTGAATTGCTGAATAATTGAGGTGATAACCATTGTGCTTGAAATATTGCTTCTTCATAGAATCAAATGCAGTAGGATCAGACATAAAGGTATAAGATGTATGATACAAGATGGAGTTGTGTCACATGATCATTTGGAATCAGATGAATAGGGTATCAAAAAGATGGACCAGATTGAGGTTACCAGATAAAGTATCAGACAAAGGATTTTAGATGGATTGTTATTAGAAGTAGAGGTGATTATATGGATAGGTTTGGATAAAAAGTTTCTATAGATGTTCTTTTTCACTACTGTGAAAGAACAGTAAGAGGAAGAATAATATCTTGAAACAATGAAAGTGTGAAGAATGTTCAAGTGGCACAATGACAATGTATGGAATTCTATTGGTGAGGTTAATATTAATGTTTCAAAAATTGTTATATCATACTATCTATGCCCACAGAACTCGCACTATCGAAGAACTAAAGTGCTACAAAATTGATGGATATTCCATGTTTTCTATACACCACCAAAGCATTGTGTCCTATTAGTTTTTTGTTTTTAGATTATTTCTAAATGATTCCAAGAACTGGCTACTCTTATTGAGAAATGAACCTTGAAAATAAATATTTTTTTGTGGGTTTGTTTGTTTTTCTATATCCAATTTAGTTGTCACTAACCATATGAAAATTTAGTTTCTGAATATAAGAAAACATAAAAAGAAAATATCACTGATTCACCCACTCCCCCATTTTCTATCACATAGATCCTTAATTGTCCATTCAATAGATTTGGATAAAAATTTGTTATTCATAAGTTGAATATACTACCCAATATATGGATATAAAAAAAATTAAATGATGAATATTCCTAAAATATAAGCTTCATCGTGGTTCATATTCACTACATTAAAACTTTATTCAATTTTAAACTATTATCACATGAAAGGAAGACAACACCCTACTCATTACTCCCTATCAATATCATTTGATTATTAGTAATATGTTTTGATGCTATCTTTATCTTTGATCCCAACATTATCAGTTTTCACTCTTCTTATTTATTATAACGAATAAATACCTTACATTTTTCATTTTCATGTTATCTTATCAAACTATAGGTTAAATATTTATGAGCTTCTTCAATATAATATTCGTGATAAAATTAACAAAACAACTTGGGAAACATGATAGTGTGGATGAAAGTATGAAATTAATGGATAATTATTTATCTATGTTGATGTTAAAAAATAAAAATAAATTAATGTACCTACTAATATTTTATACAAGATGACCAATCCTGATTCCTTCTCCCAAATATCACATGAAAATAACATTATAGATCTCTTATATTTCTTGTGAAACATTCTTATTATAAAGTTATATGGGTTTAAAAAACAATGTTTATGAATTGTGATCCTCATACTTCATTTACAAATCATTAGAATCTGATGATAGTAAGATTCATAGGACAACCAAATAAACATACTATATAAAACACTTATAGGAATCCTTTTTTTTTGTAATAAATCCCTCAGGTTTTTCAACATGTATAAAGGACTCCAACACATATCTAACATCCCAACTGGACCATTCACCCATCAACCTCACCTGAGTCAATTACAATGTCACAAGAACTTATGTGGATCACATAGATCACTAAAGGATGAAAATAAATTCTAAGAAATAAAATAATAACATTGGGAAATGGTTTTACCTTAAATAACTCCCACTCAACATGTTATGATTTTGTTAAAATTTATGTTTGCGGATTTTTCATGTTGAACATTCCCAACCAATAAAAAAACATAGAGTTGAAAAACAATATATAATGCAAGATATAAAGCTTTAAAAAAATATGAAATACTATAATAAAAAATGTATCAAAGTGAAATATGTTCATAAATTAGGAAATGAAGGGTGATAAATCCAAAAAATTAAAGACCCCAAAATGAATTATCCAAAAAACTCCTCTATACCTCCTCAAAATATCCTTGAACCATTATATATCTAGATGGCTCATCATAATTCATATATCCCCATTCAATACAAAAAATAAATCACTAGTAAAGAATGTTATATTTCCATTCCATGTATCAGACTATACCTTATATACACATCCCTAAATGTGCGTATTTAGGTGGTGAGTATAAGACCCTATAGGATATCCCCTTGACTTACCTCCCTATGAATGTGAAAATAAAAAAAATTCAAATGTGTTTTTCAAAACTTTTTTGAATTCCCTATAATTTTATAAAAAAAATTGAATCATTTAACATTGTAATAATGACCATGTTTTCATAAAAATATATCTAAACACATCTCAATTTCTATATTTCCAAAACCAAGACCACAAACTATTTTACTTTTTCAAAAACATAAGGGATCCATTTCACTATGAGTAACAACCAGACGGTACCTCATATTTTTGAGTTGGTTAAATACTCTCAACCCTATTTTTCTCACTAAGAATACACCCCCACTAATATGAAGTAGGTAATTTCACTATCCCTATAAAAATAAATCATAAACAAGAATTTAGGTACAAATTCCAACCTCATATTTGATCCTATACTAACGTCCAACCATTTAAATCAACAAAAATATCAATTTGTATGAAATTTAAATAATAATACCCTAATTCCATATAATCATTATAATTACCTAATATATTTAAACATACATTGAAACCTAAAAATCTACCAATTCCATTTTTATAAAATCCACAGTATCAAAATTGATATATTTAATCAATAAAATTTCAAGAAATATTATTTGGTTTACATTTATAAGTTAATTTAATTAAAATACCACATCAAATCTTAAGATATTTTCACAATAAAGTGTATCGGAAGCTTCACCAACCTAAACTAGTTGGTCAATCAAAATCATTCTACCAAACATAAAATCAATACTATACTTACTCCCCTTGATCACTTATGACCAAAATCAAAAACCAATTTAAACCCAAACCTTTAATTTCACTCACACCCCTATCATTTAGGTTTTATATATAATAGATATTGAAATACTCTAAGAGAGAAGAGATCCAATGTGACTTACAATTGATTAAACACCAACATGTTTAATTATCTAATGGATGATAAGATTAAGGAAAAATAGTTACCCAAAATCAATCCAAATATTCCATTAGTTGAGAATACCACATGATAAAGAGGGATGGAATTGGAAAAAATAACCCAGATTTAAATATAATGCTATTTTACTCACGTCCTGTTTGGGTAACCATTTCTTACTCAAACTGATTAAATGGATATATAAAATGGAAAAGGAAAGTTCATAGCAATAGATGTTTGATTACCATTTTCATGGTATCTTGAGAGTATATTACTGATCCAATTCTTAGGATTCTCATGGAGATAGTTATTTTTGGTCTTTTTCTTTATTTTTAATATATTGGTGTCATATTTTATTCCCGATACCATGTACACCTACTTAATTTTTGTATCCTCATGATATCATCTATATTTGATATTATTTATTGGTTATGTTTGTTGTATAATCTAGATAGTTTATTTTCTATTACATAATCATTATTTACAATTTATTATTATAATTTATTAATTTGATGAACTCTGATAATGAGGGTATAGTCTCCCCACAATAACACCATTGAATCTCAATGGTAGTTAACAACCTTTAGAGTATGGGGATTCATTCTTGAGGCCTTGTGACCCTCAGGTTTGGTTAATTATGAGTGAAACTAGATTGATAAATCCCATAGGGATCTTAATCGATTATTATATTTTTCCTTCTAACATAATATATTGGGATGGTATTCAATAGATTACGATGTGTCAGAACATAATGATAAGTCTTTCCTCGTAGTATCCAACCCATGTGTTGGGGAGAATTCATGTTACCAAGGATGGTATTTGTAGTTCCCGATCTCGCCTCTTATAGTTTCACTACGTTCAAAATTGAGTGACACAAATGATTTATGAAATTTTGGTATGTTTATTAAATTTTACACTTGGTTAGGTATTTAAGGATGAATTTCCTCATGAATAATTATAGGAACATAAGTATACATGTGACATTCATATACCATTCCATTTATATCTCATTATCTTTATTGAATGTTTCTTGTTATATGTGCCTCTAATGATATAATCATAATTTTATAACATTTATTATATGAAAATTGAGGAAATATAATTTGTTAATTAATTTTTAGGCATAAACTAAAATGGTGTTTTAATATATAACGTGAAGATGGAAACTTAACTAAGTAGTTATGACATGATTAAGTCATGAAAATTTGGTTGCATCAACTGAAATGTTAGTTGGTTGATATTAAATGTATTTAAATTGAAATTTATAATTTTTTTGTCTCTAGATATTGGGAAGGAAAATCTATATATATAATTTAACAATCATATATATAATTTTTACAACCTAATACAGACTTTAAATGGATGGATGCTGTTATATGGAATTCTAATTGGATCTTATAAAGCATATGTCACTATAAATTGGGAATGAAAACACATATGATTTAACTACTATATAAATATAAATATTTTAAATTATAACATTTAAGGGAATTGGTTTCCATTAAATTTGGATTCCAATTACAACAGAAATACAGTTTTCCTCTATAAATTTGTATTTACACCCTATATAACTGATCCTTGTGATTTAAAAATTAAATTTCACCAAATAACTCGACATTAGAAGTGGGTTGTTGGATACCATATCTAATTTAATCATTTTTAGATTATATCTATACTCTTATAGTGTAATAATTTCTAACTTGTGTCTTATTCTAAGGTGTGTTCTTGGAATTGTAGATATATGCCTCCACAATGGCCTCATTTAGAGTGTTAGGATGGTGTTTAAGACCATGCTCTTGAGGTGGTGGGATTTTAACCACCAGTAGCGAAACTAGTGTATTATCCCATAGTACCTCCATTTGTATAGGGAAGAAGCACTAATTCTTATCTAAGTGATATTTTCTTATGACTAGTGAAGTCCTTAAAGGGTTCCGCATGACCTACATTGACTATGTCAAAGTTGAAAAGGGAGTTCCACAAAAAAACTCAACAATTTTTTTCAGAGAAGGTGATACCTAGGTTGCTGATTCATGTATTGATGCAATTCTGTCAACATTAAAAAATATAGACACACCTCCCGAAAAGAGGGTAAATATGACAATGTATAGGCTTCAGAGACCTAGAGGACGATGGTGGGATGTTCTTATGTAGGAAGATCAGTATTAGGGCATGTTATGGAGGGATTTTCATACTACATTGTATGAATATATTTTCCCAGATAACTTTATAGATAACCAAGCTATGGAATTCATGAACCTATAGTAGAGACCTATGTATTTCCAAGATTACTAAGCATGTTTCACTGAGATTCAAGATTTTTCACAAACTCTTGCTTGTGATGAGCTATCTTGGGTGTGATGTTTTGAGGACGAGCCCATGTTTCCCATAAAATCATAGTTTAATGTCTTATAGCTATCTAACATCTCTAAAATAGTGATCCAATCCATTATATAGAAGTTAAATTTAAGGGAAGATGAAGGTACATGGAATGGTGGCTTAGACCCTAGGTTGGGAAGTGCCTCATCTTGTTGTAGGATGCATCAACTAGAGGTGTTTTTTGAGGGAAGTGGAAATAATAGTGTACATACAAAAAATTATATGGTATTCTATGAGTGTCAAAGGTTGTGGTCACATGAAAACCTGATGTAAAATATTCCCAGTGGAGTGCCAATCCAGTGTACGAATGAGGAATATCTAGATATATTTCGGTACCATTATACTAGTTCCTAGTGGGAGAGGATATGTACCATCTCCAAATTATTGAGTGTGATCAGTGGAACCATGCTAGGCTAAGAGATAGATGACCACCGGTCATTCATGCTGAGGAGGTGGATGAAGTAGATAAAGCAATACTTATGATGTGAGGCACCATTAAATCATATATACTCAGACCGGTCAGGATGTAGCTTAGGGTCATGAATATAGATAGTTATATGTAGTGAAACCTATACCTAAGGATTATAGTGATTACCCATATACAGTATGCGGTCCAATTATAGAAGCATCAACTCTATTATTTTCTTTTTTTTAAAACAATCACTTACCCCTCATTTATATTTTGGAATTTAATGAGAAGTTTTTGGCGTGAGATTGAGTACCTTTTGGGGTAATGTATCTTGATACACCATAAGGAGTATGGTTAGAAAGTGGTTTCCATTTAAAAGGAGTGTCCCCTCATGATCAGTGATTATGTATTCTTATGGTACATTTTCATCCTTGAGATAGTAGGATTTGACGTAGTTCTTAGGATTTAATAATTAGTACTTTATGCATACCATATTTATTAATATCACCATAGGATTCATTTCACATCACTTGAGAGAAGTTTCTATGTTCATAAAGGATGATTTTATTTTCAAGAAAGTTGATTTGGAACTTGGATTATGGGTTGAGTAGAGTGTCAGCCCATATTTATAGACTTTTTCTTGATGAAAGAGTAGTAAAAAATGATGTATTTAATCCATTGGTGGAATGAATCATAGATGTCTTCCATCATGAATTTTATATTGTACCTCCTATGATAGAGGTAGATTTCAACATTGATCTGGTTATCGGAGTAGAACTAGTGTCTACCACTCCTAAATGGATGGATCCTACGGAGTTTCCTAAAGTCAACTGGTATTTGGATGATGTTAAATCCAAAGGGTTTATAAGACCCCTTTCTTGTCCTTGGGGTTGACTTGAGTTTTTTTCTAAGAAAGTGGATGGTATCCTAAGGCTGTGTGCGGATTACTGATGGTCAAATCTAGTTACCATTAATAAATAGTACTCACTTCTTCATATAGATGATCTATTTGATCATATCTGAGGGGACACAGGGTTCTCTAAGATAGATTAAATATAAAGATACTATAAGGTAAGGTTTTGAACCTCATATGTACTAAAAACTATATTTTGAAGCTAGTATTTCCTATATAGATATCTATAAATGATGGTGGGTCAAATTAACATGCCTTCTATCTTTATGGACTTGATGGATCAGGTCTTCCACCCACACATAGATTCTTTTTTGGTCATTTTTGTGTATGATATATTATTGTATTCTCATGCTCTACATGATCATTCCAAACAGCATGTCATTATATTGTCTACACTAAGAGAGCATATAATCTATGACAATATCAAAAAATTGCACTTTTCTACTAACAAGGTTCTCTTCCTGGGTCCAATTATATCACAAGAAGTAGTATTCGTGGATCCAAATAAGGTGAGAGTTACAATTTCCTAGAATAATACCAAGAATGTTTTTATTTAGAATGATTATTCTAAAAAAATCATTCCATGAATTACTACTTAATGGATTGACCAATAAAAGAGTAAAGTTCAAATGGTCAAAATATTTTTAAAAGGCCTTTCAGAAGTTGAAAGGAATGTTGAATTTAGTGCCAATACTAATTTTTATGAAGCCTAGAAAACGTTATAGAGTTTATTCTAGAACATCAGGTGTGGTATGGGAGATATTTTGATTCCAGGGGGATTATTTATCATGTAAGGGGTTCATCAATATTGACATCACAATTTCTATTTCTGTAAAAACAAGTTTGAGTCGGTAGGTTTTGTTAATTACTTATGTTGATGGAGTCATTACTTTATGTGGGAATGGTTCTTGTTATAAAAAACAGTAAAATAATTAATTAAATGTTTTATTATGGTGGATTGAACATATGATAACAAATATGGGTTAAATATCTTATTTATTTCTACTTTGAGATCACTTACACCCCAGGTAAGGGGAATTTAATTGTTGATGACATGACCCAAAAGACTCAGCATCAAGTTTTTTAGGAATCCATTTTAATGGTAGTAGATGGATCTTATTTTTGAAATGCATCTAAATGTTCCGTAATATCAAAAAAAATTCTAATGGATTTAGTAATGTCCTCATAACTTCTAGATGATGTGAAGAGGAGGAAAATTTCATATCTTAAAGAATTAGTCATGAGGGAAGGTGTTTCGGGTAAGGACCTACCACATGACTGGTTTGTTGATAAGGATGAGATCCTACATATCCATGGGAATGTATGGGTGCCTACAGACATGCATGAGGAGTTGATGCAAGAATCTATTAAATAAAAATGGTAAGTACATATTATACTAACTAATATTTATTATCACTTATGCCGCCAATGTTGGTTTCATGGGGTGAAAAGTAGATCAAAGGATTTGTTACTCGATGTTCCCCCTTTTAGTAGGTGAAATAGGAATGTAGATGGACTACTAGTATTTTATAACTACAACCCATTATAAAATGGAAAAGGAATGATGGAAAATGGATTATGTCACTATGAATTTTTTATTGGATTTCTGAATTCACCTAGAGGCATTGATGATGTATGGGTGATTGTGGGTAGGATAACAATGGTGTCCCACTTATTGGCTATCAAAGATACCTTCTCAATGGATGATCATGGGATGATATATGTTTGAGTGTTCATATACCTTAAAAGTGTTCCTTGTACCCTCATATTATATAGGGATGATCAGTTCACTTCTCAGTTATGTCAGGGTTTTCATAAAGCTCTTTGTTTATAGTTACTTCTATGTACAACATACCACCGTCAGAACGATAGCCAGTCTCAGCATACTATATTGGTACTAGATGATATGCTCCACTCATATGTTTTTTGTTTCAGATTATACTTGTAAAATAAATTTATCATTATGTGATTTCATGTAATAATATTTTCTAAGTGACTATCCAGAAGGATCTATACAAGGAGGTCTACGGTAAGACATGTTGTTCACCTCTGTGCTAGTAATAGGTAGGAGAGGTAGTGATACTGGGACCACGTCTCATTTAGGAGACATAAAAACTAATATGTATGATTAGTAAACATATGTATATATCTTATTATATGTAGAATTCATATGATTATCGTCATCTCTGACCTCTTCTGTTTGAGGTGGGGTATTATCTATTCTTTCATGTTTGACCTAGATTGGGTCATCGATAGATTTAGAGTCAAGTAAGATGGTTCCTTAATTTTTCAACCTTTTGTGATCTTAGAGAGGGTCAGGATGGCAGCATATCAGATAAATATTCCTTATAGTTATAGGTATAAGCATGATTTATTTCATGTTTCTCATCTCCACTATTATTACATTGAACCATCTAATGTTTTTGATCTTGATAAGCTGAGTTAGAGGTAGATTTTTCTTTAATGGAGTGTCTAATGAATATTTTTGATCATATAAAGAAAAATATATAAGTTAGTATAGTTTCTATGGTTCAGGTTCTATGGAAGTGTGTCCTGGAAGAATACAAGACATAGGAAGGGGAATCTGATATATGTTTTCAATGGCTGGAGTTTTCTTGGATACATCTCAACTGCCCTCGATAAGCAAAACATGGGGATGAGTTTTCATAATTAGGGGGTTGTAAGATCCCAAATTTTCATTGTGGAATGGATCATTTAAATTTCACTATAAATCTCTTATTTTACTCAAATTAATTTATAAAGGGCGTCATGGTGGTTTTTAGAGAGTTTTTTATTGGATCAGGCCCCAGAGTTTTGGTTTTTAGAGAGGTAGGGTGAGGTGTAATGTTAGCACACATTTTTCACTAATGATGAACCTCAAATGTGTGGCCCAGATAGGGTGCAACATGATTTTTTAACCATGAAACAGGGCTCTCACAACTATGAAGAAACTATAATCTATTTTAATTTTACCATGTATGGTTTGCACCCAGTTTGTATAACCATGTTACAAGACCATCCGAGCTTTGTGGTTAGAGATAGTGATGAATGAATTGTTTACACTTGGTTTTCTGAACCATTTTCATGATTTATATGGGGGTGTGTGAACATGGATATTGAGAATCACATTGTTTTAAAGTAGTTTGGAAAACCATGTATCCAAATTCTACACCCCTTTAAATTGCTGTAAATGACCATTGTGACCTCCTAGCCCTTAAATGTAAAAGAGATTACTCCTCCTCCCTCATGTACATAGTAGAACATCCCTAGATATCCAATCTTCCATATTCTAGGATTAGGGTAATCTCCTCCATCTAGACTCTATTTCGATCTTTATTCATCGTATTGGATCCCCTTCGGTATGTATGACACTGCACTTATTTCATTTCTTTATTTCTCTTCCTATATTTGGTGTGATATCCCTGTGAGCTATTATGCTCTGTTATCAGGTTGTTTTTCTATTTTACAATTTTCTCCTATTCCATCCAAAATCCTAGACTGATACTAGATAGAGATTCTACAACAATTCTAAGGTAGGTAGTATTGTACTTTTCCAAAAAATTCATGTTAATTATAATATGTGTTGTCATACCGCACACCAAACCGGCCATGCATTACTCTTAAAACACATATCATTTTAAATTAATTGTATAAACCTTTACATAGAAATTCCATGATTCCCTTTTATATTTATGTGGGTTGATAAACATAACCTGAACCACAATGTATGGTGTGTTAGTTTTAATAACCTTGAAAACCATTTATTACTTTTATTAAAAAAAACCTCAGGTGTTTTTTTATCACTTGTAAAGTGAATAAATTAAATGATTAAATCAATTGTTATTTGTTATGGATACTTCCCTTGGTTCTCTTTATCCTTATAAAAATAAATGGATAAATTTAATTAACTTGAATTGTTAAATTATATGGATAATTCATCTAGCCTATGATCAATTGTTGAACATACAATTGGCTACTATTTATGGACCCAGATCACTTTAAAGGCTTGGACTATATTGATTAAGGCATATATTCCCATCCTAAAATTACATGGAACAATAATAGGATGATACTTGATTCATTGATGTGACCTCCAAGTAAGAAATCAAGCCTGGGTTCGGTTAATGTCTTAGATATGTTAATACCTCTAATAGACACCAATGTTTCTCATGTATACTCTAGAAATAATAATTCCATGGATACTCTATTTGGATTTAGTTTGATGTTCTAAAACATGGACCACCTTGGACTATCTCTGTAGTATCTAATAAAGTAAATCATAATGTTACACTAGTCTTTTCCTATGTCTTGGTTAGAAACTTTTAGGGTGTAATGATAAGGGTTCACCCCTTGGATTACACTCATACCCCAAAACCAAACATCTCAGTTGATCACTACAAGTGGGCTTGACCATCTAAGGTCCTTGATGTCGTGGGTCTATCGTGAGTCCATTTAAATTATTATACTTGGATTCCATGTCTATGTTACTTGAGTCACTGACCAATTAATGGTAATATTCTTAGAGACATCTGACATAGGGTGAAGCATCTAGGGATAGATAGGTAACCCATGTCGAATGCAACACCCAAAATTTCAAGTAAGTAACCCTTGATTTATGTATTTTAAATATAAAATGTGTCTTGGTGATGTTTTTGAGTGTTTTTAAACCTTTTGCTATTTTTTGGGGATTTTCTATAGGTACACAATTTGATCCGAGCTTGGGAAAACCCTGTAACACCTACAAGAAAATCTGCACAATGAGACTGTGGATAAGTGGAGGGTGGATGGGTGGGCACGCAGTTTGTCTAAACTAGGGGGAAGGCTATGAGAAACCATGTTTTTTTGATAATGTGGGTTTTAATGTTTGGTTCATGGTTTCCTAATAGTGTGGGAAAACCATGTGAGGTTTATCCTTTAGGTAGTGGCTGATGCGTGGTTAGTGCAAGGTTTATCTAATTGTGCGACTAACCGTGTAAAGTTTAAAACAAGATCTGAAAAAGTGGATCTAGTTTAGGATTAATATTTAACCCCTATTTCCCCCTAAAATGGACCTAAATCTATATTTTATGGTCCCAAAGGCATTAGAGTCTTCTTCCATCGATATGAAGGCTATCTGAAGGCTTCTCTTAGCGCATTGAAGCTGAATTGTCATGATTAGTCATCGTTCTTGGTAGTTTTTCTTGGTTTTTCTTTGATATACTTCTCCCTATCTCCCAGTTTACTATATCTATGTATTTCGGGGATATATCTAAGTTATCGTATTCCAAATATTACTAGATTGGTCATTTTTAGGTTATATGAAGGGATCTAAGGCATGTTATGGAGTTTTAACCAGGTTTGTGGATGTCTTTCATGTTATTTATAGTTTTCACCAAATTTAGGAAGTAGTAATAGTCACTATCAACTCCAATATTTAGAATAATATAGACTTATTTATATTTAATTGTTTGTATTGAAATTGGTTGTGAATTTTGTGAATTTCTTTTTAGATACACTCTTTGGTGACATATTATAGAATTGCAGAAATTGGGTGTTTTGTGGAAAGAGAAATTGGTTTCTTGATTTTAAAATGATGATTTTAAAATGGAGATTTGGTTTTTTTACATGGAAAATGTATTTCAATAAAAAAATTACATTGAAATTATATTTTAGAAAAATGGATTTCAATAAGAGTATGGTTTTAATGAAATGGTAGAAAAGGTTGTCTGTAATTTGTTTTTGGAATAGTGTTTGTTTTTGATCATGTAAATTTGGAAAGATAATGGTATGAAGTATCCCCCATAATTAGTGTTATAGATAAGGGTTAGGGATTTCCATCATCAAAATGGTTCACTTTGTGATAACATAGTGAAAGGATGACTCACCACTCATTAGTACGAGGAGATCTAGGTTTAATGCATGGTTAGTTGTGTGGATGTGTGGAATGGAATAGTTGTTCCAAAATGGAATTTGTGAAATACTTTAGAGCATTGTTTGGTTTATTTCATTAAAACAAGATGTTGTTTGAGAAAACTATTTTACTATTTCACTTGTTTATATTTTGATATAAACACTTTTGGAATTTTTTTATATAAACTATTTTATATAAATGTGCTACGTTGTTTTATAATAGTGGCATGAGTAGGGAAGTAATTGGGGGAAACCATATTGACTTTCATTACTCACCCCTGCTTTTATACTTTGGTGATTTTGTAGATATTTTTTACCAGACATAGGAAAAGGTAATGTTTCGCATTTCTATAGAGGTGCTTATTGATACTTGGGCTATTTTTTGGATTTGGAGCATGGAGCTGTTTGGAGATTCGAGTTTTTTTAGAGTATTTGATTTTTTTGGTTATGTCTTCCATTGATTACATTGATCTGGTAGACTTTGTATGTGGAACTCTTTTGTAGTTGGTTCTGATATAATTGGGTTTTCTTTTAATTGTATCTCATTTATTTTTTGAATTGTGTAGTGTTTTAATAGGTTATGACATGTTTGGCTGGTTGTTTTATTTTGAAAGGTAGAATCATTAAGGCCAAGTAATATCCCACCACCTTATCATTAAAATAATTTGGGGTGAGATATTAAATGTGGTATTGGTCATGGTCCATCATAATATATTTTGGGAACAACTGGCATCAGCTTGTTCGAGCCTTATCTAACATGTGGTCTTTAGTTATCTCTAACTTTGAGTTGATATTTATTCTGGTCTATTCCTTGAGTCAGGTTGGTAGAATGGAGTAGGATCATTGGGACTTGAAATGTAGAGAATAAAAACATGTATCGATCCTTTTTTATGTGTAACTTCATTTTACAAGGGATTTGGATACTTAAGTGTTTTGGAGACACTTCGAGGATTTGGAATATCTTTTTCATGGGATTATCAAATGAGACAATGATGAAAACCATTATATAAATGACTTTACACTAGGAGTTCATATTTCATTTTGAGTAATGATATATTTTTTTGTTCAATGTTTTGATATTTGAAAATGTTGATTATTTTTTCAAATGAAATATTTATAAAAGAGAATGGTTGTGGTATTTTGAAAAAAGATAGATTTTCAAAATCAAGTATAAAATTTTAAAAAATGTTTAAACATGTTAAATGTTAATTTTAGAAATGTTTTCTATGATAGTATGATGTGGTATAAATTTAAATGCTAATAATTTACTTAATAGAGAGTTATACTTATGGCGTTTGTTGTTTAAATAGAAAGTGGAACCTGGTACGTGTCATAGGAACCAACCAAAAGAATCTACTGAGAATGTCATTGCACCTGATCCACAGGTGAACCCACAGCTATTTCAGAGTATAGTCCAATATTTTCAAGCTATGGATATGGGGAATATGATGGACAAAACAAGGCAAGTGGATCATTCCATCCAGTTGCAGAAGTAGAATCTGCCAATATTTTGGGGTGATTTAGAACCAGGGAAGGTATATGTGTGAATGAATATGATGAATTGTATCTTTGATTTCCTTATTACACAGCTAGAGCTAAAAGAAAATATTTTGATGTCTATGCTTGCAGATCTTACATTCCCATGGTGGGATTTAGATGTTTAGGATAAATTAGACGAATGTGTTTCATGGGATGATTTTTAGGAATTGTTCAAAAAACGATTCAACACTCACAAGTTCATAATTCAAGGAATGACTGACATCTTCATCCTGAAATAGGAAAATATTTCTATCATGGATACATGGATAAATTATTTAATTTAGTGTTATTTTTACACGAATTTGATGTTAGTGGGTCCATGAAAGCACACATCCTTGAATCAGGGATGAGATAAGATATTCACTCAGAGATAGATGTAATATGTATTACGGATTACACATAGATGCTCTATCAAGAGATGGTGGTAGAATGGAATATATTAGGAGGTACAAGAGGAGGAAGTATTCTGATACCAATAGAAAATAGAGGGAGCTCAAATGATGGGAGGCCATGAAAGAGGGACACCTATTTCCAAGGTGAGATTGTGGTTCTGAATCAGACGACTGGATCAGGGAATCTTCCTTCAAAACAAAAGAGCCATCCTGGGTGTTTTCACTATGGTTCATTCAACCACATGAAGTGAAAATATATGAAACCAACAAGATCATTCTATAATTGAAATCATATGGGTTATCTTCAACACTATTATTATAGAATTCCAAGTTTAGGTGGCCAACACAGTTCTCATGTTACAAGCATCATATGCTTCGACGAGTCGAGGCTAGTATAATACCTCTTATCAGAAAAATAGTGCTAGCCATAGTGATTCCTGGAATTCCATGGATTCTTAGGTATTGTAATATAAATAGGGAAATAAGGAACAACGTGCCGTGAGAATGAAATTATATGGAACTAAGTAGCTGATTGTGGATGATCAGTATGGACTACCAACTATGAGAGATACAATTCTTTTAAATTCTACCATTATGCACGATTTGTTTTAAATGGTTGAATCCAATTACATTATTGATTCTTGTGATATTGATTTTATGAGTTTAAAAGTTGATATGTTTCCTTTTGTGTCCAAACTTCAGACTCCTCTTGGTCAAAGAGAATGTCAATCCTTTGTGTATGGACCATGTACTATAGCTGTGAATAGAGATGAGATGATATGTGAATTTTTTGTTCTTGAGATGGAAGTATATGATATAATCCTAGCCATGGATTGGTTGAAAATATTCAAGGATCACATAGACAATTATATGAGAAATGTTAGCTTTATGACTGATAATGGCGTCAAGAATCCTTGTCAAGGAGACAAAAGTGCAAAGGCAGATAAAATGGGATTTTTGGAACCACTAGTTAGAAAAATATTATAACTGATGGAATCTTTGACTTTAGCATCGATGGAAGAGATCAAGAATAGTAGTTTTCAGCATTTTTGGATCAATTCATAGATATATTTCCTGAATGTTTCTCAGGTTTACCCCTATAAGGGAAGTGGAGTTTATGATTTATATCATTCTGATGACCATTCCTATTTCCCTTCCATCTTATTATATGTAACCAATAGAATTAAAGGAAATAAAAGAGCTATTGGAAGAGATTGAAAGTAAAGGTTTTATTTGGATGAGTACATCTCTGTGGGTAGTACTAGTCTTTTTTTCAAAAAGACAGATGGAACTCTAAGGCTTTGTGTGGATTATCGTAAGCTTAAAAAAGTTACTATAAGTAATTGGTATTCAATTACTTGTATTGATGATTAGTTCAATCAATTTTGGGTTTCTCTCTGGTTCTTCAAATTTGACTTGCGATCAGAATATCCCTAATTGAAGGTTTAGAAGGAGGATATTCTAAAGGCAGCTTTCAGGAGTAGATATGGCCATTTTGAGTATATGGTAAATCTTTTAGGTTATACAAATTCTCAAAAGGTCATTAATGAATTAATGAATTAGATATTTCAACTATATATGGATTCTTTTGAATTTGTTTTCTATAGTTGAAATATTGGTGTATTCAAGAACAAGGTAAGAGCATGAGAAACACTTGGCGATAGTATATTGAATCTTGCAGGGTCATCATCTATATTCCAAATTATTGAAGTGTGATTTTTTGGATATAAGATGTACGTTTTCTTGGCCATGTAATCTATGAAAAATGTGTTTCTTTGGATATAGAAAAGATAGAAGCATTTATATATTGGAAAATTCTAAATAATGTCATTGAGATATGAAATTTCCTTGGATTGGCTCGATATTACCAATTCTTTGTTTGTTATTTCTCATGAATATCTTCATCTATGATAGATTTAACAAGTAATAATGTTACATTACAATGGTATAAGGAATGTAAAAAGTCTTTCCAATGGATTAATGTTTGTCTGAAATCATCACCAATATAGTTATTTGTAAAGTCAAGACAAGGGTACATGGTGTATCATGATGACTCTGGATCTGGGTTATGATGGGTTCCTAAGAAGGGAGATCTTGTTGTTGCTTGTGGATTAATATATAAGAGGTTTCATGAGAATAACTACCCTAAATAATATTTGGAGTTAGCTACCGTATTCCATGCTTCGTAGATTTAGCATCATTACCTCTTTGGTGACAAATTCACTATGTTTACGGATCATGAGATATTGAAACATAGTTTGTAAAAAAGGTATTTGAATTTGAGACAAATAATATAGATAGAGTATCTGCAAATTTTTTACATTGAACTAATGTATACATCAGGTAAATCCAATATAGTGGTAGATGTATTAAGCATAAATTCATGCACTCAGTTGAAAAAAGTTGTTTTAGATGAGTGTTTGTTGATATTGTTCCCAGTCAACATGCACTTAGAATTTGAAGACCATAGAGAATTTTTATCCTTCTTTGAGTTTTCATTTATTATTTATTTGGTGAAAATGGATAAATATGCACAGACATTCAATGCAGAATGTTTGGCTATAAGGTCAAAACTAAATGGTGGGAAGACCATTGAGGGTTGGAGGGTAGATGAGTGTTCAGTGTTGTGGTTAAGAAATTGTATGGTCATACCTATAGAATTTTAGGAATAACTTCTTCATGATTAACACCATTTAAGATAAAATATTCATCCTAGAATACAAAATATGTGAAAGGTAGTGAAAGCACGGTTTTGGTGGGTTGGTATGAAATGGAAGGTGGCAGAGTTTGTTTCAAGATGCTTAACTTATCTATAGATTAAGTAAGAGGATCAGTGACCAACATATATGTTGTAGTCTTTACCTATTCAAGTCTAGAAATGGGAGAAAATACCTATGTATTTTGTAACAGTTCTCCAAAGAGTGGTTTGGAAACAAGATTCCCTATGGATGATAGTGGATCAGCTCAAAATGTCATCACATTTCATCCCTATTCAATAATCTCATATGGAGGAGTACATTTCAAAAATCTATTTTCGAGAAGTGTTAAAGAGTCATGGTGTACTAGTTACAATAGTGTAAGATAGAGATATGAGGTTTATATATCATTTCTGTAAATACTTATAGATTTTTTATGGGACTCATTAGACTATGAGTATGAAATATTATCCTCAGACGGATGAACAATCTGAATAGACAATACAAACATTAAAAGACATGTTACGGGCTTGTGTAATGGATTTTAGAGGCTCATGGGAAGAGCGCATAATGTTAGTGGAGTTATCATATAACAAAAGTTTCCGGACTCAATACATATACCTTGTTTTGAATCTTTTTATTATAGTTCACCACATTGATCGGTGAAAAAGGTGATAATTCACTTACTAGGTGGAGCCTTGTGCTAGAAACAACAGAGAAGATTCAGTTGATAAGGAAACAGACGTAGGCGACTCGGAGTCATCTGAAATCATATTCAGATCATCATCGATGGTAATTTTCATTAGAGGTGAGTGATCATGAACTACTGGAAATGTGACCTTTCCAAACACTTCTATACCCCCTTTCCCAATGGTTTGGCCAAACCATTGGGAAAGCCCACTTTATGGCCACTTTTCCGAATAGTTTGCCAAAACCGTTGGGAAAGGGCAGGATTTCCCAATGGTTTGGCCAAACTGTTGGGAAAAGTCCACTTTGTGGCCACTTTTCCCAACAGTTTGACCAAACCATTAGGAAAGGGTAGGCTTTCCCAACGGTTTGGCCAAAACATTGGGAAAGGTCCAATTTGTGGCCACTTTTCCCAACGGTTTGGCCAAAATGTTGGGAAAAGTCCCCAATATATCAACATCACTTCCCAAATTCCAGGGACCTATAGAAATGGTTGTCAAAACCGTTGTTATAGACCTATACCAATGGTTTTGACAACAGTTGGTATAGGCCAGTGGATTTTTTTATCATATCCTCTTAACCAGAACATTCTATAAATAAAAATTTAAAATAATTATGATAATACATATATATATTTATGAAATTATGTTAAAAAAAGTCATGTTAGGTTAGTGTTTAGGTCGTTCAATGATAAAATGGAGGTCCTGGGATCATATCCCAGCGAATGTTTTTTTTGGAAATACATTTACCAACTGTTTTATGGAACTATTGGTATAGATTTTCATATTACTTATAACAATGGTTTTCCAAAAACCATTGGTATAGACCTATCCCAACGGCTTACTTGCCTATGGTTCTCCAAACCATTGGTATAGGCTATACCAACGGTTCCAAACCGTTGGTATAGGTTAGTTTTTCAGTAGTGATGTGTTATTGAGGAACCCTCCAATGGTTGGACAATATCATTTTAGGAGGATGAGAAAGTTATCTCCTTGGTACATAGGCACTTTTGAGTTAATGGAATGGGTTGGTGAGGAGGAATATTGGTTATAATTTCCACCATGGTTTTGTGCTTTCAATAATTTATTCCATGTATCATAGTTGAAAAAGTATAATCCTGATCCTAACCAAGTGATTAGATGGGATCACGTTGACGTAGAGTTAGATGCCTTGTTGGTGCACATGCGAGTGCAGATTTTGGATATACAAGAGAAGGTATTTCATGGAAAAATCATCGGTATAGTCCTAGTTTTGTAGAAACATGGTTAGATTCTGGAAGGGACTTAGGAATGGGAGAAGGGAATGAAAGATAAATGATTAGAACAATATCAGATAAATTATGGTTTTTTGCTTTTGAAGGAGGGAAAGGCCAAAGGTGGAGAGAATGTATCACCCCCAGTATTAAATAATTAACTCGTAATTTATGCATATTAAGAATATAATGTTTTTGGGTGAATTTTTGGAGGGTTTGGAAAAATATTGGTATGTTTTTCAGCTTTTCTATAGGGGCATGGATTGATCATGGTTTAGGGAAACCATTAAAAAACTATATAAAACCATGCAAAATGAGGTAGGGTTAAGGGAAGGGTGCACGTGCATACACATATCTTTTCCAAACCATATGACTGCCTATTATAAACCATTATTTTTGAGAATGTGATTTTTGGATGGTTGGAACATGGTTTTATAACTATGTGGGTAAATCGTGTGTGGTTCATCCTTGAAGTAGTGGTTGGTGTTGGTTAGTGCACAGTTTTACTAACTGTTTGACTAAACATGCACCGTTTAGAACAATGATAAAAAAGTGGATTTAGGGTGGGATTTTGATTTAACCCATTCTTTCCCTTAAAACAACCCTAAAATAATATTTTATCCTCCAAAAGGTATTAGAGGCTTCTCCAATTGATCTGGAGGTGATTCAAAGATTTCTCTTGGTGCATTGACGACGAATTCCGATGGTAAGTAACTACTCTTGGATTTTTTTTCTTGATTTACCTTATATAAAATTCTCCCCCTCTTCTATTTTCTTATATATATATATATTAGTTTTTTCATATATATTAGGTATTTGATTCCAATTATGATTTTATTTGGATATTTTAATGTTAGGGGAAGACATCCATGGTGATTTTTTGGTGTTTCAACCCAGTTTTGCGGACTTTTTATGCCATATTGTCACGTTCACTAGATTTTTGAGATATGTGGATTAACTCTCGACTGATATATTTATAATATAAAGGATTTATTTAATTTTTATTGTTTTTATATAAATTTCTTGTGAAATGTTTGTCAATTTCTTGTTGGAAACCCTCTTTGTTGAGAATTTATATAATTGTGAAAATTGGGTGTTTTGTGGAAAGTGAAATTAGAAACTTGAATTTAAAATGATGATTTTAAAATATTGAATTTTTTTTCCTGGAAAATCGTTTTAAATAAAAGGTTGGTTTTAATGAAATTGTTTTTTGGGAAAATAGTTTTCAATAAAAGGTCTGTTTTTTTGAAATGGATGAAAAGGTTGTTTAGAATTGGTTTTTGGTATAATGGAGTTGTATGTTCATGTAAAATCTGGACGGATAAGGGTAATAAGTCTCTGCCATCATTAGTGGGATGGATATGGTTTAGGGATTTCACCTATAAAATGGTTCACTATGTGAATAATTAGTGAAATGATGACTGACCACTCACGAGTATACGGAGATCCTGGTTTCATGCCTCGTTGGATGTGCGGATAAATGGAATGGAGTTGTTATGAAAAAAATGAAATATATGAAATGGTTTTGAGCATTATTTTATATCATTCCTTGGAACATTATTTTGTTCTAGAAAATTTATTTACTATGGGAGTTGTTTATATTTTGATATAAACTGTTTTGGAAATTGTTTTATATAAACTGTTTTATATAAATGTGATAACTTGTTCTATCCTAGTGGCATGAGTAGGGAAGTCATTTGGGGAAAACCTTATGAGTTTTATTACCCACCAATGCTTGGCAACTTTAGTGGTTATGTAGATATCTTTTACCGGGACATGAGAAATGTTAAAGTATAACATATATCTAGTGGTGATTAGTGATACTTGGGATATTTTATGGACTTGGAGCATGGAGATGGTTAGAGTATGGAGTTTTTTGGAGTCTTTGATTATTTTGGTTAAGTCTTTCATTGTTTACTTTGGTGTGGTGTTCTTCCACTGTGGTACTCTTTTTTAGTTGGTTTTGATATAAATGGGGTTTCTTTGAATGGTATTTCATTAATATCATGCATCAGGTCATGATTCAATTGGTCATGACATGTTTAGTAGGTTGTTTTATTTTTGATGGGAAAATAGTCCCCATAAATATTTTGAAACCCTTAGAATTTATTGTTAGTCTTTAACGTCGTGGGGATGTTACTTAATTCCAAGTAATATCATACATCCTTCTCAAGACAATAAGGAGGGGAGAGATGTTACATAGAACTTAAGATTAATATGTTTATTATTTAATTTAAAACTTCATTATTTATACACACACACTATTACATTTTATATTCATTGATTGGATTTGTATTAGACACCATTGGTGAAAGTCTACAAAGTTTTACTCACACAATTTTCGGTCTATAGTTTGGTACCCAGTTAGATTTCATTGATATTGGTAAGGATAATGGGAATCACCCTATAATGGACTCTTGATTACCATTTATTTGGAATATTGTGAGTATATAATTGAGCCATTAATCACGATGTTCATTGAGATAGTTTTTTGGCCTTTTTTCCTCTTTTTTTATATTTTGGTACTGCATTTTAGGAATTTTACAATGTTTTCCTACTACATTTCTATATCCTCATGACACCATATATATTTGATACAATTTAATTGTTATGTTTATTATTTATATTATTTGGATGATTTATTTTCTACTACTCAATTATTATTTCTTCTAATTTATTATTATTTAAAATTGTGCTACACTCTTATAAAGATTGTATAGTCTAACCACCATTTCACCAAAAACCATTTCTTTTATATGAAAAAATCTAGAATACAAGGAGGTGCACTTGAGGGCTTCTGTTCCTTAGGTTTGTTTACATATGACTGAACGAATCCCAAGACATCACAACTATAAAACGTATTCTTCATATTATACCATCAAAACTGTAGATTGATGTCAATATAAATTTTCTTACCAAAAAATTTGAATGATGAAATTATTTCAAAAAAAAATTTCTCATTGAGAAATGAATAACAATATTTTAATGAAATGATAATATAAAATTTGAAAATTTGAACCATACTTTCAAGGCTTCCTTGATATTTAGATAATAAATTAAAAAAACACATGACAAATATGAAAAATGAGCTTCCATCACTTTATCTATTATGGTTGGTGTAATAATAATACTTGATAAAATAACTTTATCACCAAAATTAGTTAAATCCTCTTAAATATCCCCAAAACAATATCACGAGTTATCACTATTTATAAGATTTTCAAATCACATCTCTTTGAAATTTATATCTCAATGAATAATAATCCATATTTTTGTCCTCATTTTTATAAACTATCACAATATTGATAGTTTTTAATTACATTATCCATTGACGGTTTCTTATGTTGATATCATTTTCTGAGGTCATAGATTTTATTCTCTGGTGATTTTTATGAACCATGAAATTATCAACAAACGAGTAGTGACACTAATTTTTTAATGCATTTATGACCACTCTATGATTGAGGATCTGTATTATGTAATTCCTTCCATGAATAGTCAAATAATTTGATCCATTTTTAACCCCATGAAAACTTTATATAAAGACACATCCAAGGTTGGTTCCTAAGGTGTTAGAATTCATAACCTAACCATCTTCTAATCTCTGGAAAAATGGGAATGAGTGATGAATTCAACAATTTATTCAAATCCATAAAACATATTTAACATTATAAAGTCTATAATAATGGATCATCCGTTATAATAAAAAAAACATTATCAATAAATCTAAGAATGGGAAATATATAACATAGAATCAGAAGTTCCTACTTATCCCATTGAACATTAAAACTCAAAATAATTCTTTAATTCTCTCTATGAATAAACCACATTAATAATTTTAGAATCAACTAATATTCTATTTTATAAAATCAAATGTTTAGAAAATTAAATCTCAATAATATAAAAGAAACATTTGTAATTTTTTCATAGAGTTGATAATTTGTCAGTGTGGTTAGAATAATCTACAAATGTTTCACACGGTTATCCCATGATCTTAAATATACTAATATATCATTGATAAATAAAATGAAAAATGAGTAGATATATCTATGAAATATTTGAATCACAAATTCCATGAAAATATCTAGAACATTAGTAAAAACAGTTGTTATAACTAAATTCTCTTAATATACATAACATCATTGAACAAGTTATTTGGGATATTCTCTTTCTTCTCTTTGAGATATTTTATCTCGACATAAAATAAATATTGGAAAAATATCCAGGGCCTAGTAATTGGTTGAAAAAATAATTAATTCCTGTAAAAGAATATTTATTCATTATAATAACATTATTCAAATTCCTATAATAGACACATAAATGTAATACACTTTTCAATTTCTTCATGAAAAGTACAATAATAGACCCCTACGAAGTTGTTGGTCTTAAAAAGTTTGTTGTGTAAATTCTACAACTAAACATTAAACTCACATAGTTTAATCAGTTTCATTAAGTAAAAAGGAGGAGGTATTAGAGTTTTCACTAGAAATACATTAATTTAAGACTAAACCACAAACTCTATATTTAGTTCTGGGTAATTAATTGGAAACACATTAGAATAGTGGTTTGGTATCTCTTCGTAACTTGACTCACAACTTATATTGACCCAAGAACCATATTTACTAACTGAAATTTTATTCATAAGATACCCATCACTATATTAGTATCTATTTCATCATTGAAATCCAATTCACTTATTCATCTCACACTCTTATGTAAATAATGTCACCATAAAACTATAATAATTAATTTTATTATTATATGAAACCAACTAGTCGACACCATTGATGACATCAAATAAGAACATGTCGAGAATATTGAAGTCCCATATGAATTTTATAATACCTTTTGTCGTATTTCATGATTTCTACTTGAATCCATGACTGTTCCACTCCCCTATTTGTGTAAGGATACACATGAAATACGATATAGTTTCTACCCACTAGAATAACTAATTTATTACCTATTCCATAAAAATAGATGAGTTGCATTTGTATCAATTAAGATAAAAATTTCCAAACCATAAAGAAAAAAGGGGACTTTAACCATAAAAGGTCCTACCTCTAACTCTACTGGGTCACACTCAATCATAAATAAAAAAATTTGAGTTGTCATAAAGAAATAGTATCCTTCATATTAATAATTTTTTTACTAAAATCCATAAGTAGTCAAAGAATTATTCCTCCTAAATAATGACACATATAATGAAATCTTTCATTGAGGCCCACATACTTTGGAAAATGGTAATTATGTATAATTTTAACCCTCCACTACAGAGGTTCTAGGTAGATTCCAATAATTCCACTCTCAGTATCCCAACTTTCTACACCTATAATAATTCTAGAGTTGTTCTAGAAAATTACTCTTCATGTGTCCAAATAAACAACACTAAAAAAATTGATCTCTTATATTAATCTAACCAAATAATGAAGAAAATGATGTATCATGGACAACACAAACTAAATTTCCATGAGAATAATCATTGTTTTATCTCTTATACTCACTACTTGATTCACTGTCATAACCTATTTGGGAGAATATGTTTCATTTCAATGATTTTACATAATATGAATTATAACCACAAATACTTTATTTACCATATTTATGTAAGATTTAATACCAAAAAAACATCACCCAATAAGTGAAAAACATCATCACCCATTATCATATGTCAGTTTACAATCATTACATGAATATACATGTTTATTATGATTCACCATAAGTTACCATGAATGAAAACTAAGCCAACATCATGAAATGAGTATCATACTCTGTAACCATTAAATCTCACTACTTTTGATAAATTAATTATCCTTTTTATACTTATAATGTATTAAGGTAGAATTATTGGTCAAACATCTTCTCAAACCCTTCCAAAGTCAATCATGTGTGCAACTTATCTCACATGACCAAATCACACAACTCACTTATGAGTCCGTATAAATATGCATAAAAAACATTAATTTCAAATTTAAAATAGTATAAAAGAATTAAAATATATAATTAATCCATTTTCACTAACATGTCACTATTACAAGTCCCAAATCCATCATATAATCATGGGATTCTACATTTTGATATCTAGTGTCCCATCCATTAAAAGATTCTATGGTGGAATAATATAAAAAATTTTTTGATTATGTTTCACACAATTACTTAATAATTACTAATATAAAAGTTGATCATTGGATAACACATTATCAATGAAATCCTCAGACATATTAATAGGAGTTATCCATGGAAACACAACTCTAAAATTCCCCAAAAAACCATTAATAAAGGATATAAAATAAGCATATATGACCCTAGAAGATCATAAATTTTTTTTAAAAAAAAAACCAATAAACATATCAACTACTCCTCATAACCCATTACTAAGAAATCCCTGTAAGTGTCCATTACTACCAAAATAAGCCTTTTAAAGCTGTAATGTATTGAAAAAATTCATATATAAATATTTTAGAAATAAAATATAAAAATATATTGTGTTTGAAAAATCTATTTTGAAATATATTTCATTGTAAATAATATAAAACCATTATTTATTTCATTTCCATGAATGTCTATATTCTTCATGAAGACCACCTTTGAATCAACCCATGACATACAACTACAATAGTCCCCATAAAAATCTACAAGTGGTTCACTAACCACTTAGTCATCCCACACATCGTGGTGACCATTCATTTATTATAAATAAGTTAAATATTATATTTTATAAATACAACAACATTATCTACTCAATCTATCTCTATGACTACTTCCCTAAAAAAAATTGATACAATTTTGCAACATACCATCTGAACCCTTCATTATCCGACCTCACCTTTTTCAAAAATTAATGTTACCTAGATTTAATTCTATCCACTTGATCAGCAAAGGATGATAATAAATGATTAGGGATAAATCAATATAATTGGGGGAATTTTATAAATTAAATAACTCACACACCTCATGTAAATATTCTACCAAAATATTTACATGATGTATCTATATGTTGGCAATACTTAACATTAAATACCAAAGAAACAACTTATAGTATAAAACAAACATGTGGAATAATTTATAAAACATTCCAAAACAAGAAACACTGATGGAAAAAATCCAACCAAGTGAAACACGTTAATACAACTTAAAATTTGTTCTTATAAAGTCACAAAATTAAAGACCCCAAAATGAAGTATCTAGATAAGTCATTCCTACCTCCCTATAAACATTATAGTCTAACTAAAAACCAGATATATTCTCCATCTAAGTAGTTCTATCTTGATTGATATAAAACATCTTTGAAAAATAAATATGTATTTTTTTACTATTTTTTACACACCATCTATACATCCACCTAGGTTTCCGTATAGTCAATGAGTATAATATATAGTAGGATATCCCTAAGAAATATTATATTCCACATTAATATAAAAATAAAATAAGATATAAATATAATTTTTAAATATTCTACAGTCCTATAAAATCTTATAAAACCAAAGTGAATAATTTTACATTAAAAAAATAACAATGTTTTTATCCAACTATATCCTAAAATATAATGATTTCCAAATTTTAGAAAACTATACCAAACTACCCTTTCCATTTTTAAAAACCCAAGGAATCCCTCATCCCATGCTTATAAACAAATTGGTATATCCAACAAATGAGTGAACTAATTACCCTTAGTTCTCCCTATCTTCCGGATAAGGCATTCATAAAAAAGTAGATATTTTCATCAACCCTATCAAACCCGATAAGGAAATCACAGTTAAAGGAAAATTACAACTAAATTTCTATGTTCCCATCCAATACCATCCATTAAAATCTACAATAATATTAATATTTATGTAGTAAAAATTATGTATTTTGATATTAGAACAACAATTCTATTTCAATATTATTATTTCCCAAATTTCCCAAATGTCACACATGAAATCAAAAATCCATTGATTTTAGTTTCAACAATTCCACTCATACAAAAAATTAATTTCTTTTAATCAAATAAAAACTAAAATTAAATTATTTTCAGGCTATGAAACAATTCATTTATAATATGAAATTCAAGACCAAGAGAATTGGCGCACCAAATCAAGTTAGAGATTCCACTGACCTCAACCCAAAGATAGATAAAAATCTTGTCACTAAACTAAATATGAACAATCTCTTGAGTCCTCTTGAACACAAATGACCAATGTCCTTTATTTATCAATACATATACCTTAAATTTCACCCATACTATTCCCAATCAGTAATCCACCTAAATAGAATTGATATACACTAAGATAGAATAAATCTAATTTTATTTAACTTTAATATGATACTAAGATGAAAAATTATCCAAAGTAATATCATATTAAGATGTGAGAGTTACTAAAAATAAATAAGAATACTTATTTGGATAATAGTATTTAGAGAGATATAATGGAGTAAAAATAAATTAAATTTGGATCAAATACAATTTTTATGGGTTTTTAGTGAATTTATGGCGTGAAATATTAGAATTAGAGACATTATGGTTGACCATTAATTTCCAAATAGAAGATATTCTATCATGGATGGTTGATATACATGGTCTTCCCTAACCTAGTGCTTCACCAAACATTTCCCATAACCTCCACAAAAACACCCTACATAGTAACTTGGGAATACTACATTATTTTACTATAATTAACCAATCCATTAATACCTCCAAAATCCACCTAAATATATTAATTTAATATATTAAAATATAAAATTCAATATACTCAGAGTATAAACATTTCATATCTCAAACATGTAACTATATTATAATATTTCATTCCTTGTCATAGAATTTTCATCCCATGCCAAAACTACTCTTTAAAAATAATATCATCATGGAAATATTATTTATCACAAATTGATCTAAGTGATTGTGAATAAATAATGTTACATTCCAATATCTATAACAAATAAAATCAGTACGTTAGTATTTTATCATGAATAAAAATTATTCATTTGATAATAATTTATTTCTCCCATTATTTTTATCCAATCACAGTAACCCTTACAGTTGGATTTGGAAATCCTTTCTATTTATTTGTTTCAATATTAGTTTGGAATATTTTGAAGAATGTTAAGATTCATTATTTATTGAATGATCAAGTGAATATTTGGGGGTTATTGTTGAGGCTTTTATTGATTAATTTTTTATTTCTTCATTTGGAGATTTAGTCATTTTGGGAATTATCTTCACCAATGATGACCATTTTGGTTTTGGTTAATTCCCAAATATAAGATGAATAAATTGATATCATATTATAGGATTATTTGATCTACTATAATTTGATTCTAGTGCTCCATGAATGAAAAATAATTCTCGAATACTCCTATTTTAGGATAAGAGTTAAAATTGAGGCATAAATTAATCAAAGGATAAAATTAAACATTCCATATAAGTACATTTCATTATGATTTTAGTATAAATGATAAAATAATTTCTATAATATAAGAAAAGATATTGTAATAAGTAAATTATCCATTTAATTTTCTTATAGAGAAATCAATAATCTTTTAACCCATCAATGATTTATGGTTTTGTGATGGTTAACTTTTTCATGACCATATTATATATTACTCTCTATTAATCCTTTGGTTTTATTTTCCACTTCCATGTCCTTGTCATCACTTCCCAAAATGTTTTCCTACTTAGAAACCTAGTTATTTGTTATTTTGGATGACCATTTTATTTATATTTCCCTCTATTCAAGAAGAAGTTTAATTAACCCTTTGTATAATGTTGGATTTCAATAATGGTGGTTTGAAAAGTCAAACCATTGGTTTTTGATCATATGTTAAAATTACGATGTCTGAATTTCTTAATGGGGGGGGGTGAGAATATAATAATCCAATTTTTTTAAATAATATTTAGTTTGATAGTGTCCAAAATACACAACACTGAGTGAAAACAAACCAAAAAATAATATTATTTAATTGTGACCATTTTAACATAGTTGTTAAAATGGAGTGTATGAAAAAGATTAAATAATTGTTTTAATATATTTTATAATGTTTATAATCAATAATAATTTAATGATTAATTATTAGGAAATAATTACTCAATTTTTACTAATTCCAATATATTCTTCAATAATATGTTTTTATATGTTTTTAACGGTTTTTGTGAGAAAGTGATATAATTAATATCTGGAAAATTTAGAAATAATATTTTATAAAATAAATACCACTTATTAAATATTCATATCAAAATTATCTTTCGGTGAATTTTTTTAAATTGTTATGAAAAGTTTGATTTTTCACTAAATTGCAAGAATTGCTTATTTTTATTGAAAAATGTTTTTATTTTAAATTACTTACTAATTAAAATTCTATTTTCTATTTGTTTTAATATTTATTTAGTTTGTTTTGTTTAAAAAAATTAAAAATTTTGGTTTTGAAATGAATTTTACACTGTAATGTTTTTATAAAAACCAATTTATATTTTAAAAGGGAATTTTTCTATAAAAAAATTTCAATGTTTTTTCTATGATAATTTTAAATTAAATTCTACCACTTAATTATTTTGAATCATGAAAAATGGACTCAATATTTGGAATCAGCAGATACAAATGTTCTAAATAGGTTCCTTTTATTCTAAGTCATTATCAATAATAATCATTTTGATTTTTATTACAATAGTAATGCATATATCAGGTAATTAAGGGTTCCATATAATATGATCAGGAATATAAAATGACCCCCAAACATTAATTTATTTTTTTATGATTTTATTTCATACATACACATGCAAGATTCAGTTATATGTAAATTTTTCCATTTGGATGTGATTATAACATCTATAATATTCTTTTAATGAAAAGTGAAAAAAATCACTCACTTGTTTTTAATTACAATAATATTATTAACATATGGATAACAGAATGATATGTTCAAATATAATTAATATTATTAAATATTAATGATTTATATTCATTATGGTAATTTATGTTTTAAATTTTAGGGAATAAATAATTACAATTAATTCTTACACAATGGCGAGGTAGTAATTATTCAATTAATAAAAAATAAAAAAATGATATTAAAAATATTAAAAATAATATAATTTGAAATAATTAATTTAATACATTTATTTTTAGATAAATATACCATTTTAGGTATATTTTAATTTATTATATTTTAATATGTTGGTTGTAATGATGTTATATAAAAATCATAGTAAATGTGTAGTTCCAAAGATGACTGAAAATAATATTTTATTAAATTATATAAAATTAATAAAAATATTATATTTTTAAAAAGGAACTATATATGGTTAATTAAATAAAAAATGATCCATTTGTGGGTCATTTTTCATTTTATAGTAACATTAATAACCCTTAAAATTTAGAAAATTTTAATATTGTGGTTATTTTCAAATGGGTTAATGAAGGGTTAAAAAAAGTTAAGGGTAAAAGTGTGATTAAAACTTCTCCAATTTTGATTGGATGATAATATTTTGATCCATAATATTTTGATATTCTAAATAATTTTGTTTTGAGAAAATATTAGTTATAAATTAATTTATATTAATTTATATTAATTTAACATTTTGAGAAATTTCAAGAGTGGTATTTCCCTCTCTTATAAATAGGAATCTCTAATTACCATTACTTCAGACATAAAAACCCATTTTATTTATACAATACTGACCAAACAAACCTTTATGGAATCCATTTTCTAATTTTAGAGGCTTTCTATGAACCAAATATCATCAAAACATCTGATGGGAATATAAATTATTAAATATATCATTGTAAGAGATAAAATAAAAGTAATAATAAATTTGAAAAAATTTATTCTGAAATAAAATAATTAAATTTTTTTTTATTATTCATGAAGACATTGCTTATACATGATGATTCAGACTCATGGTAAGACATTTTCTTTTTATAAATCCTCTATTGATGTTTCCTTCAAAAACACTATTTTTCTTCCATATCCATATTTTTAAAATTATTTTATGTATATATTTATATAGATATAATTAAAATTTTAAAGTAAATTTTATGTTTATTTTTAATTTCATTAAATGGTTTTCAAATGAAATATTTTATGTAACATTTTACCATCCTTTAAAAAAAGAAAAATGAATGTTTTTTAACATATACGGTGACAAGAACCATTCCCACCTCTATAAGAATTATTTTATTTTTAGATTATATTATAATATTTTGTGTTTTATTTAATGAAAAATCCTATATCCATTTATTTGGGGAATTTTAGTTTTGAAAATTGGGGTTTAATGAAATGGGATATAATAATATTTATAAATTTATTTTTATGTGTGTGATGATTTTTTTTATAAATTGTGATTTTATGTATTATGTTATAGTTATTAGGTATTTTTTGAGGATGGGTGGTTCTATTATATAACAAAGTCATTTGATCCTATTATATAACACAAATAAATTGGATAAATGGACAAAGTTAACTAATTGGACTTCTCCTAAGAGATTATGGGAATATACTATGATAGTTATACATAGTATAATCATGATGGTTATTTCAAGTGTAACTGCAATGTTTACTCTAATTATAACCATGTTGTTTTTTATATGTGTAGTTAACAATGATATTAAATATATCCCTCAAGTTACCAACAAAATTTATCTTGGATTTTTATGGGGTTTAATAGAAATATTATGATTTCATAAGGTAAAAAAAATTATACTCTACATCATATGGTTGAAAAGTATAGATTTGTAAAAATGTTATTATATTGTTTGAGTATTTCAAAGAAACCAAATAAATTACATTTTTACTTTAAAATTTATAATGAAGTGTTTTATGAAAATATTTTTTTAGATAAGTTGATTTCTTGGGTATGAAAATTTTAATTTATAGCCTAAAATTTATTTTAAAATTGGAATTATCTATAAGTGTTCATGGACTAACTATTTTTTCTTTATTTTTATGTCCCTTACAGATATTTTTTTTCTCATACCATGTTTTAAAATGTTGTTTCTCATAAATTAAGAATGGAAAAGATAAATAATAAGTCATTTGGAATTTCATGAGGGGTTTTCATGAAAATAAATATTTTATTACTGTTGGTAAAAAATACCACAAGGTAACATTGAACCATTTTTGTGGTGTTTTGGTTTTTTGAAAAAGTTCTTTTGTTTGTTGACAAAAAGGGTTTCCCTAGTGAGTTGTCAAGTTCCAGAGGTATTGTTGAAAAGATATGTTGACAATGAATGATGACAAAGGAATGGATTATCTAGAGGCAGTACTGAAATAATAGATCTATGGTGGTGCTATTTTCTAGTGTTTGCAAAAATTTTGGGCCTCAAAGTCATAAAATGGGATAACCTACTCTTGGAAAATGACTTAGCGTGAAAGATATAAGGTGGTTGAAAAACGTTCATGCAAGGCATGTTTTGGGATCAAAACATCGAAAAATGGAAAATGCATAATGTGTGAGAAGATTCGTAGTTTTGTGAAATATGAGGTTTCCCAAAAGAAACTGGCACGCCCAATGCGACGTCAAATGGGGTTTTGTGTGCTCTATGAGAATCTTGTAGTACACGGTGAATCTTCCTTGTAGGGGTCAGTGACCCCAATAATTAAGAGGTGAACCTCATCATTCGATATAGCTCAACACTTAGAGATATTATAAGCTTCAGATTGTGTAATATTTTCAAGAAAAGGGAGTTTCATGAAAGATTTTGAGTTGCAAGAAAGGTAAAAAAGTAGCATGTAAGATTAGATGTGTGCGTATGATTGAAGTTACATGCAAGGATTGTTTCACGACAAAATTGGGATCTTGCGTTATAAGAATTAAAGTTGTATGCAAGATTCAGTAAGTGTTTCATGAAATATTTGAGGTTTCCTAGTAATACTATATTAAATATTCATTCATTAATGGATGAAAGTGGAACATCAATAGAGGATCTACATATAGTGAATGATGCATTCATTTGAGATAATGAAGGGACCTACAAGCCTATAAACTGTGAGAGAAACTTCTAAAGAAGCAGTGATCACACATCATTCAAGAGACTAGTGAGATTTCAAATTGTGACTGGTTATAAACTGAGAGGGATAGTGATCCCACTCCGAACTTTGTAAAAAATAGTGCACTTTTAGTGGATTTGGGATATCGGCACATTTTCGGTGCATGTTCCATGGAAATAACACAATGACGATGAAAAAAGTAAAATTATTGTTTCTTGTGCATTCTTTACGATTTTTTTATATTCTATATTGAGAAAGTGGGAGAAGACAATTTTTTCTAACAATGAAACAAGATCAAAGGGTAAGTGTTTTTAATATTTCATACCCTAATTTACCCCCTCTCATGGTATCTATCCTGGTGGACCTAACAATTACTTTAAAATTTTTATATTGTTTAAATGATAGATACTGAGTAAAAGTGTAATATTTTTAATATATGGGATTATTATGTAATATTTATAATGTAACTATGTAAAACTGTAAACCTAAAAGATCTTTCAAAGTGAAAGAAAAATAAATCTAGTTTAGAGACACTATATTAAATAGTGTGTATGGAAATTTATTTACGTAAAATATCATATATATTGAGTTATATTTTATGGATTCTAATCCAATATTAAGGAACATAACTATTTTAAAAAAATAATTTGAAAAAATTGAAAGAAAAGACATCAACATAACAGAAAATAAGATTAATTCCAAAAAAAATAGTGAGAAAATGATATAGAAAAGTAATATTTCATTAATAATATAAAGGGAATCACATGGATTTTTTAATTATTTTAAATAATAAAATTATTATAAGGTTCATTTAGGAACATAAAATACAACAAAGAAGTTTAGAAGAAGGTATGATATCGATGGCGAGAACAAAATTGAAGACCATGAAACTATGGTATAGACAAGAATGATGAAGTATCTATAACTATTATAATTCCTATCTCATATAGAGCCAATATTTTTATGGTGGATACTAAAGATGAAAATTAAATTATGGTGATATACAAAGAGATCTAATAAATAAAGAAGAAATAAACATGAATTTTTATCATGTCTAAAAGAAAAAAAATGTGACAAAACCAACTTGGTTTATCATAAAAAAATTCAACGAAAATGAAAATTTAGATTGGAAAAAAGAATAATTGGTCTCAAAGAGGTATCAGTAAATTAAATTTATTGATAATGATGTTATTTATTTCTAATAGAATAACTAGAGATGATTTGAATTTTCATAGACATTGTAGTGTAAATATGATTGAAGGTTTTCCTAATGGTCATTAAATCATTGTTTTTTAATGTATTTCTTGAGTAAGAGATAAAAATTGAATAACAAGATTTTTTTATCATCCATAAATATAAAAATGATTATTTACATGTAAAGAATGCTTTTTATGGGTTGTATTTGGTAATAATAACTTAGTATTGTAGGCTTGATCCACACTTGACAAGGTTTGGATTCTAAAGAAGAGGAGTTGATCAAAATATCTACCAAAAATTGAGAATGATCAAAAAATGATGGTGGTCATTTCTATTGATGAAATAATATTTTTGGGTTAAAAAATAACAATGAAAGTAGTTTGAGGAATTAATGAGGTTTGAGTGTGAGATCTTTATTATTGGAGTGTTAATATTTTTCCCTTAGGTTATAGGAAACATAAGGAATGGAACATTTATTTCATAATATTAAATTCATAAATAGGTACACATAATATTTTTAATATAGGATTACAAGGAGATGAAAAGATTTATAGCTAATCAGATTAATTTTAAAATAGATGATGATGGAAAGGAAGATAATGTGATGGAATATAAAAAAATAATTGGGCATATTTTATACTTAATAACTAAATGACCTAGAATTATATTTTCAACTTTTCATGACGCATCATTCCAAATAAATAGAAAATAAATCCACATGTAAATAGTGAAAATAATACAACTATATTATAAAGGAATGGTATATTTTTTACATTTTTAAAAACCACATTTAGAGTAGAAGTTATTAGAATAAATAGATATAGACAAGGTCAGATTAGTGGATGATCACAAATCAACATCAGAAGATTTATTATATCTTACAGTATGATATATTGATTGGCTATGTAGGAAGTAATAATTCATTTCATTGAGAACTGTAGAAAATAAGTACATTGTTACTACATAAACATATAATCAATTTAAATGTATAATAAAACAACTTGTGGATGATAAAGTTGATATGAAATTACCTAATTCAATAAAGTGTGATAACTTAATTTCTATCAATATCAAAAAAATCATGTCTATAACATAAGGGAATATAATATTAAGATAAAGCATAACGTTATCAATGAGTTTGAACAAGGACTATTAAATTTAGAGTACATGTCTATGTAGAATCAATTTTTAAACACAATAAAAATGAACCATACATGGATGATTTGAAAGGCATCAGTTGGAACTTGTATTTTAATTGTATCCATACAACTACACAATTTAGAGAATGGAACCCCAATCCCCTAATTAATTTTTTATTCATGTAAAGGTAGGAAGATTCTACTGGAATAATTATTTTCATTTTTAATCCTCTCTTGTAAACTTTAAGAGAAGTTATCTTTGTTTTTGTTGATAAATTTTGAGAAATTGTAAGGAATAAGACTAATGAATTATATATTATTGTGTATTTAAGATAGAATTCTATTTAATTCAATCCCCAGGATATTTTTAGTATTAATTTTTAGAGAATTATGACAAACTCTTACATAGTAAACCCAAACACTATAAGTGAACACCGATACTCTATATATATTTTTTCCAACAAACAAAACCATTTTAATTAAAACATGATTTCTTTTCATGATAAATATTTAAAATTTTTACATTGACCTCATCCTTATCCCTAATATTCTGTAAAACCTTCATATGACATTTTGAATTGTGGGACGAGTATAAAAAGCTCAGTAGGGTACATAAAAAGATTGAAAGAAATTGTTATTACATGAGTGCTTATAAAAAAATTTCATTTTCAAAATAAATAATGGGTTCAAAATAATCCATTTTTCTTACCCAAGAAATAAAATTCTCTACCCAAAAAATTTCACAAAACATTTCTTTAGGTATATTTAGTGTAAAATAAACTCCTAAAAGGTTTTTTTTAAACTACAAAATCTTTAGAAAACTTCACAATGTTATACGTTACACTCTTAAATATAGAAAAACCATCATGGTTATAAATGGACTAACCATTACAGTTACACTTTTATTAAACACCAAAGTTAAATATCGATTAACCATCACAACAAATTGTGGAATACCCTCAATAATAACTTCTAAATATTACATTAGAGTAACCATCATAATTACTCATGGATTAATCATCATAGTTAATAATGGAATAAAAATCATGGTAAAATTTCAAACACGACCCAATGCATTGGAGAGAAATAATATGGCTCACCATTTGTATATCTTTTATCAGACTCACCCATAATCTATAATGGGGATCAACCCTATTTAAATAATTTAAAATAACCATATCATGAATAAAACCATTGAAAAATATTTTAATCCTTTGTAAAAGACAATTTATATTATCAAAATATTCTTTTTTCTGAAAAAAACAATTAAAAAATTAATACTATACACATAATAAAAAAATAATTATATTTTTAAATAACATTTATAAATTAAAACTAAACTCGAAAACATTGAGACATTACAATGGTGGGAAGTTTTTTTTCATTCCGTATATTTAAAAAACATACCTTTTGACTATTGTAAAAAAGAGGAGAGGGGATCTTATTGAAGAGGATTTAATGGTATATCCCTTGCCTCAAGTATGATTCATCATGTATGGCCTTTATACATTGAAGGAATCATATTTTAATAATGGTATGGATAGTTTATTTTCAATTTAAAACCTTGGTTTAATGTTGGTTAGCATGAACTGCGGCCTAAGGGAGGTCCCAAGAGTGTCTGGGGCTTGTTCGGAGCCCAAAGTTCCTAAAAATGGGCTAAAATACTAGGCCACAATGTTAATATAAATCATGTTGCCTAGCCTCATGATTTTCATTAACCACATAGATATAATCAATGGTGTAGCAGCAGTTTCATAGGTTTTATGAAACTGTGAACATCCAAGAATATATGCATGTAAGAAACTATTGGTTTTTGATAGTGGGATTTCACATGGTTTGGGAAACCATACAGGAAAAATCCTTATGTAGTGGATTGGGTGGGATTTTCACATAGTTAAGTAAACTGTGTTCCTTAACCATTCACCATTCTATTTTGATATAAAAATTCCATTTTTCCCTATTTAATCAATAAAAATAAATTTTCTTTTCTATTTCCCTTAGACAATAGATGATTTGAGTTGCTCATCATGTATATATCCCTAAGTCCAGCATAAGAATTAAGCCAACTCCCATGTCTAGTGTTAAATTCAATATCCAATGGAAATATTGGATCCATATAGGTATGTTCTAAAATCATCTCACTTCCTATTTCAATTTATCTTCGGACCCATTACTCAATTTATGTGAAATATCATTTTTCTTATTTTATGCTGTTTGGGGACTTTCTTAGATTTATTCCAACCTACTCCGAATTTGAGGCTGATATCGAGGGAACAGTTTTATATAGCTTTAAGGTAGGTGGTTTCATCATTTTCTCCATGATTGTTTTTGTATCTTGTAGCTATATCATTGTGTTGCACATAGAACTTCACTAAGTATCCACTTTTAGTTGATTTCTTCATGTAAAATGGATCATCGCACCTTGATACACACCCCTTGATTATTATTTAGTAGTTTAGGAGATGTTTAAATCATTTTCAAAAACCCATTGGGATGCCAAGTTAAATTTCCCCTTAAGGTTAATTATTCCAAATTCCCACAACTTCTATTTAGCTTTCATCGTCGATTTGAAAAGGTATTTACATTGCTATATGCATGTTTAATTGAAACCAAGGTACCTCTTGAGTGATTGGCCCACCTATAATTGGAATTTACCATCCAGGAAAATGAATTATCGACCATGACACCATTTAAGTGAATTATTTACCTTATAAATTTAATTTCTATCCTATGTTAATTGAATGGAATGTAATAAATGGAATGGATAATGTATTTTTGTTTAATTTTAACTTTATGAAATGAGTTTTTTAAATGAAATGATTAATGGTTGGAAAGTCCACACCTATTATTTCTTTCATAATCAATTTATTAACTGAACTATTATGACTTATATATATGGTCTTGGTGAACATGATACATGAGAGGTAATGAATAATGTACTATATTATAAATATAATTACACTTTGAAGTAGGATTTGAGATAATGATAAGGGTTCTATTGAGAATAACAATGTCACTTTTCCTTACATCGGTTGTTTGTCATGACGCCTCACACCATTGACACTAGTTTGATGTTTGGATTATTGTGCAATTTCTCTTGTTCGAGTGTTGACATGATGACAGACTCACCATATTGAGTGAAGAGAATGAAATATCCCACTCATTATGAGATGTAGGGAATGAACCCTTTTTCATGATATTATAATCTCATTATATCGGTTTTGGATGTCTGAGTTATGCCTTGGTCTATCTAGTGACTAGTATTCCAGGTATATGGAAACTTACATCTGCATTAATATTTTTCATCTAGGTAGATGAAATATATAAGAATACTATATATATATATATATTATTACTATATATATTTTTATTGATCATACATTCATATTGTCCATGAGCCTAAGCAGTTAGAGCCTCCAGGTTTCCTCTAGGATCCCATACAGACCAATTGTTTATTTTAGCACTTGCCTATTGTTTCAATTATACGTACAAACTATATAGTTATGGGAAGAAATTATATTACTTCTAGACACTGTTGGGATGGAATAATTTGATATTCTCTCACACCCTACTTAGGCTGCCATTTGTACTCTAGAAGATTAATTTTCTATAGGTATAGAGAAGGAAAAGCACCCTTATTCTGGTATTTGATATTCTTGAATTTTAGATAGAGAATTAGATCAGAGGAACAAGCATATTCTCGAGATTCTAGTGGAGTAGTATTTTTCTTTTTTCAAATTTTTAGCATGTTGTATATGTCTATCCCTTTTTCCATTTTTTTATATTTGCATTCCATGAATCTATGTATATGAAATTGCCTAGTATCTTTAGATTACTATTTTATGGTTCAATTATCTATTCTTACTCTAATTTATTTATTCTATATGTATGCATATGTATATATATATATATATATATATATATGTTTATTCAATTTTATGTATATTTTTATATTGGTAGTTACACTCTGATATGAGGGAATAGTCACCCCACCGTACCACCATTACACCCTCACTGCTAGTTGGTAGCCTATAGCATATAGAGAGGCACACTTGATTCCATGTGATATACCTTCTTGTGGAACATGTTAAGTGGATCCTAGGTCGAGACATTACAATGTGGGGTGATGGAAATATTTATTTTCTCTTACTATTTGGGAATTATATTGGTGACTAGGAGTTTCTGGGATTTGGAAATGACCCTCTTTTTGGACATAGCTAACCCATGTAGAGTGGAAACTCAAATTACCCTTGGTGGGTAATTGTAGTTTTTGATTATTCCATTTATAGTTGATACAAATTCACTGTTGGGTGACACACTTATTTTATAGTGTTATTATTATTGGTATGATTGGAATGGGATTTCATTACCATGTACCGATGAAATGAGGTCATCATATTAGTTAGCATGCATCACTATAGGCCCAATATGAATAACATGATATGAATTTTCTGTAGTCACATTTAATTTTAGCATGAATTTTCTAATTTCATATTGAAGGTGCCTTGATTATATATTGAATTGGGCTGACACTTATTACAGGGATTAAAAAATATAATTGACACATAATTTTCTTTCTTTAACCTAACAATGTTTTCATTAATAGGTTAAATATGACACCTTAAGTGGTCAATTATTGAACATTGATCCATGTACCATTGGTCGCATGGGCTGGAATGTGTGATGGTGTGGGTTAAGTGGATTCCATATTTTAGTTCACAAGAAGTATATGCCCTTATGGATCATAAAATGGTAATCTACCTAATTTAATCATTTTAAAATGATTTAAATATTTCAACAAGCACAAATAAAAAATGAAGTTATATTTTAAAGGTAATATACATGTGAAACATATTCTCATTCCTAAACCTGACTTTATTAGTGGGTAGTGGTGTATCTATTTCATTATTATAGACTAAATGGAATTTTTATAGCCTAGTCCAAGATTTTGAAGTAGTAAGAGAGGTGTGATCGTTTTTCTGGGAAGGATTTACACCTATCAAATTTTTCAAATTTTAATCCTTTTAATTAGTTAATTATCTTTTGAGCTGTGTATTTGGCATTTTAGTATCATTCCTCCCCAATGTCCTCTGGTCACATGCCCTAAAGGTGGTGACAACCATGCGCTTGAGGTTGAGGGCCTTGAGCAGCTAGTGATTCAAACTATAGTTCCACCGGTGCAACCTATTCCTATTACCCGATAAGGTTACTGATGCCCAGTTCCAAGAGTTTTTTATACGTATGATGTAGAATATAAAAGAAATTGTTTGACCTGCCACGACAATCACCGATTTGACTCGAGAGTTCATCCAGAAGTATCATCCTAACTATTCAGAGGATGGAGGACCACATGCTGGTAAGTGGTGCCTCAAATAACTTCTCTCTACATTCGAGCATCTTTAGATTCCCTCAGAGCGGATGTTAAAACTTTTTGACTATATGCTATTAAATTTTTTCAAACGTTGGTGGGATGTTTTTACCTTAGAAGATCGACATCGTAATATTGACTGGGTGGATTTACATATGGTCTTCAATGTCTAATTATTTCCCCAAACTCTGAGGGATGATATAGCTCGAGAATTCATGAACCTTCAGTAGGGGAGCATGTCTGTTATAGAATATTATATCCATTTCACTGAGCTAGAGTAGTTATATCTTACTCTATATGGTGTTGATCTTATGTCCAATAGATTATTGGAGGATAGGATGGTTTACACCATTACATTGTAGGTTAATGTATTTTGGTTTGTTATCATTTATTAAAATGTAAATTAAGTAACCATTATAGAAAGGAATTTTTGGGTAGCTGATGGTAAGAGTCAGGGAGGTTCGACACCTAGATTTATCAGTGCTTCCTCTTTTGGGAGAAAAAAGATGCTTTGATTCTAGTCATGGAGGTTGAAGAAATTAGGCTCCACATGCTGCCAAATTTCTAATATATCACAAGCGTAGGTAGCTGGGACACATGAATCCTTACTGATTACGTGATCTAGTTGAGTGAAAAAAATATGGAAGGATGGACCATATTTAGTGATTCTGCAAAACATTCCCATTATTACCTAGCAAATAGGGATCTACAAACACTCCATGTTCAGGATCGGGGCACATAAGATAAGGACATGTGGGTGGCTAGAATACCACCGGTTGACCAGGTAGAAGTGTTGGTCGAGGAGGAAGTAGTTAGAATTATGATTCTTTGCATTAGTAGAGTAGGATTGATCAGGGCATTCATACAGTGACTCAGGGCCACTATAGATTCTCGTTACAAGAATTAAAGCCTACGCCAGAGGAGTAGATCACCAGACCTTCTACTGTTCAAGGTACCATTCTAGTACCCTAAAATTTAGTGTTTTCATTATTTGACTTAGACACATATCACTCTTTTATATCTGAGTGTGTCATGGGATGTATGGGCCTTGTGATCGAGCACTTCTATGGAATCATGATTCAAGACACCCAATTCGATTTCTTATTAGAGTGTGTTCTTCGTTATAAGGACCATCCCCTTTAGATATAAAGATATTTTTTTCATTGAATATTTTTTTCCGTGACATGATAGGCTTTAACCTAATCTTCAGGATAGACTAGTTTGTTCCCTCTCAATCCTATATAGATGGCTATTGTTGGAGGGTAATTTTTACATCACCATAGGGCATTTGGAACACACATAAGGCAGAATGGAATGTTAGTGTGACAAAAGTAGGACCCGAGCTGTAGTGGCTGGGCAGTGTGGCAGATCATACCACCATTCTGTTCCTTGATAACTAGGGGTTATGACCTGTTTTTTTCACGCCTATAGTGGATCATTTTAGGGACATATTTCTTGTATACTTATTTGGTATACCTCTAGTGCGATATGGGGAATTCACTACAAAGCTCGTGTTAGGAGCAAGTCCAATTATAATTTCTCCTTATATGATAACACCTATGAAGATTCTGGTGCAAAATAAGTAGTTAAAGAATCTTGAGGGTAAAGGTTTTATATGCCCCAACACTTACCCTTGGGGTTCCCCGGTCTCTTTCTCCCAGAAGAAAGATAGTACCCTCAATATTTTTTTTGGATTACCATCGATTGAAGCAGCCCATGGTAAAGAATCAGTATCCACTACCTACATTAAACAAAATATCTGATTAGATCCAAGGATAACAGGTTTTTTCAAAAATAGATCTGAGTTTAGGCTATCATCATTTGTGTGTTATAACTTTAGTCACACCTAGAACATATTTTAGGAGAATTTGTGGTCTATTCAAGTACCTAGTCATGTTGTTTAGACTCATAATTTCTTCCTTCAGTATTTATGGATATTATGAATCAGGGTTTCGACCCATATCTCTGATTCATTCATGGATGTCATTGTAGATGATATCTCAATACATTCACGCTTAATACACAACTATGCAACCCATCTTGAGATCATGCTGAATTTTCAAAGAGAGCATCAGCTCTATTTTAAGCTCAGTATATTTCTCTTTTTGATCAACAAATTCCACTAATTGGGTCATATCATATTAGAGTTAGGAGTTTAATTAGATCAATATAAAGTGAGATCTAGAGTTTCCTAAAAGTATCCCAATAATATATTTGATATTCAAAGTTTCTTATGGGTTACAAAATTTTACCAAATCTTTATCATGGATTTATCATGTCTTCCATCACTACTTTTTGGTTTGAAAAATAATGGTGTGAAATTCACCTGGACAGAAGCTTGTGAAATAGCCTTTCAGGAGTTAAAGGGTCATTCACCTTTAGCACTGATACCGATTCTTATAGATCCATGAAGAAGTTATACTATATACTATGGCACATTATGTATCAAGATTGGAGCTATTATAATATAGTACAAGGGATTCATTGTGTATGGGTATCATCTATTGAGGCTGCACAAGAAGAATTACCAGACACATGACCTCGAGAAAGCTGCTGTTGTTCATGATATATGTTTTTGGAGACACAATGTACTCTAATATCATTTTGTGGGATAAAATTAAATCAAAATACTCAAGTATATATTTAGACATCCAGATCTAGACCATGGACAATACATGTGGGTTTAGTATTTAAAGTCCTTCGATTTAGAGCTTATTTACACACCTGGTAAAGGTAGTGTAGTGGCCGATGATCTGAGCCATAAGAATCAGACACTTGTAATTCAGGAATCTAGTGGTGAATGAAAGATTATATCCTTATTCTTAGATATGAATATTGCTTCTTAGGAGGACCATAGAAAAAATTTCCTCTCACCGTTAGTACTGGATTCTACTCTTTTGGAATGGGTATGAATGATGAAACTTTCTAATTTTGAAGGCCTAGTCCTGAGGGAGATCATCTTAGATGACGATGCATCTTCTGGATGGATTGGGGATGGGGATTATAATTTACTATTCCTTGGGCTTGTATGGGTCCCAACAAACATCAGATAGAAAATGATGTGATAATTTCATGCCTCAGCATGCGTAGTTCACCCCAGTGTCACAAAAATATATCGAGATATATGATTCCCGTTTTGATGGCCTGTTATAAAACACGACACTTATAGCATCATCACTCAATGTTCCACCTATCATTAGGTGAAGGTAGAACACCAACATATAATAGAACTTTTACAGCCATTGATCATCCTCGAGTGGAAATCCGAAGATGTTTAAATAGATTTCATGACTCTTTTACCCATATCTCCTTGAGGAAATGATACAATGTGGGTGGTCTTTGATCATTTGAAAATGTTCACGCAAATATTATCTATGTGAGATAGCTTCTTGATAGATTTTAATTGAAAACTATTGTAACACCCAAGACTTTTATGTTATATAAATCATCAAAGGAATCTTTTTCTACACACAACACTTGCTTGGCTTTCTTTACACGAAATCACAACCTTCCTCGATAGCATGCGTCGTACGCAATACCGTGTTTCACTAAACAATGATATGCTAATAAAATATTTTTAAAACTAGCCGTTATGAATAGTAATAACCACTTTTTGAAATTTTATAAATTTTATTTTTCAAAATGGACTTCATTTTTGGATTCGGAATATCGATATTATCCTAGGGTGAAATTTTGGTATTTTTCTGAAAACTTTCAATTTTTGATGAATAGTGAAACCACTAAGTGGTAGTTAAAAAACTGAATTTTTCATAAAACTTAATTTTACCGCTTCTGTGAGTAGAATTTCGAAAATCCGAGAGACACGGTTTATGTTAGTAAGTAAAATGTGGTTCAATGAGATGAAAATAATTTTTTGGTGAATAGTAACTTTTTACTTTTTTTTACCACGGTTAAAAGTAAATAGGGTAATTAAGGGTAAAAATGATATTATTCTTACCCTAAAACATGTCATAATTCTATTGGACAAGTGTAATTCGACCAAAAACAACCTTATGGATAAAATATGACCATTTAGGCCCACATGGATTAGATTAGGACATTTATTGTTAATTAATTTAAAGAAGGGTTAAAATAGATAAAATCAAAGTTTAATAACTAAATCATTTTTAATATGGGGTTATACATAAGATAAATTAGACTATAAATATTCATTAGAAAGATAAAAATATTTCCTACATAATGGTAGTTTCTTTGTAATTTTTAGACATTAAATAATTTAATTTATTTATGACGCAACAATGATGCAGTAATTATCTTATTAATGAAATATTGACATAATTGATGTTATAAATACCCAAATAAATATAATTTGAGACTTTTTATGAATTACACAAATTTTCTAGACTAATATGACATGTTAGTATTTATTTAATTAACTTTGTTAGAATTAATCATTCGGTTATGATTTTTAAAAAAATTAATTACTAAATAGTGTCAAAATTGACATAAAATAGTTTTTAAAAGAAATATTATATTAGTAATTGTTATTTTATTCCTAAAAATATAAGGTTCGGCCAAATGACTTAGATATGGTTATATATATTAATAATAAACAACTTGGGGTTCGTTTGGCTGCTTATTGAAAGTTTATTAACCTTATAGTATAAGAACACAAGAAGACACGGTAAAAGTAAAATTATTTAACTTAATGTTAAATCTAAATGATAAGGTTAAAATAGGAACCTAAACTTCTCTAAATTCTATTGGATGAGAGGATTTCGACCCATACCCACCTTATAGTCTAAATAAATCAATTTGGAGCTATTTAAAACCAAACATGACTTTATAATAAAATAATATTTTTAGTTATTCCAAAGGTGCCCCTCTCCTCCCTTATTAAAGAGAACCTCCTCCCTCTCTTCCTCACACCACTTTGAGCCTTCATGCTCGGCCAGCCCCTAACACGTTCTCCTCTACACTTCCCTAGAGACATACTATAGGTCCTGGTCCTCTTCAAATACCAATTTTAGTGCCCTAAAAGAAGGTCTCAAAAAAGCACTTCAAAGAAGAGGTAATGTCCGTTACCGATTCTTTCATCTTTATTTCTTCTTCAACTTCTTCTTCTTTAGTTGTTTCATTATGAAGTAATAACATCAGTATCACTAGTATACTGATATGTTATTATAAGTATTAAAAAACCCTATTTCACTATCTATCCATCCTACGGAAAAAGAAATCACTGCACGTGCGTACGTACGGAATACTGTCTCCACGCCGTGGTGTAATCTATTTTCCACCACCACCTAACATGGACGGGTATAATGGTGTAAATAATGACTATATATGACTATTATAAAGAGATACTGATTCTTAAATAGTATACATACACTCCAACAAAATTCCACGATCATAGGAACGATATCATCACTCATGCGTACGTACGGAATACCGTCTCCACGATGTGATGCGACTCGTTCTACATGATCTTCATTTCATAATGATTATATAAATGAATTAAATGAATTAATATGATATATATTACACTAATACCATTCTGGAAATGAGGTATCTATAACCTAAAGATAAGAATAAGAATTTATTCGACAAAACACGCATAAGAACAAAAAGTTATAAACACTCGAATAACAAGTAGCAATGAAATATTACAACTAAGAAGCTACGAATATGACCAAATATGATATCATAAAAATAATTATGTTTCTGGAATAAGTCAATAGCATTATTTAAATCATTATACAAGAGGTTCGGACACGTACAAAGCATATCAAACCTAAGGTAAGGGAAAATATCACAATCTCATTTTTTTCCGAGATTGTTTATACTTTGAAATTTACTAGGGTGTATTTTATCATCCACATCCATGTTTCCTCAATATTTAATATTATTTACATCCACCTACAATTGTTTAAATCCAATTTTACCCTTCGGTGAGTTTTTAGTAAAATATATGAAAGGAATCTTTTGTCGTTTTTCGTACGAGGTAATTTTTGACTTTTCTGAAAAAAGTACGAGAAGAATGTTTTTTAACTTATACGGCATGAATGGATTTTAAAACATTATTTCCAAGAAGCTTCCTTTACAAGTTTTCAAGTCTATTTTTAATCAAGTTCCTTTATTTTAGAATTGTATGACATGTTAAGAAAGGAAAAGTGTTTTTGAAGTAGAAAGGATATTTTCCTCAAGAATGAAGTTCAAGTGTTTTATCAAAATTATTTTCCATCTAAGATAATAAAGGGTTATGTTTATATCCCTATTATTACATTGATTTGATTATGTTGTGATGGAATTATTTTTATTAATTCCTTTATCTTATATGAATTGTTTTATGATGTCTTGATGTTTAAGATTCCCATTTTTATTACATGGGTTATGCAATGATGTATGATTTATGATTTTGTGGCACACATAAGAATGGTATAATTATGAGATGGGTGGGACCTATATCTCCCTCCAATGAATTGGGTAATGATTTTATATCTCATGTGATAGACATGGATGGAACGGTAGGTTATACCGGTTCAGTGAAACAGGACTGAAACGAGGAGTGAACTCGGTTCAGAAATGGACTTTGTCCACTAAGATAGTCTTGGAAATGAGTATTGACTAATAAGAAATGATTCTCTATGATTATGTGTGTATGCCACAAAGTTTTATGTTTTAATTTAGGATTATTGGGATTACATTTCACTACTAAGACTTATCCCATGTTATGAAATTATGATCTCTTTTTCAAGTTAAGATTTCCAAAAGTTATGTGCATATATATATATGATGCGATTGATATTTCTTTTGTTTACCCTTACTGAGCATTTGAGATCACCCTTTTGTATGTTTTGTTTCCCCAGTTCAAGAAGAAGGTTATTAAGTAGAATATTCCAAAAAGGGACTCTAGATATGATGAAATACATGGGAGGCAAAGTAGATGCATTATGAACCCGTTGTTTATGTTTTCCAGTTTCTAAAGACACTATACCTATACAGTCCTTTCTTGGTTTGGTTATATGTTGTAATAAGTGTGCTTCAATTCTGAAGTAATAACAATGTATGTAATCTATGGGTCATTATAGTTGGTATCATAGGAAAGGTATAGTCAACCTTTGGAAACTAGAATGTGAAAGCCTTAGTGAGAACCCTAAGGATAAGTCTAAGCATAGAACACAATCTTAGTATTTTAGAAATGGCCACGAATAACCTAGGATAAGATCTTAAGTGTGAAATTTTATTCTTGATTATGTGGTTTTCCTATTATAATTAGTGTTGCTCACACTATTCATCTTGGTTTTAGTCAATGGCTAGAACCCGAAGGAACCGTGTTAATGCGGAATGAGACGGGCAATGCAATGATTGTCCCCCGGAGCAACCGAACTTTATGGGAGATGGAATGCAAGATCTTGTAGCCATGCTCACACAACTTTCTCAAGCTATGAATCATGCAGGACTTCCAAACGAGCAAAGGAAGGAGCAACATTCTGTTGAATCCTTCATGAGACAGCGTCCACCTTCATTCAGTGGGTCTACTGATCCATTAGTTGCTAAACAATGGATTAGTACTACTGAAAATATATTTTCAGTTCTTCAATGTTCTGAGCATGATAAAGTCATCATAGCAGTGTATCGTTTGGAAGTTGATGCTGATCAATGGTGGAATCTTATTAAGAATATGAGGAAATGGGATGAAATTGAGTCCATGGAATGGGACGAGTTCAAGAACTTATTTTTCAATAAGTAATTCCCTCGTATTCTCTGAACAAAGATGGAGAAAGAGTTTCTTTAACTAAAGCAAAAGGACGATGAATCTGTTGGTACCTATGAAGCAAATTTTACAAGACTTGAAAGGTACACTTCTAGTATTATTATCCAACCTGAGAGTAAGATCGATCGATTCTTTAACGGCTTAAAACCAAGTCTTCGAAGGGCCTTATCCATAAGGGACTTCAATAGCTACGAGGAAATCGTTCGATGTGCTCTCAAAGTTGAGATGGAGATTGGAGTAACCCATCAGTCATATGGGTTTGATAATAAGAGGAAAATGGAATTCAAAGGAAAATCTAAAGATCACACTGAAAAGAATATGAGCTTTCCCTTATGCTCAAAGTGTGGAAAGAAACATGGAGGGATTTTTCTTAAAGGGACAAGTAAATGTTTCAAATGTGGAAAGGAAGGTCATCAGGAATTTGAATGCCGCGATGATGGGAATAAGATGTCTAATGATGCAAACAAAGGAAGGGATACACAGAATGAACCTACTATACTTCAATGTTTCAAGTGCCAGGAGATGGGACATTATGCCAATAAATGCCCTAATACAAGGGTTGTTGATGATGGTCGACGTCAACAAACTCTTAAGGCTAAAGACAAAGGAAAGTCACATGCAATTTCTATCAGCGATGTGGAGTATGATAACGATGTAGTGAAAGGTACACTTAACATCCACTCTAAAGTAGAAAATGTTTTAATTGATTCTGGATCCACCCACTACTTGATTTCTGAAGAATTTTCTAAGGGTATCACCGTATTACCTCAACAATTAGATGTTGAGTTAGCTGTGACAACACCTAATGGAACAACAGTCGCATCAAAAGTTTATAATTCTTCTCCGATTTAAGTTTTTGGGAAAGTGCTTCCTGCAAATCTTGTGATCCTTCCTATAGTGGAATTTGATGTGATTCTTAGCATGGATTGGCTTTCTCTACATGGAGCTCATATCAATTTCCAAAGAAGGGAAGTCACATTTCATATTCCAGATCAATCTATGATCATCTATCGATGGAAGGATGAACATAACCTTCCAGTGGAAATTCCTTCCATCTTAAGGGTCTTTATTCCACTAAATGAAGGTTATTTATCTCAAATGGTTGGTGAGAAACTCACAATTAAGAATATTCCCATTGTAAGAGAGTTTGATGATGTATTTCCAGATGAATTACCAGGTCTTCCACCAAATCGTGAAGTTGAGTTTTCAATAGAACTCGTACCGGGTGCTTTTCCTATTTCAAAGAAACCTTGTAGAATGGCGCCAATTGAGTTGCAGGAATTGACGAAGCAACTCCACGAGAATCTTGATAAGGGTTTCACATGCCCTAGTGTGTCACCTTGGGGAGCACCTATTCTGTTTGTTAAGAAGAAATATGGATCAATGAGACTCTGCATTGATTATCGAGAACTTAACAAGATCACTATCAAGAACAAATATCCTCTCTCTCTCATTGATGACCTATTTGACCAACTACGCGGAGCTCAATACTTTTCCAAGATTGATCTTCGTTCAGGGTATCATCAATTAAGGGTCAAAAGGGAGGATATACCAAAGAGGGATTTCCATACAAGGTATGGACACTATGAATTTATAGTGATTCCATTTGGTCTTACTAATGCCCCTGCTATCTTCATAGATCTAATGAATAGAGTCTTTAGAGACTATCTTGATCAGTTTGTGGTAGTCTTTATAGATGATATTCTTGTTTATTCAAAGAGAAAGGAAGAACATGAAGATCACTTGAGAATTATATTGAAGACCCTGATAAAGGATAAGCTTTATGAGAAATTTACCAAGTGTGAATTTTGGCTACAAAAAGTTGCATTTTTGGGTCACATAATCTCAAAAGAGGGGATATCTGTGGATCCAGCAAAAACCGAGGTTATCGAAAGATGGTCGAGACCAAAAACAGTAACTGAGATCTGAAGTTTTCTTGGTTTGGCTGGATATTATCGATGTTTTGTGAAATATTTTTCACAATTATCTAATCCACTCACCAAGTTGACTCGGAAAAGAGTTATGTTTGTTAGAACGGAGGAATGTGAAGAGAATTTCAAGGAGTTGAAAAGAAGGTTATCCAGTGCACCTGTGCTCACACTGCCTTGTAGTGGAGAAAGGTTTGTGATCTACAGTGATGAATCCAAGAAGGGATTGGGGTGTGTTCTTAAGCAAAATTATATGGTGATAGCTTATGCCTCATGACAGTTGAAAATACATGAGCAGAATTACCCAACTCATGATTTGGAGTTAGCTGCGGTAATCATTGCATTAAATATTTGGAGGCATTACCTTTACGGAGAAAGGTGTGACATTTATACTGATCATAAAAGTTTAAAGTATATTTTCACTTAAAAGGAGCTGAATATGCGACAAAGAAGATGGTTGGAGCTGATTAAGGATTACGACTTCTCAATCCATTACCACCCTGGGAAAGCAAACAAGGTGGCAGATGCATTAAGTCAACAAGACCATGCTAGTTTATCCATGATGAGGATCACAAAAGATCCAATATTTATGGATTTACAAAGGATGGATCTTGGAATTATAATGAAAGGGGAAAAATCTTATCTTTCTCAAATGAATGTTCAACCATCTATACATGTGAAGATTAAAGAGGCACAGAAAGAAGATGTCGAGTTACAAAAGAAGGTGAGAAATGTTCCTAAATTCAACCTTGATTGTGATGGGATAATAAAGTTCAGGAATCAGGTTTGTGTTCCTCCCATCCCCTAATTAAAGAAGGAGCTACTGGATGAGGCTTATAGTTCTTCATTCTCTATTCTTCCTAGAAGCACGAAGATGTATAGGGACCTGAATGAATACTTCTGGTGGGATGGAATGAAAAGAGATGTTGCTGAATATGTCTCTCGATGCTTGGTTTGTCAACAAGTTAAAGTTGAGAGATAGAAGTCTAAGGGGATGTTACAACCATTACCCATACTCGAATGGAAATGGGAAAACATCACTATGGACTTTTTCACAGGACTTCCTAAAACATCCAAAGGAAATAATGCTATCTGGGTCATAGTTGATCGTCTTACAAAGTCTGCACACTTCATTGCTATTAGAGAGGATTACTCTCTGGATCAGCTTTCCAGGATATATGTAAAGGAAGTGGTAAGATTGAATGGAGTACCACTTTCTATTATATCTGATCGGGATCCGAGGTTTACCTCAAAGTTCTGGCGAAGTCTTTAACATACTCTGGATACAGAGTTGAGTTTCAGCACTACTTATCATCCTCAGACAGACGGTCAGTCTGAGAGAACAATTCAAACTCTAGAAGATATGTTAAGAGATTGATCTATGGATTTCAAAGGTGGCTAGGATCAACACCTACCTTTGGTGGAATTTTATTATAATAATAGCTTTCACTCCAGTATTCAGATGGCTCTTTATGAATCTCTCTATGGAAATATATGCAGGACTCCAACTTTCTGGGATGAAGTTGGGGAAAGAAAGCTATTAGGACGTGATCTCATTGATGAAATGACAGAAAAGGTCAGATCTATTCAACAACACATAAAAGTAGCTCAGAGTCGACAGAAAAGCTATGCCGACAACCGAAGAAAAGACATAGAGTTTGAAGTGGGTGATAAAGTGTTTTTACGAATATCTCCCTGGAAGAGGGTTATGAGATTTGGAAAGAAGGGGAAGTTGATCCCTAGATATATCGGTCCTTTCGAAATACTGGATTGTGTTGGGAAGGTAGCTTACCGATTGGCGCTTCCACCGAATCTCTCTCAAGTTCACGATGTGTTCCATGTATCTCTCCTAAGAATGTACACACCTGATCCTTCACATGTACTCAGCTCAGAAGTTGTACCGCTGGAGAAAGATCTTTCTTATAAAGAACAACCGATAGAGATTCTGGATCGTAGCGAAAAAGTCCTACGAAACAAGACCACTCGATTGGTGAAAGTTTTATGGAGGAACCACCAATTAGAAGAAGCTACATGGGAGCTTGAGGACATGATGAGGGAGAGGTATCCTCATCTGTTTGTTACAAAGTGACGAATTTTGAGGGCGAAATTCATTTTAAGGGGGGTAGAATGTAACACCTGAGACTTTTATGTTATATAAATCATCAAAGGAATCTTTTTCTACACACAACACTTGCTTGGCTTGCTTTACACAAAATCGCAACCTTCCTCGATAGCTTGTGTCGTACGTAATACCGAGTTTCACTAAACAATGATATGCTAATAAAATATTATTAAAACTACCTGTTATGAATAGTAATAACCACTTTTTGAAATTTTGTAAATTTTATTTTTCAAAATGGACTTCATTTTTGGATTCGGAATATTGAAATTATCCTAGGGTGAAGTTTTGGTATTTTTCTGAAAACTTTCAATTTTTGATGAATAGTGAAACCACTAAGTGGTAGTTAAAAAACTGAATTTTTCATAAAACATAATTTTACCACTTCTGTGAGTGGAATTTCAAAAATCCGAGAGACACGGTTGATGTCAGTAAGTAAAATGTGGTTCAATGAGATGAAAATATTTTTTTGGTGAATAGTAACTTTTTACTTTTTTTACCACGGTTAAAAGTAAATAGGGTAATTAAGGGTAGAAATGATATTATTATTACCCTAACACATGTCTGAATTATATTTTTCAAGTGTAATTAGACCAAAAACAACCTTAGGAATAAAATATGACCATTTAGGCCCACTTGTATTAGATTAGGACATTTATTATTAATTTATTTAAAGAAGGGTTAAAATAGTTAAAATCAATGTTTAATAACTAAATGATTTTTAATATGGGGTTATACATAAGATAAATTCGACTATAAATATTCATTAGAAAGATAAAAATATTTCCTACATAATGGTATTTTATTTGTAATTTTTAGACATTAAATAATTTAATTTATCTATGACACAATGATGATGTAGTAATTATCTTATTAATGAAATATTGACCTAATTGATGTTATAAATACCCAAATAAATATAATTTGAAACTTTTTATAAATTACACTAATTTTCTAGATTCATATGACATGTTATTATTGATTTAATTAACTTTTTTCGAACTAATCATTCTGTTATGATTTTCAAAAAAATTAATTACTAAATAGTGTCAAAATTGACATAAAATAGTTTTGAAAACCAATATTATATTAGTAATTGTTATTTTATTCCTAAAAATATAAGGTTCTTCCAAATGACTTAGATAAAGTTATATATATTAATAATAAACAACTTGGGGTTTGTTTGGCTGCTTATAGTAAGTTTATTAACCTTATAGTATAAGAACGCAAGAAGACACGGTAAAAGTAAAATTAATTAACTTAATGTTAAATCTAAATGATAAGGTTAAAATAGGAACCTAAACTTGTATAAATTATATTATATGAAATTATTTCGACCCATCCCCACCTTATATTCGAAATAAATCAATTTGGAGCTATTTAAAACCGAACTTGACTTTATAATAAAATAATATGTTTAGTTCTTCCAAAGGTTCCCCTCTCCTCCCTTATAAAAGGGCACCTCCTCCCTCTCTTCCTCACACCACTTTGAGCCTTCAAGATCGGCCAACCCCTGACAGTTTCTCCTCTCCACTTACCTAGAGACATCCTAGAGGTCCTGGTTCTCTTCAAAGACAAATTTTAGTGCCCTAAAAGATGGTCTCAAAGAAGCACTTCAAAGAAGAGGTAATGTCTGTTACCGGTTCTTTCATCTTTATTTCATCTTCAAATTCTTCTTCTTTAGTTGTTTCATTATGAAGTAGTAAAATAAGTATCACTAATATACTGATATGTTATTATAAGTATGAAAAAAACCCTATTTCACCATCTATCCATCATACGGAAAAAGAAATCATCGTGCGTGCGTACTTACGGAACACCGTCTCCACGCCGCGGTGTAATCTATTTTCCACCACCACCTTACTTGGATGGGTATAATGGTGTATATAATGACTATATATGACTATTATAAAGTTATACCGATTCTGAAATAGTATACATACACTCCAATACAATTCCACGATCATAGGAATGATATCATCAATCGTGCGTACGTACGGAATACCGTCTCCACGATGTGATGCGACTCATTCTACATGATCTTCATTTATTAATGACTATATAAATGAATTCAATGAATGAATATGATATATATTACACTAATAACATTCTGTAAATGAGGTATCTATAACCTAAAGAGAAGAATAAGAATTTACTCGACAAAACACGCATAAGAACAAAAAGTTATAAACACCCGAATAACAAGTAGCAATGAAATATTTCCACTAAGAAGCTAATAATATGACCAAATATGATATCATAAAAATATGTATGATTCTGGAATAAGTCAATAACATTATTTAAATCATTATACAGGAGGTTCGGACACGTACAAATCATATCGGACCTAAGGTATGGGAAAATATCACAATCTCATTTTTATCCGAGATTGTTCATACTTTGAAATTTACTATGGTGTATTTTATCATCCACATCCATGTTTCCTCAATATGTAATATTATTTCCATCCACCTACTATTTTTTAAATCCAATTTTACCCTTCGGTGAGTTTTTAGTAAAATATATGAAAGGAATCTTTTGTTGTTTTTTTGTACGAGGTACATTTTGACTTTTCCGACCAAAGTACGAGAAGACTGCTTTTTTAACTTATACGGCATGAATGGATTTTTAAAACATTATTTCCAAGAATCTTACTTTACATGTTTTGAAGTCTATTTTTAATCAAATTCCTTTAGTTTAGAATTGTAGGACATAGTAATAAAGGAAAAGTGTTTTTGAAGTAGAAAGGATATTTTCCTCAAGAATGGAGTTCAAGTGTTTTATAAAAATTATTTTCCATCTAAGATAATAAAGGGTTCTGTTTCTATCCCTATTGTTACATTGATTTGATTATTTTGTGATGGAATTATTTTTATGAATTCCTTTATCTTATATGAATTGTTTTGTGATGTCTCGATGTTTAAGACTCCCATTTTTATTACATGGGTTATGCAATGATGTATGATTTATGATTTTGTGGCACACATAAGAATGGTATCATTATGAGATGGGTGGGACCTATATCTCCCTCCAATGCATTGGGTAATGATTTTATATCTCATGAGATAGACATGGTTGGAACGGTAGGTTATACCAATTCAGTGAAACAAGACTGAAACGAGGAGTGAACTCGGTTCAGAAATGGACTTTGTCCACTAAGATAGTATTGGCAATAAGTCTTGACAATTAAGAAATGATTCTCTATTATTATGTGTGTATGACACAAAGTTTCATGTTTTATGTTATGATTATTGGGATTATAATTCACTACTAAGACTTATCCCATGTTATGAAATTATGATCTCTTTTGCAGGTTAAGATTTCCAAAAGTTATGTGCTTATGTATATGATGTGATTGATATTTCTTTTGTTTACCCTTACTGAGCATTTGAGCCCACCCTTTTGTATGTTTTGTTTCCCCAGGTCAGGAATAAGGTTATTAAGTAGAATATTCCAAAAAGGGACTCTAGATATGATGAAATTAATGGGAGGAAAAGTAGATGCTTTATGAACCAGTTGTTTATGTTTCTCAGTTTCTAAAGACACTATACCTATACGGTCCTTTCTTGGTTTGGTTATATGTTGTAATAAGTGTGCTTCAATTATGATGTAATAACAATTTATGTAAACTATGGGTTGTTATAACTATATGTTAGGGAGGTTGAACATCTTCATGGGGCTCCTCATTATATAATTTCTAATAGAGATGCTCTCTTTACATCATGGTTCTATAGGGGTTGGAAAATGAATTGGGTATACAGGTTCTTCTGATCTTGAACTATCATGAAAATATTGATGGAGAGAAAGAGCATATGATTCATGTTCTTGAGGACATGATCTGTGTATGTGTCCTTGAATTTGGAGGCTCGTGGGAGAAACCCATTCCCCTCACTGAGTTCGCTTAAAATAATAGGTTTCAGGATACAATCAAGATGGATCCTTAGGAAGACTTATATAGAATTCCTTTCAGATCACCTATGTACTATCTAGAGGAAGGTAAGATAGCTATGTTTGGACTATGTATCATGAATGATACAATAGAGCAAGTCCCGATAATCAGACAGATCATGATGAAAATTCATTATAGATAGTGGTCATATGCCAATATACACCGATGACCTCTCGAGTTCATGGTAAAATACTGGGTTTTCTTATGAGTCTCACCTAGGTTAGGCCATAGATATATCCAGAGGTAGGGTAAGCTCTCACTGAGGTTAATTGGACCCTTCAAGGTTGTGAAATGGATCAGACCAGTGGCTCACCAGTTGAGACTTCCTCATAGATATCGATCAATACATGATGTATTTCACTTGTCTTAGAATTATAGATATCATCTAAACCCATCACATGTAATTCATCATGATGAGGATGTATTGGATTTTGATTCTACCTTTGATGAGTATCTAGTTCTAATTGTGGATCAGAGCATGAAGACTCTCTAATGTAGGTCAACTCTTTTGGTATGGGTGCTATGGCAGTAGAACCAAGTACATGACGGGACATGGGAATGTGAAGTGAATATAGAAGTTCAATGTCTAGAGATCATTGTCAATGGTACCTATTTACCCTCATAAGTTCAACTTAGGGATGAGTTTTCTTAATGATGGCAGGTTGTACCGACCTATCTATTCATGAAGGTACATATCATTTATTTTTCAATTCAAAAACCATAGTTTAATTTTCATAAACATGTACTATGACCTAAGGGAGGTCCCAAGAGAATCTGAAGATTGTTCATTTCCCAAATGTTCTGAAAATGGGCTATAAGACAAGGTCACATGGTTAATAAAATCTTTCCTTCCTAGGAACACAATTTTCATTAACTATATAGGGTGAATTAGAGGTGAAGTAGGAGCCACATGTTTTGTTTAAAACCGGGAAAATCTAGGCACACAAACGTGTGAGAAAATGGATGTTTTGGACATTGGTATTTCTCACAGTTTCGTCATGTTTTGGGAAATTGTGTGTGTTAACCATGTGGTACAAGCCATTAAGAAGTGTCTTGAGCACGGTTTAGTAAACTGTGCACCTTAACCACACACCCTTGTACATTGAGGTGAAAAGTCCATGTTTACCCTATTTAATTCTTAAAAACAAATTTCCTTTTTGTTTTCCCTTGTGTAGTAGGTGAGTTGAATTTATCCTACCATACCTCTACCTCAAGACAATCTATGCATTGACCCAACTCCCTTGTATGGTGTCTGATTTATGATCTAAAGGAAGCAATGGATACATCTTTGTATGTTCTTGAATCCCCTCCCTTCATATTTTAGTTTATCCTCAGATCAATATTTTATTTAGGTGAAAGGTTATTTTCCCTATATTTAGGTATTTGGACCATTTCTTAAATTTCTTCCAACCTACTCTAAATCTGAGCCTGATATCAAGTGATGATTCATCTACGATCTTGAGGTAGGGGTTCTCATAGTTTTCCCTATGAGTTTGGGTGTATTATATCTATGCCATTGTTCCACACACCATCCTTTTCCGAGCATCGCCTTTTAATTGAGCTATTAATTTCAAATTGATCATCACACGTAGATACATGTTTTTTTATTCTTATTTAGTAGTTTAGAGGACGTTTACCTCATTTATGGACACCCCTTGGGTGTGACAAGTTGAATTGACCAGTGAGGTTAGTTGTTCCAAATGCTCAAAACTACAATTTATCTTTAAACCTAGATTTTAAATAGAATTTCCCTTGATATATGGAATTTCAATGGAATCCAAGGTACCTATTGAGTGCTTGTCCCACCAATAATTGTAATTTTATTTGAAGGACAAATCCTTATTGACTGTGAGACCATTTAAGTAGATTTGATCCTCATATCTTGAATTTACATTATTTATTAATTGAATGGGATGTATAAAATGGAATATAATGTGCACATTGGTTTGATTTTCCATTAATGAAATTAATTGCTTAAATGAAATTATTAAAGGTTGGAAAGGACACACTTATTTTTTCTTTCCAAATAAAATGATTAATTAAACTATTATGACTTATATATATATGGTCTTGGTGAAAATTACACATGGGAGATAATTACTTATGTATTAAATTATAAATGTAATTATTACTTGACATAGGTTGTGATATGATGCTAAGGGTTCTGTTGAGTGTGAAGGTATCATGTTTTCTTACATCGAGTGTCGAGTATGATGTATCAAACCATTAAAATAATTTGGACTTTAGTCTTTACACACCAAGTTCCTTGTTAGAGTGTTTACATAATGACACACTCACCATCTCAAGTGATGAGAAAAAGATATAACAATAATTATGAGATATTGGTCATGTACCCTATTAGTGTGACTTATAGGATTATTAGACTAGTTATGTATGTTTGAGTTATTCCCCTATCCATCCATCAACTAGCATTTTAGGTATATGGACACTTATATACACACGTACGTGGTTCATATAGGTGGATGAAATATATAAAAATACTATATATATATATATATATGTTATTGCTATATATATAGTGACTGATCAAACATTCCTCCTATCCATGTGAAAAATCAGGTAGAGCCTGCAGGTTTCCTCTAGGAACTTGTGCATGAGTTATTTTTTTTCTTCACTTGCGTATTGTTTCATTCATACATGCACACTATTTAGTTATGGGAATGACTTGGATTAATCCTAGACATTGTTGGTAGTGGCCTAATGAGATTTTATCTTATCCTACATAGGCTTCCTTTGGTACCCAGTAAGATTATTTTTCTTCAAGTTAAATGAAGGTAAATCACCTTCTACTCATATCTGATATGATTGACTTTTATACAGAGCATAAGAGTAGAGGACTGAGCATATTCTTGAGATACTAGTGGAATAGTATTTGTATTTATAAAACTTTTTTGGAATTTTTTATATTCCAAAACCATATTCTCTTTTTTAATATCATCATGCCATGCATTCATGTATATGAAACTACCAAGTTCCATTCAATTATTATTCAGTTATTCAGTAATCTATTCTTCCACAACTTTATTTGTTCTTCCTATATGTGCATATTATTTTACTATTTTATATTAATGTTTGAATCCACTATTCCACTATGATATGAGGGTATGGTATCTCTACTATACCGCCTTTAAACCTTGGCTTCTATTCAGTGTCCTTTGGTATACAAGGAGGCATAATTGAGGCCAAGTGACCGACCAGTTCGGGGCAAAAGTTAAGTGGATCTCAGGTCGGGACGTTACAAAATTCCCAAATATTAAAATAATGTTAATTATATTTTTCCTTAAAAATAATTTTAAAGTAAATTATTCTCTTTATAGCACTTATTAATATTTTATATACTATTTATTAATCATTTAAGTTCACATCATATGTTTTGATGATATTTGATACTAAAGTGAAAAATGACTTTGGTATGTTGACTATGGTAAAAGTGCTAATTATTTCATCATCTCTAGAATTATAATTATAATGAAATAATTTTCATTTTTATTCATCAATTAACTTTTAAACCCATCAATTAATCATGGTTACAAAAAATGAACTACGTTACTATCATGAAGTTGATTTTCCATATGTACACATGAGTGACGTTTCCAATTTTCAAAGATCATTAAGGAAAGAATGAAAGTATTATTTTTTATTAACAAAATAATATTAATATAATATATTTCATATTAATTATTTTAATATTCTTATATATAACATATTTTCTATTTGGTGGTGAAAAATGAATCACATCACATCACTACATGGATGTTATTGTCCACACATACGCAAGAACAACGCTATCATTTTTCTATGCATGGAAAGGTAAGAATGTAAAGATATATTATCTTTTAATAATTATAAATAAATAATTAAATCATATATAATTATTAGTTAATTCATTATAATCAGTATTTAGAGTAGGTTATGGAAAAAAATTATATCGGTTCACGAGGTGATAGTCCACCATACATACGATTGCTGAATTCTTTTAAAATTTAATTAAAGTGATGATTAATTGAGGTAATTAAACTAACAAAATAACTTATATGTATATGGATTATACTGGACTTTTTATTTATGTATATTTGTTGATAGTTTGGGTTTTTATGAATAATAAACAAAACCGAAACCCTAGATTAAAAATGAAACTTTTTCTCCGAACAATATCATTTTCATAACATATTAAGACCACTAATATTGGTCTTATAATTAAAATAAGACCTCCATAATTAGAGTATGGATTCAATGAAGGTATTGGTTTAGGTATTTTTCAAATAAAATTTTTTATTAGGTGTAAAAAAATTAAAAGATGATGATTCCTTTTCTAAGAGAAGGGAGGGCTACTTTTGGAACATCTCAAAATAATAAATTAATATAAAAAAATATTTATTACCAAATGGATAAAAAATTATTAATTTATAATATAAGATGAGTATGGGTCGAAATAAACACATTAAATAAAAATAATATTTGTTTTCACACTATTTTTATCCTTGTCTTTTTGTTTTAACACTTATTTAACCTTTTTAACTCTTACAATGACAGTATAGATATTTTACATTTTTAGGGTTAATATAGTTACTATAAAATGAAAAACAATCAATAAATGGATCTTGGTTGATATTATAAAATATATACTAATCATTTGGATAGATTTCATGTTTTCAAAAAATTTATATCATTTAATAGAATATTATTTATTATAAAATATCCAAAATGTCAATTTTAAGAACTATTCATTACATTGAATTTAATAAAATAAAGATAAACATATAAATCAAAAAAACTATTTTTTATATCCCTAACATGTGAAGGAAATCTATAAATTACATGTATTATATTAGTTATATGAAATTATGTTTATTTTAACATGAATTATTTTATTATTTGTATTATTTGTTTTAAGTTTGGGTCAAAGACTCTTTTTATTATAAAAGCAATGACTTCTTTATATATTGGAAGAGGGACACCCATTACAAATCCTTCAAGACCATGTGGCCCCAAAAGGTCGTAAATTAGACCCTTTAATTATTATGATCTAGTTACACCCATAAAATAAGATTTATATAAGTGTTTGGATCATTTTATGGTTATTTTAATTTTTTAACCTAGATTACCCAATTTATCATTTACCGTGGTAAAACAAATTACTAAAGTTAGTATTAATATTGAACAAAAATAAAAGGAACCATTTTTCTAAATTTATTCTCCTTATTTCAAGTATAGAATATATTCTTAAAAATTTTAGTCTTAAAAGTAGTGGAATTTAATTTAAAATTAAGCTAGCAAAACACAATAAAAACTATTTTTTTTTGAAAAGTGAACTTTTAAAATATAAAATTTATTTATACAAAATTAAATTATAAAATAAAATTTTAAAACCATACATGGATTATTTTACATTAAAATTAACCAATTAAAATTTAAAAATAATCTAGAACATTATTTGAACTTGTAAATACTTTAAAATAAAATATAGTTTTCAATAAAAATACATATTTTTTTCTTTTCATTGAACAATAAATATTTTAAAAAAATCCTCAAAAATTCATCTTAATATAATTTTTTCATTTTAAAATTAAAAATGATTTTTTTAAATTAGAAATATTTAATTTTAAAATATTATTTTTAAGTAAAATAAAATTAGAAATGAGTATAATAAAACCTATTCCATTTTTTTAATAAATACTTAATATATATTGTGAATATTATTATATAATTTATGCACAATGATAAAAAATAAAATGATTTATTCAATCATTATATAGGCCGTTAAATTCTCCTAACCTTTTGGAAATTACATCCTCACAATTTTGAACTTGGGATCATTAAATAGAGTTTGAATTTTCAAAATACCTTTTTTGAAATCCCCCATCATAAAAAGGATTAATAAAAATTACTCTTAAAAAGAGTGAAAGGAAAGTATGCATATAGAATGAGATAACAAATATTATGTTTCTATGTAGAAGAACATAAGTGGGAAGTGAAAAGATGGATATTTAATTGAAAACTAAATCCCAAGTTTTAATAGAGAGTTATAGAGAACATGGTAATATGAAAGTTAGCCATAAAAAAACAAAAAAAACATGTAATGGGTTAAAAGGCCATTTATTACCTGATAATAAAATTAAACTAATAATTTTTTTGTTTTCAAAATCCTTTTCAAAAAGTTGAGAAATTCTTTTACTACCTAGATTAAGAACATGATGAAATATACTTACATGATGATTAAAATTTCATGCTTTAATTAATTTATACCACAAAATCATCTTTTGATCCTTGTGATGAGTATGAATTTTTCATGCCTAAATATCTAGAATCAACTTATAAGTAATCACATTATCCCCAAAATAATAAATATCTTTTCATATGGTATTTATATATTAACAAAACCCAAAAATGTTTAGTATAGGATAATACAATTCTCAAAAAATAAAAAACCATTATTTAAAGAAAATATTCTTTAATCTCTAAAATTCTATAGTAATACCCATAGTTCAACATAGATCATTTAACAAATAAATATCCATAAAATTCGTCAAAAATATTCTAGACTATTATTGAAACCCAAATATCCGAAATATTTGATCACATAGTCTTCCAAGATAATTTTATTACTTATATCTAGATCACATGAATGAATATTAAAGTATAATATAGAAAATGTAATTTCTTGAATCAAATAATCTCCATGATATGATAAAAATTTATATAAATAACATGAATCACCATAAATCCACAATAAAATCAAATATTCTTCCGAAAATTAAATCAACATTTATTACATAAAAAAACATACTATTCTATGTACTTTTGTCATTTTTGGTTCCCAAAATAGTAAACATCTTTTGAAATAACATTACTCACATAATCACTAATATATTTTCCAGTCCCATGGTTATATGTTAGATAAAACCTATGTTCACCAAATGAAGTTAACCGTTATCCATCAAATAGTTTAATTAAATAAAAAAATCCATCTAACTAGCACATCACATAGGCTAGTGGTAGGTGATGCACCCTTTTCACCTTTCAGTTGTGGGTTAAATCCCCATGGTCTTTCTAGACATGAAGGGATGTCACTTATCATATGAGTTATCCTTTTACTAAAACTCTATTAATATAAACCTTATAAAATTATATAAATATTAGAAACATCCTAAAAAATAACCTTAATATATTAAACATGAAAGAAATGTTTTAACCTCAAAGGTTACCTCATCCCTTTAAATTTCCATCCCAAAATGGAATAACCCATAACAACTCAAAATCACAGATCATATATTCCATAAGGGATACCTATACATTTAAAATTATGTCCGCCAAAATTAAAGGCATTTTTCCTCAAATAACATTTTTCCTATCCTAAACACAAGGGTTACATGTAACTCAAACATTTATCAAAGCTTAATAAATTTATCCTGATTTATTTTTATTACTTAAAACATTAAAAGACAGGTTCCTATGATTTTTTACATATGATTAGCCTGCCAAAAATACCAATCTCTTTGGAACTGTCATCACTTCACCAGGTTACACAAAATCAACTATAGTAGTCACAAGTGATTTTACCAGAACATTATTATGATAGTGATGTTGCTTCCTGTTATTCATGTCCTTATTTGGACACTCATATGTATAATGAGACATCTCATATTTTTAAAACACACTACTTTTTTTACCAAAATTATATTTTCCCCTATCATGTTTTTTCAGAATTCCTAGATCCATATTCCCCAACTTACCACATCAATAACACTTTCTAGAACATATAAAAAATTCATTTAAATGTTTTTTACCCTACTTGGAACATGTTAGGGGATTACTTACAAATATTTTAGTTAGTATCTTATCCTTTTCCTACCACCTTGACCATCTGTTACCATTGTCATCTTAAGGCACATAAGTATCAGAAAACTCCATCTTAAATTTAATAGAACAATGAAAAATGTCTCATAACTTTTAAATTAACATGCATCCAAATAACATCATAATATTAGTTAAATACTGAGTAAAATATATTAATTTGTCTATCAATTTCCCAAATAAAATCTAGTATGTACCTGTCCGACCTTTTAAAATTTTCTTCATTTATGGACAAAAACTATTCATCATTTTTCCAAAATTTAAATAATTCTTTATTCATCAAAGGCCAAAACATAATGGGAATATTTCTAAATAAATATATTATTACATGTGTCCCATTCCATTGCAAAATGATTATCTTTTTCTATGGTATAATTAACTAAATACCACCATCGATCAGCTTCACCTAAAAAATAATAAATGAAAAGTGTTATATTTTAATGTCCTGAACATCCCATGACATCAAATATGTTTTCTAAATAAATGATCCATAATTTATCTTTTATAGGTTCAGATACAACATTTAAGGATGGGGTATATCATCTCATAAAATGTTTCACTATTCACATGTTGCTCTATGGTAGATCTGAATTCTCCCTAGCATGGATGTGACCACCATTTATAGATTATGTTAAATTATCCATTACTAAAAAAACAACTTAGTTCCAATTCAAACATTTATGGGTTGTTAATTATGATGTATATTTTCCAAATGGTGCCTTCCTACTACAAATTACTTATTTCCTCTATGGAAAACCATTCTATAAAAACATAGTTTAGATGAAGTGACATTGTAATCATAAAATTATATATCAATTAAACATAAACATAATGTAAAATATTCTATGGGAATGATATTAACATTACCCAAACCACTAATGATATCTATAGAGATCTCAGATAACATGTGCATAGAACTGGCCTTAATCATTATATATTCTAGCGTATTTGATCTAGAATTCACATTCTTACAATCTTGAGGATATTTTCAGTCTAGATTCTTATAGAATTAGGAAAAACTATTACATACTAAATCCATAAATTACTAGTGAGAATTTATACTCATTATCCATTTTCTCCACCATGAAAAAATCCTTATTATTAAAACACGATTTATTTTCATGATAATTCCTCAAAATTTTCATCATGAAGTCATGTTATTAAATAGTATTCATTAAACCCTATGAAATAGATTTTAAATCATGGGATGAAAAAAAATAATATTAAGGGACATATAAAATAATGAAAGAAACCATTTTTCCGTGGGTACTTATAAATTTTTTTCTTTCTAAAAATAAACATTCGGTTAAAAATAATCCCTTTTTTCCAACCCATTAAATCAACTTCTACACCCAAAACTTTTAATAAAATATTTCATTAGAAATATTTAAGGTGAAATAAAATCATAAGGGTTTGTTTTTAAATGTTTTAAATCATATGAAAACTTTATCACAACGTTATTCTATTCACCCTTAATATAGATTAACCATTGTGGTTATAAATGGAGTAACCGTCCCAATTACACTTTTATTAAACATCACGATTAAATTTGGAGTAACCATGAAAATAAATCATGGAGGACCTTCATGGTTAATTTAAAAATATTACTTTAGACTAACCATCATAGTTACATAGGTATTAACTATCATAGTTAATCTTGAAATAATAATCACTGTCAACTTCCAAACATTACCCAATGCATTTTAGTGATATAATGGGGATAACCTTTATTATAAACTATATTGGTATCACTCATGAGCTTTAATGGGTATCAAACCTTCATAAATAATTTCCTAGGACTATATCATGAATAAAACCATTAAAACCCTTTTAAATCCATGTTCAAATCACTTTTGAATATCAAAATACCATTTTTCAAGAATATCATATAAAATCTTAAAAATGAACACATAATAAAGAAACCATTTTATTTGAAAATAACCATGAAATTTTAAAAAGGAAAATTAAAATAATGATCGTGTCCTGATGATGAGAAATTACTCTCATACTGTAAATGTTAAAGAAATATTCCTTTTGACTTTCGTAAAAAGAGTTTAAAGGAGAAAATTTCAAATATGATTTAAAAGTAGGTCCCTTACCTCTAGTAAGATTCATCAATTATGTACTTTATCTTACTGAATAATAAAATTAAGTTAATTTTATAGTTCCTAAAAGACCTTTTTGAATTCCATTATTCCCTTTACATCACTTCGTACCCTGTTATATAAAATTCCTTAATTATTTAATTTCAGGTCGAACTACTAGAAACATCGTCTTTACCAATGGTTTAAAACCTTTGGTAAATGATGGACAACCGTTGGTATAAACTATACCAAAGGTTGTCCAAAATGTTTGGTCTGGAGCCATAGGGATAAGCATATCCCAACGGTTGACTGAGAACCATTGTGATATGTCAGAAAAATAGAGTATATACCAAGAGTTCTTTGAAACCATGTTTATAAATTTTTACAAACGGTTTAAAACCGTTGGTAATATCAAAAATCATCTCTATACTAACGGTTTGTAAACTGTTGGTATAGATTTTTACCAACATTGTACCACAAACTATTGGTAAATATCAAGTAAAAATACATATACCAACAGTTTGTAACCCATTGGTATATACTTTTAACAATGGTTTACATAAAAATGTTGGTATAAGTTCTATTTTTATAGATATTGAAATGGTTGTAAACCGTTGGCATAGCCTTTATGTACCTGTAGCAGCAAGCTGACCCCCCCCCCCCCCCCCCCTGTGCAGCTGCAGCCCTTCCACTAGCTTCCACCAGCAGGTCTGGCTCCCCTATGTAGAATTCATACACAATTCTCTATACCTACAAAATACATACCGAATTCTGTATGAATTCATACAACACATAATTCATACAGAATTTTGAATATCCTCAATTTTGTATTTAATTACCCTCTACACACATATAGAATTAACACAAAATTCCTAAGTTAATTACCAAAATTATACACATATAAAAAGTGTACCCATACGACAAGAATACCCATACACCATTAACACATAATTCATAAGTTAATTAAATACATAAAGAATTAAATTCAGAATTCAGGGGGTTGGGGGTTGTTCAAGGGGTGGGGGTGCATGTCCAAGAGGGTATGGGGTGTCTAGGGGGTGGTGGTGTCTGGGGGACAGAGGGTTTCCAGGGGGGTTTCCATGTGGGTGGGGGAGTTCAAGGGGTGGTGGTGTCCAGGGGGTGGTGTGGGATCTAGGTGGTGGGGGGGGGGGGGGGGGCTTTCCAAGGGAGAAGGTGAGTGTCTTGGGTTTTGGGGTGTCTAGGGGGTTTCCAGGGGGTTGGGGGTTGTCCAGGGGGTGGGGTGGTCTCCCGGGGGGGTGTCCAGGTGTTGAGGTGGTGTCTAGTAGGGGTGGGGTTCATCCTCAGGGTTTGGGGGGAGTGTTCATGGGGGTTGGGGTGTCTAGGGGGTGGGGGTGTACAGGTGGTGGGGTGGTGTCCAGGGGGTGGGGTTTGTCTATGGGTGTGGGGGTGTCTAGAGGGGGTGGGGGCTGTCCCGGGGGTACGGTCTGACCACAGGGTTGGGCGGACTTTCCACGTGGGTGGGGTCTATCCACGGGGTACGAGGTGTCCAGGGGGTGGGTCGGTTGTCCATGGGGGTGAAGGGGCTACCTAGGGGGGGGTACGGGGTGTCCAAAGGGGGTGGGCGGGCTGTCCACAGGCGTGGTTCAGCTGTCCACAGGGGTGGGGTGGGGGGATATCTAGGGAGTATGGGGTGTCCAGGGGGTGGGAGGGGTTTTCCATGGTCGTACGGGGTGTCAGGGGTGGTAGGCGGGCTGTCCACGGGGGTGGTAGGGATATCTAAGGGTATGGGTGTCTGGGGGGGTGTCCACAAGGGGGGGGGGGTCCTAGGGTGTGGGAGGGATATCCATGGGGTTGGCGGGGCTGTCCAGGGTGGTACGGGTTTTAAGGGGGGTGGTCGGGGCTGTCTAGGGGGTATGGGGTGTCTAGGGGTGGGCAGTTTGTCTACGAGGGTGGCGGGATTGTCCAGGGGTTAGGGGGTGTCAAGGGGGTGGGCGGTCTATCCACAAGGGTGGGGGTATGTCCACGAGGGGAGGGGCTATCCAATGTTGGGCTAGGTGTCCATGGGGGTGGAGGGGATGTCCAGTCGGTTATGGAGTGTCCATGGGTGTGGGTGGGCAATCCAAAAGGGGGGATGTCCAGGGGTACGGGTTTTCCAGGGGGTGGGCTGGGTTGTCTTGGGGGGTACGGGGTGTCAAAGGGGGTGGGAGGTCTATCCACGGGGGTGGAGAGGCTATCCAGGGGGTCAAGGGTGTCCAAGGGGTGGGCGGGCTGTCCATGTGGGTGGCGGGGCAGTCAAGTGGGGTATATGTTGTCCATGGTGTGGGCGAGCTCCCATTGGGGTGGGCAGGCTATCCACATGGGTGGGGGTGGGGTGTCTAGGTGGGTACGAGGTGTCCAAGGGGTTGGGGGGATTTTGAGGGGGGTATGAGGTGTCCAGGGTTGTGGGAGGGATTCCCACCAGGGTGGTGGGGCTGTCCAGGGGGTGGGAGGTGTCCAGGGGGGCGGGCGGGCTGCCCACAGGGGTGGGGGGTTGTCCACGGGGGGGAGGGGCTGTCCAGAGGGGTGGGAGGGATTTACACGGGGGTGGCAGGGTTGTCCCAGGGGTACGAGTTTTCCAGAGGGTTGGTGGGTTGTCCATTAGGGTGGGGGGGCTGTCCAAGGGGGTACGTGGTGTTCAGGGGGTGGGCAGGGATGTCTAGGGGTAGTGAGGCTTTCCACGGGGGTGGAAAGGCTATACAGAAGGGGTATAGGGTTTTTAGGGGGTTGGGGCGGGCTGTACACGGGGTGGGGCTCTCTAGGGGGGGGGGGGCTGTCCACGGGGGGTAGCATGGCTGTCGAGGGTGGTATGGGGTGTCCAGGGGGTGGACAGGCTGTCCAAGGGGTTGGGAGGGCTATCCAGGAGGGTTGGGGAGGGCTATCTAGGGCGTACAGGGTGTTTAGGGGGAGGCCAGAGCTGTCCAGGGGGTACGGGGTGTCCAAGGGGGTGGGCCGGCTGTCCACGGGGGTGGAGGGTATTTTCAGGGGGTAGGGATGTCCAGGGGGTGGGTTGGCTATCCATGGGGGTGGGGGGGGGGGTTGTCCACGGTGGTAGGGGCTGTCTAGGGGGGTTGACTGGTTGACCACGGGGGTGGTGGAGCTGTCCAGTGGGTACAAAGTGTCCAGGGGGTGGGTGGGTTGTCCACATGGGTGGGAGAGGGGGGGATATCCATGGGGGTACGAGGTGTCGATGGGGTGGACGTGGCTATCTAGGGGGTACAACAAGTCCAAGGGGTGGGCGGGATATCCACGGAGGAGACAAGGCTGTCCAGGGGGTAGGGGGTGTCCAGGGGGCGGGCGTGCTATGTAAAGGGATGTGAGGGTTTTCTACGGGGGAAGGGGATGTCCAAGGTGTGGGCAGGCTATCCATAGGGGTGGCGGGGCTTTCCAGGGGTAAGGGGGTCCAGGGGGGGTGGACGGGATGTCCACAGGGGTGGGGGTCTGTCTAGGGGGGTATGGGGTGTCCAGGGGGGTTTCTAGGGGGTAATAGGGTGTCTAGGGGGGTTGGCGGGCTGTCCACAGGGGTGGCGGTGCTATCTAGGCGAGGGGTGAATCTGTCACAACAAATCATCACGTCAAGTATTATTATTTATAGATAAAAAATTAAAGATAATGTGAACTACCTAATCAAACATATATTCAGGCACAAGAAATCAATAAACACCAACAATCAGAAATATCAGTAAAAAATGTAACAAATAAATATATCCCTCAGCACAATCACTATCATCATCATCATCAGCATCCTCACCCTCGTCCTCATCTTCCTTCCCATTATCTTCCCTACCCTCCTCAATGCCCTCCTCCTCACCCTCGTACTTAGCCTCATCCTCCTCATCGCCTTCATCCTCTGTCTCAGCCTCCTCCTCAGCCTCCTCCTCTCCCTCGGCCTCCTCCTTAGCCTCCTCCTCCTCCGCCTCGGCCTCCTCATCGCCATCATCTTGACCACCACTAGAACTTCTACCTTGTGCACCATATATAGAATTTATCGATTTCATATATTCATCACAATCTATGATGACCTCTAGTGGATGTGTTGGACATAAAACATCCATATGTTTCCTAAATGCAGTGTTTTCCCTAGCTGACTATTCTACCTTATCTGTGGCCCATTTTTCAGCATGTTCTTCCTCTTCCATAACTTACTGAAACTCGGTGGCACTACAACTCATACCCAATGATGGACAATAATTTTTCGCAACTATATTCTTCCATGGTTTATAGAGTACTCTTCCAGGGTGCTCATCTCCCAACACCTGATGTAAGCGATTGTTTGGCCCAACTTTTCCAGGTTCCTTGGCATCAAGGGCCTTTAAAGCATACTATTACAAATACAAATATATTATTAAGTTACAATATACAGATTAAAATTTTAAATCTATAATGTAAAACTTACAATAGACTGCTAAGTCGGTTTATTAACCGAACATCCATATTTCTTCATTCTACTCGAGCAAAACAATTTTGCTCGAGGGAAACATCCTTTTACATTCAATTTATGGATCTACAATGACATTGAATGTGGGAAACCATAATTAAAAATAGGATTCCAATAATTAATTTCCTAAATAAAATAATATAAGAACTTTATAAATAAAATAAATTATGGAAGAATCAATAGAAAGTGGAAGTCATAAAGAAAAATTATAAACATTCATACCTGCTACCTCTCATGATATGGTATCGTAGTACTTCCTAGTGTGTGGAGTTATTTTTTAGCATCAATGTTTTTTATTTCATCTGGATGATTCCTAAATAAAATTAAATAATTATTATTAATGAAAAACTTGAAAATTTTCATTTAAATACCTCTACTATGATTAATACTTTAAATTAGCTAGTAATCAAATGTGTAATCATCTGTCGATAATGTTCTAATTGACAATCATACACTACAGGAACCACCTCTAACTCTGTTCCAAATCTACATTCTTTCCAATATACAAATCATGCTTATAATCTCTCCAAATCTCACCTAAATCCTTTAGACGTGTTGGTCATGCACCCTCACCATTGGGGAAATTAAAATGAAGTTGACACCAAAATATTAATTCATATAAATAAAAAATTTAATATATTGCATTAAATATAACATAATTTTTTACCCATATCTCTGTCCCAACTTTATCGTTGACACTTTATTTGGAAACTGTCTCCGTGAGAGCAGGCTAACAAGAATGATGTTAGAGTATTTGGAAAGAATCGCCAAAAAAATCCGACCTTGCATCCCTGATTTTTCAATCAATTAAATATCTTCATTGTAGTCCACCATCAACTACATGCGGCGGTTCCACACCGCACGCTTGCATGTATGACACCACCCAGGCCTTCTATCAATATAATTATTTTTTATAAAAGAAAAACAAATATTTTATCAATAACTGTTATAATTAAAATAAATAATGGTGTACTTTTTTTTAGGATTGTATAAGTATACCTGTGTCAGTTTGATGAATGGGCACCGCTGGATCTGTAGAAACTGAAGGAACTCCTAGTACAGGTGGAGTGGGTCCCAATGTATACTTCGTAGGGACAGAATTTGGCGGAACCAGAGTCGAAGAAGATGGAATATAAAATCCAGGAGAGAAGGAAGTAGAAGTAAAAGAAGATGACTAAGATGAATGTCGAATTCTATATAGGGAGTGGGAATCATCGTCGGATATGGTACAGATTGGTGAGGAGGCTCATATTTAAAGGGTGGTGAAAACATGGGAGGCCTAAATATCTCGTGTGTCCCTAACGAAACACCAGGATCAGAATGTGGGATGGATAATATGTTAGTGGTATGGGAAGGGTCTAATCGGGTATGATGACCAAATTATCTATCTCTCACACCCCCCCCCCCACGTACGAACACCTTGAGTACTTGGACCACGTCTAGGATTCTCATGAAATAACTGTCTCCTAATAGATGGATCTAGTAAAAATGTTTAAAAAAAATAATCACGTTACATTATATTATATTTAAATATATATTTTTGAAATAAAATTCTCACTACAGGATCTAGTGTTGGAATTCCCTTCTCAGTCAAGCGACGATTATTGTCTATCATATATTTCTATCGCCTATCTTCATTTGATGGAATTTTCTACATTTGGAAAAAATATGGACGTAATTAGAAAAGGATAAGTAATGTGTAACCCAAAAAACAAAATAAATGAGATTGAACAGATATATAATGAAGTCAATAAACCATACAAGATGTAATGAAGAAATTTAATTTCAAGTATGATGGTTATCTACTAAGTATCATCAATCTATTAAAATCACGGGACATTGATTCTACCTGATTCATAAAGGTTAAAGAAGTTGTCAAAATTAATTAAAAATTTAATCTATTTATACTAGGTAGATGATGCTAGTTTCTATACATGTTTTCCAGAAGAATAAAAACCATCATGTTCATTACCTAGTAAAATGTTAAAGAGTGGTCTTAGAGTTATACTAATTTTAAAAAAATCACAGTTGAAGCATTGAAATGTTCACTAATTTAGAACTGTTGGTTTCTTAGGTATGAATATAGTACAATTCCAAATTAGGAAATGCAATTCCAATAAAATTACAACCAGTAAACATTGAAAATTTACATAACAGTCAAGTCAGATACAACATATTTGTAAACAGTATTAAATCAATTTGAATTGTACGAACCTTAACAACCCATGTCAAGATAAAACAAATAATTGAGAACATGAATGAATGATTTTACATATTTCCCTCCACAACTTCAGGTTCAAAGTCAACTCTGACAACTGAACTTTTAGAGAAATCAAAAGAAATAAATGAATCTTTTTCAATGGAAGTAAGGTTGGTGTAAATTCAATCATCACCATAATAAAAAATATGTCATTTAATTACTTCAATAATGAAACTAAATTTAGGCTGAAGATGGTCTTTGACATAAAAAACTTGTTTCTCCATTGATTCAATACATATGGTTCATCGGTAGTAAGATTGCGAGCCATATCAATTACCCAAAATCCACGATCATCAATAAATGTTCCCTGCCTCGTCATTGAATCAAACCACTATCATTTTATCATCCTGACTTGTACATGAGAATAATAATCCAATATTATTATTTTTTCAACCACTCTATAATGAACTCCATTTTCAAATTTTAGTCTACTATATGATGCACTAGCAAAACAGTCTATTTTGGCAGTAACTATAACACCATAATGTTGTGCTCTTATGTTCTTTTCTTGTTCAATGATAATAAATATGTACCCATTGATAACAAATGATTTACATTCATGAACCTCGGTATTAGGACCAATAGAAAAAGATCTTATTTCCTCAGAGATAGAGTCAGATGACAAACTCAATACCTGAAATACAAATGAATATTCAACTTAATTAAATATTGTTTTAATTATTTTAAACAGTAATAATATTACCATTAATCTTAACCAAGAAGAAAACTCTTTTCTAGGGAAAGTCTCCCTCCTTATCAAAGATAAAGAATGATTATTTCTATTTATCACCGGTTTATGTCACCTATAGATAAAAATATGAATAGATTAACTGATATATATATATATATATAAGATATACATATTAAATTTACTTACAATATGTAGTCATAGAGAAATCAAAGTTGAACAAAACTGTGCGATGTTCCATCTCCCACTCTTTAAGGATTAATGTCGTCAATTTATATGATTCAGTAATTTATCCTGTTTGAGAAAGTGATGGAAAACCGGGTTCAATTTGATTATAATGTTCTTCTTCATCTCTCATAGTTCTATTCATTCTTGTAGTAAGATTAGTAAAATACATAGAGCAGAAATCCATACATTCTTGAGCCATGTTACCATTCACGATAGAACCTTTGGGATGATTCCTCTTACGAATATAGGAATTTAAAGTGTGCATATTTATTTTAGATGGATACATCAAAAGAAAAGAAATAGGTCATTTGAGAAGTATTTTAGTTGAAATATGGATAGTCAGAATCATCAAGCATGTGAAAAATGATAGAGGATATATTTTCTCTAACTCACAAAAAATTAATAGGAAATCTTCTAACATTTGACTTGGACATATTCTTAGCATAATGATCTCTAAAAAATGGAAGAACCGAATAATATCCACCCTTACATTATTGGAAAAAAAATATGATGAATTGTTATTGGAATCAACTCATGCAGAAGGATTTGATAATAATGGGTCTTCAATGATTTTAGCTTCAACTCTCTTCTATTGACCTGTTTAGATATGTTTCTTAAATATAAATCATTAACTTCAATAGCCTTTGGTACTTCTAGAATTTTTTTCTATAGGTGTCATCACATAGGAAGCACATGAAACTTGACAATTATTTTCACTTATACGCACATGATGCAAGTTTTGTCTGATTCCCCAATCCACCAAGTCATGATGAGACCGTAAATCAACTTTTTTTCCTTTCCCTTAACATTTAGAAAAATATAATGCAACATTTCAACTTTTTTTCAATGTTCATTACATATAAGAAATGACGTAACAAATTGGTTGACCAAAAAGGAAAATCAAATAAGATACTTCTCTTCTTCAAATTGTAACTGGTTTCAGTGGAAATATTCTTTCTCTTTCCATATTTCATTTGACCCTTCTAGAATGAAAAACTAAAATATTTCAATTCATTGAGCACATCAGCTCCAGAAAAACGCTGAGGTGGATCATCAGTTTCCATGGTATTGTAAACTCTTTGATGGTTATTTTTATATAGATGGTACATTGGAAAGAATCGTCGATATCCCATAAAAGTAAAACTACAACGATGTTTCAGTCTTCTGGATCATGTATTCTTCATACAAACAGGACATGATAGTTTTCCATTTTATCATCATTCAGACATCATTACATAAGCAGGAAAATCATTGATTGTCCACATAAGTACAACACACATATGAAATATGTCTTTTGAACATGCTTCGTATGTTCACACACCCACATCCCAATGATGTTTCAACTCTTTTATTAAAGGTTTCATGTTTACATCTATATCATTTTCGGGATCCAAAGGGAAATTTATGAGTATACTCATGAAAGTGAATGGTTTTTTCATACACAACTATGGGAAAAGATTATAAATGTTTATAAAAACCGACCATGAGTTGTACGATGTAAGCATATGCCCAAACAGATTAAAACTGTCACATGAAAGACCCAACCTCACATTATGCCTGTCCTGCAAAATCAGGATATCGAGCATCGAATATTTACCATGAAAATCCATCTTCATAGTGAACCAACTCATCATTAGTCTTCTTTCTATCAGTATAATTACATCGCATTTTTTTTGATATTTCATCAGACATAGTAATATTCTGGACTCTGAGGATCAATGGAAGGTGCCACATTACGTTTTGTGGAACACATGATGGTGTTTCATCATCTTTTTTCTTCTAGTGGGATTATCCACATTTTATAAAATCATTTCATTTAGCAGTTTCCTCTCAGAATAAACTACAATCTTTCGGGCAAGCAAGAATTTTGTTTCCTGGAAATCCAAGTTCCTCAACTAACTTCCATGCCATATAGTGGTTTGAGGGAATATCTGCATCATCTAGAAGTAATTCCTTCATGAATGTATGAATGTAATCGATGGAAGTATTATATATTACACACTTATTATTACCGTGAAACAATCAGATAAAAAATTCCAGCTTTTTCATTTTACCGCATTGTCGATATACTAGAGTCGGGGTAGTATTATTAAATTTTTTCACCATCACAACATCATCATTTACATTAGACGCATCATTTTTTCTCATATAGAAATATTCTTGGGTTGGAATCCTTTATTTTTCCTAATGATGAATAAATAGAAACCGGTAATATTACAAATTCTCCAATCTAGTCCTCTCATTTGGATCATCATCAAATTGAGATTTCATTTCTTCCCATTGTGATACCACACAGAGTAGTTTACTTGAAAACCATATTTTTTTATATGGTATCTGAATTATTTATGGCTCAACCATGGTCTTCCAACCCAATTGTAACTAGGGAAGTGTATTTGACAACTACCTGAAGCATTGTGATATGAAAAATCTAAAAATCCCTCAAAATTATTTTGAAAATCACTTGAGATTCGATTGGTTTCATACATCCAACTTCAATCCATTCTATAAAATAATTCTTATAAGTCATTTTGTCAAAAGAAATTCAATAATATTGAAGTTTCATAAAAAATATATTTATGTAAATGAGAATTGTTCACTTAATATGAAACCATACCTGACACTATACTCTATATGATAATCATAATATAAAAGAAAACAAAATACTATATTCATAACAAAATATCTTTGAAGAACTATACGTGAGTGTATAGGATCATGTACACCTGTGCAAGAGTATTATTCAGGAGTTCAGAAAATTTTAGATTGAAGAATGGTTATATTTAAGTAGATTATTTAAGTGATCACATATACTACCCAAGTGGGTGGGGTGTCTATGAGGTGGGGGGTGTCCAGGGGGTGGGGGCTATCCCAGGGGGTGGGGGCTATCCACAGGGGTCAGGAGTGTCCTGGGGGGTGGGGGTGTCCAGCGGGATGGGGGTGTCCGGGGGGTGGTGGGTGGGTGTCTGGGGGGGATGTCCAAGGGGTGGGGGCTGTCAAGGGGGTACGGGGTGTCCATAGGGTTGGTGGGTGAAAGCCCGATCGATTATCACCTATCAATCGGTCAAGGATTCAGTGCTCTGATAATGTGTACAGCTGCACTCTAGTCGAATCCTCGACGATGATACCTTTTAATAGTCGGTTGTTTTTGGTTAATTGTATTCTGATTGGGGGTGTTTGTTTACAGAGCTTGTGAAATAATTTATGGAAGATTTTTTATTTAACAAATTGATATATATTGGGGTGAGTTCATCATTAGGTAGTTAAGTTGTGATATCCTTGAGCTTCGATTTATATTGTATTAAGTTAACACGCATGTCAAAAGTTGATGTTGATTAGAATTCATAAGTGTTAAAGATTTATTCCGAACCTTAACCTAACTAGGATTCTAATCTCAATCAGTACTTGATTATGGTAGTGTATTTATAGTTCCAATAATCCATGTAATCCATATCTTAAACAAAACAATTCATTAATCCACGACATGCTAAGGTCAACATACACAATGTCAATTTTAAGAATATTCATTGTGAAAAATCTCTCAATCACTTTACGTACCTAAATTATTTCCCACCACAATGAATGATTTAATCAGCCATTGAAATGATTAATAATCTGGTAGTAATGTTTATGATTATGAATTATAAATATAAGAAAACGAATGGTATAAGAAAAGAGTTGTGCATCGAACACCCACATACAAACATTGATCATAATTAAAAACAAACATCAGAATTAATTAGAAAGAGAAATAATGGAAGGGGATCGAATTATATATAAATTTTTTTAAGAAAATTAATATAAAACTACAGAATGTGGATGAGAAAAATATTTACTGGAGATGCAACATTTATTAAAACATAATTAAAAAAACACTTACGAGATTAAAAATAAAGAAAAGAACAAAAGTAAATGAAATCAATGAGATAAGAAAGGGTCTCTCAATTGAAAACTCGAGTATAGAAGGTCCACCCAAGCCTTTAGAAAAGATTTTGTTATGCCAATATGTTATCCTCTCTTTTGAAATACCAACCCCTTTGAAGGAGAGGTGGGGGATGTTTTTATAGCACAAGGAAGTGGACTGTTGGCATTCCCAATCTGTTCCTCCAATTGGCTCGAAAATTTAGACATCAAAATAGCGGAATCTCGAGCTATTTCGTTCTTTAAAGTTGTATATAATAATGGTGGATGACTTACCAAAAAATTTGGAGTCATTTTTACCTATGGACCCAAATCTATGGGGGATTGATTAAACAAAGTTAAACTGTCCATTTCAATCCATTTTTTTATGGCCAAAATGTGAATGGATTTTAGAATAGAAATATTCCTTCAAATATGAATGCTTTCTTCAATAAAGTCGGCCACCTATATCTACTCTTTCACACTGAAAAATCTCATCTATATTTGATTATTAGATCAGGATACATGTCATGAATACTGTACTGATTTTAATTTTCAGCCATAATGGTGGGAAGAGTTTAAATGAATAATTTGGGCCCATTTTATTGGGATTTGAGCCATGAAATATTTATCCAAGACTCCTTACATTTTCACTCGAACCATTGATGAGAATGAAGGAATTTTAAAATTTGGATTGAGCCCAGTAATTCAATTTTCATTGCTAGTCCAGTTTCTTTACAGATTCTATAGGCCTTCTTTTGTGGTTCATATGGGCGTTAATATATAAGAATAGGCCCATGATCCCTTCTAATGAAATATTTCCTATTGAAGTATGAATCCTAAAAAAGATGAACAACACAATTTGGATCCGTACGGTGATTGTTATAAATAAAACAGTAAACTTAATCAATTGGAATACTTCTAAAAATGCTCAAAAATTATACTTAGTATTAAAACAATAACATTTCACACAAATTATGCACATTTCATATAAAATAGGAAAATATAGAATATAATAAGTCAATAAAATATTAATAACATCAGTGGGCTATCCACGGGGGTGGAGGGGCTCTACAGGGGGTCAGGGATGTCCAGGGGTGGGGGGATTTCCAGCAAGTATGAGGTGTGCAGGGGTGGGTGGGAGGTCCTTGGGGGTGGTGGGGCACTCTAGGGGGTACGGGGTGTCCAGGGGGTGGGTGGTTTGTACACCGAGGGGGCTATCCAGGGAGGTACAGGGTGTCCAGGGGGTGGGCAGGATGTCCACAGTGGTGGTGGGGATGTCCAGGGGGTGTGTGGTGTAACGCCCCGACCCTAGTTACCCAAAGTTGGTGCATTGTTACATAAAATTGGCATGATCACAAAAGATCAAGTATCGATAGACCAAACAGTTTAGTAGCCTTGAAATCACTAGATACATTCATAAAGTTTATATTACATCATAAAATGAAAACTACAACAACATAGTACTGATAATACACACTCATATCCCCTCAGTCTATCCTTGTAGGTCATTCATAAAATACTTCTTCATATCCAGGGAAAAATAATACATAGAAAGGGCTGAGCTCAGATGACCATTAAGGATAACAATATAGCGGAAACATTCATAAATAAGCATAAACATTTAAGGAAATTTATAACTAAAACAAAAGCCTTTTAAACTTGAACTTCAGTATAATATGGCCAAAATAAAATGAAATAATTACATTTACTTATTCACATTGATATTCTATTATTCGAATAATCACATGCAATATCAATAACCACTTTCATAATGATGGAATGCATAATTCCATACTATCATAACCACGTACCCAAGGAATCATGCCAGGAATACAAATAAGATTTTGTCAAGGCCTCTTGTCAAGAAACTAGTTTGTCTCATGAGACCTACCGATGCATCGAGGAGCTATAGCGGGCTCTACCCATAACTTACTAAGTTCAATGCATTCCTCATATGAACAGGTTTAAACATAACGTAAACATTCATATTAAAACTACCATACGAAATGTAAATAATTTCTCCATAAACCCTGAATGGTATAAAAATAACACATCCATAGTCAAACATATCACAAAACCTTCAATACAATATGGAAGTTTTGTATCATAATAAATCAACTCCATATAAGCTTAAAATCCATCAATGGATGATGACATAGATGATATCAAAACTACTTGAGAGAAATATCTCTTTTTTTGAAATAATTTAGAAGTCACATAATTATAAAATAAAACATTTACTTTGAAAATATTTTTATAAGCTTGTAAGGGAAGCTTCTAAGATTTTACAATGGTGTAAAATAGCCACACCTGTCGTATAAGTTAAAAAAAGACATTCTTACCTTAATTTGTCGAAAAGGTTAAAAAGGTCCTTGTTTGGAAAATGATGTAAATATTCCTTTTTAAAATTCTTATAAAAAGTCAAAATAGGGTATAAATGACTTTAACCCATATTCTATAAAATAGTAAGAAGGTTTTGAAAAACATTTTTAAGAAACATCGATGTGGATGATAAAGATGTCCCAGTAGATAATTATGTATAAACAACCTCGGATAATGAAGAGATTGTGAAATAAACCATTACCTTTAACTTTCCCATGGTTGAGGGTAGGTTAAGCACCTCTATAATGATGAAATAATTTTTATTAAATTATACAAGAATCATTTACATTAATATGATATAATATATGATCTTTTAACATTGATTTGTTAATAATATCTTAGTATTATCATCGTTTCGAGTGTTACCTTACTCATTGTATTTTATATATTTTGTTACATAAGCCATGTTTGTTATGGATAGATTGTATATTATTAATATCAAGAATGATATCATGTACTTAAACATTATTTTTAATTATTAAATGAGAATTAGTCTTGAATGGATACGATGGGGAATGAATCCCATCACGTTCGTGGAGACGGTAGTCTGTACGTACACACGAGCGACAATATCATCATTTTGATATTAAATAATATATAATTGGATGGTATATCATATATAAAGAATCATTATCAGGTTATATTTATTATTTACATGAATTAAACATCATTATTATACCCATCCAAATAATAATTTATTGAATAACATTTACACCACGACATGGAGACGGTAAGCCGTACGTATGCATGTATGGTGACATGTCATTAAATGGATGGATATAATGCTGAATTTGGTTGTACCATATTTATAATAACATCATATTATATAGAAGATACTAGAGTAATTAATTTAGAAAGAAGATAATAAATAAAGAAGAAGTTGAAGAAGAAAGGAACTTGAAAAAGGGTGGTGAAAACATTACCTCTTCTTTGGGTTCTTCCTTTTGATTTGATCAAATGGGATCCATAAGTTGTATTTCTGATCAAAATAATTCCTCTATGTTCAAGTGAGGGAAGTTGAGAGAGTATTTGGGTATTTTTTGGCCGAACCAAAAGGCTTTTAATGTTTGAAGAATTGGTTAGAGGTTGTGTCCTTTTATAAGGGGGAGGAGGGGCTCTTTAGGAAAAACTTAATGTATTAATTTATAATATATTCATATTATATTAATAATGGCTCCAAAGTGTATTATTCAAAGTCTATGGTGGTGATGGGTCGAAATAATTTCAACCAATAGATTTTAGACAGGTTTGGATCATTATATTAACCTTATCTTATTGTTTTAACTCTTAGTTAATTAGTTTGACACTTACCTTGTCACTTTGTATTTTTATATTTTATAGATAATAAACATACTATATACATCCATGAGACCCTAAAGTGGTCCATTAATGATACAAATATCATGATATAAGTCCTTTTCCTGAACCATAAATTTTTTGGAATCAAATATCAATTAATAATATAATATTTGTTTCAAAGACTCATTTATGTCAATTTTGACACTATTCAATAATTGATTTTTGTTAAAGTCTTAACAAATATATTTATTCAAATAAAATTCATTTACGAAAATACTAACATGTCATATTAACCAATAAAATTCATTTATGGCATAACAACATTAAAATTATATTTATTTTAACTTTTATAATACCAATTATTTGATTCTTTCATTAATAAAGAAAATACTGAATCATTATTGTATCAAAAATAAATTTAATTATTAAATGTTTAAAAATTATAAATAAACTACCATTATGTAGTAAATATATTTTTCTTTCTAATAAATATTTATAGTCGAAAATATAACATATATAACCCTATGTAAATTTTTTTCTAAAAGATATATGCTTATGTCATTTTTGTATTTACTTAAACTTAATTAATATAATGTGTCCTTATCACCTACAAGTGGCTCCATGGGGTACCAAAATCGACCCGAAGATGACCATGGCTGTAAATGTATCATAAAATAAGGTTAGGACACGTTTTAGGTAAATTAAGTATTATTATAATATTATTATTTTTACCCTTATTTACCGGTTTTACCCTTTAACCATGGTAAACAAAATATTTACTGAAGTAATTATTCAAAATATCTAAAAATAAAAGTTTCCCATTTACACAATTTTGACCTCTTAATTATAAATATTGAATCCATTTTTGTAAATTCAAAACACATAAGTTGAATAAATTAATTTAAAATTAATTCACGTTGTTTAAACAAAAAGCGTGTTTTTAACAAATAATAACTATCAAAAGATTGACACATTCTTATGTTCAGTTGAAATATAAAATTATGTCCCATGACCAAAATTATATTAAATGGTAAAATTATAATCTAATTATACTTTAAAATAACTCAAATTCATAATTTATAACAATAAATTATTTCGATTAAAAAAGTTTTTTTTATTTAAAATTTAATAATTTTCACTATTCATCAAAATATGAAAGTTATCAGAAAAGTACCAAAATATCACCCTAAGATAATTTTGATATTCAGAATCTAAAAATGATGTCTATTTTACCAAATTAAATAAATAATAGTTTCATTTATTAATTTAAAATAAATTCCCGATATTAAAACCAAAAGGCGTATTTTTAAGAAATAATAACAATCAAAAGTTTGACACATGATTATGTCCAATTTCAATGTGAAATTACATAAAATGACAATCATTGGATTAAATGGTAAAAATATAATATATTTATACTTCTATACCATTAAAATTTATAATTTAACAATATAAATTATTTTGATTAAAAAAGTTATTTTTAGTTAAAATCTAGTATTTTTCACCGTTCACCCAAATATGAAAGTTATCATAAAAACACCAAAACTTTATTGAAACTAAATTAATATGTCCCAATTCTAAAGAAAAAGTTTATTTTGTTTAATTGAATATATAAAATTTTCAAATATTGGATTTAAAAAGGCTTCTCTATTAAAAGGCGGTAAAATTGTATTTTTGGAAAAATACTTCTTCTATCTGAAAAAATGTATTTGTTCTTACATTATGTCTAAGAAACTCATAATATGTATTATAAAATTATAAGTATTATATAAAGTTCAAAATATAGTTAATACTATTCATAACCGCTTTTGAACGACTTGTTTGGTAAGTCATGTCGTGCTAGAACTCGGTGTTGCGTGTAGTGAAAGTTATTGAATTACTTTGAAGAAACAGCGTACTATGAAATCTTGTGGTGTTACATTCTTCCCTCCTTAAATAAATTGGGTCCTTGAAATTTTAAATTATTTTTCAAAAATAAATGGTTGAAAATAGAAAATACCTTTGGGAAAACCCACATCAGAAATTAGGTTAATAAAATTTAGTCTTAATAAGAGGAAAAGAGAAATGAATGGGTCACCACCAAATTATGATCTCGATTAGGAGAACATTGGTGGAAATTAGAGACATAAAATTGGAGGAAAAAAATAAATATTTATAGGTAGTGATTGAGGTCATCAATCACAAACAACTGTAAAATTTAGGGCCTTAAATTCATCAATCTATGATGATTTAAAATACCATCAGTTCAACAAAACATATGGTATTAGGATAACACATTTTTTGTTTTAAGATCCCTTCACTAAATTATAATAAATAATTTCTTCATTGAATATGAGAAGAAGAAAAAATATATACTTGACAAGTAGAGTCCCATCCTTTAACTAAGTTCTACCACAAACTCATCTTTCACTCTAAAAGATAACAAAACTTAAAAATAATATTCTATTTATCTTATTTGTATAGGGTTAAAAAAATGAATTTATAATTCATTTAGCAGAACCATTATAAAAAACTACATTATTCAATCCAGGGCATCATGTTGGTCAGTGGTATGTGATACACCCTTGTCGGCCTTCGGTTGTGGGTTCAAGTCTCGCAGCCTTGCCGGACGCGATGGGTTGCCTCCCGACCTCCAGGTTATCCTTTTTATGGAAATCCAAAAATAATGTCAAATTAGACTTATCCAAAATACTTCTGTCCAAACTCATAGTCCAAAATTTATAATGTAGTTAAACACAATTATGTTCTTTTTTACACATAATATCATGTGAACACCTTCATCATGTATTCTTTTAAAACACTACATCATCCTGAAATACCATAAAACCTTATCGATTACATTCATGATCCATTATTACTTATAGAATACTGGATATACTCATTCTATCCAAAGATGATGTAAACTGGAAAATAAAAATCAGTAATCAGTTTCAAGGTAGTCAAGAATATTGAATATAATTTATCCAAATCAATCATGTATTATTTAAAAATCACTACCTCGGTATCAGAACCATATTAAGGTTTATGTTTATCTCAACCAAATATTTTCCAAAAATTAAACCTTCTATTGAGTCACTTTTCTTTATTCCACACAATCTCATGTCCTTAATGAAATTGTACTGTTGTAAAATCCTTACATACTCCATAATTATTATAACCAGTACATTGTTGAAAAAACACTCAAATGACATAATCAACATAAAAATTCTAATCATTCCTCCTCATCTGTGGTAGTATCATAACTTGATTATTATCCAATAGAATCATTTGGGGCATACTCTGATGATTTGTACATTGGTTCGCGTAGTGTCCCAACTCCTTGAAGATGAAGCATTTTATATTTGAAACTTTTTTCTTACCCTTATAGTTACTAACATGGTGTCCTTTTTCTCTACTCTTATAAAAAACACCCATTCCCTTCAAGAAAGTTCTAGGGTGTTTCTTTCCACAGTTATCACATATGAGAAAATTCTTATTTTCCCTCTTCCCTTTATCCATATTTCTCTCTTCCATCATTTTATTATCTTTCTTCCCATCATAGCCATAGGACTCAGAGAATTATTTACTTATCTTATTAACACATGATACAATTTCTTCATATGTTGAGAATACATGTGAGACTATTTCCCTTCTAAATTTTGGCTTAATACCATGATAGATATGATCCTTCCTACTCTTTAGATCATATGTATTGCTGGAGTTCACATTCCTTCTACTGTGCGCCATTTCTATACAATATCATAAACTATGTAAGTTTATGAATTGCAACGAATAATTACAAAATTGTAAAATACCTAACTAAAATGGAACAGTTTATGGATATAATCCATAATCATAAAAATGTTTTCTTTGAGTAAGTATACACTCATAAGCCCTTCAAAATGGTTTGTAAAGAAAATGAGAATTATCCTAAGCATATCCCCCAGGAGTGTCGTAACCAATAGTGCAACAAGGCCTATTTTCGTGCACCAGTTCCCGTTTGAGTCTAGCTCAAAGCAGTGTTTTCAGGTTTTACCCCTAGGTACATCTGTGCCAGAGCCGCCTCTACCTGTTCGTATACAGACATGGATGTATTTATTGTAAAACTCACACAATCATTACAATACCAAAATTCTATGAAGTTATTCTATATGAATCCCCAAAGTCCATCTTAGTTTTATGTTCTCTAATGATAGTTTATCTAAATCAAGATTCCAAGGATCGTACTAAATTTCCTCTAATACCAACTGTAACGCCCTGACCCTAGTTACCCAGAGTTGGTGCATTATTACATAACATTGGAAAGATCACAAAATATCACGTCTCGAATGACCGATTAGTTTATTATCCATGGAATCACTAGATACATTCATAAAGTTTATATTACATCATAAAATGAAAACTAAAACAACATAGTCTCCATAGTCCACACTAATATCCCCTCATACTATCCCTGCAGGTCATTCATAAAATACTTCTTCATATCCTTGAAAAAAAAACATAGAAAGGGGTGAGATTAGATGCACAGTAAGGATAACAATATAGCCGAAACTTTCATTAATAAGCCAAAAAATTTAAGGCAATGTATAACTAAAACAAATGCCTTTTAAACTTGAACTTCAGCATAATATGGCAAAAATAAAATGAAATAATGCCATTTATTTATTCACATGGATATTCTACTATTCCAATAATCACATGCAATATCAATAACCACTTTCATAATGATGGAATGCATAATGCCAGACTATCATAACCATGTAGCCAAGGCCTCATGCCAAGACTACAAATAAGATTTTGTCAAGGCCTCATACCAAGGTATAGTTTGTCTCATGAGACATACTGATGCATCGAGAAGCTATAGCGGGCGTCACCCATCACTTACTAAGTTTAATGCATTCCTCATACGAACAAGTTTAAACATAACATAAACATTCATAATAAAACTAGCATACGAAATGTAAATACTTTATCCATAAACCATGAATGTTATAAAAATAACACATACATATTCAAAAATATCACAATACCTTCAATACAATATGGACGTCTTGTATCATAATAAATCAACTTCAAATAAGCTTAAAATCCATCAAAGGATGTTGACATAGATGAAATCAAAACTATTTGAGAGAAATATCCCTTTTTTTGAAATCATTTAAAAGTCACATAATTATAAAATAAAACATTTACTTTGAAAGTATTCCTCTAAGCTTGTAAGGGAATCTTTTAAGATTTTACAAGGGTGGAAAATAGCTGCACCCACTGTATAAGTAAAAAAAAGACATTATTACCTTAATTTGTCGAAAAGGTTAAAAAGGTCCTTGTTTGGAAAATGACGTAAATATTACTTTCTAAACTTCTTATAAAAAGTAAAAAAAGGGTATAAATGACTTTAAACCATATTCTGTAAAATAGTAAAAATGTTTTGAAAAACATTTTTAAGAAACATGGACGTGGATGATTAATAGGTCCTAGTAGATAATTACGTATAAACAACCGCGGATAATGAAGAGATTGTGAAATAAACCATTATCTTTTACTTATCCTTGGTTGAGGGTAGGTTAACCTACTGTATAATGGTGAAATAATTGTTATTAAATTATACAAGAATCATATACATTAATATGATAGAATATATGATCTTTTAACACTGATTTGTTAATAATATCTTAGTATTATCATCGTTTTGGGTATTAACTTACTCGTTTTATTTTATATATTTTGTTACATAAGCCGTATTAATTATGGATAGGTTGTATATTATTAGTATCTAGAATGATATCAAGTCCTTAAAAATTATTTTTAATCATTAAATGAGAATTATTCTTGAATGGATATGATGGGGAATGAATCTCATAGCATTCATGGAGACAGAAGTCCGTACGTACACAGGAGCGAAAATATCATTATTTTTATATTAAAATAATATATAATTGGATGGTATATCATATATAAAAAATAATTATCATGATATATTTATTATTTACATGAATTAAACATCATTATTATACCCATGAAAATATTAATTTATTGAATAACAATTACACCACGACGTGGAGACGGTAAGCCGTACGTACGCACGTATGGTGAAATGTCATTCAAAGGATGGATATAATGCTGAATTTGGTTGTCCAATACTTATAATAACATCAAATTTTATAGAAGACACTGGAGTTGTTATTTTAGAAAGGAAATAACAAAGAAAGAAGAAGTTTAAGATGAAAGGAACTTGAAAAAGGGTGGTGAAAACTTTACCTCTTCTTCGGGTTCTTCCCTTTGATTTGATCAAAAGGTCTCCTTAAGTTGTCTTTATGATCAAAATAATGCCTTTAGGATAAATTTAGGTAATTTTATAGAGTATTTGGGCAGGTTTTGGCCGAACCAAAAAGCATTGAATGTCTGAATAATTGGTTTGAGGTTGTGTCCTTTTATAATGGGGAGGAGGGGCTCTTTAAGAAAAACATAAAGTATTAATTTATAATAAATTAATATTCAGTTTCAAATGGCTCAAAATTATATTATTAAATGTATAAGGTGGGGATGGGTTTCAATCCTTTCAACTAATATATTTTATACAGGATTGGGTCATTATACTAACCTTATCGTTTAGTTTTAACTCTTAGTTAATTAGTTTGACACTTACCATGTCACTTTATATTTTTATATTATATAGTTAATAAACATTATATATACAAACAAGAGACCCCCAAGAGGTTCATTAATGATACACCTATCATGATATAATTCCTTTGGACCAACATTAGATTTTTAGGAATATAATATCAATTAATAATATAATATTTTTTTTAAAACTCATTTATGTCAATTTTGACATTATTCAATAATTGATTTTTGTTAAAGGTATAATAATTTTATTAATTAAAATAAAATTCTTTTAAGAAATACTAAAATTTAATATTAACAAATAAAATTATTTTATGGAATCATAACGTTCAAATTATATTTATTTTTCCTTTTATAATACCAATTATTTTATTATTTCATTAATAAGGAAAATATTTCATCATTATCATGTCATAAATAAATTTAATTATTAAAGGCTTAAAAATTATAAATAAAATTCCATTATGTAGGAAATGATTTTATCTTTATAATTAATGTTTATAGTGGAAAATATAACATATATAACCCTATGTAAAAATTGTTTTTTTAAAGATATATGCTTATGTCATTTTTGTATTTGCTTTAACTTAATTAATATAAAGTGTCTTTATCACCAACATGTGACTCCATGGGGTCCCAAAATCGACCCAAAGATGACCATGGTCAGAAATGTATCAACCAATAAGGTTAGGACACGTTTTAGGGTAATTTAGTATTATTGCAATATTATTTTTTACCCTTATTTACCGAATTTACCCTTTAACCATGGTAAATAAAATATTTACTGAAGTAATTATTCAAAATGTCTAAAAATAAAAGTTAACCATTTACACAAATTGGACCTCTTGATTCTAAATATGGAATCAATTTTTTTTATTCAAAACACATAAGTGGCAAAAATTAATTTAAAATTAGTTCCCATTATCGAAACATAATGCGTGTTTTTAACAAATAATAACTATCAAAAGATTGACACTTTCTTATGTCCAGTTTAAATATGAAATTTTTTAGAATGACCAAGATTGGATTAAATGGTAAAATTATAATCTTATTATACTTTTAAATCACTCAAATTCTTAATTTATCACTATTAATTATTTCGATTAAAAAATTTGTTTTCAATTAAAATTTATTAATTTTCACTATTGATCAAAATATTAAAGTTATCAGAAAAGTACCAAAATTTAATCTTAAAATATTTTCGATATTATAAATCCAAAAATAAAGTATATTTTACCAAATTCTATATATAAAAGGTGAATTTATTAATTTAAAATTAATTCTTTCTATTAAAACCAAAAGGCGCATTTTTAAGAAATAATAACTATCAAAATTTTGACAATTAATTATGTCCAATTTCAAAGTGAAATTAATTACAATGACCATCATTGTATTAAATGACAAAAATATAATCTATTTATACTTTCATACCATTAAAATATATAATTTAACAATATAAATTATTTTGATTTAAAAAGTTATTTTTAGTTAAAATATAGTATTTTTCACTATTCACTCAAATATGAAAGTTATCAGAAAACACCAAAAATTTATTGAAAATAAATTCTTATGTCCCAATTATAAACAAAAATTTTATTTTTTCAAATTTAATATATAAAACTTTCAAATATTGGATTTAAAAATTCTTCTACAATAAAAGGCGGTAAAATTGCATTTTTTGAAAAATACTACTTTTATCTGAAAAATTTTATTTGTTCTTAAATTATGTCTAAGAAACTCATAATATGTATTCTAAAATTATAAGGATAATATAAAGTTCAAAATTCAGTTAATACTATTCTTAACCTCTTTTGAACGGCTTATTTGGTAAGTCATAGTGCGTTAGAACTCGGTGTTGCGTGTAGTGAAAGTTATTGAATCACTTTGGAGAAATATCATACTATGAAATATTGGGGTGTTACAGGTGGTCTGTCCATGTGGGTGGCAGTGCTATTGGCGGGGGGTCGGGATTTCCAGGGGTGGGGGTTGTCCTGGGGGGTGGGCAGAAAATCGATGGGGGTGGAAGGGCTGTCCAGGGGGGGTACGGGGGGTCCAGGGGGGTGGGCGAGCTATCCCTAGGGGGGGATGAAAAGTGGGGAGCAGGGCATCTAGGGGGTGGTGGGATTTCCATTAAGGTGGCGGGGCTATCCAGGGGGATCTGGGGGATTTCTAGGGGTGATGGACTATCTAGGGGGTACGAGGTGTCCAGGGGGTGGGAAGGTTGTCCACAGGATTACCGGGGCTGTCCAGGGTGTACAAGGTGTCCAAGGGGTGGGCGAGTTATCCACGGGGATGGGGGGGGGGTTGTCCATTAGGGTTCAAGGTGTCCACGGGGTTGGATGGGCTGTCCATGGGGGTGGAGGGGCTGTCCTGTGGGGTTGGGGTCTTTCAAGTGGGTGGGAGTTGTCCAGGGGGTACGGGGTGTCCAGGGTGGTGGTCAAGCTATCCACGGGGGTGGCGGGGCTATCCAGGTAGGTACGGGGCGTCCAGGAGTGGTTGGGCTGCCCATATGGGTGGAGGGGATGTCTAGGGGGTACAGAGTGTCTAAGGGGGTGGACGACTTGTCCATGGGGGTGGTTGGGATATCCAGGGGGTAGGGGTGTTTAGGGGGTGGCGGGATGTCCACGGGGGTGGGGAAGCTATCCAGGGGGTAGGGGTGTCTAGGGGGTGGGTGGGATGTTCACGGGAGAGGCAAGGCTGTCCAGGGGGTTGGGTGTGTCCACGGGGGTGGCAGGGCTGTCCAGGGGGTAGGGGGTGTCCAGGGGGTTTGGCGGGCTATCCACATGGGTGTCAGGGTTTTCCAGGGGGTACAGGGTGTCCAAGGGGTGGGTGGGATGTCCACGGGGGTGGTGGGGCTGTCCAGGGAATTGGGGGTATCTAAGGTGGTGGGCGGACTGTCCACGGGGGTGGGGGGCTGTCAACGGGGTGTCAGGGCTGTCCACGTGGGTGGTAGTGCTTCTTAGGGGTGTAGGGGGTGTCCATGGGGTGGGGTGGTGTCCAGGGAGGTGGGGGATTTCTAGGGGGTTGTGGGGCTACCCACGAGTGTGGGGTGGTTCCTGGGGGTGTGGTGGGTGTCTAGGTGGTTGGGGTGGGTGGGGGTGTCTTGGAGGTTGGGGTGGTTGTCTAAGGGGGTAGGGGATGTTCTGGGGGGTGGGGGTTGTCCAAGGTGGGGGGGGTGTCCAGGGGGTAGGGGGCTGTCTAGGAGGGCGGGGTTGGGGTTGTTGTCCAAGGGGGGTAGGGGGTGTCCATGTGGTGGTGTAACACCCCGAGCTTCCATGATAAACTTCTCTTTCAATAATGCAATAGCTTGTATTGTACGCAAGTTCGAGATTCTAACGCACCACGACCAATCAAAGTAGCAGTTATGAATAGTAATACCCACGTTTTGAAATTATATAAATTTTTTATTTCAAAATGGACTTCATTTTTGTATTCAGAATATCGAAATTATCCTAAGTTGAATTTTTTGTAATTTTCTGAGAACTTCCAATTTTTTATGACTAGTGAAAAATACATAAAAACAACTTTTTTAATAAAAATAAATTATAGTGATAAATTATACTATTGAGTGGTTTTAAAGTATAATTATAATATATTTTTACCATTTTATCCAATGGTTGTCATTAGAATTAATTTCATTTGGAAATTGGACATAAAAAATTGTCAATCTTTTGATATATATTATTTCTTAAAAACACGCTATTTGTTGTGACAGCTGGAATTAATTATAAAATTAATTAATGAAACTTATATGTCTGAAATTTGGTAAAATATACATCATTTTTGAATTTGGAAGATCAGTTATAGATTAGGGTGAAATTTTGGCATTGTTCTGAAAAACATCAATTTTTGATGAATAGTGAAACCACTAAGTGGTAGTAAAAAAACTGATTTTTCATTTAAATGAATCTCTACCACTTATATGAATTTAATTTCAAAAATCTGACATAAATGGTTTTCATTAGGATGTAAAATGTGGTTCCATGGGATTAAAATAATTTTTTGGTGAATAGTAACTTTTATGTTTTATTAATCGCGATTAATGGTATTTAGTGAAATTTAAGGTAAAAATGATATTATAAAAATATTAAAATACCTTTACACTTGTCCTACCCATATTGTATGAGTCATGACCATCCAATACAATCCATGGGTCATCTTGGCGACCCCATGGAGCCACTTGGGTAAGAAAATGCCATTAATAACTTTTTATTTAAAGTAAAAATAAAATTGTCCCAAACATGTGTTGTTTTACTAAAATAATTATTACCTGAGGTTATATAAATTAAAGTTTAGACTATAAATATTCATTGGAAATCTAAAACGATTTAATACATCATGGTAATTTTTTTATAATTTTTAGATATTAAATAAATTAAAATTTTAATGACACAATGATGATGCATCAATTACCTCATTAATTAACGATTTAAATAAAATTAAAAGGTAATGTATAATCTAAGGCTTACACTTGACAAAAACCTATTGGATGGGAATATTTCGAACCCTTATCACCTTATACTCGAAATATATCATTTTGGGTCCTTTATAATCTGAAAACCATTTCATAATAAAGTAACATTTCAATCTTTCCAAGAGTGCCCCTCCTCTCCTCTTATAAAAGGCCCCCACCTCTACCACCTTATTCACACCATAAAAGCCCTTGGGATTGGAAAAACTCTGCCCAAATACCCTCCCAACTTCCCTCTATTACTCCTAGAAGCCTCACTTTGGGCAGAAGTCTTCCCAATGAAGTCTTTGGATCAAATCAAAAAGAGTTCCCCGATTTAAAGGTAATGTCTTCACTTGTGTTCTTTTGTTTTATTTTTCTTATCCAACCACTTAAACTCTTTTTATTTATTTATTTTGAAACAACACCAGTATCTTCAATATAATAGGATATTTTTATGAGACTTATTTGTTTTATACTTACACACACCCTCGTCTAATGGTTAATGAACATATTGTTTCTGTGGTTGGCAAATTTCTGCCTCACGAAATGATGATTGTTCAATGTTCTTTTAACACAATTAATGGTGGCCATTAAGATGTCACTATATTTATATATGATATATATTATTTTTATGTTTTCCTTATTCTTCTGTATTTTTCTTTTATGGCATACCTTTATGATTTCCATTATGGGTAAACGCGATAATTTCATTTTAGGTAGTGCAGACTACCGCCCCCTCAATGTGATTTGAATCGTTAATGCCATATGTGGGATGTATAAAGGATGGAGTAAATGTTATTATAAATTATATTATACTGGAATTATATTATACCTTTATATAATTATAATTTCATTCTATTAAATACGAAATAGAAATGAAAGTAGCGTTCATGCGTACGTACGGCTTACTGTCTCCATGAACGGCGCATTTAATTTCTTACCTCTAAATGTTATGTAATATTATAAATGCATGTATATACTGGATATATATGATATATATGATATCTACATGATGAATATAATTCTGGATATAATGAATATTTCACCACAACAACAACTTGTAATTATAAGATGTTTATTTTTGACTCAAGTACCAAAGATCGACAAAACGACTGTTATTAACTTAAATAATTACATAATTTTCATAACATGGTAATAAGTGATATAAGAGGAATAATGAACTTAAAAAAGGTTCTAAAGAAAATTATAAATTATCTCTAGTTTATTATTCATGAGGTTAAAGAACGATCGAGTGAAGTCGGACACGAGGTAAGGGAACTTCCTAACCCAATTTCCATTCTTTGGGTTAATCTACTACTTTCAAATTATTTCATGATATTATTATGTCCTATCTGGTATTTATACTTTCTTTATGTGTATATATAGTGAAGGCACATAATAGATCTATTTTAATTAAAAAAAATTCTTTGTAAGGGAACTTATTAACCCAATTTCCATTCATTGGGTTAATCTCAAACTTTCAAATTATATAATGATATTATTATGTCATATCCTGTAATTGTACTTTCTTTATGTGTACTTATAGTGAATACACATAATAGATCTATTTTAATTTAAAAATGTTATTTGTAATGGACTTCGTCTCAATCTCCATTCATTGAGGCATATTTTTTTTTATACACAACTTTCTTTTATACGGTGTATAAACACCTTTGACTTTTATGTTTATTCAAAAAGAATATTTTTAATACGAAGCGTTTTACTAAACGATAAAAGGGAATGTTTTTTTGTTGTATGTATGCGGCGACAATGACTTCTCTGCCGTCGTGACTATTATTTGAGTTTCAGCTTCTTCCAGAAGCCTTATCTTTTTTTAAGTGATGTCAAAAAAGAGAGAGATATTTATATCAAATATATTAAACTCTAGTGCAAATGTATACGTATTTAACGCAAGCTTAAAAATGTTTTCAGAAAACCCGACTCTCGAGTGTGGTAGACAGAAAGGGATTGGGCGTTGACCCATCATGGCCTGTAATTAGTCGAGCAGTCTCAGAATTAGTTATTTTGTTTTCAGAAGCTTGCATAATGTTTGCAGAAAAACACTGGAGTATATTTGAGCAATTTTAAACAGAAGTATCTTCTAAAAAAATTGCATTGGTAGGTCCCATGAGACAGACTACTGTCTTGGAACGAGGCCTTGACAAAATATTATTTGTAGTCTTGGCACGAGGCGTTGGGTACGTGGTTATGATAGTCTGGAATTATGCATTCCATTATTATAAAAGTGGTTATTGATATTTCATGTGATTATTCGACTAGTAAAATATCCATGTGAATAAGTAAATTGAATTATTTCATTTTATTTTTTCCATATATGCTGAATTTCAAGTTTAAAAGGATTTTGTTTTAGTTATACATTGCCTTAAATGATTATGTTGAATTATGAAAGCTTCCGCTATATTGTTAGCCTTACTTAGAATCTGAGGTCACACCTTCCAATGTTTTAATTTTACCAGGATGTGAAGAAGTATATTATGAATGACCTGCAGGGATAGTTTGAGGGGATATAAAGACAAGATGTTGTTGTAGTTTTGTTTTAATTTATGATGTAATGTAAGACTTATCAATGTATCGAGTGTTTCCAAGGCTACTAAACTAATCGGCCTTTCGAGACTTGATATTTTTTGATCATGCCAATGTTACACAATAATGCACCGACTCTAGGTAACTGGGGTTGGGGCGTTATAGTTGGTATCAGATGCAGTTTAATACTAACCTTGGAAGCTAGATTTAGAAAAACTCTGATTAGAGTACGTAGCCCTAAGATAGAATTTGAGGATTAGTATAGAAGAACATCCTAGAATTTTGGAATTATAGAGATTTTGTGAGTTTTCTGAGCAATACATCCCTGTATGGATACGAGAAGGTAGAGGCGGCTATGGAACCAATGAACCTAGGGGTAAAACCCGAAAACACCTCTTTGAGCTAGACTCAAACATGAACTGGTGCACGACAACGGGCCTTGCTGCACTCTTGGTTACGACACTCCTAGGGGATATGCTTAAGATAATTCTAATTTTCTTTAAAAACCATTATAAAGGGTTTATGAGTATATACATCCTCAAAGAAAACATTTTTATGATTATAGTTCAATTTATGTTAAGTGTTTTACAAGTATGGAATTATGTATTTTGATTCATAAACTAATCTAGTTTATGACATTGTTTAGAAATGGTGCCCAGTGGGAGGAATGTGAACCATATCAATGCATGCACTCTATATAGGGATTGCCCTCCTTCTCAAGATAATCATAGTGGAGCTGGAGATACAACTGGTGATGATCAACTTATCACCATACTGGGGCAACTCACTCAGGTTATGAATAATAACCTTACTCGTATGGAGCACCCTTATCTGCAACATGGAGGATCAATGTTAGACCTCTTCATGAGGCAACAACCTCCAACATTTAACGGGGGTACAAATCCATTAGTAGCTGAGTAATGGATAAACTCCTAAGAGAAAATATTCCACTCCTTGGGGAGTAGCGAAAGGGAGAAGGTTTTCATGGATGTTTACCACCTCACTGGAGATTCTGATCAATGGTGGTCACTGATTCAAAACACAAAGAAAGATGAAAAAGTATCAAGTATGGAATGGAGGGAGTTTAAGGAAATTTTCTTAGAAAAATACTTTCCACATGACCATCGAGCAGATATGGAAAGGCAATTTCTGAGTCTGAGGCTGAAGGATGATGAGAATGTCGCAAAATATGAGGCTAACGTTACAAGGTTAGCGAGGCATGCTGCATATTATATACGTAACCCAAGAAGTAATATTGATCGTTTCTTGGATGGTTTAAAACCATTTCTCTGTTGAGCTTTAGTATCACAATATTTCTCAACATACGAATATATAGTCTCATGTGCTATCAAGACAAAAAAGGAATTCTATAAATATTAAGAAAATAAAGTAAAGCAAGAGAAGAAGAGAATGGCGGAACAAGATACAGATAAAGGGGAAAAGGGAAAGAAAGATTTTCCATTATGCGATAATTGTGGGAAGAATCACCCTGGTACTTTCCAAAAAGGAATGGGAGTTTGTTATAAATTTGGAGAAAAAGGTCACCAGGCTCATGATTGTAAGGGAAAGAAAGAGGATATCAATGTTTAATGCTATAATTGTAGAGAAATGGGACATTCTGCAAATGAATGTCCTAAGCGTTAGGGAAAATTACCTTAGAAAAGGATAAGGGATCAAGGACAATCTTATACTATTACTACAGTTGAAGTGGAATAATTAATGTATTGGTACTTTTTGATTCAAGGATTATTTTCTGGTTATAAGGATAATGTGATATATATATATAAGGATTGTACTGCATTACTTGTTTTTTTTCATTAAATATTTAATATTATGAAGGTAATCATATTTTTGTATGTGATAATAAGAGAAACTTTACTTTGTTTGATTAATCTGATGATACAATTGATTTTGGAATTTAGAGACCTTTTAGAAAAAGTCTGGACAAGGGTATTTTGGATAACTATAAAGGTTGGAATGGATTATGTTGAACTTTGGGTAGTATTGTTTAAGGTTAAAACATTTATGAAGATTATTTTTGGAATATTATAATACTATAGTTTTAGGAAAAGGACACCCTACAGGTCCGGGGTTAAACCGTCGCGTCAGACAAAGCTGTAGGAATCGAACCCACAACTATAGTGCGATAGGACTTTATTACCAACCACTAGCCTACAAGAAGTACCTGGTTATTACAAAATAGTTTTCCTAATATAAATTGTATGTGTTAATATTTTGAACTTGTACGATTTGGATAAATATAATATTTTTGAGTTCTATTATCTTTTTGAGTGAAAGGTGAGTTTGTGGTAGAAATTAGTTGAAGTTTGAAACTCTACTTGTCAAGCATAAATATATATATACCTATCTCCTATTCTATGAATAAATTAATTCTTAAACATCAGTAAAGGGATATTAAAATAAAAAATGTGTTATCCTAATACCTTATGTCTTGTTGAACTGATAATATTTTAAATCAACAATGATTGAAGGATTTGAGGCCCTCAATTTTGTACTTGTTTGTGATTGATGACTTCAATCATTCCCTAAAAATATTTAAGTTTTTCCTCCAATTATATGTCTCTAATTTCCACCAATGTTCTCCTTATCGAGATCATAATTTGGTGGTGACTTTTTCATTTCCCTTTCCCTCTTATTAAGGCTAAATTTTATTAACCTTATTTCCGATGTGGGTTTTCCACAAAGGAATTTTTTGTTACCAACTTTTTATTTTTAAAGAAAAATTTCAAATTGCGAGGACACAATTTTTTGAAGGAGGGGAGAATGTAACATCCCAAGCTTCCACGATACGCTTCTCTTTCAATAATGCAATAGCATGCATTGTACGCAAGTTAGAGATTCTAACGCACCGCAACCAATCAAAATAGCAGTTATGAATAGTAATACCCACTTTTTGAAATTATATAAATTTTATATTTCAAAATGGACTTCATTTTTGTATTCGGAATATCGAAATTATCCTAAGTTGATTTTTTTTAATTTTCTGAGAACTTCCAATTTTTTATGAGTAGTGAAAAATACTTAAAAACAAATTTTTTAATCAAAATAAATTATAGTGATAAATTATACTATTGAGTGGTTTTAGAGTATAATTAGAATATATTTTTACCATTTTATCCAATGGTGGACATTATAATTAATTTCACTTTGAAATTGGGCAAACAAATTGTCAATCTTTTGATATATATTGTTTCTTATAAACACACTATTTGTTGTGACATCAGGAAATAATTATAAAATTAATTAATGAAACTTATATGTTTGGAATTTTTTAAAATAGATATAATTTTTGATTTCTTAATATCAATTATAGCCTAGGGTGAAATTTTGGCATTATTCGGAAAAACATTAATTTTTTATGAATAGTTAAACCACTAAGTGGTAGTTAAAAAACTGATTTTTTGATTAAATAAAACTTTACCGCTTCTATGAATTGAATTTCAAAAATCTGACATACATGGTTGTCATTAGGATGTAAAATTTGGTTCAATGGGATTAAAATGATTTTTTGGTGAATAGTAACTTTTATGTTTTATTAATCGCGATTAAAGGTATTTAGTGAAATTTAAGGTAAAAATGATATTATAAAAACATGAAAATACCTTTACACTTGTCCAACCCTTATTGGATGAGTCATTTCCGACCAATAAAATCCTTGGGTCAACTAGGGGACCCCATGGAGCCACTTGGGTATGAAAATGACATTAATAACTTTTTATTTAAAGTAAAAATAAAATTGTCCCTAACATGTGGTATTTTACTAAAACAATTATTACATGGGGTTATATAAGTTAACATTTAGACTATAAATATTAATTGGAAAGATAAAAGGATTTCCTATATCATGGTAATTTTTTTATAATTTTTAGACATTAAATAAATTAAAAATGTTATGACACAATGATGATGCAGCAATTACCTCATTAATTAATGATTTAAATAAAATGAAAATATAATGTAAAATATAAGGCTTAAACTTGTCTAAAACCTATTGGATGAGAATATTTCAAAACCTTATCACCGTATCCTAGAAATATATCATTGTGGGACCTTTATAATCTGAAATTCATTTCATAATAAAGTAACATTTCAATCTTTCCAAGAGTGCCCCTCCTATCCTCTTATAAAAGGTTCCCAACTCTACCACCTTATTCACACCATCAAAGCCATTTGGCTCAGCCAAACTCTTCCCAAATACTCTCCCAACTTCCCTATCTTATTCCTAGAAGCCTCACTTTGGGCATAAGTCTTCCCATGGAAGCCTTTGGCTCAAATCAAAAAGAGTTACCCGATTTAAAGGTAATGTCTTCACTTGTGTTCTTTTGATTTATTTTGCTTCTCCAACCCCTTAAACTATTTTTATTTTATTCTTTTGTAACAACACAAGTATATTAAATATAGTAGTATGTTTTTATGTGATGGATTTGATTTAAACTTACACACACCCTCGTCTAATTGTTAAAGAACATACTGTTTCTATGGTTGGCGAATTTCCGCCTCATGAAATGATGATTGTTCAATATTCTTTTGACACCTATAATGGTGGAAATTATGATTTAACTATATTTATATATTATATTTATTATATTTATGTTTTCCTTATTCTTCTATATTTCTCATTTATGGCATACCTTTATGATTTCCATTATGGGTAAACACGATAATTTCATTTTAGGAAGTGCGGACTACCTCCCCCTCAAAGTGATTTGAATCGTTAATGCCATATGTGGGATGTATAAAGGATGGAGTAAATTGTATTATAAATTATATTATACTTGAATTATAGTATAATTTTATATAATTATAATTTTATTCCATTAAATATGAAATAGAAATGAAAGTAGCGTTCATGCATACGCACGGCTTACGATGTCAATGAACGGTGCATTTCATTTCTTACCTATAAATGTTATGTAATATAATAAATGCATTTATATACTGGATATATATGATATATATGATATCTAAATCATGAATATAATTCTGGATATAATGGATATTTCACCACAAGAACAACTTGTAATTATAAGAAGTTTATTTTTGACTCAAGTACCAAAGATCGACAAAACGACCGTTATTAACGTAAATAATTACATAATGTTCATAACATGGTTATAAGTTATATAAGAGGAATAATGAACTTGAAAAATGTTATTAAGAAAGTATAAATTAACTCTAGTTTATTATTCAAGAGTTTAAAGAACGATCGAGTCAATTCGGACACAATGTAAGGGAACTTCTTAACCCAATTTCCATTCTTTGGGTTAATCTCCTACTTTCAAATTATTTCAGGATATTATTATGTACTATCTGGTATTTATACTTTCTTTATGTGTAAATATAGTGAATACACATAATAGATCTATTTTAATTAAAAAAATTTCTTTATAAGGGAACTTCTTAACCCAATTTCCATTCTTTGGGTTAATCTCCTACTTTCAAATTATGTCATGGTATTATTATGTCCTATCTTGTAATTGTAATTTCTTTATGTGTACTTATAGTGAATACACATACTAGATCTATTTTAATTAAAAAATTTTCTTTGTAAGGTACTTCATCTCAATCTCCATTCATTGAGGCATATTTTGTTTTATACACAGCTTTCTTTTATACGGTGTATAAACCCCTTTGACTTTTACGTTTATTCAAAAAGAATATTTTTTTATACGAAGAGTTTTACTAAACGACAAAAGAGAATGGTTTTTTTGTTGTATGTATGCAGCGACAATGACTTCTCTGCTGCCATGACCATTATTTGAGTTTCAGCCTTTCCACAAGCCTTAACTTTTTTTAAATGATTTCAAAAAAGAGAGAGATATTTCTCTCAAATATATGAAAATACAGTGCAAATGTATATGTATTTAATGTAAGCTTAAAAGGTTTTCGGAAAACCCGACTCTCGAGTGTGGTAGATAGGAAGGGATTGGGAGTGGACCCATCATGGCCTGTAATTAGTTGATCAGTCTCAGAATTAGTTATTTTGTTTTCAGAAGCTTGCATAATGTTTTCAGAAAAACAATGGAGTATATTTAAGCAATTTTAAACATAAGTATCTTTTTAAAAAATTGCATCGGTAGGTCTCATGAGACAAACTAGTGTTTTGGCATGAGGCCTTGACAAAATATTATTTGTAGTCTTGGCACGAGGCCTTGGGTACATGGTTATGATAGTCTGGAATTATGCATTCCATTATTATGAAAGTTGTTATTGATATTTCATGTGATTATTCAACTAGTATTATATCAATGTTAATAAGTAAATGGAATTATTTCATTTTATTTTTCCCATATTATGCTGATGTTCAAGTTTAAAAGGATTTTGTATTAGTTATACATTTCCTTAAATTTTTATGTTTAATTATGAAAGCTTCCACTATATTGTTATCTTTACTGAGCATCTGAGCTCACCCCTTCCAATGTTTTAATTTTTCCAGGATGTGAAGAAGTATATTATGAATGACCTGTAGGGATAGTATAAGGGGATATGAAGACAATATGGTGTTTTAGTTTTGTTTTACATTAGGATGTAATGTAAGACTTATGAATGTATCTATTGTTTCCCAGGATACTAAACTAATCGGTCTTTCAAGACTTGATCTTTTGTGGTCATGCCAATGTTACACAATAATGGACCGAATCTGGGTAACTGGGGTCGGGGCATTACAGGTGGGGTGTCCAGGTAGCATTGATAATCAATAATCACAATTTAATAAATTTATTAACATATCATTACCACTGGAGATGGGTTCATGACTCACTTTTCCAACACAAACCTTTCACCATATAATTATCCACAAAAAATAAGAAAAGTAAAACACTCTAATATTGATTCCTAATTCCCAGAATAAAATAAAAATAATATAATCCAAAAAAATGCACAACAACACCTCTGGTGCACCTCCTCATACTTCCAATACTATCAACTATTAGTGAATAATTACATCCACATGACCATTCTATTTTTTTCGTGAGATATAAATCAGAGAGTAATTAATGTGTAGGAATGAACAACATTGGTGAGTTCTATGATTGTTATATTCCATTACTATGAGTGCCTTACTAGTATATAAAATGATATATATACCATAATAATGCTTTATAACTACCTAAGAAAATTATGACCATGAATTCATACCACTCATTTTGAATTTCAAAAAATATTACAAGGGTATGACTGAACCTCTTGATGGAGTAGGAATAAATGATCATGTAATATAGTAAATTTTGGTTATATCGCCATTCACACATGAAAATGACCCCAAACCCACTCTAGTGGTTCAGGAGGAAGTTCCACTTCATTTAATGACTTATTGTGTGGGTATCATCATCTTCAAGTTAGGGTGTGATATTTCAAAGACAACATTTTGGGGTACATTCATAATGCACGAGTATCTTATCATTCTTCGTAGGATATTAAATTCTATAATTATATTTATTTATAACCAATAAAATCCTGTCAATAGACCTTAAATTTAAAATAAACCAAGGATAAAATAACTAAATAACAAATTTAACTCTTCAATATCAATGAAAATTATTTTATACAGATAAATCACAACAAAACCGCAACCTAAAATTATATATTGCCTGTGTTCATAAGGGTATCATAATACACAGTACATTGCAGTGAAATGGAATGATAATATCCAAAAATAATTAAGGCACGTGTACTGATTTAAAATGGAAGAACAAAAAATACTTGAATAAAATATTGATTCCCGGTTGGAAATTAGAGTTAGCAACCTCGAGAGCAGGTTGTGAAGTATGGTTTGAACCACAACCTAAAATGATATATTACTTCTATTCATAAGGGGATCATAATACAAACTACATTGCAACAAAATGGAATGAAAACATATAAAATAAATGAACTCACCAGTACCGATTTAAAGAGGAAGAAAAAATCGTTCGGAAACCTGACCTGTTGTGCTGGGAAGTAGGGTCAACATCGATATTTAGGGAAAAATCTTCGAGATGGTCGAGGTTTAGGGAAAAATATTTGAGATGGTGCATCAAGCTCTCATTTAGGGAATTTTTTTGAGATATCTGGAGTTCAAGATCCCTGGAGGTGTCGATATTTGTGGATTTTCTTTCTCAATGGTTTTAAAAAACTGTTGGGAATGTAATGTTATACACACAGTTTACTACTTTTGGGAAAAAAATTTCAAAACTATACCCAACGGTTTGTTTAAATTGTTAGGAAAACCCTCTTAATCAGAACTATACCCAACGATTTCCTCAAACCATTGGAAAAATCTATATGAATATAAAAATGGTTCTATAGAACTATTTGTATAGTAGCCTTTTCCCAATAGTTTTTTTAAACAATTGGGAACATTGTGTTGGTATAGATGGGATTTCAACTAGTGTTAGTTGTTTTGATGACATTCAGTACTAAAGTAAAAAATGACTTTGGTATGTTGACTATGGTAAATGTGTTCATTATTACATCATATCTACAATAATAATCATGACATAATTATATGTTTTATACAGAAATTAATCCATTCCTTAAATATGATTATGAAAAACGAACTATGTTACAAACATGGAGACGGTTGGTCGTACGTACACATGAGTAATGATTATTTTTTCAATAATAATTATGGATAGAAGGTATTTATTGTTTAATATTTTCAGAATTATAGAAATATATATATATATCATATTAATTATTCCAATATTCTTATATATATCATCCATGCGATTTGATGATGAAAAATGAAACACCTCGCTTTTTGTTGGTCGTCGTACAAACGTACTTATGAACACTGTTGTCATTTTTCTTTGTGTGGAAAGGTAATAATTTAAATTATATATTGTATTTTAAAAATGATAAATAATTCATGAATATCATATATCAAAATTTACTCCATTATTGTGACTAGTCATGAGAGACAGTGATAGAAAATGAATTACATTGGTTTGCGAGGTGCTATTCCTCCATACACAGGAATGATGAAATATTTTACCATTTGATGGATGTGAAGATATTTATAGGTCATGAAAATAAAATATTAACATATATTTATAAGGGGGATACTGTATTTATTATTTTACCATTCATGAGGAAAGTTATAGGGATGGGGAAGAAAAAAAAATGTATAAACGATCGATTAAAAATGATAACTATTTTCCAGACAATCTGCTTTTCTTAATACCTTAAGACCACTAAGGTTGGTGTTATTCTTAAAAAATTACCTCTATAATAAGGGTATGTGTCACAACCCAACCTAACCGGGCCTGATCCGAAACTCCCCAAGCTTTCCTCTAATAGTCCAGGGGTTGGATTCCATGCCAAGTAGGCATATTACTAACATGGGAGACATTTTCTTTGTACCTGTAAACCGACACACATCCCATAGATCAAAAAATGATGAAATATAAAAACCAATAAGTAAAAAATGCATGAATACATCTATATAACATAACATGAGTAGAAAATAATCACTGAAATCATGATGGAAAAAATATACCACACCTAATAAAACTATAAAAGTGTCCAACATACCTAAAATAAGGGGATCATTATTAAGTGAAACTGCCAGAAAAATTCTTAGCGCACCTCTAGTAAACATCTTGTTCGTTCAATTTCACTAATCTCCACATACCTTGGTTCATCCTAGGATACTGTTGAAAGTAAGTTTGTCTACAAAGACAAAAAATGGGTGCATGCAAAGCCCATGTAGGGGTGAATATAAAATTACTCAAAAAGCACCCCAAAACCCCAAAAGAAAAAGGGAGAAACTGAAAGGCAACTGTCCCCATTACCTAGATAGAGGTAACCCTAGTTCGGTCTATAAGGGGTCTCAACCCGATATGTGACAACACAATAAGGACTCTAAGAAAACACCCAGATATACTCGTCTCAGACTCCAAGCCTCATGAGGTTCCAACCTCATATCCAGCAACATGACTTCAACTCGAGGATCTAAAGATAACAAATGAAACCATAAGAACACACTATATAATCTCAACCATATTTTATGAAACTCATCCTAGAGATACAATCTATCAGAAACAACCCTACCATTCTTAATGGTACATCTAAGAGAAAGTTCCCCATTTCAAAAAACATACAGGGTCTAACTCAAGTTCCCAGTACCAGAGGTCCTATCATCACTACCATACACCCAATGAAAGCTATGGAAAACCAAGTGAAGAGGTCCTCCCCTGAAAACTTCAAATAGTTGAGCGATGACTATTCTAGATTATGCACCATGTGTATCATATCTAACGAGCGAGAAGGGAGGTACCACACCTCACTAATGCCCCGCTGTCAAGGGATTACTTCTCCTAACAAACCCAAGAAACCACTCTCTCTCCTATATGGATAGGACCTCACCATAGTCCATTAAGGGATAAATAAATTATATCTATGTATCCTTTGTATCAACTAGAGGGGTCAACATCTCATAAATGTATCCAATAGTCGAGGGAGATCCAACTCCAATGGAGGACCCGATCCCAGATGCTACCTAGTGACAGCTGGGTACTACTCCGTAAGTGAGGATCCAAACCCTGGAATGGCAGAGGAGTATAAATCAGAGAAGGTAGGAACCTCAACCTGATATGAAATGGCATTGAAAATCCATGGATCGATGACCAACACCCTAACCTGGTAGGGGAGTACCACTTTGTAGCCAGAGGCCCTACACCCTAATACGATAAGAGGGTACTGAATCTGCTTCCTCTTTCACTATGGAAAACCAACACCCTAATAAGATAGGGGAGTACTGACCATGGGATAGAGTACCCACTCCCTATAAAAGTAGGGGTGTACCAAATCTCCAGGAATGACACGTATAGAGGACAGATGCCCTTGAATGATAGGGTAACACCAGCTACTAGGATAAAAGTCCTGCGCCATAACACGGTAGGAGATTACCCAAACTATCTATACATCATATATGGAGGATTCATGCCCTGATCCTATAGGGGATTTCCAAATCCATAGATAGAGAACCCTCACCTTGATCCAACAGGGGAGTACGTACTCTACCTTCCATTGAGTATGGAGGTACCGTACACAAACACGATAGGGGAGAACTATCCAAATTTATGAACATTATTGGGAACCTGCACACTAGTCCATTAGGTTAGTATCAAACATAGAGGAAAATACCCAAAGGTAACAAACCTCTGGGAAAGATGTGGGGTGTCCTATATCTACCTAAGTAGGTAGGTAAGGGAAACTCGTGCCTTGATGATACATGGGAGTACCAGTCCCAATGTCTCTATTCAAAAACCACACTGATCTCCAACATTATATCAGCATAGCTTCATGAGCATCCTGATTTATTTCCAAAACCTTATATATTTTGGGACAAAAAATAGGCCACCATCACATTCTATGTGGAGAAACATATAGAATAGACTACTCATAATCCTGAATCTGAGTCACAGAGTGGAAGATACAAAGGCGTAAAATCTCATGAAGATATCCTAGGAGTACACAAGGTGCACTGGGGTACACATGACATGTGATCTTTCTTGAGAACCATGTTTTCTATCATGTTTACAAGGTTTACAAACCCATGTAGCAGTACATGACGTGTAAAGAGGTACATGTTCCATCCCTCTTCACCCAGCCCTTGGTCGTGTTCCACTTTGATACGGTCTGACCAATCGTGTCCCTTACATGACGTGCAGCCCATAGTACACGGTGTGTTCAAGCTAAATGACCACCTAAACTTATAGTTTTCTCATTTCCATGTACCAGACCCCTTATTCAGGTACCTTGTTCATGTTTTAGTACATGGCCATGATTTTACGCATGGATAAGGTATGCCATGTCCTATATGCACATGGTTTGGGGAACTACATGGTGTCTAACCTTGGTACATGGTATGTAGTCCCCAAATTTCATATTCCCAAAATGGGAAGGGATACATGATGAGAGTGTTTTTTCAAAAACTACTATTCAATTAAATTCTTATTAACCCAAGAATATACCATAGTGTCACACGCTAGGGTCGATCACAAGGAGGCCACTCACACACAGTATCTTTCTACTGTCACTAATATAAACTAACTAATATAAGAATATAATACTAATGTAAATGAGGGGGGAATTGAAATGAATAAAATATAAATATAATATATAATATTTCTATGAAATACAGAATGAAGATAGAAGAATGAAATCAGGAATTTTTTCTTAGGATGTTGTAGTGGTTGATATCGTTGTTTAAAAAGAACATCAATAATCAACTCAATGAGGTGATCAAGACTTGTTTCACCTCACATTATTTTTTGAAATGTCATCACCCCATACCAAGAACCTTGCATATTGGGTAACTATATTCGTAAATTCCTCTAGGAGACCTCTTCTATAACCATCACTACTTAATCCATGCTCCACCGTATGCACGACACTAGTAGTGAAGGGAAACAAATTGTTAAATGAGAAGAAGAAATTGGTGTTAGAGAAAAGGGAGCGACTGATCACCATAATAGATTTAACCACCACTAGAATTACCAGAATGGAATACAGTGATAATCAAATTAAAGCTCAATAATTCCATAAAATCTCCACTACCACCCACGAACCAGCAATGAGGTTAGTTCATTATTTTTAGTGGAGTGGAGAAGGGAATAAATGTGGGAGAACACATAAAATAACAAAATAGAATAAAGGAGTTATGAACAAGAAAGATAAACTAATATATATTAAAAATAAAAAGAGTTATTACAAAAATGATACACAACCTTTCCCCCTTAAAATAGATATCTTTTGGTATGGGAGTGGAGGTGACAATTTATAGAGAAAATGGATGAGAATGTTTCTCTCCAATTCTGTCTAAAATAAATGAATGATTGTTAGGCCTAATAAATTCTAGAATTGGTAAATTAAACCTTCTTGAATGTTTTTTAGTTATTCCTCCCACATGACTCCACATAATTTCAGCCTAATCGGTCTAATTATAAAGGAGTTATTTTGGTTTTTGGGAGGAATATTTAATCTATCTAGGTGACTCTTTGTTTTCCACAACTCCTACTTCCCATGCCATAATTACCTTGAAACTAGAAGATTCAGACATGTTCGACATATTGTAAGATTCTCATTATTTCTTTTCAAGATCCTTTTTAATGTTCACCTCCAATGGGCCTCCCAAATCTGAGAAACATACTCTTATTTAATACATTCTAGATATGAGCACAGTTTTTGAGGAATCAATTGTGAACTGAATTTGGGCTCCCAAATGATTGATTGAGATGTGAATCTAGAAGGATAAAATTGTACCCATGATGTAATGAAACCTAAAAAAAGCAATTTCACAATTTAGTTTATGGTATAAAATTTTATGGCCAAAATACATTATAAATTAAAACAGTTAAATCCAAAAATTATTCCATTTTTTCTTTTGAGCTAAAAAATACCTCTAAAATCTACAAATGTGACAATTTCCGATAAAATCACACTATGGTGGGTTTAATATCAATGAATTTCAGATTAATGTATGTGAAAATTAAAGCATCATCACTCCGCCATACATAAGCATTTCACTCCCGGGCAATCGTCATATATCCTAATAAAAACTCTAAAAACAATAAAATAAATGAGAAAACATCAATGATATTTTCAAAAATTGTGTTCCACCGTGTCTTTATTTTCAAAAAAAATTCCATCTCATTTCCAATCCTCAAATTTAAATTTTTTCAACCTCATAAATCCATCCATGGCCCAATCACAACCTACCTCACCTTGAATTTTGTGTCACTATTTAATTAAGAGAAATTGAATATGGAGTTATCCCCATACTTAGAAAGTAAATGTATCACCATAGTCTTGTAAAAATTATAATCTCTCCACATCATAAAACATGAAAATTAATTCAATCATGAGTAATTTTTCTAAGGGAATTATGTGGATTTGGGTTGGTGGTAAAATTATTGAAAATATAAGGCTAGGAAGAGGTGGTTTTAAAATTAAGCACTATGAATGAATAATCTAGTGAAACACATAGAATGAACCTCACTCAATCCCCATAACAGTGTGATGGAAGACACCAAATCAATTTTTGTATGACATGGGACAGGATCCAATCAGTGAATACAATGAATAATTGCATCCATGTTCTCGACTTTCTTCATTTTTTTCGTTTTTTGTAAATATCCAGAAAGGCATAACTTTATTTTATTTTTTTCATAGATAATGAGCTAAATATTGAATAAAATGAAATAATGACCATCATGTCCTTTTTTAGAGAGGTTCATGATTAATAAAAGGAAGTACAATGAGAAATTCAAGCTCATATCCAATTTTTTTCTATTTTTTTATTTTTTATGGAGAACCCGATGAAACAAATAAAGCACAATGAAATGATTACCCATGCCCAATTTTATAGTTATCCAATACCCAAAATGTTTAAACACACCTCGCATCACCCATAAATGAAACACACCCCAAAGAACACACCTGAAAGGCCCTTCCCCACACTCAAACATTAAATATCCTGCAAAATTACAAAGAGTGCGGGTAGGTAAGGAAAAATATTCATGAAGTGTGGATTAAATCTTTAAAGAAATTCATGGATTCAAATGGATAACAAAGTATATATGTAAAGGTAGGTCTCAATATAAATTGTGGCTAGACAAAAAAATGAATCAACCATATCAAAAACCATCCCTGAAATCTAAGGCTTCGAAAGAGAAAAATCACATGTTCTGGTTCTTACACTGAATCCAATATTCTCTCAATAAATTTTGGGTATTAGAGAGAATATTTCAAATTTGTTTAGAATACCTCACAATATTGGAAAAATATTTGAGTTAGTATTTCATGGGCATTTATTTCAAAAATCATCTAAACTCATAAAATTTATTGAAAATCCAATTCAAGGAAAAAGTTTATCACATCTACAATCATTTAAAATCCATTTATTTAAAAATCATATCAACTATAAAAAATCATTTGATGTGTGAAAAATGATCAGATTATTCATTAAAGCTCAAGGGTACTAAAAATATAAGAAATACAAAGGAATATAAATCACATAAATCAACTAATAAGGTTGACACTCCCCAATAACTATATTTCACTACCCCTGATTGAAGCTCAACAAAAAAATGATCAGGGAAAAAACAAAGAGATGAAAAGATACAACCTAAATTTATTTTTCAGTGGAAACCATGAATTATACTCCTAGATACTAAAATTTGACCTAAAATGTATAAAATAAAGAAAACATAAGAACAATAAATAAAAAGAAGGAGGAATTAAAAATAAATAGGAGAATGCATGGTTTGACCCCCCAGTGGGTGCTAGGTTTTTTACTTCCCATAGGCAGGAAGTTGCTGCAGTTTAACATCAATATGAAGGTGGATAGGGTTTCTTGATCAGAAACCACCATAAATTCTTTCTTCCATCACTCTTCAGATTACACCGGTCATGGAGGAACCCATAGATAAAATGAAATAGTTCCACCCATTTTTTCATGTTGTATTGCATAGAATAATGGGGAATGAGGAATAATGGGTACTCTTTGTTCATTTTCACTACTTTTATGCTCTCTTCAACTTTAACATCTAGGGATTTCTCATGTTATTCTATTTCAAAAACAACATAAGTAAAATCAAAATATAATTCCAATTGACTAATATTGAAACATGATGAATCATTATAAAAATATTCCCTTTCATGTAGGTCAGCCTGAAACACGATCTCGTCAGGCAAAGCCCCTGAGAATTCATTTTTAGTATCCACTTTTAATTTTCATACATATAAAGAGAGATCAATAGAGGTAATTATTATTCTTTGAATTATATGGGAGGATCACAAACCTTTTGGTCATCAATAAAATTATAACATTGTTCATCTAAAACATGTTGATCTCTCATAGCTATATCAGCAAGCATGGCATCTTCAGAAACCTCTTAAAGCAATGGCCAAGGATAGATGGTTGCATCTCCCATAGTTGGGTTCTTATGTATCAAATGTAGGTGTAATATTATTCTTATTATCCTCATGTTTTCTTTTTTTCCATTCCATCCATATAACTTTAACATCTTCAACTTTATCCATCAGTGATGGTACCATCTTGCTTTCTTGTTCATGAATTTTAAAATTATTTAGAATCATCGTAGCATCTTGTTACATATACCACATAAAAGTCTCTAAATTGATAGATAATTCATCACTAGAACATGAATATGAAAAATCACTAAAATAATAGATATCCTAAATAAACATTGATATGTAATGATTTTTTTTATGTTTTTGAAATATTTGATATTTTTGTTTATTTCTGAAAAATAGTTTGTGAAAGCACTTCACCTCCCGAAAAATGGTGCCAATTGATGAGAGTGGTTTGTTGTGAACCAATATTCAATTTTATTATTATTAACCTAATAATGTAACATAGTGTCACACACTATGGTTGATCCCAAGGAGGCCACTCACACACACTATCTCTCTATTGTCACTATTATAAATTAAATAATAGAAAAATATAATTCTAAAGTAAAAGGGGTGAAATTGAGATTCAAAAAATATAAATATAATGTATAATAATTATAAGAAATAAAAAATGAAGTTATAAAAAAGGAATCACGAAGTTTTTCTTATGAGGTCGTGGTGGTTTATATCATTGTTTATAAAAAGAATCTCAATATTCAACTCAATGAGGTGATCAAGACATGTCACATGTCACATTCTCAGTTGAAATGTCATCACCCCATACTGGGACCTCTGCATATTGGGAATTTAACTTCCTAAATTCATCTGTGATACCTATTTTATGACCATCACTACTAATTCCATGCTCCACCATATGCACGACACAAGTAACGAATGGAAGGAAAATTGATAAATGAGAAGAAGAAATTGGTGGTAGAGAAAACAGAGAGACCACTCACCATAATATATTTAACCAACAAAAATATTACCATAATTGAATAAATATATAATAATATTAAATCTAAATAACTAATTCAAATCACCATTCCCTCCCTCGAACAAGTGCTGAGTATAGTTCTCTATTTTAAGTGTAGTTGAGAAGGGAATAACGGTAGGAGAACTCATAAAATAAAAAAATGGAAGAAAAGAGGTATGAAAAATAAAGATAAAAATATATATTGAAAATAAAAAGAACTATTACAACAACAACAACTGGAAAATTCCCACTTGAAATGGATATCCTTTTGTATGGGAAGGGAGGTGCTAATTTGGGGAGAAAATGGATGAGAATGTTTCAATTCAATTATATCTGAAATAAGTGCACGATTTTAGGCCCATTATGTGCCCAAATTGTAACATTGGCCCTTAAAAAATGTTGTTAAATTATTCCTCCCTCATTCATTCACAAAATTTCAGCCAAATTGGTACAAGTATGAAGGAGTTATGTTTTTTTAGATTGAACATTTAATCTTTCTAGGTGACTCTTCGTATTCCACAACTCCAACTTCCCATGCAATAATTACCTTGAAACCAGAAGATTCATACATGTACCCATTAATTAAATATTATCAGTAATTATTTTTATATACCCCTATTTAATTTTAGCTCCAATGAGCCTCCCTAATCCAATATACATGCTCTTATTTACCATATTATAGATCTGTGCATATTTTTTGAGGTACAGACTGTGAGAAGAATTTGGGCTCCCTATTGATTGATTGTTCTGTGAATAAAGATGGATGAAAAGATCCCCATGATGTAAGAAAACCTATAAAAAGTAATTTTACAATTCGGTTCAGTGTATAACATGTTATGTCCAAAATAAATAATAAATTAAAACAGTTAAATCCCAAAATTATGATGTTTTTGTATTTGAGCTGAAAATAACACTAAAGCCTACAAATGTGAAAATTTCCCAAAAAAACACTGTGGTGGATTTAATATCATTGAATTTAAGAATAAAATATGTGAAAATTCAAGCTTCGTTACTCCCCCACACTAAAAAATTTCACTCCCAAACAATCGTCAAATATCTAAATCAAAATTCAAAAAAAATAAAAAAAATGAGAAAACCTCAATGATATTTTTGAAAATAAAATCACATCATATGAATTTAAAGTAAAAAATTCCCTCTCATATTCAATACTCACATTTAAATTTTTTCAAACTCAAAAATCCATCTATGGCTGAATTAGAACCTACCTCACCTTGAATTTTGTGTCACACTTCACTCAAGAGAAATTGAATATGGAGTTATCCTGATAAATATAAAGTGAATGTATCACCATAGTCTTGTGACAATTATTATATCTACACAACACGAAACATGAGAATTAATTCAATCAAGATGACTTTATCTAGGTGAATTCTGTGTCTTTTTCTTGGTGGGAAAATTATTGAAAAATTAAGGCTAGATAGTGGAGGTTTTACTCTTAAGCATAATGAAAGAGTAATCAAGTGAAACACACAGGATGAACCTAATTAAATAACAATAAAAATGTGAAACACAACACAAAATCTCATTTTTTATGACATGGTACATGATCCAATCAGTGAATACAATGAATAATTGCATCCAAGTTATCCCCCCTTTTCATTTTTTTCATTTTTTTGTAATGATTCAGAAAGGCACATATTTATTTTATTTTTTTCAAGGATAATGTGATGAAAATTGTATAAAATGAAATAATTGCCATCATTCCCTTTATTTTAGAGAGTTAAATGAGTTATAAAAATAATTACAATGAGAAATTCAAGATCAACAATTGTTTTTCAATTTTTATATTTTTTAAGGAGAACCGGATGAAACAGATAAGGCTTAATGAAATGATTACCCATGCCAAATTTTATAGTTATCCACTACCCAAAATGTTTACACACACCTCAGATCACCCATAAATGAAACCCAACCCAAAAAAATGCACACCGAAGGCCCTTCGCCCACACTCAAACTTGAAATATCAATTCAAAAATACCAAGAGTGTAGGTAGGTAAGGAAAAATCAGCTTGTAATCTTGCTTAAACCTATAAGGAAATTCATGGAATCTAAGGGATAACTAAATATATATGTAAAGGTAGGTCTCAATATAATATGTGTCAAACCAAAAAAATTCCAAAATTAAATAAACGACATTCCATGAAATACAAAGCTTCAGAAGAGAAAAATCAAAAGTTCTGGTTCTCACACAAAATCCAAGATTCTCTTAAGAAAGTGTGGGTATTAGAAATAATATTTCAAATTTGTTCAGAATAACTCATAGGAATGGAAAAATATTTGATTTATTATTTCATGGTTATATTTTTAATAAATCGACAAAAATCAAAAAAATTCTTGAAATTCAAATTCAAGGAATACTTTTCTCACATCAACCATCATTTAAAATCCATTTCATCAAAAATCATCTCAACTTTCCAAAAATCAATTGATGCGTGAAAAATGTTGAGAGTATTCATTAAATATAAAGGTTCTAAAAATTATAAAAAAGGGAAAAAAAATCAAAACAACTAAGTAGGTTGACACTTACCCCACACCTAGATTTCACTATCCCTGATTTTAGCTCAAAAAAATATTAGGGTAGAAAAACAAAGGGAAGGATAGATAAAAATTGACTTTTTTATGGTGGCAGCCATGATTTAAACTCCAAGATACTACCAATTGACCTAAAAGTAATGAAATAAAAAAATGAGAAAAATAAATAAAAATAAAGAGGAAGGTAAAAGAAAAAGTTCAATTTTTGGTTTGACCCCCCCAAGACGGTGGTAGTTTTTTTACTGCCCATATTCCGGTAGTTGCAGCAGTTTTACCTCAATCCGAAGGTGGATAGGTTTTCCTACTTAGAAAACACTATAAGGAATATCTTCCACTACTATTCAAATTGAACTAGTCATGGAGGAACCCATAGATATATTCCAATAGTTCCTCCCCCTTTTCCATGTTGTAAAACATAGAATAAGGGGGAAGGAGGAAGAATTTGTACCCTTTATTAACAATCACCACTTGTATGGCCTCTTCAACTTTAAAATCTAGGGATTTATCATCTGCTTTTATTTCAAAAAATTCATAAGGTAAATCAAAATATATTTCCAATTGAATAAGATTGAAATAAGAAGAATCAATATAAAAATCATTCCTTTCATGTTGGTCAACTTGAAACACGATCTCTTTAGGAAAGGACACTATGAATTCTTTTTGAGTAGTAACTTCTTCATCTTATTTCATAGAAATAGAGAGGTATAGAGGTACTAATTCTTCTTTGAAAATTATCAAAGGATCACTTACCATTTCATATTCAATAAAATCATTACAATGTTCATCCAAAAATGTTGATCTCCAATAGTTGTATTATCTAGCATGACATCTCCAGGAGCCTCTTCAAGAAATGGCCAAGGGGAGACGATTACATCTTCAAGTTGAGTCTCCATGTCTTACATGGGTTCTTAAAAATACAATTTTTATTGAATATTATTTTTAATATCCTCATCTTTTCTTTTTTTCTATTACATTCATATAAATTTAACATCTTCATCTTTAGACGTCAGTGATGCTACCATCTTACTTGCTTGTTCAGTAATTTTGAAATTATTTAAAATCATCATAGCATCTCATTCCATATGAAACAAAAAGAACTCTTACCTTCAAGACAATTCATCACTATTCCATGCATATGAAAAATAAATAAAATAATCAATGACCAAAAGAAACAATGATATCCAAGGAAATTATTTTTTTAGTTTTGTAAATATTTTATTTTTTTTCTTTTTTTAAAAAACAATGTGTGAAATCACATGGCCTCCACGGAAATGGCACAAAATTTATGAGAGTAGTTTGTCACAAACCAATATTCAATTAAATTCTTATTAACCTAATAATTTACCATAGTGTCACACCCTAGGGTCGGCCACATGGGGGATGGTCACATGGACTATATTTCCACTGTCACTATTATAAACTAACTAATATAAAAATATAATAATACTATAAATGGGGATGGGTTATTGAAATAAATATAATATAAATATAATATATAATATTTATATTCAATAAATAATTATGTTAGAAGAATTAAATTTGACATTTGTTCTTAGGAGTTCATGGTGGTTGATATCATTGTTTACAAATAATTTTAATATTCAACTCAATGTAGTGATCAAGACTTGTCACACCTCACATTCTCATTTGAAATTTCGTCACTGCATACTAAGACCACTATATACGGGGTAGTTATCTTTCTAATGTTAGCAGGGATACCTTTTGGTCGACCATCATTACTCATTCCATGGTCCACTATATGCACGACACAAGTGGCGATGGGAAGAAAAATTGATAATCGAGAAGAAGAAATTGTTGGTTTTGAAAATAGGGAGACCACACCCCATAATTTATTTCACCACCACCAAAATTCCCAAAATTCAATAAATAAATAATAAAATTAAAGCTCAATGAATCAATCAACTCACCATTCCCTCCCTCGAACAAGCACCAAGGTTAGTTCTCCCTTTTTAGTGGAGTTGAGAAGAGAATAGCGGTGGGAGAACACATAATATTAAAAAATATAAGAAAGGTTGTATGAAGAATAAATATAAACTAATATATATTGAAAATTAAATGAACTATTAAAACAATACTCAATTTCCCTCTTGAAATGGCTATCCATTGGTATGGGAGGGGAGGTGGCAATTTATAGAGAAAATGGATTAGAAGGTTTCACTCCAATTTTATCTGAAATAAGTGAACGACTGTTAATACCATTAAATGCATTAATTCATAAATGGTCCCTTATTTAAATATTTTCCACTATTCCTCCCACGTTTCTCCACAAAATTACATCCTAATTGGTCCATGTATGAAGTATTGATGTCTATTTTGTTGCGGAACATTTAATATATCAAGGTGACTCTTTGTATTCTAGAAATCAAACATCCCATGCCATAATGACCTTGAAAATAGAGTATTTAGAGGTGGAATACTTAATTAAATATTCTCATTAATGATTTTTTAGATCCTTGTTGAATTTAAGATCCAATTGTCCTTCCCAATCTTAGAGACATGCTCTTCTTTAAAACATTCCAGACCTGCGAATAGTTTTCAAGGAACAGATTGTAAGCTGAATTTGGTCTCCCAAAAATTGCTTTATCTGTGACTCCAGAAGGATTCAATGGAGACCCGTATATAAATAAGCCTATAAAAAATCAATTTCTCAATTTGGTTTAGTGTATAAAATGTTATGGATGAAATAACTAATAAATTAAAATAGTCAAATCCAAGAATTGGGCCATTTTTGCATTTGAGCACAAAATAACAATTAAACCTACAAACGTGACAATTTCCCATAAAATCTCACTCTAGTATAATTAACATCATTTAATTATAGAATAAAATTTGTGAAAACTCAATAATAATCACTAAAAGGTATGTTTCACTAAGCTATACACCATGTAGATTGTAATTATATTTGGGAATTACCTAACATTTCCCCAATTCATCCCACTCTTTCCTCAAACCCACATATTTACCTATTAGTGATCATAAACAATTGTATTTGGGATCTATAAAATTATTAAAATGCATAATTTAAGGTAACAGGATTAAAAATCAAATCATCCTACCTATATAGAGAAACATTTATGTTTGGTTGAAGAATGATGTCTAGATCATGCTGCTTCTCGATTGTACGATGATATTCATCAGAAACGGGGATCGACAAAACCATGATTTGCTGATTTGGCATCATTTTGTTCATCGCCCCAAGGAAGAGAGGGGGAAGAGGAGAGGAGGGATATTATTTGGAATGTGTGCACACAACGTGATAGGGTATGGGTTTTATTTGTTTTAGGTTTTAAATTAGTTAATTAAACATTGATTGAATCAATTATGTCCCCATGCATCACCCCTCCAACTCACTACCATCTAAAAATCCTAATGTGGATGACTTTATGTCATGCTTAAGGTAAAAAAATTGTTATGAACTCAACCACATGATCATAAATATTATCCGAGACCTTTTATTATAGATATTTACATTTTAGGAGAAACTATGTGTGTGTGTGAAAATATATTTAATATTTTTAATATCACTACACTGAGGCTCTTCTACCCCCTTCTTCCCGAATTGACTCATCACCCGGATTGAAAAATATTATCCAAAATTTTCCAATGTCTTATGGTTCAAAAACCATGTAATTAAATTCTCTGCACATTAGATATTTTTGTCCCTAAAAAGCAAAAACCGAATCTCCAAGGTGGATGTTGAGCTCACCACTAAAATCCCATTCCATCGAGCTCACCAAGGGTTCTCATGAGTCATACAATCTTACACCCAGGGGAACCACCATGATCAAACCACTCTCATATATATCTTCTAATAGGGAAACATTTTTCAATGAATGGGAACATGTATCCGTAGCTACAACAGGTGGAGCATCATCAAGTATCACGGTCCATCTGTAGTCATGGGGTTTAGTATCACACCACCTTTTCAACCTGATGCAGATACTGATGGAACCCTAGAGTTCACATCCACCACTGGATGGACTATAAAACAACCTCCTTAAGTGTTTTTTCATTCAATTTTGTAGATGAGAATGTGAGGGTACACATTAATGTACCATGTTTTCCCAAGAGTTAACATTGGTTCCTACGAAGGCCTTTATCTACAAACCTCCAATTGTAACACATATAATCAAAATAGAATCACTATCATACCCACTGTTGAAATACCAACTGAGTATGCAATGTAGGAACCCATCAAAAATATGTAAAATCCTAGGGTCAAACTCTTATAAAATAGATTGATTCTTATCAAGGTTTTCCCTCTCCCAAGGCCCCCAAGCTAAAAGTTTTAGCAAGGAAACTCAGCTAGCAAGAATAAGACCTACTCTGACACTCCCTCACATAACCTAAACCTAAACAAAAAATTATAAGGAACTTGTCCAACATATCTAGAAATTATTGTCTTTGTTTTCTATAACTCTCCCATGTTTTTTGGCCATGTTAGAAAAATGTATCTCGATGGGTAAAGAATCCATATTTCTTGTGAGTCCAAAACTAAATCAAATTGCACCACATACTCAAGAGAGTGTCACATATAATATTGATGATAAACACAAGAGGGTACCAATGAAAACAAATGGATGCATAAATTCAAAATGGGTATTACTTGGACCTCTTTTGAAACTACCAAAACATGGTTCTACCCATACCCCATGTCACACTAGTTAAACATCAAGAAAAGTGTAAATAAAAGAGTACCGACAACATTGTTTCACAATTTCTACTGTAAAAAGTAGAAAAGACATGAGAACTACCTCTATTCATCCTTAGAGATTCTAGTTAAAATCAATATATGGTCTTCAACTATCCTTTACCACATTCTCCAGTTCTCTGAACCTAGTGCCAACCACTTGGGGTGGTGGTGGAAACACCTCAAACTTCATTTCTCCATCTTCCACTCTACCAGCTCCTCCACCTCATATGAAACCTTGTGTAACACCTTGCCACAAGTGATGTATCAACCAAGGAAGCTCGTTAGCTGGCTCCCTATCACCATCATGTCGGGTCAGAAAATATCAAGGGAGATGTCCCTAGACATCACAAGTGTAACACTTTCTCTCCTGTAGTTGATGTTATCCTCATCACTTATCCTACATTATAGTCCCAAGTTCCTGAGTCTGGGCATAGTTATGTCTCCTATGCCATGATTATATCACTTGGAATCTTCTAGCTCATGAAAACACCAACACCTTGTGAGCACATCTGTGGGTCACATCTATTTATCCCTTAGCTAAGAAAATCACCACCACCCAAGATCATTCTAGAACTCCAACATATGGGGAATGCACAACAGAATCACAGATACCCTAATCTCCCAACTCAAACCCTTATCGAAGGTTTGTGCTCTGACCAACAGACCCCAAAACATATCAAGAGAGTATTGTGATATGTATGTGAACCTCACCAAAAAATCCACCACAATAATGATACCCTAAATAAGATGCTGAAGCTCCAATATATGAAATAATATCAATGTGGGTGTGTAAAACTCTTCCTTGCAGAGTTTCTCAAACTCTACCGAAGTGAGTATCACTTCATCATGAGTCTTTTTTACCAAACTCCACCATCTCCCGACTGAACCCTATTGAAGGCTTTCCACTAGGACAACCGTCTAATCGAGATGTGTCTTACTAGACAAAAACTAGTGTGACTACCTCAATATAGTCATATATTGCTTGGGGGTATGGATCAACCTGGTACCTCAGAGGTCACTGCCTTAGGAACTGACATAGTGGACTATGCCTATATGCATCCTTGGTATGAACTTTCAGTATAACCAGCTACTCAATGGGTGGTGGCACTGCCGAGAGACCACACCTATGTAATGCCTAGGAACTAGTGCCATATACAAAAGCCTCCTCTCAGGGTGGATTTTTATATCGAATAGCGTCATAGAATCTTGTCTAGATTTCATCGCGATGGAATCCTGAAATAGAATCAAGACGTACCATGGTCAAATAGTATATCAGAAGTGCTGACTCAAGAAGGACATGAAAACCCAAAAACCTAGTTATATATGATTCATGTACCATTTATTTCTAGGTGAATAGTGTCCTAGTGTATCAAGTCAAGAATTAGGTTATCAGAGTCTTAGTGAATGGATACATCGGTCGCCGCACCAACACTAGAATCTCTGGCCTAAGAGCCAAAATATGAACTCCCTAACACTGTTAGTAAGCAACCCAAACCAAGATCACGACACTATAATCCCAAAGAGGAACACCATTTGATACCACTCTATCATGACCCAACCCGATGGGGCCTAGGTTACAACTCCCCAATCTTGCATCCAAAAGGCCAGGGGCTGGTGACTAGCAATGAGTAAGCAAATCACTAACCTGGGAGGAATTTTTTATGTACATGTATAGGCACACACATCTCCAAGCTCACAAAATGAAGAAATATAAAAACCACTAAGTAACCAATGCATTTATATATATATATCACACAACTAGAGTACAACAAAAGAACTAAAAATGTAATGGGAAAACAATTATCACCAAAGAAAACCATAAAGCACCGAACTGTCTCATAAGGAGGGGATTGATGTCAACTAAAAATTCCAAAAAAAACCCTTTGACCAGCTCTGGTAAATACCTTGGTCGGTCTATCTCACTATCCTCTACCTACCTTAGGTCCTTCATGGACTCTGTCGAAGGCCTATGGTCTACAGAGGGAACAAAATTTGTGTGGGTGAATCCCATATATGGGTGAGTATAAAAATAATGAGTAGGAACCCCAAAAACACTAAAAAAATGGAGGAATTTAAAGGGAATAGTCCTCTAAAAATTGATAGAGGGAACCCCAATATAGGGAGAAACACCATTTCAAGCCATCCTCAGTTTTACATGACATGCCAGCTTGGTTTTTATAGGGTTTCAACCCCGACTTGTTACAACCCCGAATGGAATCCCTGAAAACAGACAAATATACTTGTATTAGACTCTAAGTGTCTTTATTTTCCAACCTCATAGCTAAAAACATGATTTCTACTCGAGGATCTAAGGTTAACACATGTAACTAGGAGAACACTTTGATAAATATCAATGATGGTTTATCATGTGAGAAATCCTCTTGAATCACATTGAAGTCTACAGTCTTAATAAGATGATCCAGTAAAACTAAGATAGAATTGTTTCCCTTTTATGTCTTTGGAAGTCATGTGACAAAGTCCATGGTGATATTTTCCTATTTTCATGTTGGTATGGGTAATGGTTTCACTACCCCCTGAGACTTCTTCCTTTTGTCCTTAACTTGTTGATATACTATACACTTTGATATATATTATATGATATCCTTCTTCATGTTTCCCACCAATAGTTATTTGAGAGATCTTGATACATCTTTTTGTTTGCTAGGTGAATGGAGAAGTTATAACTATGTTCATCATCAAAAAGTTCATTCTTTATCTTAGTATTTGATAAAACTCATAGTCTTAACCCAAATATCTCAATTCCATCTTCATTAAAATTGAACTATGATGATTTCCTTTTTTAAATATTCCACTTTCTTCTATATTCCCACGTCATCATTTTTAGTATCCTTTAACCTTTCCAAAAGAGACAGTTGAAAAATAATTTTTGAATGGATTGTTGATTTTCCTATCATTATGATTCCCATGTCTATCTTCTTCAAGTCTAAGATGATTGGATCCATCACAATTCTCATCAATGGTAGAATTACTGGGTCCTTTCCACATAGTGCATCTTCCAACTTGTTCACTTTCCTTGGATGGTAGAAGATTGGGAATTCATAATCCTTGACATGCCCTTTTCATATCTTTCTTTGTGAATATATATTTTAGACTTTTATGATCTATATATATTTCACACTTCTCCCCAATTAGATAATGCTACTAAATTTTCGAAGAAAAGATCAAAGCTACCAACTCTATATCATGTGAGGGATAATTTTACACTTTAATTTTCAACTACCTTGAGGTGTTGGAAATTAATTTATAATTTTTCATCAGCACACATCTGAATACCTTCATTGAAGCATCATTGAAAATTTCAAAAATCTCCTCACATGTTGGTAGTGTGAGCATATGTGTAGTGATAAGCCTCATTTTGAACTCCATGATCCTTTCTTCAGATTCATAATTCCTAGAAAACATAGCTCCCTTCAAAAAATATCTTGGTAATAGGGTTTACAATCGTGAGAAATTTCCCACAAATCTGTGATAATACCGAACTAACCCTAAGAAACAATAGATATCTTTCATGGATGTAGGAATTTACAATCCTTCAACTACTTTTTTCATGGATGGTTTCAAAAATATCCCATTTCTTGTGATGATATTATCAAATAATGATACGTCCCTCAACCAGAACTCAAACTTTCTATACATTTCATAGTTATTATCCTTTTTCCAGGTCATTATAAATAAACATAGATTCTCATCATTATCCTCCTTGGTTTTAGAGTATCTTTTAATATTGGCTATAAATAATACCACACAATTGTCTAGGTAATCTCTAAAGACAATATTTATTGAGTTGATGAAGATTGTTGAAGCATTAGTGAGCCTGAATGGAATCAATGTGAACTCATAATGCCCATACCTTGTATGAAAATCTGTATTGGGGACATCCTTATTCTTCTCCCTTACATGGTAAATCTCGACCATAGATCCACCATGGATAAGTATTTTTCTCCACGTAACTGATCGAACATTTCATCAGTTTTTGGAAAGGATACTTTATCTTTATCATGATTTTCTTGAGCTAACGATAATCAATATAAAGGAGCATTGACCCATCCTTCTTCTTGATGAAGTGTATTGGAGCTCCCCATAGTGAATAACTTGGGCATATATACCATTTATCTAGAGTTTCCCGTAGATGTTTTTTTATCTTCTGAAGTTCCACAACATTCATATTATATGGATTCTTGGATATTGGAAACACCCCAGGTATAAGTTTGATCAAGAATTCAACCTCCCTAATTAGAAGAAGACCAGGAAACTTATCGAGAAACACATCATTGAATTCCCACATAGTAGGCATGTCTTTGAGGATGGTTCGTTCTTTAGACTCAATCATTTTAGCTAGATATGTTTTCTCATTGGAAAATAATATCCATACTTGAGATGATAGCGCTAATGAAGATTCCTCATCCTCCTAGCATTTGTATAGAATCGAGGGATGATTATATATATGGAGAGTGATTTCCCTTTCTTGGTAATTTATGTTGGATCTATATAGGGAAAGACAATCCATGCTCTTAATTGCATAAAATTCCACTAAGGGAAGTATGAAAGGTTTATTTGAGAACTTAAACCCAAAAATTGTTATGGGGGAGGAGTTATATAAATAAGATTCAATAATTTCCCCATTTTTTTTATTTTTATCGATATCTCTACTTCTAAGATTTTTTGTGGTGTTTGAATAGTTATACTAAACTTTCATGATAATAGGGAATGCGTAGAACCGAAATAAATAAGTAAATGTGTTATTATGGAATCAGTAACTAGAATACCTATCACCACTTCATTTTTAGGATTATCTTCAGCGATAGAGATGGAAATAGATCACCCTTTCTCCCTTGGAGGTTGTTGGTTACCTCCGATAATCCTTGGCATAGTGCACTGATTCACAGAGTGCCATAGTTCCTAGTAGTTGTGGAAATGAGACATGTTAAGGATTGACTTGAGAATTCCTTTCCTATGTCGTAATAGAGAGTTTGTCCCATTGTTAATTATCTTCTTTGTTCACATCCTTCCCACTCCTAAAGAACTTGTTTTCACTTTTGGAAATATTTGGGATGTTTCTTCCCATAACTTTGGAAAGTGGGCTGTTGAAATTTATTCATATCGATATATATTTCTATTAGACCAAAAAAATTGATCTCTAGATTCCTCTTATTATTCCAATGATACCCTTGAAATTCACTAATCTACATATCAACATTGATGAAACATCAGGAAATTTCTTCATAGCTATCAAAGTCACAGAACACCTGGGATTTTTTGTAGGCTAGGACTTATCCCACCAAATAAGAAGTCATCCTTGAATTCATGGGTATTGAAAAAACTAGAGGCGTATCATGCAAGTGTTGTGAATTTTTACTTATACACTAAAATATATACATCATAATTTTCCTTGAGTTTGGGGAAATATCTATCCATTTTTATATGGAGGGTTCATGGAAAATATTTATCAATTGTTTTCATAATTCATTCCACACCATTACTTTGATCTCTTCCTCAGGATTCCTATTCTAGATCAATGTAATCCACAGATTAGATTCATCCTCCAAAATATAAATATCTAGAAGAAACTTCTATTATTTAGAATATTAAATGGTGGAGAAGATATTGTTTCAATGGAATTGATCTATTACTCTACAATTAAGGGATCAAATGATCCATTGAAACTAGGAGGCCTTTGTCACTTAAAGATTTCGACTATGGGTTTCTCTCTAATGGGGGGGGAGCTCCTCTTATTCTAGGTTTCAGTTCAAAACTTTATTTAACATTGACAGTATTGTGAAAAATTTTGCATCTCTTGCTCCCATCAGTCAGTAAATCTCATTGGGGAAATACTCACACCGCCCTTCGCATCAGTTGTTTTCATGATTCCTCCTATTTTCAGCCATTGGATAGAATATATAGAAGATTTGGGATGAGTATGTTAATAATTTTATACCATAAAGGGTAATCCCATGACATTAATGGGATAACATATAAATTACATTTATCTCCTTTACATGTGAGTTTCTAGGCATCCGTATATGTTAGCCGTGATTTACTTCCAACATAATTTCTTATGGGGACATTTTTTGTTCCATTATTAATGGTTTTTAATTATATTATGTATTTACCAAATCACATCCCCCATGAGTTTCAAACTAGGTGTGCAATAAGTTTCATTATTTTATACCAGGTTACCCCGAGTTAGGCATGGAACACATTTTTAGAGTTGTTACTCCAAGGTATATCTATGCCAGAACCACGTCAAGTGATATTATCTAGATATGGATATATTTCATTGATAAACCACTTAATATATACCTACCAGAACTTAGGGATGTTTTCATACACATAGTATTATGCCTAAGGGTTGTCACTTGGGTTTTCTAATCATAATCAAAAAAATAACTAAACCTGTCATTTGATACCAACTACAAAAACCCTTATCTTTTTTTCATATTTAAACATGAGTTATTATATAAACTTTTACTTAGTAAAACTTATAATATCAATAGGTATAGTGTCTTTGGGGTTTTGGAACATTACATAACAACATAAAACATAAAATACAACATCTTTATGAAAATCTTCTTTGACATGACCAAAAACTTCCTTTGTACTTAACACTGAATGGGATAACCTGAGGAAAAAAATTAAAAATAGGTGAGATATAAATCCCAATAAGTTAATAAACAAGTAATAAAATGAGGAATATAATACATTTTAGAACATAATAATATCAATAAAGGATAAAATGAACATGATTATAAAGGAATATTATAGCTTGACAATCATAACATCGGAAATGTGGCAACAACATACTACATGATATTAATATGAGTCAAGGCTCATTGCACATGAAGGATCATGAGTATAATATTATTTAACAAAGTATATCATGAGTAAAATATAATTTCACAATACATATCATGATACTAAACATTACCCAATTCAATGGAGCACTATCAGGGTGCACCCTTCATAATCATTTCATTTTCGTGTTCAAGTGTGACACATAAATCAAACAACATGGATTCATTAATCATAGTAATTTATTCCAAAATAAATTAAATGTTTAATAAATTAATATAGTTCTACAATATATAGTTATATATCCATAATGGTGAATAAAATTGATATAAAAGATGGTATGGTATTTAGTACAAAACTATTTTTGGCATGGAAAATCATTGTGCAGTTTTGACAACATAACATCATCACATAATGATTTAAAAAATGGGTTTATGAGAGATAAAGGGGTCTATCATCATATAGAAATGAAATCGGAGGTAATAGGTAAATTTAAAGAAATTTCCAAATATAATTAATTGGGTATATAAGGTGTATCATAATAATGAAACTTGGAGAACGAAGATAGAGGAAATAACCCTTACAAAATTTCATCAGGGTTACAGGTGTAAAGAAAGATTATTGTGAGATAAATGAGACTATAATCATTAATAAATCTTAAGGACAGTATGTAGGATGATTGAAAATATATCCCATAATTATTAATGTAAAATAAAAGGGAATAATAAGAAAAAAACATGCGTAAAGATGAAGAATGAAAGAACCCTTATAAAATTTCGGCATGGTAACGAGTGTACATAAATGTTTTTTGGAGAGTTAGATAATATTGAAAGTGGATATAATAATTTATAAATAAATTTAAAATTATGTTTAATATTTTTTAATGTTTACCAACTAAAGAAAATGGAAATTGAAAGGGCATATCATAAATGATGTGTTTGATTAAAAGAGGAGAGAGAGAATCCCTTACTTTAGTGTGTAACTCCAAAAGCATGAGAGGGGATTTTTTATTGATTTAGGAAACCTTGGGAGGACTCTATGGAGTATAGGGAAGATTTTTTCATGATTCCAGGGGTTTTAATTATGATTAATGGGAGAAGGGGTGGGTTTATATAGGGAAATAGTGGATTTTTTTTATTTTTGTTTTTGACACTACATAAAAAAATATTCAAAACCAAATACCATCCCATTATTTTTCCAATGGATTCTGGAAAAGGGGAGTGGTATAAAATATTTTATAATTCCATGTACTGAATATATTAAAATAATTCCCTTCCTTATGGGGAGGAGAGTCAGAATCTTAAGGAAATGAATTCTGAAATCATAAAATATATTATATGTCTTGGAGGATCCATAATGAATTTATGAAATAGATAAAATAAAATTAAAATGACGTTATTTTAAAGATAAAACATAATTTTTTTTGGAATGTACCGTTTATATTATTTATAACATCATTATTGGGCCATTATGATGTCATAAAACACAACGTATATTTCTATGATTTTTAATTTTTACCAAAAAAATTCTACCATCTCATTATATTATGAAAAATTTGAAAAAAGGATAACTTCAACAAATCCATTCACAAAATAATATTCATTTTATTGAAATAATTGTATAAATATTTTAATTTTCACTTTTAAAATAAAAACCAACATTTATTTAAAATTACCAGTTTTTGACAATAACAGTTTTCTAACCTTGATAAAAATTACATTTGACTGCCTAAAAATTATATGATTATTTATTTTTAAAAAATATTTCAATAGTTTTTTATTAAAATGTTATTTATTTCAAAAATCCATTAAATCATCAAAGTATATTTCAAAATTTAATTTGAATATTAACTAAAAATGTTATTCTTTATTTAAAAATCATTTACAAAGTAAGAATAAAAGGAAGAAAAAATATTATTTATTTTATACCAAAATAATGATCAAAATATTATTTCTAGGGTAATAATACATATCCCCTTGTTACAACAGCATATTCCATAAGAGTAAGGTGTGTGATAGTGTGGATTTCATGGGGCTGTTTAGTGAACATGGTTTGGGTCGTGTTCTCGAAGAGCTTAAACTTAACCTCCAAATGGTTTCACTCATACTTAAGTTGATGGATCTCATTCTGTGATTGTTCAAGAGAAAAGAAAAAAATTATACCTCCCTAATAAGATTTGATAAGTGGAATTCATAGGTAATGATCCTATAGGTTGGAGTCATCACTTCCTCTGTCTATGTCAAAAGGATTTTTTTAAAACCCTATATATATATACAATTCATGTGATCACTGTTCAATGACTATATTATCAACTGTAATCATACTAAATGGTCATTTAAATCCAAATTTATGTAATAAATCAAAGTAAGTGCTTCTGTTTTATACATACATAAGACAGTTGATCAAAATAAATGGGATTTTATTTATAAATGTTTGTGGTATTACATTATAAATCCTGAACATGAAGGCATGTAACCTAGTTAAGCCAACCCATTTCCATCATTAGTGTTTTGTTAGTGGTTTATCATAAACTAGATAGGTAGAGACATTAATTCTTAGAATAATTTTCCAAGTATTACCACCTAGGTACACATGATTACTGTGTGGTTTCCCCATTTATAATGTCATAAAAACCCATTTCATGTATAAACCAAGACATAAAATTCCATAGAATACCATTTCTAAGAGGGTTTTAATCATTTAAAAACATTACACACACCACATTTATTTGGGAATGAATTTTTTTTAAAAAAAATTAAAATTCATATATGAAATAATAAAAGAACATTTAAATAATCAAATAATATCTATGCATATAATCAACTGTATTTTCCTTTTAAATCACCACCAATCTATTTGGAAGCCACAAGATAAATAAATATGGGATCCTAGAGAATATAAAACACAACAAAATATCAAAATCCATGACAAAAACTTCGTACTGAACACACAAGAGTTTAAAAAACCTCTAGAGAAGAGAAAACTCAAGAATAAAGGGAGAATAAGTTAAGAAGAAAAGATATTTGAGAATTACTTGAAAAATATTGCTAAATTAAGATCAATTACACCAAAAAAATTCATAAAAGATGGAGTTTAATCAGAGGATAGGCACACTATGCGATAGTGGAGGTTGAATTGGGAAATTTAGAGGGGTTAGACGATCAAAATCAAGGATTGACATAAATTTAATTTCAAAATATTTAATAATCTGGAAGGATGTATGATTTGGTCATATGGTCTTTCATACCATATGATAACCTTGTGGGACCTCTATCTAAGAGGGAGGAGATGAAACATGGTATTTGGGTAAATTGAATGGTCATGTTGATAGATATTCTACTGTAAAATTCCCACTATGAAGGGCCATAACAATTGTAGAGGCTGGTATGCAATTTCTTTTAACCATGCACTAAGCATCGGACAACCCTTTTATGGTGTAAAACACATTATTTTTATTAGAAAAAATGTTGACAATATAGAGAAAATTTGTGATATAAAATCAGTGAAAAATATATATGAAAATAAAACCACGGGTGTAACAATTCTCACCACTATGAAAACTTTATTCCCTCAGGATGTCAAAATATAGTTTGATCTGAGAACAAGTAAGGGTATTTCTTATTTACCAATAAAATATGGTTCCCATGTATCATGTTAATCATTTAAATACTAAAAAATACACAAATTATGTGAATATAATTTCCCTAAAGTACTTTGACTTGAGAATCTATTATCTATACTTGTTACTCAGACACTGATAGATTGAGTACCATCTCGATGTCATCCCATCTCAACACATGCGAAGGATCAAGGTTATACCTATTCTATTGGGATAAATAGAAAAAAATCCTTAATTAACATTAATTGAGATGAAAAATCTAAATTATATGATAACTTACTGATCCTATCTTTAATTTTAAAAGGACCAACATACCTCATCTTAAGATTTCCCTACTTTCTAAGAAGATAGAGACCTAGATGAGGTGTTACCTTAAGAACCATCATATCAATGACTAATAATTCTAAATCTCAAAGTCACAGACCAATATAAGATTTGTGATGGCTCTAAGATATAAACAACCATTGCTCGATCATTTGAATCACTCTAGACGTCTCGTGCAAAAGGTTCAATCCGAACAAAGAAGTATCAACCAAATTCATCAAGCATAGAGTAGAATGATATAGATGACTATAAAGAACTTAAATATTAGACATATTGATTGTAACTCCCTAACCCTAGTTACCCAAAGTCAGTTAATTATTACATAACATTGGAATTATCAAAAGACCAATTAGTTTAGTATCCTTGGAAGTACTAGATACATACATATGTTTTACATTACATCATCAAATAGAAAAACAAAAACATTGTGTCCCACTTGAACAAACTCATATCCCTTATCCGATTCCTACAGGTTAATTTTAATATACTTCTTCACATCCTGGTAAAAATTTAACATAGAAATGGGTGAGCTCAGGTGCTCAGTAAGGATAACAATATAGAGGAAACATTCATAAATATGCATAAACTTTTTAGGCAATGTAGAAGACAAAAACCCAAGAATGTTAAACTTAAACTTCAGCATAATATGGAAAATATAAATCAAATAATGTCATTTACTTATTCACAGGGATATTATACTATTCAAATAATCACATGTAATACCAATATCCAATTTCATAATGATGGAATCCATAATTCCATACATCATAACCATATAGTCAAGGCCTCATGCCAAGAATACTAATATGATTTTGTCAAGTCTTGTGCCAAGATACTAGTTTGTCTCATGAGACCTACCAATGCATCTATGAGCTATAGTGCGCTCCACCCTTCATGTACTAAGTCCAATGCATTCCTTATATGAAAAGTTTGAAACTTGACACAAACATTTGTATTAAAAATTGAATATGAAATGTTAATAATATAAACTAAAACCATGAATGTTATAAAAATAACACATCCACAGTCAAACATATCAAAAAACCTTCAATATAGTATGGATGATTTTATCATAATAAATAAACTTCAAGTAGTGTAAAATCTATCAATGGATGTAGACATAGATGAAATAAAAACTATTTGAGAGAAATATATCTTTTTATTTTGAAATAATTTAAAAGTCACATAATTATAAAAGAAAAAATATATATTGAAAATATTATAATAAGCTTGTAAGGGAAGCATCGAAGGTGTTATAGTGGCAGAACATTTCTGCACCTGCCATATAAGTTAAAAAAACATTGTTAACTTAATTTGTCGAAAGGGTCATAAAGTAACTCATTTGGAAATCTACAAAAAGTCTACTTTAAAAAAACTTATTAAAATTGAAAAAAGTGTATAAATGATATTAACCCATATTATAATAACTAGTAAAAATGTTTTGAAATAAATTTTTATGAAACAACGATGTGGATGATAAATAGTCCCCAGTGGATACATATGTTTAAAAAACATCAGATAATAAAGCGATTGTAAAATGAAACCATACCCTATATTTTTCCTTGGTTGAGGGTATGTTAACATCCTGTATAATGGTTAAATAATTGTTATTAAATTATATAATAACCACATACATAAATATGTTATCAAATAATATCTTCAAATATTTCTTTGTTAATGATATTTGAGTAGTATCATTGTTTTGGGTGTTAACTGATTCATTTTTTTATATGTTTTGTTAAGTATGTCATGTTTTTTATTGATATGATGTGTTTTATTCATATCTAGAATGATATTAAGTTCTTAAACATTATTTTTATTCCTAAAATGAAAATTATTTTTGAATGGTGATGATGGGGAATGAATCTCATCACAATCATGGAGATATTAATCCATACGTACGCACGAGAGACAATATCATTCTATTGATGGTGAAATAATATGTAATTAGATGGTAAATGATATATAAAGAATAATTAACATGTTATATTTATAATTTAAATCAATTATACTCATTATTATACCCATCCAAATAATTAAGTGTTGAATAACAAACTACACCATGACGTGGAGATGGTAAGCCGTACAAACAAACGTATGGTTAATTTTTCAATCATAGGATTGATATAATAATGAATATGGTTGTAAACAATTTATAATAACATCACAGTATGTATGAGGTACTGAATTTATTATTCTGGTATGGAAATAACCAAGAAAGAGGATGTAGAAGATTAAAACCACTTTGAAATAGGTGATGAAATAATTAACTCTTCTTCAGGCGCTTACTTTTGATTTGATAAAAAGTGATCCTTAAGTTGGATTTCAAATAAGTAAGGCCTATAGGTTGAAGTGATACTATTTGGGAAGATAATTGAGCAGGTGTTTTCTGAGACAAATGGCTTTGGAGGTGTCATTTTTAGAGAAGGGGAAGTAGCCTTTATAAGAGAGTTGAGGGTCACTTTATGAAAAGTTTGAAATATTATTTTATTATATAATCATTTCTGGTTACTAATGTCTCAGAAATGATTTATTGTGAGTCTCAGGTAGAGATGGGTTGAAAACCTCTCAACCAATGGGTTTTAGATAGGTTTAGGTCACCATATTAACCTTATTTTTTATATTTAACTATTAGTTAATTATTTTACTATTTACCATGTATTATTGTATTATTGTTATAATTGGTTAGTAAACATACTATAAAAATCCAAAAGAACCCCAAGTGGTTTATTAATGAAATATCTATCATTATATAATTCCTTTGGATGAACCTTATATTTTTATTAATATTATACATTCTAATAATATACTTTTTGTTTTAAAAACTAATTTATGTCAATTTTGACACTATTTAGCATTTGGTTTTTTTGAAAGTCAAAAAAACATTATTAATTCGAAATAAATAAATTAAATCAATTTTAACATGTCATATTAACCTAGAAAATTAGTTTAAGGCATCAAAAGTGTCAATTTACATGTATTTGAATATTTATAATATCAGATATTTTTATTTTTCATTAATAAGGTAATTAATGCTTCATCACTGTGTCAAAAATAAATATAATTATTTAATGTCAAATAATTATAAATAAAAAATTATTTTGTTGGAAATATTATAATAATTTTAATAAATATTTATAGTCTAATTTATTATATGTATAACCCTATATTAAAAATGGTATAGTTATTAAACTTCTAATTTAACACTTTTAACTCTTCTTTAAACAAAATAATAATAGATTTCCTAATATAATTCAAGTGGACCAAAAGGATCATATTTTATTTCTATGGTTAATTTTTGTCGAAATACACTTATCCAATAGAATTAGTACATCTGTTAGGTTAATTATAATAACATTTTTTACCATTAATTACTCTATTTACTTTTAACCATGGCAAAACAATTTAGAATGTTACTATTCATCACAAATTATTTTCATATTAATGAACAACATTTTACTTACTAATGTCAACCTTGCGTCTCAGATTTCTGAAATTCAATTCACAGAAGCGTTAAAATTATGTTTTATGCAAATTTTGAAATGTTCCTAGAAGGTGGGTAATAGGTGTTAAAATGTTCAATAAAATTTTATACATAAAATTTTATTATAAAATTACTTCAATGAATTACATTGAACGTATATTGGTTTTATGTATCTATTTTGACAAAAAAATTAAATAAAATATTTTTTTAAAATAAAACGTAGGTTTTAAAAAAAAATGCAGTGTTTTTCACTATTTATAAAAAATTGAATGTTTTTAGAAAAATTACAATAATTCACCCCAATATAATCTTAATATTCCAAATAAAAAAATGATGTATATTTTAGCAAATTAAAAACCTATAAGTTGAATTAACTAATTTTAAAAAATATTCTCGTTGTCAAAACTAGAAAGTGGGTTTTTGAGGAGTAAAAAATATCAAAAGATTGATATGTGTTTATATCGAATTTAAATGTAAAATTACATAAAATGACCAAAATTAAATTAAATGATAAAAATTTAATATATTTATAATTCAAAACTATTTAAATTAATAATTTTACAATCTATATAATTTTGATTAAAAATTTGTTTTAAATTAAAATTTAGTAATTGTTTATTATTAATCAAAATGTGAAAGTTATCCGAAAAGCAATGAATATTTATTCAAACCAATTTTTTATTTCCTGCTTCTAAAGATTAATTTTATTTTGTCAAATTGTATATATAAAAGTGTCAAATATTGGATTTAAAAGGGGTTCTCCATTTAAAGGCGGAAAATTGATTTTTTTTTAAAAAATACATCTTTTATCGGAAAAATTGAATTTGTTCTTATGTTATGTTTAGGAAACACATAATATGGATTTTAAAATTATAGGGATTATATAAAATTAAAAATTCAGAATACACTATTTATAAACTTTTTTTAATGGCTAGTTTGTAAGTCGTTGTACGCTGGAACTCGGGGTTGCGTGTAGCGCAAGCTATTAAATTACTTTAATGAAAATAACAAACTATGAAATCTTAGTGTGTCAAATTCTTCCACCCTTTTGGAAATTGTGTCCTCAAATTTTTTAAAATTAGGCTTGGGAACCTCATCGAAGGCCCCATATCAAAAAAATATTAAATAAAACTATCACTCTAAAAGAAAGAAAGATAAGTACAAAGGTCACTCGAGATAACCCATACTAGGATTCCATGTAGGAAAATATGGATATGGAGGATGAAATAAGTTTCAAGTTCTGGTAGAGAGTGAAAGAAAACATGATCAGAATAAATTTAACAATAGGAAAACCACGAACTTGTAATGGGTGAAATGGTCATTATTTTCCTAGTAGGAAAAGTAAACAGGCAACATTTTTTTGAGTTACATTTCATAAATTTGAGGAATTTATTTAAGAGAATAACTAAGAACATAAAGAGATATACTGACTTTTTATGTATAGTTTCATCCTTAAATAAAATTCTACCACTAAGTTATCATTTCTTCAAACTATGAGTATTCAAGATGACTCGGTCACACCTGAAGAACTAGAATCAACTTCTAGAGAATCACGTAGTCCACAAAGGATGAACTCTATATTTACATTTTATTTAGAGATTAACCAAAACCAAATGTTTAGTACATTATCAGATGATCCCCAAAATGGATAATACTTTACAGAAATAATTACTAATCTTAATTTTAAAAATTAAACAAATAATACCCAATGTTCAACAAAGACCATTCAACAAACAATTGTCCTTAAAATCCTTCAATATAATCCAAACTAAGATTGAAATCCAAAACTCATAAGAATGTAATCACATAGTCTTTCATAGTAAATCGTAACATTTATCTCAAAATATCATAAACTACTCTTAAGGTCTCAAACAGAATTGTAATTAACCAAATCATCTATTCTATATAATAGGTTAATCATTTCCATTAATAACCTAAATCTCTTTAAAAAACATAGATTCTTCCAAAATAAAAAAATCCACAAATACACTTCAAATAAAATCACATTATATTCTATTTTCCTTAGGCATATAGTGTTCCCAAAAAAGAAAAAATCTTCCAAAATATCATTTATCACTTAATCCCCAAATAATTTTCCTATAATAAGGATATTCATTTGATAAAACATAAGATCCCAAATCAACTTATTATTGATCAATAAAATAATTTTACTAAAAATAATTAGTCACAAAATCTATGGACATCATGTACTCTAGTGGTAGGCGATAAATCCCAGTCACACTTTGGTTGTGGGTTCGATTCCCATATCTTTTTCTGACGCGATGGGTTGTCCCACGGTTTGTGTTCTTTACTTTTTAAAAAATATATTTTTTAACATTCACAAAATGAGATAAATTATTTAAAATGGCCATAACATAATTTAACCACAAATGTTATATCATACCTCCCATTTTCATCCCAAAAATTAATAACCTGTAATTGCCTCAAATTCAAGGATGATATAAACCCAAATGGTCCTTTATAAATATATCCACAAAATAAAAGTTAATTCTTCCCAAAATAGGATTTTCACATAACAAACAGCACGGTTACACATATAAGTGAAAAGTCTTCCAATGTAATCCTATCAAAAAATAGAATTAATAATTTTAAATATTTTTCTATCAATTTATTTCCACATAGGTTCTTCCTTGACCTAGTGGTTATTATATAGAATCGATAATTGACTCGGGTGAAGCCTAGGTCCCATACATTTATGGAAAATGAATATAAATGGATTCTTAGGATAATTTATGTTTTCTTCCATATTAATCTTCATTTTCCATCAGCAATTATTTACATTATGTCATTATTTCCCACACATAAAGCATTTATTTGTTCCATTGATATTATTTTTTGGGTATCTCCTTCACCATTTCTGACATGATGGAAATTGAGCTTTCTTTTCAACACAGTCTCCACTACCATAGTTCTTATCATTCTCCGCCTTTCCCTTCTTTGTTGAGTTTGATATGTGGTTAATGTATATACTGTTGATCATATTTTTGGAAACATGCTTCAGTATGAGCATGATATCTTTTATGCCTATCAATATTCCATTTATTTTCTTATCTCCACCATCATTCCCACCTTGTACATCATGTTCATTATTACTATGACTTCCTTTAAATCCAGCAACTTACTAAAAATAGAAAGCATTGTGTGAGTAGGAATAGTCATAAAATTATTTTGAGAATATGAAGACCTTATTTTCTATATAAAAAATCTTAAGATTAACCAAGCTTATTTATTCTCATCTTATATTAAAATCATAAAATCAGTTTGTAAAGAACATGTGAATTATCCTATGAATATCCCCTAGGAGTGTCGTAACCAAGAGTGCATCAAGGCCCATTTTCATGCACCAGTTCCCATTAGAGTATAGCTCAAACCAGTGTTTTCGTGTTTTACCCCTAGGTACATCTGTGTCAGAGCCACCTCTACCTGCTCATATCCAAACAGGGATGTATTTCTTGGAAAATACATGAAATCTCTACATTACCAATATTCTAGGAAGTTCTTCTATACTAATTCTCAAAGTCTATATTAGGGTAATGTTCTCTAATCCATGTTTTAATAAATATAGTTTCCAATGATTGTTCTAAACTTTCTCTGATACCAACTGTAATGCCCCGACCTTAGTTAGGTATAGTCGGTGAATTATTATATAACATTGGCATGATCACAAGAGATCGGGTCTTGAAAGACCGGTTCGTTTAGTGTACTTAGAAGTACTAGATACATATATATATTTTTTAAATTAAATCCTGAAATATAAAAACAACAATAATGTGTCCCCTTTGAACACACTCATACCCGTTAGCCTATTACTTTTTGTTAATCATAATATACTTCTTCGCATCCTGGGAAAAATAAAACATATAAAGGGGTGAGTTCAGGTTCTTAGTAAGGATAAAAGTATTGCGTAAACTTTTATAAATGAGCATAAACATTAATGGAAATGTATAAGACTAAAACACAAGCCTTTAAAAGAAAAACATCAACATAATAAGGAAAATATAAATCATATAATTCCACTAACTTATTCACATTGATATTCTACTAGTAGAAAAATCACAATTAATCTCAATAACCAATTTCATAATGATAGAATGCATAATGCCAGACATCATAACCACATAGTCAAGGCCTCATGCAAAGAATTCAAATACTATTTTTTCAAGGCCTTGTTCCAAGACACTAGTTTGTATCATGAGACGTACCGATGTATTGAGTATATATATTGGTCTTCACCTATCACTTACTATGTCCAGTTCATTCATCATATGAAAAGGTAAAAATAGAACATAAACATTCGTACTAAAACTAGCATACAAAATGTAAATACTTCATGAATAAATCATAAATGGTATAAAAATAACACATCCATAGTCAAACGTAGCACAAAACCTTCAATACAACGTGGAATATTTTATCATAATAAATCATCTTCAATCAAGTGTAAAATCCATCTAAAGATGTTGACGTAGATGAAATCAAAACTATTTGAGATAAATATCCGTTTCTATTTTGAAATCATTTCCCATAATTATAAAATAAATCATTCATTTTGAAAATATTCTTACAAAATTTTATAGAAAGATTCGAAGGTGTTATAATGGATGAAAATAGATGCACCTGCCTTATAAGTTAAAAAACATTCCTACCTTATTTTGTCGAAAAGGGTCATAAAGTACCTTATTTGGAAAGAGATGAAAAGATTATTTTCAAAACATTTTATAAAAATATAAAAAAGGGTATAAATGAAATTAAACCATACTCTAGTAAATAGTAAAAATGTTTTGAAATAAATTTTTAAGAAATGCATATGTGGATGATAAAGAGTTCCCAGTGGATACTTACGTATAAACAACCTTAGATAATAAAGAGATTGTAAAATTAACCCTTACCATGTAATTTTCCTTGGTTGAGGATACATTAACCACTTTTATAATAGTTAAATCATTGTTATTAAATTATTCAAGAACCACATATAGAAATATGATATTATATATGATCTTATAATATTTCTTTCTTAATGATATTTCAGTAGTATCATTGTTTTGGGTGTTAACAGATTGTTTTTCAAATATATGTGCTGTTACGTAATTCATGTTTGTTATGGATAAGATTTATTTGATTCATATACAGAATGATATTAAGTTCTTAAACAATTTTTTTATTCATAGAATGAAAATTATTCCTGAATTTTTACGATCGGGAATGAATCTCATCGCGTTCGTGGAGATGGTAATCCGAACGTATGCACGAGTGACAATATCATTCTATTGATGGTGAAATCATATGTAATTGGATGGTATATAATATATATAGAATCATTAACATGTTATATTTATTATTTACATCAATTATTTTCATTATTATACCCATCCATATAATAAAGTGTTGAATAACAAATTACAGCACGACGTGGAGACGGTAAGGCGTACGTACGCACGTATAGGGACATTTTCATTCATTGAATAGATATAATAATAAATATGGTTTTACCATATTTATAATAACATAATAGTATTTATAATGTATTGGAGTTATTATTCTAGTATGGAAATAACAATGAAAGAGGTAGTGGAAGAAGAAAAGAACTTTGAAAGAGGTAATGAAACAATTAACTTTTCTTCAGGTGCTTCCTTTTGATTTGATCAAAATGACTCCTTAGGTTGGCTTTTAAATCGAATTAAGGCCTCAAAAATTAAGGTAGGACAGTTTGGAGGATATTTGATCATTATTTAGCTAAGAAAAATGGCTATAGAGGTGTTTTTTTGAAAGAAGGGGAAATTCCCTTTTAAAAGAGAGGTGACAGTCACTTTAGGAAAAGTTTAAAATATTGTTTTATTATACCATCATTTTCAGCTTATAATGGATCCAAAAGAATTTATTTATATTCTACAGTAGGTATGGGTTGAAAACCACTCATCCAATAGGTTTTAGATAGGTTTAGGTCACCATATTAACCTTTTTTTATTGATTTAACTCTTACTTAAATAGTTTAACTTTTACCATGAATTCTTGTATTATTATAATAAATGGTTAATAAACGTATTATAAAAAGCCACGCAAACCCAAAGTGGTTTTTAATGACATATATATTATTATATGAGCCTTTTGGATGAATCTTATATTTTTAGGAATATTATTACATTTAATAATATAGTATTTTTTAAGAACTCATTTATGTAAATTTTAAAACTATTTAGTGTTTGGTTTTTTTAAAAGTAAAAAAACATTATTACTTCAATCCAAATACATCACATAAATCCTAAAATGTAATATTAACCTAGAAAAATAGTATAATGCATCAAAATTCTCAATTTTAATTTATTTGGATATTTATAATATCAATTATTTTAATCTTTCATTAATAAGGCAATTAATACATCATCATTGTGTCATAAATAAATTTAATTATTTAATGTTTATAAATTATAAATCAAATACCATTATGTAGGAAATATTTTTAGATTTATAATTAATATTTATATTCGAATTTATCTTATGTATAACCCCATATTAAAAACGGTTTAGTTATTATACTTTGGATTTAACACTTTTAACTATTCATCAAATAAAATAATAATAAATGTCCTAATGTAATCCAAGTGAACAAAAGGACCATATTTTATTCCATAATGTGATTTTTTTTGGAATAAACTTATCCAATAGAATTAGGAAATGTGTTAGGATAATTATAATATCATTTTCTACCTTTAATTACTCAATTTACTTTTAACCGTGCTAAATAAAATTGAAAATTAACTATTCACAAAAAAATATTTTCATCATATTAAAACTCATTTTATTTACTGATGTAAACTGTGTCTCTTAGATTTCTGAAATTAATTTCACAGAAAAGGTAAAATTACATATTATTAAAATTTGAAAATGTGCCTAGAAGGTGGGTAAAAGACGTTAAAAAGTTCAATAAAATATTACACATCTAATTTTATTATAAATGACTCTAATTAATTAAATTGAAATTATATTTGTATTTTTTATCTATTTGGACTTAAAATAAATTTAAAAAATATTTATTTTAATAAAATGTAGTTTTTAAACAATAATGCATGTGTTTTTAACTATTCATCAGAAATTGAATGTTTTCAAAAAAAATACAAAAAATCACCCATAGCTAATTTTGATATTACAAATTCACAAATGGTATCTATTTGAAAAAATTAAAAACATAGAAGTTGTATTAATTAGTTTATAAAATAGTCCCATTGTCAGAACCAGAAAGTGGGTTTTTGAAGAGTAAAAACTGTCAAAATATTGATATGTGTTTATGTGCAATTTAAATGTAAAATTACTTCCAATGACCAAAATTGGATTAAATGATAAAAATAATATCTAATTAAACTTTAAAACCATTAAAATGTATAATTAAACACTCTAAACTATTTTTATTAAAAAAAATAATTAATTTAAATTTAGTAGTTTTTTACTATTCATAAAAATATGAAAGTTATCAGAAAAGCACCGAAAATTTATCCAACCAAAATTTTTATGTCCAGAATCAAAAGAAGAAGATTATTTAGTAAAATTGAATATATAAAAGTGTCAAATATTGGATTTAAAAAGGGTTCCTCATTAAAAGGTGCTAAATTTGCATATTTTAAAAAATACTTCTTTTATCGAAAAAATTGAATTTGTTATAATATTATGTCTATGAAACACATAATAATATATGTTAAAATTACATGGGGTATATAAAATTCAAAATGTAGTTACTACTATTCATAACCATCTTTTGAATGGCTAGTTTGGTAAGTCTTGGTATGCTTGAACTCAGTGTTGCGTGTAGCGCAAGCTATTGAATTACTTTAATGAAAAGAACTTACTATGGAATCTTGGTGAAATATATAGAATAAATATTGGTAGATATTATTGAAAAACATTTCTAGTAATCAATGATTGTGGTACCATGAGCCACTAAATTCAAACACAATGCACAAAACAAGTCCTATAGAATTTGGTTTCTCTGGTCCATCTCACCATCCATTTTCGGATGGTATCCATGCTAATACTTCCATGTGAACCCAATGCCTTATAAATTCCTTCTATTAACTAAGATGTAAAATGTGAATCCCTATCAGAGATGATTGTAGATGGAACACCTTTCAGCTTCACGATCTCATGAACATACAACCCTCTAAATTCTCTCAAACTAATTGAATCCTTAATCCAGATGAAATGAGCATTTTTTGTTTCATGGTCAATATCCATATACATAGCATTAAAATATTAGTGTGTTTGGAGTAAACCGAAAACGAAATCCATGGATAAATCATCCCACTTTCAGGTAGGAATGGGGAGGGGATGTAATAGACTAGATAGCTCCTAGTTTTTAGATTTAATTTTCTAATAGGTATAATATCGTGATACAAATTCAGCTATATCTCACCATATACCTAGCCACGATAACAAGTGAAAAATACAATAAAACATATTATTGGAACTAGAATGGAATACCAATTACGGTTGATGGTACTCCAATATCAAAACCTTCCTTGGGTACAAAAACACAAAAAATAGTCCTTGAAGTAGAAAACACCCTCCGTTGATAATAAATATTTATTAGACTCCTCCCCACCAGTTAGGAACATGATAGAATGATGGAATAACTCATATTTTTTCTACTAATTCCAAATTAGCTTAAATAGACCAGGATTTAGATTCATTATAGACAAACACTTACCAATTCTATGCTCTTTGTATTCTAGGCGCATTTAATAAAAATCCCCATCAATGCCCACACATCGCTCGATTCCTTCAAATATTGTGATGGTATTTTATTTTTTAATTCATTAGAAACCACATTTCTTTTACCTATGGTGTAAAGGAAGTTGAAATCAAAACCATGAAGGAACTCAATCCATCACAGCTACCTCATGATCAAATCCTTCTAAGATAAAATGTAACCCATTGTTTTTTGGTACAAATATAACATGAAATTTTCCGCAAAAGATAGTGACACTTTGTTTTCAAAGAAAAAAATCATTGATACCAGCTTGAGGTGGTGGGTTTTGTAATTCATCTTCTTTAGTCGGAGTTGGAGAGATCTACGTGCTACCACATGGTCACCCTACATCAGCACACACCCTATACATGTATCTAAAGCATCATAACAAACCATGTACCCCTTTGAGCCTTGAGTAAAATTAAAATGGGGGAAGTGGTCAATTGTTTCTTGAGATATTTAAATTATTCCTATAATTTTGGATTCCAGAAAAAAGAGATTCTATTCCTAGTAAGTTCCATAATCTTTGAGGGACGTTAAGAGAAATTTCTGAAAAATTACATGAAGTAACCTTCCATGACATAGAAAATTATACTCCAAAAATGTTCTACTGCTTCTCAAATTATATCATTTCCTTTATATTCTATATTATAACTGAAACCCCATTATTTGAGATCACATGAACTATAAAATTTACTTCACAAATCCAAAAATATTTCTTGGAGTGCTTAAAATAAAGATGACGATACTGAAACATGCCCAAAAATAATCCTCAAGTGATGGCCATGTTCCCCTATCTTCTTGGAGTAGAATAGGATGTCATAAAAAATAACACGATAATGTAATTGAGGTATCTATGGAATGCACAACTAATTTCCATGAAAAACGAAATTAAAAATTCTAATTAGAGTGGTAAAACCAAATACTAAAAATGATCATAACTACTTCAAAAAGATGTTTTGGGAACATATGATTCTTTTAATCTAATCGGGTGATACCCAGAATGAAGGTTGATCTTGGAGGACTACATTTCCGCTTTCTATGGCCAAAGAAATAATCAATACGTGGAAATGGGTATTTATTCCTGATAGTGACGTTGTTCATATTTCAATAGATGATACATAACTGAAGAGATCCATCATCCAATATAGAAAAATGCACCATAGAAGCCCATGGTGAGACACTCTGGTAAATGAACCCTTTGGATCCCAAATCAACTTGTTGGATCTTTAATTCCCTCATCTTTTTAGATGCCATAAAATACAAGGGAAGTGATATCAATTATGTTCTCGATGCTAAATCAGTGATTAAATACACCCATCATCGTACACTACTACAACTTGGCATTTTATCAGCACTAAAAACTGGCATTAATAGCACTAGAAAAGCGCTGTTAATGCCGGCATAGATAAAGGGGGGTCTCCTTTATCATTTCTCCGAAAAGCGCTGATAATAGGGACATTTATCAGCACTCTTTTAGCGCTGTTAAATGTATCCTTTATCAGCGCTAATAAAGGCACCTTCTCTATTACCTTCACATACAGCACCTGCACACCTGCACAACTGAACAAACCAGCATACCTGCAAAAAACATCACCTACAAACCTGCACAAAATAGCACCCACACACAGTATTTTGACAAAAAATGCTATATACATTTACTTAAGTTCATGAATACAAAAAAACATTGATATATATATTTCAAACAATATTTTACATGGTTACAATTACAGTTATCGAACAATAGTTATATACATTGATGTTTCATCCTTTGATATCTGTGATCCGCTCTCAAAAATTGTCGTCCACGGTATTTGTCTCCGAACAAAGCATCTGAACTCAAGGAAAGAAATTCACCTATATAAGAAAACAAATATTATGTTAGTAATAAAATAATGAAATAAATTAAAACATTAATATGAAAGAATACATTAATATGGAAATGTGAAACTAAAATATGAAAAATATAAACTCAAATGTTTTCATTCTGATAAAAATGAAAGTGAATAATGTAAAATCAATATGTTTTTGGATGATTTATCTCATTTAATAAAATTAGATTCTTTATCTAATGAAAAGATTTACCAGTCACACCATACATCAGATTAAGGCGGGGTTCATTAGTAAATGTCACAAATGACTCATGGATCATTTTACTAAAGTATCAAAACAATCGGAACACATTTTATCGGTTTTCCATATGTTTCTTGTGTGGGTTTCTAAAGTTTATGTCAATTTGAAACATATATAAGACACTTTTATCCATACTGGTCACACCATGCGTCAGATTGAGATGCAGTTGATTCTTAAATGTCACAAATGATTCATGGATCGTTTTCCTAAAGTATCAAAACAATATGAATGTTTTTGCTCGGTTATTCGTCTGTTACATGTGTTGTTTTCTAAAGTCAATGTCAATTTGAAACTGATATCAGACACTTTTAGCCATACCGGTCACACCGTGCGTCTGATTGAGGTGAGGTCAATTCGTACACATCAAAAATTACTCATGGATCGTTTTCCTAAAGTATCAAAACAATCCGAATGAATTTTCTTGATTGTCCATATGTTACTTGTGCTGTTTTCTAATGTTTATGTCAATTTGAAACTGATATCAGATACTTTTAACCATACTGGTCACACCATGCGTCGGATTGAGGTACGGTAAATTTTTAAACATCAAAAATGACTCATGTATCATTTTCATAAAATATCAAAACCATACGAACGAATTTTCTTAGTATTACATATGTAAGTAGTGTTGTTTTCTAAAGTTTATGTCAATTTGAAACTGATATCAAACACTTTTATCCATATCGGTCACACCATGTGTCGGATTGAGGTGAAGTCAATTCGTACACATCAGAAATGAATCATGGATCATTTTCCTAAAGTATAAAAACAATCCGAACACGTTTTATAGGTTTTTCATATGTCAGTAGTGTTGTTTTCAGAAGTTTATGTCAACTTCAAACTGATATCAGACACTTTTAGCCATACCGGTCACACCGTGCGTCGGATTGAGGTGTGGTCGATTTTTACACATCAAAAATAACTCATGGATCATTTTAATAAAGTATAAAAACAATATGAACATGTTTTCTTGGTATTTGATATGTCAGTAGTGTTGTTTTCTGAAGTTAATGCCAATTTGAAACTGATATCAAACACTTTTAGCCATAACGGTCACATCGTGCGTCAGATTAAGGTGAGGTCGATTCATACACGTCACAAATGACTCATGAATCATTTTAATAAAATATAAAAACAATATGAATGAATTTTATTGGTATTATTTATGTCAGTAGTGTTGTTTTCTAAAGTTAATGTCAACTTAAAACTGATATTAGACACTTTTAGCCATACTGGTCACACCGTGCATCGGATTGAGGTGTGGTCAATTTTTAAACATCAAAAATGACTCATGGATTGTTTTTGCTAAAGTATAAAAACAATCCCAACACATTTTATTAGTTTTCCATATGTCAGTAGTGTTGGTTTCTAAAGATTATGTCAAATGTCAAACTGATATTAGACAATTTTAGGCATACCGATCACAACGTGCGTCGGATTGAGGTGAAATTGATTCTTACGCATTAAAAATGCATCATGGATTATTTTCCTAAAGTATCAAAATGATCAGAATTATTTTTATCTGTATTACGTATCTTAGTTTTGTTGTTTTATAAAGTTTATATCAATTTCAAACTGATATCAGACACTTTTAGCCATACCGATCACACCGTGTGTCAGATTGAGGTGAGGGGAATTTGCACACATTAAAAATGACTGATAGATTGTTTTCCTAAAATATCAAAACAAACCGAACATGTTTTCTTGGTATCCAGTATGTCAATAGTTTTGTTTTCTAAAGTTATTATCAATTTGAAAATGATATCAGACACTTTTAACCATACCAGTCACACCGTGCCTCAGATTGAGGTTCGGTCAATTTTTACATGTCAAAAATGACTTATGAATATTTTTACTAAAGTATATAAACAATTTGAATGTGTTTTCTCAATTTTCCATATGTCGGTAGTGTTGTTTTCTAAAGTTTATGTCAATTTCAAACTGATATCAGACACTTTTAGCCATACCGGCCACACCGTGCGTCAGATTGAGGTGTCGTCGATTCTTACCCATCAAAAATAACTGATGGATTATTTTCCTAAAGTATAAAAACAATTTGATTGATGTTTCTTAGTATTCCATATGTCATTATTGTTTTTTTCTAAAGTTTATGTCAATTTAAAACTAATATTAGACACTTTTATCCATACCAGTCACACTATGTGTCAGATTGAGGTGCTGTTGATTTTTACATGTCAAAAATGACTCATGAATCGTTTTCCTAAAGTTTCAAAACAATCTGAACGTGTTTTCTTGGTTTTCTGTATGTTACTTGTGTTGTTTTCTAAAATTTATGACAATTTGAAACTGATATCAAACACTTTTATCCATACCGATCACACCGTGCATTGGTTTGAGGTGTGGTTAATTCTTAAAAGTCACAAATGTCTCATGGATCATTATCCTAAATTATCAAAAACAATTCGAAGGCGTTTTCTTGGTTTTCTGTATGTTACTTGTGTTGTTTTCTAAAGATTATGGCAATTTGAAACTGATATCAGACACTTTTAGCCATACCGGCCACACTGTGCATTGGATTTAGGTTCGGTCAATTTTTACTTGTCAAAAATGACTCATGGATCGTTTTCCTAAAGTATCAAAATAATCTGAATGCGTTTTCTCAGTTTTCGATATGTTATTTGTGTTGTTTTCTAAAGTTAATGTCAATTTGAAACTTATATCAGTCACTTTTAGCCATACCAGTCAAACCGTATGTCAGATTGAGATGTGGCGATTCATACACATCAAAAAATGACTCATGGATCATTTAACTAAATTATAAAAATAATCCGAAGGAGTTTTCTTGGTATTTCGTATGTTAGTAGTGTTGTTTTCTAATGTTAATGTCAATTTGAAACTGATATCAGACACTTTTAGCCATACCAGTCACACCATGTGTCGGATTGAGGTGCGGTCAATTCTTACTCGTCACAAATGACTCATGGATCATTTTTCTAAAATATCAAAACAATCTGAATGCGTTTTCTCGGTTTTCTATATGTTACTTGTGTTGTTTTCTAATGTTAATGTCAATTTGGAACTAATATCAGACACTTTTAGCCATACCAGTCTCACCATGCGTCATATTGAGATGATATTGATTCATACCCATCACAAATGACTCATGGATCATTTGCCAAATGTCTCAAAACAATATGAATGCATCTACTTAGTATTCTGTATGTCAGTAGTTCATAAGTGTCTCTCATTAAGTTATTCTTTACTAGAAACTCAAATCATTTCTAAAACCATTCTTCATAATCTAAGGATATGAAATATAATAAAGGGTGATCATAGATGCTCAATAATTGTAAACAAGGGATATATCAATGATCATATAAAGATAACATAAGTAGTAGGAATTCACCTTCATTGTCCTATTTTTTTACATTCTTCCATCAGGTATGCTGCCCATTCGTTTCTAAACACATCTATATCATCTTCTGAATATGAGTTTTTGTGACAGTAATAATAGTATTGAAAAAATATAAATACATAAAGTATTAAAAATTATTTTATATTAAGTAGTAAATATTTTAAAAAATACCTCTTCTGGGATGCTAGTTTGTTCATGAAATATGATCTCTTTCCTAAATTTACAAACATAATAATCGCAGTCCCTATCGTTTGTTTGTTTCAGACACTTCATAAACATCATGAAAAATAATTAATCTGTTTTGATATGTATTTGGATAGTGAAATATAATTATATATACCCTGATACTTCTCTATTTGTAGATCTTGTGCACCTTTTCATCATTAGGCCCTGGAATCATTCCAGCCCTTAGACGATATTCATACACCTCCCTATCATAAGAGAATCCTCAATAAAAGATAATATAATTTATATAACTATATATTTAGTTCAAAAATGGCTGATCTAGTTTATTACAAATTGTCAATCTCCATCATGTGTGGTCGGTTAGTTGGATATCCATGCAGTGAATCCATAAAATAAATCATTAGAGCATCCAAATTGACTGCAACAAGCATCCAATGATGCCTAAAAACAAAAAAAAGTAATATGTACTAATAGAAATGAAAATATACTTGATATAATTAAAATTTAGAGTTTTACCCCTCCAATGTTGGTATTAAAAAGAGTCTGTTAGTCGTAATTCTTTAGTGAAACGTTTTGAGCAGGCTTGACATTAATTCAGCCTGAACAACGGAATCTATTTCTTCTCATTCTGTAGAAATGGTGTGAAAAATAATGAGTCCATATTTGTATTCATGGGAAATTCCCTTCAATTGTTTTTCATATATACACCTGTGAAAAATTTGAAATGTATTTAGACATAATTATCATATTATATCAGCGTCTGTAAAATCAAATCATGAAAACATACCTCATGTATACATTTATAACTGAGGCTCCTAGCCAGTCATATGTGATGATTTCAGCTACAATGTCAGCACTAAAAAAATCTAATGTTTTCACTCTATACATATCTTTTTCACAAAAAATTGTGTGACTCTTGCCGCCTTTCATTTTCGTATCCACATGAGCTTTCAATGATATTAATTGTGGATATAGAACGGGTGGGGTGAAGGTGCTCTCAGTAGATCATTTTGATCGGTTGGTTGATCCTTTTGAGACACTCTTTCTTTTTAGATCCTCCATTTTTTACTTCTGTAATAACATTCATCGGTTGAGCCCTTTTCTAATTTAATGTTAAATGTTCTACTTGAAAAAGGAATTGGAAACGAATACCTCATGGTCAACATGTTTTTTTACAAGATTCGACATCCATGCAATGGATATTCAAACTACTTTTTCCACTGTATGAATATCTTCATCATCATTTGGCACGGGTATATCGGCACTCGGCTCATGAGCTACGTCAATCGACACTTTGACATGACCAGTTGGAAGTGGTCTAGATTGTAGCGTGTCATTTTGTAAATTTAACATCGTAGCCCTCGCTACAAGGCGATGAGTGGGAGTTGACAGATATAAATCACTGTAATTTTCACCCTGTAGAATATCATTACAAGAAAGATATCAGTGTCTATGTGATTCACATTTAATATAAACTAATATTAGAACATTGATTACCTCGGTTAATTTAGGTCATTGAGGGGAATGGATCACCTCAAAGCTGGTGGGGGTGGGGCGATCTTCTCACGCGGGTTATTCTTGAGTTATTTTTCCTCTTCGCCTCTCCCCATCAAAGTTTCTATCGACCCTCCCGGACATTCAATTCTATATTCAAGGGTAGTAACTATGTCTCTCATCATTTTCATTTAATTAGTTTGTCCATCCTCTTGTTTTTTTTTCTGAAAATACTTCAGGGGTGTCACCCCAAAACCCACACCTCTGATGCGGAAATACTGTTCTAGCTGGTTCAGGGTCGCTGAATGTTTGTCCACATCTGGTGCGGGTGTTATTGATTCCTTTGACTATGTCAAATAGAAAATATGGGAAAATAAGTAATCATCGTTATGTAATAGTGATTTAATGAAAAACAAATTTATATTATGTCATACTTACAAATGTTCCCCATAATTTTTGGTTGTTTTCATCTACCAGTTTCTCCTCTTTATTAACACGAGCCTCCTTCCATAACACATGGTGTGGGATGGGAGTGGTTTGGGATTTTGATTCATCAATATGAATATAAATAGATAAATGTGGTTAAAATGTTTTTTTATTTCACATAAAAGTATTACAACAATTTTAAAATACGTACCAATTGTTTTTCAATTGAAGCGTACCCCAGCCTTGCTTTACGGTAGGGGTACGCTGGTTTTGCTGCCCGTTCATTATTTTCAGCACATAGTTTATATTTCATGAATAAAAAACTATCAATAAAAGTGATGAATACATGAAATGTTAAAAAACGTGTAACCAAACATAATGTACCTGAAAAGTCTTCTCCACACAATGGTTAGAAAATACATCCCACGCTCCTTGGGATATCAAGTGTGCATAAAGAGGAGGTGGGTGTGGCTTGATTTTCCCTTCAGCATCTTTCAGATGATGTTCTGTTAAAATGGTGTGAATTCCTTTATGAACCCTTCCTTCCTGTCTTAATACATATTCTTTGTGCGAGACATATACTATAAATGCACTCTGCAAGAGATGATTAAGAGTTAGTCAATATATCAGTATTTTATTTTAATAAATTAAATAAATGATATCATAATGTAACTGTAATCTCTTCCCACATTAATGTTTTTAACCTTCTGACAACATGGTGCAGTGACTCTACATCAATCGACATGTGTTGCCGAGTGATGATTCCAATGTAGTTAATAAACATGGATTTTTTTGGGGTTTACATACTGACCTCTCTTATTCCATCCCACCTCATATTTGATGTCTTTTTCTTTTTCCTTAATGATTTTTGCTAAAACTGTCAAACTACGACGCACCTATTTTTTTGTGTGGTGCCGTGGTTTTATTGCATACCATTTCATCAGTTTCTGCATCATCATTATGTTACTCTGAAGTGCTAGCATCGGCATTGGGGCCAGTAGCAACAGGTTGAGAAACCTGTTGTACCTCAGTAGTGGGAATAGCTGCAATAGGTTGAGATACCTGTTGTACCTTAGCAGTGGGACTAGCTGCAACATGTTGAGAGACCTGTTGTGTCTCGGGATTGGGTGCATCAGTAGGTTCAGAAGTCATTATCTGCATAAGTGGTTTAACATTTAATTTAGATCACATAAAAGAATCAGCGAACAGATAATAACATAATGTAACACAATCTATATTACAATAAAAAAAATACCTAATTGTTGAACTCACTTTTTTTAAAGGATAAAGGGATTGGACCCCTATATCCACTATCCATATCCCTTCATTGTGGTGTCCTCTGACATACAAAACGTCGTCTAAATTGGGACAAGTGCAAAATGATTGCAAAGTCCCAATGAAAGGATCATCCTCCGTTAAATTTTCATCTGACCCTTCAGCTGTTTTGGTCGATAACAGAACAATTGACCAATTGTAGTTTGCAGGATCTGGAATGTAAATTAATTTCACTGCCTATGATTCCATTATAAACAGTTCATCTTTCTACCCTTCCTTACTGTAATCAACTTTCACGAATCCCAATTCATATATTTTAACAACACTCCTATTATCAACCTACTTTCATTGAAAAATAGGAACATGGAATTTTGTATAATCCAACACCCATATTTGTTTGATGATGACAAAGTATGACATATTCACATAAATTGGATATCTGTCCTTAGCACCAGAAACCTGAATCACTTCAGACACAAGTGTAAGCCCACTATTCTTCATGGTACTGTCTACATCATGTTTGTTAGCATAAAATGTATAACCATTAACTATATAATCATTGTAAGATAATACATACACACTTGGTCCCCCGGCTATCCATCGAAGTCATTCTAAAATGGACTCTATATTTTCATCTGACTTCTTAAAAATATGGTCCTGAAACCATCCTATAATCTGTCGATTATGTGTATCTGATATCAATTTTTCAGCCCTAGATGGATTCAAATGCCTATGATTTTCATTGTGGATTTCCACATATATGTCAAAGTCGAAACTGTTATGTAAGACATAAAGGTGGGCTTGCTCCTGATCTGTAATATTGATTGTGACAACCTGTATTCTAGAAATTCATTCACCCTCCAGCCACAATGTGTGACGAGATTTTGGTAGGCCATTACTTTCCACACCAGCAAGGTATTCGGTACATAATTCAATGGCTTCCTCAACAATATATCGCTCTGCATTACATCTCTCTGGCTGGCTTTGATTATTGACATACCCTTTCTAAATCTTTATATACCATTCAATGGGGTACATCCATCTTTAATGTACAGGACCACATAGTTGAATCTCTCTCACCAAGTGGACCATCAAATGAACCATCATATCAAAAAATGAAGGTGGTAAAAACATTTCTAATTCACAAAATATGACAACAATTTATCTTTCCAAAGTTGGAAATTTCACCGAGTCTAGAACTTTGCTGCATATTGCTTTGAAGAAGAAACACAGTTTTGTTAATTATGGCATTCATTCTTGGGAAAAATTCAACATAAAGCAATATGAATGAGATGTTTTATCAAAACATGGAAGTCATGTGATTTCAGACCTTTTACCTTCAAGTCTCTCATTGAAAAGAGGTTCCTGATATTTGAAGAATACCCCTCTAGAATCGTTACATCATTCAAGAATTTTCAAAACTGATATCTCTCCTTCCTAGAAATAGTGTAAGCAGTAGGAAGAAGAAAAGTTCATTTTTCACCCTTCACTGGTGCCCACTCTTCTCTTATTCCCTTCTCAATCATGTCCAACCAAGCCTTAATTCCATCTTTATTTTGGGCAGATGTATTTAGCAACGTGCCAATGACACTATCAAATACATTTTTTATACATGAAAAACATAAAGAAAATTTATGACATACAGACAATTCCAGTATTGTAATTAAAAAAACTGATCTCTTTTTCCAACTGATTTTTGTAAGGTTTTTCAAAGCCATTTTACCAAAAGTAGTGTCCATATTTTTAACTTTCTCAAAAAATTGTTCTCCTGTAAGTGGAGATGGTGTTTTAAGTTCTTATGAACTTACATCGAATGATTTCGTCCTAGAATGGCACTTATGTTGTGGGGGTAGAAATCTACAATGTCTTAGGAACACAGTTTTCGATGAATGTTTCAACCTAATTGATTGTGTACCTTGTTCAAAAATGGGACACACTTGAGTTCCTTTAATGATATATCCTGAGAAATTTTTATAAGTAGGGAAGTCATTTATTGTCCCATACAACATTGCTCTCAAAGTGAAATCTTCCTTTCTATAAGCATCATACAATGTAACACCTGAATCCCACAATAATTTCAAATCATCGATCAATGGAGATAAATAAACATCAATATCATTACCCAGTTGTTTTAGTACTAAAATTATCATAGATAACATGATGTATTTTTGTTTCATGCACAACCATAGTGGTAAGTTATAATTTACCAACATATCTGGCCATGTACTGTGACTGTTGTTTTGAAAACCAGAAGGATTCACTCCATCTATAGATAATGAAAGATGAAGGTTTCTCGATTCATTTCCAAATTCGTATCCCATATTTAATTCTTGTTTCTTCATGCCATGTTAATTTTATTTCAGTCTCCTCACTTCCATATAGGAGCTTAAACCTTGGAATAATTGGAAAGTACCATAAAACTTTAGTAGGACTTGATTCATCTTTCTTGTATCCAGAAGCACCACACTTTGGGCATTCTTTAAGTGATTTATGGGCCTTGAGAAATAGTATATAGTCATTTGGGTAGGCGTGTATTCTTTCAGATATCATACTCATTGAGTGTATCATTCATTTGGGAACGTATGTTCGGCTCAGGAGCACATTATCTTCTTGGAGCATGTCATTCAGGAGAGCAAATAGTTTCATAAAACTGGAGTCACTCCACTAGTTATCTACTTTCAAATTATACAGCTTCAGTATGGCTGACAATGCTGTATATTTTGTGCAACCAGCATACAATGGCGTCTTTGCAGAACTTTTTAACTTATCTATAAATTTTGGGAAATCACAATGTTCATCTTTGACGGTCCTTGTCATTTCCTCTATACGATCATTATCATCATTCACATATATAATCACATCCTTGATACAGTCATACTTATTGTTCATGATTGTAATCATATCAGACAATCCATAAAATTCAGTGTTATCCTAGGCATTACTTACATTCGTTGTTTCCCTGTGTTTATTTCAACATGTATAACTCTGATCTATTCCATGATAGATCAAGTGTTCTTCCAACTCCCCCAGACTAATTTGTTTTGAATACCAACAGCTTAAACGCAGAAAAAGGATTTGAGAAGGGTCATATGCATGATCTTTTTCCAACTTGATAAACTCTTTCACGATTTCTTCATACTCTTTTGTCAACTGATTGGCATTCATCCATTCTTTATTTATATTTATCCTATTTGAAATCCATAGGATGGGTATATAGGTAAAAGGATAAGGAATATGAGTATAATTTAGATAAAAAACTAGATACTTAAAAAATGGTGGGGGGCATGCTCATTAATAGAAAATCTTGGGTGGTTCTTGGGATTTATCTATTCTTATCGTCTCTTCGATCCCCCCTAACGAGGGGTGGTTCTTGGGAGTTTTTCATAGTGAGTTAGTGAGTTATTCCATCATAATTACTCCATTAATATTATACTTTATTTCCCTATGATTTGGGATGATTTTAACTAGTATTTGTGTGATGATTTCACTATATCATCTTCAAATCAATTAAGAGGATGTAGATTTTTTTTGTATTGGCTAGAGGTTATCCTCGTATGATGAACACACCATGTTTTGTGTGGTTTAAGTGGTTTTCTGTTTCCCAATGAGTTTTTAAAAGATTATTCCAAATTATATTAAGGTGAGTAATTAATTATAAGTTTCTATAATTAAATATTTGGGAATTGTGCCTTGAGATTGGGTCTCAATCATTGGTACATGATTAGATAAGGCATGTACCGTCTTGGTTGAGGATGAGTTGATCTTGGTGAGGGGGTTAGTTTATTTTTTATGTTAGGTGGACCCTATAATACAAAACCATGTTCCAATTTATACATGATTGTGCATTCATGCATGAGTATATCTATTCCAGTGAAAGGGATATAAATCAAGAGCAACCAAGGTAAATAAATAGGGTGTTTTTGATCCACCAAGATATAGAGTGAGGGTTCTATTGAATGCTTGTGATTTTCTGATCATCTAGAGATTATGTCTCCATGGAGTAGCTGTGTTTATGAGAGGATCAGGTTTGGTATGAGATTTTTATAGCCTAGTTAGGTTTTTATGGATATTTGAGTAGGTATTAGCGTCTTAGGCTTAAAGAAGATGGATCATATAGTTTTATAACTCACTTATGATGAGTAACACCCTTTAAACATATAATAGAGTCATGGTGTGTGTGATGTGTAGGATATTACATATAGGGATTGGTGAAGTGTGATATAAAGGATTTCCTCCTTATAATTGGATTAAGATATCTCTAAGGGAGATATGATATGGTACCTAAGTGAGGGTCATGATAATAGTATGGATGAATTTGCATAGGGTATCCAAGGCTCTTAGTGTGAGTTTCTTAGGATGGTTATTATTTAGTTTTAATGAGTTGTAATGTTGGAATTAGAAGATAATATATACTAGACTATCAAGGCCTAGATCAAGTCTAGCTTCTGAGTTGTGACATTACCATGTAGAGATGAGTGTGTGTTGGTATCAATGAGTAGAGATGGGTTAGGTTTGTAGAACACAGTATATTACCTTATAGGTGGAATTAGAATTTTGATAGGTTGGGAATAATTTTCTTGTACAACCAAGATGGTTTTAAGGAGATTATTATGAAAGGCTAAATGCATGGCGACTTTTAGCATTTATGGTCAGACCGACTAAGATATTGGGACTTCATATGAATTTCACATAGTTGAGGTATGATCATCCATGGGGCCCACCTATTGATGATGTGGTTTAGCTAGTATGGGACATTGGCTATCTAGATACCCTCATTAGATTACTATTTATATGTTTTGTGGCATGAGACAAAATGTATGACCTTTATTTAACTGATAAGGTGTTGGTAGGACCCTACAATGAGTAAGAAGGAATTGGTTAAAGGGGATAGGTGTGTGACTTCCATGGGATCCACCTATTGATGGTGCATTTTGACATGTGATAGAGGTAGGATATTGTGATTCCCTCCTTAGATCATTTTTTGTATGATAATATGATGTGAGTATAGAAATGGGGATCACTTAGTATTGGTTTGGAGTAGTTATGTGAGAGGTTATCTATAGAGATTCCCTCCTCAATTGTTTTATGTCATGTGATGGTGAGACCCACCGTAAGTGTGGAGAGATAATCAAGATCAAACATGTAACCAACCACTTATACATGTGTCACACACACAAGAATCACACAAAATAACCACACCAAATCATAATTAATCTCAATATTTACAATAAATGAAAACATAATTAATTCATTGAAATTTGATTTTACTCACCTTAAGGAGGACGACCCGGTGGCAGAGGAGGAGGAGGCATCGACAGCGGAGGCAATGGAGGCAGCGCTGAGGTAGTGCTGAGGTAGCATGGAGGCAGCACAGAGGCAGCGTGGAGGCAGTGCAGAGGCAGCCAGAGGCAGCTCGGAGGCAGCGAAAGGCAGCGGAGGTAGCAAAGTAGGAGGAGGAGGAGGAGGAGGAGGAGGCACCGATGGAGGAGGAGGAGGAGTTGGAGGTCACGGTGGAGAGGAGAAGGAGGAGCTGCGGTGGAGAGGAGGCAGTGGAGTAGGCGGAGGAGGAGGAGGAGGAGGAGGAGGAGGAGGCGCCAATGGAGGAGGATGAGGAGGAGGTCATGATGGAGGAGGAGGAGGAGGAGGAGCAGCGGAGGAGAAGAGGCCACGACACAGGATGAGGAGGAGGAGCCGTGGTGGAGGAGGAGGAGGAGAAGTAGGAGCTGGAGGCGGAGGAGGAGGCAAAGGCCGTGGAGGAGGAGTTGGAGAAGGAGGCGGCGGCCGCGGTGGAGAGGAGTCAGCAGCGTAGGGTGTAGGGCTTCCGCGAAAGCTTGATAGGGTGCGGGGAGGAGGAGGAGGACCCGATGGATTTTGTAAATCCCCCGTGGACCTTTATCAGCACTAGTAAAATCGCTGATAAAGGGGTTCGTTATCATTACTAAAATGAAAATCACTGATAAATACCCCCTTTCTCAGTTCTTTTGTAGCACTGATAGAGACATAGTTTATCAGTTCTAATAAAAGAGCAGATAAATGTATAAATTTTATAATTTCTTTATATTATTATATATTTATTTAAAATGATATTTGTGATAAATATATATATTTATCTTTATATATTAATAATTATAACTCTCAATAAATATAACTCTATTTATACTTATAAAATTATTTGAAAGGTATATTTATATATATATCATTGAAAATATAATAAAATATATATTTATTTTTTAAAGATAATTTAATTTTAATTATAATTGTACATTTTTTATAATCTATATATAATATGGGTAACATAATGAATTATAAATCAATAACACATCAACTTGATATGTAATTATAATCTATAAATGAACATTATTCATGAACATGTATATATATATATGCATGTATATATTCATTGACCCCTAATTCATTGGAAAACACACATATATTCAATAATTTTAATTATACATATATATTAAAACATATTATATATTTATAAATAAAACAAATACATTAAATATAAACAAATATAATAAATATTTATATTAAATATAATGATTTAATAAATCTAATAAATATAATGTATTAATAAGTCTAATAAATCTTATAAATCTAATAAATATATTTATTATTAATCTTATACATATTTAATTATATATATATATATATATATTTAGTTACAACATGTATTTTTTATTTTATGTATATAACAAATATTAGCAGTTCTAATATAAGAACTTCTAAATTTAACCTTTATCAGTGCTAAGAAAAGGGATGATAAAGGGATATTTAAAGCGCTGATAAATGAACCCTTTATCATCACTAAAAAAAGAGCCGATAAAGGGTCCACCTTTATCAGCACTTGTTTTAGCGCTGATAAAGGGTGCAGTTATCAGCACTTTTTTTTAGCGCTGATAAAGTCCAACCCCTTTATCAGTGCTTTTCCGTTAGTGCTGATAAAGGCCGGCACTTGCCTTGCCCAGTTTTGTGGTAGTGGTAGTGGTTGGATTGAGAAATAATTTGGAAACATATCAATAAATTCATCCACAAATGGGAGGCAACTCATTCTCATAACCCTTCTCATCACCCTTCAATATGTGTGAAAGTACATTATAAGAAATCCTCTATAACATAGGAAATGACAGCCCAAATTGACCTATCCAAGGATTCTATTCACCTAGAATAACTTGAGTGCTCCCATTTGGCGATGTGAACATCACCTGATGATAATATAAATCAATATGATCCTTCTAAAACATCATCCAATCCATTCCTAGGAACATATTAATGGGGTCCAATTTGGGGATAAGTAAATCCCATTTAATTTCAACCTTGGATAGAGTGATAACACATGATATGAATATAAATCCTTGATCCTTCATTTTTCCAAGAGGGTTAACCAATTCCCTGGAATATGGCATTATATCAGTAAGAAGATTCAATAGATCCACAAAGCGAGAAGCAATGAAGTAATTAGAAGTTCCTATATCGAACAAAGAAACTATTATAGATGGGGTAATAAAAATAGTACCTCAAACTATTGTTGTCCCTATATTTATCTTTACTGGTTCATGATCCATAATATGTATTTACTTCACCTCAGTTTGTAAATATGGTTGACTATTAACATGAAACTCTACCTTAAGTTGATTTTCCTTGAGGAGGATCCAACCTTTCCATTATACCTACCAGATTGAGAATACATAGCCCATGACATGACAGAATGATATACTGATTCCTAGGGTGATGTGGAGCCTAGAAAGCTATGTGATAGTGGAAACATTATATAGAATCATTGAATGTTTCCTAGGTTTCAACTTGAATTAAAGAGTTTTGGTGGAAAAATTGTTGACCACATGTTCTCTGACCACCCACGTTGATGGAAAATGACAAATCCACCAACCGAAGATACTAACAAAGGTAGTATAGATGGGTATCTAGAGATAACACCACTCTTAATTCTCATCTCCTCACACTTCCTCTCCATTTATGACATTTCATTTTTATCTTGGACCAAAACTAGAAGTGTATTATAGGAACATGACTTACTTTCCTATTTAATCTCATCGATCAAGGATTGATCAACCACATCAACATACGAATTCAATTTAAACATGATGAACTAGGATCAAATGTTTAGACACAAACCCAACTCAAACCATTGGTATTTAAAATGTTAATTAGAGACTACCTTTGGAGTGAAATAGACTAACTATTTGAAACGTTTAACATATTTCACCACCCAAGGTCCTCCCTATTAAAGGACAAGAAACTCATCGGTCTAGGAAACAAATAATGTCTAAGGAAATAATTGATCACTAAAAATAAACTTTAAATCCATCATGATATTCTTCTAATGCATCCTATATTGGTCTAATAACTCTCCCACTAGTGAATGGGATTTTCAAACATAAAAATACTATAATTTAACATGAATTCCTTAGGAGGCCTAAGGAACCCAAAAATCCTCTCATCCTTTATAACCCAATATTCTACTTCATGGGGATCTGAGATTACTCGCTAGGAACAGGGTTTATTCCTGAGGAACTACTATTACCTATCCCTTAAAAGACTCTATGAATTTTCCTTAACTTCTTCTAGACCAGAGGCTACCACCTGGCCCAATGCTAAAATAACACGAACTAATGCCTCAACTAATCTTTGAACAACTGGTGAGGGAGTTCTTTCTCTGGCCTCTTCCCATGGCTTCTTGGGATGTCTCCTCAGAGGAATGAAGCTAAAGAAACCAACAAACACAAATAAAACCATCAATATATCAACCCATAATGAATCATAAATGACATAATTTAAACATTTACATGGATTAAAAAACCATAACAATCTTAACAAAAAAAATAAACCACTCTATTATACCTCAGTGCCCATTCAAAGTCTGTAACCTATGAATTAAAACAAATATGGAAGCCAAACCAAATTCCAATCATCCTATTGAAAACTAAGTAGTATCATGAGGTGTTTTGGCCAATAATCCACTCACCAATAGAACCTTAAGTCATGAAATTCCTAGTTCCTGTCTACTGGGTAATCCAAAACAACATAACATGAAGAAAGGGGAAAGCTCTACTCTGAAATAATTTTTTGATGAACTGGTTTGGGATTCCATATAACCCAACCCCTAGCCCATATCATGACATGGTTTAAAGGGTGTTATAAATCTCTAAAAGCTAAAAACCAGTTTCCAGGCATCAGAGAACTACTTTGGGAATAATTTTCCCTTAACAACATTAACTAACATCAACTCCATATTCACAAAACATCATAAGAAAAATCCATAAAAAAATTACATAATCCAAGTACAGGGACCATGTTAAACATTTTACATTTTCAATTAGAAAAAAATAAAAAAAATGGTAGGGATTAAACTATATGAACAAAAACGCCTTGTGATATGTGGGTGAAAACCCCCATGAAACCACCATAAATACCATCCAAAAATTTTTGCTAAGAAGAATAACCACTAAATCCTACATATAAGGCCTTTTATTTACTAGAGTTAGATATAATTAAATCTACATACCCCCAACAGTGTATATATATTTTGAGCACAATTTTCCAGCAAGATCACGCTAGATTCTCTACGCATAGCCATTATAAGATAAATAAATATGTTGGTTTGAAAAACAGACAATTTAATTTATAAAACATGATTTAAATTTGAACAGGATATAGAAAATCAAAGAATAAATAGATGCCAGTAAAACCCAACATATGCACTATAGGTAATCCCTATGTAGATAGGGATAGAGGGAATCAAGGATCCTTATTCTATTGGTGATCAATCATGGACCTGAAGGTCTGTCTTCTAATCATTCCAGAAAATACCCATCATCAGTGTGTTTTATTCTTATATCATAAACATTTTTAGTAGAGAATTTCCCGCCTAATGTTTTTATCCTAGTATTCCCACAACTTAACCCAATATTCCCATGTGATTTCCATATTTTTAAACCCTGGAAAACCTCCTTCATTGAAAAAACAATCCATCACATGTTGAAGCATAAAATTTCCTTGAAGTATTATCCATTTCAAAACCTTAAAAAACCACATTTTATAAATCACTAATTTGAACAAAGAACAAAATTTAAAATTATTTTAGGAAATAATAGAAGCACATTTAAACAATTAAATAATATCAAATCACATAACTAACTATATTTTCCATTAAAATAACCACAAATAGGGTGTGAGAAGCAATCTAAATAAATAGGGTATACTAAGGAATAAAGAATACTCCAAAATATCAAAATAAAAGTAATAAATTTCACATTAAACCCACCTTAGGTCAATATAACCTCTAGAGAAGAGATAAACCAATAAGGAAGGGATAAGAAGATAAGAAAAAAAATTAGATCGTCTTACTCAAATAAATCATGTGGTAACAATCATATATCAACTCCAAAATGTATCCAAGAGGGAGTATGGTTGGAATATAAGAAGGAATAGGAATGGTGGAGGCCAAATGGAAAAAATGAGAGGGGTTAGATGGTTATAAAAGAGTAGGGGAATAAATTGAATATAAATTTTTTAATAATTGAAATTAAAAATGGTTTTTTCTAATGTTCTAATATAACACACACCAACTGTATGGTGCCTCTCTTTAAGAGGGAGGGGGTTGAAAAATTTCTGGGGCTTTATACACGGCCATGCAGATAGCTCTATGACATTGATAGGCCCACAATAAATTGAAAAATGATTTTTAGAGGATGTAAATTTATTTATTCTAACCATTAACCAACCATGATCAACCACCTATCCTGTAAAAACCCCCATTTTCATAGAAACCACCCGAAAAATTTATAAAAATAAACTAATACATCAAATAAATGAAAAATAGCTTAAAAACACATAAGTGTGATTTCAGTGATTAAATACATTGATTTTCTATCATCTTTGTAATGATTATATTTTATGTTTAATGGTTTTAAACTTCAATATAATATCTTAGATAATATCATATCCAATCATCTTCAACTCTCTAACATCATTTCAGCATGTCGGAATCTAACAACTCTTCCCATATAGTACCTAAAAAAGTTCCATTTGAATTATAGAATAAAAAATGTTTTTAAATGAGAACTACACTATGGGATGGTTTTAATACAAACATGATCAGTAATCTATTAAAAAATATCTCCATATATTATTAATTGATTGAATGGTTCTTTCATGCTAACCATCAGTTTGAGGGTGATAAGTTATTCAGAAACTCATCTCAATATCCAAAACATGTTGAAGGATTAAATAGAACTTTGTGGTAAACAAAATATCTCAACCCAAAACTATGGGGAGTATCACTCCATGATTTCTTACCACATACCTTATATATATCTTGGAATGTTTGTCAATATATAAATATTCCATTATAGTAGTGATATGCACAAACTTTGTAAGGTGATTGACTACCACCCATATGATGTTGTTCCCTTTATATTTATTAGCGAGTCCTATGATAAAATATATGATTTTCACATTTCCATCAAAGTATGGGTAGTAGTCTTATAATATCCTTATAATTATTTCATTTAGGTTTGAATTGATGGTATACCAAGACTTGAGATACCGATTCTAAAATTTCCTTCGTTATGTAATTCAACCAAATGTTTTTCTTAAAATACATATACATATTAGTGATTCATATATGAATATAAAAGGATTATATATGTGCATGATCCATAATTTCCCTATTTATCGTTTTATATATATGAAAAATCTGGGTTTTAAATCATAGAAATCAATTTTCTTTAAAGTTAAACTATGTAAAATTTTATACATTCTTGTATAGCATTTTATCTTTTTTTATGCCTACTTAATCCCCTCAAGATTGTATGGATGAGAATTTATTTGAGAAATATAGGATTAATATAGTTTTTTTATTCTCATGATCATCTCCTCATCATGGATAAGGTTGAAGGATCCTTTGTACTCAGAGCATCTTCCACTTTGTTTACTTTTCCAAGATATTAATAGAGTGAATGATCATAATCTTTGATCATCTTTAACCACATAAATGGGTTCATATTGAGATCCTTTTGTGTGAATATTACCTTGATACTTTTATGATCCGTATATATGTCACACTTTTACCCTTTTAGACAATGTTGTCAATTCTTCCACATGATTATCAATGAATCCAATTCTAGTTCATGTGCTGGTCAGTACTGATCATGGATCATTAATTAGAGGGAGGAATAAACTTTCATTTTTTCAACAAGAATAGGTGCACAAAAAAATACTTTTTTATGCATAATGTTGTTGATCACAAATACTTCCCCGCTGGTAGTAACATGAGAATATTTTTAGTGATTAGCCTCTTATTTAACTCATTAATTCTCTTATCAAATTCATTCATAAAGAAATGATTCCTTGGGGAGTTAACTTGGTTAAAGTGATTTCTAATTAGGATAAGTTTCTCAAAAGTTAATGATAGTAGCCAAATAATATTAGGAACTTATGGATTTATGCCAAATATGTGGTTATGGGCCATATTTTGATTTCCTATAGTTTTTAAGGATCCTTAGATATCCCCTTACTGGTGATAACATTCACTAGGAATGTAACATTATATATATAGAAAATTAATTTATTGTACTTCATATATAATTTTCATTTTTCAAGGTCTTTTTTACAATATTCATTTTTTTCATGAATATATATATGGATAATTATTGAGTCTAAATGGAATCAATATGAACTAATAGTTCTCATAAATCATAAAAAATACATTCTTGGGGATATCCTCTTTTACCTTTACTTTATAATATTCCAACCAAAGATCCTACTTGGAGATGAATTGGGATCCATATTTCTATTCAAAAAAGTCATCAATTTATGGACAATCATTCTGGTAATTTATCATGATATTTTTGAGTTCATGACAATAAATTTTATGGTGCAATGAAACATCCTTCATTTGGAGGAAAAGGACTACTTCACCCCACAGTGAAGCACATGGGCATATAAACCCTTTATCCAAATTCTCATGCAGCTTCTTAATTAGATTTTAATGTTCAAAAGTGTCCATAATATATGTTTTCTTAGATATTAGAAAATATCTAGTTATAAGTTTGATTAAGAACTCAACCTCACAACTAGGAGGGATCCTATACCAATATTCAATAAACAAATCAATTAATTTCCATATAATGGGCATGTTTATAGGGATGATATTTTCATTATAATCAATCATTTGATCTACAAAAACTTAATAATAAGGGGATAATATCCATTCTTGAGATGGTGATACCAAAGTAGATTCATCATCCTCTTTATATTTTTGTAGAATTATAGATAAATTCTTGATAAGGAGGGTGATTTACTTCTCTCAGTAATTTTTGTTGGCTCTATGTAAATAAATCCAATATATTTCTATAATTGCTTTGGATTATAATAGATGGAGTATTACAAGTTTTTCTTATAAATTTATCTCAATATTTTTACATGGTATGAGTTATATTATTGGGATGGCATAATTTATGTAGTTTATATCTTCACCAATAACTCAACTTCCATATTTTGAGGTTCTATTTGGATAGTTGTACCAAACATTCATGATATGAAAGAATTAATAGAACCATAATCAAGTATTAAATTCACTATCTTTGAAATAATAACTAGCATACATGTCTACACTTCATTTTAATGATCTATCTTTGAATTTTTGATAGCATAATCTCACTCTTTCTGTTTATGCCTTAGAAGATTTTTCATCAATTATAAAAAAAAACCCTGGATTAGTGCACTGATTGACATAGTAACATTATTCCTTGTAGTTAAAACATCAGAAAATATGATGAGGGTTGACTATAGAAATACTTTATTCCTCAAATTGGTCCATTTATACTATCATTATTTGTTTTCTAGGTGCCCTACCTTCCCACACAAAATGAATTTTATTGTCTCATTTAGGAAAATTTTGGGATTCTTATTCCCATGCTTCTGAAAATTAGGATGTTTGAAATTCTAATGCCTTTAATATTTCTCTATCATTCCACTATAATTATACTCTATTGTCCACTTCTTTTATCCATAACTATGGGACCTCTGAGGTACACTAGTCCCCATTTTAAGATTGAGGTCACACCAACAAATTTATTCATATATATCTAAGTATCAAATAAAAAAATATTTTCATAAAATGTTTTTCAAACCACCAAACATTAAAGAAACTTTTGTTTTGGTTTTAATGACTATTTCCCTTGAATTTCACACTCTATGACAGTTTTCTCTTTATGAACAGTTTCCAACGAGTTTGTTCATGGAACTAGAAACACCAAATGGTTCTATATCCAAAGGGACCTGATTTCTAATGGGAGGATCTCATTATGTCTTTTGACCAATGATGCTTAATAACAATCATTGGTCAAGAGGATTTCAGGTTGGGCTCATGACACCCTTTTAGGGGTAATTATTACCTAATCCCAGATTCTCTAATAGATTTAATAAGTCTTAGTGAATCCTTAATTAACTCCCAAATATTATGTCGGACATCCCAGTATTAGAAATCAATTATTGGCATGTAAATATCTTAGAATCATCTGTATGTATCCTAGGTTATTCATCAATGGATATATCTATATGTATCCAAGGTTATCCATTGAGGGTATCCTCTTATGCATTATTTAAATATTCTCTGGTCATAATTATGATGATGTCGCTTATCCAGACAGATAGTGGGGAATTTTGGAGTTTATTGTATTATAGAAAGATGAAGGTCACTTTTGATTTTATCATCATAATAGGAGGGATAATTTATTTTGATGTTGGGATTGAACACATATATGGGATTCCAACATATCCTTGTGAAAGGAATCAAAATACACATAGTTCAGTTCTGTTTATTGGGTCACATCGTACCTTTTAAAGCCATGTGACAAGGACCCTATGGTATAGTTTTACATCTTGTGGAAATAATGTCTTGGTGGAAGGTGCCTAGTCAATTTTTGGTGTAGGACTTATGATGAAGCATCCCAGAGAACATGAGAGAGATGTGGATTCTCATACTGAATTAAACCTTAATTGGTATATATCCTAGGAAGTAACATGGTTGATTTGTGGTGTTGGGTTTGAACCTCATAGATCCATTCTATGAATCCCATTCATAATGGAATCAAATCCCACATATTTCGTTTATGAGGAACCACACCTATGAATATTCTACAGGTTTTCTCGAATGGTAGTATGACCCATCTAAATGTTTAAGTTAGGTCTCATTCCTTAATAAAATTCCCTAAAATTAGGGTCATGATTGATGTATTATGTCATGGTGTTTTGGAGTCTTATTTGGGGCTTACAGCAAAGGAGGATACCTAAAGTATGAATTTATGTTCTTACTGTGAAGTAGGATGCCCTGGTAAATTGTAGGTTTGATTGGAGCTTACTCCTAAGAAGGGTTACCATTAAGCTCGACCCTTAGGTATGAATCCTACATATCTTTGTTAGGTAAGGAATCATAGTTCCTGTAGTTCAATAAGTTTCATGGATCATGTGGGTGTCATGATCACCACTAACCTCTACACCCATGTGGGTCATGCTCAGTGTGAGAAACAAGAAGAATCAGATGATTGAAAAAACACACACTTTTTCTTCTCTGCTAGTGGAAGAGGCTAAGGATACAAGACTTCCCTATATTCAATTTACATTGGACATGAGTATAAGGTGAGGAAGTAATGAAGGTTAAGGACATGGAAGTTGAGTGGAGCAAGACTGGAACCTCTTATAAGAAATGTTAGGGGCTTACTCTAGGAGGGATTCCCTAAAATTGATTTCTCCATGAGATGAGGACCTAATTCAATATTGAATGGAAAATATAGCATAATACTCACCCTTCTAACTAGGAAATGAAGGAACTTTATCATATATATGATAAGGGAAGGACATGGTCCAAACCCTAATCTATATGACTAGTAACTCTCTATCACTATCCTTGGGGTAGGGGTCCTCGTGACCATAGATCTACAAATCTACATATTCCCTGATGATCATAACCATCTACTAGGACAAGTGTGGGCTAAATATGAATATACAAATCCATATCCAAATGGGAGACTCTACGGAATGCCTTTTCCCATTGTTTGGAAATTCAGGTGGCCTTGGTAGAGGTTTTGAGTTGATACCTCACATACAAGAGAGCCAAAGTAAGAGGCTGACTTCCATGGATGGCTTTGAAGAAGGTATACTAAATTGACCATGTAGGTTGAAGTGTAGAGTGAACTATGGAGGATTGTTGAAGGGGTTCTTCACACATCCAGGTTTGGGAAAAATGATAACAGCATGGGTGGTGGAACCCCTCGGTGTCTACACTTGGGATAGACTTTTCACAATCCATCAAGGGTCTCCATAGTTTTCCCCTAAGGTAGTTCACCTAGATCCCTATTTGAGAAACGTTACCCTATACCGGTCATTTTCAATCATTTTTTGAGAAATATCCTCATGAAGGTGTAGTTTTATTTTAATCCCTTAGTAGACTTTAACCTCACTAACCCTCTTTAACTCCCTCTCCATTAGGTATTACGAAGTTATTTGGAAGGGTTTAGAGGTCTTGAGTGAAGGACTAGGATGATCAAATATACTATTGGACAAAATGAATTTATTTTCATGAAGATAAAGGACCCATGTTTATATTTATAGGAATATATTATACCATGGGTGAAGAAATCATCACACGCTAGTGTCTAGCACATGTCTGGTGTGCAGGTGACATGTGTGCCGATAGTGGTTGGGAAGACTTGGGAGAACAAAAATTTGAGGCCTTTTCAATCCATGAACTTCCCCATTTCATTTATTATATTATCTTTAATGTATTTCCCTATATCACATTTTAATCCATGTGATAAAATAGAGTGTAAAAAATCCCCCCTGAGTATTAGACCCGATTAAAAGTGGGGCTTGATCCTACTATAAAAGGGTTGAAAAGAATGTATAATTAACATATAGATTTCATGAAAGTAATCTACATAAGTGGTTTATTTATGTCTTATATGAATGTGGATAACATACACTGGCCATATAGGGAGGAATCCTCATCTATAAAATGTTCCATTATTCTATTGAACAACTCTCATGAATCCAATTTTTCAAGTCTCACTATGCTAGTATCCCACTCAAACCCTATTATGAAGTTCTTTCATAGAAGATATAATTCTCACATACTTGGTATGGAAATATCTCTATGAGGAATAGGCTTGTCTGAATGAATTTCATGGGGATCATGAACAATGTCCCTCTACGAGGAATTTTTAAGAGCCATTTTCCTGAGTTCAGGTATTTTCCAACATTCCATAATTTCATCAACCTATCTTATGAAATTATCCTATCTTGAAACAAAATTTATATTTATTTTATGGTTCAATGGATTCTTGTAATATTTTTTCTGATTATAAAGCTATTAACTTCATTGAGGAGATTATAAAAGATGTAGGTAATGACTATTTTGACGCTTTCGATATTACTCCCCCTAATCTGACAGGATCATTGAAGAAATACTATTGTGAATTATTGGATAGTTCTCATCAAATAATTTTTAGTCATGGAAATATAAGGGAAGTTATCACATTACATCCAATGAACTATGTACCAGCCTCTTGGATTCAAGATCAAGAGAATTTCACAACAACCAACATTTCTGACATGGGAGCATACATGAATGTTGGGACATCATCCACAACTAGTTATATGAATTACAACATTTGTTCCCCGCATTTGAAACAAAACATGGTTGAATTAATTCCACAATTTCATTCATCCATCTTTTAGGATTCATAGAAATAATAATTGAAGGGCTGGATAAAATACTGGGACTTCTGATCAGGAGGGTGAGTTAATACAGCCTGGATGTGTGAGTATTGGGTGCACCAAACCTATGAAAAATTCAAAAAAAGAACTACACAATGTTGGAATTTATGAGGCTGCGTGGGCAGTGAAAATATATGTGTATAGAAATGAAAAGTTTATTCTATAACTATTGATCTATTCGATCCCACAAACAAAATTTTCCATATGATGCATGGAGAAGATGGCATCAATTTGTGATATTTTCACAAGATCTATGGGGTTCTCATCCTCAGAGATATATATAAAGAATTCATCTCTCTAAGGGTGACATTGGACGACAATTATAAGATGCTAGATTTAGGGTGTGAGCTACTGAAAATAACTCACGATATCATGAAGGAAGACCCCTGTATAAAGGGATTTGTTCATTCAGAATCCTAGATGAGCACATTACTAAAGGATAAGGGGAAAGGCCCTAATTTAATGTGTCCAACAAGCTATCCTAAAAATATTTAAAGAAGCACACCTTGAACCTTCTTGAAAACATTGTAAAAGGGTGGATATGACAAGTGTGGATATGAGATCAGACCCAATATTTCATTTAATACATGTCTTTCGGTCTATCTATCCTTGAGAATCAGTGTGTATTTTTTTCCTATTCATGATTCCAACATCTGTATAAGGTGAGGAATATTTGCTGTTTTAGCCAAAATGGAAGATACGATGTTTTTGGGACTGACCATCCCTATCCTAGAAAAGATCCCCCAGAGTCTATTTCATATTAATCGATGTAAGTACTCATTCGGAATATAAGGATAGATATAGGTTCTCTGGGGATGGATCATAACCTATTTCAGATCTTACTCTATACAGAGTGGTATTGAGGTCCTCGTGAGTGAGTTCCAACCAAATATCCAAGATATATCTGGCATCCCACCTCTTTCTTTAAAACCCAATGAAATCCAAATAAGTCTAATCATATTTAAAGAGTTCAATTTCATTCCTTATGAGAATCTGCCCATTGGGATATTTTGTAGAGACCCGTATCTTGACGTACATGGACATTACATTACATTTGTGGAATACTTAGTATATAACAAAAACACACACTAAAGGATCGTAATAGTTTAGTGTCTTTGGAAACTCGGAACGTAATCTTCTAATCGTGGTGAAAGTTCTTCAATATCTCCAATAAAGGTCATCCCTTTTTTCTACCTAAAACCTTTCTTTATATCCTGGGGAAAAGAAAACATAAAAGGGTGAGCTCAAATGCTCAGTAAGGGTAAACAAAGGAAATATCAATCACATAATTTTCATAAGGACATAACATTTTTGGAAATCTTAACCTGCAAAAGAGAGCATAATTTCATAACATGGGATAAATCATAGTAGTGAAATGAAATCATAACTTAAAACATTACTCATTGTGGCTTACACACATAATCATAGAGAATCATTTCTTGTTAGTCAAGACTCATTGCCAAGACTATCTTAGTGGACAAAGTCCCTTTCTGAATCGAGTAATCCTCGTTTCAGTCCTGTTTCACTGAACCGGTATAACCTACCATTCCAGCCATGTCTATCTCATGAGATATAAAATCTTTACCCAATGCATTGGAGGGAGATATAGGTCCCACCCATCTCTTAATGAATCCTTTCTTATGTGTGCCACAAAATCATAAATCATATATCATTTCATAACCCATGTAATAAAAATGGGATTCTTAAACAACATGACATCATAAAACCATTCATATAAGATAAAGGAATTCATAAACATAATTCCATCACAACATAGTCAAATCAATGTAAAAATATGGATAGAAACAGAACTCTTTATTATCTTAGATGGAAAATAATTTTGATAAAACACTTGAATTGAATTCTTGAGGAAAATATCCTTTCTTCTTCAAAATCAATTTCTTTTCACAAAACATCATGCAACTTTAAAAGAAAGAGATTTTATTGAAAATAGTCATGAAATCTTTTAGAGGAAGCTTCATGAAAATAAGGCTTTATAAAACAGTAGAAATCCGTTCGTGCCGTATAAGTTAAAAAAAACATTCTTCGTACTTTTGTCGGAAAAGTCAAAAAGTACCTCGTACGACAAAAGATTCCTTTCATACATATTACTAAAACTCACCGAAGGGTAAAAATGGATTTAAACAATTGTAGGTGGATGGAAATAATATTACATATTTCTGAAACATGGATGTGGATGATAAAATACACCCCATTAAATACTTACGAATAAACAATCTCGGATAAAAATGAGATTGTGATATTTCCCTTACCTTAGGTCCAATTTGCTTCGTATGTGTCCGAACCTCCTGTATAATGATTTAAATAATGTCATTGAATTATTACAGAATCATATTCATTGTTATTATATCATATATGGTTCACTTATGACATTATATTACCCGTTCTTTTGTAAATTCCATGTTAAAGAAGCGTTTTGGGTAAAATCGTTTCATTTATCGTAGGTGTTTTGACTTGTTGTTCTTGACATCATTATTACTTATATCATGATTTACTTACTTCCAGAATATAAAATATGATTTATATATCATATATATTCAGTATATATATATATATAATAGATAGATAAATAAAATGAAAAACACCGTTCATGGAGACGGTAGTCCGTACGTACGCATGAACGCTGTTTTTCTTTCCTTATTGTCTTGAAATGGAAGTAAGTAGATGACATACATATGTATATATATATACATAAATCCAGTAGATTTATAATGTCATGTATTTCATTATTATTTCTTATATATACATTATAATCATTCTTAAATGGTTAACATGGAGAATGAATCTCATCGCGTCGTGGAGACGGTATTCCGTACGTACGCACGAGCGATGATATCATTTCTATAAATATTGAATTGAATTGGAGTGGATTATAAAATATATCAGAATCATTATGATGTTGTAATAACTATGTATAGTTATTATTTACACCATTATACCAATCCATGTAAGGTGGTGGTGGAAAATAGATTACACCACGGCGTGGAGACGGTATTCCGTACGTACGCACGCGCGGTGATTTCTTTTTCCGTAGGATGGATAGATGGTGAAATAGGGTTGTTTCATACTTATAATAACATATCAGTATATGAGTGATACTGATGTTATTACTTCATAATGAAACAACCTAAGAAGAAGAAGTGGAAGAAGAAATAAAGATGAAAGAATTGGTAACGGTAATTACCTCTTCTTTGAAGTGCCTCTTTGAGACCTCCTCTTAGGGAACTAGAATTGGTCTTTGAGGAAGACCAGAACCTCTAGGATGTTGCTAGGGAAGTGGAGAAGGGATTTTGGCAGGGGTTGGCCGAGCTTGAGTGCTCAAATTGGTGTGAGGAGGAGGGGGAGGAGGTGTCCTTTTATAAGGGAGGAGAGGGGCACCTTAGGAATTCTTAAAAATATTAATTTATAATAAATATAACCCCACTTAAAAACCTCCAAAAATGACTCATATTCGAAGCTTAGATGAGCTGGGGTTGTAATCTCATCAACCAATCAAATTTATACATGTTTGGATCTTATTTTAAACCTTATCAATTAGATTTAACTCTAAGTTAAATAATTTAACTTTTACCGTGTCTTTTTGTTTTCTTTCACTATATGGTTAATACACTTACTATAACATGCCAAACGAACCCCAAATTGTATATTATTAATACATATATCCTTATCTAAGTCATTTGGCCGAACCTTAGATTTTTAGGAATAAAATAACAATTAATAATATAATATTTGATTTAAAAACTATTTTGTGTCAATTTTGACACTATTTGATATATGATTTTTTTGAAAGTCATAACAGAATTATATATTCGAACCAAGTTGATTAAATCAACACTAATATATCATAGTAACCTAGAAAATTAGTGGAATTCATAAAAAGTCTTAAATTACATTTATTTTGGTATTTATATTATCAATTATGTCAATATTTCATTAATAAGATAATTACTGCATCATCTTTGTGTCATAAATAAATTATATTATATGCTGTCTAAAAATTACAAATAAAATACCATCATGTAGGAAATCTTTTTATCTTTCTAATGAATATTTATAGTCGAATTTATCTTATGTATAACCCCATATTAAAAATGATTTACTTATTAAACTTTGATTTTAACTATTTTAACCCTTCTTTAAATAAATTAATAATAAATGTCCTAATCTAATCCAAGTGGGCCTAAATGGTCATATTTTATTCCTAAGTTTGTTTTTGGTCGAATTACACTTGTCCAATAGAATTAGGACATGTGTTAGGGTAATATTAATATCATATTTACCCTTAGTTACCCTATTTACTATTAACCGTGGTAAAAAAAGTAAAAAGTTACTATTCACCAAAAAATTATTTTCATCTCACTGAACCACATTTTAGTCCTTGATATTAACCGTGTGTCTCGGATTTTCGAAATTCCATTCACAGAAGCGGTAAAATTAAGTTTTATGCAAAATTCCGTTTTTAACCTACCACTTAGTGGTTTCACTATTCATCAAAAATTGAAAGTTTTCAGAAAAATGCCAAAATTTCATCCTAAGCTATATTTCATATTCCGAATTCAAAAATGAAGTCTATTTTACCAAATTCATAACATAGAAGTTGCATTAATTAATTTTATAATTAAATCCCGCTGTTAAAACAAATAGCGTGTTTTTTAAGAAACAAAATCTATCAAAAGATTGACACTTGATTATGTCTGGTTTAAATGTGAAATTACAAACAATGACGAACATTGTATTAAATTGTAAAAATATATTCTAAATATACTTTAAAACCACTCAAATTAATAATTTATCACTATTAATTATTTCGATTAAAAAAGTTGTTTTTAATTATAATTTAGTAATTTTCACTATTCATTAGAATATGAAAGTTATCCGAAAAGTACCAAAATTTCACCTTAGGCTAAATTCGATACTCCGAATCCAAAAATGAATTCCATTCTGAAAAATAAAATTTACAAAATTTCCAAAAAGTGGTTATTACTATTCATAACGGCTAGTTTTAATAATATTTTAATAGCATATCGTTGTTTCGTGAAACTCAGTATTGCGTACTACACACGCTATCGAGGAAGGTCGCGATTGCGTGTAACGGAAGGAAAGTCAAGGATGCGTATTGTGAAAGCTTCTTTTGTTGTAGCGTACAACACAAGACATTAATGAAATTAAAAAGTATATTTTTCATAAAATCTTGGGGCGTTACATTCTACCCCCCTTAAAATGAATTTCGCCCTCGAAATTCGTCGGGGTTATAAATGGTTTACTATTCAAAATTTTCTTTGATAGAAACCCACATCGTAAAAAGGAATACCAAAACATGGATTTAAAAACTAAAGTATGAAATGTAACGATTACCCAAATATACTAATCACTGGGTTTCCACATAGGTGAAAATATGGATATGGAAGAAAAATCTAACCATCATGTTCTGATGGAGAGTGGTAGAGAACATGGCTATGGAAAAGCCAGTAATCACAAATCCATAGATTTGTGATGATATAAGGTACCATCTGATTCATCAGGTATAAGATCACTAGGACAACATTTTTGGTTTTCAAGATCATTTCCCTAAAGTTGAAAATTTGCTTAGAATAAATACTTACTTTATTTTGGTAAAATCTCACTTTTGTTCGTGCCTTGAACAATTTCTACTTCATCTCTTGAATTTGTTATTCGTGATGTGTTAGCAGATCATGTGATAGAATGACAGGTCATTCCATCTGTCTCAAACAAAAGGTTAGCAAAACTTATATACATAAGTCGATCTATAGTGAGATTAATCATATATGGTTCCTAAAATGGACTTATACTTCATATATCATACTGCTTAATATAATAAAACTAGTTTCTACTAAACAGGGACTTCCTGTAGGTCAGTGGTAGGCGATAAAGGCCAGTCGCACTTCGGTTGTGGGTTCGATTCCCACAGCCTTGTCCGAAGCGATGGGCTGTCGCCCGTCCTGCAGGTTGTCCTTTTTCCAAAACTACTATAACATCCCATCAATAATATCGTCCAACACAATCCATTCCAATCTTTAGGCTTATCCATAATACTGCAGTCCACTCTCATAACATAGTGAAAACAATTACCAGAGATTTAATATCATCGTTGATCCCCATATATCATAAGATATGTTTTTTTTGGTCACATTCCAAACATTCAAAGTCCTTAATCATGTATACTCTTGAATACCCATTGAACCTTAGTGAAAACTTGAATGCAGTTAAAAGTTAACACTTTACACATACCAAAATCCTCAAAATTATTTATACTCAAACCATGATATCACTTAGTCCTTATATCAATCATGAGCTCATGAATACTATTAAACATTTCATTTTCTCGTCTTCATTATGCGCATATCATCTTATTTCCAAAAAAATATCTCAATCACTTTGAATACCACATCAATAAATATTGCAATACTCAATGATACAACATTATTTTGGAATCCCATTACATAAACACTTAATCATTCCACCACATCGTTGTCATATTCAACATTGCCAATAGTGATCGCATGTGATTTCCCTTTGTCCTTTGCCTTCAGTGGTTGCTCATGTTGATCATCACTAACCCTTGGATTAGGGCAATTATTAGCATAATGCCCCATTTCCTTGCACTTGAAGCATTGAAGTGTTGGCGGTGCGTTCTCTGCAGTGTTTGCTTTATCATTAGAAACCCTTTTTCCATTACTTCGACACTCAGCTGCTCGATGACCTTCTTTTCCACACTTAAAACATTTTCTAGTCCCTTTTAGACAATCTCCACCATGCTTCTTTCCACACTTTGTGCATAAGGAAACATTCATCTTCTTTTCACCATTATTCTGAGATTTCTCCTTGAACTCCATCTTTCGTTTCTTGTCAAAACCATGAGATGGATATGTAACACCAACTTCCATTTCTACCTTGATAGCACAACGCACAATTTCTTCATAGCTACTGAAGTTTCTTATAGCTAATGCCCTTCGAAGACTTGGTTTTAAGCCACTGAAAAATCGATCAACTTTACTTTCAGGTTGGATGATAATTCCAGAAGCATACCTTGCAAGTCTTGTAAAATTTGCTTCATAGGTACCAACAGATTCATCGTCCCTTTGCTTCAGTTCAAGAAACTCTTTCTCCATCTTTGTTCGAAGAATACGAGGGAAGTACTTATTGAAAAATAAGTTCTTGAACTCGTCCCATTCCATAGACTCAATTTCATCCCTTTGCCTTGTATTCTTAATAAGATTCCACCATTGATCAGCATCTCCTTCCAAACGATACACTGCTAGGATGACTTTATCATGTTCAGAACATTGAAGAACTGAAAATATCTTTTCAGTAGTACTAATCCATTGTTCAGCAACTAATGGATCAGTAGACCCACTGAAAGAAGGTGGACGCTGCCTCATGAAGGATTCAACAGAATGTTGCTCCTTCCTTTGCTCGTTTGGAATTCCTGCATGATTCATAGCTTGAGAAATTTGTGTGAGCATGGCTACAAGATTTTGCATTCCAGCTCCTATATCGTTTGTTTGCTCAGGGGTACAATCATTGCATTGCCCATCACATTCCGCATTAACACGGTTCCTTCGGGTTCCAGCCATCGTCTAAAACCCCAAAAGAATTGTGTGAGAGGCAAAAATCATGCTAGGGAAAACAACATAATAAAGGGTTAGTACCCTCAATATCTAACATCTTAGGTTAAATTCGAAGATCGTTAGCGTAATTCTAGGACTATAACCTATACGTATACTTAACCTTAGAGACATCCCTAGACATACCTTAGAAATATCTCTAGGGATCTCACTAAAGTTCTCGCATCCTAGTTTCCAAAGGTTGACTAAACCTTTCCTCTGATACCAACTGTAGAGAACCGTATCTTGACGTACATGGACATTACATTACATTTGCGGAATACTTAGTATATAACAAAAACACACACTAAAGGATCGTAATAGTTTAGTGTCTTTGGAAACTCGGAACGTAATCTTCTAATCGTGGTGAAAGTTCTTCAATATCTCCCATAAAGGTCATCCCTTTTTTCTACCTAAAACCTTTCTTTATATCCTGGGGAAAAGAAAACATAAAAGGGTGAGCTCAAATGCTCAGTAAGGGTAAACAAAGGAAATATCAATCACATAATTTTCATAAGGACATAACATTTTTGGAAATCTTAACCTGCAAAAGAGAGCATAATTTCATAACATGGGATAAATCATAGTAGTGAAATGAAATCATAACTTAAAACATCACTCATTGTGGCTTACACACATAATCATAGAGAATCATTTCTTGTTAGTCAAGACTCATTGCCAAGACTATCTTAGTGGACAAAGTCCCTTTCTGAATCGAGTAATCATCGTTTCAGTCCTGTTTCACTGAACCGGTATAACCTACCATTCCAGCCATGTCTATCTCATGAGATATAAAATCTTTAACCAATGCATTGGAGGGAGATATAGGTCCCACCCATCTCTTAATGAATCCTTTCTTATGTGTGCCACAAAATCATAAATCATATATCATTTCATAACCCATGTAATAAAAATGGGATTCTTAAACAACATGACATCATAAAACCATTCATATAAGATAAAGGAATTCATAAACATAATTCCATCACAACATAGTCAAATCAATATAAAAATATGGATAGAAACAGAACTCTTTATTATCTTAGATGGAAAATAATTTTGATAAAACACTTGAATTGAATTCTTGAGGAAAATATCCTTTCTTCTTCAAAATCAATTTCTTTTCACAAAACATCATGCAACTTTAAAAGAAAGAGATTTTATTGAAAATAGTCATGAAATCTTTTAGAGGAAGCTTCATGAAAATAAGGCTTTATAAAACAGTAGAAATCCGTTCGTGCCGTATAAGTTAAAAAAAAACATTCTTCGTACTTTTGTCGGAAAAGTCAAAAAGTACCTTGTACGACAAAAGATTCCTTTCATACATATTACTAAAACTCACCGAAGGGTAAAAATGGATTTAAACAATTGTAGGTGGATGGAAATAATATTACATATTTCTGAAACATGGATGTGGATGATAAAATACACCCCAGTAAATACTTACGAATAAACAATCTCGGATAAAAATGAGATTGTGATATTTCCCTTACCTTAGGTCCAATTTGCTTCGTATGTGTCCGAACCTCCTGTATAATGATTTAAATAATGTCATTGACTTATTACAGAATCATATTCATTGTTATTATATCATATATGGTTAACTTATGACATTATATTACCCGTTCTTTTGTAAATTCCATGTTAAAGAAGCGTTTTGGGTAAAATCTTTTCATTTATCGTAGGTGTTTTGACTTGTTGTTCTTGACATCATTATTACTTATATCATGATTTACTTACTTCCAGAATATAAAATATGATTTATATATCATATATATTCAGTATATATATATATATAATAGATAGATAAATAAAATGAAAAACACCGTTCATGGAGACGGTAGTCCGTACGTACGCATGAACGCTGTTTTTCTTTCCTTATTGTCTTGAAATGGAAGTAAGTAGATGACATACATATGTATATATATATACATAAATCCAGTAGCTTTATAATGTCATGTATTTCATTATTATTTCTTATATATACATTATAATCATTCTTAAATGGTTAACATGGAGAATGAATCTCATCGCGTCGTGGAGACGGTATTCCGTACGTACGCACGAGCGATGATATCATTTCTATAAATATTGAATTGAATTGGAGTGGATTATAAAATATATCAGAATCATTATGATGTTGTAATAACTATGTATAGTTATTATTTACACCATTATACCCATCCATGTAAGGTGGTGGTGGAAAATAGATTACACCACGGCATGGAGACGGTATTCCGTACGTACGCACGCGCGGTGATTTGTTTTTCCGTAGGATGGATAGATGGTGAAATAGGGTTGTTTCATACTTATAATAACATATCAGTATATGAGTGATACTGATGTTATTACTTCATAATGAAACAACCTAAGAAGAAGAAGTGGAAGAAGAAATAAAGATGAAAGAATTGGTAACGGTAATTACCTCTTCTTTGAAGTGCCTCTTTGAGACCTCCTCTTAGGGCACTAGAATTGGTCTTTGAGGAAGACCAGAACCTCTAGGATGTTTCTAGGGAAGTGGAGAAGGGATTTTGGCAGGGGTTGGCCGAGCTTGAGTGCTCAAATTGGTGTGAGGAGGAGGGGGAGGAGGTGTCCTTTTATAAGGGAGGAGAGGGGCACCTTAGGAATTCTTAAAAATATTAATTTATAATAAATATAACCCCACTTAAAAACCTCCAAAAATGACTCATATTCGAAGCTTAGATGAGATAGGGTTGTAATCTCATAAACCAATCAAATTTATACATGTTTGGATCTTATTTTAAACCTTATCAATTAGATTTAACTCTAAGTTAAATAATTTAACTTTTACCGTGTCTTTTTGTTTTCTTTCACTATATGGTTAATACACTTACTATAACATGCCAAACGAACCCCAAATTGTATATTATTAATACATATATCCTTATCTAAGTCATTTGGCCGAACCTTAGATTTTTAGGAATAAAATAACAATTAATAATATAATATTTGATTTAAAAACTATTTTGTGTCAATTTTGACACTATTTGATATATGATTTTTTTGAAAGTCATAACAGAATTATATATTCGCACCAAGTTGATTAAATCAACACTAATATATCATAGTAACCTAGAAAATTAGTGGAATTCATAAAAAGTCTTAAATTACATTTATTTTGGTATTTATATTATCAATTATGTCAATATTTCATTAATAAGATAATTACTGTATCATCTTTGTGTCATAAATAAATTATATTATATGCTGTCTAAAAATTACAAATAAAATACCATCATGTAGGAAATCTTTTTAGCTTTCTAATGAATATTTATAGTCGAATTTAGCTTATGTATAACCCCATATTAAAAATTATTTACTTATTAAACTTTGATTTTAACTATTTTAACCCTTCTTTAAATAAATTAATAATAAATGTCCTAATCTAATCCAAGTGGGCCTAAATGGTCATATTTTATTCCTAAGTTTGTTTTTGGTCGAATTACACTTGTCCAATAGAATTAGGACATGTGTTAGGGTAATATTAATATCATATTTACCCTTAGTTACCCTATTTACTATTAACCGTGGTAAAAAAAGTAAAAAGTTACTATTCACCAAAAAATTATTTTCATCTCATTGAACCACATTTTAGTCCTTGATATTAACCGTGTCTCTCGTATTTTCGAAATTCCATTCACAGAAGCGGTAAAATTAAGTTTTATGCAAAATTCCGTTTTTAACCTACCACTTAGTGGTTTCACTATTCATCAAAAATTGAAAGTTTTCAGAAAAATGCCAAAATTTCATCCTAATCTATATTTCATATTCCGAATTCAAAAATGAAGTCTATTTTACCAAATTCATAACATAGAAGTTGCATTAATTAATTTTATAATTAAATCCCGCTGTTAAAACAAATAGCGTGTTTTTTAAGAAACAAAATCTATCAAAAGATTGACACTTGATTATGTCTGGTTTAAATGTGAAATTACAAACAATGACGAACATTGTATTAAATTGTAAAAATATATTCTAAATATACTTTAAAACCACTCAAATTAATAATTTATCACTATTAATTATTTCGATTAAAAAAGTTGTTTTTAATTATAATTTAGTAATTTTCACTATTCATTAGAATATGAAAGTTATCCGAAAAGTACCAAAATTTCACCTTAGGCTAAATTCGATACTCCGAATCCAAAAATGAATTCCATTCTGAAAAATAAAATTTACAAAATTTCCAAAAAGTGGTTATTACTATTCATAACGGCTAGTTTTAATAATATTTTAATAGCATATCGTTGTTTCGTGAAACTCAGTATTGCGTACTACACACGCTATCGAGGAAGGTCGTGATTGCGTGTAACGGAAGGAAAGTCAAGGATGCGTATTGTGAAAGCTTCTTTTGTTGTAGCGTACAACACAAGACATTAATGAAATTAAAAAGAATATTTTTCATAAAATCTTGGGGCGTTACATATTTAGTAAGGATGAGAAGGATAACATTGAGTTGAGGTCATACATGATGCCCTTCAAGGATAGTGTTCTGGAAATTGGGATTGATGTTGAAATCATTAGTGAGGCCTAAGCTTCATATATGTTTTCACACTAATTTAAATTTAAGTAAACTATAACTTTATCTCTTCCATTTTAGGTTCAAGTAGATAAGCAACCAATGGTATCCCAAAAGATGTAGTTTCCCATAGTCGTTGAGTTGCTAAAGGCGCTGGTCAACCTACCTCTACTGGATGAAACAACCAGGTTAACTTCAAAGAATGTTGAGGTTTGAGTCACATAATTCCCAAAAGAAGTTACAACCAATGATGTTCCTCGGGTTGGAAGAAAGAATCAGAGTAGGAAGGATTTCCCACTTTGGAAGGTGCTTCATTTCCTTTGAAGGCTACTTTATCTTCTCCAGGGGGTATGGGTGATAATGTCCCAAGTACATCCAAATGAAATCGTGTAAGGTATAATCCATGGCCATAATAAAATGGGACACACCAAATGTGGCTTCATTAAAAGTGTCCTGAATTCACTACCCATAGGAGTCCCGGGTTCCATTATCTTATCATTCATCTTTGATATAAAGGGCCAGAAAAAACATGAAATATAGGGATTCTAGGTCGTCCCCATGATTGGTTGGGATATATTCAGAATTCATATGACTAGAGTCCATAAGATTGTGTAAGGACCAATATTATGATGTTGAAATCACATGGGATCTCCTATTTGAGGGTTTTCAAATTTCGAGGATAAGAGAGGTCTGAGCCTCACATGATATTTTCTTTGAGGATAATCCAATTTAATTGAGGACACATATTTGAGATTCAATGATTCTAATCTATTAAAATTGTAATCAGGTTCATACCATAAGATGATTGGAGGACATGAAGAAACATTTCACTGCTGAAGGGATCAATCATTCGCCTTCTGAAGAATGGTGAGTCTTTTGAATCTTGAAGATATAATTCTACCACTACTCATAATCTTTTATTCATTGCCTGTATATTTCAATAAAAGTGGTATTTTTTATAGGAACACCATCTTGAAATTTTTTAGCATTCCAGAGGGAGTCGAATCGAGGTTCCATCGATGCAGTATAGCCCTGGTGGTACCCTAGTTAGGGTTGCTGGATCACCCCCAAATCAGGAGAGGTATATCCAGGTCGACATGCCTTGGAGGATGTGATGGCAGGATAATTCCCATTACCTCCTATAATACATATCTTTGGGTATGTTGATGTTATCCCTCCTTTGTAAAAATGGATGATGATCAATGAATATCAGAGGGTGAAATATCTAACGAAATTATTTTCTTATAGTGATATTGTTGGCACCAAAAAACATGCCCCCAAAATTTTCCAAATGCTTCCATTCATGATCCAAGACCATATCCCATTTCTCAAGCTACTATTTGGTAGGTCGTAGTGCCCGAACGGAGTTACAGATTAGGAGTTATGGACATTTAATGTTGGGCTGGAAAACTATTTTGCGAAGCATATTCACAAAGCCCCCTCCGTGATCGCAGAGCCTCGCCGCAAAGCAAGGAGGCGGGATGCTCCGCGAACCCCTTTGATGTTTGTGGCTGGCCGTGAAGTAAGGAGGCCAGATGCTCTACGAACCACTTTAACATTCAAGACCCGCCACGAAGCAGGGAGGAAAGATGGCTCCACGAATCCCTTTGACATTCATGACCCGCCGCAAAGCATGGAGGCGGGATGGCTCTGTGAATCCCGTTGATGCTCGCAATCTGCCGTGGAGCATGCTCCGTCTTCACATTGAGTGAGCTCTACTTCACAAAACCCCTTTCCTATAAATACAGAGCTCACCCCCCTTTTCCAGATGGTCACTCTGCCTCTTCTGCGACCGATCTCTCAGTTTGCAGAGCTCCACTTTCCTTCAAGAAGTGTCTCTACGAGCCCATGATCCATGAGCAGATTCCTATGCGAAGTGGCTCTGTGAGTCCATGCTTCATGATCAGATCCCTTCGTGAGGCTTCTCCATGATTCCATGCTGTGCGATTAACTTCCTTCACGAAGCGGATCTTCTATTCCATGCTCCATGAGTCTATGATTCGCAAGACCCCATTGTGCCCTTATGCGCACCCACCTTGAGTCAAACCATTCCTCCAGCAACTCCTCCAAACCCTACAAATTGGCTCCTAATCTAAGTCGAACTAGAATGGGATGACCTTGTGTTAGACCCAACACCAACCATTTTTAGGCGCCTTATACCTAATAGTCCTCTCTACATGACTATAAACTATTGTGCACCCTATGTGCCAAACATAGGATACCTCTTGCTCAAAAAAAGAGATTATCCAAAAATAAGATGCCAATAGTTCTATCTACTTGACTATAAACTATAGTAAACCCTAAGTTCCAGACATTGGATGCCTCTTACTCAATATAAGAGATTCCTTGTGCTCCGAGCTTGAGATGTCAGCTGTCATATCGATAGGACTTTAAACTATAGTACTCACTATGTTACAAACATAAGATGTCTCTAACTCAATATAAGAGATGCCTCATTCTCAAAGAATGAGATGCCTATAGTCCTATCTACAAGACTCTAAACTATAATACTCCCTATGTTCCAAACATAGGATGCCACTTACTCAATACAAAATATGCCTTATTCTCCAAGCATAGGATGCCTAATGCCATGACTATATTGGTGTAATCTCAAGAGCACTGGAATCCGTTTAAACATCCATCACTCCACCTAAATCTTTGTGTGTCCTTCATTCGGATCTTCATCCTATTACATGTCTAAAGAAACCCCCTAATGGCCTAGTCCCATGCTACATTGGCTCACATACTGTCCTGGGCTAACACCCCTAAAGACATTGGATGAGACTTTGAGTCAGGTCCCGTGTTTCGAACACGGTCAACAGTCGACCCTCATTTGTTTTTTCCCATTTCAGGCTAATTAAATATTGATGATGTGTTTCAAACATGGTCAACTGTTATCTTTCATCACCACACCACCCTCACCATGTTCCGAATGTCGGGAATGTGATTCACACTTTTTATCTCCTTTTTTTCGGACTGATTTCAATTCCCTTGGCATAATCCCTCTTATACGCTAGCGCATAGGTGAAGGCATCAACCCACTAGTGGGTTGGGATTCCATCATGGACATACATGAGGAAGTCACATGGGAATTTTCCTTGCGTACGCCCCATTCACCATTTCTACTCCATAGCGGAAACCAAGCAACTTCTTTTCGTAATCCCCATCCACTATTGCCGGTCCGTAGCAGCACCCGAGCAACCTTTTCGCGTAATACCCATCCACCATTTCCCCTCTATAGCATCATACCAGAAACTCCCTCGCGTAAGCCCCATTCACCATTATCACTCCATAGCAGCACATGAGAATCTTCCTTGTGTAATCCCCATTCACCATTGTCAGTCCATAGCGGCACCCGAGAAACTTCTTTGCGTAAGACCCATCCACTATTTCCGCTCCATAGTGGCACCCGAACAACTACCTCATGTAAGCCCCATACACCATTTCTTCTCCATAGCAGCACACGGGAAACTTCCTTGCGTAAACCCCATCCATCATTTCCACTCCATAGCGTCACCCGGGAAGCTTCCTTGCATAAGATCCATCCACTATTGCCACTCCATTACGTCGCCTGGGATGCTTCTTTGAGTAATCCCTATCCACTATTGCCGCTTCGTAGAAGCACCTAGACAGCTTCCTCGCATAATCCCCATCCACCATTTCCACTTTATAGCGGCACCGGTGCAACTTCCTTACATAAGGCCCATCTACTATTGCCGCTCCATAGCGGCACCAGGGAAGCTACCTTGCATAAGCCCCATTCACCATTGTCGCTCCACAGCGGCACCCGAGCATCTTCTTTGCGTAAGCCCCATCCACGATTTCCGCTCCATAGCGACACTCATGCAGCTTCCACGTGTAAGCCACATACACCATTGTCGCTCCATAGTAGCACACGGTCAGCTTACTTGCATAAGCCCCATCCACCATTTCCGCTCTAGAGCGACACCCGAGAAGCTTCCTTTCGAAATCACCATCCACCATTGTCGCTCTATAGCGGCACCTGAGCAGCTTCTTTTTGTAAGCCCCATCCACCATTTCCACTTCATAGCGGCACCCAAGAAGCTTCCTCGTGTAAGCCCCATCTACCAATGATGCTCTATAGCTGCACTCAGGTAGCTTCCTTGCATAATCCCCATTCACCATTGCTGCTTCCTCTCGGCACCCGGGCAACTTCCTGGTGTAAGCCCCATCCACCATTGATGCTCCATAGAGGCACCCAGGCAGCATCTTTGTATATTCCCCATTCACCATTGTCACTCCATAGTGGCACCTGGGAAGCTTTCTTGCATATTCCCCATTCACCATTTCCGCTCCATAGCGACACATGGGGATCCTAGACTGTAAGATCCACACCACTTGGAACTACGTCTTCTTTGATCCTTTCCATGACAGGGTATGTAAGAAGCCTCCCTGGGGTTCAATCCCAACACCCGGTCCTTCCAACCCCCTTCATGTCAGTTCACCAAACCCATCCGGATCTACGAGGACGTTGATCCTTGCCAAGGAACGGTACGTAGGAGGCCTCCCTGAGGTTCAAGCCCAACACCCGGTCACTCCGACCATCTTCACGTCGGTTCACCGACACCTTGGTTTGCCTAAAGTGTAAGCCACACACCCATGCCTGAACTATGTGGTCTTTGATCATTGACACAGAAAGGTACATAGGAATCCTCCCGGAGGTTCAAGACCAACAGCCATTGGTTCTGACCCCCTTCACATCGGTTCCCACCCCCTTCTAAACTACGTGGTATTTGATCCTTACCATGGTATGGTACATAGGAAGCCTCCATGAGGTTCAATCCCACCATCTATCTAGGCCCCATGTCCTCTTTCAAGTCGGTTTACCTCTGTCCTACAAGACGTTAAATTGTGGACCTTAATCAGCAGTAAGCCATTGTTTCCTCAATCAGTGGTAAGCCATTTCCAACCTCATTTGGAGGTAAGCCTCTGAAGTCCCCCAATCTATTGAAAGTCGTCATTAGAGGAACTACACATACTTGGATTACCTACCACGAGGATATGTAGGAAGAATCAATGAGGATCAAGCTTAGCACCGTTGTCTCATCCTGATCTATCCCTCAATCCCATGTGTTCCGGGAAGATCATTCCCCAACCTGGAGGTTCTACTTCCTCTAAGTCCCATCCATGCATCCATTCTCACGGGCCATCTCCTCAGGTGTCCCATCATCCCACCGAACTACATGGAATTTGATTCCCTACCATGGGGATACACAATATGTCTCTTCAAAGCTCATGAAAAACACTACCATCACCTTCACGATGGTCCCATCTCATTCCCCCTCCACTCCATTCAACTCTCTATTATCCATCCTGATTATCACCTGAGGTGCCAAATCCTGGTGGGGTCATTTCATCCACCTCCTTGATGCTCCTAGTAGTACATGGGATGCAATTCATGCATAAGCCCCAACATCTCTCTAGGTCATTGTCATTTGTGTACACCCTGATCATCACCCCTTCAAACTATGTGGGTTTTGATCCCTGTCATCTACATAGGGTACGTAGGAAATCTCCCTGAGGTTCAATCCCATCCAATGGTAAACCTTGGTGTCCCCCATTCTGGGGTGCACTCTCCCTGATCAACCCTTAGTGGTGTTCAGATCAGCAATTACAGTGTGACATATCCTCTCCATGGAGCTCACGACCTCAGATCTATCCTCATTGGGAGTTCTGATCCCTCTATCTTTCAGGTGTTCCCTTGTAGGGATGTACCAATCTAATACATCTGTTAGGGACGTTCAGATCACCCACATTTTGTCTCTACAAGAAATTAAACTCACAGCCTACCTCATGGTAAACATGAGATGTATAAGGAAAACCTCATAAGACACACCTTTGGTGTAACCATCTCTACTGGACGTTAAGATTTATGCATAACCTATGTTAAACATGGGAAGCTGTGGAAACCCTCAGATACATCCCTATGGAAAATGATTCCACACATTTGATGTGGGATTCCTCCGGTTCTGAACCCTAAATATTCCCTCCTATAAGGAATAATACATGTTCCCCAATGTTCATGCATCCAGAGATTCCCCGACATGCCCGATGACACCGTCTACTCCGACCGAAGGTTGCTTCCTGAACCGGACCCCTTGGAATGTCCTGACAGAGGCAGTGAAATTAACCTGAATCCATGAAGATATTGAACTGGGAACATGATTCATGAACCGCGAATTAATATTTAAGGGAGACCCAGACTAGGTGATGAGTTTTGAGGAGGAATCCATAGATGGAAAAATCAACATCCCATCATCCTGTTTCGATCTAGGAGAAAACATCCCTGAATAAGGAATTGATGTCTTCTACCTTTGAAAAGCGGGAATGCTGGGAAATAGTTGCGCGTCCTCCACAGACAGATGCGCGCGACCTGGAGAAAGCATCAGAAATAGAAATGGTGAACCTGACATGAATCTCTTATCCTTCAATAGCGATTAGAGAAAATATGTCCGGAAAATTGAGGCATCACCCATGTGAATCCCCTCTCTTTCATATGTGAGAGGATGAGTACCATCGGGTATTTGAAGGATACAGTCTATCAGCTCCTCACCGACTCCACCGCCTCAAGAGGCCGTGCAGGTGGAATGCACCACCCAACTCCATCGGCTCCCCGATGACTCTGCATCCTTAATAGGCCACGTAGGTGAAATCTGCCACCGAACTCCATCAGATCCTCACTGACTCTACCACCTGAAGAGGCCGTGCAGGTGGCATCCAACACCAGACTCCATCAGCTCCATGCTGACTTTGCCACCTCAAGAGGCCACACAGGTGGAATCCGCCACCCGAATCCATTGGTTCCTCGCTGACTCTTCTGCTTAAAGAGGCCGCGTAGGTGGCATCCGCCACCCGACTCCATCGGCTCCTCACCGACTCTGCCGCATCAAGAGGCCATGCAGGTGGAATCTGCCACCCAACTCCATCACCTCCTCACTGAATACGATGCCTCAGTAGGGTGTGCAGGGGGTATTTTCCACCCGACTCCATCGACTATTCACTGACTCCGCTGCCTTAAGAGGCCATGCAGGGGGAATCCTACCCTGACACCATCAGCTCCTCCCAAACTCTGCCGCCTTAAGAGGCCACGCAGGGGGCATCCCCCCTGACTCCATCAGATACTCACCCACTCCGCCGCCTTAAGAGGCCGCACTGGGAACCCCCCCCCCCCCCCCCCCCCCCGACTCCATCGGCACCTCACCGACTCCGCCACCTTAAGTGGCCGCATCGGGGGCATCCGCCCCTGACTCCATCAGCTCCTCACCGACTGCGCCATCTTAAAAGGCCATACATGTGTCATCCTCCACCCAAATCCATCAGCTCCTCACTGACTCCAATGCCTTTAGAGGCCATGCAAGTGGCATCCTCCACCCTACTCCAACAGATCCTCGCCGACTATACTGCCTCATGAGGCCGCGCAGGTGGATTCCACCACCCAACTCCATCGGATCCTCGTCAACTCTGCCATCTTATGAGGCCGTGCAAGTGGCATCCACCACCCGACTCTATTGGATCCTCACCGACTCCGCTAACTTAAGAGGATGTGCAGGTGGAATCCACCACCCGACTCCATTGGATCCTTGCCGACTCTACCACCTCAAGAGGCAGCACGGGTGGAATCGGCCTATAACGACCCACACTTTACATACATTGTTAATACTTCAAAATTGAATCACACTTATTACAACATATGACAAAACCACAAAGGACCGTATAGGTATAGTGTCTTTAGAAACTGGGAAACATAAACAACTGGTTCATAAATCTTCTACAGTGTCTCCCATTTATTTCATAATATCTAGGGTCCCTTTTAGCATATTCTACTTAATATCCATCTTCCTGACCTGGGGAAAAGAAAACATAAAAGGGTGAGCTCAAATGCTCAGCAAGGGAAAATAAAGGAAATAAAAATCATATCATATCTTTTTGAAAATCAAAACCTGCAAAAGAGATCATAATATCTTAACATGGAATAAATCATAGAAGTGAAAATGAGATCCCCAAAATCATAACATAAAACTTGAAACTTTGTGGCATGCACACATAATCATGGAAAATCATTTCTTGTTAGTCATGAATCATTGCCAAGACTATCTTAGTGGACAAAGTCCCTTTCTGAACCGAGTTCACTCCTCGTTTCAGTCCTGTATCACTGAACCGAAATAACCTTCCGTTCCAGCCATGTCTATCTCATGAGATATAAAATCATTACCCAATGCATTGGAGGGAGATATAGGTCCCACCCATCTCATAATGATACCATTCTTATGTGTTCCCCAAAATCATAAATCATACATCATTTCATAACCCATGTAATAAAAATGGGATTCTTAAAACAACATGACATCATAAAACCATTCATATAAGATAAAGGAATTCATAAACATAATTCCATCGCAACATAGTCAAATCAATGTAAAAATATGGATAGAAACAGAACCCTTTATTATCTTAGATGGAAAATATTTTTGATAACAAACTTGAAATGAATTCTTGAGGAAAATATCCTTTCTTCTTCAAAATAAATTTCTTTTCACAAAACATCATGCAATTTTAGAAGAAAGAGATTTTATTAAAAATAGTAATGAAATATTTTAGAGGAAGCTTCATGAAAATAAGGCTTTATAAAACCGTAAAAATCCGTTCATGCCGTTTAAGTTAAAAAAAAACATTCTTCGTACTTTTGTCGGAAAAGTCAAAAAGTACCTCGTATGAAAAAGCGACAAAAGATTCCTTTCATATTCTTTACTAAAAACTCACCGAAGAGTAAAATTGGATTTAAACTATTGTAAGTGGATGGAAACAATATTTCATATTGAGGGAACATGGATGTGGATGATAAAATACACCCCAGTAAATACTTACGAATAAACAATCTCGGATAAAAATGAGATTGTGATATTTCCCTTACCTTAGGTCCGATTAGCTTTGTACGTGTCCGAAGCTCCTGTATAATGGTTTAAATAATGTTATTGACTTATTCCAGAATCATACATATTTATATGATATCATATATGGTCATATTATTAGCTTCTTGTTAGTAATATTTCATTGTTACTTTTTACTCGGGTCTTTATAACTTTTTGTTCTTATGCGTGTTTTGTCGAATAAATTCTTATTCTTATCTTTAGGTTATAGATAATTCATTTCCAGAATGGTATTAGTGTATTATATACCATATTCATTCATTCAATTCATTTATATAATCATTATGAAATGAAGATCATGTAGAACGAGTCGCATCACATCGTGGAGACGGTATTCCGTACGTACGCACGAGTGATGATATCGTTCCTATGATCGTGGAATTGTATTGGAGTATATATATATATTATTTAAGTATCAATATTACTTAATAATAATCATATATAGTTACTGATTACACCATTATACCCATCCTTGTAAGGTGATGGTGGAAAATAGATTACACCACGGCGTGGAGACGGTATTCCGTACGTACGCACGCGCGGTGATTTCATTTTTCCGTAGGATGGATAGAAGGTGAATTAGGGTTGTTTCATATTTATAATAACATATCAGTATGTAAGTAATACTGATGTTATTACTTTATCATGAAACAACTAAAGAAGAAGAAGTTGAAGAAGAAAGAAATTGAAAAGATCGGTAATGGATATTACCTCTTCTTTGGAACGCCTTTTTGAATCCTCCACTTAAGGAACTAATATTGGTCTTTGGAGAATACCAGGACCTCTAGGATTATTCTAGGGAAGTGGAGAAGGGAAAATGGCAGGGGTTGGCCGAGCTTGATTGCTCAAATTGGTGTGAGGAGGAGGGGGAGGAGGTTCCCTTTTATAAGGGAGGAGAGGGGCACCTTAGGAATATCTCAAAATATTATTTTATATTAAAGTCAAAATCGGTTTATAATGGTTCCAAAGGGTCTTATTTCGAAGATAAAGTGGGGATGGATCGAAATCCTATCATCCAATAGGATTTAGACAAGTTTAGGGTATTATTTTAACCTTATCAATTAGATTTAACACTAAGTTAATTAATTTAACTTTTACCGTGTCTTTTTGTTTTCTTTCACTATATGGTTAATACACTTACTATAACATGCCAAACGAACCCCAAATTGTTTATTATTAATATATATATCCTTATCTAAGTCATTTGGCCGAACCTTAGATTTTTAGGAATAAAATAACAATTAATAATATAATATTTGATTTAAAAACTATTTTGTGTCAATTTTGACACTATTTGATACATGATTTTTTTGAAAGTCATAACAGAATTATTTGTTCGAACCAAGTTGATTAAATCAACACTAATATATCATAGTAACCTAGAAAATTAGTGGAATTCATAAAAAGTCTCAAATTACATTTATTTTGGTATTTATATTATCAATTTTGTCAATATTTCATTAATAAGATAATTACGGCATCATCTTTGTGTCATAAATAAATTAAATTATTTGATGTCTAAAAATTACAAATAAAATACCATCATGTAGGAAATCTGTTTAGCATTCTAATGAATATTTACAATCGAATTTATCTTATGTATAACCCTATATTAAAAATGATTTACTTATTAAACTTTGATTTTAACTATTTTAACACTTCTTTAAATAAATTAATAATAAATGTCCTAATCTAATCCAAGTGGGCCTAAATGGTCATATTTTATTCCTAAGTTTGTTTTTGGTCGAATTACACTTGTCCAATAGAATTAGGACATGTGTTAGGGTAATATTAATATCATAATTACCCTTAGTTACCCTATTTACTATTAACCGCGGTAAAAATAGTAAAAAGTTACTATTCACCAAAAAATTATTTTCATCTCATTGAACCACATTTTAGTCCTTGATATTAACCGTGTCTCTCGGATTTTTGAAATTCCATTCACAGAAGCGGTAAAATTAAGTTTTATGCAAAATTCAGTTTTTAACCTACCACTTAGTGGTTTCACTATTCATCAAAAATTGAAAGTTTTCAGAAAAATACCAAAATTTCACCCTAGGCTAATTTCGATATTCTGAGTCCAAAAATGAAGTCCATTTTGAAAAATAAAATTTATAAAATTTCAAAAAGTGGTTATTACTATTCATAACGGCTAGTTTTAATAGCATATTGTTGTTTAGTGAAACTCGGTATTGCGTACGACGCAAGCTATCGAGGAAGGTCGCGATTGCGTGTAAAGCAAGCCAAGAAAGTGTTGTGTAGAAAAAGATTCCTTTGATGATTTATATAACATAAAAGTCTCGGGTGTTACATTCTACCCCCCTTAAAAAGAATTTCGCCCTCGAAATTCGTCACTTTGCAACAAACAAATGAGGATACTTCTCCCTCATCATATCCTCAAGCTCCCATGTAGCTTCTTCAAGTTGGTGGTTTCTCCATAAAACTTTCACCAAGCGAGTGGTCTTGTTTCGTAGGACTTTTTCGCTACGATCCAGAATCTCTATCGGCTGTTCTTCATAAGAAAGATCTTGCTCCAGTGGTACAACTTCTGAGCTGAGTACATGTGAAGTATCTGGTATGTACTTTCTCAGGAGAGATACATGGAACACATCGTGAACTTGAGAGAAATTCGGTGGAAGCGCCAATCGGTAAGCTACCTTCCCAACACGATCCAGTATTTCAAAAGGACCGATATATCTAGGGCTCAACTTCCCCTTCTTTCCAAATCTCATAACCCTCTTCGAGGGAGATATTCGTAAGAACACTTTATCACCCACTTCAAACTCTAGGTCTTTTCTTCGGTTGTCGGCATAACTTTTCTGTCGACTCTGAGCTGCTCTTATGTGTTGTTGAATAGATCTGACCTTTTCTGCCATTTCATCAACGAGATCAGGTCCTAATAGCTTTCTTTCCCCAACTTCATCCCAGCAAGTTGGAGTCCTGCATTTCTTTCCATAGAGAGCTTCACAAGGAGCCATCTGAATACTGGAGTGAAAGCTATTATTATAAGAAAATTCCACCAAAGGTAGGTGTTGATCCCAACCTCCTTTGAAATCAATAGAGCAAGCTCTCAACATATCTTCTAGGGATTGAATTGTTCTCTCAGACTGACCGTCTGTCTGGGGATGATAAGCAGTGCTGAAACTCAACTCTGTATCCAGAGTATGCTGAAGACTTCGCCAGAACTTCGAGGTAAATCTCGGATCTCGATCAGATATAATAGAAAGTGGTACTCCATGCAATCTTACCACTTCCTTTACATATATCCTGGCAAGCTGATCTAGAGAGAAATCCTCTCTAATAGCAATGAAGTGTGCAGACTTTGTAAGACGATCAACTATGACCCAGATAGCATTATTGCCTTTGGATGTTTTAGGAAGTCCTGTGACAAAGTCCATAGTGATGTTTTCCCATTTCCATTCGGGTATGGGTAATGGTTGTAACATCCCCTTAGACTTCTGTCTCTCAGCTTTAACTTGTTGACAAACCAAGCATCGAGAGACATATTCAGCAACATCTCTTTTCATGCCATCCCACCAGAAGTACTCTTTCAGGTCCCTATACATCTTCGTGCTACCAGGATGAATAGAGAATGAAGAACTATGAGCCTCATCCAGCAGCTCTTTCTTTAATTCGGGGATGGGAGGAACACAAACCCGATTCCTGAACTTTATTATCCCATCACAATCAAGGTTGAATTCAGGAACATTTCTCACCTTCTTTTGTAACTCGACATCTTCTTTCTGTGCCTCTTTAATCTTCACATGTATAGATGGTTGAACATTCATTTGAGAAAGATAAGATTTTTCCCCTTCCATTATAATTCCAAGATCCATCCTTTGTAAATACATAAATATTGGATCTTTTGTGATCCTCATCATGGATAAACTAGCATGGTCTTGTCGACTTAATGCATCTGCCACCTTGTTTGCTTTCCCAGGGTGGTAATGGATTGAGCAGTCATAATCCTTAATCAGCTCCAACCATCTTCTTTGGCGCATATTCAGCTCCTTTTGTGTGAAAATATACTTTAAACTTTTATGATCAGTATAAATATCACACCTTTCACCATAAAGGTAATGCCTCCAAATCTATAATGCAAAGATTACCGCAGCCAACTCCAAATCATGTGTTGGGTAATTTTGCTCATGGATTTTCAACTGTCGTGAGGCATAAGCTATCACCATATCATTTTGCATAAGAACACACCCCAATCCCTTCTTGGATGCATCACTGTAGATCACAAACCTTTCTCCACTACAAGGCAGTGTGAGCACAGGTGCACTGGATAACCTTCTTTTCAACTCCTTGAAATTCTCTTCACATTCCTCTGTCCAGACAAACTTAACTCCTTTCCGAGTCAACTTGGTGAGTGGATTAGATAATCGTGAAAAATCTTTTACAAAACGTCGATAATAACCAGCCAAACCAAGAAAACTTCGGATCTCAGTTACTGTTGTTGGTCTTGACCATCTTTCGATAACCTCTGTTTTTGCTGGATCCACAGATATCCCCTCTTTTGAGATTATATGACCCAAAAATGCAACTTTTTGAAGCCAAAATTCACACTTGGTAAATTTGGCATAAAGCTTCTCTTTTCTCAGGGTCTTTAATATAATTCTCAAGTGATCTTCATGCTCTTCCTTGCTCTTTGAATAGACAAGAATATCGTCTATAAAGACTACCACAAATTGATCAAGATAGTCTCTAAAGACTCTATTCATTAGATCCATGAAGATAGCAGGGGCATTAGTAAGACCAAATGGCATCACTATAAATTCATAGTGTCCATACCTTGTACGGAAAGCCGTCTTTGGTATATCCTCCCTTTTGACCCTTAATTGATGATACCCTGAACGAAGATCAATCTTGGAAAAGTATTGAGCTCCGCGTAGTTGGTCAAATAAGCCATCAATGCGTGGGAGAGGATATTTGTTCTTGATAGTGATCTTGTTAAGTTCTCGATAATCAATGCAGAGTCTCATTGATCCATCTTTCTTCTTAACAAATAGAACAGGTGCTCCCCAAGGTGACGCACTAGGGCGTATGAATCCCTTATCAAGATTCTCTTGGAGTTGCTTCTTCAATTCCTGCAACTCAATTGGGGCCATTCTATAAGGTGTCTTTGAAATAGGCAAAGCACCCGGTACGAGTTCTATTGAAAACTCAACTTCACGATTTGGTGGAAGACCCGGCAATTCCTCCGGAAAGACATCATCAAACTCCCGTACAATGGGCATATTCTTAATCGTGAGTTTCTCACCAACCATTTGAGATAAATAACCTTCATTTAGTGGAATCAATACCCATAAGATGGAAGAAATTTCCACTGGAAGGTTATGTTCATCCTTGCATTGATAGACGATCGTAGGTTGATCTGGAATATGAAATGTGACTTCCCTTCTTTGGCAATTGATATGAGCTCCATGTAGAGAAAGCCAATCCATGCCAAGAATCACATCAAATTCCACTAAAGGAAGGATCACAAGATTTGCAGGAAGCACTTTCCCACAAACTTCGATCGGAGAAGAATTATAAACTTCTGATGCGATTGATGTGCCATTAGGTGTTGTCACAGCTAACTCAACATCTAATTGTTGAGGTAATACGGTGATACCCTTAGAAAATTTTTCAGAAATAAAAGAGTGGGTGGATCCAGAATCAAATAAAACATTTGCTACTTTAGAGTGGATGGTAAGTGTACCTTTCACCACATCGTTATCGTACTCCACATCGCTGATAGAAATTGCATGTGACTTTCCTTTGTCTTTAGCCTTAAGAGTTTGTTGACGTCGACCATCATCATCAACCCTTGGATTTGGGCATTGATTGGCATAATGCCCCATCTCCTTGCACTTGAAACATTGAAGTGTAACAGGTTCATTCTGTGTATCCCTTCCTTTGTTTGCATCATTAGACATCTTCTTCCCATTATCACGGCATTCAAATGCCCGATGACCTTCCTTTCCACATTTAAAACATTTACTTGTCCCTTTAAGACAACTCCCTCCATGTTTCTTTCCACACTTTGAGCATAAGGGAAAGTTCATCTTCTTTTCCGTGTGCTCTTTAGATTTTTCTTTGAATTCCATCTTCCTCTTCTTATCAAACCCATGTGACTGATGGGTTACTCCAATCTCCATCTCGACTTTGAGAGCACATCGAACGATTTCCTCGTAGCTATTGAAGTCCCTTATGGCTAACGCCCTTCGAAGACTTGGTTTTAAGCCACTAAAGAATCGATCGATCTTACTCTCAGGTTGGATAATAATACCAGAAGCGTACCTTGCAAGTCTTGTAAAATTTGCTTCATAGGTACTAACAGATTCATCATCCCTTTGCTTCAGTTCAAGGAACTCTTTCTCCATCTTTGTTCGGAGAATACGAGGGAAGTACTTATTGAAAAATAAGTTCTTGAACTCGTCCCATTCCATAGACTCAATTTCATCCCTTTGCCTTGTATTCTTAACAAGATTCCACCATTGATCAGCATCTCCTTCCAAACGATACACTGCTAGGATGACTTTATCATGCTCAGAACATTGAAGAACTGAAAATATCTTTTCAGTAGTACTAATCCATTGTTCAGCAACTAATGGATCAGTAGACCCGCTGAACGATGGTGGACGCTGCCTCATGAAGGATTCAACAGAATGTTGCTCCCTCCTTTGTTCGTTTGGAAATCCTGCATGATTCATAGCTTGAGAAAGTTGTGTGAGCATGGCTACAAGATTTTGCATTCCAGCTCCCATATCGTTTGGTTGTTCAGGGGGACAATCATTGCATTGCCCATCGCATTCCGCATTAACACGGTTCCTTCGGGTTCCAGCCATTGACTAAAACCAAGAAGAATAGTGTGAGCAACACTAATTATAATAGGAAACCACATAATTCAAGAATAAAATTTTCATGCTTAAGGTCTTATCCTAGGTTATTCAAGGCCATTTCTAAGATTGTGTTCTATGCTTAGACTTATCCTTAGGGTTCTTACTAAGGCTTTCACATCCTAGTTTCCAAAGGTTGACTATACCTTTCCTCTGATACCAACTATAACGACCCACACTTTACATACATTGTTAATACTTCAAAATTGAATCACACTTATTACAACATATGACAAAACCACAAAGGACCGTATAGGTATAGTGTCTTTAGAAACTGGGAAACATAAACAACTGGTTCATAAATCTTCTACAGTGTCTCCCATTTATTTCATCATATCTAGGGTCCCTTTTAGCATATTCTACTTAATATCAATCTCCCTGACCTGGGGAAAAGAAAACATAAAAGGGTGAGCTCAAATGCTCAGCAAGGGAAAATAAAGGAAATAAAAATCATATCATATCTTTTTGAAAATCAAAACCTGCAAAAGAGATCATAATATCTTAACATGGAATAAATCATAGAAGTGAAAATGAGATCCCCAAAATCATAACATAAAACTTGAAACTTTGTGGCATGCACACATAATCATGGAAAATCATTTCTTGTTAGTCATGACTCATTGCCAAGACTATCTTAGTGGACAAAGTCCCTTTCTGAACCGAGTTCACTCCTCGTTTCAGTCCTGTATCACTGAACCGAAATAACCTTCCGTTCCAGCCATGTCTATCTCATGAGATATAAAATCATTACCCAATGCATTGGAGGGAGATATAGGTCCCACCCATCTCATAATGATACCATTCTTATGTGTGCCCCAAAATCATAAATCATACATCATTTCATAACCCATGTAATAAAAATGGGATTCTTAAAACAACATGACATCATAAAACCATTCATATAAGATAAAGGAATTCATAAAAATAATTCCATCACAACATAGTCAAATCAATGTAAAAATATGGATAGAAACAGAACCCTTTATTATCTTAGATGGAAAATATTTTTGATAACACACTTGAAATGAATTCTTGAGGAAAATATCCTTTCTTCTTCAAAATAAATTTCTTTTCACAAAACATCATGCAATTTTAGAAGAAAGAGATTTTATTAAAAATAGTAATGAAATATTTTAGAGGAAGCTTCATGAAAATAAGGCTTTATAAAACCGTAAAAATCCGTTCATGCCGTTTAAGTTAAAAAAAACATTCTTCGTACTTTTGTCGGAAAAGTCAAAAAGTACCTCGTATGAAAAAGCGACAAAAGATTCCTTTCATATTCTTTACTAAAAACTCACCGAAGAGTAAAATTGGATTTAAACTATTGTAAGTGGATGGAAACAATATTTCATATTGAGGGAACATGGATGTGGATGATAAAATACACCCCAGTAAATACTAACAAATAAACAATCTCGGATAAAAATGAGATTGTGATATTTCCCTTACCTTAGGTCCGATTAGCTTTGTACGTGTCCGAAGCTCCTGTATAATGGTTTAAATAATGTTATTGACTTATTCAAGAATCATACATATTTATATGATATCATATATGGTCATATTATTAGCTTCTTGTTAGTAATATTTCATTGTTACTTTTTACTCGGGTCTTTATAACTTTTTGTTCTTATGCGTGTTTTGTCGAATAAATTCTTATTCTTATCTTTAGGTTATAGATAATTCATTTCCAGAATGGTATTAGTGTATTATATACCATATTCATTCATTCAATTTATTTATATAATCATTATGAAATGAAGATCATGTAGAACGAGTCGCATCACATCGTGGAGACGGTATTCCGTACGTACGCACGAGTGATGATATCGTTCCTATGATCGTGGAATTGTATTGGAGTATATATATATATTATTTCAGTATCAATATTACTTAATAATAATCATATATAGTTACTGATTACACCATTATACCCATCCTTGTAAGGTGATGGTGGAAAATAGATTACACCACGGCGTGGAGACGGTATTCCGTACGTACGCACGCGCGGTGATTTCATTTTTCCGTAGGATGGATAGAAGGTGAATTAGGGTTGTTTCATATTTATAATAACATATCAGTATGTAAGTAATACTGATGTTATTACTTTATCATGAAACAACTAAAGAAGAAGAAGTTGAAGAAGAAAGAAATTGAAAAGATCGGTAATGGATATTACCTCTTCTTTGGAACGCCTTTTTGAATCCTCCACTTAAGGAACTAAGATTGGTCTTTGGAGAAGACCAGGACCTCTAGGATTATTCTAGGGAAGTGGGGAAGGGAAAATGGCAGGGGTTGGCCGAGCTTGAGTGCTCAAATTGGTGTGAGGAGGAGGGGGAGGAGGTTCCCTTTTATAAGGGAGGAGAGGGGCACCTTAGGAATATCTCAAAATATTATTTTATATTAAAGTCAAAATCGGTTTATAATGGTTCCAAAGGGTCTTATTTCGAAGCTAAAGTGGGGATGGATCTAAATCCTATCAACCAATAGGATTTAGACAAGTTTAGGGTATTATTTTAACCTTATCAATTAGATTTAACTCTAAGTTAATTAATTTAACTTTTACCGTGTCTTTTTGTTTTCTTTCACTATATGGTTAATACACTTACTATAACATGCCAAACGAACCCCAAATTGTTTATTATTAATATATATATCCTTATCTAAGTCATTTGGCCGAACCTTAGATTTTTAGGAATAAAATAACAATTAATAATATAATATTTGATTTAAAAACTATTTTGTGTCAATTTTGACACTATTTGATACATGATTTTTTTGAAAGTCATAACAGAATTATTTGTTCGAACCAAGTTGATTAAATCAACACTAATATATCATAGTAACCTAGAAAATTAGTGGAATTCATAAAAAGTCTCAAATTACATTTATTTTGGTATTTATATTATCAATTTGTCAATATTTCATTAATAAGATAATTACTGCATCATCTTTGTGTCATAAATAAATTAAATTATTTGATGTCTAAAAATTACAAATAAAATACCATCATGTAGGAAATCTTTTTAGCTTTCTAATGAATATTTACAATCGAATTTATCTTATGTATAACCCTATATTAAAATTGATTTACTTATTAAACATTGATTTTAACTATTTTAACACTTCTTTAAATAAATTAATAATAAATGTCCTAATCTAATCCAAGTGGGCCTAAATGGTCATATTTTATTCCTAAGTTTGTTTTTGGTCGAATTACACTTGTCCAATAGAATTAGGACATGTGTTAGGGTAATATTAATATCATAATTACCCTTAGTTACCCTATTTACTATTAACCGCGGTAAAAATAGTAAAAAGTTACTATTCACCAAAAAATTATTTTCATCTCATTGAACCACATTTTAGTCCTTGATATTAACCGTGTCTCTCGGATTTTTGAAATTCCATTCACAGAAGTGGTAAAATTAAGTTTTATGCAAAATTCAGTTTTTAACCTACCACTTAGTGGTTTCACTATTCATCAAAAATTGAAAGTTTTCAGAAAAATACCAAAATTTCACCCTAGGCTAATTTCGATATTCTGAGTCCAAAAATGAAGTCCATTTTGAAAAATAAAATTTATAAAATTTCAAAAAGTGGTTATTACTATTCATAACGGCTAGTTTTAATAGCATATTGTTGTTTAGTGAAACTCGGTATTGCGTACGACGCAAGCTATCGAGGAAGGTCGCGATTGCGTGTAAAGCAAGCCAATAAAGTGTTGTGTAGAAAAAGATTCCTTTGATGATTTATATAACATAAAAGTCTCGGGTGTTACACGGCCACCCAATCCCATCGGCTCCTTGCCCAGTCCACCACCTCAAGAGATCGCGCAGGTGGAATCAGTCACCCGACTCCATCGGCTCCTCACCGACTCCACCGTCTCAAGTGGTGCGCAAGTGGAATCTTCCACCCATATCTAACAGCTCCTCACCGACTTTTCTGCCTCAAGAGACTGTGCTGGTGGAATCCGCCACCCGACACTGTCGTCTCCTCACTGAATCTGCTAACTCAAGAGGCTGTGAAGATAGAATCCACCACCTGACTCCATCAGCTTGTTGCGGACTCCGCCACCTCAAGAGGCCGCGTCGGTGGCATCCACCACCTGAGTCCATAGGCTCTTCGGCGACTCTACCTCCTGAATAGGTCGCACAGGTGGCATCTACCACCCGATTACATCAGCTCCTCACCGACTCTGCCACCTCAAGAGGCCGTGCAAGTGGCTCCACCACCTTACTCCATCGACTCCTCGCCAACTCTGCCGCCTTAATAGTCTGCATAGGTGGATTCCCCACCTGACTCCATTGGGTCCTCACCAACGCCGTTGCCTTAAGAGGCTGCAGAGGTGGCATCCTCCAGCTGACTCATTTGGCTCTTCACCGATCTCGCTACATTAAGAGGTCGTGCATGTGGAATCTACCACCCGACTCCTTCACCTCCTCACCGACTCCACCACCCTCATGGGTTGTATAGGGGAAAACCACCCCCAATCCAATGGTGCATGTCCAATAGTTGAAAAAGCCACTGCAGAGGTGCTCCCTGCATCGCTACCATTTTGCACGGAGGTTCTCCCCATCCCCAACATCAACCATCGTGGAGGTCATCCCATTCCATCAAAAAACTTTCCCTGTCATATGGGATGAATCTCCAAGATTCCATGCCTTCGGGCTCCATCGACCCATCATAACGACGTCCAGGATTCCACGCCTTTTGGGATCTTTTTCCCTGACGTACCAGCACTCCAGGCTACCAAACCTTCTGGGCTCCATCATCCCTATCGTACCGACGCTCTAGGATTCCACGCCTTTTGGGTTTCATCGCCCCATCTTACCCACGAGCATGGCTTCTTCGCCCCTCCAAACCAAGAGAATGTAGTTATCCCTACTACCCTTGCAAAAATCTGTGTCATCCCAACTTCCATATTGCATCAACCATAGAGTTCCTCCCAGTGGCCATGAAACCAGCTTGTGGAAGGCTCACTGTGACGTATCCAAACTCACGCATGGAGAACATCCGTGCGTATGGTTGAGGAATTTCATAGAAATAACATCATATAGATTCCCCCTCATCCCAACCCACCAGAGTGGGGTAGAGATGAACACCCCTATACTGAAAAACCCCTTTTGGTTTCATGCCCTAGTTTCATGACTTTAAACCATATCATCATCCTACATGACGTTAAACTATTCATCTTCTTCCATCATGACGTTAAACTGCTCATTATCGTCCTACATGACATTAAACTGTATCATCATCATTCATTACATTAAACTGTTCATCTTGGTCTTGCATGATGTTAAACTATTTTACTTCATCTGCCGTAACGTTAAAATGCTCATTATCGTCATGTATGACTTTAAACTACATCATCGTCCTGCATGATATTAAACTGTTTATCATCAACCGTCATGATGTCTAACTAATCATTATCGTCCTGTATTACTTTAAACTGTATCATCATCCTGCATGATGTAAAACTGATAATCTTCATCCGTCACGATGCTAAACTGCTCATTATTATCCTGCATGACTTTGAACTACATCATCATCCTACATGATGTAAAATTGTTCATCGTATTCGGTCATGATGTTAAACTGCTCATTATCATCCTACATGAATTTAAACTGCAATATCGTCCTGCATGATGTCAAACTGCTCATCTTCATCCTTCATGACGTTAAACTGCTCATTATTTTCCTCCATGACTTTAATCTGCATCATCATCCTGCATGATGTTAAATTGTTCATCTTCATCTGTCATGATGTTAAACTTTTCATTATTGTCCTGCATGACTTTAAACTGCATCATTGTCCTTCCTGACATAAAACTATTCATCTTCATCCTTCATGTCGTAAAACTGCTCATTATCATCCTGCATGATAATAAAATGCATCATCGTCCTGCATGACATTAAACTACTGATCATCGTCATGCACAACATTAAACTGCATCATCATCCTGCATGGCATTATACAGTTCATCTTCGTCTTTCATGATGTTAAATTGTTCATCTTCATCCGTCATGATGTTTAACTGCTCATTATCATCCTGCATGACTTCAAACAGTATCATCATCCTACATGATGTTAAACTGCATCATCTTCTATCATGATTTTAAATTACTCATTATCATCCTGCATGACAATAAACTGCAAAATGGTCCGAGCCCTATGACCTTAAACTAAGATCACAATTGTCCATACCACACGACGTTAAACTCTATGATCCATCCCAACTGAAGGATGTAAAACCACTCAGCATTGGTCCCACATGATAATAAACTACAAAACGGTATGAGCTCAACGACCTTAAACAAAGATCACAACTGTCCATGTCACAAAACGTTAACCTATGTGATCCCTCCCCACTAAAGGATGTAAAACCACTCTTCCTTTTTTCTGCATGACAACAAACTACAAACAGGATGGAACTTCTCATCCTTGGCCATCCTTAGGTCCCTTGGACATTCTGGGCCCCTGGCCCATGTTCTCATTTAAGATTGTGTGGTTTGGTGAAGACTCTTGTCCACATTCATGTCGGGCTATTTCGCCACGCCGCACATATTGCCTTGAGATGTCCCTTCCTTCATTTATCATCCGTTCTGCAAGCACATGACCTGACTTGCTTGACATGACCCATCATTTGGGTTTCTATCACCCTCTATATCAAAAATGGCCCCCAAATGGCTTGGATGCTCAGCCCAAGGTCTCTCCTACTGTTACGGGCTAAATCCCATGAGGATTGCAGGTGGAAAATTACTACAAGTCCCGTGTAGAGAATATGTTGAATGGTCGACTCTCAATTTCTTACCACAAATTCAGGTCACAGAAGGGTGGATACTGTGTTGCGAACCTGGTCAACATGTATCCTCTATCATCATGGTTGCATTGTGGTCTTCCATAAGCATGATGATTCTCCCTCTCTATGCCATGCATGTGACATTAAAATAGGAATATACGGTCTGAGTTCTATGACCCTAAACTGAGATCACCTTTGTCTTCACTTCAAGACGTTAAACTACAATCTAGCCATAACATTCTATCTGTGGCCCAATCCCAGGCCCCCGACCCAAGTCTTAACTCTTATGGGATTGTACGGTGTAGTACATGATTATGTCCTCATTCACATAGGGTTACTCTCTATGCCATACACCTCCCTTGTTTGGGGTATCTTACCCCTTTCTTCAACCTCACTACCAGATGTTAATCTACAAACTAGTCAGGACTTTCCGTTCAAGGACCAGCCTCAGGCCCATTGGCCTCTTCGATCCCCCGACCCAAGTTCTCAGTTAGGGTTGTACATTTTGGTGCGGTATTATATCCTCATTCATGTCGGGTTACTTTCTATGCCATATAAATCCATCCTTGAGATACCTTACCCCTACCTTCATCCTCGCTGTAAGATGTTAAACTACAACCTGATCTGGAATTTCCATCTAAGGCCCATCCTCAGGCCCCTTGGCCTTCTTAGGCCCCTGGCCCGAGTCTTCACTCGGGATTTTACGATGTGGTGTGGGATTATGTCCTCATTCACATTGGGTTACTCGCCATTCCATACACTTCCCTAGATGAGATACCTTAGCCCTACCTTCATCCTCACTGCAAGATGTTAAACTGCAAGTTGTCCTGGTCTTTCTGTCTGAGGCCCAGCCTCATGCCCCTTGGCCTTCTCGAGCCCCCGGCCCAAGACTTCACATGGGATTATGTGGTGTGGTATGGGATTATGTCCTCATTCATGTTGTGTTACTCGTTGTGCCGTACACCTCCTTTGTGTGGGGTATCTTACCAATTTGTATCCTTACTGCATGATGGTAAAATGCACGTTAACCTCTTCAAGAACTACATGTGGTTTGATTCCCATTCTTATGGGATATGTAGGAATGACTGAACATCCAGACTTTGGGTCCATCCCCTCTCTTAGAGATCTCCATGTTATCTGGGCCCCTTGGCCTACCCTTACCCAAGGATAAGAGTATATGGTGTGGTGTGGGACTATGTCCTCGTTCACCTCAAGTTTGTAACAACCACATCATGTACCTATCCCTCCTTAGATTCCTCTTTCCCCTTTTCCGTAATCGTCTTTTTAAATCATCTGCTCCCTAGATGAGCCCCTTTATCCTCATTGACGATTCACCAATGTGCCCAAGGAAACTCTGGTTTAGCACCTGGAATGTCGGATTCTACCCAGACATGCTTTCACCTATTTCTCAAGCTTCATGTTCCCCTTTATTAAGGCTCCCATCACCTTTCACATCCAAAGGGACCCCCAAATGGCATGGATGCTCAGCCCAAGGGACCGCCTACAATTACAACCCAACGTCCTCAAGGGTTTGGAGCAACAAATTGATACATGTCCCGTGTTGCGAATTTGGTCAGCGGTCGAGGCTCAATTGTTGTTCCCATTCCAGGCTAACGCGATATGGATGTTGTGTTTCAAACACGGTCAATAGCTATCCTCCATCATCACGCTAGACCCTTCACGCCTTGAATGGTGGTTACATTATTCACATCCTTCTCCACCTCATCATGTCCAAGTAAATTTTTGATACTCTTGGTACTATTCTTTAGTTCGCATCCGCATGTTAGGAGTAAAAAGTAGTGATAAGGAAATTATTCGAGGCTCCACCGATTTCCACTTTACATTTATTTTATGTATTGAAAATACCTTATCCACCCATGTTTCCTACACTGAGTTCAACTCACGTAGGCTTAGGGATCAGATTAAGGTCTGCACTTACATGGAATAGCCTTGCTTTTATATGGTATGATCTCTAAGACCATAAACTATGATCTATTTTATGACTACGTACAACATGATTCCCATTACCATGGGATACATAGGAACACCCGTGCACTTTTCCTTGGGCCCAACTCAACTTTTGTTTTTGGTCCCTCTACCTAAAAACTTCCCAAGGAACACGTGGTGGTTGGGACCCTAGGTTCTCATTCACATCTGTTTTTTAATTACCCCACCATGTGTCTCTCGTGTTTCCTACCATCCATGGTTTGAGCTTTATGAACATAAACTAAGACCACTCCATGTCCTTGCTGTAAGACTTTAAATTTCACGCCATTATAAGAACTACGTATGGATTGATTTCCATCCTCATGGGATACGGAGGAACACCCAAACATTGTTTTCTCCCGGTCCAGCCCCATGAATCTACAAATCCTATCCCTTATTTTTCAGCCCCTTGGCCCGAAATCATCTGGGAATATGTGGTGTGGCAAGTACCTCTTAGGTTTTCATTCACGTTGGGGTTTTCAATATTCATACCATGTGCTTCCCATATCTTTTCCTACCATGTTCTATGTTCAATGACCCAAAACTAAGATCTCTCTATGGGAACTGTGCATCACACTTGGATTTTTCTCCACCCTGCACATAGTCCATTAAATCAATCCCCCCTTAATGGTCAACACTAGTACATTAAGATTAAAGCATGAAACCCCAGGAACATTGTCTTTTGGAAGGGACTCGACTCCCTCTATATGATGCATCTCATTATCATACCCAGATGCATTTTGGCAAAGAACCCGAAGTGTGGAATTTTCATGGGGACATTTCACACATTCCATGTCTAAGATTCTTGAGCATGTTATTTGGATCCTCATCCAATTACACATTTGATGGGACCCCCTTCATTGCCTAGTCTCATGCCACCTTGGCTCACCTACTGTTTTGGGCCAACGTCCCTGAAGACCCTGGACAACATTAACGATAGGTCCCATGTGTTGAACATGGTCAGTAGTCATCCCTCATTTGTTTGTCCCCATCCAAGGCTAACGTGATATGGATACGATGTTTTGAACATGGTCAATAGCTATCCCCTATCATAACACAACTATCATTGTGGTCCATATCTCGAGCATCAAGATTCACACATTTCCACTTCCTTATGTTCAAGTAGAATTCAGACATACTAGGCATTACTTCTTCCCACATTTAGGTGCATTACATAGATGGGTCAAGAATCATTGGGACGAGATTCACCGAGTATCCATTCACCCCTAACATGTTATTTCCTGTGTCAGGAATGTCCCACAATTGATTCTTGTTTCCCACATTGAGTATGACTCATCTAGTATTGGTAGTTTTGGTAGGATGTGTACTGGTGCAGCCATGACCTTCCTCGTCCTGCATGATATTAAACTGTGATCTTAGAACTATGTATGGCTTGGTTCCCATACTCATGGGGTATGTAAGAACACCCGCCCAATTTTCTTTGGGACCAGCCTAATATTCACTCTTGGTCCCCTGACCTGAAGAGTTTCCTCTAGGGATACGTGGTGTGATCCAAACCAAGTCCTCATTCACGTCGATTTTAGAGCTACCGCACCACAAAATCCCTTTCTAGGATCTTCCCATTCACTCCATGTACTATCGTATGACGTTAAACTGCATGAGTCCATATATCCTCAAAACAAGAAACTAAACTATGGTTTTACCCAGAACATGTTTAAGATTCCCTATGTTAATCATGGGATGCGTCAGTTTCTTCTCTAGAGATTATTTTCCCTACTAGTGTTGGTCTCTGACCACACTGTTCCATAAGAGATGTGTTTGGCATGATTCTCATCCGTATGGGATATGTAGCGATGCCCATGAATTCTTCCTCTGGCCCTGCCCCAGGTTCATTAACCCTCGTGGCCCCTCGGCCTTGATCACGGTCTAGTCCCTATGACCTTAAACTATGAGGTTGATGACATGATCCCACCGAGATGTGGAAGCCAGGGTGAGAATCAAGATGGATGATGGATATTTTACAGGATTTAAGGGGTAATGAGATGGGACCATCGTGAAGGTGATGGTAGTGTTGGTCTTGAGCCTCGATGAGACTTCATATGTATCCTCGTGGCATGGAATCAAAGTCCACGTAGTTCGGTGGGACGATGGGACACCTAATGAGGTGGCACATGGTATGTGATCCTTGCCAAGGCATGGTACGTAGGAAGCCTACATGAGGTTCAAGTCCCCCATATATCTGGGCCCCAGGTCCTCTTTCATGTCGGTTCACCCCCTTCCTGTATGACGTTAAACTATGGACCTTAATAAGCAGAATGAGGAAACAACGGCTTACCACTGAGGTTCATTCCCATCACCCATGTCTGATCCTGATCTATCCCTCGATCCCTTGTGTTCCAAGAAGATCATCCCCCAACCTAGAGGTTCTACTTTCTCTAGGCCTCATCCATGCATCTATTCTCACGGGACGCCTCCTCAGGTGTCCCATCGTCCCACCGAACTATGTAGACATTGATTCCCTGCCACGAGGATACATAGGAAGTCTTTTCGAGGCTCAAGACCAAAACTACCATCACTTTAATGATGGTCCAATCTCATTCCCCCTACACTCCATTCAACTCTCCATCATCCATCCTGATTCTCACCCGGGCTGCCACATCCTGGTGGGATCATGCCATCCACCTCCTTGCTACTCCTAGCAGACATGGGCTACAATTCACACATAATCACCAACATGTATTTAGGTCGTTGTCCTTTGTGTACACCCCGATACATCACCCCTTCAAACTACGTGTGTTTTGATCCCTGTCGTATACATAGGGTTCGTAGGAAACCTCCCTGAGGTTCAATCCCATCCAATGGTAAACCTTGGTGTCCCCATGCTGGGGTGCACTCTCCTTGATCCACCCTTAGTGGTGTTCAAATTAGCCATTATGGTAAGGCATCTCCCCTCCATGGGGCACACCACCTCAGATCCGTCCTTAGTGGGAGTTCTCATCCATTCATATTCCATGTGTTCCCTTCTATGGTTGTACCAATCGGATTTGCCTATATGGGGCATTATGATCACCCTCATTCCGTCTCTATAAGACATTAAACTCAAGACCTACCTCATGTTAAACATGAGATGCAAGAGGAAAACCTCGGAAGACACACCTCTGGCGTAACCATCTCTTCTAGACTTTAAGCTTGTGGCATACCCTATGTTAAAAATGGGAAGCTGAGGGAAACCCATATAAATGCCTATGGCACATGATTCCCCACATTCGACATGGGATGCGTCGGGTTCTGCTCCCTAGAGATTCCCTCTTATGAGGATGAATAAAAGTTCCCCAATATCCATGCATCCAGAGATGCCCCGACATGCCTGATGATATCGTCTACTCCGACCCAAGGTTGCGGCCCTAACCAGACCCCTTGGAATGTCCCAAAAAAAGTTGTGTAATTAACTAGCATCCATGAGGATATAGCACCGGGAACAAGATTCACGAACCATGACTTAATCTTTAAGGGAGACCCGAACTAGGTGACAACTTCTAAGGAGGAATCCATGGAAGGAATAACCAACATCCCATCATCCCATTTCGATCATGGGGAAAACTTTCCTCAACAAGGAACAGATTCCAACCACCTTTGGAAAGTGTCAATGTGGGGAAGAAGCTGCGCATCCTCCATAGACGGATGTGCGTGCCCCGAAGAAAGCATCAGAAAAAAGTATATCATCACGGTACCATTAATATATTCTTTTTTCAGAACAAGTGTTTAAAATTTCAAGAATTGAAGGAACTATTTCACTTTCTTCTCTCATGAGGGTTACAGATGAACCTCCATTAACTAATGAGGGTGATCTGAACCAATTATAGATCCCTACTAATTGGATAAATCCTTCAACTGAAAAGGTTTCGAGGAAAGAGGATGCATGTTCTACTCCTAACACTTCGTCTATCACCATTCCCATCAGTGCAATAGGGAAGGAGGAGTAATATGATACTGTTAGAGATATTTCCTATTATTTCACATGAAAATGACTGAATTCAACTTCAATAATGTTTCATGTTTTTCTCATGAACCATAGAATCCTACGATTACTAATGATGACCCAATGACTATCACCAAGTCCTCTACATCTCTTGTTATCATTGTAGGGTTGTGAACCAAATTCTCAAAGTGTCCCACATGTGATATTAACAGGGGGATTGGTATTTCAATATATTCGATGAAGAATATAGGAATGACATTTTAGGAAATACTAGAACATATTAAAACTCTAGTTACTTTATAATACTTTCAAACACTTAATAAGGAATTGAATGGGCGTCAGTATTTATCTCTTGTGAAAAGAATATTTTTACCTAATTATCTAACCATAACTCTTTGAAATATGTCACTCTATCCACAGAGGATGTTACAATATCCAAGACAGTTCAAGTCCTCTAAGTCCATCTTATCCCCATTGTTGAGATGACGAGTCTTTTTGAGATTAATACAGAGGATCCCAAGCAAACCCAGGAGACTGCCCCTAAATAAGAGGTTCCATTTTGGACTACTTGAGTTGGGAATGCTAGGAAAAAATCCTCCTATGTTTTTTACCATGTATTGGGTAATGGTCACCAACTATTGTGATTTTTCCCCATTATTTCTATTATTTTGAAGTTAACAATTATTCAAATTCATCAAATAGGATTACCAGCTTCCACTGCTTGGTCTGGGGGTGAATATTTTTCATTAGCTCGACAAACAATGGAGGGTGAGGCTATCACAGTCTGAATGGGAGTAGAATAGAGAACTTCTTTGAGTGCTCTGGTTCCATAGTACATTACACCCCATGAAAGTGGCTTCGAGTTAGAATTAGAGCTGCATGGTATAATAAAAACACTTTTCTAGGTTGAGGAAACTGAGGCTAGTCAAATGAATAATCTTTATTGATTGACTAATTATTATCAAGAGGTGGTTCAATAGATAACGAGTTACTTTGAAAGCCTATTTTAATATATGAAAGAGAGACTCCATTTTGTAGATATTCCAATAATTTTTCTCAATAAATGAATAACAATTGGTTTCCAATCGTATATTTTTTCATCCCTAACCTATTCTACCAATCATAATGTCAAAGATTATTTTCATAGCATGAAAAATTCATACTAGTTGATTATAATCATAATGATGTAGATGTGGGTAATCTAATTTTTACCTAAGATAAGGGGCCTAATGTGCATAGTTTAACTGTTTATAGGGTCGTGTAGACAACCTTACCAAGATTGTGGATTTTTTATGTCATCACCCTAATTTTTTCTTATGATCGATATAAAAGAGACATAGTGGGAATGCCTTGGATTTTACATAGACTTCACTTCTTGGGTTTTTGGCCTATAATATTTTTTGACTATTTCTTTTCATTGTTCAATTCTTCCAAAACTATATGATGTGTAGGTTTTGTGAGTTGAAACTCGAATTTTTTCCTGGGGGCCCATTGTGGGTTTTCAAACTAGTGAGTGTAGTATTATTCTTTATGGGTTGTTTAATGTAATGCATGATAGAATAATGAGGATAGTGTTTTAGGTCAATCTTCTTTGAAAATTATTTTTGTGATAATAACCAAAACAGGTCTTGATGGCTGGGAATGTTCTAATATTCTTCAAGTACTTACAAGGGAAATACTAACCCATTATATATATCATTTATGAATTTAAAACATGATGTATGAGGATATAGGGGCTCTCTCATAAGTAAGAAGTTAACTATCACTGGAAAACCCATTATGGGGGCTGTTTTATGTAAGGCAAACTAGGGCACATACAACATAGTAAAATAATGGTATCCTTAAGTTGACCGACCCTTTAAGCGAGTGAATTATGAAAGTCCAACTGGGTCATGTACTTCATTGTTTGAAAAAGGAGTTATCATGAATTTTGACATTCTATTTCTCAAGAGTGAACGAATGTTATGGATATTTGGATTTCTCAAGACCATAAGGGGTGGTTTTTTCATGTATAGTGGTTTGATAATAATGGGATCATATTTATCAACACTGTTCATGAATTGGAATCTTCTCCTATAAAAGTTTGGTGTGTAAAGGAGGGATCATTTTGTTTAATATAACAATATTAAAGGGTAGGCCCCTATTTTTGACAAGGATGGAAGCATAATCTGATTTAATTTAATGAATCTTGGACATTAACTATGCAGTTTAACGTCATATATCAAGGAAATTGTGCTATACAATTTATATTTATACCACAAGGACTTCATGCTACTCAATTTAAAGTCATGAAGCAAGGAAATCCTGATATTTAGTTTAAATTCATGATGCAAGGACATCATTCTATGTAGTTTTAAGTCATGTCGTAAGTACATCATGATGGATTTAATATAAGGACTTTATCTTCGAATGAAGGTTTGATGGTTCTTTAATTTCTTTATAATCTGTCTAGAACTACGTTACCATATTGAGTTGTGAGAGGTGAAAGTTGTAAGTGTAACATGAGTATCTACAGATCTGAAAATAGTGGTATGGGTAAAAGGGATATGTAGTTATAGGAGGTCTCTCCTAAGAATGAATTTATCACTACATGAGAAACCAGTTATGAGGGATATTTTAAGTGAGGATAACTGGGAAACATACTGAATAGTCAATATTGTCATACTTTGTATGATATAACAATTATTAAGGTGGTTTTATTCAAGATCATCTAGGGAAAGTTCTGTATAGTCTGGAGAATGAGTCCTTAAGAATTATGACATTATATTTCTAAAATCTGATGAATGTTTTTGGAGATTCAAATATCCCCAAGCATAGAGTTTGGTTTGTGGAAAAAAGATCATGAATATAGATGGGGTACGTTATGTTATTATTTCCAAATAATTGGGGAAATAGTCTCTCCATGAAGGTCTCACTCAAATGTAGCAAGTATAGTGCCTGTAGATTTAGGTAACATGACTATGACCATAATATTATGGAAACGATGGATGATATGTGATCAAATAGACCAAGTGTATTCGAGTATTCTTCGAACATATAAAGGGGAAAAATATAAACCACTATCTTAGAGAATTTTACGTTAAGGGAAAGGATACAATACATATATGAAAGGGATAACCACTGAATTTGAATCACGGGTTTTGGTATACCATCATCAAGGAATAAAGGGAGAGAAGAAGTTTCCCCCATTGGAGAAAATACCATTATTTAAAAAAATCATTTTTGGGATGTTTTATGAAAGGTAAAATAGGCCACATACTACAATGCCAAAAAGTGGTATCCTTTTGTTGACAGGTCCATTATAAGGATTTTTTCTTACAAGTCAAGCAAGGGAATGTACAGAATTTTCATGAAAAAGAGATCTCAGGTTCTTGAAATTATGCTACCATAATATGAGGAATGATTATGGAGATCTAAAAGTATTCGAGGTAAATAATTTTATGTGAATAATGGGTATATCCAAGTAAAAGGATGTATTTGAACCAATATTGTCCATATCTGTTTTCTTAGTGGGCTCTCTAGTGAGGGGACCCAAAATAAAAACTCCTACCTAGATTATTGATTGTATGCAGGAGAGGGGGTATTTTTATTTTACACTTGTATGGGACTAGGACATGGGTACTAAGTTTCAATACATTTTTCATTGGAATAATTATCAATACACATGTAGTTCTTATAGTATTGTGTAGTTTAAATTCTTGCAATGAAGACATTTTCCACGCTGCTTAATGTCATTCGGTAAGGATGAAGGTGGATCGATGTGAACAATGAATATCAAGGATGGAATAATGTGTAATACCTAAGATTCACTACATATCTTATTAAAGAAATACTCAAGACACATGTAGTTATAAAATAATTCTACGTATTGATTTAACTCACATGTATAAAAAATGGGGGATTTTTATTAATATAGGTTAATGCATAGGGTAAGAACACTCATGGGATCCTCTCATGTAGATATCAATCGTACATGGAAGTGTGAGGGGAATTTATTATATTGCGCTATTATTGGGACCATGATTGAATATTTGGATATAACTATGTATATCAAAGGGGTGAGAATCAATCTACACATAGTTCTTGAAGGATTACATGTACTAATAGAATTGGTGTGAGGAGAAAATGGAGGAATTTTTTAATATGGGTTTATGCATCAGTTGAGAACCCATATTTGATCCACCCATGTAGATATGACACATACATGAAAGAGTGAGGGGAATTTCCCATATTTTTCTGTGGCTAGGACCATGATTGATGATCTAGAATTCACTACATATCTCATATGGGTGAGAATCAAGACACACATAGTTATTGAAGGACCATGTAGTTTAGCATCATGTAGGAATGATGTGGGTGATATCGACATGAAAAGTAATATCATGGATAGAACGAGGTGTTTGACCTAGGAGTCACTATGTATCACTCTAGGGAAAGAATCCATCTACATGTAGTTCTTAGACAAAAAATGAATTTTATTTTCATGAGATAAGAACAGCTAGTTTTTATTTTAAGGTCTTATATCTAGGACCATAATACCCCCAATGTGAATTTTTATATCATACTCTTATGGGGAAATGAATTATCAAATTCCTAATCCCATCTGATATTTTCTCAGTTTGGGAAACATGGATTAGAAAATATTTCTTTTGTAGTAGAAAGGAAACATAAGTAAGGGATAGAGGCATGTTGATTATGAAGTGGCTGATTTAAGAGATAGGATCTAGGCATCACTACATATCTCATTCAGATGAGAATCAAGCCACACATAGTTCTTGAAATCCCATTAAATTTATTTTCATGTGGTATGGAATAAGATGAAGCGACATTGAAGGGAAAAAAATGATATGGATGAACCATGGAGTTAGAACCATGTGTCACTATGTATCTTGCTAGGGATATAATCAGGTAACAGATAGTTCTAGAAAATTGTTCCCCACATCAATAGGGTTTTGACATGGGGAAAAAGGGTATTTTGATAATTTTCATACTAATGGTTGGGACTATATCATGAAGTATAGGTATCAACATCAATCTCATTTTATTGAGAATCAAGACATAAGTACTAGAATGATTCATTGTATAGATCTGATTCATGCATGGGAAATGGAAGGGGGGTTTTATTTTCCAAAATAATGGTTGGACCTAGGTTTAGTGATCAGGGCGTCACTACGTATCTCATTAGAATGAGAATAAAGGCACACATATTTCATTAAATGTTCCAAATGTTTCTTTGATTCATACAAAAAGGGTGTGTAGGGGTTTTTAAATTGTGGTTGGACCCTAGATAGAAGATATAGGCATCAATACACATCTCAATAAGATGATAATCAGGCCACATGTAGTTCTTGGAAAAGGTTTCTCAAACCAACCTGTTTTTGAAGTGTATAAAAGTGGCGTTAAATACTTTCTAGATTAATTTTTGGTCCAAAAACTTGAGGCCAAGTACCACCTAGTATCCCATTGTAATCAAACCATACATTCTGGAAAACATCCCTTTGTAAATCTGTTTTTCACACAGGGAAAGAAGAAAATTTCTTTATGGTTGTGGCTAGACCCAATATTGGAGATCCAAACAAACCTACATATCTCACCAGAATGAGAATCAAGCCACACATAGTTCTTTAATAACTCTGATAGTTTACCATCATATGATGAGGATTTGAAAATATTGGGACATATACCTATAAAAAGGATTCCAAATCCCATTATGGAGTGCCAGTGATGTAATTGGAGATTATGAATAGGGCCATCTCATATTTCTTCCTAATTTATGGTGCAGATGGAATCGTAGTCTGTTAAGGGGTTAAAGTGATTTAATTGGGACATAAGATGAGATAGAGGCCCATTTTTAAGGGACCACAATGGGTATCTCGACGCGTGGTATGCATGGTTTTTTTAAAATCGAATGAAAAGGATGTTAACGACGCATTTTAGTTTCATGAGGTAATAAAAATAGGTGTTCTTCCTTTTGTTTTTGTGAAATAAGGGCATTATGTCGGGCATTTAATGGTCATGAAAAAATACCAACTATACAATTTAACATCTTGCAGCTTATACATAATCATGTAATTACAAAAATATTACTTTAGGAACCATGCATTGGTTGGGTTCGTAGTGAGTTCTACTTCCATTGATATTAAGGAATATTATCCATTAGAGTGTACCTTATGTATGGAGTAAGGTCCCTCCCACACTATATCAAGCATCAAGGGATTATTTTTTAGTATCATTCGAGTTATAAGAACCAAAACCAACTCTTCATGGTGGAATGAATGAAGGAAAACCTTCTTGTTAAAGGCTTGTTCTATCTAGTTCTAATATACCTCCAAGTGATGTATGGTATAAAATCCCTTTCCATACAGTCACCCCAATTCATCCAGTTATTTCTATGACTCTTAATCTATAGATATCTGGTCACATAAGGAAATTCATAGCGATGAAAAACGGACTTCAATGGGAAAGACTTTTTCCATTTTTTACACTAATGAGTATGGGGTATCCTGTGTTGTAATATGGGTTGTATTATGATAATCCCTTAAGTTAGGAAATAGATTTTTATTCCAAAACTTATTATCTTTATCCACCATTTTCTAGAGTATGTTTTAATGTTTGTTGTTAAAATCCACCATCTATACATTAGACACTTCATGATAGTGGTGTGAATGGTAGGGTTTGATATTTTAATCCTGAAATAGAATTTCTACATTATAAGTATATAAATTGGTTCCATTATCCCTCAGTATTGTGTGAGGAACACCAAATATGGTGATAATGTTAGATTTGATGATGCTAAAAATTATTTTGGCCTCAAATTCTTTGAAGGGTATTACCTCAACCCTTATGGAGAAGAAAACAGTATCAGTCAAGTTTTATTTGATATTCTTGTCCATAGAAAGATGATATTGTCCAACAAAATCCACACCCATGTGGAAAATGTCCATGAGTACTTTTTTGTATGTAGAAACTCTAGGGGTTGGTAAATGAAGGTGTATTGCATTTGAATAGAATGGAATTTATTGGAAAAATCTATATAATAATTTGTCATCTATGGCCATAAGTATCCAAGCCTTCAAATTTGATCAGAAATCCTATACCCTGACCCGTGGGAAACACAAGATCATACATGTACTTATTCAATAATTTCCAAAGTCTCATCTCCATCGATATATATAAGAAGTAATCCATCAAATCTTCATTTATAGAGGACTTTCTGTTGATTTGGGCCATTATAAAGAGTGAAATTGGCTGCCCACTACCAGATCTGCTCTCTTCTAGCTCTATCCTGTTGGAGTGCCCCGTCCCAAAGGTACTCCATAATAGGAACTATTCATCCCATTATAGGACCATATAGCTCAGTTATGAGACTGATTTCATTGATCTCTTATATTGATATCTGAACAAAATGTGTGACTATTCGGCAGTGGTCAATTCAATTGACTATTTCATCCCGATTTTGATCAGAAAAGTTGTATGTAAATTTTACAATGCATCTTCATGGGAATTATATATAAAGGGATATGAGTAAATGTTAGATATATTTGGAATTCATCCATTAACCCTTATAATTAGTTAAAAAGAGGAATTATACCCTCTTTTCTGATGGATTAATCCACACTGATTTGTTTGAATACCAACTCTGAGTCACTTTTTTACCTCTAGGTGTTTAATTAGTATTTTATGTTCTTATTATAGGATTCAAATGATAACAAGATATTATACCTCATTTCCAATATAAACTTCGGATAAAAGGAAGATGTATTAAAATAGTTTTTCTCTAAGGATTGAAACACAATTCCTAACCCAACTTTATTGACTGTAGGTTCTTATATTCTATTTCTGATTAGACTCCTGGATGCACCATCCAAAAACATTTACCATTTTTGGGGGTACCATTGAATAGAGAATATTTCGTAATTGGGAATTTTTTTAATGGAGTCTCTTCTATAGATGGGTGTTTGAAGAAGAAATATTCGAAAGCATGACCTTTTATTACCTTTTTGGGAACAAACTATATGTCAAACTATAGCAGACTAGCTGTCCACCATGCAAAGGATCCTTTCAGCATACGATGAATGAGGATAAATTTTAGTGGGTTATTGCAAGATACCAAGTGGGTCTAGTTATGCTACAGGTAGTACCTCATCTTATGAATGACAAAGATTAATTCCAGACATCTCTTCTCTAAATCCAAATTAGGATTCCTAGAATCAATCATGGTTTTAATGAGATAATAAAGGGATTTTTCATTCAATACATCAGTATTTGGGGCTAGGAAGGAATCCAATGTTCATTCCAGGATATTCATGTACATAATTTGTGTATTTCCTTAAAAATGTCTTCAATACAGGGGGGATCAAGAGGTATTTATTGAGGGAATCAAATTCTTCTTTACACTTATTGGTCCACTGATATGTGACACCATTCTCAATCCATTTGGTGGAGGATAAACACTTACCTATGAGGTTGGTTTTGAAGAAATGGATATAGGACAAGTGTCCTTGATGTCCCCTAAATTCATTAATGTTTTGAGGAGGCAACATGGAAAGGATAGATTTTGTCTTCATAGATGTTATGATGACACACAACGAAGCTGATAAATTTTCCTAAGGTTACACTAAAGGAAAATTTCAAGGGGATCAACTTCAGGTTATGCTGTCAAAGCATACTAAATATGGTATCTTGGTTAGATAAGTGTTCATAACGTTTAGAGAACTTGAAAACTAGATCATCAATGTTGAATTCAACAAATTTCCCCATGAACGGTTTGAAAATGTGATGCAAATCATGTTAGTATGTGGCAACATTGTTCTTTAAGCGAAAGGGAATTACCTGATAGAAGAATACATCATAATGGGCTATGAAATATATTGATTATTCAACTTATAGGTCCATTAAGATTTAGTTGTACCCTAAATAACCATTTATAAATGAAATGTCTTAATAATCGTATGTTGCATCAATTAGGATTTCTGTGATTGGAACTAGGAAATCAACTTTGGTAAAATGCTAGTTGAGATCTCTGAAATCGATGTAAACTATAATTTTACCATTGTTATTTTTTTACTACGATGATTTTGGTTAGCCGTTTCAGATAATCTAACTATAAAATAAAATAATCCTTGATGAGTTTTTCCAATTCAGCCTCAATTTTAGATGCGTGAGTTGGGTGTGTCCTTTTACCAGCTTTCTTATATCCTGAATGACCTTCTGGAGACCCAAATGATTAGTGGAAACCTTTGGATCATGGAATATAATATCAGTTTAGTTATCGGAAAAACAATTGTAGTGATACTTTAGGAAAGAGGTATATAACACCTATCCATTGAGAGGCAGGACCGTACTAATCAGATTAGGGTGTGGATCTTCTTTGGTACACCAATTTATTTATTTAAGTTCGTCTTCTATGGAAGAGGAACCTTCTTCAATTACTAAAGGGGAATCCCTGAGATTTTCCTCTTCTACCTATTCCTTATTCTCTATTGGTTGTTATTTTTTTGGAGGACATGTTAAAACAAGTTCCTCTGAGTGAAAAAGGAAGCTTATATTTGGACATCTAGATGTTGGGGTGATAAGTTTGAGCTCATTCACTAGAATGAAACCTTCTTAGAGTTTTGATAGGAAAATAAGGGACTGAGAATTAGTTTCTTCACTTTATTCTATATCCATGACAACTTGTTCTAGCTCGGATTACATAACTGGGGTTTTTGAAGCTCAGGGAAGATAATTTAAAAATAATTTTTCAATCCTTCACCATCACTTGGAGAGTTGATAACTTCTACAACACCATTGGTATCAAATATCATAATTTCAATAAAATAATATACTGAATGAGTGCTTGAATTCTAGCCTAACCCTTAAATTTGGGGAATTGATTCAGACAACCTCAGTATCTAGGGATTATTTTCATCATTTGTGATAGAATATTGAATCAAAATATTATGTCCCATAGGATTTTAATGGGTACTTTTCACAATACAATTTTTTTATTTGAGCATTGATACAATATTTGATACATTGGTGGTATGAATAAGGAATGGACACATGCTGATGTAGCTAGGGTCATCCCAGAAGTGCATTGAAAGCTGATTCCTACTGAAAAACCATCAACTATGAGTTCGAGACAAGATCCCCAAACCAAGTTCTAAGTATGATCTCACTAAGATTATCTTTTTAATTATTGTTACAACTCTATAACAACTGAGTAGTGGGAGACATGTAAAATTCATTGAGACCTAGATGATGAAGTGTCCAGACTGGGATGAGATTGTCTCAAAAGACATTGTCACTGAAGGATCTTCAGATATCATTTTCATTTAACCTGTAGACATATAAAATTATCAAACATGTACTTATATGAAATCATCCTCATCCTGGTCAGTGAAATAAATGACATAATTGAATTCCATAGGATCATTCTCCCCATGATATACTTCAGCAATATAAACCTCAACTTCAAAATATATAGGGATTGACAATATCTCAATTAGTTCTTCCTGAAGTTCCTTTGACAAACCTGATGTGTCTATGATTGATAACATAAATAGAACATGTTCCAATTGCTTCAATACATTATATTTTTTATCCAAAGGTCTAAATTTTCTTGTATGAAGATTATATTTTGTAGGAACTTTAGGATCCGATGTTACAAATGTGGATGGGTCATCCCAGGGGATATGAGCTGGAAGTGTTCCTATTCCTGGTGAATTATGCTTATTGAGTCTGTGTACCCATTGAGGAGGTGGTGAAATATCCTCTAACTGATCTTCTAATATGATCAAGTCAGGGAAGACCCTATCATTCATGGATTAAGAACTCCCTTTTTCCTTGTCATCTTGTGGGAGATATTTCCCATGAATTTTATCCATTTAGATGGTTCAAGAAGGTTCTTGGTTAAAGTAGTTTCTCATAGAATGACCAAATATTCCTTTATATCCTCAAAATTGATGACCTATTCTCTTAGTTAGCTAATAATGTGTAGTGAAATTAGGGTCATAATCATAATCATCAAGTTCTAAGGGATCCATTATGTGAATAACATTATCATAACTAAAGATCAACACCTCATCCGATGAAGATTCTTCTTGACAGGTTAAATCTAATTGTGCTATTTTGTGGGGAGATTCCCACACTGTTGGGATGTTCATCGTGATGTCCACTAAGGTTAAGGAAATATTTTTCCATGAAGTGAGATTATATTCTTCTATTTTTTCTTTATCCTTCTGGGCATGTTGTTTGTTTTGAGGATTGGAATTCAGGGGAATGAGATTTGGATGAAACCACCTTCGCTTCAGGGGAAGGGGTCGAGGGAAAATTTGGTAGTTTCAACTGCACATGGAAAATATCAAGAGTATGGTTTATTATATTTCTAACCATCCAGTCACCAAACTTCTTCATACTCTTTCCTTCAACTTCATTCTACTCACCTTCCTAATTCAGATTGGTAGTGGAAACCCATTCTATATGGGAAAGAGAATTTTTTAGATTCACTTTCCTAGAGTCTAACATCTTTTTTAAGAGGTATTTGAAATAAAATACTAGATGAGATACCCTATAATTTTATTGAAGGGGTAATAGTTTAAGATATCTTCATCACCTTCTTTTCCAGGATACCTAGGCATTGGAAACTAAACTAAGCTGTTTTCGAATGTTGATATGAAGTAACCGGGGACTTGGTATTTTGGAATAGAATATACCTACTTTTTAATCTCCTCAAACTATTTCTTCCATTAATCTCTTTGATAATACTAAAGAGGTAGTAATTATATCTAAACCTCAAGATGATTATATCTATGGTATGACGTTGTTTTTTAAAGATGATTAGGTATAGTACCCTTCTAAGTGTAACTGTAGTGACCTATGATTTTCCCATTATCCTTCCCTGAGTTGATGTAATTACCCAGGACATTGTTTTGGTCTCTAAGATGTATTTTTCCACCTTTTGAGTAGTTGTGTAATGATCTCAAAACCCTCCTGTGTATTTCATATTGATCAATGGTGTGTGAAACATATCACTGATCTTTTCTACACAAATGGGTAACATATCATCTTGAGGTAGTGGTAGGTTTAATGAGTTTTTTAATCCTTCACACCAAGTAATGAAATATGAGACTCTTTCATTTTACCATTTTTTCATTTTGTGAGGTTGATGACTGTTGTCTTCTATAGTGTTGAGCTGAAGTAGAAGATAAAAATATAATAGAGATCTTCCCGTCCCACAATCGATCAAGTCTGAAAACATTTTTACCACACAAAGGCTGGTCCTTGTATCAACTGAACATAAATCCTTAGCTTCTTCTCCTCTTGTTTTTCATGTGTAACCATAATGTGATCATAAAGAGAGGTGGAATGCTTCACGTGATTCTTTGGATCCCCAGATCCATTGAAGATTATAAATATGGAATCTCAAATATTTGGTGGGGGAAGAGTCGGATCTACCCCTTTAGGAAAATCCTTATTTTATGGTTGTATCAGCATTTTTTGTTCTTATATAGATTCCAATCAAGTTGTTAGTGAATAAAATGTTGTTCATAATAATTTGGGTAATGTTTTTCTTAGATCGAGCCTAGATAGGGGTAGAAAATGGCTCTTGACCTAGTGTAGTGACTATAAGGACCACCGGTGTGGAACTTATAGAATCTGTCATGGGTAACCTATATATATAGGTATGTAAGGATGTTCCCAAACTTACTCTATTTTCACATGAAACTAAGGTAATTAACGATATTCTACTGTGGGATCCAAATATATTGGTGGCTGATATCACACATTGAGTGGATGTTCTAAATTATCTTTAGTTTTTTTTGATAAACTATCATTGTTGTGGTGCCCATACAAAAGTGAATGTTGAGGATATTCTTGTAGAACATACCTAGTAGGGACACTACCTCAGAGTAATTCTACACTGAGTCTCCTCAATTGTTTCATTTCTTTATTTTTCATAAAAAATATTTCCTCTAGTGAAGGAGACTTAGCCTCTTTGAAAGGGAGGTTAGACATGATGTTACCCTTATGTTTTTCCCTATTGGGTGAATTTCAAGGGGGAAATGGTGGATTATTCAGGGGAGTGGTGGAATTATTGTCAATCCTCTAGTTTTGAGTACACACACATCCTTCATTTTTTGTAGTGTGCACTCCATTATCAATAAGAAAATATTATTTAAAATCCTCTAAATTGACATTATGATCTAGAGGGACTTAAAAGATAGAGTTTATGATTTTGATAGATGAGTAATGCATCACTTACATTATTTTGGTATCTCTATGAGATATACTTCTTCTGCATCCTCTGTGAGACTTTTTCCTCTTCATTTTCTATTCCCTGGGAAATGTTTGGTGGAAAGTAACCTAAAGGGAATCTCCACATTGTTCATTCATGCATGTTCTAAGTGAAAATATCTGGTCAAGGGATAGGAAAAACTTAGATAATTCATTCTACATTATCTTCACTAAATGGGAGAAAATTGATTCCCACTTAGGAGGTGATTATTGAGGTGAAAAAGGCCCTAGCCAGGAGACATGGGGCTGTTCCAATTTTTTATTGACAACCCTTTGGGTCTGATTGGAAGACCTCGATGTTTGGGGAAGAGAAGCTCCCAGCCATGTGGGCTGTGGGATTATCCCAAACATTTTTTTGAATTTAAAGTATATTATCCTCTTATTTTATGGATTTTTTTTAACATCAGATGGGTGAATAATTCAGAACACACTTTAATCACCTATTTCAGAAGGCTGTGGGGCTATTTCTATCATTTTTGTTATCAGTTGGCTGACATCCTCTATGTAGGATTCCTACTCGATGTTCTCAGATACATGACCCAAAAGTATCTCAATAGAATTCTCTATCCTATCCCTACATTTGTGAGAGTCGTCTGGGGCCTCATCTTGTTGAGAATATCGTCCGTCATGAAAACAATTTAATTTTTTAAGTTGGTCTGAAGATATATCATTGCACATTACAATTTTTGGGGGGATTTTCTGGTTAGGGAGTGCAGTTAACTTCTATGTTTCAGGTGCACCCCATCCTATGATACAAACTCTAGATGGGGTATTTTAGATCAGTCACTGTAACCTCATTAATGCATCAAGGAATGGACATTGAATGTATCCTTGCACATTCGTGATATTTGGATATCGTGAATCCATGAGTGATTCCAAGTCAATTTGGCATTTCAAAACTTATATTACCTTGATGTGAGTTTCATACTAGTTATAGGGTAATACCTTCTCTTTTAGGTGATGAAGAGTTTTCCATATGTTGGGGAGGATTTGATGCATATAATCTTTCACTAACACCTTCATAATGTTGTATTGAGGGGTGGAAAAGGCTTAAACATTATTGGTATTTCCTCTTTAACCAAAAATTCCCTTATGTTTAGCATGTCTTTTTCATATCACTAGAGGTTCTTAGACCTAGTCCGACTGGAATGGACACTTACTGATAGTTTTATCACAAGAAATGTGATTTTTTGGGATTTTCTCTTGTATATTAGAAGGAAAGTGGCCCAATGGTAGTTCAGAGAATGACAATCCCCTTAAGATGTCTTTCGGCTGAGAAAGGATTTCACCTACCCGTGACAAGTCCTCAGAATGACTAACCTTGTGTTTGCAAGTGCCTCATGATAAGAGGACTTTCTCGTCACTATATTTCAAATTTATAATTCTCTTGAAAATATGAATTACTACCATAGAGATATTATTTATAGAGAACACCATCATTGGGAGGAAAACCATGGTGGGTTACAACAATGGGAAAACCCTATTTCTCCTAGGTATTCGGCCACATGGAGGGTTTTCATGGATATCATCAAGAGATAGGATATAGATATCGAAATAATTTTTTCCATGAAAAAATCCTTCAAGGTGATGTCTCCGATGATGACCTTTATAATTACTGCTACTTCTCCCATGATTTAGTAATGGGAGGGTAGGATCTTGAGCTATTACAGATAACAATATGAGGTCTTCCAGAGCTCAGGGTTAAGTGAAGCTTGATCATATATCGACTCTTCAGTTTTTTAATTGTGTTTGATGAGGCCTATTCTTATTTTAATTCTAATGAGATATTGGGGCCACTTGCTAGGATAAGTGGTTTTCATGGGAATGTGTTTTTGTTGTCTTAGAGTGGACATTGGAATAAGATGATTACCTATAATTGGAGTGGGTTTATATTTTTTATTTTATTCTATGTATAATATGGTGGAGTTTTCCCCATAATCCTTCTATATGATATAAGGTGTTCGTCTTTTCTCTGAGGTGTTATGATGATGATACACCCGTTTTTTGGGATAGAGTGATGTGCCCATCCCCTAGGCACATTTTTTATCACATTTATGGTATTCTAGAAAGTTTGTAAATGGTGGGCATGGATTTATGTATGCCATTTAACCATTTCTTAGATATCATTGGTGACTTTAGAAACTAGAATATGGATATATTCCCATTATGCATATAGAGTAGGTTTATGCACTTTCTCCTATCCTCTATTTCCTACCAGTGGATACCGACAGTACTTTTTGTGGGAATGAGGGTTGAGTCTACCACCTACTTGTTGTCAGGAGATTCTAACTGACATCTCCTGGAGATACCAGATGAGGCTACTAGAAGGATTTTTGGGTGCAGGCATGCATATATTCTTTCTCACAAGATTCCACTAGGATTGAATGGCATGATCATTTGAATGCCTCCAGAAGAGTCTTCTGGATGGCTGAATGAAGGTAGACTTGGGTATGTGCCCACTCTTTGTTTTCCACCAAACTAGGTTAGTGGGATTCCTTGGAGGGAGAAACGATGTGAAACTTTTCACTTTTACTAGTTTCCCCCCGATGAGATGTCCTGCCTGCCTAGGCCTGAAGAACTTGAGCCGCATAGCCAAAGACAACACCCTCATCATGTTGAGGGTTTACTACCGCACGATGTTGGTAGTGGATATTGCTAGAAGGATACCGTGAGAAGGAACTGTGTCTCTCATGGATGAGGTTATATGGGGCCTCTTGATCTACATCCATAAAATTTGGGTGGGAATTTTTAATCCATTTCAGGGATAATCTCTCAATACTATTGAATATAGCAGTAGTTGCCATCTGCTTAAGGACCACCAGTCATCGTTGATAGGATGATAAGGGGTTCTTCACAGACTGGAGGGCATGTCGAGTAACCACTAGGGTCGTGATCATATCGTTTTGACAATAATCCTAGACCAATGAGTCTTAGACCCATCATTCAAGATACTGAGTTGGTGATAACGTCCTTCGCACAAACGGAGATCCAGCCTGAGTGGAAGCAATAAAATTCATCGGTGAATTCTTGTAGGGGGACATTGTATTTTATGTATTTCTGAAAACTAGTTCATGAATATATGAAAAAATAGGGAACTCCATCAAATAAACATCTCATTTTAGTTAACACATGCATTATTGATTTTCTTGTAAGTACCTATTTCATTTTCAATGTAGAAGGGGCTCGACAGGTTGGTGATACTATCATCTTGGTTAAGGATTCTTGTCACGTACACCATTTTTTCTAATGGAAATGGTTTTTCATTAGGTAAATTTAATTTTCTAATGAATAATAAATAGTACATCCATTTTATTGATGGAAATTATATATTTATGTTATTCATGTTAGGTTCACCATTTTTTGTTTCCGTTATATTTTGCGCCTAGGGATAGTCTTCAATTTCTGAATGGTTTCCAACAGGTTTGTTCATGGAACCAAAAACATTCAATGGTTATATAGATGAAAGGACCTACTATCTAAAGGTAGGAACTCCTTATATTTTTTGACCAATGAGGCCTAAGAACTCTAATTGGTCGAGTGTATGGGTGGTCGGGCTCATCACACCATTTTGGGGGGAATTATTTCATACTCTAGGAGTTTCTTGTAGAATTAAGAAATGTTCATGAATACTTCATTAATTACCATGTATTATTTAGTTCATACTAGTATTAGAAATTAGTTATTAGCATTTTTAGATCTTATAATCATCTTTATGTATATGAGGTTCTTCATCAATGGATATATATGTATGTATCTGAGGATCTCCATTGACAGTATCCTCTTATGTACTACCTAGATATTCTTTGGAATTTATTATAATGATGATGGTTTTCTATACACATAGTGGGGAACTATAGAGTTTATTTCCATCCAGGGAGGCTAAGGTAACTCTAGAGTTTATATTCATCCATAGAGATGGGATTTTTTTGATGTTGGGATCAAACCCATATATGGGATTCCTACACATCCTTGTGAAAGGAATCAGAACCCGCACAGTTTGGTTCTACTTAATGTGGGAACATTAAACTTTTTAAGGTCATGTGATAGAGACCCAACCTTAAAGTTTAATATATTGTGTAAAGGATGTCTAGGTGGAAGGTTCTCAGTTAAATGTTTTTGCGGGACTTTTTCCAATGCAGCCTAGATAACCTAAGAGAGAGGTAGATTTTCAGGTTGAATTAGACCCTACTAGGATTGTGGTATATGAAATAATAGGGTTGATTTGTGGTGTTGGGTTTTAACCTCATATGGGCTTCATACGTATCCTATTTGGAAGGGAATCAAATCCCACATAGTTCAGTTATGAGTAATCTCTACTATAGAGATTATATAGGATTATCTCATAATGGAGTATGATCATTTGAGATGATTAAGTTGGGTATTATTCTAGTAGTGGATGCCCTGAAATTGGATCCATGAGTGATGTATTATATCATAGTGATTTGGAGGTTTATTTGGTCCATACACCTAAGGAGGAGGCCCAAAGGATGAATATTAGGGATTACTACTAAGGAGGATTCTCTGGTAACATGGTGGTTTTATTGGGTATTACTCCTAAGAAGAGTTTCCATTGACCTCAGGCCTTAGGTAGGCATCCTACATATCATGGTTTTGATAGGAATCAGATCTATCATAGTTCAATAAGTCTCATGGTTCATGGACATGTCATGATCCCCACGAACCTCTAAGTCCATGTGAGTCATGATCAATGTGATAAATAAAAGGAAGAAAAAGATTTAAAAAATAACAAACATTCACTTTCCCACTAGTGAAAGAGGTCGGGTATACACCACTTACCTCTCTTCACATTTCGTTGGGAATGATTCCAAGGTGACAAAGGAATGAAGGCGAAGGATGAAGATGTATAGAGGAGTAATAATGAAACCTCCTACAAGAAGGGAAAGGGTTTACTCTAGGAGGGATTCCCTAAAATCGGTTCCACAGAAGAATGAGGATCTAATTCCATGTGGAATGGAAAATCAAGCTTAATCCTCACCCTCCTCATTGGTAACTGGAGGCTTCAGATCTTAGGGATGAAAAGGGAAAGACATGGTCAAAACCCTAATATCTAGGACGTGGAGCCCCCTAACAATATCCCAGGAATAAGAGTCATTGTGACAATAGATATACAAATATAAATGTTCCTCAAGTGCCTTAACTATCTAATAGGACATGAATGGGAAACCTATGTATTTAGTAAAACAAATCCAAGATTAGACACTCTAGTGGGCCTTTTCTAATTTATTTGTATGTTAGGAGGCCTTGGTGGAGGTTTTGAGTTGACCACTCTAAAACAAGAGAGACAAAGGAGGTGTGGGGCTAACATGAATGGATTTTAAGGAGTCCAAATGAATGGATAATGTAGGTTATAGGTTAAGATGAACCAATGAGGCTTGTGCAAGTGATGCTTCATGTAAGAAGGTCTGGGTGAACTGATGGCACCTTAGGTGATGAGCCTCTTTAGTGACTACACTTGGGTGAGAATTATATAAAGCCTTCAAGGTCCTCTATAGGTTTCCCTAGAGTTAAGTCACGTAGGTCTCTATTTTGATGAATTTTACCTCAGTCTAGTCATCGTCATCTAAGGGTTGGTTGAGAGGCTCATGTAAGTGTTGTTTTATTTTAAACCCTAGGTAGACTATAACCTCACTATCCTTGTTTAATTAACTCTCCCTTAGTTATTTGAAATATATCTATAAGGTTTTGGAGGTTATGAGTGAAGTACTTGAGTGATCATATCAGTAATTTTCCTTCATTAATTTCTATCCATGAAAATAAATACCCCAAGACCCTATTTATAGGAAAATATCCGAACATGGGTGAAGGGATCATCTCGCACTGGTTTCTCATGTAGGTTGGGTGTGCATGTGACTTGCACGCTGACTGTGGTTGGTAGGACTTGGGAGAATGAACTTTTGAGGCATTTTAAATCCTTAAAGATTATGATTTCTTTCCTTGTATTCTACCTAAGGTATTTCAATTTGTTTTTTTCTTCAATGTGACAAAATAGAGTGTCAAAAATGAAAACGATAAAGGCATATTGTGCATGACTTGAAAGATTTTTCCCATAATACCTGATGGATTTATTATCCTCTTGATTGAGTTCATGGATATCCCACTGTATTTTATGTGGGGGAGTACATGTAAAATATTTATCTTAAAATATTCTATAGAATTATTTCCACTCGTTCACTGTATTATACTACTTTGGATTCATGTTTTTTTTATCAACATCCACCATTGATCTTATTCAGCCTCCATATGAAACTGAATCTAGCATGAAATTATCTTTCTTATCGGATTAAAGGATTGGTAATATGTTTTAATAGATTTAATAAATTTTTCTTCAATTAAGGTGTCAAAAGATCCACTTAAATTTTGTGTCCTTTGTCTCAAAAAGGTCTCAATATCAACTCTCTCTTTTTAGGGGGATCTAGGTGTTTCTATTTATTTAATTTTATTTTCAAAATATGAATAAATTGAGGATACATTATCATTATGTTTTCAAAACCTGGTCCCACCATGTTGGGAATCTAATTTGGGTAGCCATCACATTGCCCCCTCACATTTGTTTTTAACTTAGTTCCTCTTATTCTCAGCCATTGAATAAAATAAATGGGGAATTACGGTTGGTAATTTTTAAACTATTAGAAACATAAATTTGAAAAAATAAATATTAAATGGATAACACATAAATAAAAAATAAACCTAATCTTATAAATTTATATGTTTCAATCTATGTTATGCATGATATACTTCCTAAAATAAAAATAAGTGGGAATTTTTGTTTCCATTATAATGGTTTGTAAAGATTTAGAAAATTAATAAAATCATATCCCCCATGACTTTCAGAATAGATGTGCAATACGGTCTCTTTTTTATGAACTAGGTGTTGATTGAGTTAAATCCCAATTTCCCCTTTTTTATGGTTATTGCCCTGAGGTATGACATTGTGAGAGGCATATCCACATGTAATATCCCGGTAGAGATTTTATTTCTAGAAAACAACTTACTCTAAACTATTCAAAAATTTATGTTTGTTTTCATATGTTTTTTTTTATCCGTAAGGCATGCACTAGTGTTTTGAAATCCTAATACTAAAAAATTACTAGACTCTTCCCTAATACCAACTATGACAGCCCATATTTTAATACACCAGAATTCAATATTTTTTATAGAAAGTTACACATTTAATAAAATTAGGTAAGAACAATAGGATTAGTTTATTTTTAAATTAAATATATAAACTTATAACTTGAAATTGATATACCTTGATTTTATTTAAAAACTCCACAATATACCTTTAAAATCCATTAAACATCTAATACTTCATGATATATATTGGGGACATGCATAAGAAAGGATTGGTCTATAAAGACCATTAAGGGAATAATAAAACCACATCATAAGTAAAATTAGTAAATGTGAGTTAAGATTCCTAAAATAGTGAAATATAATGGTGAGAATCATAATCTGGAACATCAAAGAATGATATAAACTAATAATATTAAAGAAACATAAGAAATGCATAAAATGCGTTAAAAATATCATTATAAACATAATTTAAGAATAAACTAGGAGAAATCATAACATAATGTTCTTAGAATATCCACTATTTCACCATACATTTCATCTTATATGATAAAAACATTACCAAATCCAATAGAGGGTTATATAATTTTAGGACCACCAGTGTCATTCATATCATGTACATGAATTTGTGTTAAACATAGATCATATAATATAAGGAAATATTTTATCACTTTTAACACCATGAATAAGGATTTTGGGTTATGTACATAGATTTAAACAACAAATAAAGGATCAGTACATCTTGATGACTACCCTAGAGTAGAAATGGGGATGTGTATTCACTATACAAATGTTTGGCATGGAAAATAACATTACAATTTTGGCATCATAATGGGTGTATATAAAGATTATTGTAAAGATTTAATTAGAGTGAATGGTGTGACTCATTACGTGGAAATCAGAATGAAAATAAATGGTATGTGTAAAATCATATCCCAATACAAAAAATTTGAAATAAAAAGCCATAATACAAATAATTTTCTTGACTAAATATGAGGGGGTGATCTTTTACCTTGAGAGGGAGCTTCTAATGGGTTTGGAGGATCGCATTAAGACCATAGGTACACATTGGGAGACAATTAGAGAGGGATATTGAGTGTAATTTTGGGATAAAATGTTTTTTAGTGAAGATTAATTGGAAGTTCGGAAGATTTTCACAGCAAAAGAGAGAGTAATTCTTTATTAATTCCTAATCATAGGTTTTGGAAAATATCTAAAAAAAATAATCAAAAACAAAAATCATCATATGGGTTTTACCCATGGTTTCTACAAAGTATGAAAAGTTACAAAAATTTAATAATCTTAAGAACTGAAATCATTAAAATTATACCGTTGGCAATGTGAATGTTTTCCATGTTCATAGATAACTCATTTTAAAACCATAAAATATAATATAGGGATTGGGGGATTTATTAGTGGATTGTAGAATTTATCAAATAACATAAAAACCATATTATTTAAGTTGTTAATATTAATTTTATATTTTATAATCCTTATATTTTTTATTACATCCCTTTAGGCTATTATAATTTCATAATACTTAATATATATTTATACCATATTTAATTTTTACATAAAAATTTGATTTTATCAGAATATTATGAAAAATTATCCATTTGATAATTTTAACATAGTAATTTCAAAAATAATGTTTATTTTCTAAAAATAATTCCATCAATATGAGAATTTACACATTAAAATAAAAATCATGATTTATTAAAAAATATAAGTTTTTATGATGATAATAGTTTTCTAACCATTATAATGATTATGTTGGACATATAAAAATAATTATATAATATAAATTTAATTATATATTATATACTAATAAAATTTCATGAAAATAATTTCAAAAAAAATTCATGATTTTATAAAAAAAAAATTGTGTTAATGGAAATAATATATTTTCTGAAAAATCAATTTGGATTTCTTAATATAAAAAGACAATTATTTTTATCAAACTCATTAATCATTTATAAAGAAATATGAAAAATAGTTATATATATTATATATTTAATTTAAAATAAAATATAAAAATTCATATTTATAGGTTCTAGATACGTAACCCTTATTACACTTGCATATGCCTGAAGGGTAACTTGTGCGATGGTGAAACTTTGTCAAGGTGGTTCAATGAAAATGGTTTGGGATCTAATCTTGATAAATTTGAACTTATACCATAAATATTTTTGGCCATGCATCAGTTGTTATATGAAAGCTTGGGATTGGTCAAGGGAAAATCCCAATGATGTGATCTCCCTCAAAAGCCCCAATAAATGGATTTTATAGGGTCCAACCCTACTAAATGAGATCACCTATTATTCTATCTATTTCCTTTTAACGTTATCCTAACCCTTAATATACACCCATATAAATAGTCATTTTACCCTAACTATACTATCAATAGTTATGATTCTTAGTGGTATTTTAAATTTGATAGGATATAATTTATAATGGTTTAAAATAATCAAGGGATTTCACACATTTTCTTTAACTACTTTAATTAATAAAGATTTTTTTAATTCAGAAATGATGTTTCTTTTATGAATTCTTGGGGATTTACATTACGTCATAATAATGATGGTCATTTTTCAATAGGGTCGAGTTAGGAACAATTTTAAAATTCAGTGTTTCTATATTTTTATGATTTTTCGAGACTAAAAATTTCTATGTTTGAATTGATATTATAAATCCAATTTAGATGAATTTTTCTATCCTAATCATGTATAATTAAAGGTAAATTTTACTTAAAACATAGATATTTTCTCAATATTGGAGACATAACATTCTCTATAGTGATGCCAGGAGGATATTATTTCAAAAAAGTGTAATTCTTGGTATTTATTGGAATAAAAAGAGTGTTAAAGAATATATACGAGTCTATCTCACTATAAGATCAAGTAGTTTCATTACATAGATATAGAAGGATTTGGATGATATACCTTAATTAGTGTAACCCACATTATTTGTTCATATAGACAATGATATTATATCTTATAGAGTAATGATCTATCTAGATTATTGATATTTGAAAGTTATCTAATTTTTTTCCGGTAATCCTAAAAGGCTAGTAAGAAAACTCTAAATTTTAAATAAATCGGAAATATTCTTATTGACTTTGGTATATTTTCCCTTCATAATTTTATAATCTTTATATGAATGTCAAAACAAGTGAAATCTGAAAAAATTACTTATATATATTGTTAATTTTTTTATCTTTTTATATTCATAGTGTGGGAGACAAGTGTTCCAATTAGATGTGTGGAAGTATCACTAGTGAGAGTCATTTTAATAAAATATATATACCATATTTGACCCTCCTCATGGGGTTTATCTTATTTGGGACCAAAAATGGTACATACCTCACACAAAATAACTTCCTATGAAATCATCCCATATCTTAAAGAATAGTTAAAACCATTAATAACTGCTAAACTGATGATGTATCCAATGTATAGATATCCTAAAAATCACATTGTTACTAATTACAATATCCAATAAAATAAATAATTTTTAAAATAAAGACACTACCTACTCTACACATGGTATCCCATTCTTATTAGTTGTCCATTACCCACCATTATATGATTTAGATTAAGTTTGTAATATAAAATTGTAAACTTGTAAGTTTTCTCTATAATATTACCATTATTAATGACCTCCATAATTCATAACTTATACTCATTACCTATATTCTTTCTATCATCAAATATATTGACTATTCATAAAACCATAGGTAAATTTCCATATTTTGTATTACCATAGAAAATAGATATAATTCTTCCATTATCCATTTGGGACCCTTATAACACCTTAATTATCAACCATTATGTTCATCAAACCTACAATAAAAATAAATCATCAACTCCCATCTATAATCAACCATTAGTTTTAAAATGAAATACAAATTATAGAAACCCATGTTTAACATACTTGGATATTAAACCTTTTTGGTGATTATTTAAAATTGTACAAAAGTACATGCCCGAGGACCATAATATTTTCATTTCTCTAGAAGCATGCAAACATAATTTTATATCCTTGTGAAATATAATTAACATATCCCTTAATGATCTTCCCCATTAGTACTTTTATAGAAAACCATTCTTCATAACTCGGGGAAAGGAAACATAAGAATGGGGTGATATTAGATGCTTAGTAAGGTTAAGTAAGGGAGATATGTAATAATAACATGAGAACAAGGGTATGAAGAAAATATCATAACATTAAAAGACCATACCTTAAATAAAAAAGATCGTAAAAATGAATAGTATCATAAATATTGTCAGTTTATAAGACATGAATAAGCGGATGAGATCTTGAGAAATAAAAGCATAACATTGGAATAATACATGTAATTTTTGGAAGACACATAATCATATAAAATGATATATATTGTAATCATGTGTTACTTAAAATTACATATAAGTGGAAAGTGTTTACTCCCCAAATCGTCTTATTAGCCAATGTTCACTCTCATGACCAACTTAGGGGAAAAAGTCCATTACTAAATGGGGTTCACACCCTATTCCAACCCTATCAAATTGAATAGTGTTTACTTCATGTTCTATCTATGTATTACCAAAAAAGTTTCACATCCCATTGTAGACCTATATTACTAAACTAAGTTCAATCCACATTCCGTCCCTATCAAATTGAACCGGGGTAACTTCCCATTCCAAACCTGTATTACTGAACTGAGTTCACTCCTCATTTAATTCCTATCATACTAAGTTGAGTTAATTCTTTATTCTGGCCTTGTCACACTAAACTGAGTTGACTTCTCATTCTATCCATGTCTATCTCATGATATATAAATATTTAACCAGTGCATTGGAGGGAGATATATGTCCCACCCATCACATAATGAAATCATATATACATGTTCCACCAGATAAGAAAACATTTAGCATATCTTAACGCATAAAAAAGATATGTGTTTCATAAAAATAATATCATAACCCATAAAATAAAATATGTATCATAAACATTTCATCACATCACTTCTTATGCAAAAGTGACAGGTTTTATAATCAATTCATCATAGACTAACCCATGAAATGAAGTGGGTTTCATAAGTTTTTTTATCATGGTGTAACTTATTGAAGGTAAATGTGTTTCATAAATGAAATATCATCATAATTAGAAACCATTCAAATAAATAATAAGAATGGTGTACTTGGATAATAACCCTAGTAAACATAGAATATATTAATGTATATCATCTTAGATGGAGACGGATATTGAATGATCACTTGGAACATAACTTTTCTGGGAGAAAAAATTTTTAAAACATAAAATATTTTGAAATTTTTTTAAAGATCCCTTGTTTTTTGAGGTACTTTTATTTAAGTGTTTGACGTTTTCATGGTGAGATGGGAATCTTTAAAATAGGATCGGGTTGTTTAAAGAGGAAAATGGGAAGAAAAATTAATTGTGTAAAATTTAAATGCTATGAAAATGGAATACACATTTTGTAATGTTAAGGGGGTAGTGATAAAATAAATTTGAAGTGATGGATTTCTAGGAAAATTTAATTAATAAAATTTACACGTCATGTAATCAAATTACACAACTTGTAAATTCCCAACCTTCAATTTTAAACATAATGTGTGGTTGTATTTTCTATATTTGGTTACAACTCTCCTCCTTTGACCTTTGGTTTAATTTCATGATTTCGAGGCTCTTAGACAGTTTCCAAGCCTTCCTGATCTCCTTTATTTAAAAATCAAAAGGCATATTGAAGATCTACACCATCCATGTATGTTATTTCTTCTCATTTAAATATCTATCTACCTTCCACTCCTCTTTCCATATAAAAGAGGGATTTTTATTAGTTTTTGGACCTAGATCTAGATATAAGATTGTTAATGCTTGATTTGTTTGATCTTGGATATTTTATTTGGATCAAATGTTCATTCCTCGTTGTGTTCTAGATTCATCCATTTCAACTTGGGGATTCTTATATTAGAGGGAGAAAATTGATGTGGGTGGTATATTATTGAAATCCCTTATTCTTATTATCAATTATGTGTATGTTATTGTAGTATTTATAGAGATCATTTAGCTATTGTAATTCTTCTAGTGAATTAATTAACATAGAAAATTAATTAGCTTTGTAATTAATAATTTTATTAGACAATGTGAATTGAGGGATTAATGATAATTAATTTTTGAGTTTATTATTGGGAAGTCAAATTTACAATTTGGAAATTATTAATTGTGAATTAATTACTGGATGTTGAGATGCGAAATGATTAATTAATTACTGAGTTAATTAATGGAATTTTTTCGTTAATTAATTATTGAAATAGTTAATGGAAGAGATGTGATTTATTAAATGGAAAATTAATTAATGTTTTAGGTATGATTAGTTAATTTTTGAATTAATTTAAAGAAATAGTTGGGTTTAATTAATTGTAGAATTAATCAATGGGCTATGATTAATTAATTTATAAATTAATTAATGGTTGATTGTGATATGATGATTAATGTCGATTAATCATGACTCATGTGATATTGTGATATGTAATTATATATATATGAATGGTTGATAAATGGGGTGCTAGACATGTTGATCTACACCGTTACATACATATTCATGGTTTTTAAATGGGGGATACTTGACATAATGATCTACATTAATGATATATATGCATGGTTGATAAATGTGGATCTAGACATGAATATCTATGATAGTGATATATATATATATATATATATATATATATATGCATGGTTAGTAAATGGGGTTCCAGACATGATGATCTACACCAAAGATATGTATACATGGTTGATAAATGGGGTTCTAGACAGGGTTATCTATGCCAATGGAATATATATATGATTGAGATTTGGGGTGCTAGACATGATGTGTGACAACCAAGACATTAGTATTGGATTATGGATCTATGTTAGAGTAATAATGAAATTTAAATTAAAAGGATAGTTCAATACCATGTGCTATAATAACATTTTAATTGAATATGTAACATGATTCAGACTCAGCACAGGCCAGAGCATGTATTGAGGTACAAATACCTTTGAGAACCCGATGGTTGATGTGGTTTAATAATGATTAATTGATAATGTGATAAGTGTTTAATTATAAATTGCAATTATTTCATTATACTACAGCAAGCACCTATTATTAACTGGTTTTGATTTAGACACCATTGGTGGTGGCCCACTGATTTTTACTCACACACTACTCAGGCTAGATGATCAATTCTTGAAGATACTTCAGTGTTTCAGGATAAGGGGAGAGGCCCTCTGTTAGATGGATGATTTGGGGATGAAGTGTGGTAGAGAGAAATAGATGGGATTCAGGACTATTGGGAGTTGTTAGTGTATTTTTTTTGGGTTTTCATTTTATAAACATGACATGAACCTTAGCATTATATGTTTTCTTCTTTAGTTTGGATATTTTATCTCCTAATACTATTGTCTTGAGATATTAGTATTGTCTATTTTTATATACATGCTTCATCTATTGTTTATTATTTCCAATGGTGTTTACTTTGTTAAAAGAGTGTATAGTCTCCCCATGGCCGACTTATCATATCCTCATTTTTATTCGTTAGCCTCTAGAATATAGAGAGGTGTGCTTGAGGTCATGTAATTGACCAAACCAAGAATCAGTGTGTGTCACTCAGGCCGGGAAGTTAAAAAGTGGTATAAAAGAAGGTTTTCTTTACTTTTTATTTTGCCTTACTATTTGGGAATGGTAGACTAGATACTATGGAAATAAGTCCATGATAATGACCTTGTGGATGGGAGTTATAATCCCATGTATAGAGGAAAACCCTTGTACGCATGGGTGGATAGTTATTATTTTCGTTTACTGTTACATATTAATATTATTTCACATCGAGTGATGCAATTTTTGTTTGGTGTGATTTTTTTTGAGATTTGTGGATAATTGAATCATGGAACTGTATCAAACAAGAGTTTCATTGAATGCATCATTCTAGGCACTCCGAATTATTACGACATGCATCATTCAAGGAATGCCTGGGAAAACAGGTTTTAGGGTAAATTGTGGAACGCAAATTTTTTTCCCTTAGTTGTGAAATTTAAAATGGTTCATAATATGAAATTGAGAATACTAAAATGGTAACAAATTTGAATAAATTTTTTTAAAATTAGGAACTTGATATGACAATTTTACCCCTTATTTTCCATGTCCTAGGTGTATGATGGTTAATGGTATTAAAGGTTCCTTAGTTTTGATCGTGTGGTGAGGATTGGAGAAAATACATGATGGGACTTGTTATAATTATTCCTATTATATAAATGGGATAATGTGGTGTCAGTAGGTCAATGAAATGTGTTTGACATTGTAAAGATATGAATCCATGAAGAATCTTATTGAGAGGATGACATGAGGATATGGATGGTGATGAATTAAAAATAGTTGAACCTGAGGCATTGATAGTGTGAGGTGAGGAAGAAGGGGATCAACTTCTAGATAACTTCACATCCTTCATGAAATTGATGTAAAGAGACCTAGGATGGTTGTTTGACATGATGAGGGAGTTACAGTTGCATCACCCTCCAAATTTTACTGGAGAGGGTGGAAAAGAGGGAGTTGAGTATTGGATTTAGACTATATAGACTATACTTGACCATTTGGAGACTCTGGTTGATAAGAGAGTCAACATGGATACTTTTATGCTTTCCAGATCAGCGAAACTCTGGTGGGGACTTCAAGATTTTACATGATAGGATGATGGTATGTTATGGAAGAAATTCTTAGAGGGGTTCTTAGGGAACTTCTTTCTAGAGATGCTATGTCATGGGAGAGTAAATGTGTTCATGATGTTGACTTAGGGGAGTATGTCGAAGAGGGACTATGCTGGATGCTTTACAGATTTTAGAACTTTTTTCCAACATTGGTAGAGGATGATGCTACTTTAGTAAAATTATTTCAAGATGGACTTAATTGTGAAATTAATTCCTAGGTGAATATATTAAGGCTTAAGAAGTTTTCATATGTGGTAAATTGGGATCTAATCATTGAGGGGAACCTAGAGGCGGTTTCCGATGGTGGACGAGTGGTTTCTTTAGAAATATCTAGAAGTTTTTGTTCTGAGAGAAGGATGTTTCATTACGAGAACATTGTCCCAAGTAGTGGGAAGAAGAGTGACCATTAATGGGGATCAGTTTCTTAGGATCTTAACCATGTTCTTTTCCATTAGGACGGTATTCCAAGACTCTTTTGTAAACATTTTCATTAATCACCAGCAAAGTTACAAGCCTACGACAAGATAGGACATCTGTAGAGGTGTTGAAAGAACCCAAGATATATGTTTAATGATGGAGGAGCTAGATAGAACTTGGATTAATTACAGTGGTGTTCTTTATGATATCAGTCTGGAAGAAGGAGCTCTATAGGCCGAGGTGGTGGAGGCTGAGGATATGGTACTTTTGGGAAAGAGCACCCATATCAATAGAGTGTTCAAACTCAATGGAGTTAGAAATCATCACTGGGAAGAGGGTCATGATTGATGCATGCGGTCTAGCGTACAGTTTCTGATAGCGAGTATAGAAAATTGCGAGTGAGAGTTACTATTCATGGAGCTTCTATATTACCTAGGGCCTTATTTGACATTAGTGCCTCTCATACCATTAAATCTTCAGAAATTGTAAATTTTTTGAGTTTGGTTGTGGAGTTTGTGAGCGGGGTAGAGAAAATAGATACACCATGGGGAGTAAAATATAGAGACATATATTTGTGAAAGCAGTGTACTCTCAAGATCAGGGAGTATCACCCTCTATAGGATCATTTGATTCATGATATGTCAGGCTTAAAAGTAATTACAGTTATAGACTAGATAGTTTCATACCAAGCCCACATTTATTTTTATCATAGGAGAATAACATTTATGTATCATAATGGTGACCACTATATTAAATGTGGAGAGTGGGATATCTAGTAAGGGTTTGAATTTCCAATTACATAGAAATTAGGAGAGATCATAGCCTAGATAGCTAGTTTATTATTGGATGACAGAGGAGTAAAGCATGGTATCTTTCCATTTGTGGTGGAATGGTTTTAGGATTTTTTTTTCTGATAAAATAATAAGGATTCCGCATGAGATAGATATGAAATTCATTATGGTGCTCATGTGAGGAGATGAGATGGTTTCAATTACACCATACATAATGGCACCAACAGAACATAAAGAAGTCAAGACTTAGCTGGAGGATAATGGATTTATCCATCTGAGTATGCCACATTGGGGATCACCAATGTTGTTTTAAGAGAAGAAGGATGAGAGTTTGTTCTTAAGTGTTTATTACTGGATGTTGAACAAGATGCCGATAAAGAACCACTATCCTCTTCCATGTATCGATGATCTGTTTGACCTGGTGAGGTGAGCTTGTGTGTCCTTGAAGAAAGACTTCAGATCAGGATATCATCAGGTGAGAGTTCAGACTTATAATAATCCAAGGACTACTTTCAGAAGTAGGTATGACCTATATGAGTTTTTTGTGATTTCTATTGGATTGAAGAACACACCATAATTGTCTATGTCCTTAATGAACATAATCTTCCATCTGTACCTTGAACAGTTTGTGGTAGTGTTTATGGATTATATCTTGGTGTACTCCAAGACTTCTGAAGATCGTGAAAAAAAATCGTGACATCAACCTAAGTGCACTGAGAGAGAATCATCTATATTCCATGATATCTATTTTTCAGTTTTGGATCGATCAGGTAAAATCATGGGACACATCTTCTTGAAGGAAGGTGTGTATGCAGACCCAGAAATAGTACATTAAGTAGATTCTTGTGAGAATCTAAAGAATGTATCTGATATCCATATATTTTTGGGGCTATCTAGATATTATTTCCGATTTATCCCAATCTTTCCCCATTTTACAGCACTTTTTTTTATGCTTGACCAAAAAGGGGATGATGTTTGATTGGTTAGAAGTGTGGAGACTAGAGTTGTGACCTGTAAAACATTGGAATATTTGCAAGAATTTTTACAATTCTAGGCACTGAGTTATAATAGAAATTAGGGGGGTAAAGAGCCTCAATATAGTGATATTAGGCATATTAAATATATTTTTTCACGCTCAAAAATTATTTCTTCAAAATAGGAATAACTCTTTTATGGAGTCTTAGATCATATTTTTGAGACTGTGGTTGAATCCATAACATTGTGCTTACCTTACGTGAAATATTAAATTTTCCACACCAAGATTTTTTGATGGAGGTGAGTTAGTTGGGAAATTTTGTGGTGAAATAATAAATTAAATGATAATTTAATTAATTAATTTACCTATACATAAACCTCATTCCTCTACTCTTGTTGGTGCACCCAAACTGAGAGGAGCTGCACCAATCATTCTCACCTCTTATCCCATTTGGAAATGAAAGAAACAAAAAACAGATCACCAAAAAAAGGAGTTTCTATCTTTGTTTCTAAATAATATCACCATCATATCGTAACAAAAATATTTAGGCACTGTTCTTCAAACAAAGCTTCAGTGTTTGCCCATCAAAGTGAGATTTTTTGATTTTTTAGCCCTGATTCCATTGTTTTTTCATTATTCTGAATTTACATATCCGTATTTAAATTAATTAGGATCACTACTGAGTGTATCTATGAATTTTGGGTTGAATTAGGGAGAATCAGGTAGATTTTTCGGCAATTCTTGACTAGAATTGTCGTATACATGATGTGTAGTCCATAGACATACCCTGTGTAGGCCTTTCTATTTGGGGAAAATCTTTGGGGACTTCATGTTATGTACATGGATTACACACTATTATGTCCCGCAATTTTTTGTGGCTGTGGTACATGGATTGGGAATCCATGTGAAAACAGATGGTCATGTACTAACACACATCCAATGTACATAGACACATGGTCTCGTATACAGGCACTAGTAAACAACACCACTAGGGGCAGGGTGAAGAAGATCATTTTGTGTACCTACTGTACATGCCTTGTAACCCTACATGGGTTGGAAACTCTGTTGAGTAAAATCATGGATAGGTAATTAGGTAGTATGAAAATCCATGCGTTCCCCAGGGAATGTTGTGTACTCATAAGGGATCTCTTTGAGAACATCCTCCTTATGTATCTCCCTATATGGAACTCGGGTTCTGTCTTGTGAGTATCATATACTAAGTATTTTTTCCACAAATAACATGATGCTGGACTTGGTTTTTTCCTATGAGCTATCAGGTGGTGTGTTTAGATCAATAAGCTTGTGTTACGATGAAAATATTAGGTAGTGGTGAGGGTAAATGAATGGGTTGACATCAGGGTTGGTACCCGTCACTTAGAAATTAGGATGTGGGTCCCCACTAATATTGAGATTGGTGAGGTGGTGCTCCGTCATGGGAATAGGGTGTAGGTCGCCTACCCAAAATGGTGTTACTTCATGAATAAAAATAATAATGAAACTCCACTTAGTGGTGGTTGACAAATACTGTAGATTAGTGTGGTTCCTAAAGAGAGACAACAAGATTGGCACTCCTCTAAGTAATTAGGGAATGTGCTTCCCTTACCTTTTTAATTTAGTAGACATAGGACTCAAAACATAGTGGGCGCAAGTTCTTTTACCTTTGGGTATTTCTATAGGAAGACACATGGTTTAGAATAGCCTTGGACTCATGAGGAAGAGAAAAACATTTCCCACCAAGACACGTCCATGTGACGCGACCTAAAACCATCTTGGAAAGTTAGTGCCAGCCAAAGAAGATAATATCAAGGTTTGGTGATTGAGTTCCTTAGACTTGGGTGTGCAAGGATGTCCCGTGGGATGTAGGGAAACATTTATGGATTTTCAGAACTATTGGTACTCCCATAATGGTTTAGGGTGTGGGTTCCTCATATCATTCATAATGTTGGATAGTTCCCCCCTTATGTGCTAGGGAATAAACCCATTATAATCATTGTCCAGATAGAGTAAGAACTCCACTGTTAGACTTGGGTGCAGGTCCTCTATCTATAGATTCCGTACTCTCCAATTGTGTAAAGAGAAGGTCCTTTATATGTGACTTGTAGGTATAGTGGGTACTCCAATTCCGAGATAGGGTGCATGTACTCTATAATTGGATTTGGAAATCCCTTTTCATTCCAGGGTGTGGGTCCTCCAAACATGATGTTTGAACAAAGTTAGTACTCCCCTTATATACCTGGAAATGGGTCCTCCAGCCCGGGGTCAGTAGTCCCCTGTCGTACCATGGTGTGGGTCCGCCATAGTAAATGAGCCAGCTGAGTCCCTACTCCCTTGTCATACTAGGAATAGGGTCCTATTACCTAGGGTAGGTACTCCATTGTCATACTAGGGTGTAGGTCCATAATCATAATTGAGATGGTAGAGTCGGTACTCCCCTACCGTACCAGGGTGTGAGTCCTCTAGCCATAAAGTGGTAGTCCCAAACCAGGTTAGGTTACATGTCCACTTTCTATGGAGTTGTACTCCCCTTTAATACCAGGGTGTAGGTCCTTCATTCTTTGATTTTTACTCCCCTATCATCCCAGGGCGTTGGTCCTCACCTATGGAGTTGTGTTCCCCCATCTTCGAGTTGGAGCAGGGAGCATGTCCTCCATCGGAGTTATAGCTCCCTATGATTTTGAGTATAGTCCCAAGTAGTGGGGCCCTCCACTCAGTAATCATGATACCTAGTTAGGATTTACTTCTCCCTTGACCGATTGTGGTGTAGGAAACTATATACAGGAGCCATAGTGGTTTCACTGGTTATTTAGGAGATAATACTTCCTCGGTTGTGGGGTAGTGGTGAGGTACATGTCCTTCCATTCCTACTCATAGAGAAGATTCACATGGTGCATGGTTGAAAGAATTTCTCCCTCAACTGTTGGGAAGTGGTGTGGAGTGGGCATATCAACGTGGTTTCTTTAGCCTTGTATAGGGAGTAGGTTAGAGATGGAAAACCTCTGGTGCTGGGAACAAGAGACAGACTATATCGTTTATTCATGATAGAGAACATTCTCTTGGATGTACCATTCAGAGTGGAAGAGTTGTTTCTAATGGAGCGTATCATTCGGATGGGTACCATCTAGGATGGAAGATCTCATTGAGTGTGTTCTCTATGTTTTGTGTTTACCTTTAGAGACATGAGTATAATCTTGTTTCTAACTGTGAGGTCAGAACCTCATGAAAGTTGGAGTCTCATATGAGTATATATCGTTGAGGTTTGGGGTCCTTTTCATGTTTGTCACATTCTTGGTTGACACCAATTGAGGAGTGAGTATAATTACCACTTATGTGTCCATGCCTTACTTTGGGTTAATCTCCTTCCTTGAGAGGTGAAGTCTAGTGGGGTATGCCACATGATTTTGGTGTTTAGAATCTAATGGTTGGATTAGTCCCCTCTCCTGAAATAGGTAGTGAAGACTCAAGGAGGAGTTCATCTTCTCACGGTGTCGAGCTCCTTATGTTTGGATGATTTTACTTTTACTCTCTTACTGGGTTGAGCTGTGGGGATGAGTATTTTACTTAATCTCTTATTCGGGCATCTTATTTGACATAGATGACTAGTAATTTAAAACCAAGGATATTTAAATACAGATTTTCTCTATCTATGGGGTTCCCTATGTCTAGGTTGAGTGGGATGTCACCTTTCAGGTGCTGAATTTTCTTTTGGTTTTTTTGGGACCCTATTGAGTATCTATATACTCCCTCATCCAGTGTCTTTTCCTGTACATGTTTTGTGCCTTGTGCAGACCACATTCCTTTCAATGGAGTCCATAAAGGACCCGAGGCAGGCGAAGCTTAGAGGGCTAGACTGACCGAGGTTTTTACAAGAGTTTTGATGATGAGGTTTTCAGAAGTTACTTTTGGCAGCGATCCCCTCCTTCTACGTAGGTCGAACACATTTACAGTTTTATTTTTATGGTCGTCTGTTTTGTAATTTTTTACTTTAATACATATTATGTACACTAGTTAGGGATAAGTGAATGCATGAATTTCAGTTTTGGATTTTTTATATATATCTCTATACAGTTTCATTGTGGTGTTTGTGGGTGTATTAATAAAAGTGCATTAGGAAAATTCCTCCATGAGTTTTAGTTATTCTTTCGGCGCGTGTCGCAAAACACTGACATATAGATGTGGGCTTGGGGGAGTTGTGGATCGAGACCCGTCATTGGTTTCATTGTGAATGAATGGTATTGGAGAAAGTTCAATCTTTGGGATGTTTTTCATACTTCTCCACTTAAGAGGATTTTGTTGGGTTGTATAATTACAGTGTTTTGATGTTTCAAGTTTGAATATCAGGCCTAAGGTTCTAGGGTAGATGCGATGACTGACGTATTTTTTCACTAGGACTTTGAAAACTAGATTTTTGACTCGATACATTAAGAAACAGGTCACAGGGGGAAATAATGGTATATTAATCACATTTTATTGGGTATTGGGTTTTCATATCCATCTTGAGTAAACTACCCAAATATACTATTTGACCATGGTGTGTCTTTTTTCTATTTTAGGATTCATCTGTGACGATAGACAAATAGGATTCTATGATGTGATTTTGACGGAAATCCACCCAATGATGAGGATTCAATAAAAGGCACTGATTTTGAGGCATTACATCTAGGTGGTCTACCGGTTGTTCCACCACCCATTGAGTAGATAGTTGTGTAGATAGTTCAGGCCATGGATTCACACCGGATGAGTGTGTTATAAAATTTACATAAATGATAACCTTTGAGATACAAGGGTGATCCATACCCCCAGGAAGTGGATGACTGGCTCTAGATAGTAATGTGTGTTTTTAGACTACTGGGGAAACCTCCAGATCATATGGAGGTCCTAGAAGTGTTCCTTTTGCATGGTTCAGAAATATGAGGGTGGATTTTATTGATGCATTCCCTTAATGAGGTTTCACTATCTTGGGTAGATATTGAGATACTCTTTAAAGAAGAGTTATACATAGTTACATTGAGATCAGTACATATCCAGGAACTTTTTTAGCTTTGGTAGGGAAACATGACTGTAGTGTATTTTCTGAAAAGGTTCACAGACCTACCACGATACTCCCTACATAAGGTTTGAGATCTGTTTTTCAGAGCATGAACTTTCGAGTAGGACTTGCGCTGGGAGATCAGGGAGTCAATGATTCTATTTTTAATTCCCACCTATGTTGGAGTGCTAGAGTAATCTCTGGTAGTAGAGTTCTTTTTTATCGGTGAATATGTGGATGTGTCCCATGGTGGTAGTCATGAACATGAGGCATATAGAATAACTAGAAGACCCCAAATGATGGGATCATGGTACATGAGGCATAATAATGCCTATATTAAAGCATGTTGGCTTATTGAATAGGAGTAGCACCAATCATCAGGTCAACCACATGAGAGGTTAGGTTATGCTTACAATGGCTGGAGACATCTTGTTATATATTTTACAACCACTTGTACTATTGAGAGGGAGTCAGGTGAGGGTATGCCTTTTAAGAGGCATCACATGGAGAAGGGAGTTCCACAAGATGGTGGATGAGGTGGAGGAGTTGGGATAATGGCAAGAGGATATCCACGCTACACTCAGGGAGATGGAGGATGCAGGTGAGGACAACTATAGGTTATAGAAGACTTCAACCTAGATGCTTTAACGTTGACTATAGGTACACCTTGTGTCCTTTCTAATTTATATATTAGTGATTTATAGACATTATTTTGTGCCCAATTTTCTTTCCACATCTAGATCAAGGTTTTAACCAGGGTGAAACGAGGTGTCGATAGAACCCTGTGTTGTTATTGTTCAACATAGCTTCAAATATGTGAGAAATAGAGGTCTTTTCCCCCACCAAGAAAAGTTTATATGATGTGGTTAGAACCATTCTGGTGAGATAGTTCATCCTAAAGTGGTTAGTATCGAGGTATAGTGGATGAGTCCTTCTGAATTTTTGTGTTTTGGGTGAGGTTGAGGAGTGAAGAGCATCTTTTGGAATCATTTGGTAGTTGAAAAATTAGACCCTATGATGTTTCCATAGAATGTATTGGTTTCATACTTTCTATACATAGTTTGGATGAAACTATTGGCTGTGGTGGTGTTTTCTACTTCCAGTTACTCTACTTCTAAGATGGTCTAAGACATGTGGGTTATACCATGTAATTTTTATGTCTAGATTATCATGGTTAGATGTGTTTACCCTACTCTCTTTTTCTTTTGTACACTATAATGATCATATTCATCCTTGAATGCAAGATAACTAATGAGGTTGTGAGATAGTTCATCAATGGGTGGATGTAAAATTTGGGGTTAATCACCATCTATGTTAGGTTAGCATGGTGGTATACCTCTAGACCCCATGACTGAAGAAGGACCGTGGTGATTGGTTCTTTTCCACCTATTGGAGTTTAGGGAACTTGTTCCCATTGTTTTCATGATGTTTTAACGTTATAATCTAGATGTAATATTTTTTTTGAACTTTGTGATTCCCTTGGTAGTGTTCTTGGAAGCCGCATGGGAACCCATGGGGAGATTACTCGTCTGAGATTCCAATTATTAGATCTCAATTTCTCTTTACCATGCCTAGCCTTTTTTCTTTTTGATGGTGAAAAAATGTGAAAGTATATATGATTTAGAGACCTCTGTTTTTACCAAGAAGATTTTAAATTATTTCCATGAATGTTTTCAAAACTAGTCACTAAGTTGGCACATGAATCCGGGGCCTGAAGAGCCTTGATGTCTTGATTTTAAAGATATTAAATATATTTTGTTAGGTGATAACAGTTTCGCATGAAAAGAGGAATAACTACAATAAGGAGTCTTGGATCAGATTATTGAGAACAAAATTGAATCCATAATGTTTTTTACCTTAGGCATGACATAAAATTGTATGGATCGAGCGTTTTTTATGGAAGTGAGTTAGCAGGGTCGTTTTTTGGTGAAATAATTAATTAAATGATAATTTAATTAATTAATTTACTTAAAACTCAACCACACCACTCCGCCCACATTAGTGAGCCCAAAATTAAATGATATGAACCTCTCATCTCCTCTATTATTCCATTTTATGATGAATGAAACTAATGATAAATCATCAAAATGAAGAGGTTTCGATAACTGTTTTTAAAGCCGAGCATAATCAGATCGAGAAATAGAATGATTCGAGCTCCGTTCTTCATCCTAAGCTTTGGTTTTTCATAATAAAAGTATGTAGTTATTATTATTTAATCATGATCCCATTTTTTCATTATTCTAAATTTTTGGAGCCATATTTCAATTTCTTATGATCCTTGATGTGTAGATATAATAATTTTGTGTTTAATTAGTGTGAATCAGGTTTTTTGCAGGTAATTACAGATAATAATTACCTTCTACATAGAATGTAGTCTAGAGAAAGAAACCGTGTAACCCTTCCTATGTGTAGAAGATCTTTGAGGAATATGTGGCATGTACATGGGTTACATTCCATATATTACACCAATCCATGTGGAAATGGGACACAACTTTGGAATCCATGTGAAAACACATGGTTTTCTACTAACACATGACCAAAGCACACAAACATATGATACATTAAATGTGAATGAGTAAAACACATGGATAAGGTCTGAGTGAAGAATAACATGCCATGTACCTCTAATTCATGTCTTTCACCCCTACATGGGTTGGAAACGTTGTTGACCAGATATACGGCCAGGTGATCGAAAAGACTCTCATACCATGTGATCCCTAGTGTAGGTCGTGTATTCATAGGATATCTCCTAGAGATTTTATTACTTCTATATATACTTCTCCGAGACTCATATTTAAGATTATGAATAGCCTATCTCGACTAATTATCTATATAGAATGTGATGGTGTAATCAGTTTTGTCCTATGAGGTAAGGAGTAATATGTTTTGATCAATGTGATTTTGTAAGGTGGGTAAATCATATGCACTGGTAAGGGTAAATCACTGGGTTGACATTGGGGTCGGTACCCATACCTTCTACTTTAGGATGTGGGTCCCCTAGAATCTTTAGACCAGTGAGGTGGTTCTCCCCTACTAGAATAGGGTGCAGGTCCCCTACCCGCAACGGTGTCACTGAACTAAGTATAATTAGCCTAATGCTCCTCTTAGCGGGGCTTGACCGATGCTAGAGATCAGTGTTGTTTTTTATGTGAGACACTAGGACTTATAATCCCCTATAGCATTAGGGTGCGGGTTTCCCTTACCTATTTTCAATAGTAGATATGGGAATCCCCACTTCGTGGGCACAAGTAATTTTTCCTTTGTGAATTTATTCAGGATGAGACATGGTTTGGCATAGCCGTGGACTCATGAAGAAGAGACACACTCCCCCACTACGATGCATCATTTTGATGCGACCAAAAAGTATATGAGTGAGTCAGTGCCAGAAAAATTGGATTGTATCAAGGTGTGGTGATTGAGTTCCTTATATTTGGGTGTTCAGAGATGGAACATGTGATATTGGGTATCATTGATGGATTTTCGAAACTGTTTGTACCCCCCAAAGTTTTAGGGTGCGGGTTCCTTGTATCGTTTGTAAAATTGGATAGTACTCCACTTCCATGATAGGGTGGGGACCCTCCATACTAATTGGACAAGTAGAGTAGGAAATCTCCTATTGAAATAGGGTGTAGGTCCTCTATCTCAGAATTGGATACTCTAGTTAGGGCACAATTCCTCTATATATGATGTATAAGTAGAGTGGGTACACTGATATTTGGATGGGGTGTTGGTCCTTTATAATTTGAGTCAGAACTCCACTGTCATTCTACAGTGCAGGTCCTCCATACGTGATGTTCCAGATGAGTCTGTACTACCCTTCCATACTAGGGAGTGGGTCCACTAGCCTGGGGTCAGTACCTCCCTACCGTCCTAGGGTGAAGGCCCCCCAGAGTAAATAAAGGAGAAGAGTCGGTACTCCCTTGTTGTAGCAAGGAGAAGGTCCTCTATCATGGGGTAGGTACTCCCATATCGTACAACGGTTTGGGGAGCCATTCATAAACTAGAAGGAATATTCGGTACTCCCTTATCGTACTTGGGTGTGGGTCTTCTAGACCTAGAGTGGTACTCTTCTACTAGGTTAGGGTGTAGGTCCTTGATCTATAGAGTTGTACTCCCCTATTGTATCAGGGTGCTAGTGCTCCATTCACTAAGTGGTACTCCCCTGTAATCCTAGAGAATGGGTCCTCACCTACAGAGTTGTGCTACCCATCCCCGAGTTGTAGTAGTGAGACGGTCATTCATTTGATTTGGAGATCCCCGGGATTTTGAATACAATCTCTAGGAGTGGGCCCATACCCTCAATAACCATGATACCTCATTTAGAGTTAGTGATCCCTTTAGGGAATGAGGTGAGATCCACTCCATACATGAGTGAAATTGGTTTCATGGGTTGTTTAGGAGATAGTACTCACTCGACTATGAGGCAGTGGTGAGGTGTGTGTCCCTTTGTTCCCTCTCATGGAGTATATTCAAACATTACATGGTTTATGGAAGTTCTACCTCATCTTTAATGAAGCGGTGAGGTGCAGGCCTCCCCACTTTGTTTCTTTAGCATTGCGTAGGGAACAATTTAGGGATTGAATAACCTCTGGTACTGGGCACTACAGCTTGAATTTATAGGTTGTTCTTGACGGATCACATTCTCTCAAACATACCATTCTGAATGGTAGTGTTCTTCCTGATGGATTTTATCACTTGTATGTGTTCCATATGGTATGACAGATATTATGGAGGGTGTTATCATGGTTTTATACTTAACTTTAGGTCCTTGAGTATAATCATGTTTCTATCTATGAGGTTAGAACCTCGTGATACTAGGATTCTGATATGAGTTAATCTGGGTTATTTATGGGGGCCTTTACTATGTTGTCACATTCTGGGTTGACACCCCTTGACGAATAAGTATAATTTCCACTTATGTTCCCTTTCATTACTTTTTTTACTCTCTTTCTATGGTATGTGAAGACATGTGGGGTATTCCACATTCTTTTCATGTCTAGTTACTCATGGTTAGATGTGACCACTCTCCCTCTATAGGAAGCGAAGACTCGATGAGAAGTTCATATTCTCACAATGTCGACCTCCTTGTGTTTGGATGTGTCCAATTTCAATCTCTTATTGGGTTGACCAATGGGATGAAGTCCTTTTCTTCAATCTATTATTGGGGATTATTCCTTGACATAGCTGATTAGTCATGTATAGATGAGGACGATTCAATATGGAGTTTCCCTCTCAATGGGGTTACATTAGGCTAAGTCGAGTGGACTATCACCTTTCAGTTTCTCCATTTTTTTTGGAGTTTTCGGTTTACCTAATGAGTATCTTTATACTCAACCTAGAATGGGATTTTCCCACACATGTTTCTTATCTTATGCAGGCCAAATTCCTTTCTGCGAAGGACTTGAGGTTGGAAGAGATTAGTGAGTTAGACTGACAGATGTGTTTACTGGAGACGAGTTGAGGAGATTTACAATATTTACTTTTTGCAGTGATCCCATCCTTCCAGGAAGGTCATATGCTGTTATAGTATTCTTTTGGTGGGAACCTATTATTCACTTTTTTTACTTTAGTACTTCTGATCTACTCTAGTTTGGGATAGATGAATTCATGTGTTTCAGTTTATGTTTTTATATATATCTACACTATTCCATTAAGGTGTTTATGGGTGCGTGTGTACAAGTAATTTATAAAGAGGCCTCCCTTGTTTAGTTATGCCATCGGCACTTGTCGCCAACCCTTGACCTATGGAGGCAGGCTTGGGGGATTTGCAGCTTGAGACCTGGCATGGGTTGGGTCGTGACAAGAAGAAAGCGAGAAGGCCTTCCAATAATTGAAGAAGCATTTTTCTTCAGTGCCAATATTGATTCTACCCAAGCCAAGTGAGGAGTATACAGTTTATTATAATGCTTCTAGGATATGAATTGGAGTTATGTTGATGCAAGGAAATTGATTTGTGGCATATGGGTCTTAGTAGAAGAGGCCACATGAGTGGAACTAACTTATTCACAGCCCCAATTAGATAACTATGTTTTTTTATTTGAGGTATTAGAGGAATTATCGGTTGGGTGAAAATTTTACAATGTACAAAAACCATAATATCTTGATGTTTAACTTTTCGAAACAAGAGTTGAATATTTAGTAGTGGAGATCAGTGGAGTATATTAAATATTTTTATTTTTAGCTAGTATATACACCCATAAAAGGAAATAGTGTGGATGATGTTTTGAACTGGAAAAATCAAACTTAGATGGTTTATGAGTCTAGTTTTGAGTGGAAGATGATGAATTTTCTAGTGAAGATGCATGTGGTAGTTACGGGGAGCTAGGACATGATGAGTCAAATACTAGTTTCAGTGGAGATTACATGTTTGAGAGGGATGAAAGATAAAAAGTATTAGGATTTAGAGTTTTTGACCTTGAGGAAAAGAGTTGAAGGTGGGGAGACACCTCTAGACTAGTTGATAGATGAGGATGAGATAATCTATGTCAGGATTCATGTTTTTTTCTACAATCTCGTGAGAGGTGATCACGCAGGAGTTTCATGCGTCGAAGTGGGAGGTACATCCAGGAGTGACAAAAATGTACCATGGCCTATGATGACTATTTTGGAGGCTAGGCATAAAAAAAGAGATAGCAGGGTTTGTCAAACGATGCTACACCTTTTAACAGGTGAAGGTAGAGCATCAATGACCTGGAAGTTTGTTGCAACTATTACCCATTATGGAATGGAAGTGGAATGACATGATCATTGATTTTTTTTCGGTCTTCCAATGTCACTAAGGAATAATGATACTATTTGGGTTATCATGGATGAACTAATGAAAGTAGAACATTTCAAACCATGATGAGATACTTTATCAATGGAGAAACTGGTAGACTTGTATGTTCAGGAGATATTCTATCATCTTGGTGTGCCACAGACTGCAGTTTTATATTGCATCTAATGATTCACCGTTTTCTTCTATAAGGGATTGCATAAGACAATAGATACATAGGATTTGTTGAGTATAGATTTTTAACTCAGAGATAAATGTGATGTTGGAGTATATTATAAAGGTTCCTGAGGATATGTTTTGGGTGTTCATTCTTGACTCCACTGGTTCTTAATAGAAACACTTGGTTTAGTGGAGTTTTCATCTAAAAATAGGTCTTGGGAAATTATACAAATGGAAACATTTCAGGGAATTTATGATTGGCCATGATGAATACCACTATGTTGGGTGGAGTTAGATGATTAAAAGTTGTTAGGATCATGTCTCGTTAACGATACATCAAAATAGGTTCAAATGATTTAGAAATGTATGGCTATTGATTAGAGTAGATAGAAGTCATATGTTAATAGATATCGACAACCCATAGAGTTTACAGAGGGTGATGGTATCTTCCTTCAGGTGTCAACTAGAATGGTTCAAAATTTGATATAGATGCTAGGAAGGTTGCTACCGAGGTTTGTTGGACCGTTTGAGGTTGTGGAGAGAATCCGGCTGATGACGTACCGATTGGCACTTCCACAAAAATTTTGTGGTATGAATGATTTTTTCCATGTTTCAAAACATTGGATGCATTATCCTGACCCTTATCATGTGACTCACATAGATGAAAAATAGATTTAGATATATACATCCTTTGAGGAGCATCAAATAAGTGTGTTGGATCATAGCGAGAAAGTGTTGCGAGTAGAGACTGTGACGATAGTTTGTGTATTATGGAGTCCTGGACATGTGAGGAGGAAACAAGGGAAAGGGAAATATATAAGTAGGCTTAGTGTAAAGATATTTTTAGCATAGAGTCTAAGAGATTCTTGGTAGTTCAGGTCAAGGATGAGCTTTTATATGGTGGGGAGATTGTAAGATCTTATCTTCTTCTAGGTGAGCCACATTAAGTGTTTCATAGGTTCTTAGTGATATGGTAATCTTTAAAAGAGGTTCAGGTTGTTTAAATATGAAAATGGGATTAAGAATCAACTAAAAAACATTTAAACATTGTTTAAATAGAATAAAACTCATGTAATTGTTTGAGGGTTTTAATAAAATAAATTCTAAGTGACGAGTTTTTAGCAAATTTCTTTAAGAACATTTACACAACATGTAATCATTTTACAGACTATGTAATTTCATGACCAGCTATTTTAATTTTTTTTTCTAGATGTATTCTCTATTTTATTGATATAGCTATTATCTTTTGACCCTAGGATCCCTGTCATGATTTTTGTGGCTCCTGGATGAATTGCGAGACTTCATGACCCCAGTTCATGAAAAATCAAAAGGCGGAATGAAGATCTGCACAATCTGAGTTTGTTATTTCTTATAATTTAGATATTTATATCGATTTTTATCATCTTTCCTAATAAAATATAGTTTTTTATATGTTTTTGGATCTATATAAATATCTATTATTGTAAATCCTTGATTTGTTTGATCTTGGATTTAGGATTTAGATTCAAATATAATTCTTCACAAAATTCTGGATTCATCCACTTCAAATTGGGGATTACTTATTTGGCGTGGGTTGTTAAAAAATTGAGGTAGGTGGTCTATTATTCAAATCCCATAGTATTATTATTAATTAACTATATTTGATTGTATTATTTATAGAGATCATTTAGTGATTGGAGTTCCTAAAGTGAATTAATTAACATGGTAAATTAATTTGTTGAGAAATTTGGGGATTGATTGAAAAATGGAAATTAAGAGATTAGGGAAAATTAATTATTGAGTTAATTATTAGGATGTTAAATTATGAATTTGGAAATATTTACCTTCGAATTAATTATTGTATTTTGAGAAGTTAAATGATTAATTAATTTTTGAATTAATTAATGGACTTTTGTGGTAAATTAATTATTGAAATAGTTAATGGAAGTGATGTGATTAATTAATTGGAAAATTAATTAAAGGTTTAGATATGATTAATTAATTTTTGAAATAATTAAATTAAATCTTTTTTATTAATTAATTGTATTATTAATTAATGGATTGGAATTAATTAATTTGTGAATTAATTAATTGTTGACTGTGAGAAGATGATAAATGTTTATTAATCATGATTGATGTGATATAGTGATATGTTATTATATATACATAAATACATGCATGGTTGATAAATAGGGTGATAGACATGATTATCTACACCAATGACACACACACACACACATATATATGTATATATATATATATGCACGGTTTGTAAATGGGGTGCTAGACATGACGATCTACACCAATGATATATATGCACGGTTAATAAATGGGGTGCCAGAATAAAAGGTGCAAACATATGATATACATATATATATATATATATATGAATGGTTGGTAAATGGGGTGATATAAATGATTATACACACCAATGATATATATTCATGATTGATAACTGTGGTTCCAAAAAAAAGTACACCAATGACATATATGTATGACTGAGATTTGGGGTGATAGACATGACATTCTATACCCAGCACATTGGTATTGGATTATAGATCTTAGTGGAAGTAATAATTAAATTGATATTAATTAGATAGTGTAATGCCATGTGCTATAATAAAATGTTAATTTAATATGTATCATGGTTTAGACTCGGAATAGGCCGGAGAAGGTATTGAGGTATGAGTGTCATCAAAAACCTGGTGGTCTATGTGGTTTATTAAATATTATTATCTAATGTGATAACTGTTTACTTATGAATTGAAATTATTTATTTATACAACTGTATGAACCTGTTATTCACTATATTTATTTTATACATTGTTGGTGGTGGACTATTGAGTTTTACTCACACCCTACATGGGTTACCTGATTGGTACATGAATTGACATAATTGTTGAAGGAAATGTTAAGGGAAAAGTACCCATGTTAGATAGATTATTTGGGTATGGAACGTGGTTGAGGGAACCAGACTTGGTTCAGGACATCTAGAATCTTTTAGTTTATTTCTTTTTGGTTTTCATTTTAGACAGTTGACATGTACATTAGTGTAACATGTTTTCATCTTTAGTTTGGATATTGTATCTCTTTATTTGATTGTATCTAGATATTGGTTTGTTAATGGTTATATAAATATAAATATTATATTTTTTTTGATTCTCTTAGTGTTTAATCTGATAAAAGAGAGTATTTTCATTCCATGATAGACTTATCAGAACCTCCCTATTAGTCGGCATCCCCTACCATACGAGGAGGCACACTTCATGTCATGTGGCCGACCGGCCCAGGACACCGACGTTTTAAATGAAAGCTGAGACATTACAACATTATTTTAAATCACTATGAAAACATATGAAGTAATTGATAATAATCTTATAAAAAATTTATTGGGGAAAATTTCATTCCTACTTTGAAAAACTCTTTATAAATGTTAAAACATTTTTAAAACTGTTTCCTTCAAAAATAACATTTAAAACATATAAAGGAAGCTTTGAAAAAAAATTTAAAAAATTTAGAATAACTAAAATTTATCAAATCTTATTTATTTTAAGTAAAATTTAAAACAATAAAATTAATGAATATTATGAAAAACATGTTTTAAAAAATAACATTGTAAAATTTCAAAGGAGGCTTCAAGGAAATGACGGTCATGAAAACAGGTAAATCTGTACATGCTGAACATTCCTTTTGCATTGTTAAAAGATTAGAAAAGTGACTTGATTTGAAAAAGTTATTCATATTAATTGTGAAAATATTTTTATATAAAATTTAAAAAGGGTAAAAATATATTTTACACATCATAGTAAAAAAATTGAAACCATTTTTATAAAACATGGTTTTGTAAATTAAAAAATTTATGACCGAAGAGAGAAATAAATTCATAATTTCTTACAAAATCTTTCTTTATTATCTTAATTTCTAATGAGTGGGAAAATGGTAAGAATACATGGGGATATCATGGATAACCAGAGGAGAGTAAAATTCATTGGAGTTATTGAGATATGGATCATAAGGTTTTATCAATGGGAGCATAATCAAAAATAGTCTCGATAAAGGATGAGACTGTAGCAACTAGAATTTACCACTTTGGTAACATTGAATCATAATCCTATAAAAATAGAAAAATTACATGAAGAATAAAATATCACGAAAAGAATGATATTCATGATATAACATTACAAAGGGTAGTATATACACATCATTGAAAAATATATGTGCATAACATGGCATGTATCTCAAAGAAGAAAAATTGAGATAAAATTACATTATCAATTGGGTAACTTTTGAACCATAATCCCCATAAAGGAAATATCTTCAAATGGACATGTAAATACTGATAAATTTAATTATATGAATATTATAATACATTAATTGGAATTATATACATCAAATTAGATAAATATGTGGTGAATAAGGCATAAGTCTCATAGAAATTAAAATGAGATGAGAAAACTGTTACCTTAAGTCTCAACTTTTTCGTTCATGTTATAACCTCATGTATAATACTATAAATTTATTATAAATCTTGAAAAGAATAATATTATTATATATAACAACATTTATTATTTTATTAAGACTTTATATTACCCTTTAATATATAATTCCATCTTAATGTTATGTTTCGGGTAATATCTGCTTCGATTTTCTTGTATGATTGGACTTGTTATTATTGATCCTATTACTTAGATCAGGATTTACATATTGAAAGAACATAACAAATTATATAAATATAATATGTATTAATTATATAAATATTTATAATAATATATAAAATATTTTAATATGAAATAGATTACACCATTCATGGAGCCGGTAGACCATACGTACGCATGAACATTGTTTCCGTTTTCTTATCATATTGGAAAAAATAAATGAAACACACACACCCCAAAGTATATATATATATATTATAAATAAAGTAGAATTATTATTTCATAAATATGATATAAATTTACTGAACTCATCCTTAATACATTCCATATAAAGTGTGAATAAATGACATCGCATTGAGGAGGCGGTAGTCCACACGTCCAAAAACGAAGTTATCATATTTCCACAAAATGTAAAGAATGAAAGTATGTTTTATGTATTAATTCTATAAGAAAAAAAATATTTTGTATCATATAAAAATATTATGTCCATCATAATTCCCAACCATTATATGAGATATAGAAAAAACCAATGACATAGTTTTGTGAGGTGGTAGTCCTCTGTACACACGAATGGTATGTTAGTTACCCATTTTATTGAAGTGTGTGCAAGTGTAAGTAAAACAATAAGAATAGAATAATATATGCATGTTTTGGATACAAAGGTTATTATATAAGCATGTAATAATAATTATTGAGGTTGTTGGAGGTTAAAAATAAAACAAAAGATCTTGTGGAAGGATGCTACCTCTTCTTTTGGTAATTCCTTTGGGTTTGCACAAAAGAACTAACTTCATTTTATTTATAACCTATGTTAGAAATATAGGTTGAGATTTTGGATGTTAAGACATTATATTTTTAGGGTTTTAATGATCCCAAGTGGATTTATAGGTGTAATTATGTAAGGGTGTGAGAATAATTTATACAGGAGTAGGAGTGTCATGCTGGTAAATATAAATAGGTAAACACTATTGAGAGTTCTTCCTTACATAATGTGTCTAAAATAATTGTCAATTTTATTTATAAGGGAGAATAATGGAGAAATATGGAAAAAAATATATTTTGGACATGTCTATATGGTATTTGGCCCCATAAGATAATGATTAACTACAATATAAACTCATTTTTATGTTAATTAGAGTAACTAATTTTATTTACTTCAACTAATATTGTTGGTAAAATACTAAGTTGAACATACTATATATTATAAATTATGATGATTCCAAATATAGAATCAAATTTTCCAAATTATAAAAACATTTGTGGAAGATATTAATTTGAAATTCATCACATAGACATGGGATGAAAGCGATGTTTTCAAGTGAAAGAGTTTAAAAGATCAAAATGATTTTATATACAATTTTAATTTGAAATTGGTATCAGTTAATAGATTGGATCCATTTATGGTTAATTTATCTAATTATAATTTAAACACATATTAATATATAATTTAACTATATAAATAAATTATACGACAACGTAGTTTTGAATTAAAATTTAATATTATTGCTTTTCATCAAAAAATAATTCTTCTTCGAAAAATACCAAAAATTAACCAAAATTAAATTTTGATTTTATGACCTCAAAAATGATGTTTGTTTTATCAATTAAAAATTATAAAATTTTTAAAATCTGTATTTAATATTGGATCACCATTAAATGGCTGTAAAATTATCATTTAGAAAAATAACTCTTTTTATTCATTAAATTGGATTTAATCTTATCTTATACCTACAAAATCTATTGGATGGGTATCAAAAATATTTATTGAATATATTATATAAAATTTGTATTTATGAAATTCACAAAAATTAGATTTTTAATTTGTTTAGATAAAATTGTGTGTGTATATAGAAAAACAGTTTTCTTAGAAAAGGAATATAATTATTCTAAAATATATAATATGCTAATTTATAACTAATTGGTATCCAAATGACTCATTTTATATGCATGCGTAAATACCATTTTTACAATTTGGTATATCTTATTCAAAATTTACATTCCAATGGATAGGTAGTAGCTGTAAAAATATTTTAATAAAAAATTTAATAATATATTTTCATTCGTTAAAAATCATTCTTGTGTTGAACACATGCTATCGGAGGAACTCAAAAATATGTAAAACAAAAGAAAAACTTATTATTTCTCATACCAAAAGATAAAATAAATGTTTCATTTGGCACAAGATGAACTAAGTGTTTTGTTTAATGTAATTCAAACATAGTGATTTCATATAACCAAAGAAATATTTAGTGTTTTGTTAAACAGAAAAATTTCAAAATGATTAAATTAATTAAAAAAATTCACACAATATCATGGTTTTACATTCTACCCCTATTAAAATAAATTTAACCCTCTAAATTCATCAATATTATCAATGGGTTAATACATAAAAGTTTCTTTCTTAGAACCCCCCATCATAAAAATGAATACTAAATCTTCCATTTAAAAGGGAAAGTTGGAAACATAACGGTTTACCAATGTAACTCATAACTAGGTTTCCACATCGGATAAAATGGGTGTCAAGTGAAAACATGGACATGAAGGAGAAATATAACTATCATGTTCTGATGTAGAATGATATAAAACATCGTTAGGAGAATGTTAATGATCATAAATACATAAACCAAAGAGGCTTGAAAAAGGACATTGATATCATGAAAAATGAGGAAAATAGGAAAATATTTTATTTAGAGACCATTTTTATGACAACCCTGATCTTTTATTACATTATTAAACATAATTTATTACATAAACTTCACCTGGTACAAAATATAAGATCAAGAGGTGTAGTGTCTTCGAGGCTTAGGATCATTATATAACAACTTAAAAACATGAAATACGACATCTTTATTTAAAACTTCCTTTACATGACCACTACATTCCCTCGTACCTAGCATTGCATGGGATAACCTGAGGACATGCATAAGAAAAGGGTGAGCTATAAAGACTAGTAATGGAATAATCATGGAATAAAATGGGTAATAAAATACTTTTTATACAATAGAAATATCAATAGAGAACAACAGAAACATAAAAATAAAGTCTTGATAATGCATGATAATCATAACTTGGAAATGGGGCAACAACACTTAACATGGAATTAGCATGAGCCAAGGATCACTGCACATGTAGCATGAGTAAATCCTCATTTCAAATTAAGCATGAGTAAAACCTTGTTGCACTTAAATTATCATGACTAAACACCCATTTCACATGATGTATAATGATACTATACTTTACCCAATTAATTGGAGCACTATAAGGGCACACCCATCTTAAACATTTCATTTCATGCATAAGGGTGTCACATGGATCATATAACATGGATTAATAAAACATCATCATTTATTCCATGATAAAGGAATTTGGAATACATACATGAAAATATTTAAACAATAAGTAAATGTGCCTAAAGGTGAATAACCTTGATAGAGAAATGATCATGGTATTCACTAGACAATGACTTTGGCTTGGAAGAACAGTGCAATTTCGGCAGCGTAATAGAGTGATGTAAGAATTCATAAAAATGGTTGATGAGGGAGAAAATGGTGTCTAATAATATTTAAATGAAATTTACAGTAAGGGGGTCATATAGAAACATGTCCCAAAAATTTTAAAGGAATTTAGAGTCATCATACAAAACAATTTCTTGAATGTAAAAGAAGAGAGAGAAATTCCTTTCAGAATTTCAAAATAGTAACAGGTGTACATGGGAGGAAGATAATGAGAGATAAATAGGTCTCCCATAATTAAAACATAAAGAGGGATGTATGGGAGAGTTAAGGAACTATACCCCAAAATTTATAATTGAAATTAAAAGGGAATAAAAATTTATAGAATATTAGACAAAAAATGAGAAAGGATGAAAAACACTTACTTGGAAGTGTGCTTCCAAAGGATTGAGATTGGCTTGAGAGAGGCTTATTGGGAGCTTGGGGAACCTTAGGAGGATTCTAGATAGAGGGGGGAAGAGGTTGGGCGAACTTCAATGGATTTGAGTGAGAAGGAAGTGGGAGCTTTGGTGGGTTTATATAGGAATGTTGAGGGAATTCTTTATTATTTAGGTTTGAGACACCTCACATTAAACCAATCCAAACCACAAACAAGACCATGGTTATTTCCCATGGTTTTTGGAAAAGCGAAGTGAAAAACAATATCTTATAATTCCAAAGTCCAAACCTCTTAAAATAATGGGGTTGCTTATATGGATGTGAGTCACACTCCTAAGGAAAACAATTTAAATAGACAAGATGTTTAATAAGTCTTGAAGGGTCCATTGATTCTTTGTAAAATAAGTGAAACAAACACAAAATCATATTCATTTAATAGTAATACGTATATTCTCCGATCATAAATCTTATAGTATTTTATTTCATCACTATCGGGTCATTATGATTTCATAAAAGACATTATATATTTATACGGTATTTAATGTTTACCCAAAAACATGATTGTCTCAGAAAATTATGAAAAATTTACCGTTGGATAATTGCGACATCTTGATTCCATAAATAATATTTATTTTATCTAAATAATTTTATAAATATATTAATTTTCACTTTTAAAATAAAAACTGACATTTATAAAAAATTCACGGGTTTCGACAAAAATGGATTTCAAACCTTAATAAAAATTATGATTTCATTCATAAAATAACATGATCATTTATATTTAATAAAAATTAATTTAATATAAATAAAAATATTTTATTATAAAATTATTTAATTAAAAAATCCACTAATTCATAAAAATAGATTTCATAGTTGAACATTAACTTAAAATACTATTTGTGTTTAAAAACTATTTACAAGGTAACAAAAATAACAGGAAAGTATATTTTCATTATTATATACTAAAATAATGTACATAAACATAGTTATAAGGTCTTTTTACAATGACCTTTATAACACCTGCATAAGATCGAAGAGTGAGGTGTGTGATGGTGGCATACTCTTGTGGTGGCTTAGATAACATTGCTCGGGTGGTAATCTCTATCAACTTCCACTTCTCTCATAGGCAGTCCCACCCGAGCATAACATATTAAAGCTCAGCTTAGGATTGGCCAAGAGTGAAGCACAAGGATGCCACCTCTTTTCTGAGCTCTGACAAATGGGCTTTGTATATGGCACATCTACTAGGTGAGGCCATTGCTTCCTTTGTTTGAGTAAATTGGTTTTGTTAAAGCCCTATATTTATACTAATCTGGTGATCACTGTTCAATAAATACATTAACAATGGTAAAAATTATTAACATAAAACCAAAGAATATGACATTTTATATAAAATTTTACATAAATAGACATTTAATTAGATCAAGGTGGATTTCCATTAATGAAATTTTGGGTCATTACAATTTTCCTCATGTTTAATAATTTTAATTAGAATATATAATTACTTTATTTAATAACAATCTCACACTTTGTGGTGGCTTGATCAACTTCCACTCCTTCTCTTATTCTAAGAAATGAATGAAAATATTTCATTATAGAAGCATTAACAGACCATGTGATCCATAAATATAATGATTGGTCAATCCATTTGTCTTTAGTTATCATCATAAAGAAAATTATAGAATAGGATATCAAATATTCATAAATCCTCATATGGAATGATAATAATTTAATCTATAAACCCTCATCCAGAGTTTAACATAAACTGTTTCATAAATAGTCAACCCGGTGACCCTTTTGAAAGATGAAAATCCAAAACATTAATATAAGTTTACCAATTCAGCTTAACATTGATCCCCCATATGTCATAAGGCATATCTTGGTTGTCACATTACAAACATGTTAATAACGTCATCATATATTCTCTTGAAACATGGTAATAAATTGAATTACCATAAATCATTTTATAAAACATTCATGATTCCTTATTGTGAAGATTTATGGATGTATTTCTAGAATCCAAGAAATTGTAGACTTCATACAAGATAACATAAAACACTTTTTCATAAAATAAATTATCATATTCATGTAAATTAGTACTATCCACCATTATTTATCCATATCAATCATCTCTTTATCAAATCAAAACACAATGTTCTCAATATCAGGAGCACATTAAGGGTTACCTTCACTTAATCAAAATATCACCTTTTATTAAATAAAATTTTAAATATTTATCACCATTAAACGTATCCTTTCCAATACTTAATGAATAAATTATAATTAAAATAATTATATATATTTAATGATTCTTATAACATAATATTATAATTACAAAACATATAAAATTGAATAATCCAACATTATTCTAAAACTATTTAGTAGGCTTTATCATCTAATTCCTAAATACCCCTTTTATGGATTATGAAATATGAATCATGTATTAATGTTAACCAACATCAATCTAATAATGATTATTATGTTTAATATAAAAAATAATTTTATAACATCCCATACCTTTCACATATTGTTTTTCAGTCCCTTTATCTTTAGCAGTATAACCAAAACTCATAATTATGTCAGTAGTGTTGTTTTCTAAAGTTTTTGTCAATTTCAAACTGATATTAGACACTTTTAGCCATACCAGTCACACCGCGTGTCGGATTGAGGTGCAGTTGATTAGTACATGCATAAAATGACTCATGGATCATTGTAATAAAGTATCAAAGCAATCCGAACGCATTTTCACGGTATTCCGTTTGTCAGTAGTGTTGTTTTCTAAAGTTAATGTCCACTTGAAACTGATATCAGACACTTTTAGCCATACTGGTCACACCGTGTGTCAGATTGAGGTGCGCTTAATTCGTACACATCAAGAATGACTCATGGATATTTTTCCTAAAATATAAAAACAATCCGAATGTTTTTTGTTCTTATTCCATATGTCAGTAGTGTTGTTTTCTAAAGGTAATGTCAACTCAAAACTAATATTAGACACTTTTATCCATACTAGTCACACCGTGCGCTGGATTGAGGTCTGGTCAATTTTTACACATCAAAAATGACTCATGTATCATTGACCTAAAGTATAAAAACAATCCGATCACATTTGATCAGTTTTCTGTATGTTAGTATTGTTATTTTCTAATGTTTATGTCAATTTCAAACTGATATAAGACAATTTTAGCCATACCGATCACACCATGTGTCGGATTGAGGTGAGGTCAATTCTTAAACGTCACAAATGACTCATGGATCATTTTACTAAAGTATCAGAATAATCAGAATTTATTTTCTCAGTATTACATATCTCAGTATTGTTTTTTTTCTAAAGTTTATGTCAATTTCAAACTGATATCAGACACTTTTATCCATATCAGTCACACCATGTGTCGGATTGAGGGGCCATCGATTCATACATGTCAAAAATGACTCATATATTTTTTAACTAAAATATCAAAACAATCTGAACATGTTTTCTCGGTATTCAGTATGTCAGCAGTGTTGTTTTCTAAAGTTAATGTCAATTTGAAACTGATATCATACACTTTTAGCCATACCGGTCACACCGTGCGTCAGATTGAAGTTCATTCGATTTTTACACGTCACAAATGGCTCAGGGATCGTTTTACTAAAGTATCAAAACAATACAAATGCTTTTTCTCAATTTGTCGTATGTTAGTAATGTTGTTTTCTAAAGTTTATGTCAATTTCAAACTGATATCAGACACTTTTAGCCATACCGGTCACACCGTGCATCGGATTGAGGTGTGGTCAATTCTTACCCGTCACGAATGACACACAGATTGTTTTTCTAAAGTATCACAACAATCCGAATGTGTTTTCTCGGTATTCTGTATGTCAGTAGTGTTGTTTTCTAATGTATTTGTCAATTTCAAACTGATATCAGGCACTTTTAGCCATACCGGTTACACCATGTGTCAGATTGAGGTGTGGTCAATTTGTACACATCAAAAAATGACTCATCGATCATTTTCATAAAGTTTCAAAATAATATGAACGTGTTGTATTGGTTTTCCGTTTGTTACTTGTGTTGTTTTCTAAAGTTTATGTCAATTTGAAACTGATATCAAACACTTTAAGCCATACCAGTCACACCGTGCATCGGTTTGAGGTGTGGTTGATTCGTACACATAAAAAATGACCCATGTATCATTGTCCTATAGTATCAAAATAATCCAAATACGTTTTCTCGATTTTCTGTATGTTACTTGTGTTGTTTTCTAAAGTTTATTTCAATTTGAAACTGATATCAGACACTTTTAGAAATACCGGTCACACTGTGCATCAGATTGTGGTTCGTTCAATTTTTACATGTCACAAATGAATCATGGATCGTTTTCCTAAATTATCAAAACAATCCAAACGTGTTTTGTCAGTTTTTTGTATGTTACTTGTGTTGTTTTCTAATGTAAATGTCAATTTGAAACTGATATTAGACACTTTTAGCCATACCGGTCACACTATGTGTCGGATTGATATGTGATCATTCATACACGTCACAAATTACTCATGGATCATTTTACTAAAGTATCAAAATAATCCGAAGGATATTTCTTGGAATTTCTTATGTCAGTAGTGTTGTTTTCTAAAGTTAATGTCAATTTGAAACTGATATCAGACACTTTTAGCCATACTTGTAACACTGTGTGTCGGATTGAGGTGCAGTCAATTCGTACACGTCCCAAATGACTCATGAATCATTTTCCTAAAATATCATAACAATATTAACATGTTTTCTTGGTTTTTCGTATATTACTTGTGTTGTTTTCTAAAGTTAATGTCATTTTGTAACTAATATCAGATACTTTTAGCCATATCGGTTACACGTGCGTCAGATTGAGATGAGGTTGATTCTTACACATCAAAAATGACTCATGGATCTTTTTCCTAAAGTATCAAAACAATCTGAATGTGTCTTCTCAGTATTTCGTATTTCAGTAGTTCCTAAGAGTCTCTCATTAAGTTATTCTTTACTAAAAACTCAAATCATTTCTAAAACCATTATTCATAATCTAAGGTTATGAAACATAAGAATGGTTGATCATAGATGATCAGTTAGTGTAAACAATGGAGATATCAATGATCATATAAATATAACATAAGTTGTAGGAATTCACCTTCATTGTCCTACTTGTTTGCATTCTTCCTTCAGGTACACTTCCCTTTCATTTCTAAACACATCTATATCATCTTCTGAATATGAGTTTTTGTGACAGTCATAGTAGTACTGAAAAATTATAAATACATAAAGTATTAATAATTATTTAAAATGAAGTATTAAATATTTTCAAAAATACCTCTTCAGGGATGCTAGTTTGTTCCTGAAATATGATCTCTTTCATAAATTTATAAACATTAATAACCGCAGTCCTTGTCAATTTTTTGTTTCAAAAACTACAGAAACATCTAGAAAAATAATTAATCTGTCTTAATATGTATTTGGATAGTGAAATATAATTATATATACCATGATACTTCTCCATTTTTAGATCTTGCGCGCCTTGTCATCCTTAGGCCCTGGATTCATTCCAGCCTTTATACGATATTCATACAATGCCCTGTCATAACAGAATCTTCATTAAAAGATAATATAAAATATATAACTAGATATTTAGTTAAAAAATGTTGGATCTAGTGCATTACGAAGTAAAAATCGCCATCATGTGTGGTCAGTTTGTGGGATATCCATGTAGTGAATCCAGAAAATAAATCTTTGGAGTATCCAAATTGACTGTAATGTGCATCCAATGTTGCCTAAAAACACAAAAATAAGTATGTACTTATAGAAATGAAAATATAATTTATATTATTAAAATTTAGAGTTTTAACCCTGCAAAATTGGTATTAAAAAGAGTCTGTTAGTCATAATTCTGTATTGAAACGTTCTGAGTAGGCTTGACATTAATTCAGCCTAAAAAAGGAATGTATTTATTCTCGTTCTATAGAAATGGTGTGAGGACTAATGAGTCCAAATTTATATTTATGGGAAAATCCCTTCAATTGTTTTTCATATGTACGCCTGTGAAAAATATGAAATGTATTTTTCCATAATTATCAAATTATATTAGCTTCTGTAAAATAAAATCATGAAAACATACCTCATGTATACATTTATAACTGAGGCACCTGGCCAGTCGTATGTGATGATTTCAGCTACAACGTCAGCACTAAAAAAATCTAACGTTTCCTCTCTATACATATCTTTTTCACAATTTTTTTTGACTCTTTCCACCGTTCATTTTCGTATCCACATGAGCTCGCAATGATATTAAATGTGGATATAGAACGGGCGGGTGAAGGTGCTCTCAGTAGATCGTTTTGATCGGTTGGTTGATCCTTTTGGGATTCTCTTTCATTTTAGCTCCTCCATTTTGTCATTTTATAATAAAATTCATCAGTTCATCCCTTTTATAATTTAATGTTAAATGTTCTACTTGAAAAATTAATTATAAATGAATACCTCCTGGTCGACATGTTTTTTACAAGATTTGACAGCCATGCAACGAATGTTCCAACTGCTTTTTCCACCGTATGAATGTCGTCATCTTCATTTGGCATGGGTATCTCAGTGCTCGACTCATGAGCTATGTTAATCGACACTTTGACCTGACCATTTGGAATTTGTCTGGAGTGTAGCATTTCATTTGGCATATTGAACATCGTAGCCCTCGCTACAAGGCGATGGGTGGGAGTTTGCAGATATAAATCAGAGTCATTTTCACCATGTAGAATATCATTAAAAAAATGGTATTAGTGTCTATGTGATTAAAATTTAACATAAACAAATATTAGAACATTTATTACCTCGGTTAATTCAGGTCATTAAGGGGAATGGCTCGCCTCAAAGCTGGTGGAGGGGTGGGTCGGGATCTTCTCGCGCGGGTTGTTCTTGAGTTGTTTGTTCTCTTCGCCTCTCCCCCATCAAAGTTTCTCTCAACTCTCCCTGAAATTCGATTATTTATTCAAGGGTAGTTACTCTATCTCTCATAATTTTCATTTCTTTAGTTTTTTCATCCTCATGTTTTTTTTTATAAATACATCGGGGGTGCCACCCAAAAACCCACACCTCTGATGCGGCCATACTGTTCTGGCTGTTTCAAGGCTGCTGAATGTATGTCCGCATCTGGTGCGGGTGTTGTTGATTCCTGTGACTATGTAAAATAGAAAATATGTGAAAATATATAATCATCATTATGTAATAGTGATTTAAAGAAAAAAAATTATATTATGTCATAATTAAAAATGTTTCCCACACTTTTTGTCTGTTTTCATCTAATAGTTTCTCCTCATTACTAACACGAGCCTCCTTCCATAGCACATGGTGTGGGATGGAATTTGATTTGGATTTTGATTCATCAATCTTCATATAAATAGAGAAACGTGGTTATAGTGTTGTTTCATTTCACATAAAATTATTACAGTACTTTTAAAATACGTACCAATTTTTTTCAATTGAAGCGTACCCCAGCCTTGCTTTACGGTAGGGGTACGCTGGTTTTTCTTCCCGTTCTTTATTTTTAGCACTTTTTTTTCATAAATAAAAAACTATCAATCAAAGTGATTAATACAGGAAACGTTAGAAAACATGTAACCGAACACAATGTACATTAAAAGTCTGTTCCACATGACGGTTGCAAAATGCATCCCACGCTCCTTGGGATATCAAGTGTGCATAAAGAGGAGGTGGGTGAGGATTGACTTTCCATTCAAAATCTTTCAGATGATGTTTCGTTAAAATGATGTGAAATCCTATATGAACCCTTCCTTCTAGTCTTAATATATATTCTTTGTGCGAGACATCTACTATAAATGCAGTCTGCAAGAGATGAGTAAGATTCTGTCAATATTTCAGTATTTTATTTTGTTTTATGTTAATAAATTAAATAAATTATATCGTTATGTTACCATAATCTCTTCCCACATTAATGTTTTCAACCCGCTGACAACATGGTGCCATGACTCTACATCAATCGGCATGCATTGCAGAGTGGCGATTCCAATGTAGCTACTAAACATGGCTTTGTTGGGGTTTACATGCTGGCCTTTCTTATTTCATCCCACCTCATATTTGATGCCTTTTGATTTTTTCCTTAAGGACTTTGGCTAAAACTGTCAAACTATGAAACATTGGTTTTTTTTGTGCTGTCGGGGTTTCGTTGCCTACCATTTCCTCGGTTTCTGCATCATCATTATGTTCCTTCAAAGCGCAAGCATCGAAACTGGGGCCAGCAGTAACAGGTTGAGAAACGTGTTGTACCTCAATAGTGGGAATAACTACATCAGGTTGAGAGACCTATTGTACCATAGTAGTGGGACCAGCTACAATAGGTTGAGAGACTTGTTGTGTCTTGGGATTGGGTGCATCAACAGGTGCAGAAGTCATTATCTTTAGAAGTGGTTTATCATTTAATTTAGATCACATAAAAGAAGAAGCGAACAGATAATAACATAATGTAACATAATATATATTACAAAAAAAACATGATTATTGAAATCTCTTTTTTTTAAAGTCTGAAGGGATTTGACCCCTCTATCAACTATCCATATCCCTTCATTGTGGTCTCCTCTGAAATATAAAACATTTTCTACATTGGTACCACTGCGAAATGATTGCAATGTCCCAATTAAAGGGTCATCCTCCATTGAATTGTTATCTTACCCTTCAGCTGTTTTGGTCGATAACAGAATAATTGACCAATTTCGGATTGCAAGATATGGAACATAAAATACCTGCACTCCCTGTGATGCCATTATAAACGTTTCACCTTTCTCCCCTTCCTTACTAAAATCATCTTTCATGAATCCCAATTAATGTATTTTAACAAAAATCCTATTATCAACCAACTTGCATTGAAAAATCGGAACTTGGAATTCCGTATATTCCAACTCCCATATTTGTTTGATGATTCCAAAGTATGACATATTCGCATAAATTGGATTTCTGTCCTTAGCACCAGAAACATTAATTGATTCAGATACAAGTGTAACCCCACTATTCTGTATGGTACTATTTCCATCATGTTCATTAGAATAAAATGTGTAACGATTAACTACAAAATCATTGTAAGATAATACATACACACTTGGTCTCCCGGCTAGCCATCGAAGTCATTCTAAAATGGACTCTGGATTTTCATCTGACTTCTTAAAAATATGGTCCCAAAACAATCCATTAAACTGTCGATTATGTGTATATAATATCCATTTTCAGCCCTAGATGGATTCAAATCCCTAATATTTTTATTGTGGATTTCAACATATGATTCAATGTCGAAACTGTTATGCAAAACATAAAGGTGGGCTTGCTCTTGATCTGTAATATTGATTGTGACAACCTGTCTTCCAGAAATTCCTTCACCCTCAAGCAGCCCAGTGTGACAAGATTTCGGTAGGCCAATGCTTTCCACACCAGATAGGTATTCAGTACAAAATTCAATGTCTTTCTCAACAATATATCGCTCTACAATACATCTCTCTGGCCAACTTTGATTCTTGAAATACCCTTTCAAAATCTTCATATACCATTCAATGTGGTACATCCATCTATAATGTATAGGACCACATAGTTGAATCTCTTTTACCAAGTGGAACATCAAATGAACCATCATATCAATAAATTAAGGTGGGAAGAACATTTCTAATTCACTTAATATGATGACAATTTCTCTTTCCATAGTTGGCAATTTCACCTAGTCTATAACTTTGCTGCATATTGCTTTAAAGAAGAAACACAGTTTTGTTAATGTATGATGAACATTCTTGGAAAAAATGCTATGTAAAGCAATAGGAATGAGGTGTTTCTTAAAAACATGGAAGTCATGTGATTTCAGACCATTTAACTTAAAGTCGCTCATTAACACGAGGTTTCAGATATTTGAAGAACACCCCTCTGGAACCTTTACATCATTCAAGAATTTTCAAAACTAATATCTCTCCTCCCTGGAAAGAGTGTAAGCAGTAGGGGGATGAAATGTTCATTTTTCACCCTTCACTGTTGCCAACTCTTCTTGTATTCCCATCTCAACTATGTCCAACCTAGCCTTAATTACATATTTAGTTTGGATATATGTATTTAGCAACGTGCCAGTGACACTACAAATACATTTTTTTCTACATGAAAAACATAATGAAAATGTCTGACATACAGACAATTCCAGTATTGTAATTCAAAAAAAACAGATCTCTTTTTCCAACCGATTTTCGTAAGGTTTTTCGAAGCGGATTTACCAAAAGTAGTGTCCACATTTTTAACTTTTTCAGAAAATTGATTTCCCGTTAGTGGAGACGGTGTTATATGTTCTTTTGAACTTACATCGAATGATGTCATCCTAGAACGGTACGTATGTCATCAGGGTAGAAATCTATTATATCCTAGAAACACATTTTCAATGAATGGTTTAACCTAAATGATTGTGTACCTTGTTTGCAAACGGGACCCCCTTGTGTTCCTTTAAGACTATATCCTGAAAAATTTCCATAAGTAGAGAATTCATTTATCAACCCGTACAACATGGCTCTCAATGTGAAATCTTCTTTTGTGTAAGAATCATACAATGTAACACCTGAATCCCACAATAATGTCAAATATTCGATTAATGGAGCTAAATAAACATCAATATCATTACCTGGTTGATTTGGTCCTGATATAAGCATAGATAACATGATGTATTTTCATTTCATTCATTACCACGGTGGTAAGTTATAATTTACCAACATAACCAGCCATGTACTGTGACCGTTTCTTTGAAAACCAAAAGGATTCACACCATCTATAGATAATGCACACCGAAGGTTTCTCAACTCGTTTCCAAATTCAGGAAACTCATGATCAATTCTCTTCAACTGTTGAGAGTCTTCTGGGTGACGTAGTATCCCATCTTTAATTCTTGTATCTGCATGCCATGTTAATTGTCTTGTAGTCTCCTCACTTCCATATAGGCACCTAAACCTAGGAATTAATGGAAAGTACCCTAAAACTTTAGTAGTACTGGATTCATCATTCTTGTATCAAAAAGCACCACACTTTGGGCATTCTTTAAGTGATTTTTGGGCCTTGAGAAATAGTATACAGTCATTTGGGCAGGCGTGTATTCTTTCAGAGATCATACCCATCAATCATAACATTCTTTTGGCATCGTATGATCCGCTCGGGAGCTCATTATCTTCTGGGATCATGTCATTCAGGAGATCAAGTAGTTTTGTAAAACTGGCATAACTCCAACCGTTCTCTGCTGTCAAATTATACAGCATCAGTACGACTGACAATGCTGTATATTTAGTGAAACCAGTATACAATGGCATCTTTGCACAACTTTCTAACTTCTCAAACAAATATGAGAAATCACGAAGTTCATATTAGATGGTCTTTATCATTTCCTCAATATGATCTTCATCATCATTTACATCTGTAATCACATCATCCAAACGGGCATCTTCATTGTTCATGTTTGTAATCATATCATACGATCCATAAAATGCAGTGTTATCCCAACCACTACTTACATTCATTGTTTCCCCGTTTTTATTCCAACATGTATAACTCTGATCTATTCCATGACAGATCAAGTGTTCTTCCAACTCCCCTAGAGTAATTTGTTTTGAATAACAACATCTTAAACACGGACAAAGGATTTGAGAAGGGTCACACACATGATCTTTTTCTGACATTATAAACTCTTTCACTCTTTCTTCATACTCTTTTGTCAACTGATTGGCATTCATCCATTCTTTATTTATATTCATCCTATTTGAAATCCTTAGGATGAGTATATTGGTTAGGGGAGAAGAAATATGATTATAATTTAGATAAAAAACTAGATACTTCAAAAATGGTGGGGGCATTCTCATTAATAGAAAATCTTGGGTGGTTCTTGGGAATCATCCATTCTCATCCTCTCTTCGATCCCCCTGATGAGGGGTGGATCTTGGGAGTTTTTTATAGTGCGTTAGTGAGTTATTACCTAATAATTACTTCATTAATATTATCCTTTATTTCCCTATGATTTGGGATGATTTTAAATTAGATTTGTGTGATGATTTAACTATATCATCTTCAAATCAATTCAGATGATGTAGATTTTCATTGTATTGGCTAGAGGTTATTCTCATATGATGAACACACCATGTTTTCTGTGGTTTAGGTGGTGTTTTATTTCCTAGTGAGTTTTTGAAATATTATTCCTAATTATATTAAGGTGAATAATTAATTATAAGTTTCTATAATTAATTATTGGGGAATTGTGCCTTGAGATTGGGTCTCAATCAATGGTACATGATTAGATAAGGCATGTATTGTCTTGGTTGAGGATGATTTGATCTTGGTGATGGGGTTACTCCATTTTTTGAGGTAGGTGGACCCTATAATACAAAATCATGTTCCAATTTATGCATGATTGTGCATTCATGCATGAGTATATGTGTTCCAGTGAATGGGATAGAAATCAAGAGCAACCAAGGTAAATAAATAGGGTGTTTTTGATCCACCAAGAGATAGAGTGAGGGTTCTATTGAATGTTTTTGATTTTGTGATCATCTAGAGATTATGTCCCCATGGAGTAGTTGTGTTTATGAGAGTATTGGGTTTGGTATGAGATTTTTATATCCTATTTAGGTTTTTGAAGGCTATTTTAGTAGGTATTAGAGTCTTAGGCCTAAAGAATGTGGATCATATTATTTTATATCTCACGTATGATGAGGAACACCCTCATAAAGATATATGAGAGTCATGGTGTGTGTGATGAGTAGGATATTCCATATAGGTATTGGTGAAGTGTGGCATAGAAGATTTCCTCCTTATAATTGGATTAAGAGATCTCTAAGGGAGATATGATATGGTACCTAAGTGAGGGTCATGATAAAAGTCTGGATGACTTAGCATAGTGTATCCAAGCCTCTTAGTGTGAGTTTCTTAAGATGGTCATTATTTATTTTTAATGAGTTTTAATGTGGTAATTAGAAGAATATATAGACTAGACTATCGAGGCCTAGATCATGTATAGAATGTGGGTTGTGAAATTACCATGTAGAGATGAGTGTGTGTTGGTATCAATGGGGAGATATGGGTTAGGTTTGTAGAACCCAGTAGATTCCCTTATAGGAAGAATTAGAATGTTGATAGGTTGGGAATAATTTTCATGCATAACCATGATGGTTTTAAGGAGATTATAATGCAAGGATAAATGAATGGTGACTTTTATCATTTATGGTCAGACTGACTAACATATTGGGACTTTATATGACTTTCACCTAGTTGAATTATCATCATCCATGGGGCCCACCTATTGATGATTTGGTTTTTCTAGTATGAGACGTTGGCTATCTAGATACCCTCATTAGACTACTATTTATATGTTTTGTGGCACGAGATAAGATGGATGGCCTTTATTTAACTGAGAAGGTGTTTTTTGGACCCTACATTGAGTGAGAAGGTATTGGTCAAAGGGGATTGGTGTGTGACTTCCATGGGATCCACCTATTGATGGTGCATTTTGACTTGTGATAGAGGTTGGATATTGTGATTCCCTCCTTAGATCATTTTTTTGATAATATGATGGGAGATATAGAAATGGGGATCAGTTAGTATTGGTTTGGAGTAGTTTTGTGAGTGGTTTTCTATAGAGATTCCCTCCTCAAATTTTTTTATGTGATGTGATGGTGAGACCCACCGTAAGTGGGGAGAGCTAATCAAGATCAAACAACTAACCAACCACATATACATGTGTCACACACACAAGCATCACACACAAGAATCATGCCAAATCAAAATTAATCTCAATATTGGAAATAAATAAAAACATAATTAATTCATGAAAATTCAATTTTACTCACCTTAAGGAGGAGGACCCAGTGGTGGAGGAGGAGGAGGCGTCGAAAGTGGAGGTAACAGAGGTAGTGCATAGGCGGCATTGAGGAAACGTGGAGGCAGCGTGAAGGCAGTGTCGAGGCGTCGCAGAGGCAGTGTGGAGGCAGCAAAGAGGCAGCGCGGAGGCAGCGCGGAGGTAGCGCGAAGGCAGCGCAGAGGTAGCAGAGGCAGCTCAGAGGCATCAGAAGGCAGCCGAGGTAGCAGAGTAGGCGGGGGAGGAGGAGGAGGCCGCGGTGGAGAGGAGCAGGAGGAGCCGCGGTGGAGAGGAGGAAACGAAGTAGGTGGAGGAGGAGGAGCAGCAGTGGAGAGGAGGCCGTTGCGCAGGATGAGGAGGAGGAGGAGCCATATTGTAGGAGGAGGAGGAGGCTGCGGTGGCCATGGCGGAAGAGGATGAGAAGGATGCGGCAGCCGCAGCTGAGAGGAGGCAGCGGCGCAGGGCAGGGCTTCCACGAAAGCTTGACAGGGTGCGAGGAGGAGGAGGAGGACCAGGTGGATTTGGTAAATCCCGTGTGGACCTTTATCAACGCAAGTAAAAGCGCTGATAAAGGGGGTCTTTATCAGTGCTAAAATGAAAAGTACTGATAAAGACCCCCTTTATCAGCGCTTTTGTAGCACTGATAGAGACATAGTTTATCAGCGCTAATAAAAGTGCTGATAAATGTATAAATTTATTTATTTCCTTATATTATTATATATTTATTTAAAATGATATAAATAATAAATAAATTTATATTATTAATAATTATAACTCTAAATAAATATAACTCTATTTATTCTTATAAATTTATTTGAAAGGTATATTTATATATATATCATTTAAAATATAATAAAATATATATATATTTTTTAAATATAATTTAATTTTAATTATAAGTGTACATTTTTTATAACATATATATAATATGGGTAACATAATGAATTATAAATCAATAACACATCAAAGTGATATGTAATTATAATCTATAAATGAACATTATTCATGAACACACACACACATATATATACACATGTATATATTCATTGACCCCCAATTCATTGAAAAACACACATATATTCAATAATTTTAATTATACATATATATTAAATCATATTAAATATTTATAAATAAAACAAATACATTAAATATAAACAAATCTAATAAATACATACATTAATATAATTAATTAATTAATATATTAAATATAATGAATTAATAAATCTAATAAATCGTATAAATATAATAAATATATTTATTATTAATCTTATAATTATATAATTATATATATATATATATAGTTATCACAAGTATTTTTTATTTAATGTATACAATAAATATTATCAGTGATAATATAAGCACTGATAAATGTAACCTTTATCAGCACTAAGAAAAACACTGATAAAGGGATATTTAAAGTGCTGATAAATTCACCATTTATCTGTGCTAAAAAAGTGATGATAAAGGGTCCACCTATATCAGCATGTGTTTTAGCGTTTATAAAGGGTGCATTTATCAGTTCTTTTTTTAGTGCTGATAAAGGCCAACCCCTTTATCACCACTTTTCCGTTAGCGCTGATAAAGGAAAGTGCTTGTCTTGCCCAATTTTGTGGTAGTGGTAGTGGTTGGCTTGAGAAATAATTTTTAAACATATCAAGAAATTCATCCACATTGGGAGGAAACTCATTCTCATAACCCTTCTAATCACCCTCTAATATGAGTGAAAATACTTTATAAGAAATCCTCCATAACATAGGAAATGACAGCCCAAATCGACCTATCCAAGGATTCTATTCACCTAGAATAACATGAGTTCTCCCATTTGGAGATGTGAACATCACCTGATGATAATATAAATCAATATTATCCCTCTAAAACATAATCCAATCCATTCCTAGGATCATATTAATGGGTTCCAATTTGGGGATAAGTAAATTCCATTTAATTTTAACCATGGATAGGGTGATAACACATGATATAAATATAAATCCTTGTTCCTTCTTTTTTCCAAGAGGTTTAACCAGTTCCCGGAAATATGGAATAATATCAACAAGAAGATACAATAGATCCACAAAGACAGAAACAATGAAGTAATTAGAAGAGCCTATATCGAACAACGAAACTATTATAGATGATGCAATATAAATAGTACCTCAAACTATTGATGGCCCTATATTTATCTCTAATGGTTCATGATCCATAACATGTAGTTAAATCACCTCAGTTTGTAAATATGGTTTACTATTAACATGAAACTCTACCTTAAGCTGGTTTTTCCCTGAGGAGGTTCCAACCTTTCCATTATGCTTACCAGATTGAGAATACATAGCCCATGACATGACAGAATGATATATTGATTCCTCGGGGGATGTGGAGCCTAGAAGGCTATGTGATGGAGGAAAAATCCTATAGAATCATTGAATGTGTCCTAGGTTTCCACTTGGATGAAAGAGTTTTGTTGGAAAAAATGTTGACCACATGTTATCTGACCACCCACGTTGATGGAAAATGACATATCCTCCAACTTCAGCTACAAAAAAAGGTAGTGTAGATTTGTATCTAGAGATAACACCACTCTTCACTCCCTTATCCTCAAACATACTCTCCTTTGATGACATTTCATTTTCATCTTGGACCAAAACAAGAAGTGTATTATAGGAACATGACTTACATTCCTATTTAATCTCAACGATCAAGGATTGATCAACCAATCAACATACCTCTTCAATTTAAACATGATGAAATGGGATCAAATGATTAGACACAAACCCATCTCAAACCACTGGTCTTTAAAATGTTAATTAGAGACTAACTTTGGAGTGAAATAGACTAAAAATTTGAAATGTTTAACATATTTCATCACCCAAGGTACTCCCTATTAAAGTTCAAGAAACTCATCGGTCTAGGAAAAAAGTAATGTCTAAGGAAAGAATTGATCACTAAAAATAGCCTTTAAATCCTTCAAGATATTCTTTTAATGCATCCTATATTGGTCCACTAACTCTTCCACTAGTGAATGGAATTTTCCAACATAAACATAGTGCAATTTAACATGAATTTATTAGGAGTCTTAAAGAACCCAAAAATCCTCTCATCCTTCTTAACCCAATATTATACTTCATGGGGATCTGATATTACTCGCCCGGAGGGGGGTTTATTCCTGAGGAACTACTATTACCTATCCCTTAAAAGACTCTTTTAATTTTCCTTAACATCATCTAGAGCAGAGCCGACCACCTAGCCCAATGATCAAATAACACGAACCAATGCCTCAACTAATATTTGACCAACTGGTGAGGGAGTTATTTCTTTGGCCTCTTCCCATTGATTCTTGGGAAGTCTCAAAGGAGGAATAAAGCTACAAAAACCAACAAACATAAGTAAAAGCATCAATATATCAACCCATAATGAATCATAAATTACATAATTTAAACATTTAAATGGATTAAAAAACTATAAAAAACTTAAGAAAAAAATATAAAACAGTCTCTTCTACCTCAATGCCCATTCAAAGTCTGTAGCCTATGAATTACACCAAGTATTGAAGCCAAACCAAATTCCAATCATCCTATGGAAAACTAAGTAGTATCATGAGGTGTGTTGGCCAATCATCCACTCACCAATAGAAACATAAGTCCTGAAATTCATAGTTTTTGTCTACTGGGTAATCGAAAACAACATAACTTGAAGAAGGAAGAAACCTATACTCTGAAATAATATTTTCATGAACTGGTTCGGGATTCCATATAACCCAACACCTAACCCATATCACGACATTCTTTGAAGGGTGTTATCAATACCTAAATGCTGAAAACTAGTTTCCAGGCATCAATGAACTAATTTGGGAATAATTTTCCCTTAACAACATTAACTAACATCAAATCTAGATTCACATAGCATTATAAGAAACATCCATAACAAGATTACAGAATCCAAGTACAAGGACCATGTTAAACATTTTACATTTACAATTAGAAAAAAAATAAACAAAAAGGGTAGGAGTAAAACTATATGAAAAAAAACTCCTTGTGATATGTGGGTGAAAACCCCCATGCAACCACCATAAATACCATCCAAATATAGCTGCTAAGAAGAATAACCACTAAATCCTCCATATAAGGCCTTTTATTTACTAGAGTTCGATAAAATTAAATCTACATACCCCAAGGGTGTATGTATATTGTGAGCTCAATTTTCTAGTAATATCACACTATATTCTCTACACATAGCCATTATAAGATAAATAAATATTTTGGTTTGATAAAAATACAATATAATCTATAAAACATGTTTTAAATTTGAATGGGAGATAGAAAATGAAAGAATAATTCAATGCCGTTAAAACCCAAAATATGCACTATAGGTAATCCCTATGTAGATAGGGATAGAGGGAATCAAGGATCCTTATTCTCTTGGAGATAAATCTTGGACATGAAGGTCTGTCTCTTAATATTTCCAAACAATACCCATCATCAGTGTGTTTTATTATTATATCATAATCATTTTTAGTAGAGAAGTTCACGCCTAATGTTTTTATCCTAGTATTCCCACAACTTTACCCAATATTCCCATGTGCTTAATATATTTTTAAACCCTAGAAAACCTCCTTTGTTGAGAGAACACTCCATCACATGTTAAAGCATAAAATCTCTTTGAAGGATTATCCATTTCAAAACCTTACAAAAAACCTCATTTTATAAATCACAAATTTGAACAAAGAATAAAATTTAAAATTATTTTAGGAAATAATAGAAGCACTTTTAAACAATTAAATAATATTGAATAACATAACTACCTATATTTCCCTTTAAAATCACCAAAAATAGGGTTTGAAAATGGAATCTAAATAAAGCGATTATACCAAGGAATAAAAAATACTCCCAAAAATCAAAATAAAAGTAATAAATTTCACATTAAACCCACCTTAGGTCAACATAACCTCTAGAGAATAGATAAATCAATAAGGAAGGGATAAGAAGATAAGAAAAAAAGAGTATATTTCCTTACTCAAATATATCATGAGGTAACAATCATATATCCACTCCAAAATTTATCCAAGAGGGAGTATAGTTAGAGCATAAGAAGGAATTGGGCTGGTGGAGGCCAAATGGAAAAAATGATAGGGGTTAAATGGTTATAAAAGAGGAGGGGAATAAATGGAATCTAAATTTTTTTAATAATTGACATTCGAAAGTGTTTTTTCTAATGTTCTAATAGAACACACACCAATATTATGGTGCCTCTCATTAAGAGTGAGGGGGGATGCACAATTTCTATGGCTTTGTACACGGCCATGCAGATACCTCTATGACATTGATAGGCCCAAAATAAATTGAAAACAAATGCTTTGTAGAGGATGTAAATTTATTTATTCTAACCATGCACCAACCATGATCAACCACCTCTCCAGTAAAAACAACCATTTTTCTTAGAAAACACCCAAGAAATCTATAAAAATAAACTAATACATAAAATAAATGAAAAATACATTAAAAACACATGGGTGTGATTTCAATGATTGAATACATAGATTTTATATCATCTTTATACTGATTTTATTTTATGTTGAATGGTTTGAAACATTAATATAATATATTAGATAATATCATATCCAATCAGCTTCAACTCTCTAATATTATCTCAGCATGTCGGAATCTGACAACTCATCCCATATAGTACCTAAAAAAGATCCATTTGAATTATAGAATAAAAAAAAATTTTGAATGAAAACTACACTATGGGATGGTTTTGATACCAAAACTCTCAAAAATACATTAAAAAATTTCTCCATATATCTTGAATTGATTGAATGGTTCTTTTAGTATAACCATCAGTTTGTGGGTGATATGTTGTTTAGAAACTCAGCTAAATATCGTAACCTTGTTGAAGAATTCAATAGAACTTTGTGGTAAACCAAATATCTCAACCCAAAACTATGGGGAGTATCACTCCCTGAATTCTTACCACATACCTTATATATATCTTGGAATGTTGATGAATTTATTAATATTCCTTGATAGTAGTGAAATTCATTAAATTTGTAAGGTGATCGAGTACCGCCCATATGGGGTTGTTTCCATTAGATGTGTTAGGGGGTCCTATGATAAAATATATAATTTTCTCATTTCCATGAATTTATGGGTACTAGTTTTATAATACCCTTATAATTATTTCTTTAGGTTTGAATTGATGGTATACCAAGACTTGAGATACAGATTCTAAAATTTCATTCGTTATGTAATACCACCGGATGTTTTTCTTAAAATACATATACATAATAGTGATTCATAGATGAATATAAAAGGATGTGAAATGTGCATCATCCATAATTTCCCTATTTATATTTTTATATATATAACAAATCTGGGTTTTAAATCATAGAAATCCATCTTCTTTAAAGTTATACTATGGAAAAGTTTCTATATTCTAATATAGCATTTCATCTTTTTTTATGCCTACTTAATCCCCTCCAGATTGTATGGATGATAATTTATTTTCGAAATGTAGGATTAATATAGTTTTTTATTCTCATGAGAATCTCCTAACCATGGATAAGTCTGAAGGATCCTTTGTACTCAGAGCATCTACCACTTTGTTTGATTTTTTATTATATTAATAGAGTGAATGATCATAATCTTTGATCATCTTTAACCACATAAATGGGTTTATATTGAGATCCTTTTGTGTGAATATTATCTGGATACTTTTATGATCCATGTATATGTCACACTTTTACCCATGGAGACAATGTTATAAATTCCTCAACATGCTTATCAATGAATCTAATTCTAGTTCATGTGTTGGTGAGTTCTGATCATGGATCATTAATTAGATGGAGGCATAATCTTTCATTTTTTCGACATGAATGAGTGCACAACAAAATATTTTTTATGCATAATGTTGTTGATCACAAATACATCCCCGCTGGTGGAAACATGAGAATATTTGTAGTGATTATCCTCTTATATGACTCTTTAATGATCTTATAAAATTAATTCATAAAAAAATGATTCCCTTAGGAGTTAACTTGGTTAAAGTGATTTATAATCAGGAGAAGTTTCTCAAAATATAATGTTAGTAACCACATAATATTAGGAACCTATGGATTTATGTCAAATATGTGGGTATGGGCCATATTTTGATTGCCTATAGTTTTTAAGGATCCTTAGATATCCCTTTACAGGTGATAACATTCACTTGGAATGTAAAATTATATATATATAATTAATTTATTGTGCTTCACATATAATTTTCATTTTTCAAGGTCCTTTTTACAATATTATAATTATCCTAATGTTCCTCCTTTATTTCCGAGTTGATAAGAACAACATCTATCAATACTGACAAAGATTTGTTGAGGTAATCCCTAAACACTCTATTCATCTTTTTCATGAAGATATATGGAGAATTATTGAGTCTAAATGGAATCAATATGAACTAATAGTGCTCATATATCATAAAAAATGCATTCATGGGGATATCCTCTTTCACCTTTACTTGATTATTTTCCAACCAAATATCCTACTTGGAGATGAATTGGGATCCACATTTCTGTTCAAACAAGTCACCAATTTATGGTCGATCATTCTAGTAATTTGTCATGATATTTTTGAGTTCATGATAATAAATTTTATGGTGCAATGAAACATCCTTCTTCTTGATGAAAAGGACTAGTTCACCACACAATGAAGCACTTGGGCATATAAACCCTTTATCCAAATTCTCACGAAGCTTCTTATTCACCTATTAATGTTCAAAAGTGTCCATTATCTATGGTGTATTCGATATTAGAAAATATCTAGTTATAAGTTTGATTAATAACTCAACCTCACAACTAGGAGGGATCCTATACAAATATTCAAGAAACACATCAATGAATTTCCAAAAAATGGGCATGTTTACAGGGATGATATTTACATTATAATAAATCATTTGATCTAGAAACACTTACTTATAAGGGGATAATATCCATTCTTGAGATGGTGATACCAAAGTAGATACATCTTCCTCCTTATATTTTTGTATTATTATAGAGATATTCTTGAAAAGGGGGGTGATTTACTTCTCTCGTTAATTTTTGTTGGCTCTTTATAAATAAATACAATCTATAGCTATAATTGTTTTGAATTATGATAGATGGAGTATTACAAGACTTTATTATAAATTTAGCTCAATATATTTACTTGGGATGAGTTATATTATTGGGATGGCATAATTTATGCAGTTTATATCTTAACCAATAACTCAACTTCCATATTTTGAGGTTATATTTGGATAGTTGGACCAAACATGGGTGATATTAAAGAAAGCAAAGAACCATAATCAAGTAGTAAATTCACTATCTTTTAAATAATAACTAGCATACATATCTAAACCTCATTGTGAGGATCCATCTTTGAATTTTTGAGAGCATAGTCTCACTCTTTTTGTTTATGTCTTGGAGTTTCTTTAATCAATTATCAAAAAACCCTTAATCAGTGCACTAATTGACATAGTAACATTATTCCTTGTAGTTGAAAGATTAGAAAATATGATGAGGGTCAATGATAGAAATGCTTTATTCCTCACATTGGTCCATTTCTACTATCATTATTCGTTTTCTAGGTGCCCTCCCTTCCCACACATAATGAATTTTATTATCTCATTCAGGAAAATTTTGGAATTCTTATACCCATGCTTTTGAAAATTAGGATGTTTGACTTGCTAATGCCTTTGATATTTCTTTATTGTTCCACTAGAATTAAACTCTATTGTCCACTTCATTTATCCATAACTATGGGACCGTTGAGGGAAACTAGTCCCCAATTTAACTTTGAGGTCACACCAACAAATTTCTTCTTATATATCAAAGTATAAAATCAACAAATATTTTCATAAAATGATGTTTAGACTGCCAAACATTAAAGAAACATTTATTTTGGGTTTAATGACTATTTCCCTTAAATTTCACGCTCTATGACAGTTTCCCCTTTCTGAACAGTTTCCAACAGATTTTTTCATGGAACTAGAAACACCCAATGGTTCTATATCCAAAGGGACCTGATTTCTAATGGAAGGATCTCATTAGGTTTTTTGACCAATGATTCTTAATAAAATACATTGGTCAAGAGGATTTGAGGTTGGGATCATCACACCATTTTGGGGTTAATTATTACCTAATCCCATATCCTCTAATAGATTCAATAAATCATAGTGAATCCTTAATTAATTCCCAAATATTATGTCGGTCATCCCTATATTAGTAATCAATTATTGGCATGTAAATATCTTATAATCATCTGTATGTATCCCAGGTTCTTCATCAATGGATATATCTATATGTATCCAAGGTTCTCCATTGAGGGTATCCTCTTATGTATTATTTAGTGATTCTTTGGTCATAATTACGATGATGTTGCTTATCTAGCCCCATAGTGGGTAACTTTGGAGTTTATTGTATTCTAGGGAGATGAAGGACACTCTTGATTTTATCATCATAAAAGGAGAGATAATTTATTTTGATGTTGGGGTTGAACCCATAAATGGGATTCCAACATATCCTTGTGAAAGGAATCATAATACACATAGTTCAGTTCTGTTTAATGGGTCACAACTTACCTTTTAAGGCCATGTGATAAATACCCTATGATGTAGTTTTACGTCTTGTGGCAAGGATGTCTTGGTGGAAGGTTCCTAGTAAATTTTTAGTGTAGGACTTATGTTGAAGCATCCTAGAGAACCCGAGAGCGATGTGGATTCTCATGGTGAATTAATCCTTAATTGAAATGTATCCTAGGAAGTAACATGGTTGATTTGTGGTGTTGGTTTTGAACCTCATAGAGTCTTCATATGTATCCCATTAGTAATGGAATCAAAGCCCACATAGTTCGTTTATGAGGAACCACACATATGAATATTCTAAAGGTTTTCTCAAATGGTAGTATGGCCCATCTAGATGTTTATATTAGGTGTCATTCCATAATAAGATTCCCTAAAATTAGGGTCATGAGTGATGTGTTATCTCATGGTGTTTTGGAGTCTTATTTGGGGCTTACACTAAAGGAGGATACCTAAAGGATGAATTTGTGTGCTTTCTCTGAAGTAGGATGCCCTGGTTAATTGTAGGTTTGATTGGTGCTTACTCCTAAGAAGGGTTACCATTATGCTCGACCCGTAGGTATGAATCCTACATATATTTTTTAGGGAAGGAATCATAGTTCTCATAATTCAATAAGTTTCATGGATCATGTGGGTGTCTTGGTCAACACTAACCTCTATGACCATGTGGGTCATGCTCAGTGTGAGAAATAAGATGAATCAGATGATTGGAAAAAACACATAATTTTTCTTCTCTTCTAGTGGAAGAGTATGAGGATAAAAAACTTCCCTATCTTCACTTTACATTGGAAATGATTCTAAGGTGAGGAACTAATGAAGGTTAAGGACCTGGTGGTTGAGTGGAGCAAGACTGCAACCTCTTATAAGAAAGGTTAGGGGCTTACTTTAGGAGGGATTCCCTAAAATTGATTTCTCCATGGGATGACGACCAAATTCAATGTTGAATGGAAAATATAGCATAATACTCACACTCCTCACTAGGAAATGATAGAACTTGATCATAGATTTGCGAAGGGAAGGACATGGTCCAAACCCTAATCTACATGACTAGGAACTCCCTATCACTGTCCTTGGGGTAGGGGTCCTCGTGAACATAGATCTATAAATCTAGATATCCCTTGATGATCATAACCATCTGGTAGGACAAGTGTGGGAGAAATATGACTATAAAAATCCATACCCAAATGGGAGACTCTCCGAAATACATTTTCCCATTGTTTTGAAATTCAGGAGGCCTTGGTGGAGGTTTTGAGTTAATACCTCTGAAATAAGAGATCCAAAGTAAGAGGCTAACTTCCATGGATGGGTTTGAAGAAGGTCTACTGAATTGATCATGTAGGTTGGAGTGTAGAGTGAACTATGTAGGATTGTGGAAGGGGTTCTTCACACATGCTGGTTTGGGAAAAATGATAACACCTTGGGTGATGGAACCCCTGGGTGTCTACACATGGGAGAGACTTTTCACAATCCATCAAGGGTCACCATAGTTTTCCCCTAAGGTAGTTCATGTAGATCCCTATTTTAGAAATGTTACTCTACACTGGTCATTTTAAATCAAGTTTTGGGAAATATCCCAAGGAAGTTGTAGTTTTATTTTAATCCCTGGGTGGACTTTAACCTCACTACCCCCTCTTTAATTCCCTCTCCATTAGGTATTAGAAAGTTATTTGGAAGGGTTCAGAGTAATTGAGTGAAGGACTAAGAAGATAAAATATAATGTTGGCCATCATGAATTTATTTTCATGAAAATGAAGCCCCCAAGTTCATATTTATATAAAAATATTGGACCTTGGGTGAAGAAATCATCTCACGCTGGTGTCTAGCCCAGGTCAGGCGCGCAGGTGACATGTGTGCCGATAGTGTTTGGGAGGAATTGGGAGAACAAACATTTGAGGCCTTTTCAATCCATGAACTTTCCCATTTATTTTCCTATATTCTCTTCAAGTTATTTCCCTATATCACATTTTAATCCATGTGATAAAATAGAGTGTAAAAAATCCCCCCCCCCTCTGAGTATTAGATCCGATTAAAAGGAGGGTATGATCCTAAGGTAAAAGGGTTGAAAAGAATGTATAATTAATATATAGAATTCATGAAAGTAATCTACATTAGTGGTTTATTTATGTCTTATATGAATGCGGATAACATACACTAGTCATGCAAGGAGGAATCCTCATCTATAAAAAGTTCCTTTATTCCATTGATCAACTCTCACAAATCCAATTTTTCAAGTCTCACTGTGCTAGTATCCCACTCAAACCCTATTATGAAGTTCATTCATAAAATATATCATTCTCACATACATGGTATGAAATTATCAGTGTGAGGAATAGGCTTGTGAGAATGAATTTCATGGGGATCATGAACAATTTCCCTCTGCGAGGCATTTTTAAGAGCCATTTTCCTGAGTTCAGGAATTTTCCAACATTCCTTAATTTCTTCAACCTATCTTATGAAATTATCCTATATTGAAAAAAAATTGATACTTATTTTATGGTTCAATGGATGCTAGTAATTTTTTTTTCTGATGATAAATATATTATGTGCATTGAGGAGATAATAAAAGCTGCAGGGAATGACTATTTTAACACATTTGATACTAATATCCCTAATCTGACAGGATCATTAAATAATTACCATTGTAAATTTTTGGATAGTTCTCATCAACTAATTTATGGTCATGGAAATATATGGGAAGTTATCACATTAGATCCAACGAAATATGTACCAGCCTCTTGGTTTCAAGATCAAACTAATTTCACATCAACCAACATTTCTGACATGGGAGCTTACATGAATGTTGTGACATCATCCAGAACTAGTTATATGCATTACAACACATGTTCCTCACATTTTAAACCAAACAAGGTTGAATTAATTCCACAATTTCATTCATCCATCTTTTAGGATTTAAAGAAAGAACAATTTAAGGGCTGGATAAAATACTAGGACTTCTGATCCGGAGGGTGAGTTAATACTGCCTGGATGTGTGAGTATTGGGTGCACCAAACCTGTGAAAAATTCAAAAAAATTAACTACAATATGTTGGAATTTATGAGGCTATGTGGGAAGTGGAAAGTTATGTGTCTAGAAATGCCAAGTTTATTCTAGAACAACTGATCTATTCGACCCCACAAACAAATTTTTCCATATAATGTATGAAGAAGTTGGCATCAGATTATGATATTTTCACAAGATCTATGGGGTTCTCATCCTCGGAAATATATATAAAGTATTCATCCCTCCAAGGGTGACATGGGATGATACTTATAGGATGATATCTTTAGGGTGTGAGCTACTGAAAATAACTCACGATATCAAAAAGGAAGACCCCTGTATAAAGGGATTTTTTCATTCAGAATCACGGATGAGCACATTACTAAAGGATAAGGGGAAAGGACCTAATTGAATGTGTCCAACAAGCTATCCTTAGGAGATGAAAAAAATCACACCTTAAAACTTATTGAAAACATTGTAAAAGGGTGAATATGACAAGTGTGAATATGTGATCAGACCCAATGTTGCATCTAAGAAATTTCTTTCGGTCATTCTATCCTTGAGAATCAGTGTCTATTTGTTTCTTGTTCATGATTCCAACAACTGTATAAGGCCAGGAACATTCACTGTTTTAGCCAAAATGGAAGATAAGAAGTTTTTGTGACTGGTCATTCTTGTCCTAGAAAAGATCCCCCAGAGTCTGTTTCATATTAATCAAGGTAAGTACTCTTTCAGAATATAAGGACACTTATAGGTGCTGTGGGGATGGATCATAACCTATTTCAGATCTTACTCTATACAAAGTGGTATTGAGGTCCTTGTGAGTGAGTTCCAACCATATATCAAAGATATATTTGGCATCCCACCTTTGTCTTTAAAACACAATGAAATAAAAATAAGTCCATACTTATTTAAAGTGTTCAATTTTGTTCCTTATGAAAATCTGCCCACTGGGAGATTTAGTAAGGACGAGAAGGATAGCATTGAGTTGAGGTCTTACATGATGTCCTTCAAGGATAGTGTTCTGGAAACCAGGATTGATGTTGAAATCATTAGTGAGGCCGATGCTCCATATATGTTTTCACACTAATTTTAATTTAGGTAAACAATAACTGTATCTCTTCCATTGCATGTTCAAGCAGAGAAGAAACCAATGGTATCCCAAAAGATGTGGTTTCTCACAGTCGTGGAGTTGCTGAAGGCGGTGGTCAACTTACCTCCTGTGGATGAAAAAACCAGGTTAATTTCAAAGAATTTTGAGGTTTGAATCACATCATACCCAAAAGGAGTTACGACCAATGATGTTCCTTAGGTTGGAAAAAAGAAACAGAGTAGGAAGGATTTCCCACTTTTTGAAGGTGCATCATTTCCTTTGGAGGCTACATTATCTTCTCCAGGGGGTATGGGTAATAATTTCCCAAGTACATCCAAATGAAATCCTGTAATGTATAATCCTATGGCCATAATAAAATGGGCCACACCAAATGAGGCTTCATTAAAAGGGTCGAGTCCTCACTACCAAGAGGAGTCCAAGGTTCCATTACCTCATCCTTCATCTTTGATATAAAGGGCCAGAAAGACCTTGAAATATTGAATTCTAGGTCATCCTCATGATGGGTTGGGATATATTCAGAATTCATATGACTAGAGGCCGTAAAATTGTGGATGGTCAAATATTATGATGTTGAAATCACATGGGAGATCCTATGTGAGGGTTTTCAAATTTCGAGGATAGGAGAGGTACGAGCCTCACATGATATTTTATTTCAGGATAATGATATTGAAATGAGGACTCATATTTGAGATCCAAAGATTCTCATTTATGAAACATGCAATTAGGTACATACCACAAGGTTAATAGAGGACATGAATAAAAATTTCACTATTGAAGGGTTCAATCATTCGCCTTCTGAGGAATGGTGAGATTTCTCAATTTTGAAGATATAATTCTCCCTCTACTCATACTCTTTTATTATTTTCCTTTATATTTCAATAAAAGAAGTATTTTTTATGGGAACACCATCTTGAAATTTTTTAGCGGGCCAGAGGGAGTGTAATCGAGGTTCCATTGATGCAGTATTGCCCTAGTGGTACCCTAGTTAGGGTTGCTGGATCACCCCCAAATCAAGAGAGGTATATCCAAGTTGACATACCTTGGAGGATGACATGGTAGGAGAATTCCCATTACCACCTACAATACATTTCATTGGGTATGTTGATGTTATCCCTCCTTTGTAAAAAAGGATGATGATTAATGAATATTAGAGGGTGAAATATATGACTAAATTATTTTCTTATAGTGGTATTGTTGGAACCAGAAAACACACCCCCAAAATTTTCAAAATGCTTTCATACATGATCCAAGACCATATCCCATTTCGCAATATACGATTTGTTAGGTCATAGGGCCCGAATGGAGATACATATTAGGAGTTATGAACATTTGATGTTGGGATGGAAAACTAGTTCGCGGAGCCTATTCACGAATCCCCCTCCGCGATCATGGAGCCCCGCCACAAAGCAAGGAGGCGGGATGCTCCGCGAACCCCTTTGACATTTGCGACCCCCCACGAAGTAAGGAGGCATGATGCTCTACGAACCACTTTGACATTCACGACCCACCACGAAGCAAGGAGGCAAGATGAATCTCAGACCCCCTTTGACATTCATGACCCACCATGAAGCATAGAGACAGGATGGCTCCATGAATCCCTTTGATGTTCTCGATCTGCCGCGGAGCAAGCTCTGTCTTTGTGCCGAGCGAGCTTTGCTTCGCGGAACCCCTTGCCTATAAATACACATATCACCCCCTTTTCTAGATGGTCACTCCCCCCCCCCTTCGGCAGCCGATCTCCCAGTTTTCGGAGCTCCGCTTTCCTTCGCGAAGTGGCTCCACGATCCCATGATCCGCGGGAAGCATCCTATGCAAAGCGGCTCTATGAGTCCATGCTTCATGATCAGATCCCTTCGCAAGGCTGCTCCATGAGTCCATGCTCCGCGAGTAGCTTCCTTTACGATGCGGATCCGCGAGTCCATGCTCTGTGAGTCCATGATTCTCAAGACCCCATTGTGCCCTTATTCTCACCCACCTTGGGTCGAACTATTCCTCCAACAACTCCTCCAAACCCTATAACTTGGATCTTATTCAAAGTCGAACTAGAATGGGCTTCCCTTGAATAAGACCCAACACCGACCAATTTTAGGCGCCTTATACCTAACAATCCTCTCTACATGACTATAAACTGTTGTGCACCCTATGTGCCAAACATAGGATACCTCTTGCTTAAAAAAAGAGATTCTCCAAAAATAAGATGCCAGTAGTTCTATCTACTTGACTATAAACTATAGTAAATGATAAGTTCCAAACATAGGATGCCTCTTACTCAATATAAGAGATTCCTTGTGATCCGAGCATGAGATGTCAACCATCATATCGACAAGACTCTAAACTGTAGTACTCCCTATGTTCCAAGCAAAGAATGTCTCTTACTCAATATAATAAATGCCTCATTCTCCAAGAATGAGATGCCAATAGTCATATCTAAAAGTCTCTAAACTATAGTATTATTTATGTTCCAAACATAGGATGCCTCCTGCTGAATACAAGAGATTCCTTATGCTCCATGCATAGGATTCATAATGCCATGACTACAGTGGTGTAATCTCAAGAGCACTGGAATCCGTTTTAACATCCATCACTCTACCCCACGCTTTGTGTGTCCTTCATTCATATCTTCATCCTCTTTCATGTCTAAAGAAGCCCCCTAATAGCCTAGTCACATGCCACATCAACTCACATACCGTCCTGGGCCAAAGCCCCTGAAGACATTGGATGAGACTTTGAGTCAGGTCCCATGTTTTGAACACGGTCAACTGTCGACCCTCATTTGTTTGTCCCCATTTTAGGATAATGTGATATGGATGATGTGTTTCAAAAATAGTCAATTTTAATCTTTCATCATCACGCCACCCTCACTGTGTTCCGAATGTCGGGAATGTGATTCACACTTTTCATCTCCATTTGTTCGGACTGATTCCAATTCCCTTGGAATAATCCCTCTTATGCGCTAGCGCATAGGTGAAGGCCTCTACCCACCAGTGGGTTGGGATTCCATCATGGATAGACACGGGGATGGAAGATAGGAATCTTCCTTGGGAAATCTCTATTCACCATTGCCGCTCCATAGCAGCATCTGGGCAACTTCTTTGCATAATCCCCATCCACTATTACTGCTCCATTAGGGCACTCGGGCAACTTTTTCGCGTAAGCCCCATCCACCATTGGAACTCCATAGCAGCACACAAGAAACTCCCTTACGTAAGCCCCATTCACCATTATCGCTCCATAGCGGCACCCAGATAGCTTCTTTGTGTAAGGTCCATCCAATATTTATGCTCCAAAGTGGCACCCGAACAACTACCTCATGTAAACCCCATCCACCATTGCCTCTCCATAATGGCACACGAGAAGCTTCCTTGCGTAAGTCCCATCCACCATTGCCACTGCATAGCGGCACCCGGGCAGCATCCTTGCATAAGCTCAATCCACTATTGCCGCTCCATTACGTCACCTGGGCAACTTCTTCGCATATTCCCCATCCACTATTGCCTCTCCGTAGAAGCACCTAGGCAGCATCCTCACGTAATCCTCATCCACCATACCCACTCCATAGCGGCACCAAGGAAACTTCCTTACGTAAGGCCCATCCACTATTGCCGCTCCATAGTGGCACCAGGGAAGATAAATTGTATAAGCCCCATTTACCATTGTCTCTCAATAGCGGCACCCGAGTATCTTCTTTGCGTAAGCCCCATCCACGATTGCCGCTCCATAGCGGCACCCAGGCAGCTTCCTCACGTATGCGCCATCCACCATTTTTTCTCCATAGTAGCACACGGGAAGCTTCCCTGCGTAAGCCCTATCCACCATTTCCACTCCATAGCGTCACCTGAGAAGCTTCCTTTCGAAATCATCATCCACCATTGTCGCTTTATAGCGGCACCCGGGTAGCTTCTTTGTGTAAGCCCCATCCACCATTGCCACTCCATAATGACACCTGGGAAGCTTCCTCGCGTAAGCCCGATGTACCATTTCCCCCCTATAGTGGCACCGGGGAAGCTTCCTTTCATAAGCCCCATCCACCATTGCTACTCCTTATAGGCACCCGAGCATCTTCCTTTCATAATCCCCATTCACCATTGCCGCTTCCTAGTAGCACCTGGGAAGCATCCTGGTGTAAGCCCCATCCACCATTGACGCTCCATAGCGGCACCCGGGTATCTTTTTTACATATTCCCCATTCACCATTGTCGCTCCATAGCGGCACCTGGGGAGCCTAGACTGTAATACCCACAACACTTGGAACTACATCGTCTTTGATCCTTGCCAAGACATGGTATGTAGGAAGCCTCCCTGAGGTTCAATCCCAACAACCGGTCGTTCTGACCCCCTTCATGTCAGTTCACCAAACCCATCCGGATCTACGAGGATGTCAATCCCTGCCAAGGAAGGGTACGTAGGAAGCCTCCATGAGGATCAATCCCAACACCCGGTCGCTCTGAACATCTTCACATCGGTTCACCAACACATTGGGTTGCCTAAAGTGTAAGCCCAGTCCCATACCTGAACTACGCGGTCTTTGATCATTCACAAGGCAAGGTACGTAGGAGGCCTCCCTGAGGTTCAAGACCACCAACCATTGGTTCTGACCCCCTTAAAATTGGTTACCACCCCCTTTTAAACTACGTGGTCTTTGATCCTTACCATGGAATGGTACGTAGGAATCCTCCATGAGTTTCAAGCCCACCATCTATCTAGGCCCCATGTCCTCTTTCAAGTCGTTTTACCTCTGTCCTACAAGACATTAAACTGTGGACCTTAATCAGCGGTAAGCCGTTGTTTCCTCATTCAGTGGTAATCCATTTCCAACCTCATTCGACGGTAAGCCGCTGAAGTCCCCCAATCGATGGTAAGTCGTCATCAGAGGAACTACACAGACTTGGATTCCCTACCACATGGATACATAGGAAGCCTCCATGAGGTTCAAGCCCAACACCGTTGTCTCATCCTAATCTATCCCTCGATCCCATTTGTTCTGGGAAGATCATGCCCCAACCCGGAGGTTATACTTCCTCCGATTCCCATCCATGCGTCCATTCTTAGGGGTCGTCTCCTCAGGTGTCCCATCATTCCACCATACTATATGGAATTTGATTCCCTACCATGGGGATACGTAGGATGTCTCTTCAAGGTTCAAGAACAACACTACTATCACCTTCACGACGGTCCCATCTCATACCCCCTCCACTCCATTCAACTCTCCATCATCCATCCAGATTATCACCTGGGCTACCACATCCTGGTGGGATCATGTAATCCACCTCCTCGCTGATCCTAGCAGTACTTGGGATGAAATTCATGCGTAATCCCCAACATGTCTCTGAGTCATTGTCTTTTGTGTACACCCTGATTCATAACCCCTTCAAACTATGTGGGTTTTGATCCTTGTCATCTACATAGGGTACATAGGAAACCTCCCTGAGGATCAATCCCATCGTATAGTAAAACTTTGTGTCCCCCATTATGGGGTGCACTCTCCCTAATCAACCCTCAATGGTGTTCAGATCATCCATTACAGTGTGACATCTCCTCTCCAAGGAGTGTACCACCGCAGATCTGTCCTCATTGGGCGTTCTGATCCCTCCATCCTCCAGGTATTCCCTCATAGGGATGTACCAATTTGATCCATCTATATGGGATGTTCTGATCACCCTGAATTTGTCTCTACAAGATGTTAAACTCATAGCCTACCACATGGTAAACATGAGATGTCTGAGGAAAACCTTGGAAGACGTACCTTTGGCGTAACCATCTCCACTGGACCTTAAGCTTGCGGCATACCCTATGTTAAACATGGGAAGCAATGAAAAACCTTGGATACATGCCTATGGAACATGATTCCCCACATTCAACATGGGATACCTCAGGTTCTACACCTTGGAGATTCCCTCTTATGAAGAATAATACAAGTTCCCTAATGTACATGCATCCATAGATTCCCCGACAAGCCTGATGACACCGTCTACTCCGACCGAAGGTTGCTTCACAGACTGGACCACTTTGAATTTCCTGATAGAAGCAGTGAAATTAACCAGAATCCATGAAGATATGGAACCGGGAACAAGATTCATGAACCACGACTTAATATTTATGGGAGACCCAGACTAGGTGACGAGTTCTATGGAGGAATCCATAGATGGAAGAACCAACATCCCATCACCCCGTTTCGATCTAGGAGAAAACATCCCTAAATAAAGAACATATGTCGTCTGCCTTTGTAAAGAGGGAATGATGGGAAATAGCTACGCGGCCTCCATATATGGATTCACGTGCCCTGGAGAAAGCCTCAGAAACAGAAATGGTGAACCCTACATGAATCTCTTATCCTTCAATAGTGAGTAGACCAAATATGTCAGGAAAATTGAGGCATCACCCATGTGAATCCCCTCTCTTTCATATGTGAGAGGGTGATTACCATCAGGTATGTGAAGGATACAGTCCATCGGCTCCTCACCTACTCCTCCGCCTCATGAGGTCATGCAGGTGCAATGCACCACCCAACTTCATCGGCTCCTTGATGACTCTGCCGCCTTAATAGGCCACGTAGGTGGCATCTGCCACCCGACTCCATCGGATCCTTGTCGACTCCACCACCTGAAGAGGCCACGCATGTGTCATCCACCACCCGACTCCATCTACTCCATGTTGACTCTGCCGCCTCAAGAGGCCGCACAGGTGGAATCCTCCACCCGACTCCATTTGATCCTCACCGACTCTACCACCTGAAGAGGCACGTAGGTGGCATCGAACACCCAACTCCATTGGCTCCTCGCTGACTCTGCCGCATCAAGAGGCTGTGTAGGTGGCATCCACCAGTCGACTCCATCGCCTCCTCGCTGACTCCACCGACTGAAGAGGTCACGCAGATGGCATTCGCCACCCGAATGCATTGGATTTTCACCTACTCTGCCACCTTAAGAGGCCAAGCAGGGGGCATCCTCCCCCGACGCCATCCGCTCCTCCCCGACTCTACCACCCTAAGAGGCCGCGCAGGGGGCATCCGCCCCGACTCCATCGTCTCCTCGGCCACTCCACCGCCTTAAGAGGCCGCACTAGGGGCACCCCCCAACTCCATCGGCACCTCGCCGACTCCGCCGCCTTAAGTGGTCACACAGGGGGCATCCATCTCTAACTCCATCGACTCCTCGCCGACTCCGCTGCCTTGAGAGGCCGCACAGGTGGCATCCGCCACCCAACTCCATCGGCTCCTCACTGACTCCAATGCCTTTAGCGGCTGCATAGGTGGCATCCGCTACCCAACTCCATCAGCTCCTCGCCGACTCTACCACCTCAAGAGGCCGCGCAGGTGGAATCCACCACCTGACTCCATCGGCACCTCGTCAAATTTGCCGCCTCATGAGGCCGTGTAGGTGGAATCTGCCACCCGACTCCATCGGCTCCTCGCCGACACCTCTACCTTAAGGGGTTGCGCAGGTGGCATCCACCACCTGACTCCATCAGATCCTTGCTGACTCCACTGCCTCAAGAGGATGCAAGGGTGGGATCTGCCACCCGACTCCATCAGCTTCTCGCCCACTCCACCACCTCAAGAGGTCGTGTAGGTGGCATCCACCACCCGACTCCATCAGCTCCTCACAGACTCTGCCGTCACAAGTGGTGCGTAGGTGGAATCTGCCTCCCAACTCCAACAGCTCCTTGCCGAATCCTCCACCTCAAGAGACTGTGCTGGTGGAATTCACCACCCGAAACCATCAACTCCTCACCGACTCTGCCAACTCAAGAGGCCATGCAGATGGCTTCCACCACCTGAATCCATCGTCTTGTTACTGACTACACCACCTCGAGAGGCCATGCCGGTGGCATCTTCCACCTGATTCCATAGGCTCTTCGCCGACTCCGCCGCAATGAGAGGCCACACAGGTGGAATCTGAAACCCAAGTCCATCAGCTCCTCACCGACTCTTCCGCCTCAGGAGTTCATGCAAGTGGCTCCACCACCTAAATCCATCAGCTCCTCGCCAACTCTGCCCCCTCAAGAGGTCGTGTAGGTGGCATCTTCCACCCAACTCCATCATCTCCTCACAGACTCCGGCACCTCAAGTGTTTGCATAGGTGGCATCCCCACCTGACTCCATCGGGTCCTCGCCGACTCTGTCGCCTTAAGAGGCCATGCCGATGGCATCCGCTAGATGACTCATTTGGATCCTCGCCGATCCCGCTGCCTTAATGGGCCATGCATGTGGAATCTACTACTCGACTCCTTTGGCTCCTCGCCAACTCTGCCGCCCTCGTGGGTTGTATAGGGGAAAACCACCCCCAATCCAATGGTGCTTCCCTAATAGTACCAACAACCACTGCGGAGGTGATCCCTGCATAGCTACCATTCTACACAGAGGTTCTCCTCGTCCATAACATCAACCATCATGGAGGTCATCCCTTTCCATAAAAACAATTTCCCTATTGTATAGGATGAATATCCAGGCTTCCATGCCTTTGGGCTCCATCGCCCCATCATAATGACGTCCAAGCTTCCACACCTTCCGGGATCTTTTTCCCTGATGTACCGACACTCCAGGATTCCACACCTTCTGGGCTCCATCGAACCCATCGTACCGATGCTCTAGGCTTCCATGCATTTTGGGCTTCATCTCCCCATCTTAACCATGATCCTAGCTTCTTTGCCTCTCCAAACTAAGAGAATGTTGTCATCCCTACTACCCTTTCAACAATCTATGTCATCCCAACTACCACATTTCATCAACCACCGAGTTCCTCCCAGTGGCCTTGAAACCAGCTTGTAGAAGGCTCACTATAAGGTATCCCAACTCACTCATGGAGAACATCCATGCGTATGGTCGAGGAATTTCATAGAAATACCATCATATAGATTCCCCCTCATCCTAAACCACCAGAGTTGGGTAGAGATGACCATACCTCTATCGAAAAAACCCCTATGGTTTCATGTACGAGTTTCATGACTTTAAACTACATCATCGTCCTACACGATGTTAAACTATTCATCTTCATCCATCATGACGTTAAACTGCTCATTATCATCCTACATGACATTAAACTATTCATCTTTACCCTGCATGACGTTAAACTATTTGAATTTTTCCGTCATGACGTTAAACTTCTACTTATCATCCTGTATGACTTTAAACTGCATCATCGTCCTGCATGATATTAAACTGTTCATCTTCAACTGTCATGATGTTAAACTAATCATTATCGTCATGCCTGACTTTAAACTTCATCATCATCCTGCATGATGTAAAACTGATCATCTTCATCCATCATGATGTTAAACTACTCATTATCATCCTGCATGACTTTAAACTGCATCATCGTCCTGCATGACGTAAAACCGTTCATCTTCGTCCGTCATGACGTTATACTGATCATTATCATCTTGCACGAATTGAAACTGCACCATCTTCCTTCATGATGTTAAACTGATCATCTTCGTCCATCATGATGTTAAAATTCTCATAATTTTCTTCCATGACTTTAAACTTCATCATCATCCTGCATGATGTTAAACTATTCATCATTGTCCGTCAGGATGTTAAACTTTTAATTATCATCCTGCATGACTTTAAACAGAATCATCATCCTGAATGACGTAAAAATATTCATATTCGTCCTTCATGACGTTAAACTGCTTATTATTATCCTACACGATAATAAAATGCATCATCGTCTTGCATGACGTTAAACTACTCATCACCATCCTACACGATATTAAACTGCGTCATCATCATGAATGACATTAAACTGTTCATCTTCATCCTGCATGTTGTTAAACTGTTTATATTCGTCCTTCATGACATTTAACTGCTCATTATCATCCCGCATCCCTTCAAACAACATCATCTTCTTGCATGATGTTAAACTACATCATCATCTTTCATGACATTAAACTACTCATTATCATCCCACATGACAATAAACTCCAAAATGGTTCGAGCTATATGACCTTAAACTAAGATCACAACTATCCATACCACACGACGTTAAACTGTGTGATCCATCCCAACTGAAGGACGTAAACCCACTCATCATTGGTCCCACATGACAATAAACTAAAAAATGGTCTGAGCTCTATGACCTTAAACAAAGATCACAACCTTCCATATCACACAAAATTAACCTGTGTGATCCCTCCCCACTGAAGGACGTAAAACCACTCATCATTTTTCCTGCATGAAAAAAAACTACAAACAGGATGGAACTTCTCATCCATGGCCAGCCTCAGGTCCCTTGTAATTTCCGGGCCCCTGGCCTAAGTTCTCATTTAGGATTGTGTAGTTTGGGGAAGACTCGTGTCCTCATTCACGTCGGGCTATTTCACCATGCTGCACATATCCCCTTGAGATGTCCCTTCCTTCATTTATCATCTTTTCTTCAAGCCCAGGCCCTGCCATCTTGACATGACCCATCATTTGGGTTTTCGTCACCCTATATATCCAGAATGGCCCCCGAATGGCATGGATGCTGAGCCCAAGGGCTCTCCTACTGTTACAGGATAATTCCCTCGAGGATTGCAGGCATGAAATTAATACAAGTCCCATGTTTTGATTATAGTGAACGGTCGACTCTCAATTCCTTTCCCCAAATTTTGTTCACACAAGGGTGGATACTGTGTTGCAAACCTGGTCAACATGTATCCTCTATCATCGAGGTCGCATTGTGGTCTTCCATAAGCACCCTGATTCTCCCTCTCTGTCCCATGAATATGACATTAAACTAGGCATATACGGTCTGAGTTCTATGACCCTAAACTGAGATCACCTTTTTCTTTACTACAATATGCTAAACTACAATCTAGCCATGACATTCTATCTGTGTCCCAATATCAGGCCCCCGACCCAAGTATTAACTCTTATGGGATTGTATGGTGTGGTACAAGATTATGTCTTCATTAACATCAGGTTACCCTCCGTGCCATACACCTCCCTTTTTTGGGGAATCTTACCCCTTTCTTCGTCCTCACTGAATGAAGTTAAACTAAAAACTGGTTGGGGCTTTCCGTTCAAGGACCATCCTCAGGCCCATTGGCCTTTTTGATCCCCTGACCCACGTTCTAAGTTAGGGTTATACAGTTCGGTGCGTTATTATGTACTTATTCATGTTGGGTTACTTTCTATGCCATACAAATCTCTGCATGAGATACCTTACCACTACCTTCATCCTTCCTGTAATATGTTAAACTGCAAGCTGATCTGGAATTTCCGTCTGAGGCCCAGCCTCAGGCCCCTTGTCCTTCTCGGGCCCCCGGCCCAAGTCTTCACTCGGGATTGTAGGATGTGGTGCGGGATAATGTCCTCAATCACATTGGGTTACTCACCGTGTCGTACAGATCCCTAGATGAGATACCTTAGCCCTATCTTCATCCTCACTGCAAGATGTTAAACTACAAGCTGATATGGTATTTCTGTATATGGCACAGCCTCAGGCCCCTTGGCCTTCTCAGGCCCCTAACCGAAGAATTCACATGAGATTGTGTAGTGTGGTTTGGTATTATGTCCTCATTCATGTTGTGTTACTTGCTGCACCGTACCCCTCCTTTGTGTGGGGTATCTTACACATTTGTATCCTTACTGCATGATAGTAAAATGCATGTTACCCTCTTCAAGAACTACATGTGGTTTGATTACCATCCTTATGGGATATGTAGGAATGCCCGAATGTCTAGACCTCATGTCCAACCCCTCTCTTAGAGATCTCCCTATTATCTGGGCTCATTGGCATACCCTTTCCCAGGGATAGGATTATATGGTGTGGTATGGGACTATGTCCCCATTCACGTAGAGCTTATAACAACCACATCATATACCTCTCCTTCCTGAGAGTCCTCCATCCCCTTTTCCATACTCGTCTTTTTAAATCATCTGCTCCCTTGATGAGCCCCTTGATCCTCTTTGACGATTCACCAATGTGCCCAAGGGTACTCTGGTTTAGCACCTGGAATGTCGGATTCTACCCAGACATGCTTTCACCTATTTCTCAAGCTTCATTTTCCCCTTTATTAGGGCTTCCATCACCTTTCACATCCAAAGGGACCCCCCGAATGGCATGGATTCCCGACCCAAGGGCCCTCCTACAATTACGGCCCAACGTCCTTAAGGGTTCCGAGCAAAAACTTGATACAAGTCCCGTATTGCAAATTTGGTCAGTGGTCGATGCTCATTTGTTTTTCCCATTCGAGGCTAATGCGATATGGATGTTATGTTTTGAACACGGTCAACGACTATACTCCATCGTCACGCTAGCCCATTCAAGCCTTGAATATTGGTTACATGATTCACATCCTTCTCCACCTCATCATGTCCAAGTAGATTTTTGAGACTCTTGGTACTATTCCTCAATGCACATCCACTTTTTAGGAGGAAAAAGTCGTGACAAAGAAATCATTCATGGATCCACCGATTTCTCCTTTTCATTTATTTTAGGTATTGAAAATACCTTATCTTCCCTTGTTTCCTACAACGAGTTCAACTCACATAGGCTTAGGGATCATATTAAGGTCTGCAGTTACTTGGAATAGCCCTTATTTTCTATGGTCTGAGCTCTAAGACTATAAACTAATATCTATTTTAGAACTACATACAACATGATTCCCATTACCATGGGATACGTAGGAACACCTGTAAACATTTCCTCGGGCCCAAATCAACTTTCTTTTTCAGTCCCTTGACCTAAAACCTTCCCAAGGAACACGTGGTGGTTTGGACCCTAGGTTCTCATTCACGTCAGTTTTTTAATTACCCCACCATGTTTCTCTCATGTTTCCTACCATCCATGGTCCAAGCTCTATGAACATAAACTAAGAACAATACACATATTTTATGCAATAATTTAGGCTGAACGCCATCATAAGAACTATGTATGGATTGATTTCCATCCTCATGGGATACGTAGGAACACCAAAACATTTTTTTCTCCGGGTCCAGTCCCAGGAATCTACAAATCATGTCCCTTATTTTTGAACACCTTGTCCCGAACTCATCTGGGAATATGTGGTGTGTAATGTACCTCTTAGGTTATCATTCATGTTGGGTTTTTCAATAGCCGTACCATGTGCTTCCCATATCGTTTCCTAGAATGGTCTGAGTTCTATGACTCAAAACTAAGATCTACCTATGGCAACTGCGCATCACGTTTGGCTGTTTCGCCACCCTGCACACAGTCCATTAAATCAAGCCCCCCTTAATGGTCTACACTAGGACCTTAAGCTTAATGCATGAAACCCCATGAACCTTGTCCCTGGGAAGCGAATCAACTCCCTCTATCTAATGCATCTCATTATCATACTCATATGCATTTTGAAAAAAAACCTGAAGTGTGGAATTTTCACGGGGACATTTCCCACATTCCTTGTCCAAGCTTCGTGAGCCTGTTATTTGCATCCTCATCCAATTACACATCCGAAGGGACCACCTTCACGGCCTAGTCTCATGCCACCTCGACTAACCTACTGTTTCAGGCCAACGTCCCTAAAGACCCCTGACAACATTTGCAATAGGTCCCTTGATTTGAACATGGTCAGCGATCGACCCTCATTTGTTTTTCCCCATCCTAGGCTAACGTTATATGGATACTGTGTTTCAAACATGGTAAACAACTATCACCTATCATCACACAACTATCATTGTGGACTAGATCTTGAGCATCAGGATTTACACATTTCCACTTCCTTATGTTCAAGTAGAATTCCGACATACTGGGCTTTACTTCTTCGCACATTTGGGTGCATTACATGGATGGGTCAGCATCATTGGGACGAGATTTACCAAGCATCCCTTCACCCCTAACATGTTCTTTCCTGTTTCAGGAATGTCCCACAACTGATTCTTTTTTCCTACATCGAGTATGACTCATCTAGGATTGGTTGTTTTGGCAGGATGTGTACTGGTGAAATCTTGCCCTTCCTCGTCCCACATGACAATAAACTATGCTCCTAGAACTACGTATGGCTTGATTCCCATCCTCATGGGGTACGTAGGAACACTCGACCAATTTTCTTTGGGACCAGACTAATTTTACCTCTTGGTCCCCTAACCTCAAGAGTATCCTCCAAGGATACATGGTGTGATCCAGACCAAGTCCTCATTCACATTTGGTTTAGAGCTACCACACCACATACTCCGTTAATAGGATCTTCCCATTCACTCCAAGTCCTATCGTATGAAGTTAAACTGCATGAGTCCATATATCCTCAATGCATGACAATAAACTATGGTTGTACCCTAAACAAGTTTAGGATTCCCTATGTTAATCATGGGATGCATCAGTTTATTCTCTAGAGATGATTTTACCTACTATTGTTGGTCTCTGACCACACTGTTCTATAATAACAACGTTTTGAATGATTCTCATCTATATGGGATACATAGAGATGCCCATGAATTCTTCCTCTAGCCAGCCCCAGGTTCATTAACCCTCGTGGCCCTTCAGCCCCGATCACGGTCCAGTCCCTATGACCTTAAACTAGGAGGTTGATGACATGATCCCACAGAGATGTGGCAGCCTGGTTGAGAATCTGGATGGATGATGGAGAGTTGAAAGGAGTCAAGGGGAAATGAGATGGGGCCATCGTGAAGGTGACAGTAGTGTTGGTCTTGATCCCTTAAGAGATTTACTACGTATCCTCGTGGTAGGGAATCAAAGTCCATGTAGTTCGGTGGGATGATGGGACAACAGATGAGGTGGCACCTGGTCTGTAATCCTTGCCAAGGCATGGTACGTTGGAAGCCTCCATGAGGTTCAAGACCCCCATATATCTGGGCCCCATGTCCTCTTTCATGTCGGTTCACCCCCATCATGTATGACGTTAAACTATGGACCTTAATCAGTAGAATGGGTAAACAACGGCTTACCGCTAAGGTTCATGCCCATCACCCATGTCTCATCCTAATCTATCCCTTGATCCCATGTGTTCCAAGAAAATCATCCCCCAACCTGGAGGTTCTACTTTCTCCAGGTCCCATCCATGCATCTATTCTCATGGGCCACCTCCTCAGCTGTCCCATCGTCCCACCTTACTACGCAGACTTTGATTCCCTACCATGAGGATACATAGGAAGTCTCTTCGAGGCTCAAGACCAACACTATCATCACCTTCACAATGGTCCAATATCATTCCCCCTCCACTCCATTCAACTATCCATCATCCATCCTGAATCTCACCCGAGCTGCCACATCCTAGTGGGATCATGTCATCCACCTCCTCGCTACTCCTAGCAGTACATGGGCCATAATTCACGCATCATAGCCAACATGTATCAGGGTCGTTTTCTTTTGTGTACACCCCGATACATCACCCCTTTGAGCTACGTGGGTTTTGATCCCTATCGTCTACACAGGGTACGTAGGAAAATTTCCCGAGGGTCAATCCCATCCAATGATAAACCTTGGTGTCCCCATTCTAGGGTTTACTCTCCTTGATCCGCCCTCAGTGGTGTTCAGATTAGCCATTATGGTGAGACATTTCCCCTCCATGGGGCACACCACCTCAGATCTGTCTTCATTGAGAGTTCTAATCCATCCATCTTTTAGGTGTTCTCTATTATGGTTGTACCAATCTAATTCTTCTATATGGTACATTATGATCACCCTCATTCCATCTCCATAAGACATTAAACTCAAGACCTACCTAGTGGTAAACATGAGATGCATGAGGAAAACCTCAGAAGACACACCATTGGTGTAACCATCTCCGCTGGATGTTAAGTTTGCGGCATACCCTATATTAAAAATGGGAAGCCGAGGAAAACATCATATACATGACTATGACATATGAATCCCCACATTCGACATGGGATGCATCGGGTTCTACACCCTGGAGATGCCCTCTTATGAGGAAGAATAAAAGTACCCCAATATCCATGCATCCAGAGATTACTCGACATGCCTGATGATACCGTCTACTCCGACCGAAGGTTGCGGCCCAGACCAGACCCCTTGTAATGTCCCAAGAGAAGTTGTGTAATTAACTAGCGTCCATGAAGATATGGCACCGGGAACAAGATTCACGAACCATGACTTAATCATTATGGGAGACCCGGACTAGGTGACGACTTCTAAGGAGTAATCCATGGAAGGAAGAACCAACATCCCATCATCCCATTCCAATCATGGAGAAAACATTCCTCTATATGGAATAGATTCCACCCACCTTTGGAAAGTGGGAATGCAGGGATGTAGTTGTGCATCCTCCACAGACAGATTTGCGTGCCCCAGCGAAAGCGTGAGAAACAAGTATATCATCATGGTACCATTAATATATTGTTTTTTCAGAACAATTGTTTAAAATATCAAGAATTAAAGGAACTCTTGTACTTTATTCTCTCACGGGGGTTACAGATGAACCTCCAATAACTAATGAGGGTGATCTGAACTGATTATACATCCCTACTAGTCAGAGAAATACTTCAACTGAAATGGTTTCAAGGAAAGAGGATGCATGTTCTACTCCTAGCACTTCGTCTATCACCATTCCCATCACTGAAATAAGGAAGTAGGAGTAATATGATAATTTTATAGATATTTCCTCTATTTTCACATGAAAATGACTGAATTCAAATTCTATAATATTTGAGGTTTGTCTCATGAACCAGAGAAACCTACGATGACTAATGCTGACCCAACAACTATCACCAAGTCCTCAGGGTCTCTTTTTATCATTGTAGGGTCATGAACCAAATGCTCAAAGTGTTCCGCATGTGATATTAAAAAGGGGATTGGGATTTCAATTTATTCGGTGAAGAATATAGGAATTCCATTTTAGGAAATATTGGAACATATTAAAACTCTAGTTACTTTATAATACTTTCACACACTTAATAACGAATTGAATTGGTGTAAATATTTATCTCTTGTGCATACAATATTTTTTCCTAATTATCTAACCATAACTCTTTGAATCATGTCGCTCTATCCACATAGGATGTTACAATATCAGAGACAGTGAAAGACCTATAAGTCCATCTTATCCCCATTGTTGAGACGATGAATATTTCTGAGAATAATACAGAGGATCCAGAGAAAACCCAGGAGAGTTCCCCTAAATTAGAGGTGCCATTTTGGACTACTGGAGCTGGGAATGCTAGGAAGGAATCTTACTACGTTTTTGACCTTCTATTGGGTAATGGTCACCAAATGTTGTGATTTTCCCCATTATTGCTATTATTTTGAAGTTAACAATTATTCTAATTCATCATTTCGGATTACCAGCTTTCATGGCTGGGTCTGGGGGAGAATATCTTTCATTAGCACAACCAACAATGGAGGGTGAGGAAGTCACTATCTGAATGGGAATAGAATAGGGTACTTCTTTTATTGCTCCGGTTCCAGAGTACATTACACCCCATGATAGTGGCTTCGAGTCAGAATTAGAGCTGAATGCAACAATAAAACCACTTTGCTGGGTTGAGGAGACTGAGGCCAGTCAAATGAATAATCTTCATTGATTGACTGATTGTTATCGAGACGCGGTTAAATAGATAGAGAGTTAATTTGAAGGCCTATTGTAATATATGAAAGGTAGACTCAATCTTTTAGATATTCCAATAATTTTTCTCGATAAATGAATAAAAATTGGTTTCCAATCGTATATTTTTTCATCCCTAACTTCTTCTAGTAATCATAATGTCAAAGATTATTTTCATAGCATGAAAACTTCATACCAGTTGATTATAATCATAATGATATGGATGTGGGTACTCTATGTTTTATGTCATCACACTAATTTTTTATTAAGATTGATATAGAAGAGACTTAGTGGGAAAGCCTTGGATTTTACTTAGACTGCCCTTCTTGGGTTTTTGTCCTATCATGTTTTTTTTGAAAATTTGTTTTCATTGTGGAATTTTTCCAAAACTATATAGTGTGTAGGTTTTGTGAGTTGAAACTCGAATTTTTTCCAGAGGGTCCATTTTGGGGTTTCAAACTAGTGAGTGTAGTATTTTTCTTTATGGGTAGTTTAATGTAATGAATTATAGAACAATTAAGATAGTGTTTTAGGTCAAACATCCTTGAACATTATTTTTGTGATAATAACCAAAATAGGTCTTGCTGGCTAGGAATGTTCTGATATTTTTTAAGTACTTAAGAGGGGAATACTAACCCATGATATTTATCATTTATGAATTTAAAACATGATATATGAGGATATAGGGGCTCTCTCATAAGTAAGAAGTTACATATCACTAACAAACCCATTATGGGGGCTGTTTTATGTAATGAAAACTAGGGAACATACAACATAGTCAAATAATGGTATCCTTAATTTGACAGACCCTTTAAGCGGGTGACTTATTAAAGTCTATCTAGGTCATGTACTTCATGGTCTGAAAAAGGAGTTATCATGAATTTTGACATTCTATTTCTCATGGGTGAAAAAATTTTATGGATATTTGGATTTCTCAAGACCATAAGGGGTGGTTATTCCATGTGTAGTGGTTTGATAATAAAGGGATCATATTTATCAACACTGTTCATGAATTGGAAACCTCTCCTATAAAAGTATGGTGTGTAAAGGAGGGAACATTTTGTTTAATGTAACAATATCAGAGGGTAGGTCCCTATTTTTGACAAGGTTGGAAGCATCACGTGGTTTAATTTAATGAATCTTGGACATTAACTATCCAGTTTAACATCTTATATCAAGAAAATTTTGATATACAATTTATATTTATACTACATGGACTTCATGCTATGATGTTTAAAGTCATTCACCAAGGAAATCATGATATTTGGTTTAAAGTCATGATGCAAGGACATCATGCTATGCAGTTTTAAGTCATGCCGCAAGTACATCATGGTGAATTTAATAAAATTACTTTATCTTCGAATGAAGGTTTGATGGTTCTTAATTTCTTGATAATCTATCTAGAAATGTGTTACCATATTGAGTTGTGTGTGGTGAAAGTTATATGTGTAACATGATTATCTACAAATCTGAAAAGAGTGGTATGGGGAAAAGGGATATGTAGTTATAGGAGGTCTCTCCTAAGAATGAAGTTACCACTACATGAAAAACCTGTTATGAGGGATATTTTTTGCGAGGCCAAGTGGGAAACATACTGAATAGTCAATAATGTCATTCTTTGGATGATATACCAATTATTATGTTCGTTTTATTCAAGAACATCTAGGGAAAGTTCTGCATAGTCAGGAGAAGGAGTACTTAAGAATTATGACATTATATTGCTAAAATCCAATGAAAGTATTTGGAGATTCAGATATCCCCAATAATAGAGTTTGGTTTGTGGAGAAAATATCCTGATTATTGATGGGGTACTTTATGTTATGATTTCCAAATAATTGTGGAAATAGTCTCTCTATGATGGTCTCACCAAAATGTAGCAAGTATGGTGCCTGTAGATTTAGGTAACATGAGTATGACCATAATATTATGGAAACGATGGATGATATGTGGTCAAATGGCCCATGTTTATTCGAGTATGCTTTGAACATATAAAGGGGAAAATATAAACCACTATATTAGAGAATTATAGGTCAAGAGAAAGGATACAATACATATATGAAAGGGATTACCACTGAATATGAATCACGGGTTTTGGTATACCATCATCAAAGCATAAAGGGAGACAAGAAGTTTCCCCCATGGGTGAAATTACCATTATTTTAAAAAAAATCATTTTGTGGGATCTTTTATGAAAGGTAAGATAGGACATGTAATAAAAATCGAAAAAGGGGAATACTTTTTCTAATAGGCCCATTATAAGGATTTTTTCTTGCCGGGAAAGCTAGGGAATGTACATAATTTTCAAGAAAAAGATATCTCAGGTTCTTGAAATTCTGCTAGCATAAGATGAGGAATGATTATGAAGATCTAAAATTATTAGAGGTAAATAATATGATGTGAATAATGTTTATATCCAAGTAAAAGGATTCATTTGAAAAAATATTTTCCATCTCTGTTTTCTTGGTGGGCTCTCTAGTGAGGGGACCCAAAATAAAAACTCCTACCTAGATTATTGATTCTATGCAGGAGATGGTGTATTTTTATTTTCCACTTGTATGGGACTAGGACATGGGTTCTATGTTTCACTACATTTTTCATTGGAATGATTATCAATCCACATGTAGTTCTCAAGGTATTGTGTAGTTTAAATTATTGCAATGAAGACATTGTCCATGCTGCTTAATATCATTCAGTATGGATAAAGCTGGATCGATGTGAAAAATGCATATCAGGGATGGAATAAGGTGTAATACCTAAGTGTCACTACATATGTTGTTAAAGAAATACTCAAGACACATGTAGTTATAAAATAATTCTATGTATTGATTTAATTCACATGTATTGAAAATGGGGATTTTTTTAATATAGATTAATGCATAGGGTAAGAACACTTATGGTATCCTCTCATGTAGATATGACTCGTACATTGAAGAGTGAGGGGAATTTACTATATTGTGCTATTATTTGGACCATGATTTAATATTTGGATATCACTATGTATATCAGAGGGGTGAGAATCAATCTACACATAGTTCTTGAAGGATTATATGTACTAATAGAATTTGTGTGAGGAGAAAGTGGGCGAATTTTTTAATATGGGTTCATGCATCAGTTGAGAACCCATATTGGATCCAACCATGTAGACTGACACATACATGAAAGAGTGAGGGGAATTTCCCATATTTTTATGTGGCTTGGACCATGATTGATGATCTGGACTTCACTACATATCTCATAGGGGTGAGAATGAAGACACACATAGTTATTGAAGGACCATGTAGTTTATCATCACGCGGTAAGGATGTGGGTGATATCGACATGAAAAGTAATATCATGGATAGACCGAGGAGTATGACCTGGGAGTCACTATGTATCTCTCTAGGGAAATAATAATTCCACATGTAGTTCTTAGAAAAATAATGAATTTTATTTTCATGAGATAAGAACAGAAAGTGTTCATTTTATGGTCTTTTATCTAGGACCATAATACCCCCAATGTAAATTTATATATCATACTCTTTTGGGGAAATGAATTATCAAATTCCTAATCCCATGTGATATGTTCCCAGTTTGGGAAACATGGATTAGAAAATATTTCTTTTGTAGTATAAAGGAAACATAAGTGAGGGATAAAGGCATGTTTATTATACAGTGGCTGATTTATGAGATAGGATCTAGGCATCACTACGTATCTCATTTGGATGAGAATCAAGATATACATAGTTCTTGAAATCATATTAAATTTATTTTTATGTGGTATGGAATCAGGTGAAGTGACATTGAAAGGAAAAAATGATATGGATGAACCATGGAGTTAGAACATGCGTCACTATATATCTTTCTAGGGAAATAATCAAGTAACACAAAGTTCAAGAAAATTGTTCCCAACATCAATAGGGTTTTGACATGGGGAAAATGGTATTTTGATAATTTTCATACTCATGGTTGTTACTAAATCATGAAGTATAGGTATCAACATCAATATCATTGTATTGAGAATCAAGCCATATGTCCTAGAAATATTCCCTGTATAGATCTGATTCATGCATGGGAAATGGAAAGGGGGTTTTCTTTTCCAAAATAATGGTTGGACCTAGGATTGGTGATCCGGTCGTCACTACGTATCTCATTAGAATGAAAATCAATCCACACATATTTCATTAAATATTCCCAATATTTTTTTGATTTATACAAAAAGGGAGTGTCAGGGTTTTTTAATTGTGGATGGACCCTAGATAGAAGATCTGAGCATCACTACGTATCTCAATAAGAATATAATCAAGCCACATGTAGTTCTTGGAGAAGGTTTATCAAACCAACTATTTTGTGAATTTTCTAAAAGTGGCTTTAAATAATTTCTAGATTAATTGTTGTTTCAAAAACATCACTCCACGTATCACCTTGTATACCATTGTAATCAAACTATACATTTTGGAAAAATTCCCTTTCTAGATTTGTTTTGAACACAGGGAAAGAAGAAATTTTCATTATGGTTGTGGCTACACCCAATATTGGAGATCCAGACATACCTACATATCTCACCAGGATGAGAATCAAGCCACATATTGTTCTTTAATAGATCACACAGTTTACCATCATATGATGAGGATGTAAAAATGTTGGGACATATACTAATAAAAAGGATCTCAAATCCCATTATGGAGTGCCAGTGATGTAATTGGGGATTATGAATAGGGCCATCCCATTTTTGTTCCTCATTTATGGTGAAGATAGAATCTTGATCCCTTGAGAGGTTAGAGTGATTTAATTGGGACCTAAGATGAGATAGATGCCCATTTTTAAGGGACCACAATGGGTATCCCAACTCGTGTTATGCATGTTTTTTTTACCATCGAATGAAAAGGATGTTAGAAACACATTTTAGTTTTATGAGGAAATTAAAATATGTGTTTTCCCATTTGTATTCATGAAACAAGGGCATTGTGTCAGGCATTTTAAGGTCATGAAAAAATAACAACTATAAAATTTAACATCTTGAAGCTTAGACATAATCATGTAGTTACAATAATATTACATTAGGAACCATGCATTGGCCGGGTTCATAGTGAGTTCTCCATCCATTGATATTAAGGAATATTATCCATTAGATTGTACCTTATGTATGGAGTAAGGTCCCTCCCACAATGGATCAAGCTTCAAGGGATTATTTTTTAGTATCATTCTAGTTATAAGGACAAAAAACAACTCTTCATAGTGGAATGAATGAAGGAAAACCTTCTTGTTAAAGGCTTGTGCTATCTTATTCTGATATACCTCCAAGTGATTCCGGTTATGTAATAACATTCCATACAGTCACCCCAATTCATCCAGTTATTTCTAAGACTCGTAATCTATAGATAGCTAGTCATATATTGAAATTCAGAGCGATGACAACTGAACTTCAATGGGAAAGGCTTCTTCTGTTCTGTACACTAATGAGTATGGGGTATCCTGTGTTATAATATGGGTTGTAGTATGATAATCCCATAAGTCAGGGAAGATATTTTTATTCCAAGACTTATTATCTTTATCCACCTTTTTCTAGAGTATGTTCAAATTTTTCTTGTTAAAAGCCTCTATCTATCCATTAGCCACTTCATGATAGCGGTATGGATGGTGGGGTTTGATATTGTACTCCTCAAATAGAATTTCTACATTATAAGTATATAAATTGTATCCATTATCCCTAATTATTGTTTAAGGGACACCAAATATGGTGATGATGTTAGATTTAATGAAGCTAAAAATGATTTTGGCCTCAAATTATTTGAGGGGTATTGCCTCAGGCCTTATTGAGAAGAAAACTCTAGTAGTCAAGTTGTATTTGATATTGTTGTCCATAGCAAGATGATATTGTCCAAAAAATCCACACCCATGTGGAAAATGTCCATGAGTAATTTGTTATATGTAGAAACTCTAGGGGTTGGTAAATGAATGTGGCTTGCATTTGGATAGAATGAGATTTATTGGTAAATTCTGTATAATAATTTGTCATCTATGGCCATAAGTATCCAAGCCTTCGAATCTGATTAGAAATCCTAAACCCTGACCAGTGGAAAACACAAGATCATACAGGTAATTATTCCATAATAGCCAAAGTCTCATATCCATCGATATATCTAAGAAGTAATCCATCAAATATTCATTTATAGATGACTTTCTGTTGATTTGGGCCATTATAAAGAGTTAAATTGGCTGCCCAGTGCTAGATCTTCTCTCTTCCAACTCTGTCCTGTTGGAGTGCCCCATACCATAGGTAGTCCATGACAGGAACTATCTATCCCATTTTAGGACCATATGGCTTAGTTATGAGACTTATTTCATTGATCTCTTCTATTAATATCTGAATAAAATGTGATACTATTCGGCAGTGGGCAATTCAATTGATAGTTTCATCCCGATTTGGATATGAAAAGTTGTATCTAAATTTTCCGATGCATCTTCATGGGAATTCTATATAATGGGATATGAGTAAATGTTGTACATATTTGGAATTCATCCATTAACCCTTAGACTTAGTTAAATAGGGGAATTATACCCTATTTTATGATGGCTTAATCCACATTGATTTTTTTGATTACCAACTCTGAGTCACTTTTTTACCTCTAGGTGTTTTATCAGTATTTGAAGTGCCTATTATAGGATTGAAATGAGGACTTGATATTCTACCTCATTTCCAATATAACCTTCTAATAAAAGGAAGAAGTATGAAAATAGTTTCTTCTCTAAGGATAGAAACACAATTCCTAACCCAGCTTTTTTGTATGTAGGTTCTTATATTCTATTTCATGTTGGGCTCCTGGATGCACCATCCAAATACATTTACCATTTTTGTGGGTTGCATTGAATAGATAATATTTCTAATCGGGATTTTTTAATTACGTCTCTTCTATAGATAGGTGTTCGAAGAAGAAATATTCTAAATCATGACCTTTTATTACCTTTTGGGGAACGAACTATATGTCAAACTGTAGCAGACTAACTGTCCACCATGAAAAAAATCCTATCAGCATAGGATGAATGTGGATAAATTTGAGTGGGTTATTGTAGGATACCAAGTGGATCTAGTTGTGCTATAGATAGTACCTCAACTTATGAATGACAATGTTTAATTCAAGATATCTCTTCTATATCTCTAAATTAGGATTCCTAGCATCAATCATGGTTTTAATGAGATAATAAATGGATTTTTCATTCAATACATCATTCTTTGGTTCTAGGAGAGAATCCAATGTTCATTCTAGGATAGTAATGTATAGAATTTGTGTATTTCCTTAAAAAAATTTCCTCAATACCAGTGGGATCAAGATGTATTTATTGAGGGAATCAAATTCTTCTTTACACATATTGGTCCACTGATACGTGACACCATTATTCATCAAATTGGTGGAGGATAAACACTTACCTGTGAGGTTGGTTATGAAGAAATGGATATAGGACATGTTTCCTTGAAGTCCTCTCAATTCATTAATGTTTTGAGGAGGCGACATGGAAAGGATAGATTTTTTCTTCTTAGATGTTGCAATGACATACAACGAAGCTGATAAAGTGTCCTGAGGTTACCCTGAAGGCACATTTCAAGGGGTTCAACATCAGGTTATGCTGTAAAAGCATACTAAAGATGGTATCTAGGTCAGATAAGTGGTTATAATGTTTCCAGAACATGAATACTATATCATCAATGTGTAATTCAACAAATTTCCCCAAGAACGGTTCGAAAATATGATTCAAAGCACGTTGGTATGTGGAAACATTGTTCTTCAAGCCAAAGGGAATTACCCAATAGTATAATAATTCATGAGGGGATATGAAATATATTAATTATTCAACTTATGGGTCCATTCATATTTAGTTGTACCCTAAATAACAATTCATAAATGAAAGGTCTTAATAATTGTTTATTACATCAATTAGGAGTTCTGTGATTGGAACCAGGAAATCACTCTTGGAAAAATGCTAGTTGAGATCTCTGAAATCGATGTAAACTATAATTTTACCATTGTTATTTTTTTACTATGATGATGTTGGTTAGCCATTTCAGATACTCTACCTATAAAATAAAATAATCCTTGATGAGTTTTTCCAATTCAGCCTCAATTTTAGAGGTGTGAGTTGGGTTTGTCCTTATACCAGCTTTCTTGTATCGTGAATGATCTTACGGAAACCCAAATGATTAGGGGACACCTTACGATCATGTAATATAATATTGGTGTAGTTATAGTAAAACAATTCTACTACTACTTTAGGAAAGAGGTATATACAACCAATTCATTGAGAGTCATGACCATACTAATCAGATTGGGGTGTGGATCTTCTTTTGTACCCCAATTTTTTTTATTTAAGTTCATCTACTATGGAAGAGGCACCTTCTTCAAATACTAAAGGGGAATCCCTAAGATTTTCCTCTTCTACCTATTCCTCATTCTCTATTGGTTGTAATTTTTTTGGAGGATATATTAAAACAAGTTCCTATTAGTGAAAAGGAGAGCTTCTATTTAGACATCTAGAGGTTGAGGTGATAATTTTGAGCTCATTCACTAGAATGAAACCTTATTAGAGTTCTGATATGAAAAGAAGGGACTAAGAATGAGTTTCCTCACTTTCTTCTATATCCATGACAAATTATTCTAGCTCGGATGACATAACTGGGGTTTTTGAAGCTCATGGAATAGAATTTAAAAATATTTTTTCAAGCCTTCACCATCACATGGAGAGTTGATAACTTCTACAACCCCATTGGGCTCAACTATCATAATTTCAATCAAATAATATACTGAATGAGTGCTTGAATTCTATCCTAATCCTTCAATTTGGGGAATTGATTCAGACAACCACAGTATCTAAGGATTATTTCAATCCCCTGTGATAGAATAATGATTCAAAATATTATGTCTCATTGGATTTTAATGGGTCCTTGTCACAATACAAATGTTTTGATTTGACCATTGATACAATATTTGATACATTGGTGGTATGAAGAAGGAATGGCCACATGCTGATGTAGCTAGGGTCTTCCCAGTAGAGTAATGAAAGACGCTTACTAATGAAAAACCATGTACTATGAGTCAGACACAAGATCCCCAAACCAAGTTCTAAGTATGATCTAACTAAGATTCTCTTTTTAATTATTGTTACAACTCTATAACATCTGAGTAGAGGGAGACATGTGAAATTCATTGAGACCTAGATGATGAAGTGTCCAGACTGGGATGAGATTGTATCATAAGCCATTTTCACTAAAGGCTCTTCGGATATCATTTTCGTTTAACCTGTAGATATATAAAATGATCTAACATGTACTTATATGAAATCATCCTCATCCTGGTCATTAAAAGAAATGATAGAATGGAATTCCATAGGATCATTCTCCCCATGATATAATTTAGAAATATAAACCTCAACTTTAAAATATAGAGGGCCTAACAATACCTCAATTAGTGCTTCCCGGAGTTCCTTTGACAAACCTGATGTGTCTAGGATTGATAACATAGATAGAGCATGTTCCAATTGATTCAATACATTATATTTTCTTATCCAAAGGTCGAAATTTTCTAGTATGACGATTCTATTTGGCAGGAACTTTAGGATCTGATGTTCCAAATCTGGATGGGTCATCCAATGGGATAAGAGCTGGTAGTGTTCCTATTCTTGGTGAATTATGCTGATTGGGTCTGTGTACCCATCGAGGACGTGGTGGAATATCTTCTAACTGATCTTCCAAGATGATCAGGTCAGGGAAGAATCTATCATTCATTGAGGAAGAACTCCATTGTTCCTTGTTATCTTGTGGGAGATATTTCCCATGAGTTTTATCCATTTAGACGGTTTAAGAAGGTGCTTGGTTAAAGTAGTTTCTCATAGAATGACCACATATTCCCCTATATCCTCAAAATTGATTACTTGTTCTATTAGTTACCAAATTAAGTGTAGTAAAATTAGGGTCATAATCATAATCATCAAGTGCTAAGGGATCCATTATGTGTATAACATTTACAGAACTAATGGTAAACACCTCATCCGATGAAGATTCTTCTTGACAGGTGAAATCCTGTTGTGCTATTTGGTGGGGAGATTCCCATGCTTTTGGGATGTTCATCATGATTTCCACTGAGGTTAAGGAAATATTTTTCCTTGAAGTGAGATCATATTATTCTTTTTTTTCTTTATCCTTCTGGGAATGTTGTTTGTTTTGAGGATTGGAATTCAGAGGAATGAGATTTTGATGAGGACACCTTTGCTACAGGGGAGGGGGTTGAGGGAAAAGTTGGTTGTTTCAACTGCACATGGAGAATATCAGGAGTCCGGTTTATTGTTTTTCTAACCATCCAGTCACCAAAATTCTTTGTACTATTACTTTCAACTTATTTTTACTCACCTTCATAATTCGGATTTGTAGTAGAAACCCATGCTACCTGGGATAGAGAATTATTCAGTTTCACTTTCATAGAGTCTAATATCTTTTTTAAGAGGTATGTGAAATAAAATATTAGATGGGATACCCTAGAATTTTATCAAAGGGGTAATAGTTTAAGAGATATTCATCACCTTCTTTTCCAGGCTACCTGGGCATTGGAAACTAAACTAAGCTGTTTTCCAATGACGATATGAAGTAACTGGGGACGTAGTCTTTTGGAAAAGAATATACCTTGTTTTTAATCACCCAAAAATATTTCTTCCATTAATCTATTTGATAATCCTAAAGAGGTTGTCATTATTTCTAACCCTCAAGATGATTATGTCTATGGTATGATGTTGTTTTTAAAGATTATTAGGTATAATACCCTTCTATGTGTAACTGTAGTGACCTATGCTTTTCCGATTATCCTTCCCTAAGTAGATGGAATTACCCAGGAAATTATTTTGGTCTCTAAGATGGTGTTTTCTGCCTTTTTAGTAATTGATTATAGATCTCAAAACCCTCATGTGTATTTCATAATGTTCAATGGTATGTGCAACACATCACTGATATTTTCTACACAAATGGGTAACATATCTTCTTGAGGTAGTGGTAGGTTTAAGGAGTTTTTTAATCCTTCACACCATATAATGAAATATGAGACTATTTCATTTTACCATTTTTTTGGTTTTTGAGGTCGATGACTGTTGTCATCTATAATGTTGAGATGAAGTGGAAGATACAAATATTATAGAGATCTTCCCATCCAACAATCGATCAAGTCTGAAAAATTTCATACCACACAAAGGATGGTCCTTGTATCAAATGAACAAAACACCTTATCTTCATCTCCTATTTCTTTTCATGTGTACCCATTGTGTGATCATAGACAGAGGTGGAATGCTTCATGCGATGCTTTGGATCCCTATAGCCATTGAAGATTAGAAATATGGATTCGCTAATATTTGGCGGGGGATGAGTCAGATCTACCCTTTCAGAAAATTTTTTCTTTTACGGTTGTATCAACATTTTCTGTTATTATATGGATTCCAATCAAGTTGTTAGTGAATAACATGTTGTTCATAAGAATTTGAGTAATTTTTTTCTTAGATCGATCCTAGATAGGAGTATAAAATGGCTCTTGAACTGGTGTAGTGAGTAGAAGGACCACTGGTGTTGAACTTCTAGAATCTATCATGGGTAACCTATATAGATATGTATGTAAGGATGTTCTCAAACTTAATCTATTTTTACATTAAACTGAGGGAATTAACGATATGCTACTCTGGGATCCAAATATATTTGTGGTTGATATCACACGTTGGGTGGATGTTCTAAATTCTCTTTAGTTTTTTTTTACAAACTATCATTGTTGAGGTGCCCATACAAAAGTGAATGTTGAGGATATGCTTGTGGAACATACCTAGTAGGGACACTACCTCAGAGTAATTCTACACCGAGTCTCCTCAATTGTTCCATTTCTTTCTTTTTCATAAAAAATATTTCCCCTAGTGAAGGAGACTTAGCCTCTCTGAGAGGGAGGGTAGAAAAGATGTTACCCTTATGTTTTTCCTTATTGGGTGAATTTAAAGGGGGGAAATGGTGGATTATTCAATGGAGTGAAGAAATTCTAGTCAATCCTCTAGTTTTGAGTACACACAAATCATTCATTTGTTTTAGTGTGCACTCCATTATCAACAAGAAAATATTATTTAAAATCCTCTGAATTGACATTATGATCTAGAGGGACTTAAATGATAGCGTTTATGATGTTGATAGATTGGTAATGCATCAAATACATTGTTTTGGTATCTCTATGAGATATACTTCTTCTACATCCTCTGTGAGACTTTTTCCTCTTCATTTTCAATTCCCTAGGAACTGTTTGGTGGAAAGTAACCTGTAGGGAATCTCCACATAGTTTATTCATGCAAGTTCTAATTGAAAATATCTGATCAAGGGATAGGAAAAACTAGGAGAATTAATTCTACATTAACTTCCCTAACTGGGAGAAAATTTATTCCCACATAGGAGGATTATTGAGGTGAAAGAGACCCTAGCCTCGAGAGATGGGGTTGTTCCTATTTTTCATTCACAACCCTTTGTGTCTGATTGGCAGACCTCAATGATTGGGGGAAAGAAGATCCCATCCATGTGGGATGGGGGATTCTTCTGATCATTTTTGGTTGATATTAATTTATAGTATCCTCTTATTTTATGGATTTTTTTAACATCAGATGGGTGAATCATTGAGAACACACATTAATCACCCATTTCAGAAGGCTGTGGGGCTATTTATAACATTTTTGTTATCTGTTGGCTGACATCCTCTAAGAAGGATGCCTGCTCGATGTTCTCAGATACATGTCCCAAAAGTATCTCAATAGCCTTCTCTCTCCTATCCCTACATTGGTGAGAGTCATTCAGGGCCTCTTCTTATTGAGAATATCGTCCTTCATGAAAACAATTTCATTTTTTAAGCTGGTAAGAAGTTATATCATTCCACATTACAATTTTTGGGGGGATTTTCTGATTATGGAGTGTAGTGAAATTCTATGTCTCGGGTGCACCCCATCCTATGATACAAACACCATATGGGGTATTTTCGATCAGTCATCGCAACCTCATTAATGCATTAAGGCATGCACATTGAAGGGATCCTTTCACATTCTTGATATTTGGATATCATGATGCCATGATTGATTCCAAGTCAATTTGTCATTTCAAAACTTATATTACCTTGATGTGAGTTTCATACTAGTTATAGGGTAATACCTTCTCTTTTAAGTGATGAAGAGTTTTCCGCATGTTGGTGATGATTTCATGCAAACAATCTTTCACTATAACCTTCAGAATGTTGTATTGAGGGGTGGAAAAAGGTATAACATTATTGGCCTATCCTCTTTACCCAAATTTTTCCTTATTCTTAGTAGCTTTTTTTCTTATCTCTAGAAGTTCTTAGACCTAGTCCGATGGGAATGGACACTTCTTGATAGTTTTATCACAAGAAATGTGATTGTTTGGGATTTTCTCTAGTATATTAGAAGGAATGTGTCCCAATGGTGGTTCAGAGAATGACCATCTATTTAGGATGTCTTTCGGATGAGAAAGGATTTCACCTACCCATGACAAGTCCTAAGACATGACTAACCTTGTGTTTTCAAGTGCCTTATGATAAGAGGTCTTTCTCATCACTATATTTCAAATTTATAGTTCTCTTGAAAATATGAATTACTACTATAGAGATATTATTCATATAGAACACCATCATTGGGAGGAAAAAAATTGTGGGTTACAACAATGGTAAGACCCTCTTTCTCCTTGGTATTTGTCCTCATGGAGTTTTTCCATGGATATCATCAAGAGATAGGATATAGAGATTGAAATAATTTTTTCCATGACAAAATCCTTCAAGGTGATGTCTCCGATGATGACCTTGACAATTACAGCTACTTCTTCCATGATTTAGTAATGGGAGGGTAGGATCTTGAGCTATGACAGATAAGAACATGAGGTCTTCCATAACCCAGGGTTAGGTGAAGCCTGATCATATATCGACTCTTCATTTTTTTAATTGTGTAGGATGAAGCTTATTCTTATATTAATTCTTATGAGATATTGGGGACACTTTCTGGGAGAAGTGGTTTTCATGGGAATGTGTTTTTGTTTGTCATAGAGTGGACATTAGAATAGGATGATTACCTCTAATTGGAGTCAGTTTATATTTTTTATTTGATTCTCCGTATAATATGGGGGAGTTTTCCTCATAATCCTTTTATATGATATAAGTTGTGCGTCTATTCTCTAAGGTGTTATGATGACAAGACACCCAATTTTTTGGGATAGAGTTATGTGTCCATCCCCTAGGCACATTTTTTATCACAGTTATGATATCCTAGAAAGTTTGTAAATGGTGGGAATGGATTTGTGTATTTTATTTAATCATTTCTTAGATATTATTGGTGACTTCAGAAACTGGAATAGGGATATATTCCCATTATGCATATAGATTAGGTTTATGAACTTTCTCCTATCCTCTATTTCCTGCCAGTGGATACTGATAGTACTTGTTGTGGGAATGAGAGTTGATTCTACCCCCTACTTGTTGTCAGGACATTCTGACTGACATCTCCTGGTGATACCAAATAAGGCTACTAGAAGGATTTTTGGGTGTATGCATGCTTATATTCTTTCTCGCAAGATTCCAATAGGTTTGAATGGCATGATTATTTGAATGCCTCCAGATGAGTCTTCTGGCTGGCTGAATGATGGAAGACTTGGGTATGTTCCCACTCGTAGTTTTCCACCAAACAAGGTTAGTGGGATTCTTTGAAGGTGGAAACGATGTGAAACTTAATATATTTACTTGTTTTTTCCCCGATGAGATGTCCTGCCTTCCTGGGTTTGAAGAACCTGAGTTGGACAGTCAAAGACAACACACTAATCATGTTAAGGGTTTACTACCGCACGACGTTGGTAGTGGATATTTCTGGAAGGATTCCTTGAGAAGGAACATTTTCTCTCATGGATGAGGTCATATAGGGACTCTTGATCTACCTCCATAAAATTTGGGTGGGAATTTTTTATCCATTTCCAGGATAATCTCCCAAAACTGTTGAAGATGGAAGTAGATGCCATCTACTTAAAGACCATCGGTCATTGTTGATAGGATGATCAGTGGTTCTTCACATACTAGAGGGCATGTTTAGTGGCCACTATAGTCATGATCATATCGTTTTGACAATACACCTAGACCTGTGAGTCTTAGACCCATCGTTCAAGATACTGAGTTGGTGATGACGTCATTTGCGCAGAAGAAGATCCATCCTGAGTAGAATCCATGAAATTCATTGGTGAAAACTTGAAGGGGGACATTGTATTTTATGGATTTATGAAAATTATTTCATGTATATATGAAAAAAATAGGGGACTCCAACAAAGAAACATCTAATTTTAGTTAACACATGCATTATTGATTTTCTGGTCAGTACCTCTTTCATTTTCAGAGTAGAAGGGGCCCGACAGGTTGGTGATACTATCATATTCATTAAGGATTCTTATCATGTACACCATTTTTTATGATGGAAATGGTGGTTTCATTAGGTAAATTAAATTTTATAATGAATAATAAATAGTACATCTCTTTTATTAAAGTAAATTCTTTATTTATGTTATTCATGTTAGGTACACCACTTTTTGTTCCCCTCATATTTTGCACCCAGCGATAGTTTTCAATTTTCGAATGGTTTCCAACAGGTTTGTTCTTGGAACCAAAAACATTCAAAGGTTATATACATGAAGGGACTACTATCTAAAGTAGTTACTCCTTATGTTTTTTACCAATGATTCTTAGAAACTCTAATTGGTCGAGTGTATGGGAGGTCGGGCTCATCACACCATTTTTGGGGAAATTATTTCATACTCTAGGAATTTCTTATAGAATTAAGAAATGTTCATGAATCCTTCATTAATTACCATGTATTATTTAGTCATACTAGTATTAGAAATCAGTTATTATAATTTTTAGATCTTATAATCATCTGTATGTATATGGGGTTCTTCATCAATGGATATATATGTATGTATCTAAGGTTCTCCATTGAAAGTATCCTCTTATATACTACCTAGATATTCTTTGGACGTTATTATGATGATGATGGTTTTCTATTCACATATTGGGGCACTATAGAGTTTATTTCCATCCAGGGAGGTGAAGGTCACTGTAGAGTTTATCGCCATCCATGGAGATGGGATTTTTTTTGATGTTGGGATCAAACCCATATATGGGATTCCTACATGTCCGTGTGAAAGGAATCAGAAACCACATAGTTTGGTGCTACTTAATGGGGGAACATTATACCTTTTAAGGTCATGTGATAGAGACCCAGACATACAGTGTAATATAATGTGGGAAGGATGCCTAGGTGGAAGGTTCTCAGTTAAATTTTTTGCAGGACTTTTTCAAAAGAAAACTACATAACCTAAGAGAGATGTATAATATCAGGTTGAATTAGACCCTACTAGGATTGTGGTATATGAAATACTAGGGTTTATTTGAGGTGTTGGGTTTTATCCTCATGGAGGCTTCCTACGTATCCTATTTGGAAGGGAATCAAATCCCACATAGTTCGGTTATGAGGATTCTCAACAATAGAAATTATATAGGATTATCTCATAAGGGAGTATGATCATTTGAGATGATTAAGTTTGGTATTATTTTATAAGTGGATGCCCTGAAATTGGATCCATGAGTGATGTATTATCTCATAGTGATTTGGAGGTTTATTTGGGCCATACACCTAAGGAGGAGGCCCAAAGGATGAATATTTGGGCTTACTACTAAGGAGGATTATCTGGTAATTTGGAGGTTTGATTGGGGATTACTCCTAAGAATAGTTTCCATTGACCTCAGGCCTTAGGTAGGCATCCTACATTTCATGGGTTTGATAGGAATCAGAGCTATCATAGTTCAATAAGTCTCATGTTTCATGGACATGTCATGATCACCACGAACCTCTAAGTCCATGTGAGCCATGCTTAGTGTGATAAATAAAAGGAATCAAATGATTTAAAAAACAACAAACATTCACTTTCCCACTAGTGAAAGAGGTCGAGTACACACCACTTCCCTCTCTTCACATTCTATTGGGCATGATTCCAAGGTGACAAAGGAATGAAGGAGAAGGATGAAGAGGTAGAGAGGAGTAATAATGAAACCTCCTACAAGAAGGGAAAGGGTTTACTCGAGGAGGGATTACCTAAAATCAGTTCCACAATAGAATGAGGATCTAATTCCATGTGGAATGGAAAATCAAGAATAATCCTCACCCTCCTCAATGGGAACTGGAGGCTCCAGATATTTGGGATGAAAAGGGAATGACATGGTCAAAACCCTAATATCTATGACTAAGAGCCCCCTAACAATATCCCAGGCATAAGAGTCTTTGTGACAATAGATATACAAATATAAATGTTCCTCAAGGTTCTTAACTATCCGGTAGGACATGTGTGGGAAACCTAAGGATTTAGAAATACAAATCCAAGAGTAGACACTCTAGTGTGCCTTTTCCCATTTTTTTGTAAGTTGGGAGGCCTTGGTGGAGGTTTTGAGTTGACCAATCTAAAACAAGAGTGAAAAAAGAGGAGGGTGCCTGACATGAATGGATTTTAAGGAGTCAAAAATAAATTTCTCATGTAGGATCGAGGTTAAGATGAACCAGTGAGGCCTGTTCAATGGGTGCTTCACATAGGATGGTCTGGGTGAACTGCTGGCACCTTGGGTGATGACCTCCTTAGTGACTACACTTGGGTGAGAATTTTATAAATCCTTCAAGGTCCTCCATAGGTGCCCTTATAGGTAGGTCACATAGGTCTCTATTTTGAGGAATTTTACCTCATTATAGTCATTTTCAACTAAGGGTTAGTTGAGAGGCTCATGTAAGTGTTGTTTTATTTTAATCCATGGGTAGACTATAACCTCACTATCCTTGTTTAATTAACTCTCCCTTAGTTATTAGAAATATATCTATAAGGGTTTGGAGGTTATGAGTGAAGGACTTGAGTGATCATATCAGAAATTTTCCTTCATGAATTTCAATCCATGCAAATAAATTCCCCAAGACCCTATTTATAGGCAAATATCCGAACATGGGTGAAGGGATAATCTCGCACTGGTGTCTCGTGTAGGATGGGTGGACATGTGACTTGCACAATGATAGTGGTTGGTAGGACATGGGAGAATGAAATTTTGAGGCATTTTAAATCCTTAAACATTATGATTTATTTCCTTCTATTCTACCTAAGGTATTTCCCTTTGTTTTTTTTCTTCCATGTGTTAAAATAGAGTGTCAAAAATGAAAAAGATGAAAGTATATTGTGCATTACTGGCATGATTTTTCTCATAATACCTGATGGATTTATTATCCTCTTGATTGAGTTCATGGACATCCCTCTATATTTTTGGTGGGGGTGTACATGTAAAATATTTATCTTAAAATATTATGTAGAAATATTTCCACTCAATCACTCTAATATACTACTTTGGATTCATGTTTTTTTGTCAAAATACACCATTGATCTTATTTGACCTCCATATGAAACTAAATCTAGCATGAAACTATCATTCTTATAGGATTAAAGGATTGATAATATGTTTTTAGTATTTTTAATCAATTTTTCTTCAATTAAGGTGTCAAAAGAGCCACTTAAATTTTGAGTCCTTTGTCTCATGAAGGTCTTAATAACTACTCTCTCTTTTTAGGGGGATCTAGGTGTTCCTATTTATTTAATTTTATTTTCAAAATATGAATTAATTAAGGATACATTATCATTATGTTTTTAAAACCTGGTCCCACTATGTTGGGTATCTAATTTGGGTATCCATCACATTGCCCCTCACATTGGTTTTTAACTCAGTTCCTCCTATTCTTATCCATTTAATAAAATAAATGGGGAATTATGGTTGCTAATTTTTAAACTATTAGAAAAAAAATTTTGAAAAAAAAATATTAATGAATAACACATAAATAAAAATTAATCCTTATCTTATAAATTTATAGGTTTCAATCTATTTCATGCATGATATACTTCCTAACATTAAAATAAGTGGGAATTTATTTCCCTTTATAATGGTTCATAAAGATAAAAAAATTAATCAAATAATATCCCCCATGATTTTCGAAATAAATGAGCAATAAGGTCTCTTTTTTTATGCACTAGGTACTGATTGAGTTAAATCCCAATTTCCCCTTTTTATGGTTATTTCCCTGAGGTATGACTTTGTGAGAGGCATATCCACATGTAATATCATAGTAGAGATTTTATTACTCAAAAACCACTTACTCTAAACTATTCAAAAATTTAGGTTTGTTTTCATATGTTTAGTTTTATCCCCAACGCTTTCACTAGGGGTTTGTAATCCTAATCCTAAAAATTACTAGACATTTCACTAATACCAACTATGATTTCCCATATTTTAATACACCAAAATTCGAGATTTTTTATAGAAAGTTACACATTTAATACAATTAGGTAAGAACAATAGGACTAGTTTATTTTTAAATTAAATATATAAAATTATAACTCGAAATTGATATAACATGATTTTATTTAAAAACCGCACAATATAACTTTAAATTCCATTAACCATCTAATACTTCACGAGATATATTGGGGACATGCATAAAAAAGTTTTGGTCTATAAATCCCATTAAGGGAATAAGAAAACCATATCATAAGTAAAATTATTAAATGTGAGTTAAGAGTCCTAAAATGGTTAAGTATAATGGTGAGAATCATAATCTAGAACATTGAAGAATGATATAAACTAATAATATTAAATCCACAAAAGTAATGCATAAAATGTTTTAAAAATATCATTATTAACATAAGTTAAGAATAAACTAGGAGAAATCATAAAATAATGTTCTTATAATATCCACTATTTCCCCATACATTTCATCTTATATGATAAAAACATTACCCAATCCATTAGAGGGTTATATAATTTTAGGACCACCTGTCTCATTCATATCATGTACATGAATTTGTGTTAAACATAGATCATATAATATAAGTACCTATTTTATCACTTTTAACACCATTAATAATAATTTTAGGTTACGTACATTGATTTAAACAATAAATAAAGGATCGTTACATCTTGATGAATACCCTAGAGTGGAAATGGGGATGTGTATTCACTATACACATGTGTGGCCTGGAAAATGACTTTACAATTTTGGCATCATAATGGGTGTATATAAATATTCACGTAAATATTTAATTAGAGTGAATGGTGTGAATCAATACATGTAAATCAGAATGAAAATAAATGGTATGTGTAAAATCATATCCCAATACAAAAAATTGGAAATAAAAAGCCATAATACAAAGAAATTGCTTGACTAAATATGAGGGGATGATCCCTTACCTTGAGAGGGAGCTTCTAAAAGGTTTGGAGGATCTAATTAAGACCATAGGTACACATTGGGAGGGATTAAGAGAAGGATATTGAGAGTATGTTTGGGATAAAATGTTTTTTAGTGAAGATTAATTGGAGGTTCGGAGGATTTTCACAGCAAAAGAGATTTTAATTCTTTATTAATTCCTAAACATAGTTTTTGGAAAATATTTAAAAAAATAGCCAAAAACAAAAACCTTCATATGGGTTTTACCCATGGTTTCTAAAAATTAGGACAAGATACCAACATTCTAAAAACATAAGAACTGAAATAATTAAAATTATACCGTTGGCAATGTGAATGTTTGTCATGTTCATAGATAATTGATTTTAAAACCATAAAATATAATATAGGGTTTGGGGGATTTATTAATGGATTGAATAATTAATTAAATAACATAAAAGACATATTATTTTAATGTGTTAATATTTATTTTATATTCTATAATCCATATATTATTTATTACATCCCTTTAGGCTATTATAATGTCATAATACATAATATATATTTATACCATATTTATTTTTTACACAAATATTTTATTTTATCAGAATATTATGAAAAATTATCCATTTTAAAATTTTAACATACTAATTTGAAAAATAAAGTTTATTTTCTTAAAATAATTCCATCAATATTAGAATTTACACATTAAAATAAAAATCATGATTTATTAAAAAATATAAGTTTTTATGACAATAATAGTTTTCTGACCATTATAATGATTATGTTGGACAAATACAAATAATTATATAATATAAATTTAAATAGATATTATTTACTAATAAAATTTCATGAAAATAATATTAAAAAAATTCATGATTTTATAAAAAAATTGTGTTAATGGAAATTATATATTTTCTAAAAAATCAATTTGGATTTCTTAATATAAAAAGGCAATTATTTTTATTAAACTCATTAATCATTTATAAAGAAATTTGAAAAATAGTTAAATATAATATATATTTAATTTGAAATAAAATATAAAAATTCATATTTATAGGTTCAAGATACATAACCCTTATTACACTTGCATATTCCTGAAGGGTAAGTTATGTGATGGTGGAACTTTATCAAGGTGGTTCAATGAAAATGGTTTGGAATCTAATCTAGATAAATTTGAACTTATACCATAAATAGTTTTGGCCATGCATCAGTTGTTATATAAAAGCCTGGGATTGGTCAAGGTCAAATCCCAATGATGTGATCTCCCTCAAAATCCCCAATAAATTGGTTTTATAGGGTACAACCCTACTATATGAGATCACCTATTATCTTATATTGGTCCTTTTGACATTATCCTAACCCTTAATATATACCCATATTAATATTCATTTTACACCAACTGTACTATCAATAGTTATGATTATTAGTGGTATTTTAAATTTGATAGTATATAATTTATAATGGTTTAAAATAATCAAAGTAGGTCACACATTTTCTCTAAATACTTTAATTAATAAGGATTTTTTTAATTTAGAAATGATGTTTCTTTTATGAATTCTTGGGGCTTTACATTACGTCATGATAATGATTGTGAATCTGCAATAGGGTTGAGTTAGAAAAAAGTTTAAAATCCAATGTTTCTATATTTTTAAGATTTTTTGAGACTAAAATTTTCTATGTTTTAATTGATATTATAGATCCAATTTAGATGAACTTTTATATCAAAATAATGTATAATTAACGAAACATTTCAATGAAAACTTAGAGATTTTCTTACTATTGGAGACATAACTTTCTATATAGTGATGCCAGAAGGATATTATTTCAAAAATGAGTAATTCTAGGTATTTATTGGAATAAAAAAAGTGTGTTGAAGAATATATAGGAGTCTATCTCACTGGAAGATCATGGAGTTTCATTACATATTTATAGATGTTTTTGGATGATATACCTTAATTAGTGTAACCCACTTTATTTGTTCATATATATAATGATATTGTATCTTATTGAGTAATGATCTATCTAGATGATTTATATTTGAATGTTATCTAATTTTTTAGTCCTGTAATCCTAAAAGGCCAGCAAGACTACACTAAATTCTAAATAAATAGGAAATGTTCTTAGTAAGTTTGGTACAGTTTCCCTTCATCATTTTGTAATCGTTATATGAAGGCCAATGTAAGTGAAATATGAAAAAATTACTTTTATATATCATTAATTTTTTTATCTTTTTATATTCATACTATGGGAGACAAGTGTTCCTATTATATAGGTGGAAATATAACTAGTGAGCATCATTTTAATAAAATATACATACCATATTTCACCCTCCTCATGGTTTTTATCTTATTTGGGACCAAAAATGGTACATACCTCACATAAAATAACTTCCAGTGAAATCATCCCATATCTTAAAGCATAGTGAAAACCACTGATAACTGCTAAATTGATGATGTATCCAATGTGTATATATCCTAAAAATCACATTGTTACTAATTCCAATCTCCTATAAAATAAATCATTTTTAAAATAAAAACACTACCTACTCTACGCATGGTATCTCATTCTTATTAGTTGTCCATGACCCACAATTATATGATTTAGATTAAGTCTATTGTATAAAATTTTAAACATATAAGTTTTCTTTGTAATATTACCATGAGTATTGACCTACATAATTCATAACTTATACTCATTACCTATATTCTATCGATCATCAAATATATTGACTTTCTTAAAACCATAGGTAAATTTCCATATTTGGTATTACCATGGAAAATAGATATAATTCTTCCATCATCCATTTGGGACCCTTATAACACCTTAATTATCAACCATTATGTTCATCAAACCTATAATATGAATAAATCATCAACTCCCCTCTATAATCGATGATTATTTTTCAAATGAAATACGTAATATAGAAACCCAAGTTTAACATACTTGGATATTAGACCATTTTTGATTATTATTTCAAATAGTACAAAAGTACATGCCTTAGGACCATAATATTTTTATTTCTCTAGAAGCATGGAAACATATTTTTATATCCTTGTGAAATATATTTAACATATCCCTTAATGATCTTCCCCATTAGTACATTTATATAAAAACGTTCTTCATAACCCGGGGAAAGGAAACATAAGAATAGGGTGATATAAGATGCTCAGTATGGGTAATTAGGGGAGATATGTAATAATAACATGATAACAAGGCTATTAATAAAATATCATAACATTAAAAGACCATAACCTACATAAAAAAGATCGTAAAAATGAATTGCATCATAAATATTGTCGGTTTATAAGACATGAATAAGAGGATGAGAGCATGAGAAATAAAAGCATATCATTGGAATAAAACATGTAATTTTTGGAAGACACATAATCATATAAAATGATATATATTGTGATCAAGTCTTACTTCAAATTCCATGTAAGTGGAATGTTTTTACTCCCCAAATCATCTTATTAGTGAATTTTCACTCCCATGACCATCTTTGGGGAAAAATTCCATTACAAAATCGGGTGCACACCCTATTCCAGCCCTATCAAATTGAAATGTGTTTACTTCATGTTCTTTCTATGTATTACCAAAGAAGTTTCACTTCCCTTTATAGACCTGTATTACTAAACTATGTTCAATCCACATTGCATCCCTATCAAATTGAACTGGGGTAACTTCCCATTACAACCCTGTATTACTGAACTGAGTTCACTCCTCGTTTCATTCCTATCATACTAAGTTGAGTTAAATCCTTATTCTGGCCCTGTCATACTAGACTGAGTTGAATTCTCATTCTGTCCATGTCTATATCATGATATATAAATATTTAACTAGTGCATTGGAGGGAGATATATGTTCCACGCATCACATAATGAAATCATATATACATGTTCCACCAGATAAGAAAACATTCAGCATATCTCAATGCATAAAAAATATATGGGTTTCATAAACATAATATCATATCCCATAAAATGAAATATGTATCATAGACATTTCATCAAATTACTAACTATAGAAAAGTGACAGGTTTTATAATCAATTCATCATAGACTAACCCATGAAATGAAGTGGGTTTCATACGTTTTTTTATCATGCAGTAACTTATGGAAGGAAAATGGGTTTCATAAATGAAATTTCATCACAATTAGAAACCATTAAAATAAATAATAAGAATGTTATACATGGATAATAACACTAGTAAACATAGAATATATCAAAGGGTATCATCTTATATGGAGATGGATATTGAAAGATCACTTGGAACATAATTTTTTTTGTAGAATAAATTTTCAAAACATAAAATATTTTGAAAATTATTTTTTTAAGATCCCTTGTTTTTTGAGGTATTTTTATTTACGTGTTTCATGTTTTCATGGTGAGATGGGAATCATTAAAATAGGCTCAGGTTGTTTAAAGTGGAAAATGGGAAGAAAAATCAATTGTGTAAAATTTAAATGCTATGAAAATGGAATGCACATTTTGTAATCTTAAGGGGGTATTGATAAAATAATTTTTAATTGATGGATTTCTTGGAAAATTTAATTAATAAAATTTAAATGACATGTAATCAAATTAGACAACATGAAAATTCCCGACCATAAATTTTAAAAATAATGTGTGGTTGGATTTTCTATATTTGGTTACAACTCTCCTCCTTTGACCTCTGGTTCACTTTCATGATTCAGAGGATCTTATATAGTTTCCAAGCCTTCCTAATCTCCTTTCTTTAAAAATCAAAAGGCATATTGAAGATATACACCATCCGAGTATGTTATTTCTTCTCATTTAAATATCTATCTGTCTTCCACTCCTCTTTCCATATAATGGAGGGATGTTTATTAGTTGTTGGACCTAGATCTAGATCTAAGATTTTCAAAGATTGATTTATATGATCTTGGATTTAGTATTTGGATCTAATTTTCATTCCTTATTGTTTTCTGGATTCATCCATTTCAAATTGGGGATTCTTCTATTAGAGGGAGTTGTCAGCAAATTGAGGTGGGTGGTCTATTATTCAAATCCCTTAGTCTTATTATCAATTATGTGTATGTTATTATAGTATTTATAGAGATCATTTTGCGATTGGAATTCTACTTGTGAATTAATTAACTTTGACAATTAATTAGATTTGTAATTAATAATTTTATTAATCAATGTTAATTGAGGGAATAATGATAATTAATTTTTAAGTTTATTATTGGGATGTAAAATTTACAATTTGGAAATTATTAATTGTGAATTAATTATTGGATGTTGATATGTGAAATGATTAATTAATTACTAAATTAAATAATGGACTTTTTGGTTAATTAATTATTGACATAGTTAATGGAAGAGATGTGATTAATTAATTGGAAATTTAATTAATGGGTTATGTGTTATTAGTTAATTTTTGAATTAATTTAAGGAAATTTTTTTGTTTAATTAATTGTAGAATTAATCAATGGGATAAGATTAATTAATTTATAAATTAATTAATGGTTGATTGTGATATGATGATTAATGTTGATTAATCATGAATCATGTGATATTGTGATATGTTATGATATATATACGAATGGTTGATAAATGTGGTGCTAGACATGTTGATCTACACCGTTACATACATATGCATGGCTTGTAAATGGGGGATGCTTGACATAATGATCTACATTAATTATATATATGTATGGTTGATAAATGAGGTTCTAGACATGAATATCTATGCCAGTGATATATATATATATATGCATGGTTAGTAAATGGGGTTTCAGATATGATTATCTACACCAAAGATATATATACATGGTTGATAAATGGGGTTCTAGATAGGGTTATCAATGCCAATGGAATATATATATATGATTGATATTTGGGGTGCTAGGCATGACATGCGAGAACCAAGACATTAGTATTGGATTATGGATATCAGTTATAGTAATAATGAAATTTAAATTAAAATCATAGTGCAATACCATGTGCTATAATAAAATTTGAATTTAATATGTAACATGCTTCAGACTCGGCACAGGCTAGAGCATGTATTAAGGTACAAATTCCTTTGAGAACTAGATGGTTGATGTGGTTTAATAATGATTAATTGATAATGTGATAAATGTTTAATTATAAATTTCAATTATTTCATTATAATACATCAAGCATGTGTTATTAATTGGATTTTTTATAGACACCATTTGTGGTGGCCCACTGATTTTTACTCACACCCTACTCAGGATAGCTGATCAATACTTGAATATACTTCAGTGTTTCAGGACAAGTTAAGGGGAGAGGCCCTCTGTTAGATGGATGATTTGGGTATGGATCGCTGTTGAGAGAATTATATGGGATTGAAGAATACTGGGAGTTGTTAGTGTATTTATTTTGGGTTTTCATTTCATAAACATGACACGAACCTTAGAATTATAGGTTTTATTATTTAGTTTGAATATTGTATCTCCTACTTCGATTATCTTGAGAAATTAGTATTGCCGATGTTTATATACATACTTCATCTATTGTTTATTATTTCCAATGGTGTTTACTATGTTAAAAGAGTGTATAGTCTCCCCATGACCAAGTTTTCATACCCTCATTTTTAGTTGTTAGCCTCTAGAATACATGGATGTGCATTTGAGATCATGTAATCGACCGAACCGGGAATCAGTGTGTGTCACTCAGGTCAGGAAGTTAAAAAGTGGTATCGAAGAAGGTTTTATTTACTTTTTCTTTTGTCTTAATATTTGGGAATGGTATACCAGATACTATGGAAAGGATTCCATGATAATGATCTTGTGGATGGGATTTATAAGCCCATTTACATAGGAAAACCCTTGTACGCATGGGGGGATAGTTATTATTTTCGTTTACTGTTACATATGAATTTTATTTCAAATCAAGTGATGCACTTTTTGTGTGGTGTGATTATTTTTTTTGAGAATTGTGGATAATTGAATCATGAAACTGTATCAAACAATATTTTCATTGAATGCATCATTCTAGGCACTTAGAATTATTACGGCATGCATCATTCTAGGAATGCATGGGAAAACATGTTTTTGGGAAAATTGTGGAACGTAAATTTTTTTCCCTTAGTTATGAGATTGAAAATTGTTTTTAATATGAAATTGAGAATAGTAAAATGGTAACAAATGTGGATAATTTTTTTTAAAGGAGGAACATGATATGACAGTTTTTCCCCTAATATTCCAAGTCCTAGGTGTAGGATGGTTAATGGTAGTGAAGGTGCCTTAGTTTTGATCTTGTGGTGAGGATTGGGGAAAATAATTTTTTGGGACTTGTTATGATTATTCCTCTTACGTAAATGTGATAATGTGGTGTCAATATTTCAATGAAATGTGTTTGACATTGTAAATCTATGACTCCATGAAGAGTCCTGTTGAGAGGATGACATGAGGATATGGATGGAGATGATTTACAAATAGTTGAACCTGAGGCACCGATAGTGTGAGGTGAGGAAGAAGGGGATCAATTTCGAGATAAATTCACTCGCTTCCTGAAAATAAAGGAAAGAGACCTAGGTTGGGTGTTGGACTTGATGAGAGAGTTACAGTTGCATCACCCTACAGATTTTACTGGAGAGGGTGGACAAGAGGGAGTTGAGTTTTTGATTTAGACTATCGAGACTATACATGACCATTTGGAGACTCTGGTTAATAAGAGAGTCAAGCTGGATACTTTTATGCTTTTAGGATCAACGAAACTCTGGTGGGGCCTCCAAGATTTGACACAATAGGATGATGGTATGTTATGGAAGAAATTCTTAGAGGGGTTCTTAGGGAACATCTTTCTAGAGATGCTGAGGAAAGGGAGAGAAAATGTGTTCAGGATGTTGACTTAGGGGAGTATGCCAAAGAGGGACTATGCTGGATGCTTTTCAGATTTGTAGCACATTGTTCCAGCATTGGTAGAGGATGATGCTACTTTAGTAAAATTATTTAAAGATGGACTTAATTGTGAAATTAATTCAAAGGTGAATATATTAAGGCATAATAAGTTTTCATATGTGGTAAATTGGGATCTCATCTTAGAGGGGAACCTGGAGGCGGTTTCCAGTGTTGGATGAGTGGTTTATTTAGAAATATCTAGAATTTTGTGTTCTGAGAGAAGGAAGTTTCATTATGAGAACATTATCCCTGGTAGTGAGAATAAGAGTGGCCATTAATAGGGATCAGTTTATTAGGATCTTACCCAAGTTCTTTTCCATTAGGGTGGTATTCCAAGACTCTTTTGTAAACATTTTCATTAATCACTAGTAGAGTTACGAGCCTACGACAAGACATGACATCTATAGAGGTGTTTCAAGAACCCAAGATAGAAGTTTAATGATGGAGAAGCTAGATAGAACTAGGGTTAATTATGGTGATGTTCCTCATGATATCAGTTTGGAAGTGGGATTTCTATAGGACAAGGTGGAGGAGGCCAATGACATGGTACTTTTGGGAATGATCACCCATATCAACAGAGTGGTCAAAATCAAGGGAGCCAGAAATCATCATTGCGAAGAGGGTCAATATTAATGCATGCGGTCTAGCGTACAGATGCTGATAGCGTGTATAGGAAATTGACAGTGAGAGTTACTATTCTTGCAGATTCTACATTACCCAGAGCCTTATATGACATTAGTGCCTCTCATTACATTAAATCTTCAAAAATTCTAAATTTTTTGAGTTTGGTGGTGGAGTTTGTGAGCGGGGTAGTGAAAATAGATACACCATCAGGAGTAAAATATAGGGATATCTATTTGTGAAAGGAGTGTTCTCTCAAGATCAGAGAGTATCACCCTCTATAGGATCATTTTATTCTTGATATGTCAGGCTTTAAAGTAATTAAAGTTATGGACTGGATAGTTTCATACCGATCCCACATTGTTTTTTTATCATAGGATAATAACCTTTATATATCATAAAGTTTACCACTATATTACATGTGGGGAGTGGGATATCAGGTAAGGGTGAGAAGGGCCAATTACATAGAAATTAGGAGAGCTCATAGACCAGATATCTAGTTTATTATTGGATGACAGAGGAGTAAAGCATGATATCTTTCCATTTGTGGTGGAATAGTTTTGGGATGTTTTTTTGAAAAAATCATAAGGATTCCACATGAGATAGATATAAAATTCATTATGAAGCTCTTGTTGGGGGATGAGATGGTTTCAATTACACCATACATAATGGCACTAACATAACTTAAAGAACTCAAGACTTAGTTGGAGGATAATGTATTTTTCCATCTGAGTACGCCACAATGGGGATCACCAATGATTTTTTAAGAGAAGAAGGATTAGAGTTTTTTCTTAAGTATTGATTACTGGAAGTTGAACAAGATGACTATAAAGAACCACTATCCTCTTCCATCTATTGATGATCGGTTTGACCAGGTGAGGTTTGCTTGTGTGTCCTCAAAGAACGACTTCAGATCAGGATATCATCAGGTGAGAGTTCAGACTTATGATATGCCAAGGACTACTTTCAGAAGTAGGTATGACCTATATGAGGTTTTTGTGATTTCCATTGGATTGAAGAACACACCAGCATTTTCTATGGCCTTAATGATCACAATCTTTCATCTGTACCTTGAACAGTTTGTGGTAGTGTTTATGGATTATATCATGGTGTACTCCAAGACTAATGATGATCATGAAAAAAATCATGACATCATCCTAAGTGCACTAAGAGAGCATCAGCTATATACTAAGATATCTATGTTTCAGTTTTGTATCGATCAGGTAAACTTCGTGGGACACATCTTCCTGGAGGAAGGTGTCTAGGCAGACCCAGAAAAGGGACAATATGTAGATTCTTGGGAGCATCCTAAGAATGTATTTGATATCCATATATTTTTCTAGTTATCTATATTTTATTGTCGATTTATCCCAATCTTTCCCCATTTTACACCACATTTTTCATGCTTGACCAAAAAGGGGATGAATTTTGATTGGTTAGAAGTGTAGAGACCTGAGTTGTGACCTGTAAAACATTGGAATATTTCCATGAATTTTTTTCAAATCTAGGTACAAAGATAAAATAGAAATTATGGGAGTAAAGAGCCTCAATATAGTGATTTTAGGCATATTAAATAAATTTTTTCATGCTCAAAAATTCTCTCTTGAAAATAGGAATAACTCTTATATGGAGTCTCAGATCATATTTCTGAGACAATGGTTGAATCCATAACATTGTTCTTACCTTAGGTGCAATATTAAATTTTCCACACCAAGAGTTTTGGATGGAGGTCAGTTGTGTCATTTTGTGGTGAAATAATAAATAAAATAATAATTTAATTATTGAATTTACCTAAACATAAACCTCATGCCTCCGCTCTGGTTGGTGCACCCAAACCGAGAGAAGCTTCACCAATCATTCTCACCTCTTCTCCCATTTTGTAATGAACGAAAAAAAAACAAATCATCAAAACAATGGAGTTTCGATCTTTGTTTCTAAATAATATCACCATCATATCATGAAAAACAAATATTTAGGCATCGTTCTTCAACTGAAGCTTTAGTGTTTCCCCATGAAAGTGGGATTTTTTGATTTTTTAGCCCTGATCCCATTCTTTTTTCATTATTCTAAAACTACATATCCCTATTTAAATTTCATAGGATCACTACTCAGTATATATATGAATTTTGGGTTGACTTATGGGGAATTAGGTGGATTTATAGGTAATTATTGAGAAGAATTGTCGTATACATGACATGTAGTCCATAGACACACACTGTGTAGCCCTTTCAGTTTGGGGAAAATATTTGGGGATTTCACGCTATGTACATGGATTGCACACTATGATGTACCCCAAATTGTGTGGCTATCGTACATGGATTGGGAATCCATGTGGAAATAGATGGTCATGTACTAACACACATCCAATGTATATAGGCACATGGTCTGGTATACAGACACTGGTAAACCACACAACTAGGGGCAGGGTGAAGAAGAAAATTTTGTGTACCTTATGTACATGCCTTGTAACCCTACATGGGTTGGAAACTCTGATGAATAGAAACATGGATAGGTAATTGGGTAGTATGACTAGCCATGTGTTCCCCAGGGAACACTGTGTATTCATAGGGGATCTCTTTGAGAACTTCCTCCTTCTGTATCTCCCTCTATGGAACTCAGGTTCAGTCTTGTCAGTAGAATATACTAAGTATTTTTTCCAGAAATAACATGATGTTGGAATTGGTTTTTTCCTATGAGCTATGATGTGGTGTGTTTAGATCAATAATCTTGTGTTATAATGAAAATATTAGGCAGTGGTCAGGGTAAATCAATGGGTTGACATAGGGGTTGGTACTTGTCCCTTATACATTAGGATGTGGGTCCCAACAAATATTTAGATTGGTAAGGTGGTGCTCCCTCATGGGAAGAGGGTACAGGTCCCCTACCCCAAATGGTGTTATTACGTGAATAAAAATAATAATGACACTCCACTTAGTGGCGGTTGACTAATACTGTAGATTAGTGTGGTTCTTAAAGAGAGACAACAAGACTAGTACTCCTCTAAGGAATTAGGGAATGTATTTCCCTTACCTTTTTAATTTAGTAGATATATGACTCAAAACATAGTGCGCACAAGTTCTTTTACGTATGGGTATATCTATAGGAATACACATGGTTTAGAATGGCCTTGGAAACATGAGTAAGAGAAACACTTTTCACACCAAGATGTGTCCAAGTGACGCGACCTAAAACCATCTGGGAAAGTTTGTGCTAGACAAAGAGGATAATATCAAGGTTTTATGATTGAGTTCCTTAGACTTGGGTGTGCAGGGATGCCTCATGGGATGCAGGGCATCATTGATGGATTTTTAGAACTATTGGTACTCCCATAATTGTTTAGGGTGCGGGTTCCTTATATCATTCGAAAAGTTGGATAGTTCCCCCTTCTGTGCTATGGAATAAACCCATTATAATAATTTTCTAGATAGAGTATGAACTCCCTTGATGGACTAGGGTGCAGGTCCTCTATCTATAGAGTCGGTACTCTCCAACTGTGTAAAGAAAAGGTCCTTTATATGTGACTTATAGGTATAGTGGGTACTCCCATACCGAGATAGGGTGCAGGTACTCTATCATTGGATTTGGAAATCCCTTGTCATTCTAGGGTGTGGGTCCTCCAAACATGATGTTCGATCAAAATTTGTACTCCCCATGTATACCTGGAAAAGGGTTCATCCAGCCCAGGGTTAGTAGTCCCCTATCGTACTAGGGTGTGGGTCCCCCATAGTAAAGGAGCCAGCCGAGTTCGTACTCCCTTGTCATACTAGGGAGAGGGTCCTATTGCCTAGGGTAGGTACTCCATTATCATACTAGGGTGCAGGTCCACTATCATAATTGAGATGGAAGAGTCGGTACTCCCCTGTCGTACCAGGGTATGGGTCCTCTAGCCATAGTGTGGTAGTCCCATACAATTTTAGGGTGTATGTCCCCTTTCTATGGAGCTGCACTCCCTTGTCATATCAGTGTGTAGTTCCTCCATTCTTTGATTGTTACTCCCCTATCATCCCAGGGAATTGGTCCTCACCTATGAAGTTGTGTTCCCCCATCTCCGAGTTGGATTAGGGAGAAGGTCCTTCATTGGAGTTATAGATCCCTACGATTTTGAGTGTAGTCCCAAGTAGTGGGCCCCTCGACTCAATAATCATGATACCTAGTTAGAAGTTAGTTCTCCCTTGACGGATTGTGGTGTGGGAAACTATATAAAGGAGAGATAGCGGTTTCATTGGTTAGTTAAGAGATAATACTCACTTGATTGTGGGGTAGTGGTGAGTACAAGTCCTTTTATTCCCACTAATATAGAAGATGCACATGGTGCTTGGTTGAGAGAATTTCTCCCTCAATTGTTGGGAAGTGGTGTGGAGTGGGCATATCAACTTGGTTTCTTTAGCCTTGTATAGGGAGTAGGTTAGAGATGGAGAACCTTTGGTGATGGGAACAAGAGACAGATTGTATAGTTTATTCCTGATAGAGAACATTCTCTTGGTTGTACCTTTCAAAATGGAAGAGCTTTTCCCAACGGAGCATATCATTCGGATGGGTACCATCTAGGATGGAAGATATCATTGAGTGTGTTCTCGATGTTTTATGTTTACCTTTAGAGACATGAGTATAATCTTCTTTCTGACTGTGAGTTCAGAACCTCATGAGAGTTGGAGTCTCATATACGTATATCTAGTTGAGGTTTGGGATTATTTTCAAGGTTGTCACATTCTTGGTTGACACCACTTGATGAGTGAATATAATTACAACTTATGTGTCCATGACTTAGGTTTGGTTAACCTCCTTCCATGGGAGGTGAAATTGAGTGGGGTATGCCACCTGATTTTGGTTTTTAGTATATCATGGTTGGATTAGACCACTCTCCTGAAATAGGTAGTGAAGACTCAATGAGGAGTTCATCTTCTCACTGTGTCGAGCTCCTTATGTTTGGATGATTTTACTTTTACTCTCTTGCTGGGTTGAGCTGTGGGGATGAGTCTTTTACTTAATCTCTTGTTGGGTTTTCTTCTTTGACTTAGATGACTAGTAATGTAAAACCACAGATGATTAAAGATAGAGTTTCTATATCTATGGGGTTCCCTATGTCTAGGCCGAGTGGGATGTCACTTTTCAGGTGCTCAATTTTCTTTCGGTTTTTTGGGAGCCTATTGAGTATCATTATACTCCCTCATCCAGGGTCTTTTACTGTACATGTTTTGTGCCTTGTGCAGACCACATGCCTTTCGATGGAGTACATAGAGGACTGGAGCCAGTTGAAGATTAGAGGGCTAGACCGACTGAGGTTTTTGCAAGAGTTTGGATGAAGAGGTTTTCAGAGGTTACTTTTGGCAGTGATCCCTCCTTATAAGTAGGTCGAACACTTTTACAGTTTTATTTTGATGGTCATCAGTTTTGTAATTTTTTACTTCAATACATATTATGTACACTAGTTAGGGATTAGTGAATGCATGAATTTCAGTTTTGGATTTTTTTTATATATCTCTATACGGTTTCATTGCGGTGTTTGTGGGTGTATTAATACAAGTATCTTAAGAAAAGGCCTCCATGAGTTTAGTTATTCCTCCGGCATATGTCACAAACCACTGACATATGGATGTGGTCTTGGGGGAGTTGTGGCTCGAGACCCGTCATTGGTTGCATTGTGAAATAATGGTATCCCAAGAACATATTAACTTGGAAACAATTCAATATTGAGTAGAAATAATTAATTAATTTGTACCTATACATCATCCCAATGCGCCATTAAAATTTCATATCTTTTGGATTGGTGTGTTGTGAGATATGGTCCCAACATTAAAATTCATCAAAATTGTGTAAATATTTCATGTTATAAATTGAATAATTTATTTGTAATTTATGTGATTGGACTTAGATATTAATATTTTTTAATGATATTAATTCTATAAAGCCTATAATTCTATAATTGTTATTCAATTTGGATCAGTGTATAATTTTTTATTATAGAAATAAAAAATCGATGTTTTTATAGAATAAAAAAATAGAAAATTTGGAATTTTTAATGAATTTTTTATAATGAATAAAATCAGGGTTGAAGTAAAAAATTATTAAAATATGATATTATTTTTCATGATAATTTCATAAATTAAAAATAATATTAAAATTAGGAATTAATCCATTATCCCCAAAAAAATTCATAAAAGTTAGAAAATTGAAAAATATTCTTAAAAAGATAAAATTGTGGGATTTAAAATATTTACATGCAAAAACAATATACTAAAACATAATTTTCATCAAGAACCCACATTTTACCATTTTATAATTGGGTAATCATCAAATATTCAAATCAAAATCCTCATCAAAGTCAAAAGTGAGAACCTTTCATAGATATTTTTTCAAAAATAAGTTCACCACAACTCATTTAAGAAAAATAATTCTCTTTCATTTTTCTCCCTTGAATTTTAATTTTTTAAAACCCAAAAATCCATTCATGACCCAATCATAACATACCTCACATGGAAATTTGTGAAACTATTCACCCATTGTAAATATAATCTATAGTCACGATTGGACATGGAAAATGAAAGTATCACTATATTCTTATGAAAACTATAATCATTAACACTTGAATAAATTCACATAAATTCAATGGTATTTGCATTTCAAGGTGATTTAATGGATAAAAGTTAATAGGTAAAGTCATTTATAAATGCAAGGCATAAAATAGGAGGCAACACTCTTAAATACGATGACATGAATATTTATGTGAAAAAAAAAGAAATATACCTCACTCATATTTTCTTACAAATGGAAAATATCACACCCACATTTCAAATATTATGGGACATGATTTTGTAGAGAGGATGACTTTGTGGCGGATGCACTGGAACACATGGGATGTTCGAATGATGGGCTGGTTGTTTTTGATTTCCTTGGTTCTATTCCTATATATGTAAAGGTTGTTATTCATTGAGATTTCATGGGTTTTCATCACTTCCGAACCCCTAAGGACTGACTTTTTATATGGTTTTCTTTATATTTTATAAAAATTTAATCTCCAGTCAGTCAGGAGAGAACATTGATATAAATGATATATAACGAATAAAGAGTCATGCAATTTCAATCTCCACATACTATGATATTTTAATTAACCTGACACTATCCTGTATTGAATTTCTTCCTAAATAACACACCGAAAATATTATTCCCCAAACAAAAATTGAAATACCCATGAAAAAAACCATGAGTGATGGTATGGAAAGAAAGCATAAATATTTTTGTATCTTAAACCTATAAGGTAAATAATGGATTTTAATGTATACAAAATGGTTTATGTAAATATATTAATTAATTTGAAATTGTATCTACTAAAATAAGTGACTTAATCTTATTAAGAAAATGTAATGAACTCCAAATACTTGAAAGAGAAATAATAAAAAGATTTAGTTCAAACACAATAGCCATGTTTCCCTAAAGAGTGTGTCTTTATTGGGAATTTTGTTTTCAAATGGTATTAGAATACATTATGGGATTAGAAAAATATTTTTGGTCATTGATTCAGGGGAATAGATTTTAGAATTTTTTTAATCTCATAAAAATGCATGAAAATAAAAATCAATGAAAAACCCATTATAATAACAACATTTGTTTTCAAATTTCAAAAAAGAATTCAAAATAATATGCTGAGTGAAATTTGATAATTAATATTTATTCAATCTCAAATTTCATAAATTTGAAATATAATATAAAAAACACAATAAAAATCCTACAACAATTTTATAATCCCCATAGAAAAATGTTTAAACATCCACTAATTTCAGCCCATAAATAATTAAATGGATATTGAAGAAAAAAAAGAAAATTATATATAGAATATTTTTTTATTTGTAATATTTATAGACTTGTGTTAAGAATATATATTATTCATATACAAACCTATAATAAGTTATAAAAAAATTATTGTATTAAAAATAAATAAAGATATATATAAAAGTTGAAATAAGACATGGTTTGAACCTCCATGTTTGTCTTATATTTTTTTAATATCGACAATTAGACAGGTTTAACACTTAATTCATAATAATATGGTCATTGAGGTTTCTTTATCAAGATCCATGGAATGTAAATTCTACTGATACCCATAAGTGGAATCTTGAAGTGGAATCCCCGAAAGAAAAAAAGATGAAAATTTCCAAAACCATACAAAATAAGAATCAGAGAAATATAAGTGAAAGTGGGGAGAGAAGATAATATTAAGGGGATATATGTTGACAAAATTACTTTTATCCCCTATGTGATATGACTATTGATATAGAGGAGTAAGTGAATCACCATGATCTCCTTAATATCTTCCTCATCAAAAAGTTTCAACACCATATTCTTCTTATTGGTGTTCAATTGATTTTAAATATCACATTCCAAGTCCATCATTGTTGTAGATGAATATACAATGTCAATATAAAGGATTTTAGTTTTCAGTTCATAATAAAAAAATTAATAAAAATAACAATTAAAAAATATATCTCCCCCATGAATACCAACTTTGAACTCTTTCACATCAAGAAAACCACTATGATGTCATTTGTTGAAGAGGGAAGTAGATTGGATAAGAATTAATTTTCACCTTCATTAGGATATATAACATTAAATGTGGGTGGGACAATATTTAATTGAATTTTATCTTGTTTTTTAGGCATATATATTTTATTTCCTTCATATAAGTTCCAAAAATATATATTTGTTTGTAGTCTTGTGGAATCGTTTTGAAAGTTTATTACACATGTAATATTAAATAATATCCCCTAAAAATAAAAACCAATTTCCCTTAAAACATTATGAATAAAAATGAAAAAAATGAAAATACATACTTTATATAAGAAAAATAAAGATATGAAACCATGCTCAATTTTTTAGGTTTTTGATTTTTATTATTGGTTGTATTATTTTTATAAAAATTATAATCTGTAAGTTTTTGGACACTACAAAATAGTATAAATTTGTAGAGGTATTTTTTTTCATAAATAACCATTAATAATATTATTATTTACCTAATAGTTCTACTTAATACAGATTCTAGGTTTGATATCTTGAGGTGGCTTGTCACAAAAAATATTCTTCTATTTTCACAAAATGTAACAATAATATACTATAAATGATAACTACCAATTAGTGTGGGTGGGGGGGGGAGGTAGTTTTTAAATTAATTTGATATAAATATATAGGATTTAAAATTATAAAAAATACAAAAAGGTACAAAGAGGTTAGTAAGAAGGAAATTCTATATTGTTCTTCGGAGTTCAAAGTGATGTTATCCTTATTCATTAATAATATAATTCTTAATATTATATTCATTATAGTGATCAATAAATATCAAAATAGATCAACTAATATTAAATTTTATATCCCCACATTGAGATCTCTTTATGTGGCATAATACTCTTCCTAAAGTCATCTACAAGGCCTCTTCAATGATCAACACTAGATAAGTTGAACTCCACTATATAAATGACTTAAACAGTGAAGGGAAGAAATATATATGAACAATAAGAATAATTATTACTGTACATAAATTATGGTGACCAATAAATATAATAAACTTTAAATATTCATAAATTCTTATAAATAAATAAAGATAAGTTATTATAGTTTAATAAACTCAAAACATCACCCCTCCCCACACAAATAACAATGAGGTTTATTTCTCCATAATAATGGTTTATAGATAAGTAATATGGGGAAAATATTATAAAAAATGAATCCAATGGGTGATATATAATACTAATATATATTAAAAATTTATAAGACTATTAATAAACAAAAATCCCCTCCTTATATCTAGAAAATGTCAATCTTTTTATTGGATATGTAAGTATAGGTTTATAAGAAATAGGGGTGAAATATTTTCACACTAATTATGATATTCAAATGTTCATAAATTTTTATATAGTTATATAACAAAAGAATAATTTATTTCTAAAAAAACAGATTCTTTGGATATGTATTTTGGGTTCTCTCATAATATTACATCTTCATCAGAAATGTTTATCAAAGGATATGATCGTTTTACTAAATTGATCATTTGTGGAATTCAGACTCATGTAACTACCATTTTATGGTATCCCATGAATTTATTAACATGAAAATAGATAAATATTAATTATAAATAGTTAATAAAGTTTTTTCTCATCCAATTTTATACATTCCATTAAATGATTTTATTTTATAGACATGTACTTGGTGAGATATGTACACAACATTAATTGTCATAAAAAATGTTCATAGATTCCAAGGCTACATGTGAGTTGTTCATTTGGTATTCCGATGATTGTATTAATAAATTGTTTTAATTGAAAAAAATAGTCCAAAATGATTTAAAATTGTTTTTATAATTTGGATTAGTATGGAAACTCAATTAAATAAATAAATAAATGATATTTCTTCATGGAATCATCACAAATAAAAAACTACATTTTTAAGGAATTTTTATGTAACAAAATGAAAAATTAGGTTTTAAGGAAAGAATTATTTAATTATGATATAAATTTTATATATAATTTTAGAAATGTAATAAATACCTTTAAAAATAGTGAAATAATTTGTTTTCAAAATTATATCTAAAATATTCCAAAAACAAAAAATATGTAAAAATGACTCTTAAAATGATAAAGTGATCGGATTTTAGATATTAAATTTAAAAATAATATATTTGAAAATATGAGATTAACTATTCCCCATACATAAAAATTACACTCTCGAGTAATCCTTAAATAGCAAAATAAAAATCCATTCTAAATTCAAATGTGAGAAAATTTAGAAGATATTTTCCAAAAAATATTATTTTCATTTCTAATTTATGAAAAAAAATCATTTTAATTTTTTTCCCTCACATTTAAAATTTTTCAAAATCAAAACCCCATACAGGTCCCAATCTTATCTTCCCCATACTAAATAACTTGTCACTCATTACTCAAGATAATTTAAATCTTGATTTATGAGCATACAAGGAAAATATATGTGTCACCATATAATTGGGAATATTATCATCTCTTCACACCACGATTCCTAAAAATATTTTTAATCCTAGGTAATTCTCAAGTTGATTTGGTGGATAAAGGATTATGGGTAAATTATTTAAAAATTTAAGGCTAAAAAATATAGGCCAGTCTTTAAATATAATCACATAAATATTCAAGAGATAATAGATGAAATATACTTCACTCAATTCCCTTAAAAGATGTAAAACACCCCACCCCATTTTGGATTATCATGATTCTAGAGTCAAACAATTAATTTAATAAATGATTTCACCTTAATACTCCCTATTTTTAGGTTTTTAATTTTTTTTCGTTGAAGATGAAATGAGAATAAAATGTAACTAATTATGGATAGATCATTCAATTAAGCACAAAAAATAATTCAATATCATATTTTATTTATTTTCATTTAGAATTTTTTATAATATTTTTCTTATTTGGGATAGATGATGATATGAATAAAGTCAAATGAAAAATGAATTATTCCAATTCACCTTAAAATACTTAAAATATCTTCAAACACCTTACAGACATGTAAAATGTATTTCTTCCCAAATATGACATGTAAAAGGCACACCCACCTAACTCAAACAAGAAATATCCATGGAAAATTATTAAGATTAAAGGTAGGAAATAAAAATTAGTTTTTTAATATAGCATAAATCTATTAGGAATGTCTTGTATTCTAAGGGATAAACAAGTATAATTGTAAAGTTTGGTCTGAATTTATAATTATTTGAATCCAAAGAATTTACACAATAATATTAAAGAAAATTCAGGAACTCTAAAAATTGAAATATAATTAATAATATGGTCTATTTTTCCCACAAAATCCATGTTTCTCTAAAAAATGAGGTTATTATGAAATATATGTCAAAGGGGTTTAGAATTCCTCACAAGGTTGGGAATCAATTCAAGTTACTATTTACTGATCCAAGATTTGAAATAAAATTAAACTCATAAAACTTTTTGAGATTCAAATTCATGGAAAATACCACCATACCAATATTCATTTAAAAACCATTCCATAAAAATTTAATAAAACTATTCCAAATCAATTAAAGAGTCAAATTTTACAATGAATATTAGTTGAAACTAAAAATTCATAAAAATAAAATAAATAAAAAATAAAAAAAATCCTAAAAAAGGATGAAATTCACCCACATATAATTTCCCACAACCCCTCATTTCATCTCAATAAAATTTAAATGATATTATAGCTAAAATAATGTGAAGGAGAGACATAAATCGAGTTTATTTTTGATAGTTTAATCCTTGTGTTAAGCTATGAGAATATTTTACATTAAACCTCCAAAACGGTTTGGAAAAAATATAATAAAATTATTGAAATAAATAAAAATAAGAATTTGGAGAATTGGAGAAAAGTGACATTGTTTGAACCCCCATGTGGATGTTTTGTTTTTTACTAACAAAAGTTAGATAGTTTTGGAACATTGTCCCTAATTAGTTGGGCGATCGCATTTCATTATCCAAAAAAATGACTTGTGAATAATAAAATCAATAAGTGGATACCATGAGATAGAACTAAAAATGTATAGAATAAAAAATATACTAACCATAATGACATAAAAAAGTGAGAAATAGAAGTGAAAATGGAGAGGGGAGAAAATATTGAGGGGATCTATATTGATTTTTTTGTGGTAAACTCCTTGTGATATGGAAATTCATATAGATTAGAAAGTCACAACACTATAGAATAAGGTTATATAATATGAGTTAGACAAAAGTGAAAATATCGAAAAAAATATCATATTTATGAGGAAGTGGATCCATAATAAGTTCACTTATTTTGATAAGTTTGGTTGATGAATGAAGGCCTATAATTCTAGTGAGTATGTGGTTACTATTTCATTATTTATGATCAGTAAACCATGTTGGGTTGAAAAAAATTTCAGTTCATTATGTTTAACTATTTAATTATATAACATTTACTATATAAGAATGACCTTAGTGCATTTATGACGAGTTTAAGAGAACATTCGTTACGATAAACTGAAATATTTTAAGTATTACCGTTACTTAGTAATATAATTTTTAATTATTGTACATTTAATTATTATGGAAATGTGGTAATAGTGTTTCTCTCATGCATATTGGTTTTATCTTTCAATTCATATTAATATCTTATATCCTTTCATTGTTTTATTTTCATCCATTGAATGTATTTTGATTGCATTGAATGTATGAAAATGAGTTCACTTCTGTGTTTATGGGGTTTGAATTTATATGGTGAGTAGGGTGAAAGGCCTTGAATATTTTGATACACTCTGTTGAGGGAGTCCATTAAATGACTTAGTTTTTATTCCCTATTTAATAGTCTTCCTTTGATGGGTAAATTCGTATTATCTTTGGGTGAATCTTCCAGTGATTTCATTAAAAAGAGATATAATGGGATAACCAAAACGTGGTATAATATGACCATGTTTAAAGAAACTCATATTTTATCTCTTACTCTTTCCTTGATGATTTTTATAGTGGTGTTTTATGTCATAAGAAGTTATGGTGTTGGATAAAGGTAATGTATGGGTTGATATGTTTTATGAGAACTAATATTTGATTCTAGAGAATATATATAATGGATTATCTAATTAAAAAGTGTAATACTGTTGATTATATAATATTAAATAAGTATATTATCATAAATTTTTTTCATGATTCATACTTTATTATTTCATCATTATAGTAAAAAACATTATGATAAAATAAAAACACTAATTAATTATATTTATAATAGAAGTTAAAAATTGTACAATAAATATTATAGTAATCGAATAAAAAACCCTAATCTTTTATTTTAATAGATTATAATAAAAAACTAATATTAGGTATATAAATACATTTCTATTATGAATAAAACAATAAAAATGATATTAAGGAATGATATTAAGGAATTTAGGTATTGGTGTGAATATAAATCGAATAATATGACCATTGAGGATTATGGAATATTTTTAAATATGATTATTCAGAATTATAACCATTGTTTAATATTACAATTAGTCAATTTTACCATTGGTAATTATGATCATTGGTGGTATAATGATTAAAAATTGACCATTATGATTAACCTATATAAATGAATATGATGAAAGATAATTATTATAGATGGGAGAAATTATGGATTTATTTATTATGAGAATCCCCTATATATTTCATATATTAGATCTTAGGAAATATTTGTTATCCCTAAGGTTTTTTCTAAACCAATCTCAAGAAGAAATCTAGCTAATGAAGTTAAAGAGGGACCGTATGCGGGAGAATTTCAGGTTTGTGTAAATCACTACTTGATCAATGTTGGCCAAACCACCCATGAAATTACAACCATTGAACACCTAAAATTTTTGGAATATAATGATGTAATTATAGGTCATCATTTATGATTTTAATTAGTTTATAATGTTAATTCATTAATAAAATAAAAGGTTCTTTACTATTATGTGTTATTTGTTTGATGAATGTATCAACATAGCATAACATTTATAATTTATTTAAATATTTAATTAACATGATCAAATTAGTTTAATATTTTGAATTATGATATTTAAATTAATCAATGGGTTAAATTTAGTAATTTATTACTTAATTAGTGAAATGCATTAAAAATGGGTGAAAATGGTAAATACAATACATTTCATATATAAGACATAATATTTTTGTAATAATGAATAATTTCATACAAGGAAGTTATATTTAACTATTTTTGAATCTAAAAAGTATTTATTGGAATTAAGTTTCATAGTGGAGCAAAATGGATATTGCGGATTTCTAAAGGAAAGTGGAATAACGAAACAATTAATTAATTAATCCATGAAATTTCACTCACCATACAAATAAATACCCACCTGCATTCTCATACATAATCACTATCTTCTAATTTACCTTTTTCATTTATCAAATATTGATTCTCCCTAGATATAACTTCATTGTTGAAGATTTTTTTATATAAGTTCAGTTTCTAATCTAAGAATCTCATGAGTGGCACGAGTTCCTATTTCTCTCTCTTCACTTCATATTTGAATTTCATTATTTGAAATCAATTTCAAATTTTCATTTTAATATATTCCATGATATCTAAAAACATTATTATCTACCCATTTAACTATTATTATATAGATATTACCCAAATTCTCAAATTTATATCATTTTTATAAGTTGTTACTTTACCGAAGTAAGGGTCTATTTTCTCAGTCATTATAATTTCCATATACATTACCATTTCCATATCCAATTTAGTTAAAATTTTGTTAACTATCTATTACCATTATGATATTTTATGTTATTTTTTAATATATATCACCCATGTGAAATATTTTTTCTCTCACATTATGCCTAATTCATAAGCTATTACTATTCCTAACCCTTATTATCACTATATAAATCATATAATTAAGTTATGTAAAAAGTGTGTGATTTCCAAAGAAATGAACACCTCGATAGATTCTAAAATTGGACAGGTTTTTTAATAGATTCATGTATGGGTAATATCCCCAAAATTATTTGGTATGGTGTATCTTGATCATCAGTATGATGCATAATGAATTAGACCCTATTGTGCACCTGGTCTGACACTCTTGTGGGATATGCTATGGATAATTATCATAATATCTATAAACCAGAATCTAGAATTTTTATGGGTTTATATAATGCAGGTATTTCTACAGTATCACACCATTTAAAATAAAATTTACTAAACAAATTTTATACCTTTAATCTTGATAAGTACCGATTAGCAATAACATCATATAAATCAATTATCTTGGGTTATTTTTTTTAAAATCGTGAATACAAAATTATTCCTTATATATGTTGGTGGAATTCAATTATAAATTCTTATTAATTAAATATCTGGGTGAAACTATTAATGACCAACATAATCTATTATTCCACAAAAGAATATATTGTATGAAAAGTTCCATTAGGACAACATCCCATGTATTTTTAAGATGTTTATCTTTAAAAATTATTCTATGTATAACTTATAATAATTTTTATGTGATGAAATGCATTTGAATTTTAGGTGGTAGGTGGATACCAAAAATAATATACCCTATAAATTTATATGTAGGTATCATTGGACTACTAAGATATGGTAATAGGTCATCCTTACCATTTATATTTACTGTCCTGGAACAAGGACTCAATGAAATGTTTTTGATGTCTAATAATATGTAATTACATAGTGAAAATTATTTTTGATCCATGGGATTATTTATTTCTATTTGTTCCTTTTATGAAACTTATGTATTCATTCATATGTATATAATTTTACTAATTATGTTTATTAGAAAATATTTTTCCTTTATTAACATCCATAATATTTTTTCCTTTCACATTTAATCTCACCATTTTACTCTATTTTTTGATTTCCTCAAGTAATTAAGTGGAATATTATGAATGAAAAGCTCTAAGGATAATTTTTATAATGGATATTTTTACTTAAATGTTTTAAAATATCAATTTGTAATTTAATAATTATATATCATTTAACTTGAAGACTTATAAACCTTGATATTTATAGTTTAATATCGTGTACACCATTTTCCTGGAAATAAATAACTCACTATGTTTTGGAAACTATGGTTGTGGTCATTATAAAAATTATTTATATGATCCACCAACTTCTGTTATTATAGATAAAATGGAGATGGTGGACTGAAAATGGAGTAATAGGAATGAATTTATATTTGTGAGGACATCATTAGCACAAAATTTCTCCTTTAAAATCCACTATGTAAATAGAAATTTGGAAGTAATGAATTCCCTAAAGGATATATATGAGAAGCCTAAAAAACCTAACAAATTTCTTATGATTTTGTGGTTATTCACAATTTTATTATTATAAGTAATTCCAATTAAAGAACACATGGATGACTTTAATATGTTTTGAGGAATTCTAGAATCAAGGAAGGTGAATTTGTTTTTGATATATTGGCATTTATTATACATTAAATAGTTTATGAATAATGGGATGTGATGGTGATTGTTGTTAGTAACTATTATGGAGAGTTGTACATAAAATTTTAGGATATCAAGAATTTTATTCTTAATGAATAACTTTATCAGAAGGAATTACAAACATAATCAGGTATTTCTATTAACAATGATAAATGAGAAAGTTAATCCTCACGAAGGAATTGGAAGAAGACATTAGAATATAAATCTTAAGAGAACCAATTAAGAAATTATACTCATAATGGTTATATATGCTAGATTTATGGTAAAAAGGACATATCAAGAAGGTATTTTATGATTCGAAAATAAGGATATAGAAGAACATAAAATCTTCAAAGCACATTTACATTAGTGATATGGAAGGAAGTAGTGATTTGTTGGTCAGTGTGAATATTCTAGTGGAGTCATGGGTGATTAACTCTTGTAAATCATTCCAATCAATGAGATTCCCAAAATTCAGGGTTAATTATGAATCCAAAAGTTATGGAAAGGAACATTTTAAAAATGATTATGCATTAGGGATCACTAGAAAATGAGATATTAATATTTGGATGAATAATGTGATTTTCATTATACTAATTGAATTTAGAAATAAATCTAGGATTGAAGAGGAAGTTAGTTTTCATAGGATAACATGATAAAGTAGGATATGGGTTTAACATTGAAAATGGAGCTGGGAATGTATCTCAAGGATCCCTATATGTTTAAAAATGAGTGAAATATGAGACAATATATTTTAATAGAAGAATTTATAGAATTATAAGGGTGAAAACTACATCTTTGGAAGAATTTATGATTTTTTATTGAAGGATCATTATTATTAATAATAAGAACATGAAGGTTCTGGCTACTAAAGGTATAAAAAATATTTTTAAAATGGAAGTTGGAAGGTGTAAATTTTGTGGGATAGAGAAATTGATAAGGGTGTAATTCAATTTATATTAATGGAAGCCTAGATCCTTGAAGTTAGAGAATTACAACTCAATTGTTTTAGGGCCTTCCCATGTATATACCCTCAGGGGTTTACATTACTTTCTATCATTTTCATATGATTCTTATAGAAAATCATGAGTTTAATTTTTGATTCATAATTTTTATGTTCTTTACGATTCCATTAAATATAAATATTTGGAGGAATGGGGATGTGGTTGGAATTTGAAATTCTTACATTCTGAAAATGATGATGAATAGCCTAGATAAATCATCGAGAAAATCTTCTAGAATAAGGGGATAAATAATGGGAAGAAGGTTTCCATAACACTGTATAATTTTTTTATGTAAAATATTGAATAAAAATTTAATAGATAAGTCCCAAAAATTATTCTAAACTCAATAATATTCTAGTCAATTTTGGTAGAATTACTCAATATAGCTTTATCAACTTTCAATTGAAGTCTGACATCGATGGATGGGATGGAAATTCCAAAAGAATATAAATTTTAATTGATGAAGAAAATTTTATCCATATTAATGTTTTTATATGTTTTTTATATATTCATATTTTTACTATGGATGATAATATCTTGGTGAAAATTTTAAAAATTATTTTTTTTGGGTGTATAGAGTTGAGATATTTTGATAGTAGGTATGAGATTATGAGGAGCAATAAGTCATTAGTAGTTGATATGTTTACTTCAATAAATGGGTTCAATTGATGGATAAAACATGGCAGAGAAATTAGTTGGGGATAATGAATCAACTATTAAAGTATAATTTGATATATGTAAGAACACGAAAAGGATGAGGAATCTAGAGAACATAGATGGAATCACTATATGTCCAAATGCGAGACCAACAAAAGATGTTATAGAAAGTTAAATATCTTATTAACCTTGAGATAGAACACTATAAGTTATATATCTATTTGATATATAATATCCAATTATTAAAATGAAATAGAATTATTTATGAAAATTAAAAAGGGTTCGTAAACAAGTTCAAATGTTTGGAGTTAACATCATCTTTTTTAATTCTAATATACGTAAGAAGATTAATGATCCTATATGAGGTGGAACCACTTTATAATTAGTAAAAATAGATTTTAGAAAAGAATTAATAAATTTATTCATTAAATCATATTATAAATAGATATTTGATTGAGTTACCATATGGAAAGAAGGAACCTGAAAGGACGTTGGATTTCTTATTAAATGAAGAGGATGATAGAAGGTATTATTTCAAGGGGTGGTTGGAGGAAAATGGATTTCAAAAAAAATGTAGAATTGATTACTTATAAATATTCTCACATGTATTTAAACAAAAAAAATATCTATCAAAATATGATCATGGTAGTATAAAAATATTGGTACATAGAAAATAGGGATGTAAAGACTGATTTTCATCATAGATATCTAGAGAATGAAATTTATATGAAGTTTCCTTTAGTTTTCACAATATAATAAAACTAGAAATTAGTTTTCAAAATTAAGGAAATAATTTATCGGATTATATAGGGACTAAAACAATGGAAACTAATGTTCAACTCATTCATGTGAGAAAATGTTTTTTGAACATAAAACCCATACCACTGTTTCTATCGAAATGAGTGTGATAATGGAAAATTCATCATGTTTAAACTCTGTATAGATTCCATCTATATATATGGACTATATTTCAATATTATTTATTATCTAAAGAATATAAAATCTAGATGAATTGGTGGGAAGTTTATCAAACAATCTAATAATATTTTTGGGATGAAGATTAAGAGGGATATGAGGTCCAAAATATTAGTGTCATTCCTAAAATATAATATTTAGAAATTCATTTAAGGATATAGAATTACTCAATATAATCCATTATAGACTATATTGGATTATAAATTCAAATTTTCCAAGAATTATTCACCCAAATTAAAATAAAAAGTCATGTACGTATAAAAATACCTAAATAAAATATTGTTTAGAAAGTAAATATATGAATTGATCTTTACAAGATTAAACATATTGTATATAATAGGAGTTATAATTTGATTCATTAAAGACATATAAAAAATTAACATTAGTAGGTTGTGACATGCATAATTCATTACATTAGAGGAATAAAGGATAAATATTTTTATTTGGATCATATGGCCATTTTCAAGGATATATTTATACTTACATCATTGGAGATTCGGCCACACAAGAAATCCAAACATGATTTTTGTTTACCTAAAGAGGAAGAATGATTATTTAGATTTCAGGACTATATATGATTTCTAATCAAACTAAAATGAAATAATTGTACATGGATATAACTAAATTTGAAAAGGAAATGTTGTGGTTTATTTTGTTACTAAATGATATTAGAATAATTCAATGAGAAGGAATCATATTCTGTGGTAATCATAGTTTGATTCACATGGCATGTAAAATTGCTTTTTAATAAATGGAAATGCTTACTAAACTAAAGTAAATTTTCATTCATAACATTTAGGAGGATATGTTTTTGGATATATTGAAGACATCATGGAGCTAAAATCTAGAAGACATGTTTACCAAGGTGATAGTTTAAGATATTTTAAAGAAAAATAACGACTTAGTGTGGCCTGGTTGAATGTAAAGAGGATTATGACCACTGCGTGCTATGAAAATATAATTAAAATATTTTTTTTCTAATATGTTATTATTATTTTTAGGTTACTTGTGATAGTATTCAAGTGAGAGATTATTGGGATGAAAATCCAATTTATGTTTTCCAGGTTCCAGCCATCAGATTATGTTTATTAAAATAAGGTAATCAGAAGTTGAGTCATCTTGATGTTCATAAAATGAAACTAGGATAATATCTATGAATAATGAGTTCCATCCAATTTTAATATCCCGCATTGATGTACAGACAGGTGATGAATGTCTAGATGCTTAGTGAATTGGGGTACACCAGTTTGGTATCCAATCTTAAGCGATCATGTTTTCTTGACTAAGATTTAAAGGGAGAATGTTAAAAAAAATTACTAAATAGAATTTTATATATAATTAAGTTGGAACTCAGTTAATTTATGATGAGTTGAAGAGTGAATGAATTATGAGACACTAAAATATTAAACATATTACATATACTTTGTAATAGGATTTATAATTATTGTACATGTAATTATTATGGAAAGGAAATAGTGGTGTCTTACTTATGCATATTGGATACATTTTTTAATCACAATGATCTATTTTTTCTTTTCCTTTATTTATGTAATTTAGTGTTATGTATTAATACTACATTGAATGTTTTAATGTGATTTTTATTAGGTTTTTTCGATGGTAGTATTTTTTTAGTGAGTATAGTGTGATGTCTTCCTACTTCCAATATACTAACTTGAGTGATTCCTTATGAATGACTAATTTCTACTTCACATTATTTAGTAGTTTTCTACTAATATGGTAATTCCATTGGTTGAAGCAGGCATCTTTATATTTTTTTATTTGAAGGCGGGACAAATAGATTCCCAACACATCTAATAATTCATTATCACCAACCTCGTGGTCTTACATGTGAAATATTTTTGGGACAAGATTTAATTCTTCTTCATCTTATTTTAATTATATTTCCAAAAAATGGTTTGATTTCATGTTTGGTAGTGCCAAAAATCTCTATTTGTCTTCTGAGTTCTTCATTCACTTTGAAAATTTCTTATAGTTACGATATAATGAATTTACCCCAAAAAACTTATCGATATTTTAACTAATGTGTCTAGTGTGAAAACAATCATGTGAAAATCCATCATTATCCTAATAAATTAAAAATAAATGAAATAATGTTAAATTTTTTTATTTATTGAAATTTATGTTTTTTTAAAGAAAAAAGTATTCAGAAGTTTTAAAAATATTATTAATATCCCTAAATTATTAGAGGGATTCTTTTTTCCATGAATCCTTAGTTAAAGTTATTGTTTAACCAATATTGTATCATAGTACACACCATAGGTCCAGTCTCTCAAGGAGTCTGCTCAAACAACCTTATTCTTCATTTTTCACAAAATTTAACCTAAAATATATGAAAACAGAGAAATAAGAATATTATGTGTGTGGGGGTGGGGGTGGGGGTGGGGGTTATGAAATCATATGATATATATATACATGATATAAAAATATAAAAAATAAGAAACAGACTGTTTATTAAAAAATAGGTTTTTGTTCTTTAGAGTTAATAATGATGTTACCATTGTTCTTTAAAAATATAATTATCAATATTATTTTCAATATAGTGATCATGGACTAACACAATACACCCTCCCATTATAAGTTTTATTATCCCACGTAGATACCTCTTTATATTGGATTACTAAGCATAACAATATTGTACGAATGACCTAAATAGTGAAAGGAAAAATATAGTTGAATATGGAATAAGAATCCCAATAGTAGATAATGTAAGTATAACACTCACTATAATTTTTTTAACAATACTAAAATTATTAGAGTAAACAAATAAATAATTTTGGGAGAGTCATGTAGGATAAAAGAAAAAAAATATAAAATGAAAAATTATATAAATAAATGAATAATATATATTAAAATTTTAAAAAACAATATAAAATTAAAACAATCTCTATAGCTCCAGAAAATAGATAAATTTTGTATGTATGTGGAAATATAAATTAATAAGAAATTTGGGCGAGTGTTTTTTACCTAATTATAATATTAAAAGATTATAATTTCTTGGCCCACTAAATGCTAAAATAATTGAAATATTCCTTTAATAGACTTGTGTTTCTAGGTCTTTTAAACCCTCCCACAAAATGAAAACATAGTTGGAAAAGTGTGTGAAAATATATGCTCATATTAGAAAAAGGGAACTTTTATGGCATGGGAGACTAATATAATTACCATTTTAAAAATTCCTATGAATGTATGGCCATGAAAATAGTTGAATAAGTAGTAGCTAAAATTAATAAACTTGTAGATCATAATCTCTTATTTCATTCAATAAAATCTCAATCCTTTTAAAATAGTACTATGTTAGATATGCATAAAATGATAAAATCCATCAAAACTGTGCATATATTTTAATGCCCTACAAAAGTGGTTCATTTAAGACTCCTAATATTGTATTTATCGTTTCATGTAACTGAATTAAATGTATCATATCTATCAATTAATTTAAAAAAATGTAAATTTTTAATTTGGATAAGAGTATAATATTTTAAGATTGATCTTCCAAACTGACATTTTACATGGAATTATAAAAAACATTGAAATAGATATTTATACTGTATTTTATATAATGAATGAAAAACGTTTTTTAAATGAAAAAATGATTAAATTATGTTGTGAATATTCATGATAATTTTCAAAATTAATAAAAACACTTAAAAATAGTGAACAATGCTATTTTCATACTTAATCCCAAAATATTCCAACAATATAAAAAATAGGATAATTACACTAAGAGGATAAAATATTCGGATTTAAAACTTTTAATTACAAAATTTAACATATGAAAATATGGGATTCATTAATCCACAAAACTAAGAAATTTCACTCATAAAAAGAAAAAAATATAAAAATAAAAATCCACATTAAAAAAAGTTTTAAAATTACAAAGATACTTTCCAAAAAATAATATCATTCTATATCATCTTTGAAAAACAATTACCAGTCATTTTTTGTGACATTTATTTTTTTCAACCAAAAAAATACATCAATAGCCCGATCTTAACATACCTCACATAAAAATTAATTTCACTCTTCACTTAAGAGAAATTTAATATGGGGTTATACTCATACTTGGAAAATTCATATGTCATTATACGCCTGTGAAAATTCTCATCTGCCAATATAATGTGAAAAATAAATGTTTTCAATTCTCAGGAATTTTCTTGGGTATTTTCTCGATAAGGGTTGATGGGTAAAATCATTTAAAAATTTACGGATAAAATGAGGTGGTAATTATCATAAATAAAATATCATAAAGATTCAATTGAAAAAATATGGAAATATAATTCACTCAATTAACCATAAAATTTTAAAATACCACACCACATTTTTTTATTGAATGGTTTAAGATTCCAAAAATTAATGAAATATATGATTTTATCCAAATTCTAAACTTGATTTATTTTTTATTTATTTTTCTCTTTGAAGATGATATGATCCTCAAATTGTATGAATGAATGATAGATCTTACAATTAGGATCAATGAACATTTCTGCCTTAATTCACTTATATATATATATATTCTTTTTTGTAAGAAAAGGATTTAATTAATGAGGTTTAGTGAATAATGATCCATGCTTATTATCTCTCCACAACATAGAATAATGAAACACACCTCACACAACCTTGTGATGAATTTATTCCCTAATAAAACACATTAAAATAATTTTCACCACATTAAAATTATTAATATACATGAAAAAATATTAATATTTTAGGCACGGAATTAAATATTTTCTCATAATACTCCTTAAACATAATAAAAATTTAATGGATTTCAAGGGATTAATAATGTTTGATGTATAGGTAGTTCATATGTTAAAATTGTTTTTATCCAAATAATTTCCTCAATATTGTTGAACACATTTCCTGAAGTCTAATATTTAACCTAGGACTAAACAATGTTATCATTCTAAAATTAAACAAAATTTGTCTCTAAAAAGTTAGAGTTTTAGGAATAATATATCCAAGAAGGTTATAATACCACTCATGATGGGGAAAATATATTGAGGAAATGTTTCATTGGTAATGATTTAAAAAAATTGTCAAACCCATAAAAAAATTCAAAATAAAATTCATGGAAAATTTCTTCATATTATTAACCATTTAAAAAACATTTTTTAAAAAAATGAAAAAATATTTCAAAATAAATTCAATAGTTAAATTTATAAATGAAATTAATTAATTCTCATAGTTAAAACTGTTTAAATTAAAATTAAAAAGAACACAAGAACACCTATAATAAAATGACACCCCCACACATATGTTCGAACTACACCTAATTTTATCTTTTATAGAATTAAAAGGATATGGTGAATTAAAAATAGAGAATGAGATATTCGTGCACGGTTTATTTATAATTGTGTAATACATGATTTAAACTACAATAATATTATACTTTAAATCAATAGGAAATTCAGAATAAATATAAGAAATTTAGGGAAAGACAATAAAATAAAAATATTGGGAAGAGGTGAAATAATTATGGGTTTAAACCAACTAAAATAGTTAAAATGTTTTTAACTATCCATATCTAGATATTTTCAATGGATACTACAAAATATAATTGTGGGTGATGTTTTTTTCTTAATAACCACCACATATTAATTATCCCGATACCCACAAGTGTATTCCAAGGGTAGAAACCCACAAGGAAAATATTAATAAAATATATAACCCACAATAATTAATTAGAAGAGAAATAGGAGTGAAATGGGGGAGAGAGGAAAAGATAGAGGGGATCCCTATTTACTTTATTGGTGTTTCAATCTTTTTGATATTAATGCTGACTTATAGAAGTAAGTCACATCACTAGAGCCTCCCCAAACTCTTATGTTTATTCTAATTTCACCATCATATTATCATTAGTGGAATTCAATTTATTTTCATCACCATTATTGAGGTCTGAAAATTTTTTAGCTGAATCTACAATTTTAATATAAGGTAATTCTGTTTTCAATTTAAAATCAATATAATTTGAATAAAAATATTACTAATTTTTTTAACTAACTTATAAAATTATTCTTCAAACTCTTTCTCTTCAGTAATAACCACTAGTATGTCAATTTTGGGACTGTATAATAGATCATTTAATATGTTTTCATAACCCTCCTAGGGTTATTCATAATAAAATTTGAGTGGAACAATATTTACATATATTTAATCTTGTTTTTTTTCCCTCAAAACACTTTTATTTCTTTTATGTAAGTTCAAAAATATCTATTTTTTACTTTCTTATTAAAGTATTTTTAAATACTATTTAATTTGTTTTATTAAATAATATTCCCTGGAAAGATTATAAATATATTCATTAACCATAAAAGAATAAATAAAAATGATTATAAAAGGCCATCTTTGACCAAAAGGAAAAATTATATGCAATAAATTTCAATTTTTTAGTTTTATGAATTTTATTGGGGTTTTTAGGAAAAATAGTTTGTGAAAAATAATATCCTCCCAAAAAAAATTCATTGAGGTTTTTAGGAATCTATATCAATTAATATTAGATTTCTCTAATAATGAAACAAAGTATACACCCAATGCTCGATCTATCAATGAGGTCATTCACACAAAACTACTCTTTAGTTTTCACTAATTATAAATAAGATTCAATAAAAATGATAAATTCTAATATAGTTTTGTGGTGTTGGGTTATACATAAAGATGATATATATAAATAATATTAGTAAAAATAATAATAAATAATGTAAAAAAGGAAAATAAGTTAGAAATATGATACTTTTCTTTGGAGTTTAGAGGTTTGATAAGAGAATTTCTTGCATACACTTTTCATTGATTAAATTAACTAATTTCTAAAAATAATTTATTATTTTACCACAAATTTCTATTTTTTAATTATTTAAATGAAATATTATAACATAAATTAATTTTTAAAAAATAAAATGAAATATAATTAATTATTCATCATTTTAATAGCATATTTATAATGGAAAATTCGTATTTTGTAGATAAAGGAAATGCCATAAATGAAAAAGGATTTTCCAAGAGTTCGTTAAAAAATATTTCCAACAAAAGGCTAACCCTAAATAAATTGAAAGAAACATGTCAAATTAAAGGGGAAGCTATATATTCTCTAAAATAACTATAAGATCTGGGGCTTAGAACGATCATGGATTGTTCAAGAACATTAAATGTGGGGAAAGAACCCAGAATACCAATACAAGCCATAGTAGGAAACCACATTGATATCATACTGAAAATCATAAAAATTATTTCACATTGAATAAAAATCTCTAGTATGCACCAATAATATCCAAATACACATATATGGCATTTTCTCACACTCTATGATACCTTTAAATTCAAAAATGTTTTGAGTGATTCAGTCAGGATAAGAATGTTTGAATTTTCATTAAGAGAAAAAGATATAGAATTAATTCAATCCTTATAAAATACATCTATCATAACTTGTGATTAGTTTTAAAGAAAACATAAAAAATTATTCTTCACACCCATAAAGTTAATGAATATTCATATATTTGATCTTAATTTTTCTAAAAAATTATAATTAATCAGTTTATCATGATTAGGATAGGTTTAAAAATATAATGAGAAAATCACCACATCGTAGTATTGGGTTATTGATGCTAATTATCATTTTTTTCTAAGATACTCCCATAGGTTAATAGATCAAATATTAAATCCACAAATAGAGGCTCACTCATGAGTAACTAACAAGAAGATCGATACAATCTGATAGACAAAATAGTAAGCAATATATTTTTATGTGAATATAAATACTAAAAAAATATAAGGATTGTAACTGGCTGATAATAATGGATAAATAATGTTTCAAATATAATATCTTTCAAAAAATATAGATACTTGGATTTCCCAATACCAACTATAATGTAAACATATTAAATAATTGAATTATGCTAATAATAATAATAAGTGTTAATTTTAGGGTTTGTAGACACAAAAATGACAAGGTCAAGTATTTCAACAGAGCGATCTGATATTTCAAGAACCCTAAGGATTATCACTTAGAAAATAAATCCACACACTTGAGTATATTTTTTCCACATTTATTAAAGAAACTATGGATTTAATAAAAGAAATGAATGAGTTTTATAATGATATAAAGGGATCATTATGAAATATAGAATTTCAGGTTGGGTATATTTATAACTGTCAAAAATAAAGTCCCAGAAGAGTATTCAGAGGGGAAATAGAGGTAAACCCCATAATGAGAATGTATGTTTATGAACTTGATAATGGAAAAAAGTTAATCCCTTAAATTTATTGAAAACAAAAAATAATTGAATAAAAATATATAAAGATGAGTCAAAAGGTGAAGGAAAAGAGAAAAAAAATTCCATTATTAGAGAGGCCAAAGAAAAAGGAACATGATGAAAAATGAGATAAATTTCATGAAAAATTTAAAAAGTTACATATTAACATACCTATTGTTTAATCACTTACTAAAATTCCAATATATTATAAATTCATAAAAGTGTAGGGTTATAACAATAAGAAACACGAGGTTATAAGAACTATCCCACTCATAAGGGAATGACCTTCAGCAATTCAAAATGATTTAACAAAAAATAGACCTAGGTTATTCAAAAATTGTTATAAATATATATTCTAACAAATTATGGAAAAATATGCGTGACTTATGTGAAAGTATAAAGATTATACCATTAAAAAAAGTTAATATCCATGTATTTGTAATGATGATGACATTATAGTTTCACCACATTTGGAAGAGTCACTATTAAAGTACCCCAAAGGAATGATTAATGATTTACTAGAAAAAATGGAAAAATTATTATTCCTAATGGATTTATTATTATTGTTAATGAAAGAATAATTAAAATACCTCACCTTATAAAGACCATTACAATCTACTAGAATATCTCTAATTGATATAAAAAATGAGGAATTATGTTTGAGAGGTTATAGGGATCAATTGAGTTTAAATATAAACTATGTTGTAAAGAATTCTGCAGACAAGGAGGATGATCATAAAGAGTATATAAATTTAAAACTTAATATGTTTTCATCATTGATGGAAAAAGGAGGTAGTTACTATGAAGTAAAAAATAATAAAATAATTCTATTGAAAATAAAGATATGAATCCGTGGTAAAATTGAAGATACTGGAATGAAATTTTCCTTAAAATGTTTTGAAGAGGGAAAGTATGATTTTTTAGTACAAGATCTATGTTTTTTATTTTCAAGGATAAAAAAAAGTGGTCTATTGGACTAATAGAAGTAAAAAACGTGTTTTCTTTTGTGGGGAATTTTATTTCAAATAAAATAATATTCCCCAAATATTTAGGGAAGACCCATATGAGACCATTCATGGATTTGTATTAATTAAATTCTATAAAAAATAACATCACTGGAGCTATGTATTGGTATTGTTAGAATAAATGAACATAAAAATTTGTTTCTTAGAGGCAATCCATGTTTCTCATGATTTTTTAGGATCTAAAAAATTTGTTGTTGATGATCTTTCCTTAAATGTTTTAGCATTTAATTATAGATGGATCTACAATTTCACATTATTATTGTTGTTTGTTCGGTTCATTAATGAGAAATGAGATAAGGAATAAGTTATAGGAGAAATTGAGGAGCTTTATTGGAAGATGAGTATGAGGTTTAATTATTTAATTATTTTTACCCACCTTAATTTTATGAAATATATATTTATTATTTTAACTATAAAATTAATGCCTCAAATTTATATTCTGAAAATTTTTAATCATGGAGACAAAAATTAGTTATGATAAAAATAATTATATGTTTTGGATATCATTGTTAATAAATTTTAATGATTAAAATGGAGAAATTAATTGATAAAAATAATCACGGGGAATTGAATTTAATTAATCTAGATTTAGGGGAATTGGTTTATTTATGTAAATTTAATTCTTCTTTTATTTTTCAGGATTTGGATATTTAAATCCATGGTTTGTTAATATTTTTAGTTTTAAATTCCATGATTTATAGTCCCAATCATATCTCCCATTCCCAAGATGATTCTTTGAATATTTTTCATATTATTTCTTATCCATATAAATTTAGAGACTATGGATTTCTTCATTCAAGAACATACATTACATATTTTAAAAAGTTATGATTGTTGAAAATCAATTGAAAACATATTGGGGGGATTTATTATCTGGCCAGTATCCTTGAGACCAACATCCATATCTATCCTTATTTTTTCCATAGAAACCATGAATGGTATTTGATAGGTATAATAAATTGTTTATGATAATTTTATAGTTTTACACACTATAATTATATTTATGTATGTTATTCAACTAGAAAATTATAGTGGAGGTGTTGTCCATGGTGGAAGGGAGTGATTCAAATTGAATAGAGTTGATTCAGTGTTTTCATGGGTATTGGGAAATATTCATGATATTATTACTCTTAGTACTCATTGTTATACCTATTAAAAAAATGAATAAATTTTATGTCTTGAGTGAGTCAATAATCATGATTACATGACTGATGATTTTGTAATAACTACTAAACAAAGTTTCATGAAGATATTATTTGAGGTTGGGTGTTGGATGTGAGACTTTTCTTAATAAAACCTTCAAAAAATTAAAAAAGGAAAAAACATAACCTATGGGTGAATAATTTATAGTTTTTACTGACTAATAAAAATTAATGAGTTTGGGGTAAGTGAGAGATTATTTCAAAAGTTAGTATATGCATTGATCATCATTTGATTATCCTAAAAATGACATACATAATAACGACATTTTTGATATATATTTTTTTTACATCATTAATAAAACATATTAAGCCACAGATTCCATTGATCCTAAATTTGAATTCGTCATGAATATTTTTGATGAATTACTTCGTAATATAGATATTAGAGATGAATTGAAATATTATGGTATAAAGCATTACTTGAGTTTTGAGCACATTTCCATTTGAAAATTTTACCTTGAGTATTGAGAGAAAATAAATTAGAGTAATTTATATTACAGTTGAATGATCATCGATATGGAATTTAAAAATATAAAAGGATGTTAGGAGATGCATGGTCATTCTAAAAGAGATATATTTAAAAACATTAGGAACATGATTTTCTTTAAAAGTGGGGTGATGTTTCATTGTGAAAAATGATGATATTTCACACTTGTGGAAAAAAAATGAGACTAAATGTGTGCGAATTTAATAAGAACATTTCACACATGGAATTTTACTATTTAAATTAGTTAATATGTGTATATAATTAATTATTTTCCCCAAACATTCATTTTTAAACTGTTTTAATGCTAAATAATAATTTAAATGAATTTTAGAACAATAAAATTAAAATGAATTAATTTTTTCTCAATTTTAAAAGGATTTTTAGATTAGAAAAATATCAATTTTATAGTTGAATAAAATGACGGAAATAGAAAAGGACCTTTTTAGAGTATTCAAAAACATATTTCTAATTCACATAAAACCCTCAACTAATTGCAAGCCACGTGGGAAGCTGAAAAAGGTGTGAATGGAGGGAGAGAAATTATTCAATGTAGTGTGCATAGATGGGATGGAATACAAGAAAAATGTTCATATGTCCTTATGTGAAGAGTACAACGGGAGATTGAAAGAGTTAAATCCTTCCCTACATATGTTCATGTTTTGAAATGGGTGTGATTAATATAATAATGAAGTCCATACCTATGTATTTTTCGATGTGGGAAGAGTGTGCATAAGGAAAATATGTCATTTTAATGAAAATGGATTGGGTTCACCTCATTCCCACATCACCCATCTCAAGAAGAACCTGATATCACTTGATGCCTATCCGCCTTCTTATCATTTCCATTTACACCTTGAAGAATTTCATTTCCACTAAAAAATAATCAATATTGATATATATTGATAATAATAGCCTAGGATGAACCTCAATGGTTTTTTAAAGGGTTATAAATAGATAGCTTGTGGTATTGGGATACATGATCTGGAACTCGAGAGACTGTGTTAGATAATAAATCTATATTTATATGGATGAATAATAACATATACAACTACAACTGATGCTTGGTGACATCAATAAAGGATACTTGAGATGTGTTGATCTAGGGGATTGGGAATCCCTTACTGTAACCAATCATTGTAATATTATTTTTCAATTTTTACTTCCTTTTTTTGGTCTATGATTTGTATTTTAAGTTATGAGTTAAAGAAGTAAATACCAGTATTTGAGATGCATGTTTATTGTGATCACCTAAGGTGATATGCATCAATGAGGTTTTGTATTTTTATAAAAAATCCACCTTTAATGGTATAAATGGGTTTAAAGGTGAGCAAAGTAGAGTGAGATCCATGGTATCATCTTCCACCGTTTTTTTACCAAAACCAAATTCACTAGTATCAAAGCATTGAGGTGTTATTGATTATTTTTTGAGGGTTCCATCAAACCAGCTACCCATTAACTGTATCCTAGTTTTCAACACCGTTGGAAGGAAAAATAAGATAAATAGTTGTTTATATTAAGATATATTAGTGATGGAATTGTGATTATTTTAATTCCCACAAACTTTTTAGTTTTCATATTTTTCAATAAAAAGTGATTTGATTTTATCAATATTCCATTTTTAACCCCATGTTTTTCATCACTTGTATTTTTATTTTCATAGTTAACATCAATCCTCTGCCTCTCTCATCCCACCATCAACCTTCCTTGCATGTCCTATCTCAATGAAAATTTCCTTTTTGACCCTCTCATACCCTACCCCCAAATTAGTCTCTTTTTAAAAATATTATAATTAATTTGTAAAATATAATTTCAATCACCATCTCAAAAAATTTATATCTTAAATTAGAAAAACCATTCATAAAATTTGAAAAAGGTAGTTTTAGAGTATGAAAAAATAACTGCTATATGTACTATTTGAAGAAATGGATTTATTAGGGTCTGTATTCTATTTATTCAATGATATCTTGGAATTATATTTTGAATGTTATGATGAAGACACACACAAAACTTCTTCATATTTATCCTCCTTATCTCTTCTACCAAATATTAATCAATAATATAAACCTAAATCCATTTAATAAATGGAGTTTTTATCCAATATAGATGATTTCTTGAATTTTAAGACCTCTTTCAGCATTCTATATTGTAGACCATCCACCGTTTCATAATTATTGAAGAATTAGTGCCCTGTGCCAATTATACTCATGAAGAAGAGTGGTTCCTCCAGCAACTATGCTAGTGTCCGAGTCCTAGTAAAGTCCTAAAATATAGTGGAATTTCGAATAGGTCTATGTAGATGATTCCATGGAAAAGAACCATATCCATGAAATGAAGGATGATGTGTATGATACCCACATCAAGTAGTTTATGTATATAAATGCAATACTCCATGAGAATGAGGATGAGGAAGAAAGTGATTATTCAATATTCGCCAACTTGAAAAAGAAATGTTTAAACCTATAATTTTCAAAAATATGGACATTTTATCAATGAATGTTGGAGATAGAATCCAATGTAAAATGACCCCAAGGAGGAAAATATCACTCAATTAAGAGAAACTTTTGTCTAATCACTTGTGTTGATGAAAAAAACATTAACACAAAATGTTGGTAAGAGACTCTCGAGATGGAAACCTCATGATAAGTCACAAGCAGTTTTTTATGACCATATATGAGATAGTTTGAGGAAATAATTTATTTTGGGATCACTCAAAAATACTATTATATAGAAGAGGAGATATTCTAATCATGAAAAAATATGACATTCTTGATATCATATCCGACATATATTAAATGTACCACATAAAGAGAAACATATTTAGTGTCGAGCGGTTGGTGGAAAAATGATTTTACAGAAGCCTAAAAAATATATTTTCTGATTTTTTTTAAAAAGATGAAGGATGGTCACAAAAGTACAGAAGGAGAATAAATATATGTTTCCACTTATGATCCAACCTGATGTACCATATTATTTAAGGGAAACACATGATGATTAATACTGGGTATGAAATCTCAAGTCTTAGTATGTAAACTATTAATGTTTATGATTAGTTAGAAGTAATAATATGATGTATGGTATTCCTATCATTGAACACCTAAATCAAAAATTTGAATGTTTTTTTTCTAAAAAACATAATAGATTAATATTTACAACAAAGGGTAAATTGAATGATGCAACACCACTAGAGCTTGTTTACACCAACATGAGTGGTCGAGTGAATAAAAAATCAAGTGAAAAAAATGTGTTATTCTCTATTTTTTTTAAACATAATAGAAAGAAAACATGTATATATTTTGTCTAAATGAAATCATAATTGTTTGGTATCCTCAAATAGTTCAAGGACCTTGTGGAAAATCAATGAAACCATTATAAACAGAATTTGTGATCTGGTCGAGGTGGGGAGTACATATTATTTTTTTAAGAGTAACTCAACCAGCATTAAATTCAGTAATCGATAATACGGACTTATAAACCCCCACTCAATGGGGTAACTGAAAGGAATAATTACACCATTTTCTATATGGAAATAAACATGTTTAATGATATAGGAGTGCTGATGAGTTTCTAAGATGATGCATGGTTGTGAATTGTGTATCTACTCAACAGATTCAAAAATAAATCTTGACGAAAGGTTTCCACATAAAGCTTGGAGTACTCAAAAGCTATGTGAATTCCATCTTAGAGTTTCAGGTTTCATAGCATATATTAAGATCCCAGTGAAAAAATGAAACGTTTTTTATAACAACAGAGTGAATTGTGTCCTTATGAGATATAGAGACCAAGCCATAAGGAATATATTGTATAACCCCATCACAAAGAAGATTATATTCCATAGAAATATTATCTTTGTCAAAAATGAGACATGGAAATGGGATTAAGATGATGATTCAAATTGGGAATGAATCACTCTATAAGATGAATAATTGTTTGAAGAAGTGCCATTGCAGGAATGCAGAATTGAAGAACCACTGATGTAGTCTCCACATAGTCATATATCTGAAGACATTAAATTGGAACTCTCTCATATACAACCCCAAAACATTTGAAACCCTGTGGATGTATATAAAAATAGAGAAGCATTGGAAGAGTATGTAAATTTTTATTGCCTCTAGAATCATCTTATATAGTTAGATTCGAGGAAGCTAAAGGCAATTAAATTTTAAATAAGGTAATATATGAGAAAATATAACCCATCAAAGAAAGCAATGGCTCAAGAGAAAGGGTTGAATTTTATATTATTAAGTAATTGAATCTGTTGTTTAGGCACAAGAATATGATGAAAATTAAGGTGTCACATGAAAAAATAGTTTTAAGTTGTGATGTTGGATAATAAATAGGTATTTACATAAATAGAATGAAACTAAATCTACTATAATCGATTCTTGGTGACATCAATAAAGGCTTATATATGAGTGTGGATCTTAAGGATGGGTGTCTGCTACTGCGACCAAACATTTGACTTTTATTTTATCTAATTTCTTCATTTGTTTTGGTCTTTTATTTTATTACTATAAAGAGATGAGTGGTTTGTGAGTTGTATCTTAATATTTCAGTTGAAAAAAACAAATATCAGTATTTCCACTACAAGATTTTTGTGATCACCTCTAGTTATCTGTGGCCATGTTGTTGAGTTTGACGATACAAAATACACCTTCAGATTAGAGATTCTTAACTAAAGTGCTGGTATTTTATCATCTATATCCTTTTTATAGGTTTTCATTAATTTTACATCTCCCCAGGGGTGAAATTAGGTGGTAATGTACTTAGTTCCAAGTGATGCAAGTGTGTTAGCGCATTCCATTTTTTCATGTCTTTTTGGGTTATTTCATGCACATTCTAATTATATTAATTGTTCTATTTCTCATGGCATGATCATTACAAAAATAAATTTGGAATTTCAAATAAATGAACCAAAAAATTATATTTAATTGTCCATGACCATGGATTTATTAAAGACAATTATGTTGTTATAATGTTTAAAACACCTAATTCTTTAATCATCGCATGTAATTAACCATATGAATTGGGAGTTATTGTGTTAGAGAGAGAATAACAAGACCAAAGATTATCTTATCCCCAACTCCATTAACAATAATTACTAATAATTATAATCATTCAATTCTATTTCATAGATAACGTGGAAATTGAAATACTTGGCACATCTACTCAATTTAATTTTCCAACCATTTATTTTCACTAATGAAAAAATGACCATTTGTGACTATTATATGACTGCTTGTGGTGATCACAATTGTCCCATTGCTAATGGGAAATAATTATTCCCAAAAGTTGTCACTATAGAGCTCCACAAATCAACCACACCTGTAGTTTCTGGGAAAGGATTTAGTGACTGACATAGCCAATCTCTAATGATCCCAAAAAAACATATTGGTTATATATAGACTATTATATTTCTAGGAAGTACACATTTTTAATTCGATGTAGAATAAAGAAACAAAAATTTAAAATCATAAAATAGAAAACCAACAATAGTATATCTTCAGACCCTTCTAATATTATTTATCAATCAACAAATAGATACAATAAATGAAAATTCAATTATGAAAATTAAAATGTATAACATTAAAATATAAATTATATTGTTAATATATAAAGAATAATCAAAATAGTATATATAATTTTACAATCATAAAACATCATAAATATTGAAATAATGAAAAGATAATCTGATTAGATTCTTTAATTATCAGTTGAGAAATAACTTTTAATGATGTGGTTTTTAACACATACCATTCATTCATGGAATTATATGGATGAACAATTGATTGAAAAATATCAAATATTATTCAAGGAAAACTCCCTTAAATTTTCATTATAATCATTATTTTTTTCTTATTGATGAACCATTAATGGGATATAAGACATTTTAATAAAACTAAACAAACATACCCATCATTTTTCAGGATCCTAGGTGAAACATACATCTAATGGATGTAATGTTGATTCCAGCACATCAAAAAGTAATAGTGGCCATTCTCTCATTATTTAATGTCAATCTATGTGTGTTTTCAAGGTATTTGTCGTTTTATATAAATTTTTACCATTAAATTTGATGGAATAATTTTTTTTTCTATGATATCGATCCATTTAGGAATCTGATCAAAGTGCCAATGTTTTCTATTGATTTTAAATGAATTATATATTATTATTCTATTATTACATGCCAATTGGATGTCTTTTTATTGGTTTTGACTTATATACACATCATTTTTCCTGTATTACACAATGGTACAAATTTCAAATAAATTTTTAAGTAATAAAGATCAATCTGGGCATTATATTAATGTGTGGTCTAACATCCCGACTTGGGAACAACATGTTTTCACCCCATGATGGTTGGTCACATGGTGTCAGGTGGGAATCCCCATATTACATAGAATGTCGACCATAAATGAGGGTCTAATATAGATATCATGGGGAGAATACACCCGATTTATAAGAGTAATAGAATAGGATAAATTATAAACAATAACCAAATGTTAATAAAGAGAAACCAGGATAACACCATAACAAATATAGTCTAGCACAACATGATAAACCATAATTATTAAAACACATTAAAACCAATGTAGAAGATAATAAATTACAAATATGTGTTATGTGTAAGATGAAAAACCCAAAATGAAGACATTTAATACTCCCATGAGGGTCCCCATATCAAGTCCAATTCCCTCATCCATGATCCATTACAACTCATCAATTTGGTATAGGGATATCTCCCTAATCATATCCATAAATCATGATGTCTATTCAGTTATGGATTAGGTAACTCAAGTAGGGTGTGAATTCAACTCAGAAGCACACCTCCAATGGCATCTAAAATAATATCTAGTTTATAATAGTGTATGTTGTTGTATAAATAATGAAGCATAATAAATGAAGTAGATTGTTACAAATTTAATTATTCTTTATTTAACTATAAAAATATTAGGGTTCACCAAGACACCAAAACCAACATTAATGTCTTCATCCAATGCTGATGTCAGAACCACATATCATCTGAAATCACATTCGATTATTTTATAGCTTCTATTGTGCATTTTATTCTAATTTCATATCAAAGCCACATGGAAACCTAGTCGAATACCTATATCATGGGGCTAGAATATCATGTATAGAACACCATGGTTATTTTGTCCATTAGTAACTATTCCAGAACTCAGGGTATTTGAAGAATCAATCCCTTTCCCTTACAATAATATTCACATGCAAGCATTGGGGTTCTTGAGCATCAGTTTGGAACCGCGAGGTTTTTTGAGTATCAGTACTTATCCCATGCCTCTTTTATTAATGAATCCAATATATCACATATATAACATATATCACATATTTCAAATACATCATGTTTAATCATCATTAAACCTCTTATCAATTATTCACATCACAGTGAACCATTTCAATTTATCAAAAAACAACATTTCATCACTCTAATCGCATGCAATAATATGAACATTTCACTATTAATACATTCATCATCATTTAATCATAATTTATATTAACACATAAATGTTTGGCTAACCAAACCTTTAATTGTAATTTTCAACCAATTCCTAATCCCATTTTTCAAATAATTTCTTAATCATTATTTTAATCAATTTCATAATTACATTATTCCACCAATTCCATAAACCCACTAATTAATTAACAAATTAATTAAATAAATTCATGTTTTAATTTCCAAACATGTATAATGAAATTATAAAATTAAATACATGAAATTATAATTTAGACTATGAGAATTGATAATTAGACCACCTACCTCAAAGTTGATGATGAGCATTTAGCAAACCAAAATTTCCCAAATTAGAGTGGAACGATCAAGATGACGATAGCATGAAAGATCTAGGACCAAAACCAAATATCAAGATAAATCATATTTATATCTATGAAAAACTAGATCCACACCCTCACCAATGGATGAAATCATATCCCTCTTCATCGAAAAAGAGGTATGGGAAAGAGTTGAAATAAAACTCCGAAGAAACCATAAACTGTATAGGAGATGTTCATTTAATAAGATTATTTTATTCAACAATAAAGGGGTGTGAGGAGACATGGAATCCTGCCAAGAGATTCTAATAACAAAGGAATTTGGTTAGGGTTTAGTGGGGGAGAATAAGTGTTTATAATAGGGGGTTCGTAAATGTTTTAATAAGTTTCAGAGGAATTAAAACATGCGTGCACAGTTTTCAGGGTTGGGGCACACTGTTTATCAATCTGTGTTCCATAACCATGCACCACAATATAGGTATTTAACACTTACAACATTGTTGAACATATTTTGAAAAACCATGCACCAAACAGGAAATTCTCCTCTGTTTGGGAATGCACAGTTTGATAGAGTAGGTGTATGGTTGGGGTAAATTGTGCACCAACTATGGACTACCCCATTTTCTTCCGAAATTTTCTAATTTCACCCAAAACAAACCCAAAGTAAGAACCAAACATGATATAACAAAACAAGTGGAAAATAATAACTGAAATGGGTCAAAAGTCATCTCTTGAAAAGTTTGGGATCTTACAATATCCCCACTTCATAACATCTCATCCTCGATATGTACTACTAAACATATCTTATATTTCATGTAAAAAAGTTCATACCACTGAGCTTCTATATCTTTTTATCTCTCCAATGTTTCTGCCTGAACACATCCATGTTTCCAAAATCCTCAAACTATCAACATGGTATTTTTTCAAAACAATTTCTCAATATGATCCATTATACAAATCAAATGCTCTTAAAAGGTCGCATTAGTCTCAATCTCAACCTCATCAAAATCGATCACTTGAGAAGTTTCAAGGTGATACTGCCGAAGTTGTGACACCTGAAAGAAATTCTCCATAGCACTAAACCAGTGTAGAAGATCAAATCAATACGAAACATGCTTGATTATCTCAGCAATATCAAAATTCCCAATAATCCCGGGCTCCAACTTGCACTGTATCCAAATCCTATGGTGACCTAATCTAGAAGAAACCTGAAGGTACACAAAACCACCCATTGTAAACTCTAGGGATCATGAACATATATAATCATATGAGTTATTCTTAATATGATCCATATCCATTTGTTTCTGAATCAGCAAAAACTTCTCTGATGTCTCCAACATGAAACTCGGTCCCAATATCTCTGACTCTCCTTCCTTCATCCAACAGTGAGTTGATCTATATGGACTACTAAAAAGAGCCTCAAATGGTTCCATATTAATATATTCATGATTAATTTTTTATAGGATAACTAAAAATATTCATTGTCATTATCTCTTGACCCTTAAAAGACAAGAATGCACACTCATAGAATATCCTCCCAAACCTGAATATTATATTCTGAATGGATAAATTTTTTTATGTGGAATGAACTACAAAGAAATTACTATGTACTAAGTTCTTCTATAATCCTATATAGAATCTTGAAGTAAAATGTGAGTCATTGTATGATATTATGATCTATGGAACCTAGTGTAGATTAAATAATTCTCGAGCATACATATCCCCCAAATAATATACAATTAAATTCTTTCAGATTTGAACGAAATGGGTTACCTTCATCAATTGGTCCACATATAACCATATAGCATGATTCATTTGATGTTTCCTTAGAAGACCCACCATGAAATCCATGGTAATTTCATTCCACTTTCATTCCGGAATGGGTAATGGATATAGAAAACAACCAGGTCATGGATGCTCTACCTTCACCCATTGAAAAGTGTATCATCATGTCAAAAACCCTAAAATCTAATTTTTTTCCCAAACACCAATATTGTAGATGTATATCATGACATATTTTGGTTAAGCCTGGATCCACTTCCCACGTCGTGGAATGAAACTCACACATAATCTCCTCTCAAATACAAGATGGAACAACCAAAAGACACATGAAATTGATGATCTCATCCTAATATATTGTCTAATATGAAGATGACTCCGCACCTTCATGGATTTCCCCCAAGTAGAAACTCTTTGGCTCCTCAAACAACCTCTGTTTGATCTGGATAATGAGTATAGAATCCCCTAATACTAATATGGGGGGCATCTAATCCTGCCCGTACTAAACCTCAACAAGCATCATAGTCGACAAAGTCATCATCATCAACTTAGAACTAGCCTCCTAAACTACATGAGTCTGAGTTTTCTTTCTCAAAGAATCAATAACACCTTTTCCCTTCTTAGGTGTATTGTCTATCTCAAAATCAAAATACTTCATTTAATAAACCCATCTTTACTTACATAGATTCATATCTCATTGTTAAAATATATAGTTTAAGCTATTGTAACTGGTTTATATAGTAAAATTTTCACCCAATGGATAATTCCTCCAATACATTAAGACAGATGACACTACAAAAAACTCGATATTGGGTATCAGGTAATTCTATTCCAGTGGCCTCAACTAAACTGACCCATATGCCATAAAACGACCTCCATACACTAACACAACTCCCTGAATGCTCCTATATGAATAAAAAAAGACCCTAGAGTCCTCACCTGGTGCATGAATGGTCATGATTGGTGAAGTAGTGAACTACTTCTTCAACTCATGGAAAACATTCTCACATGATTGAATCCATTTAAAATTTATCCACGTCATGGAAAATCATGAAATAGGATATACCAAGAGGGAAAATACATAGATGAACCTCCAATAATTTCTGGATAAACCCATTAATCCATAGATATTAAATACATTATTGTGTTTTTACCAAGAAATCTCTTCTTATACCTTCTCTAGGTCCATCGAACCACCTTCCTCTAAGATGATGTGACCTTGTACATGTTCTTGATTGATTCTTAATTGGAACTTATATATTGTGGCATATAGTCAATGCTCACTCAGTGTTATCTGTATGATGTAAAGATGTTGGGTATAATCATTATGAGTCCTAGAGTAGAACATGTTGTCATCCACAAACACAACCACAAACTGATCTAGGTACAGGTGGATGATTTGGTTCATCAAGGCCATAAACACTGTAAGATAATTTTTAATCCCGAACGACATAAGAAAACTTATAATGTCCACACCTACATCTAAAAGTAGTTTATGGTATATCAAAAGTTATAACACTCATCTGATGATACATTGATCCCATGTAAAACATGGAGAAAACAAAAGCTCTTCTACCTAGTAAAATAGATTTTCTATTTGTAGAATAGTATTATGGTTCATCACTATCATCCGATTAAACTTCTAGTAATAAAAAAATAAACAAAATGTCCCGTCATCCTTCTTAGAAACCAAGATTAGAGAATCCTATGATAACGTATTTGGATGGATAAATCCCATACACATAAAATATTTTAGTTGAGTCTTACTCCCTTTAAGTTCTTTTGGTGACATTCTATATGGTGGAATGGGAACTGGAATAGCTTCTATAATTCTCCCAATATTATACTCAGCATCAATATCGGGTATAATCCTTGAGAATTAATCATGAAACATGTCCTAGAACTGATCTACTATGGGTGGAAAGAAATCCAATATCACACACCATCATCCAAAAAAAATCCTAGAACCTAGTTGGTGAACTTCCCCAGTTTCTAGTGGACTATCCATGCATTACATTACTAAACATTCCACTATCCATGATGTATATAACAATCTCCCATAGAAGATGTAAATGTCACTCTCATGAGGTAACAATTTATGTTGGATTAGTAGTATGCTGAATTTTACATACCACAAATCATGTAAAATCGTGACATTTCAAGGATTTAAAGTTCGCATAAAAAATGATACTCCCCAACCTAGCGAGAAAAAAACTTTCACAAACTTATGCCTCTCAACCGTACTCATAATGGTGTGCTCCACGTCATGGCCCTGCTCATAAACTATACTTATAGACTCAAACCATTCAAAATATGTATACTTATAAAATAATATGAATCTCTAGTATTGTATGCTAAATAGAAATAATAGAATCTACACGAATATTAACTCTACACATCTATCATCCTACCTTGATATCCACATATATAGGATGAACTACATACAACTATCCTCCTTTTATTCCCTCTATTGTAGTCTATGTCTACTGAGCTTCATAGTAATACTGATATGTGTGCTCTTTCCTAGATGTACCACATCCTGTGCCTTGTCCTCCATGGCTAGAAGATCTTCAACCACCACACTGATATGGGGTGTTAGACCATATTCCACTACTCTGATTCTTCTTGGATCCTCCATCATTACCGATCTGTCATGGGTTATTTCAAATATTATGTAGACGTCCCATCCTACCACACCTGGCACTCTAACAGGAGTCTGGTTTACTATCTACGAAAGTGAACCAGCCTACCACATTGGTGAAAGATCACTCGAGTAATGTCCTTAGTAAATGATCCTCCCCACTAGCCACTTCGATTTCCTCTTCTCTAGTTAATTTTATCATAGAGACACTTTCTACATTCAAAATACATACCTCCTGGTCATCTAGAAGAAATCACATATCCATAAATGGAATTCTTTTTTACTTTCCCCTGAGATATGAGATCATGATTCACCACTTCAGATAAATAATTTAACAGAATTAAATTAACATGGGAATTAATTTAACTTTTAATCACATCTTGAAAATGATTCATTGTAGTATCATTTTATCCTACCAATGTTGGGACATAACACTAAAAATTAGTAAAGAATTATACATAGTCTATCATAGACATGCTCCCTTGTGTCTATCATACGAATGTTGCTACCATCTCCTGCCTAAGAATATCACATTAAAAGTGCTCCAATAACATCTCATGAATGTCTGTAAACTCCATATTTTCCTATTTCCCATCCGGAGTACATAAGTACAACCATTATTTTTCTTGACCATGTAACATATAAGAATCCTATTTGTATCTATTCTTAGTGGGAGTCTCTAGGTGGTCAATGATCTTTTGGATACACTCAATCTAGAACTCATCATCCTCAAGTCCACCCTCCCTGGGGAATGTAGTAGGGTAATGAAACTGGAACTCCCATGTAAAGTCATATATGTTCAACACTACCCACCATAGAAAAGATTCCATAGACAGAATAAAGTGAGAAATGTTCTAAATAAACTACTCTTAAACCTCCTCACCCAGAACAATCAGATCCACTGATTTCACTACCAGAGGAATAATTCCATCCATTTCCTCCTTCGATCATATCAATAAGCGTTGTCATGGAGGGATATCTCTACAATTTGAAACAAATATCTTCAGACCGATAACATGTTTTAACACATTTATGTATGAATTATTCACATAAATCCATTACAATTCATCCCCACACCACTCCACACGGTCAAAATCGATGCACTATCACTACCTTCAAACATCCCAAACATGGTTCATATTTCACATTAGGTAAACATTTTTACAATTCATGGTTCTCATTAGGAACCAATTTAACCATTAAAATTTATACATTTACCATCATTTAAAATTTTCAAATTCTTATACTGATCATTTTATATTTAATTAGTCAAAAAATTAAAATCATTTCATTTAAAAATCTCTCCCAAAACATTATTTTATGTGCATGACTAAAATGATGTGTGCCATATTAAATCCTCAGTTTCAAGTATGATTCATGTATTCACAACTCTTATTCCATACTGGACCACAAATAAAATATCCAAAAAATAATAACATCACAAAAAAGTGCATAATACAAGGTGAAATAATCTTCAACAATAATAATAACCATCCAACACATTAATCCCACCCTATGTACTTGGGTTTACTCTGTACATGGGTTAGGTACCCCCTTGAACAAGATCATGTTTAGGGACCAAGTAATCAAAATATCATTTGTACCTTTTAAAAATAGTTATAAAGAATATAATAAAAGAAAATTGCCTTTGATACCACATTGTTATGTCCCAATCCTAGCACCACATGTCAGTGCCATAAAATGGTTGGTCACATGAACTCCTGCCTACCTCCCCGTATGTCAGAGGCTACGGACTAGAAGTGGAACAACTTGATAAAGGTGTATTTCCCATGCTAAAAATCATGGTTATACGCTACGACCACTATTTTGGCCTACCGTGGCTGCTATCACCTTAGAAGTAAGTCCAGACATATTCCCACAATTTTAACCATGGAAGTAGCTTCCAATTTCTACAGTTTTGAATACCATGGAAATAGACCCCAAAATTCACCACCTTGTCGGTTGGCCTATTTCTGTAGTTTAACCCATGGATATAAAAATCTATTTCCACAGTTTTAAATGTGGATATATCCTTGGAGAACAATGGAAATAGCCTAAATAGAAAATGTGCCAACCGAGGTCTGTTCCCTGCACCTCTCGTTTGCTAACCTACGACGCTTACCACTACATCGTCAAACTATTCACACACATATATATATATATTAATAAAAAACAAGGAAATAGCGACAAAATTGGGGTAGTAGTCCTTCCTACCAAAAAATTGGTGTGAAATAGTTTTCTCGTGGAAGTGAGGGAACCCTATAGCCACATTTTTTTGAAAGATGTGGCTATAGGACTTTGAAAAAAATGGCCTATAGCCACAGTTTTGTTAACAGTGGCCATAATACCTATAACTGTGGTAATATCTATAAGATAAAGCCACCGTTATGGAAACCTTGGCTATAGGACACATAAAATAGTCCTATAGCCATAGTTTTAAAACATTTTCTATAGAAATATATAGCCACAGTTTTAAAATCGTGGCTATAGGTCCATGGTAGTAGTTTCATTTTCTAGTAGTATAGAAATCATAGGGAGACTATACCATATTTATCAAAGAAAAATAATAGAATAAATAATAATTAATTACCAAATTCAAAAAAATAACAACCAGAATAATACCATAACCAGTACATAATGGTATCACAAGATAAAAAATATCTAAAGCCTATCCAAACTAATGTAGTAGGTATTTTATGGAAAAAAAGTGTCATGTTTCAAATTAAAAACACAAAATAAAGACATTGAAATCTCCCAAACACTTCCTGACACCATGATTGGTTCCCATTCCATGATCCATCCCAACTCAACCATCTCATTTAGGGTTATTGCCTATATCTTATATGGAAAATATAAATTATATTCAGATACCAATCCTAAAAACCATGAATGGTGTGAGTAAAACATTTTAGGCCACCACTAATGACATTTAAGACAATATATAGTCTATAATAGTTTATGTTGTTGTATAAATAATATTATACAACAAATAATCTAAACAATATCACATTTAATTAAACATTATTTGACCATAGAAATACACGAGTTCACAAAGACACATGAACCACCAATACCTATGTTGGCCTATGCTAGAATCTGAACCAAAAATCATGGGAAATTTCATTGCATTCATTTAAAGATGTATTTATTCATTTAATTACAATTTCATATCAAGGACACTTGTAACCCCAGTCCAATGAAAGTATCATCAGCCTTGAACCTAATGGCTAAGACTCTGTGGGAATTTGAAGAATGATTCATTATCCCACACCTCATTTTTATTTATAGAATTAGTCTCTCCCCTATATAATAATATTCATATTTATGTGTTGGGTTCATAGAGCATCAGATTAGACCCCGTGGGTATTTAGAGAATCAATCCTTATACCACACCTCATTTATAAATCAATCACATATATCACATTTATCATGGTTAATCATAAATCACCATGTTATCAATTATTCAAATCACATTGTACCACTTTAGTTTAAAAAAAACCATTTTCAGTAGTTTAATTCTATAGAATAATATAAAAATTTCGTTATTGATCCATTGATAATAATTTAATGATAATATTTATTAAACCCTCATGGTTAGGACAACATACTCTTTAATTCCTATTTTTACACAAATATATTTCCCATTAATCAACCAATTTCATAATCATTATTTTAACCAATTTCATAATCAAATTATTTCACTAGTTTCATAAACCCATTAATTAATTTACCAGTTAATGAATTCAAATCAAGATGAAATTGAAAAATCTAGAAATTTAAATCCCACATTTACAAACGTGAAATTATAATTAATACTAAGGGAATTGATAATTATACCACCTACCTCAACATCATTGGTGAAAATTCACCAAACCAAAATTCCCATAATTTACGCGAAATGATAATGATCACAGTGGAATAGAAGATCTTGGAACAAAACCTATGATCAAGATCAAATGGGTTCAGATCCCTGAAAACTTATATCTAAATAATTTACAACAAATGAAAATTTATCACAATTTATTAAGAAAGAGATATGTGAGAGAGTGTTCCAAATGATGAAGAAACCACATACTATAGACAAGATGACCCATTGATGGGATATTCAATTCATTAATAAAGGGGTCTGAGGGTCCCTAGAATAATCCTAAGAGAATTAAAAAATGATGTAATTTGGTTATGTTCATGTGGGGGTGAATTGGGGTTAATACCATGGGGTTTCTAATTTTTTTAAAAAGTTAAAGGAATTAAAACACATACACATATTTTCACGGGAATTGGTACACAGTTTGTAAAATCATACACCTTAACCATGTGCCACACTTTAGGGGTCACATGGTTACTACTAAGTGGAAAATAGTTAGATAAACCAAGCACTAATCATTAAAATACCCTCTTTCTAGGAATGCACGGTTTTATGGGGTAGGCACACGGTTTGGGAAAACCATTAGCTTCCCTCTTTTCTTCCAAATTTCTCTAATTTCACCCAAAATAACCCAAAAAAACCCCAACTAAGCTATACCAAAATAAGGTTAAAACCGTATTGCAAAAAAATCATGATATATCCACAGAAAAGGTTGGGATATTATATAGAGTTGATTGAAATAGATCACAAATGAATCAAGGAATCTACCAATATATTTTCATGTCCAATAGAATTAGTTTTCTTCTTTTTTGCCTACAGAAGAGAGATTTGAAATTTCAATAAAACATGAGAATGTTACTTATTTCATTCCATAATATTAAGAGAAACCCAAATTTGATGGACACATCATTAATTCCAACAGATCAAAAAATGAATCAGTGTTCATTATCCCAAGATTTCATGAAAATAAAAGAGTCTTTTCTTGGTATTGGTTCATTTTACATGAATTTTAAGTATACTCCAAACCCAAGGGAAAAATGAAAATTTTGATCATTTGGATGAATTCATGTATCCAATAAATATTCCGATGATTAATATAGATTTTAAAGGACATAAATTACATTTTTGTAAGATTTAATTTCAATTAGATATATTTTATTAGTTTTGACCCCTACAAGAAGGATTTTCCCATTATTAAAAAAATAGTAATAATGTGAAATCATACCTTAATCTATACCTATCAATATGAGCATCATATTGACATAGGGTTGATTCCAAAAAATAAAAAATTATTTTAGGAATTATCTCTTATCATTTCATATCAATCAGTAGTTGTTTACTCATGTTTGATCTCCTGGATAGGCATATGCTATTTTAAAAAACTATATAATATTACCCATAGTTTTACATCATACTAGAATACAAGAGAATCTAGTTGATGTGGTGTGGATTCATACAAATAAAAAACGTCATTGTGATCATTATTCCATGATTCTATGTTAATATATGTTCATTTGATGGTATCGTCTGCTTTTACAGCATTTTTCACATAACTTCAAATCTAAGGGGAAAATATAACTTTTGATTATACCGAGAAATTATGGTATCCAATTGAGGAGATGATGATTAATAAAGATTTCAAATTATTTAAATACCATTATCATATGGTTCATGTCAATTAGTGTGTTGTATTTTTCCCTCTTTACCCTTATACACATGATTTTTCTATTATTAAAATTTATAATAATGTCAAATCAGACCTAAATATATATAGATAAATCATGGTATTATATTGGTGCACAATTGATTTAAAGTGATAAAATATTATTGGATGAATGTTCTCCTTGATTTGGACATCCATGAAGAGTAATTTTCTCATTTTTACGACCTGATGAGAGATATTTTATTTAAAAAAATGAATCATACCACAAGAATCACCATAGAATACCACCGTAGGTTGAAACAAACTACTCAATCATTCTAAAAGAATAATAAAATATATTACATCAAAACTACTAACTAAATCTTTTAATTTACATTATTTATCTTCCTTAAATTGAAAAAAATCATGATATTATCCTATTAAAATAACGACAACCAAGCCATTGGTAAAATGAATTCTACTTGTTATAATGTGTGTTCATCAAATAATAACCCATGAAAATCTAAGAAGACATACTATAAGGAATCACTATGAAACAAATAGTAATTGATAATATAGATCCATTACTTATATTTAGATAAATAAAAATAAAATACAAAACCGAATAAATTTATGGTCTTCAAACACCCTATATTAACATCGTAGTATATTTATAACTGAGGAAATAACACCCAAATCGAACCCACAATAATGAAAATATAAACTAATTTACTAAACATATGAAAAAAATTCCTATGTTATGAAGAGAACCCTAACCACCTCTTCGATGCAATATTCGTCCACTTCTCTAGTATTTAACAAGTTTCAATGGCTTCCCACGACTATTAGAACTCTTTTCTATTAGAAATTTTCTCATGATATTACACTTTGGAAAATGAATTTGATGATGAAACCATACTATTCACTTCACTCTTTGATGTTTTTGAGGAGTAATTGTCCCTTTTATGAGAAATTACTGTGAAAGATGAAGCAATATATTGAGATGTTATTCTATCAGGTTTCAAATTTCTTTATTTGAATGAATCGAATATAGATGATTTGTGACTAAATATATAATGTAGATATTCCATATCAATAAATAATAATAACAAGCATATTTCATAAATTTGTAACCACATAACCATTATTAGTATTTTAATTGATGTTTCTTATTTTCAATTCCATGAATTCAAAAAAACCATGGTCAGATGCCTAAATTCATTCTTGTTAATCAGTAGGAGTTATAGGTCTTGTATTATTATGGGATTTCCATTGACAACGAAGATATAGAGAACAAGGTCAAGGGCATTTTGGGGGAAGATTAGGATTTGTTTAAAATAATAAGTGACTCTATATGGTTTCAAGATCACATAGAGTGGACAAGATGAAGGAAATATCAAAGCATGGAATCTTTATCATGTAATTCGGGAATCTTGGGGTCTGTGAAAATATTATATTGGGAATTAAATTTTCAATTTGAATAGATCTGGATAAGGGTGTTTGACATAGTATTGGAGCCAAGGTACCTATGATGTGAATGTGAAAACATTGTACGAACATGAAACTTTTAGTTAAATAGGGGGAAAATAAATTCACCAATTTTAAGAAACTCCATATATTTTGTATTCCAATAGTGATGATGAGAGAAATCACTTACATTGATATGTGGGGACAAATCAATCAGTATTCCATAGAATATTTTAGTATTATTTTCTGGAACACAATCACTCTTGTCTGTTAGGGTTGGGATTAATGGGGATTACCAACATTTATCAATGAGGGATAATCCACTAGCCACACCCGAAATATAGTTTTACCAATTTAGGTTTCAATTTCTAATATTCAAATGGTTAATGTACCTGACTATGAAGTTATCACCCTCTCGGACTCGAGCCTATTTTACTATGCCAACTTTCATAATATTATTCATGTTACACATTGATCAAATATTTTTCCTATTTATGTTTAAAATAAATATATAATTGATAAATTTTTATTTTTAATATCCTATGTTCTGTAAATATCTATCCCTCTTAACATCATGGTTTAATGAAAATAAATTCAAATTTATCAGGGTACTCATGTTTCACCTATAGTAATATAGAGTATACTAAGAATTTTTTTATAAAGTATCCAGGTAATGGTAAGTAATTAGTTCCCTAAGTTCAATTGTGAATTTATATTAATTTAATATTTTAATATATTAATTTTCAAAATAAAATTATATAACGATATTAATATTGGCCAACTATGCATAAAAAATATCATAAATAAGCAATTATAATTTTAGAAAGGTAAAATAATAATGGAATAATGAATATATACATATGAAAAAAAACATTTTTGGAATACATATTCAAATCTAAAAAACTAATATATGAAACATGCAATCAAATATGTAAACATGTCATCCTATAATAAGAAACATCAACCTAATGTAAGAAGTGTGTAAAAAAATTTATTTAGTATATGTGCGTGTGGAAATATGGTTTTTTGAATTCTATAATACAAATAGCATCATATAAATTGAATAATGGATAAAATTTTAAAGGAAGAATAAATTAAAAAATTACATCATGATTTAAAAATATTGGAAGGGTCTTGAAAGAAATACCAACAAGACAAGTTCCAAAGATATGTTATTCTTGTAAAGTGTTCAGTAGATGGTTACCCTTCATGTTGAATACCCTAGATCGTACTTATGGATAATCCAATAGAATAAGATCATTTTCCGTTAGATACCTATAAATTTCAGGTGAGTTCAGATTACTAGTGAATATAACAAACTTTTTATACCCTATCCAGTTACAAATTGTCATTTCTTCCTAGTAATTTTGAATGATATTTCATGGATCTCGAGTTAATCCATGAAAGATAATGATAGTAGAGGATAAAAATCATGATAGTATTTCCTATTTTAAGGGTGATTAACATGAATATTTTTTAGGGAATTAATATGTATATTTGATATGAATTTTCATCCTAATGTAATATGCTTTTAGAAGTCACATTTGAAATTTTGTCAAGAGAGGATAAGCAAGAAGTATATGTTCCAAATAGTGATGTTAGTGGAAAGAACATTAAGGATAGACATATGTATGGTAATAATGAATGAACCACAATAATTGAATCTCCATAATAGTTTAATGATGATTTCCTCTCTGAGGCCATTACATACACCATCAAATCCCCCATCTTAAAGAAAAAATCATAGAAATATAATAAGAAAATTTATTAACAGTATTATTATTCAATACATCTTTTGATAGCACTACTACAATCAATTCATGTATGATCACCATGGTTCTATGTTATTTGATACAACTTAAAAATTAAAAGAGAATTTTTTTACATATATCATATAATAATTCATGAAATTTAAATTTTCTTGCATATTATTATTGTCTAATTCCATCATCAATTCAAACAAAAGTGGAATAGGATTTTAATGACATGAAAACAATGAAAAAATCATAAAACATAATACAATTCCACTACATATGCTTTCCCTATAGGAAAATAAAATCATAAATATGTTTCCCACCATTTATAATGATAAACGAAACGCCACCATTTATATCATGGAATTTATATATTGAAATTAATCTTGAATAAAAAATACACATAAACCCAAGGGATAATAAAAAAACATTGACCTCCATTCTAGCTAATTGTGATGGTTCCCTTCCTAGATCTCCAAAGAAATATCATTTCCTCCTATTCCATGTAAATATAATGATACAAATAGTAGAATTTTTGGAATATATATTTGATGTAAAAAATAAGGTATTGTTAGATGACATTAAAATAAGAATATGATAATATATTTTCCTTAAATAATATGTTTAGAAAGAGAAAAGTACTAGTATGGGTGATCATGTATTAAGAAGAATCACGATGACCATATATATATAATGAACACAAATATCTTGATAATAAAATATAAAAACAGCTTAATGGAAATGTGAAAAAATCCAAATACAACAATTCCAAAATTAAAATTGTGTAGACACAAGGAAAGATAATGAGAAAAAATCATCCAATAATTAACTCATCTACCAAATCACTAATTTATTAATTTCAATAAATTTGACAGAAAGGATATGGTGGAATCAGAAAATATTATAACTCTTATTTTTTCTGAAACATTTAACTATAAAAAAATATATTTATAAACATTATACTATGTAACCATAAAAGTATATAACTACTACATAATTTAACTATAAAATAGTAATAAAACCCTCAAAAATATTTCAATAGAAAAATTAATGAAAACAGAATTTGATGACATAAATATAGGGAACAATTCACCACTCTGATTCCATTAAAATGACAAATTGGTCTGAAAACCCCATATCTTTATGAATTCATACCTTATTAGTGTATCCACCATTCATGTAAAATATTAAACATTTTATGAACCATGATATTTTTTAATAATATTACCACATACCAATAATCCAACATTGATGTGAACAATGATGAGTTGTTTCCAAAGAAAAAAATGATTATTAAATGATTATATATTGAATATGATATAAATGAATCAGTAAAGGAATAATCTATATATAACTGACCAATTTCATCTAATGTTATAGGTTTTTCTATATAAAGAATATATTAATTATTGTTCTATTTCTCGTAATTTCCATCATTAGTGTAAAAGATAAAACATACATCCCATTAGGGAAATGATTTTTCAAGGATTTTCATTTTAACCACAGGAAAGCACATGAGCCTTAGCCCGGTTGGCAAGGTCTCCGATGGTGCATCCAAGCGACCAGGGATCAAAACGAGGCAGAGGCAGGATTTCCGGGGTACTGTAGCAGTACTGTAGCAGTACTATAGCTGTACTATTGCAGGAACTATAGCAGTACTGTAGCAGGAACTGTAGCAGTACTGTAGCAGGCACTATTTGGCACTGTAGCAGCTGGAGATATGCCCTCGTTTGGGCCTTCGGGCATCAGATTTGGTCCCCGAGTCCTTCATTGGCCTTCGGGCACCCAGGCCTTCGGGTCAGTTGGGCCTTCGGGCTATCCATATGGCCTTCAGGTCACCTGCAGATACAAACCAGACCAAACTACAAGGAACAAGCTCTACAAGGAGGATGAGCAAAGGAGCTTTCACCACAGCAGGAGCTAAACGGATTGCAATAATGAGAGGGTATGGCACCTGCCATCGGGAAAAGCCTGTGCATGCACAAGAACGCCTAGCCGAACAGCCATGCGGAGGTGAAGAGATGATTTCAAAGATGAAGATGCTGGGGAGGAGCAGTTCCAAGTTGTTAGTCTGGGTTGTATGGTATGTTTGTGCCTACGTGCATTGGTTCCAATATGGCCTACAGGCATGTAATAGGGTTCCACCTCATCCCTTGAAAGGTGGATTATCAATCAATAAAAAACGAAGGCCTTCGGGCCATTGGAGGAACCATAGGAAATGATTTTCTTTGCATAGTCTAGTTTCCATATCCCAACACATATTTTTTCATTTTATGAATCTTCCAATGTTAGAAGAGAATAATTATTTTATAAATCACGAAATCCATCATCCTTATTGAGAAAATAAGTTGTGTTTAGTTATGAAGAATTTTTTCTACATTTAGTTATCTAAAATATAGATAATATTATTCTTAATTATGTGTATTAATTTTTTTACAAATTAATATGAAAATAAGAGAAATCATTAGAATATAAATTTTTTAATAACAATTGAATCTATGATTCCTATTAAAACACATGGCTGTGTTCTGTTGATGAAAAAATATGCTAATTTTTTTATTAATTTTATGTATACATTGTTAAATTATGTAAAAAATAAAACAATATCTAATAAAGAATATTTAAAATAAAAAAATATTAAAAACAATAAAAATAAATAGATAAAAAAAAGTCAATAAAATTAAAAATGACAATATTGAATGAAACTATAAAGGAAAAATAGCAGCTTGCATTGTATGATAAGAGTAAGAAAATTAAAATATAATGTATAACTATACTTAATTCCATTATGTAATTGAGATTCAATAATTTATGCTTGATATTATGATTAATAATTGAATAATTATCCGAATTCATGAAAATTATTTAGTTTGATACATTATAAATAAGATATAGTTTGTATAAAATATAAAAATATTAAAGAAAAATATTTTATACTAATACAATAGTATATAAAGAAGATAAATGGTAAAAATTGACATTTCTTTATAACAAATAACTGATTAATTATCCTTAAGGATCCATGGTAGATTATTATGAACCCCCCTATAGATTTCTTACCTTTAAAAAAATAAAATAAACATGCTAGATTAATTTCTATATTAGTACACGATATTTATTTTAAAATAAAATGTAAATGAAGTAAAAAATTTCATAGATGCTAGTATGTAAAATAATGAAACATTATTTCAAACAAATATTAGTACATGATATATAAAAAACATTTAAGCAATATAGTCAAACAAAACAAATTTTTTTCAGCCACAATCAATATAAGAAAATATAAACTGATGCCTATTTTAGAAATATATTAAAACTAACTCATTCAAAAAAAATCAATTCAAGTATATGGAGAGACACCATAAACATGAGGAATGATCCCTATCACACTCTATCATGAACCAATCAAACATGGATTGAGCTACAAATACCCTAACCAGAGATCAATAGGATAGTTGGTGGTGAGAAGCATTGGAAGAAAAAACTGATATGGGAGATCATTTCCAAATTTTCCTGTATGCACATACCTGACCATATCAATGTAGAAGTGTAGAGGAGTAAACGAAAAAGATAAAACATATCGAGTAATAACATTCATGTAAAAACTCTATGGAATAGAAAGATTAATATAGTATAAACTGAAATATAAAGGTGAAATATATAGACACAACCAGAAATATGTCCCAACCAACCAAACACTGGACTGTCAACAGTGAGAGAGAACATCTCCAAATTTCGAATCTCCAAACACCATACGCTATTAAATTCACCAATTATCCCTAAGATCCTCTATAATCAACACCGACCTATTCTTCATCTTCATAAGACTCGACACATGTGGGAATGAACCATACAGTGGTGTGAGTATATAAATACATTATAGGATGCCCATAAAGCTAAAGGGGGAGTAGTATGAGACACAATAGGAATAGATTGAATGCTTATCCCAAATAAAGAGAGTAACAAAATCCAACAACATGGATATATATATATATACACATATATGCTCAAAATAAAAATCCCAAAAACGAGAGAAGGGGCTATCTATATCATAGTCCAGACCATGAAAAAGTTACATTAATTCCAAATGCCCATCAATGATACCAAGTTTCTTTCTCAAGGTGTCTTCCATGTCTACATATGCCTCACCATTGTGTCACTCAATCAAGGGGAACAATCTCTAGGAATAGGACCCAATACCTGGTACAATAAGAGGGTTCCAATCAATAGATAACTAGAGGAACCATTCCCTATCTCGGTAGGAGGTTTCTACTCGGGTAGTTGATAGAGGACCCATTCCTAGCCTAACTGATGTGTGCCATTATAATAGTCAATATAGGACCCTTTCCCACCTCAACAGGAGGGTTCAACTCTATTAGTATAGGACCTACGCCCTAATACCCGTAGGAGGGTACCACTCATAAAATTGATAGAGGACCCATGACCTGTCCAGTATAAGGGTTCCACTCTATTAGTTGAGGATACATGCACTGACTCTCTAGGAGGGTGCACCTCAGTGGATAAGTAGAGGACCCATGGATTATCCAAATAGGAGGGTTCCCCTATAACTATCATTAGAGGACCCATTACTAGCCTAGTAATAGGTTTGAACTATAAAGGTAGATAAAGGACCCATTCTTTCCCCATCAGGAGGGTGCCATGCTAAGATAGTTAGAGGACCCATGCCCTGTTCTAGTAGTAGGGTGCTAATCTAAAAGCCTCTTATTATCATACTTGATCACTATCTGCATCAATCACCACCTAAATAATCATCAAACCCCAAAAAAATAACTCATCATACCTCGAATCCACTATAGAGGAAACCATCATGTTCTATACGGAAAGCACTCATGATCGGAATCGTGCATGAATATTTTTCCCAAAAAAATGATATACAAGATGTTGATGTTTCATTAAAAGTAATGAAGGGGTGCGCATGGTGTAAGGGGACCCAAATTATGTGTTATCCTTCTTTGAGGCCTATATATTTCCATATCAGTACATGGATAAATGATCATGTAGCACTACATGCCATGTACACGGACTACATGGTGTGCCTCAGCCACTTGGGGTCCTACCTATTCCCCTGGCCAAGACCATGTACTCTTTTTGTGTCCATGTACTTTGGTACATGTAGTTTCCTCCAGCACAGGGTCACACAATTTTTTTAACCTATGTCTAGGCACTATTGTACACAACATGTTTTTGGTTGTGCCCATCCTTGTGTAGTTATAGAGTACGCACCAGGTCTCTAGCACGTTGGTCACACAATGTGTTGGGGTGGCACATGGAGAGAGATGCTTTTCTCATATGAAACACTAGCTCCCATAAACATCTCTATTCATGAAGTGAGTTATTTGAACTTAATTACATGTAGTCGGGGTTTCTTTAGAAATTCTAATATACTTAAGGGATCCATATCTATTCCCATTTCTCATAATATTACATCCAAGCCACCCGAAATCAATGGTGTGGGTATTCATTCATCATTTCGAGCCATCTGGTGGTAGGAAAATAGAATAAAAAATTATTGTACCCACTTGCATGTGTCTCCCATCGCCTGTGGTGCTTTAACTGGCTCACCGAATAAAAAAATCCATATTGGAATCACACATATCCCACTATCAATCCAACTATCTCCTTGATTAATCAATCTAATCATCATGTGGTGAGTAATTATGAATCCAAGGGCTTGATCTAATTCAATCCTACCCAAAAAAAATTGAACTAAGACCCCATAGACCAATCCAAAATAGAAACAAAGAATAGAGGTGGGAAGGAACATGAAATAAGTGTTCAACAAGTATTGTCCAAAATTTCTTGGAAAATTAAAAACAATTGGGTGGATTTGGGGGAGAAATCTTAATTAATAATTTCATGTCAGTATACTGGTGCATGAAATGGTTCAATTAATACAACACAATGGAGTAGAATTGATCATTCTTGATCAATTTAGTCAATATGGGATGAATCCCAAACATGATGTTCCCTACCTAGTTTTGGAATAGTACTCAATGAATAATTCACTATATAATGAATAAGTGGAGGAGTTTCCTTAATTGAACATAAATCTTACTGGATCTAGAGTTTCATCATTGTTGAATCTTGATTTTCCAATTAGAGGAGGAAGGTCATCCTCTCTATTCTCTGATGGTTTATGCAGATTTACATAGAGAATATTCATAATGGTATATATATAAAAAAAATCAGTTAGGTTAAGTAATGAATTAAATTAATGAATTTTTTAATTAAACCCCTGAATATACCTCCAATGGTTTCTTTTATCCAAATGTCTGATGTTGACCTAATTTAGCCCGCTCATAGGAAAAATATATCATGTTTCGAATCCAATCTTGGTCTCAGATTTTCAATATGATAATCCATTTAAAATTTATTACATTTTCTTTAAGAAATAATGTGAACTTAATATGAAATATATTTAATATTTTTGTAAAATTAAATCTGTGTACATCGGGCATCGAAATCGCACTCCGTCTCAGCACCTGGTTTTGAATATCTTTATAGATATATTTTAAATTCATAGAAGGAAAAAATAGTGTCTATATATCATTCCCACCATCAATTACTCCATCCTAAAAAATAACAACTAACCAAACATCTTGGGATACTAATCACTGTTTCTGACGCTTTCGCCGGGGCGCGCGCGCGTCCGTCCATCACGCGGAGGAGGACGCGCGGCATTGTTGCCCTGCATTCCCACTTTCCAAAGGCGGGCGACATTCGTTCCTTGTTTAGGTGCGTCTACTCCTTGATCGAAACGGGATGATGGGATGTCGGTTCTTCCTTCTGGGGATTCCTCCTCAGAACTCGTCACCTAGTCCGGGACTCCCTCATAGATTTCATACGCAGTTCGTGAAACTCTTCCTAGTGCCATGTTTCCATGGACGCCGGTTAATTACACTGCTTCTGTCAGGACATTCCAAAGGGTCCGGTCAGGGAAGCAACCTTCAGTCGGGGAATAGTCACGTTGAGGCATCAGTAGCGTGTCTGGATGCTGGGGAACCTGGCGTGTCTGGCTGTTATCCCTGGTCACATGGCTTCTCGAGGGCGTGAAAGCCCAAGGCATCCCACATCGAGCGTGGGGAATAATATGTCATAGACACATATCTGTGGTTTTCCTCAGCTTCCCGTGTTTGACACCGAGTACGCCGCGAGTTTAACATCCAGCGGAGATGGATCAAACCAACCAGAGCATTAGATAGGATAGATCGGATTAAGGGGTTTCCCTTGAAGGGATGCCGATACCGGGGCCAGCCCATGGGCGGCTGTGAAGAAGAGAATACCGACATGGTCTCACCGAGATATGACGGTCCGGGCGAGAATCATGATGGATGATAGGTGGATGAATGGAGTGGAGGGGGAATGAAATGGGACCATCGCAGGCGGCGATAGTGAAGTTGGGCTTGAGCCATGATGAGGCTTCCTACGTATCCCTGTGGCAGGGAATCAAAGTCTACGTAGTTCGGGATGGCGCCGATGAACCAACATGGGGGTGGACCTTGGTCCAATAGGCATCATCAGCGTACCGACATGAAGGTGGACCTTGGCCCAATGGGCATCGTCAGCGTACCGACATGAAGGTGGACCTTGGTCCGATGGATGGTGGGCTTGAACCTATGGAAGACTTCCTATGTACCATGCCTTGACACGGATCAAAGAACTTGTAGTTCAAAGGGTTTCATCGGTGAACGAACGTGAAACTAGACCCGTGGGTCCACTAGTGGTGGGCTTGAACCTTGGGAAGGTTTCCTACGTACCATGCCTTGACATGGATCAAAGTCCTCGTAGTTCAATGGATCGATGGAATACAGTTTAACGTCATGTGGGACGGTAGTGAACCCTGACGTGAATGAACGACGGGCGGTGGGTGTCGGCGAACCGATGTAAATGAGGGACCTTGGTCCGATGGGAGATGGGCTTGCAAATGGGAGGCCTGGAACACCGACTAGGAGATGGTTTGGGCCATTGATTGTTGGGCTTGAACCTCAGGGAGGCTTCCTACGTACCATGCCTTGACACGGATCAAAGTCTTCATAGTTCGGATTGGGGAATATAGTTTAACGTCATGCGGGACGGGGGCGAACCGACATGAATGATGATGGATGGGCTTGAACCTCTGGAAGGCTTCCTACGTACCATGCCTTGACATGGATCAAAATCCTCGTAGTTCAGGTGGGGCTTTGTCAGCGAACCGACGTGAAAGTGGACCTTGGTCCAATGAGTGGTGGGCTTGAACCTCAGAAAGGCTTCCTACGTACCATGCCTTGACATGGGTCAAAGACCTCGTAGTTTGGGTGGGAATGGGTCGCAACGGCTTACCACTGGACCAGAATGTAGTTTAACGTTGTGCTGGATGGGAATGGGACCCGACGTGAATGGATGACGGGTGGGAATGGGTCGCAACGGCTTACCACTGGACCAGAATGTAGTTTAACGTCGTGTTGGACGGGAATGGGACCTGACGTGAATGGATGACGGTTGGGAATGGGTCGCAACGGCTTACCACTAGACCAGAATGTAGTTTAACGTTGTGCTAGACGGGAATGGGAATCGACGTGAATGGATGACGGGTGGGAATGGGTCGCAAAGACTTACCACTGGACCAGAATGCAGTTTAACGTCGTGCTGGACGGGAATGGGACCCGATGTGAATGGATGAAGGGTGGGCTTGAACCTCATGGAGGCTTCCTACGTACCATGCCTTGGCATGGATCAATGTCCTCGTAGTTCAAAGGGAATGGGGATCAGGTTCGGTGCTCACTCTAATCCCACGTGTGTCATGCTCGGTGTGAGAAACAAGAGGTTGCAAGGACCTGACGATCACGTCGCGAAGGATGCATCTGTGAGAAACGAAGAGGGTCTTACCCGTTAGGAGGCCCATGGTGTTGGGACTTACTCCAGGATGGAGGCCCAGAGCGTGACAAAGTGCAGTGAAAGAGGGACTCGGGACCAACGATAGGAGGTGCCTCATCCCTATCACGCCCTCCACTGACCTTGGTAGTGGGGAAGTACGGAGATGCAGAGGTGCAGTCATCCGTTGGGGAACTAGGGTCTCCCTTCTCCCATGAACATACGACACTCTAGTAGGGAGGATATCATCCCTTGTGGATGGGTGATTCCACTCCTGTGGAGACAAGTGGTGTAAAGAATGTTCGAGCTGGGGGGACCCTTCGTGAGAGACATGAGGTCGGGTCACAGTTTAACGTCATGTGTTGAGGACGTGGTGCTTGGCAGTTTAATGTCCTGCAGCTCGGACGAGGTAGGTTCACTCCGCACCCCTAGGTCTTACATAACTGGTACCCTCTAGTCCTTAGGGAAGGGAATGTACCAGTAAGGCCATTGTCATGGGGGGTTGTGGAACGAACCATCAGGGGGTACATGTTAGCGTGGCTATGCAAAGAAGCAATAGCCATTAGCGTGCCTATGCGAAGAAGCATTAGGCGAAGCAACGCTACGAGTGGTATTGTCCATGAGACATTTAAATCACATCGTGCAAACCTGGAGGGTCGCACAGGACGAATAATTGATAAGCAAAGGAGTGTGCTTCGCGAAGTGGAGTGCCTTGGCCTTGGCATAGGGCATAGGTGTGAGTGGAAGGTGATTCGCGAAGTGGAACAGTGTTCGTGGAGCACTGCCTCACGAAGAAGGGGTTCCTCGCGAAGCAAGGTCCTGCGAAGCAATGTACTTCGCGATGTGGAGTGATCCTGCCTTAGCATAGGGATCGCTAGTATGGGTTGGGTGTTTCGCGAAGCAGAAGTGCTCCGCGGCTTCCCGGGTTCCCTTGGGAATCCCCTTCCTTCGCGAATGCCCTTGAGCTTCGCGAAGGGCATCCCTCTCGGAAGAGGGGCTCAAAACGAGACAAAGTAGAGGCGTCTCATGAAGTAGAAATACCTTGCGGAGCTCATGATTCCCGGGGCAAAGAGTGCTTCGCAATTTGGGAGAGGAGAAGCTAAAAGGTCGGATTGTCCGTCCTTGGGACTCAGGGGGAGTCCAGTATTTATTGGGAAGGGGCGCCGCGAAGCATAACTCGCGCGCCGCCTCCGGTGCCTCGCGGCGTGCTCGCGAACGTCGACGTCATCCGCGGAGGGCACCGCCTCTAGAGCTTCGCGGCGGCTCGTGAACGTCGAATGCGTTCACGGATAATTGCCACCTCTAGAGCTTCATAGTGGCTCACGAACGTCAAATGCGTTTTTGGAGAATTACCGCCTCTGGAGCATCGCGGCGGCTCGCGAACGTCCAATGCATTCGTGGAGAATTACCGCCTCTGGAGCTTTGTGGTGGCTCGCGATCGTCCAATGCATTCGCGGAGAATTACTGCCTCTGGAGCTTCGCGAGGCAGCACTGGTTGGGGCGCTTCGCAGCGGGGCTTCGCGTCAGTGCTTCGTGCCGGTGCTTCGCGAGGAAACGCACTGGCCGTCCTTTTTGTTCCTTTCTTTCAGGCCATATTTTGGCGCCAACAAATGCCCCCCCTCAGACTTGGAGCCGCGTAGGGAGAAGGGTCGAAGTCTGAGGGTAAATCGCCAAAATTGTCGGTGGTTCGCAATGCCACTACGCGAAGGGGCCCCGCGGTGCTCACCGGGGCCACCGATCTGGGCGCGCCGCGATGCTCCGTGCGGGGAGGCATGTCGTGATGCTCTGGGGTCACCGCCTATAAATAGGGGGTAGACCTCTTTTGTCTTCATGTGCCTTCCATGTCTTTTTGTGCTCTCGACTTCGCGATGCTCCGCGTACTCCGCGACAGCCCTCTGCGAATCGAGCTTCGCGGCGAACCGCGGGTCTCCGGCTCCGCGTCTGCACCAAGCGAACCTCTGCTTGTCGGCCTTGGCCGGACTTCGCGGCTTGGTCTCGCGACCGATCTTCGCGATCCGGCTTCACAATTCAGCTTCGCGGTTGAGGTTCGCGATCCAGTTGAAAAATTATTCTCTGAGGGACAGAGTTAAAATGGCCCATCAAGAGTCTGTATTGGGGGTGCTTGCAGATGCTGCTCATCGGGATGAGATGGCCAACTATCCAGGCTTGGGGGAGATGGTCCGAAGCCACTCGGACCATGCTTCTTTGACAGATCTGCTATCGGAGGGTCAGAAGGATTATCCGCAATGCAAGAAATTGCCACTGTACGGCTTCGGGCTGAGGTATGACGTCTTTATCCCTGAGGCGTGTAGAGATGAACCAGCTTGCTGGTTCAGGAGCACACTGTGCCAGCACCAATGGTTCAGGGCGGCCGATGGTCATGCGTGGGAGGACTTCACACCCGTCCCCGCTGTCTGTCTATACAACCATGTGAATGATATTGATGGGAGGCCATTGCAACCAGATACATCCCCTCCTCTCTACCGTACCATGCTGATGGCGGCCTTGAAGGATTCTAAGAAGGGATGGTCTGATGAGTGGGACATGCGCTAGGGCGGCAACATTACTGATGACTGGGCCTGGGCCTACTGGGTAGGCACCTCCTGCGAGGAGTTTGGGGCCGAGCTGAGGAGAGTGGGGTTGTATGAGGCGGCGTGGGCCTCCCAATTCCACATTTACCAACCCAAGCAAATGATGCTGGGATTGCTGAGAAGATGGTCGTCTAGGACCAACACTTTTCACCTGCATCACGGGGAGGTGGCATTAGCCTATGGGATGTCCACCAGATTTCTGGGGTTCCAATCTTGGGGGCCATGTATGACGAATTCCTCCCCGTCATCAGCACGTGGGAGGATACGGAGCAAATGCCGCGACTGGCGTCAGCGCTGATGGCACTCGTCCCTAGAGAGGACAAGGAGGCAGTGAGGGATGTCCATTTTAGGAGATGGTTCAAATGGTTCCTGAATTTCCCAGAGAACAGAGAGTTCCCTCCGAGGCCTCAAACTTGTTCGAGGGCGGACCAACGGGGCAAGGGGCACTCGTATTGGCGGGTCTTGGAGAACAGCCAATGGAAGACTTGGGGTTTCAGTTTCAGCACTGAACAACAACCGATAGTCAGGCTAGCGGTGTTCATCGTGGCTCTCATCTATGGCTGGATCCTACCGGTGAGAGATACAAGCATAGGGGTGCGACCCAGCTTGTTTATCATGGCATCGATGTTGGCCATGGGGCAACAGATCAATCTGGGGATTCTGATTCACACCAAATTGTACAGAATGCTACGGCATATTAGTGAGTGCAAGAAGCCGCCAAGGTTATGCGGGCCCTTCCACCTCATGTATGGGTGGATCGCAGCGCATATTAGGTGGATTTACGAGTATCCAAACCCCATTTCGCCGATGGGATCAAACTTCCGCCCCTCCATCCTGAATGCGGTCGGGACCTTCCCGTTCAAACTGGCCTTTCCGATGGTACTGAATCGGGTGTGGAGGGTGGACGAGTTTAATTTCCACCCCTTCCCCTTGCCGATGTGGATACTTACTGATGAAGGGCGAGGAATGGAAGAACATAGGGCTTACCTACTGGCCTTTCGAGGTGGAGTTTTGGTGGCACAGATAGATCATGAGCCACTCTATGAACCGTACACCCCACATCGGTTTATGAGGTAGTTCTGGTGCCTCCAGTGGCTGACCCTGTAGGTCTACTGGGAGGTTCATCACGAGGAGAACCCGTGTGTGATGAGGCATCTGTGGCTCATGTTCACACAGGAAGATGGGAAGATGCGGATTACATTTCCTCCATCCACCGCCGCTTTCGGATTGGTGAAGGAGTACGCCATCCGTTGGGAGGCTGCTTACCCAGGGGAGATGATGAAGCAACCAACTATCAGGGTCGGTGACGGTGGGCCTCCTTTATCTCGAGGTTGGGGTCGGAGGGCAGCCAGGGCCGCTCGCGGTAGCGGGGCTTCCATGGAGGCGAGACCCGCACCGGCTGAGGGTATGGCAGCAGTGGTGGATCCGGTGATTCTGGAAGAGCGGGGCCATCCAGAGGGGCGACCACCGAGGGGATTTCATAGGATATCCACTCAGGCTCCAGGGAAGCGTCTGCGTCATATTGACATGGCATAGGATGTTGTCTTCCCGGATGCTTGGGACATTTGGGATGTCAACCGGCAATTCCTCAGCCCACCCGAGATATGGGCCCACCTGAATCACCTTGGGATGGAATTACCGGGCATATGCCCAGTTCGGGCTGGATTAATGGCGTCTCCGGTGGAGGTAGAACAGTACCTGGATGAGCTGGAGGATTACGTCCACTCCAGTGGTGTCCCTCACCCAATGACAGACGGGGTGAGGGTACTGTTGAATCAGACTGTCCCCCCACAGTTATCGGCTTCCGATTTGAGGGAGCGCTTCCCCTTGCCGGAGGAATCAGTGGACTCCTCTCGGGAGGATGAGGAGGGAGGAGGGAGCCCGTTGGAGGAGGGCGAGGTCGGAGATTGAGCCTCAAAATCTGACAACTCCGCGGGGGCTCTCGAGGTAGCATTCTGAACTTCTTTCTCTACGATCTGTTCTTGGGTCACTATGGACTTCTCACCAATGTTTGAGCCATGCAGGAGGAACTTTTTCGCAGGCCTCGTTCTTGCTCCTTGGTGGGTGATGATGCGGGACCTTCAGAACCCGCGCCTATGGCTGTGTCCAGTTCCACGTCTGGTGGGACCAGGACGCCCGAGGTGGCTTCTCTAGAATCTTCAGACCTTCCAATAGTATACGGAGGGCCTTTCCTCGGGGTCCCGTCAGTACCGGCTCAAGAGCAGCGCCAGGAGTTCGATCTCCGTAAGTCTCCTCTACCGGTCTCTTCGTTGCCACATGTAGGCCATGCCAACTAATGGTTATGTCCCTCTCTGTTGTACAGTTCCTTGAATGGTGTGGGCTGCTGCGGCACGACTGGTCGGGATGTCTGGTGGCACCCCTCCTAGGGGCATGCCAGTGATGGTGGCGATAGTCCCCCCATCTCCTCAGGCTGCGACGCATACAATCACTGGCGGGACCATCAGCAGGGCCGTACCCGAAGTCATTGAGGTGGACTCTGAGGAAGAGGATCAACCAGTCGGTCCCAGTCCTGTCAGGCCTACTTCGGCGCCAGGTGTCGTACTGGATTCAACACCAGATGTAGATCCTACCGAGGATTTCCTGCGGGTGTACCCCGCGTACGAGCCTACCAATTGCACAGACTGGGACGAAACGGCCTCCGACGAGGAAGACAGTAGCATAGTCTGCCGCCGGTCATGGAAGCTGATCGCACGCTTTATCAAGGACCCCCCCCCCCAAGCGCAATGGCTGACCAAAATGGATAGACTCCACTCGCGATTGTGCGAACTGTGTGCTGGGGGAGTGGACGCCCAACATCCTCACGCACTCATATGAGATCTTATGGATGAGAAGATCCGGGAGCATGATCGTGGGCTCAGTGTGGGCTGGCAGCGGAGGAAGGCGACCAGCATTAAGAAGCTCTAGGAGGCTGAAGGAGAGGTCCAACAGATGCAGACCCGGGCAGATGAGCTTTCAGCCTCTCTTGATGTACAATCTGAGCTGGTCTCACGGTTGAAGGCCCAGCTGGAAGAGGCAGAAGAACATATGAGGCAAACCTCTGTAAAGATGGATGCCATTCAAGCTGACGTAGAGAGGGCCAAAGCCAGGACTGACGAACTAGGCCCCACCGCAGCTGAGGAGGAGCGGGAGCTGATTCAGCGGAAGCAAGGCTTGGATGCCGCAAGTCAATGGGTGGCGGAGCTACAACGCTCTTTTGACGGGGTCAACCCGTCCATGGGGGGAGTCGACCCCCGAGTATTGTAACAAACCCAAAACACTTTTATTGGTACTTTTGTGCTTCAATTTCTTTACTTTGTTTTGAATGCCGTAGCGCGCACGATTTCCACTGTTTGAATTTCCTTGTTACATCCCTACAATGTTTGCGGGACGTTTGGCGACAATTCCCCAAGACCACGTGGGTCGAGCCTGATGTGAGAAACGGGAGATAGTTGACCTCTCATCCCACCTAACATAGGAGTGGGGATCATGCTCCGGGCATCTGGGATTCGGATTACCAGTCCAGGATTCTGAAAGATGGGAGAGGCTTGATTGGAGAAGGAACTTCAGGATAGCTGAATTACCGTTTCTTCAGCGTGCTCTTATGCACGAACGGCGCAACACGAGGGGCGCTGAAATCGGTTCAAACAGATGAAAATGGGGAGTGTGAATCATGACACCGAAGATTCGGAACACTGTGGGGATGGGGTGACAATAAGTGACAACTGTTAACCTTGGAGGAGAAGCGGTATCCTTACTGCGTTATCCTGTAATGGGGACAACAAATGAGGGTCGACCGTTGACCATGTTCGAAACACAGGACCATGTCACAAACGTTGTTGATCAAGCCTTCGGGACATTGGCCCAGGACAATTGGCGGACCATAGGTCAGACATCTATACTATTAGGGGGTCCTTCCAGACATGACCCGTCTTCCGGAACGTTGGCCTAGGACGTTAGGTGAGCCGATGCGGTATGAGACCGGATGGACGCATCGGTCTGATCATGGATCATTCATTCTTTGGGACAGGGCCTCCCTGACGAGGCGATATGTCACTTCCCAGTGGGATCTTGGGGCATCCTGAACTTGTTCAGGGTAGAACCGCAGTTTAGTGTCATGCGTTGAGGACACACAGACTCATGTAGTTGAATGTCATACGATAGGACGTGGAGAAACAGGAAAGATCCCAGGGAGCATGTGGTGCGGTAGATATGAAACCGACGTGAACGAGGACGTGGAGTCCAAATCATACCACATACCCCCGGAGGAAACTCTTCAGGTCGAGGGACCAAGAGTGAGGATTGGGCTGGGCCCAAAGTAGAGTGGTCGGGCGTTCCTACGTACCCCATGAGGATGGGAATCAAGCCATAATTAGTTCTGAAAGCGCAGTTTAACGTCATGTGGGACGATTAGAAGCCTGGCCGTGTTGGTACACATCCTGCCAAAACTACTAAGCCCACATGAGTCGTTCTCGGTGTGGGAAACAAGCAGTAGTGGTGGGAATTTTCGGACACAAAAAGGGGCAGGTTAGGGAAAAGGGACGCTCAGTGAATACCGGCCCAATAACACTAACACGATCATTTAGCGCACCTATATGCGCGAAGAGAAAGAGCCGAGTATGATGGAATTCCACTTGAACCTTAGGAAGTGGAAATGTGTGAATCATGGCACTCGAGATTCACATCACAATGATGGCGGCATGACGATGGAGGATAACTGCTGACCATGTTCGCAACACAGCATCCTGTCGCGTTAGCCTAGAATGGGGACAACCAAATGAGGGTTGACCGTTGACAATGTTCGAAACACGGGACCATGTCACAAATGTTGTCAAATATCTGTAGGGACGTTGGCCCGAAATATTTGGAGGGCCCTTAGGACCAGCATTCATGGAGAGCCCATAAGCCTAGTATCCATGTCGTCCGAGGGTCCTTTTGGATGTGGAGGAGTATGAGGATCCAAATAGTGAGTTCACGAAGCTTGGTCATGGGACGAGGGGAATGTCCGTATGAAAATCCCACACTTTGGGATCTCTGTCGAAACACATCTTAATACAACAATGAGACGTATTAGAGAGGGAGTAGATTCATTTCCCATGGGGATATCTTATTTTAAGGTCGTAGAATTCGGACCATGGATGGGTAAGGGGAGCAGGGGATACATGGAAAGGTGGTTACAAAACCCGATGTGAATGAGGACCTAAGCCCTACTTTCCATGCATTCTCTGGGGAAATTCTCGAGTCAAAGGACCGAACACAAAGGTTAGGCTGGGCCCGCGGGGAAGTTCCTGGGCGCTTCTACGTATCTCATAAGAATGAGAATCAAGCTAGACGTAGTTCTGGATGGTGGCATGGTAGGGTACCAGTGCTAGGGGAAAAGGGGAAGTGCGGTTGTGGCCCTTGCACTAAAAGAAGCGGAATTTGATAAGTCTTGTTTTTTCTTTAAGGTGAGTGGTTTTTTCTATGAAGTGACAGGCCTATAGTAGTAGGCCGTGATGTCGCCACAAGGATCAAGCCGTGATGGGCGTTGACAAATGGCATGGCACGTGACCAATACCTAACGTGATGTCCTCTACAACGAGGTCATCACAATGCAGTGCCATTTTTCGTTGTGCGGCCAGGACGATAATGTCACAGTTTAGGGTCAAATGATAGGACCAAGCATGCATTTTATCGTCATGCAGCGCAGACGCAGTAGAGACGATGCTAGGTGGGAAATTTGCGCAGTGTCATGAGACACAACCTATGGAGACATGATCCCACATCACACTATGTGCCACTCCAAGAGGGAGATCTCAGGCCAAGGGGCCTATATAGAGGTAAGAGGTGAAACATGGGGGGAATACTAGCTCCCCAAATGGGCTGTACCCGATGACAGGGCGTCCGGGTGGTCCTACGTATCCCATGAAGATGGGAATCAAGCCACATGTAGTTCTAAAGGGTGCCTTTTAATGTCGTTCTGGACAAGGAATAAGAGGGCCAACTCTCAGAACGGGGGTGTGCATGGTACAGCCTTTGCAAACCTAACGTGAATGATGACATAATCCTACACTACGCCACGTGGTCTCGTAATCGGGGTCCCGAAGGCAGGACCAGAGAGGTGAATTCTCTGAACTCAAGCGGGGCCCAGAGACAAGGGGTCTGGGCATTCCTACGTATCCTATCAAGATAGGAATCAAGATTAATGTAGTTCCAAATGGGAATCTTAGTTTATGGTCTTAGAGCTCGGACCATGGATGGTGACAACTTCCCGAGTAAGCACAGATGTCAACCCGATCCCTAAGACCACGTGAGCTAAACTCGGTGTGGGAAACAAGGGGGGTATCCTCATCGCAATACTTGGGGCGAGTCAAACGGGAGTTGTTAGAGAGCCCCAAAGGACACCTTCGACACGGCTTGTTTCCCCAACATGCAGACGTGCACGGAGGAAAAGTACCAAGAGTTTCAAAACTCTACTTGGACACGATGAAGAGATGAAGGGCGTGAATTGTGCACCAGACATTTTGGTCCTAATGGGTTGGCGTGGAGAGAGAGGAGAACTGTTAACCATGGTGGAAATGCATCTTACATATCGCGTTAGCCTGAGGTAGGGACAAAAAACGAGCATCGACCGCTGACCATATTCGCAACGTGGGATTTTATCGATTTACTGTCCAAAACCCTCAGGGGCGTTGGCCCATAACGGTAGGAGAGCCCTTGGGCGTAGTATCCAGGCCATTCATGGGGGTCTCTCTGGGTGTGAAGGATGATGAAAGCCCTGATGCTGGGATACACAATGCCTGGAAAGCGGGTGAGGACGTGTCTGAGCATAGCTTGGCATTCCGAGTAATGAACCAGAGTACTATTAGCCACATCGGTGGACTGCCGGAAAGGGATCGACGAAACAGCTTAGTAGGGAGAGGTACATGGCGGTCATTACGAGACCGACATGAATGAGGACATAATCCCACACAACACCATATATTCCTCTCATGAAGGAAGGATAGGACAAGGGGCCAAGATGGAATGATGATTCCCAAGGGATGGGGCTGGACCCGAATCCTAGACATTCAGGTGGTCCTACGTATCCCATTAGGATGGGAATCAAGCCACACGTAGTTCTCCAAATGTAGTTTAACGTCATACGGGACGAGGAGGGGAGTAATATACCACTAAACCAGGGAGGTGTACGGTATGGCGAAGAAGCCGTCGTGAATGAGGACATAGTCCCACACCACACTATACACTCCTATGAGGGAGGACCTGGGTCGTGGCCCGGAAAGGCCAAGGGTCTGATTTTCAGGCATTGGTCAGGAAGGCCTGACCTGCTTGTAGCTTAATGTCTTGCAATGAGGACAAGGGTCGGGGACCCAAGAAGGCCAAGAGGCCTGAGGCTGAGCCTCGTAAAGGGAGGGCGTACGGCATGGTACATGATCCCGACGTGAATGAGGACGTAGTCCTACATCACACCATACAATCCTAAAAGAGAGTACCTTGTCCATTTCCCGGAAAGGCCAAGGGGCCTGATGGTTAGGAATTGGTCAGAAGGGCCTGACCTGCTTGTAGTTTAAAATCTTGCAATGAGGACGAGGGTCGGGGACCCGAGGAGGCCAAGGGGCCTGAGGTTGGGACTCTTAAAGGGAGGGCGTACGGCATGTTACATGATCCCGATGTGAATGAGGATGTAGTCCTATATTACACCATACACCCCGAGGGAATCGGGGCCGTGGGCCCGATTGCTAGCACCACCCGGGGGGGAGTTTGTCACCTCGGGATGGGGCAGAATGAATCACTGCACTCGATGTCTGGGACATCTCCGGGTGGACCCGAAGATCCAGGACACTTATGAACATGTTCGAAACATAGCATTCCTATGGTGACCTGATATGGGAGCAACAAATGAGCGTCGACCGCTGACCAAATTCGCAACGCAGGACTTGTATCGGCTTGTTGCTTGAAAACCCTCGGGGGCATTGTCCCGTATCGGTAGGAAATCCCTTGGGCGTAGTATCCAGGCCGTTCTTGGGGATCCCTCTGGGTGTGCAAAAATGATGGAATCCCACTCAAAGAGTGGGTGAAGCATAGCTGTCTCCATCCATGAAAGAGGCAAACATCTCCAAGGGGGATGTGCAGCCGGGTCGAGGCTTGCTCGATGTGAGTTGGGGCAAAAGTGTTCACCCTGCCATGTCTTGACCGGAGGGGAAGATTTTGGCTTTTGGGCTAGGCCAAAGGACAAAATGTCCAGGCGTTCCTATGTATCTAATGAGGACGAGAATCAAGCCATACGTAGTTCTTGAAGGCCATGATGTTTAGCGTCGTGCGGTGAGGACGTGGGAGGATAGAAGAATGGGAGTGGGCACATGGTGTGACCCTTACAATCCTTATGCGAACGGGGCGAAGAAAGTCTACTCCCTGCTACACAAAGGTCCTCTAAGGAAACTACCCCAAGGGGGGATAGTGGAAGAGAAATTCTTGGGGCTGGGCTCAAGACGAGGCGTCCGAGCGTTCCTACGTATCCCCTGAAGATGGGAATCAAGCCACACGTAGTTCTTGACAGGAAGTTTAACATCATGCGGGATGAGGAGTGTCTCATTTGGGGATGTGTACGGTGCAGCAACTAATCCGACGTGAATGAGGACGTAGTCCTACACCACACCGTACGATCCCGTAAGAGTGTAAGTCGGAGAAAAATCCAAGGGTCCCTGGGCCGGACCGCAGTCAGGGAGACCTGACCAGCTTGCGGTTTAACGTCTCGCGGTGAAGACAGGGGGCCATGGGCCCGTGGAGGCCAAGGGGCCTAAGCCTGAGCCTTGGTCAGGAAGGCCTGACTGGCTTACAGTTTAACATCTTGCAGTAAGGACGGGGGGGCCTTGGGGCCCGAGGAGGCCAAGGGGCCTGAGGTTGAGCCTCAGTCAGGAAGGCCTGACGGGCTTGCAGTTTAAGGTCTTGCAGTAAGGACGGGGATGCAGTTTAACGTCGTGTGGGACCATCTCGCAGTTTAGGGTCGTGCAGGACCCTTTTTCCCTAGGCAAAGTATCACTTGAAGAATTTGGCATTGGTGGGAGGGGTTATACGCTCTCCATCTGTGGTCACCAAGGAGTATGCTCCATTGGGATAAACCTTATGGATGATATAAGGCCCTTCCCATTGCGGTTCTAATTTGGGCGGTTTCCTACCAGGAATCATTGGCGCTCGACGGGCCAGTACCAGGTCGCCCTGTAGAAAAGAGCGGAGACAAACCTTCTTGTCAAAGGCTCTCGCTATCTTGTCCTGATGCCTTTACAGATTGTGCAGGGCACGAAGCCGGTTCTCGTCTAGTGCTCCCAATCTAGCTAGACGGATCTCGGCTACCTCATCTGATGTCTGGTGATCATAAACTGCAGTGCGTAGCGACAGCAGCTGGATCTCAATGGGTAGGACTGCCTCAGCTCCATACACCAGGGAATATGGGGTCACCTGGGTGGAGTTGCGAGTCGTTGTCCGGTAAGCCCAGAGGGCGTTGGGGAGCTTGTCCGGCCAACTTTTCTTGTTCTAACCCACCATCTTCTGCAGAATGATATAGAGGGTCTTATTGAACGCCTCGATCTGTCCATTCGCCTGCGCGTGGTAGCGGGAGGTATGGTTCGACTGGATGTTGTACTTGGCGTACAATTTCTTTAATTCATCTACTCGGAAGTTGGTGTCGTTATCAGTGAGGACGGCATGAGGTACTCCAAACTGGTGGATAATATTGGATCTCACAAAGTTAACGATGGAACGGGCCTTGAACTCTTTGACCGGAACTGCCTCTGCCCACTTGGAGAAGAAATCTGTAGCAGTCAGGATGAACCAACACTGGCGGGCTGTTGCCGGTGGATACGGTCCCACTACATCAAGACCCCATAACGCAAATGGACAAGAGTACTTGGTGGGGTGGAGGGGCTCCGGCGGATGATGCAGGAAGTTGGCGTGAACATGGCATGCGTGGCATCTCTTGGCATACCCAATACAATCGTGGATCATAGAGGGCCAAAAATACCCTAACCTCCGGATTTGATGGGACAACCTCGACCCAGCTTGATGGGTGCCACAGGAACCAGCGTGAACCTCTTGCATAACATGAGGTATCTCTAATCCTTGGATGCAACGGAGGAGGACACCATCGAAGCTCCGCTTATAAAGTATCTGTTCCAGACTGGGGACGCTCTGGAGGGTAAATTGCAGCGCGCGGCGTCGGATTCGCTCGTGCTCGGCCCTGTCGTCCGGGAGGCGACCATTTTGGAGATACTGGACAAAAGGTGCCCTCCAATCGGGAGTGGATTCAATCACTACGTCTGACGAACCCGGGAACCCTATCATAGAGGGTCCGGTGGTGAGATGACTCACCCGCAGGCCGTCATTGTCCTCTTGGGTGACGGGGGCAATGACTCTCCGGTGTGCCACATGTATGATCAAATCGTCTTGCTCAGGTTCTGCGAGCGATGCGGCTAAACCAGCCAGGCAAACACATCACGGTGCTGTTTGAGGAAGTCTACGTACTACTGCCGCTCCTCGAGGGACATGGATACACTGATCAATGTGGGTCTCGGATCTGCCTCGCTGCCATGGTTCACATGTACCAGTTCATCAATCGTGGTAGAGACGCCTTCTTCAAAGGTGGGGGGAGCATCCTCCAGGTCTTCCTCCCCAGCCGTGGGGGGACTTCCCGAGGTGGAAGATACTTATGGGCTATCAAGATCCGAGGGGTAGCTGGTACCAGCTCGGACAGCAGCGGTCATCATATCAGGAGAGTCACTTTCCATTGAGACCATAGCAATGAAGTAAGTCGACCCTATCCCATCTGGCCTTCGGCCTAAGTGGCCCCGTTTGATGATATCAAAGCAGTGGTGGCGTGTTGGCCTGAGTCGGTGGATTCCAGCCTGGCGAAAGAGACACGTATGGCGCACCGCCGTTGTCAAAAGCATTACATCCCGGTACCGTATAGGGGTAGGAGGTTCTGGGATCACCTGAGCCTGGTTGATTTAGGAGTACGAGGTGATTTTACGTCGTCACTTGGACACGGGAACATGCCTTCCTTGCGTACCCGAAACAACAAAACATTGCCCCATGTCGGGGGTCGTGGCCTCCAACTGGTGGATCGGGAGGATGTAGGCGTCATCCATGCTTTCCCAGGGATCACTTGTGACCGGGGCGGGTTCCTCCTCGCTTACTAGGATCTATTTATCCTTACTTTTGTAATAACCCGCATCCAGGTAGCGGGCCTCACAAGAAGCGAAAGGGGATGCATCTCCTTGGAGCACGCCTACTCGACCGTTGAGCGAGTACTTGAGGAACTGGTGATATGACGAAGGGACCTCCGCGTGCAGATGGAGCCATGGCCTACCCATCATCGCGTTGTAGGCGGTGTCCTGAGAGACGACCATGAACTTGGTGCTGGCAATTAAGCCACTGAACTGAGTCTTCAGGTGGATCTTTCCAACTGGGGTTTGCTCGGTCCTGTCGTACCCCTGGATCCTGAGGTCAGAGGGAGTTAAATCACCTTCAGACAGACCCAGCTTTCGTAACGTTCGGGTCGGAATTAGATTGATTCTGGCACCCGTGTCAACGAGGCAGCGGCAGATTTCCACGCCATTGAAGTGGACAGTGATGTACAGCGGGAAAATGTGCCCCTGTATAGGAGGGTCCTCATCTTCACCAGAGAATGAGATAACCGCCTAACATTCGGCGTTTTCAATCGCCTCGGTATGGAAGTTTTCTACAGCTGCTACCTCCGTCTCAAACTGGAGGGGGCTCCTTAGGCCTCGGCAAGTGCCTTGTGCATTTCGGATGATAGGAGAAGGGCCTCAAGGATGGAGAGCCTCACTGGAATGACGACCAGGTGCTTCAGGATGTTATACTTTCGTGCCAAACGCGAACCTCTGCTTGCAGGAGGTCGCTCGGCACTTGGAGGCACAGCGGGTCCTGCCGGTTGAACCGGCGATCGACTAGTACTGGGTACATCCTGCTGCCTACTAGATGAAGCCTGGAGAATAGTCTCCGGACTAGTATTGGATGGCGGAGGCTGGCCTATAGCCGGTCAAGACTGACTGTGATACAAACGAGGCATCTCTCCCCGATCCAGTATCACGAACGGCGGTGGAGATCGAGCCGAGGGCATTAGATGGGGTTGCGCGTGCTGAGCTCTGTGCTAAGCCTGCAGCCTAGTCTCAGTAGCGTGCACGGCTTGGCCAAAAGTGCCTACTGATGTACCTCGATGACCGGCGCGGTAGCGATTCCGCTGACGTTGACGTCGGCTAGGAATGTTGGGGAGGTCTGTCTGACGTTCCCCCTCGTCGGGGGTCATATAGGGCTTTACCAGCTCCATGGTGTTAACGGAAGTGTACCCCTGGTGGTCGCTCAAGGAATCATCCACCTCTGGGCGGATTCTGGGAGGAATCCCCATTTCAGGGGGCATAAAATTGCTGAGAGTGTGGGATGACGACGGAACCGGCGGTGCGCGTTGCTTCTTCTTACATCGCCGCTGCTTGCCCTTTTGGGAAGCTGCCGACTGTGAAGACGATGCGGAGGCACCAACTACTTCTTCTAAGGGTTCCAGCTTCTTCAGGCGCGCCCGGATGATACCATGGGCATGGACAATGGTTTTTCGAGCCATCCAGTCGTCGTATTTCCGGGATCCGTGGCTGGGGACCTGCTGCCACTCGCCTTCGCTGTCGCAGTTGATCTCTGATCCTGCGAAGACACCCGCCACTTGTGCTGGTGCCAGGCCCAACTTGACTATGTTGTTATTGACCTGGTCTTGAAGCCAGTCATTAAACACAGAGCATTGCTTGAGGGTGTCCCCCAGAATCCGATGATAAGGGCAGTAGTTGGAGTGATTGGTGAGATTTTCCTCTGTCGGCCTTCTTCACTCGGGCAGGCACACGATCCCTTGCTCTAGAGCACTTCAGAAATAGCCAGGGACCTGATTTTCGTTAAACGAATAAGTCTGGTGCCTTCTTTCCGGATAGGGGGCCCTGGGGGCCTGTCCCTGACAAGGGGCCGGAGGGGCCTGCCGAGGAGGCGGTGCCTGATTGTCTCGCCTAGGTGGCGGTGGCGCATTGCGCGGGGGAACCTATCTGTTCTGAGGCGGTCGCTGCTGGGCAGGATCCTGTGCTTGAGGTGGAGGACCTCTGCGGGGTTGCGGGGGTGGTGCCGCCAGCAGTAACTCCAGCTGCCTCGGGGATTCTATTTGGGCCACCGCGGCGGGTTCAGCCCTGGCGGTCCTCCTGGATGGGATCATAGGGGGCAACAAACGTGCCTGACTAGCCTGTTGCGGGGCTTCCTCGAGGTGCTGAGCCTTATCTGAGAAATCTCTGAACACTCTAGGGCAGTTTTGGGTGATCAGGGAGGGTACCAGCTCTATCTTGACGTTCCCCACACACATCGTTAGTAGTTTCTCCTGAGTCAGTGGCATATCGAGGGAATATGTAAGTCCCTTCCACTGGGAGATGAAATCGGAAACCCGCTCATCAGGCCTCTGCTTGCACTTGAAGAGGTCCGCGATGCTGTTCTTCCTCGTGGTGGAGCTGAACTGGTACAGGAACTGTCGGCAGAGGTCCTCCCAACCGGTCACCGATCCGATAGGGAGCTGGCTGTACCAGACGAATACCAGACCTTAAAATGTCTGTACAAAACATCGGAGCTTGGTGGCTTCTTACTGAGACGGGGTCCCCAGCATCGGGCCACACCTGGAAGAGAAATGAGCCAAGTGCTGGGGCGGGTCCCCTTTCCCGTTGAAGGGTGAGAGTGTGGGGTTCCCAAAACCCGGAGGTGCGGGCATATCATCCACCCACGCCGGATAGGGCTTGCCATCCGATGGGACCGCCACCTGCCATGTTTCCAACGCTTCAAGGCGGGCTGTGAGTTCCACAATAAGATCATCCGTGCAGGGGTCCCTATCTTGACGGGGATCCCTAACCACAAATGCGTTGCCAGGTTCTTCAACATGGTAGACGGCTTCGGCAGCTCGTGGGTCAACTGGCTGGACAACCTGTGGGGCGACTGCGGGAATCCGGACTAGATTCCTCAGATTTCCCTGTCGCTCGGGGGGATTCGGCGAGACGTATCGCGCCCTCTTTCCATACGTTCTGGCTTCCGCCCTGTCTGCGGCAGTAGCATGATCAGGGTTTCCCGAAGGCATCTCACCAGGGGGAAATTGTTCCTGCCCCTGTTGCCCTGGCCGGGGATCACCATAGTCGGGTCGCCGCTCTACGGCGCGCTCAGCTAAGAGTTCGTCAACCAACCTCTTCTGCTCAGCAAGATGCTGGCGTAACATGGCCTTCTCAGGATCCTCGTCCGTTTTCTGCACAGAGGCGGACGGGTCGGAGTGCTTGACAGTTCCGACGTGCTCCTTATCCTTGCCGGTGTTTCGACCGAGTACCAGTGATTCGGTGGGTACGAGGAGGCCTAGCAGGTTCCTCTACTGACGGGTAACTCTCCCTGATGGGTCCAACAGTGGCGGTATGCCCTCAGGGGGTAAGTCTCCATCAAAGAATTCAAGCTCGTCTTCCTAGTCCACGACGTCAGCCATGTAGACCGCGACTCCTCTCGAGGGCATGTCCTCGATATAACCTAATGAATCGGGCTGCCGTCGGATAGGGTCGAAGAGGAGAGCGCCATAGTGTCCCCAACCACGGACTTGAACATGGGGGTGGCTTCCCTGACGATCCTGCGGAGTGCTTTAAAACTCTGAACGCATTTTCATTGAAGGGCGCCCTGGCGGCCTGGCGACTCAGGGTGCTGGGCCACAAAGAGTGCGGCCGCATCGATCAGGTGGCACTGCTCGCCGATTTCTTCGAAGTGCTCTCGACTTCTGGGGTACACCACTGATTTGTAACAGAGGCGGAAGTGTGTTGCCCATAGGGTTCGACAAAAGCACCCCACTTCTTCAGGGGTAAGGGACTCCGGTACGCGAAAATTAAGCGCTACCGTCGGCCAGAACTTCTCCGGGAAGTAATCCGTTGCAAGAATACTCCAGAAGCTCCTGGGTTCGGACTCGGGGTCTGGCCCTGTGTTGCCCCACTTGTCAACCGGGGGCGGCTGAGGGACATGTAGCGGTACCGAGGCAGACCTCTGGGATAGTAAGCTCGGCGGTGGAGAATACGGCGAACGAGCTGACTGGCCGCCGAATTCTGGGCCATCCTTTGAAGAGAAAGGTGACCTGGCCATGATGTCACGGTACGATGGGCTAATAGACACAACTTCCGGCACATGAGTCACAGCTACCGGTGACCGGTCATGTCATTGTTCTACCATCACTGGCCCCCAAAACAGCTCTCTGTGATCTCTGGTAGAGGTAGAGGGCGCTTCTGGTGACGATGGCGATGATTGCGTGGTTGAGACCTGTATAATTCCCAAGATTTCTTCCTCCTGGATGTACCTGCGGAGAGAGACAGGAATCTGGTGGACCTCATATTCCGGGAGAATGAGGCTAACGCGTCTGATTCCTGCCCTAGTTCTTGATACGGAGGAGCGGGGAGAAGGTTCCATCGCTGAATCGCATTCCGCTTCAGATTCGGAGAAGCGGGCAGGTTTGATCTCCACCCGTGCTTTCCCAGGACTCTTCTTGTGGTGGCGACGACCTACTCTCCTGCCCCGAGGTGGCTCTTCGGGACAGGGTTGATCCCTATCATGGAGTCTTAGGGAGGCGCTGGCGCCGTGGCGGAGAGGGCCCCCAGTCGAGATGGCCGAGGTTCGAGGGGAACCGGGGAAAATGTCGAAGGGTACATGGGGAGGACCTCCATGAACAACACCCTTGTAGGCGGGGCCTCTGTTGGAATTGGAAGGAGCATGGGGAGGACCTCCATGGTCGCTGCGGGCGGAGAAAGGCTAACCTTCATTCCTCGAGTTGCTGGGGTGAGGAGGACCTTCGCCGGTTGCAGAGAGGACGTAGGGAGGGCCCCCACGTTGGAGAAGGACTGGAGGGACGACTCCTTCAGATCAGCGGTCAGGGGCAGGAGGATGGACTCCATACCCTGTATAGTGGGCGTGGGAATGATTTCCGCCAGGACGCGTTCGCGTGTGCACCCGTCAACCTGAGGGGATGGGCGCGCGGCTTGTGGTCCCGCAGTCCCGCTTTCCAAAGGCGGGCGGCATCCGTCCCTTATTCAGGGGCGTCTGCTCCTTGATCGAAACCGGGATGATGGGATGTCGGCTCCTCCTTCCTTGGACGTCTCCTCGGAACTCGTCGCCTAATCCGGGTCTCCCTCATAGATTTAAGACATGCTCGTGAATCTCGTTCCCGGCGCCATATCTTCATGGACACCGGTTAATTACGCTGCTTCCGCCCGGACGCTCCAAGGAGTCTGGTCGGGGCAGCAACCTGCGGTGAGGAGGTCGGGTGGCTCTGGGTGCTGGGGGCGTGTCGTAACACTGTGGCTCTGCACGTCTGTCTTCCGTCCCTAATAGGGCTTCTCGAAGGCATGATGGCCTGAGGCATCCCGCACTGGGTGCGGGGAACTGTGTCCCCTGAGGTTTTCCTCAGCTTCCCGTGTTTAACACGGGGTATGCCGCGAGTTTAACGTCCAGCGGGGACGGCATCGGACCGATCAACACGAAAAGTTGATCAGATGACAGAACCCCTTGCGGGGAACCTCCGACGCTGGGGCCAGCGCATGGGCGGCTTCCCAAGTGATGTGGAGTGGAGAGAAGTGGCATGACCTCACCGGGATGTGGCGACCCGGGTAAGGATCAGGATGGATGATGGAGTGAAGAGCTTGGAACCCGTAGAGGCTTCCTACGTACCGTACGTTAGCACGGATCAAAGTCAACGTAGTTCGGGTATACAGTTTAACGTCATGCTGGACGTCGGCAAGCCGACTCACGAAGGGGTCGAGGCCGCCGGGCGGAGGATTGAACCGAACCACCTCGCACAGAGGGGGATGGAACGGCCCGGTGGATCACAGTTTCACGTCATGCTGGACGATGAAAGGAGAAATGGAAAAAGGGGCTGTGGGGAGGCACAGTGGAGATACACACGGGCAGTCTCCCACAGGGGCGGATTCATAGGTGAATCGACGCAAGCGTGAACCCTGGAGGGGTCCACTGATGGAAGAACCGACGTGAATACGACCGGGACGACCAGGTGGTGGGCTTGAACCTCAGGGAGGCTTCCTACGTACCCTGTTTAGAAGACAGGGATCAAAGTCCACGTAGTTCATTCTGTCAGGACTTACGCACTTGAGGCAGCCCGGATGCGGCAAAACTCAGTTGGAAGGGACTTGGACCGAAAGTAGGAGACACCTCGATCCCAGTCACACCCTCTACTGGCTTCGGCAGTGGGGGAGCACAATGGAGATACACATGTGCAGCCCCCCACAAGAAACTAGGGGTTTGTAATACCCTACCCCCGTAGGGAAAATCCGCTCCCATTAAATCGTCCCTAAAGAGGGGCAATCCCGACATCCCTGCAGAGACGAGCGGGTGGGGGCCACATCCAAACCGGGGGGGACCCTGCGTGCGAGGCACGGGATCGGGTGATGCGGACGGTTTAACGTCTTGCCGGACGAAGTACAGTTTAACGTCGTGTGTTGAGGACGAAGCGGACGGTTTAACGTCTTGCCGGACGAAGTACAGTTTAACGTCGTGTGTTGAGGACGAAGGTGCTTGGCAGTTTAACGTCTTACAGCACGGACGATAGGGGCTAGGCAGTTTAGCGTCGTGCAGCTTGGACGTAGTACAGTTTAACGTCATGTTGGACGGATGCAGTTTAGCGTCATGCGGGACGAGTGTGCAGTTTAACGTCATGCTGGACGTATGTGCAGTTTAACGTCATGCTGGACGTATGCGTAGTTTAACGTCATACTGGACGATGAATTGCCGCTGATGGGTCCGTGTCACTTCGCGCGAGCCTGGAGGGCCGCACGGGAAGACAACGCACGGTGCGGGCACCCAGGATGAAAATCATCGGGCGCCACACAGGCGGCTACCCTCAGGGGGTCAAGGGGGGCGACCCTGGGGGATTGCGCGCAAAAGAGGAGCTTTGCGCGCAAAACAGCAGGTCGGCGCGCAAAATGGTGGGCTGGCGCGCAATTGGGCCAGCCCTTTGCACGCGGAAGATTGAGATTGCGCGCACCGGGCTTCGGACAGCTCGCGGGGGCAACAGCTCATTCTCTAACGAACGGCCACTTTGAAGAGGGGGGTGCGCGCAATCGGGCTGGATTGCGCGCACCCTGGGGCAATTGCGCGCAAGAGGCTTCTTTTGCGCGCAAAGGCCTTCGGGTTAAGGATTATTCAAAGGAAAGGAGCCAAGGGGATTGCACGCGAAGGCGAACCCCAAGGCTCTATTGCGCGAAAGAAAGGAGGTTACCTGAAGATCGGCATTGCGCGCGGAAGGGGTTGGATTGCGCGAACGAGTGACGCTTCGGATTCTGGCAACCTTCAAAACGTCGGGGGTGGCCTTATATTTATAGGCAACCCCAGGCGCGGAATCCGGTCTCGGGCGCGGAATTCCCTTCGCGGGCGCGAAATCAGGACCCGGCGCGCAAGGGAGCCGCGCAGGCCACGGGCGCGCAAAATAGCGCGCCGGCCCAGCGCATTGCGTGCATCCCGGGAGGATTGCGCGCCGCGACTCAACTTTGCGCGCGGGCCTCTGAAATTTCGCGCAAGTCCTCCGGGCCCTCCGGAACGTGCCTCTGACTCCAAATATCACTTCGCTTTCCGCATCCGGAGCTTCGTTTGGGAGCAACGGACTTTTCTGGCGTCTACAAAAGCCCCCCCTTGGAATCTGATCGGCGAGAGGTCGCAACGATCGGGTTCCGAGGGAGACGCCGGAATGCCGAAGTCCTGGGCTGCGCGGGACTTAGGCGCGCAAAAAGGGGCGCCGGGCGCGCAATTCGCAGCCGCGGTCGCGCAATCGAGCGTTCCGCGCGGCGCGGAATCCCGGCCTCGTCTATAAATAGGGGTCCAGGGTTCCGCGTTCCGTACACAGGCCTTCCGCGCGATAAGCTTCAACGCTCTCGTGCGCGGAATTGCCTTTTCCGGCGCGAAATTCGCCCGATCGGCGCGCAAAACCATCCGGAATTCGTCTGTCTTTGCGCGAAAACCCGAAACTTTGCGCGACATTCTTCCCAATTGCGCGCCGTCCACTTGGATTGCGCGCCAACCTTCAAACATCTCTACCAGCCTCGTCCGATCCCGCACGCTTTATCCCTTAACCCGCACGACTCCTGAAACTTCTGAGATGGCCGTGCATCAAGGAAATGAGGGGGATGCCGCCACTCGCAGAGCTGAGATGGCGACGAACGAGGAGGTTTACGGAGCCAAGGAGATTGTTTCCAACAATCAATCCCTGTTCGACTTGCTGACGCCGGCCCAGAAGACATATCCGCTGTCAGACAACCTGCCGCTCTGGAACTTCGGCATCCTAGATGAGGTTCCGGTGCCAGGGTTCGAGGTTGATGCGCCACAGACCTGGGTGACTCGGGAGCACGAGCTTCCCTGCTATAACATCACCAACAATGGGCATCCTGCCAGGGAGACCAGGCACTTGGACGTCTATGTCCTGAACCCGAGGACGCGAACCATTGACGGGGGTGAGCCTACTGCGGAGAATTCTCCAGCCCTCTACTCGAGCACATATCGCCAGAGTGTCACTGACGACACCAAGGGCTGGCTGAAGGACTGGGATTTGCGGTCTGGGGGCAATTTCACCAGCGAGTGGGCCTGGGCGTTCTGTGTACGCCACACTTGCGATCACTTCGCAGAGGAGCTGCGGTACATCGGCCTATTTGAGGCGGTCTGGACGTCGCAGTTCCACTTCTACCAGCAGTCCGAGCTCGGGCCGGAGCTGTTCACCCGCTGGTCTCCGGATACCAACACCTTCCATCTTCACCATGGGGAGGTCGGCATCGGTCTCTGGGACATCCACTGCATCGGAGGTATCCCGCTGGAGGGCTACCAATACGATGAGTTCCTGCCACCGAAGAACATCTGGGAGGACAGGTCACGGACACCCATTCTGACCTGGCATCTGCTTGACCTGGCTACGCAGCGGCTCAGGATCAAGGACTTCCAGAAGGACATAGCCTACAAGGAGTGGTTCGGCCAGTTCTTGGAGCATGACCCGGCGGTCAAGATGCCAGGAAGGGGGGAAGCGGTGCCCGACCGCAGCTCAGAGGAGCCGGAACGGGTCGTACTGGCGGGTCCTGGAGACGGGCGACTACCGCTCATGGGGGAATCGCGTCATCGAGGCCCGGGACCCAAATGTCTGGTACGCGGCGTTCCTGGCCGCCTTTCTGAGTGGGTGGCTCCTGCCAGTGCGGGACGCGATAATGGGCGTTCGCCCGGCGACACTGGCGGTGGCGGGCGCTATGGCCGCCAACAAAAGATACAACCTCGGGGTCCCAGTGCTGGCGAGGCTGTATGCCATCCTGGGATGCATCTCACGAGGGGGGTCGCCACGAAGGATCTGTGGTCCCTTTCAGTTATTCCACGGCTGGGTGGCTGCTCACCTCGGTGGGTACACGTTTCCGAACGCCATCATTCCTCCGGGCAACGGCCTGCGACCCTCCCTGCTGAACATCGCGGGGGTCGCTCCGATGACCCTAAGTGAGGAGGGCGTGAGGATTCGGATTGGCAATCATGCAAATTTCAACTTCAGTCCGTTCCCCACTCCCGTTGGCCAAATGATCGACAACGGGAAAGGTCTGCTGGAGCAGCATGAGTACTTCCTGAACATGCGGGGCGGGGTGCTCGTGGCTCGGATCGACGGGAAGGTGATCTGCGAGCCTTACTTGCCAACCCGGTTCGCCAGGCAGTTCGGGTGCCTTCAACGGATGCCGAAGAGGGTATTCACTGCTGTCCGGGAGGAGACGAACCCTTGCGTCCTTCGCCAGATGTGGCTGATGTTTGCCGCTTTCGGCTCTGGCGACGTCATCACTCTCCCTCCTACCGGGGTTGACGCAGGCTTGGCAACCGAGTACGCCGAACACTGGGCCATCGCGTACCCCGAGGGGCTTCTACGGAAGCCAGTTCGGCGGCTCGAGGTTACCCGTGCGGAGACCGGGCGTCAAGGAAGGAGGCGAGGCGCCGCCACACGGGGGAGAACGGAGGCGCGCCAAGCAGCGGAGCCGGCGCGAGCAGGGACTTCGGCGGCGGGCACATCGCAGGCTACCGCTACGACCTCGGCGCCCAGAGAGGGGGCACGCGCGGTGGTCGAAGAGAGGCCCGGGAAGCAGGTGAGACGTCTGCTCGAACCCTCCCACGATGCAGTCTTCCCGGCGCTGTGGTCGGCCTGGATGACCCTGCGGCATTCACTGGGGACCGACGCCATCTGGCGAAAGATTCTCAGAGAAGGAATCCATCTGCCAGAGGTCGGGCGCCTCCATATTGCCGACAGGGTGGACTTCAACCGGCAGTATGCGTATCTGACGGCCATGGACGATTACGCGCGCCAACGTGGTCAGCGTGCGGAGCCATCCCTTCTGGTGAAGGTGATGCTCGGTCTAGAGCCCGCTCCAGAACAGATGCCACCGGAAGAAGACGACAGTAGCAACGACTCCGAGGAAGAGGAGGAAATGGGGGAGGATGAAGGCTCCGAGGGAAGATCCCATCAGGGGATCCCACGGGAGAGCGGCGAGGTGGCCGGCTCTGACAACGTTGATGTCACTGAGCTCCTCGAGGTCCGCTTCTATCCCTACTCAATCTGCTTCATCCATTCACTTATGCAGCTTCTAACCCATTTCTCCATCTTTCTCAGGAGCGCACGGATGTTGGTCAGGCGTCCTCAGCGGGAGTAGGAGGGGCGCCAGCAGGACAAGGCGGGGTCCAGGCACCCATTATCGAATTGACAGGCGCGGAAGGGCCCCCTGCTGCAACTGTTCCTGCGGCGGCCGGGATAGCGGAAGATGACGCTCTGACCTCCCGTAAGTCCCCTTGCTTCTCCTTTCTTTACTGCTGGTGCTTGCCATTGACGATCCGTGACTAACCATGGCATGCCCTGCGCAGTGATCTCAGGACTGGAGGCTCGTCGGGTTGCCGAACCCGGGTCATCTACGAGTGGACCAGTGGTGGACATGCCGCCTGCTCCGGAACAGACTTCCCAAACCGAGCCGGCCCCACCAACTGCTGATCAAGGGGCTGCGGACGCCGGCGGTGCTGACATCGGAGAGAGGTCGGGGGCTGACGAGGGTGTCAGCGCCGCTGGGGAGAGAGAAGAAGGTCACCCAGATGTTGGGGAACCTATCACTCATGAGGACCTCCCAGGGGCGGACCCTGCAGCAGACCTGCTGGCTGCCTTCCCTGCCTACCGGCCTGCCGACCCCGAGGAGATGGATGACTCGGACGCGGAGGCGGTCGAGGAGAGCCGGATAACGCGCCGCAGGGGGTGGAAGTGCATCCAGCGCTTCCTCAAGCGAGACCCATCGGAGTGGCTGGGGCGCATGGGATCACTTCAAACCTGGCTGCGCTTCCTGTGTGCCGGGGGAGCTGATGCTCAACGCCTCCATCTGACGGTCCGTGATTTCATGGCCGAAAAGATGCGCGAGAGCTGCCGGCGTGACGACGTCACACAAAGTCGGGACATGTCGGAGAGCACACGGGCGCTCCTCGCGGCGGAGCAGGAAGTCCGGCGCCTCGAAGGGCAGGTGGCAGAGAAGGAGGCCTTCGTCGCAACGTGTACCAAGCTTGTGGAGCAACTAGCAGCCCAGCTGGTTGACGCCCAGGTACAGCTGACGGAGGCGGGCCAACAGATGGTCACAATTCAGGTCGAGCGGGAGCGTGCACAAGCCAGAATCGACGAACTGCGTGCTGCGACCGCCGACGAAGAGAGGGCACACAGAGAGCGAGAAGCAGCTCTGGAGGCCACCAGCCAAAGGGTAGCGGCATTAGAAAGACTCATTCAACACGCTAATCCCTAAGGGCTTTGTTTTGCCGTTCCCAAAACATTTGCTTCCGCTACTTTGATCCATTTGTATGAATCGATATATTTATCTGCATCTTTTGGCTTAACATGTTCAACCACAATTCACTGTCTTGCGGGAGCGTTAACCAAGCATCAGGCATCCATAGTTGGGCCTGGATTGCTGGAGAAAAGAGGGAGGTCATTCCTAGGAAAGGATACCTCAATCCTAATCAGTGTATCATCCCCCCAACTTGTTCCAACACACGAGCGGGACAACGCTAGGGGCGTTGAGATTATATCCGAACATAGGGAAATGAGAAAGGGTGAATCGCGTGTCCCGAATCCAGACATCCACAACGGTCGGCCTTCCAGGAAATGCCCAAGACGGTAGGCGGACAGTGGATCGACCATAACAACTGCAATAGACGGACCGAAGGTCATCATTCATATTGCAGGAGGCGGACCACATGTCATCATGAATACCGCTTTGGGGTTCCTTCAGACACAAGGGTGGAAATCCAGATCAACAGGGCATGCGAAGCGTGGGGCGAAGTGACGATTGTTCGGACAGAACCCAATGCTCTCAGAATTGCGCCACCGTGGGGAAAGTGTATTAGGCGGATGCACTAATCTGGCCGTGAATCACCCCAATTCTCAGACAGCACCTCTTTGACGAGGAAACCGTCGCTTCCCATCATTGCAATGGGGCATCCCGAGCTGAATCGGGGAGAATATCACAACTGCACCACTCTACCAGCAGCCAGGCCAGACGGCCGGCGACGAGGAGGGGTGGGACTTAACGATCCCTGAGGCTGGACCCGAGTTGAGATGCCCGGGCGTTCCTACGTACTCCATCAGGCTGGAGATCAAGCCACACGTAGTTCTGAGAGTGCAGTTTAACGTCATGCAGGACGTAGAACCCCGTTCGGGGAGATCTTAGTTTAAGGTCTTAGAGCTCGGACCATAAGGAGAGATCTTAGTTTAAGGTCTTAGAGCTCGGACCATAAGGGGAGATCTTAGTTTAAGGTCTTAGAGCTCGGACCATAAGGGGAGATCTTAGTTTAAGGTCTTAGAGCTCGGACCATAAGGGGAGATCTTAGTTTAAGGTCTTAGAGCTCGGACCATAAGGACTAGATCTTAGTTTAAGGTCTTAGAGCTCGGACCATAAGGGCTAGATCTTAGTTTAAGGTCTTAGAGCTCGGACCATAAGGGCTAGATCTTAGTTTAAGGTCTTAGAGCTCGGACCATAAAGACCTCAAAGTACGCCGCATCGTGGTCCTATCCCCTGGATATGCGAAGATGCACTGAGGGATAGGGTCAAGAGTGTCAAGGTTTCACCTGGTCAGGATGGGAGGTGGAAAATGTGAATCATGCGGCCATTCACTCAAGGACTGGGGGCACCGGAGTAACGATATGGGAGTACTGCCGACCGTGGAGGAAAAGCAGCATCAATATCACACTAACCGTTGGTGGAATGAGGCAGCAAATGAGCATCGACCGCTCAATCGCAGGATTCATATCGATTTGCTGCCCGAGGCCATTGGGGGTACCGGCCCGAGCCGGTGGGAGAGCACTGAGGCATTGTGTCCGAACCGTTCACGGGGGCTCCACCCAGGGTGTGGATGATGGGTCCGAATGAAAGGGATCACGAAGCCTGAAAAGTGGAGGAAAACTGACCAAGCGGATCCTGACCCTCTTGGCAATAAACCAGAGTACTCTTGACACCGGTGGACCACTGCAAGGGTTCGGGGAACACGCCTTGAGGGTGACCTGAAGGCGGCGGATTCCCTAGAGAAGGGGGAATCTCTAAGAGGTGGGGGGCTGGACCCGAAGTTTCAAACATCCGGGCGTTCCTACGTATCCCATAAGGATGGGAATCAAGCCACACGTTGTTCTTGAAGCGCGGCGCAACACAATCGGGCACCAGCGCGGGGAAGAGTGCGGGTCTGACCCTCGCACACAGAAGGAGCGGCATTTGATATTTCTTGTTTGTCCTTAAAGATGAATGGTTTTTCTTTGTTCGGCGACATGCCTATGATTGAGAAATCTCTGGCGTTGCCACAATAATCAAGCCACGGAAGGCATTGATGAATGGCGTGGTTATTAACCAGCGCCCAACATGAGTGTCCCCTGAGGAGGACATCACGATGCAGTGCCGTTTCTCGTCGGGCGGCCAAGACGATCACAGTTTACGGTCGTGTGGTAGGACGAGACAACACAGTTTAAGGTCGTGTGGTTCGGACCATGGAGGAACCCGCTTATTGCGGTACGGCGGACACGGAGGAGGTGGGAACATACCCAGCCCTGCGGTCACGCACGATTCCAGGAGAAGAGTCTTGGGATAGGGGTCTGCGTATGTCCATCACCCGAGGGGCAGAGATGCTAGCCTCCAGATATACTGGGCCCAGAACGCGATTGTTCGGGCGACTCCTTCCTCCTTATGGGGACGAGGGTCCAGCTACGCATGGCCCTTAGGGAGGATATCCGCATATATCCTTGGTGCTCAGATCATGGGAGCCTCGAACGACATCATTACCCTGGTTGGTCTGCCTAACGTGTAGAGGTGTACTAAAGGTCAGTATGAAGAGAGTGTCGAGATTCCACTACAACGCACAAAGGCGGAGTGTGAGGAGGACTGCGCAACCAATGTTCAGAGCCTGAAAGAGCCGACATGGCGATCAAGGACGTTGCTGACCATATTCGCAACACAACATCCGATCGCGTCAGCCTAAGACGGGGCAAGAAAACGAGCATCAACCGCTCAATCGCAGGATTCATATCGATTTGCGGCCCAAGACCCGCCGGTAAATCGACCCGGAGCGTTAGGAGAGCACTGAGGCATCGTACCCAAACCGCTAACGAGGATCCCTTTGAGTGAAGGCTCGACCAAGAGGAAGCGCGAGGCCTGACAAGCAACACAGGACTTGTCGGGATTGAATCTGACACTACGAGTCATAGACCGAAGTACCCAAAACATGTTAACAGATCACCGGGACGGGTCAGAGGACTCACCCTGAGAGCAACCAAAAGAGGGCAGATCCCCGTGATCAACCAAGAGACGGGGCTGGACCTGAAACACAAGCGTCCAGGCGGTCCTACGTATCCCATAAGGATGGGAATCCAGCCATACGTAGTTCTTGAGAGGCAGTTTAATGTCATGCAGGACGATGGGAGGTGTGAGGTGGTCCCACACACGGGGGGAGGCGTACGGCGCGGCCAGTAGACCAACGCGAATGAGGACACAATCCCCCGCTCACGCGATACGCCTCGCACAAAAAGGAGGGGAACTTGGGCCAGAGGCCCGACGCGGGATAGAGATTCCCGGGAAATGGGGTTGGGCCTGAAACATGAATGTCCAGGCGGTCCTACGTATCCCATAAGGATGGGAATCAAGCCGCACGTAGTTCTTGAAGTGCAGTTTAGCGTCATGCAGGACGAGAAAAGAAGGGGGGAGCAGAAGGCATCCCCAAACGTGGGGGGCGTACAGCGTGGCGAGCAAACCGACGTGAATGAGGGCATAGCCCCGCGTTCACACCATACGCCGCACACCCGGAGGCAACTGGGCCAAGGGCCCGAGATGGGATGGAAATTCCCAAAGGATGGGGCTGAGCCTGAAACATGAACGTCCAGGCGGTCCTACGTATCCCATGAAGATGGGAATCAAGCCGCACGTAGTTCTTGAGGGGCAGTTTAACGTCATGCGGGACGAATGCTGAATAGTTTAACGTCTTGTAGCTCAGACGTAGTACAGTTTAACGTCGTGTTGGACGAAACACTTGGCAGTTTAACGTCTTGCAGCGCGGACGATATGCTAGGCAGTTTAACGTCGTGCAGCTTGGACGTATGCAGTTTAACGTCGTGCAGGACGTATGCAGTTTAGCGTCATGCGGGACGAATGTGCAGTTTAACGTCACGCTGGACAAATGTGCAGTTTAACGTCATGCTGGACGTTGGTACACTCAGACAAAGTACTGCTTGAGGAACCTAGCGTTGGTGGGAGGAGTGACACGCTCACCATCCATGAAGGAGAGGGCTTGGAACCCTGCCGTGACATCAATCAACAGCTCTGTCACTGGAAGGGGAAAATCATCCTGTCGGACAGTGGCAGTTGAGATCGCGGAAGTCGATGCAGACTCTGCTGTCTGCCCGTTCTTCTTCCTGACCGGCACAATGTTGGCCAGCCATTTGGGGTACTGAACTTCCCTCACGAAGTTGGCTTTGATAAGCTTGCTCAACTTCGGCCTCAACCATGGCACCGTGGGATGGGTGCATCTTCCTGGGAGGCTGCTTGAACCCGCGATGGTTCGCCGGAGACCAAGGCGGTGGACGGATACCTGAGGATCTAGCCCCGGCAATCTCGTCATAGCCCAAGCGAACACATCACGGTGCTGCCTGAGAAAGTCCACGTACTGCTGTCGCTCCTCAGAGGGCATGGCTAGGCACTGACCAATTTTGGGTCTTGGATCGGCCTCGGTTCCAAGGTTCACCTGTATTAACTCATCGACCGTGGCGGGGGACGCCCTCCTCAAAGGCTGGGGGTGCATCTTCCACGTCCTCTCCACTCGGGGAGGGATCGTCCACGGGAGAGACTGCGTTGGAAACTGCAATTGGGTGATACCAGATCCTGCTGGGCCACTAGTGCTGACTGCGGCGCTGGTCGCGGTCATCTCATCAGGAAACTCGCGGGCCGTCGAGACCATGGCGACGTCCAACCGGTGAATCGGGAGGACTGTAAGCGTCATCCAGACTTGCCCAGGGATCACTTGCAACAGCGACAGGCTCAACCTCACCTGCCAGGACCCTGCTTATCCTTGCTCTTGTAACTAGTCCGCGTCCAGATAGCGGGATTCACACGAGGCAAAAGGAGAGGCATCTCCTTGAAGCACGCCTACTCGACCATTAAGGGAGTATTTGAGGCATTGGTGGTATGACGAGGGAATCGCCGCATGAATGTGGAGCCATGGACTAGCCCATCAATGCGTTGTACGCAGTGTCCTGAGAGACTACCATGAATTCGGTGTTGGCAACCAAGTCACCGAACTGGGTCTTCAAACGTATCTTGCCGACCGGGTTTTCTCGGTGCGGTCGTACCCCTGGATCCTGAGGTCGGAGGGAATCAAGTCATCCTCAGACAACCCCAATCTCCGGAGCGTCCGAGTTGGAATCAGGTTAATCCCGGACCCCGTGTCGACAAGACAGCGCCGGACTTCAAGGCCATTGAACTGGCCAGTGACATACAGCGGACGAATGTGTCCCTGTATAGGAGGGTCTTCATCCTGTACCAGAGAACGAGATAACTGCCTGACACTCGGCGTCCTCGATCGTTTCGGCGTGAAAGGCCTCTGCAGCCGCAACCTCTGTCTCAAACTGGAGGGGGCTCTTCAGGGCTTCAGCGAGTGCCTCGCGCATCTCAGATGACATGCGCAGAGCTCATCAAGGATGGAGAGCCTTGCTGGGATGTCGGCCAAGTGCTTCAGGACATCATACTTTTTGGCCAAGCGCGAGCCCCTAGTTGCAGGAGGTTGCTCTGCGGTTGGAAGCATGACGGGCCTTGCCGGTTGGATCGGCGGCCGACTAGGTACTTGGCGCATCTCGCTGTTCACTGGCTGCAGTCCGGGAAATGGTCACCCGTACTGGGGTCAGGAGGCCGGGATGGACCCGTGGCAGGGCGGAGCTGGTCGTGACGTGGCTGAGGCGGTTCTGCCTAGTTCCCACACCACAAACAGTGGCGGAGGCGAATCTGTCATCCCCGAATGGGGGGGCGGCACACGTTGTGCTCGGTTTTGACGCCTGCTGCCTAGTCTCAGTGGCGTGCATGGCCTGGCTGGAGGTACCAGCGGCTGTGCCCCGGCGACTCCTGTCTGCTGCGGTTCTTCCGACGTTGGTGGCGACGACCGGTGGACACTAGGGAGTCCACCTGGTGTTCTTCAATGTCGAGAACCGAAAAGGGATTTACCAGCTCAGACGGTGTTAACCGAAGCGTACCCAACACCGTCATCAGACGAATCATCCATCACCGGGCGGATCCGAGGAGGGACCCCCATCTCTGGGGGCATGAAATCGCCGAGAGTGCGGGATAGTGGCGGAACCGGCGGGGCGCGCTCTTCCTTCCTGCGCTGCCGCCGTTTGCTCCTCTTGGAAGAGGCAGGCTGGACGACGATGCCGAAGCAGCACCCGCAGATTCTGGGGGCTCAGGCTGAATCAAGCGCGCACGGATGATTCCATGGGCGCGAAATGGTCGTCTTGCGGGCCATCCAGTTATTATACTTCTGGGATCCGCGGTTGGAGACCAGCTACCATTCGTCCTCGTTGCCACTATCGTCATCTGATCCCACGAACACGCCCGCCACTTGTGCCGGAGCTGGGCCCAACCTGATTACATTGTTGTTAATCTGGTCTTGGAGCCAATCCATAAATACATAACACCGCTGGATGTTGTGTGCCCCAGGGCCCGATGGTAGGGGCATTAGCGGGGGGTTATTCGTAAGATGTGCCTCCTCTGGCCTCACAACACTCAGGCAGTCGCACAATCCTCTGCTCCAGGGCGCTCCGGAAATAACCGGGGACCTGATCCTCGTGGAATGAGTAAGTCAGGTGTCGCGGGCCCCTGGGAGCGTGGTCTTGACGAGGGGCTGGAGGGGCCGGCCGAGGAGGTGGACCCTGATTATCTCGCCTGGGTTGCGGCGGTACATTACGCGGAGGGGCCGGCCGGTTCTGAGGCTGCCGCTGCTGGGCCGGGAACTGAGCCCGTGGAGGCGGATTCCTGTGAGGCTGTGGAGCTGGCCTCGCCGGCAGCAGCTCCAACGGCCTGGGGGCCTCTATCTGGGCAACAGCAGCGGGCTCAGCCCTGCTGACTCTCCTTGCAGGAATCATAGGAGGCAGCGGGTGCGCCTGGCTGGCCTGTTGCAGGGCTTCCTCAAGACGTTGAGCTTTGTCTGAGAAGTCCCTGAACCCTCCGGGGTAATTCTGAGTGATCAGGGAAGGGACCAGCTCGGTCTTGACGTTCCCGACGCACATTGTCAGCAACTGCTCCTGAGTCAATGGCATGTCAAGGGAATACATGAGACCCTTCCATCGGGCGACGAAGTCCGCGACTCGCTCATCAGGCCTCTGCTTGCACTTGAAGAGGTCTGCGATACTTGTCTTCCGGGTCGTGGAACTGAACTGGTAGAGGAACTGTCTACGGAGGTCCTCCCAGCTAGTTACCGACCCGACGGGGAGCTGGCTGTACCAGACAAATGCTGGCCCTTCTAGTGTCTGAACAAAGCAGCGAAGCTTAGCGGCCTCTTGCTGCGCCGGAGTCCCCAACATAGGCCCGCACCTCGAGTTGAAGTGGGCTAAATGCTGTGGCGGATCTCCAGTCCCGTTGAAGGGGGCAAAAGTGGGATTCCCGGATCCCGGAGGCGCCGGCATGTCATCCACCCATGCTGGGTAGGGCTTGCCGTCCGGTGGGATCGCCACCTGCCGAGTCTCCAAGGCCTCCAAGCGGGCAATGAGTGCCGCCATCGGATCGTCCGGACATGGGTTCCAGTCCTGGCGAGTATCTCTAACCACGAGCGCATTGCACGGCCCTTCAATCGGGTCGTCGACCGGGTCGTCGAACTCGGCAGCTCGTGGGATGGCGGGCGGAGCGGCCCTTGGGGAAGCGGGAGGAATCCGAGCGGGGTCTCTCAGGTAGTCACGCCGCTCGGGAGGGTGTGGCGAAACATACCGCGCCCTCTTTCCATAGGCAATGGCCTCTCTCCTGTCGGCGAACACGACGTAACCACGGTTGCCCGGGAGAGTCTCGTCGAGGAGTGGTTGTTCCGGTCCCTGCTGTCCTGGCCTAGGATCACCGTAGTCAGGCCGCCGTTCTGCAGCGCGCCCGGTGAGGAGCTGGTCAACCAGCTTCTTCTGTTCGGCGAGCTGCTGACGTAGCGTAGCCTTCTCGGGATCCTCCTCTGCCCTCTGCATAGAGGCAGATGGGTCGGCGGGCTTTATAGCCTCGCTGTGCTCTTTTCCTTTGCTGACGTTTCGGCTCAACGTCAGTGCTTCAGTGGGTGCGGGGAGCCCCAGGAGGTTCCTCTGATGACGAGTAACTCTCACCGATGGATCTAACGACGGCTTGTCTTCGGGGGGGAGGCCCCCGTCGAGAAGTTCCAAGTCGTTCCCCTCTCCCGACAGGTCAGCCATATTGACCGTTTCTGTCCCTGGGGATGTACCCTCAGGGCCACCCAGTGAATCGGGCTGTCGGCGAATCACACTGAAGCGTAGGGCAGCGTACTGCCCCCATCCACGGATATACACGTGGGGAGTGGCTTCCTCGATAACTTTGCGGAGTACCTGAAAACACTCAACGCATCGTTGTTGGAGGGCCTCGTGGTGCCCAAATGACCTGGGGTGCCGAACCGCGGGGATCATGGCCAGGTCAATTTGACGGCACTGCTCACCAATATCCTCCAGGTGCGCTTGACTCCCGGGGTATGGAATTTGTAGGCGGTGAAGACAGGAGCGAGTCTCCCGGAGAGTTCGGCGGAAGCATTCGAACTCATCCGGGGTGAGCGATTCGGGTGCATCAAAGCCCGGTCCTGCGACTGGCCAAAACTTCTCGGGGAAGTGGCCCTCTGCAAGGACGGTCCAGAAGCTCCATGAATCAAACTCGGGACCCAGATCTCCTTGGTCCTTTTCAATGGCTGGGAACGGACGGGGAACCGGCAGTGGTGCCGAGGCGGGCCGCCGGGCCGACGGGCTGGCCGGCGGTGAATACGGCGAACAGGCCGATTGGCCTCCATATCCCGGGCCGCCCTCTGAGGGTGGCGGTGCCCTGGCTACCACATCACGATAGGACGGGCCGGTGAGCGAACATCTTGCCGTAGCATCGGTGCTCGCCGAGGGTGCACCAGATCGTGGTTCGACCGTCGGTCCCCAGAAAAAGTCTCCGGCTTCTCCGACCGAGACGGAAGGCACTTCCGGAGGGGCCGGTACCAACCGCAAGCTTGATCCTTGGGGGTCTACCAGGCCCTCGTTACTCCGGATATACCTTCGGAGAGAAGCGGGGATCACATCGATCTCGTTCTCGGGGAGCACGAGGCTGACGTGCCGCATTCCTACCCCTGCCCATGACTAGTGGGATTGGGGAAAGGGATCTGTCGCCGAATCGTACTCCGCCTCTGAATCAGAGAAGCGAACCGGTCGGATCTCTGTCCGGAATTCCGTAACATTCTTCCCTCGGCGTCGACGCCTTGCCTTCCTGCCCCTGGGTGGTTCTTCGGGGCAGGGATGATCTCTGTCCTGGCGTCCTTCGGCCGCACTGGTGCTGGGGCCAAGAGGACTGGAAACCAAGGTGCGAGGGGCACCGGGACAGATATCAAAGGGGACGCGGGGGGAGATGATTCCGGGCAGGCCTCCGGGCCGGGATCAGAAGGTGGGATGACCCATGCCTCCTGGATCGGCCACACGGAGTAGATCCCGCTGGTGAATAGCGCCACCACGAGGTGGTCCGCGGTGGCTACTGCCTGTACCAGCAACCAGGAGAGTCGACCCAACCTGCCTTTGGGGCGGTCGAGGCCTCGATCCAGGTCGGGCATAGAAGTTCCCCTGCTCAGGATGCGCAGGGGCCTGGCGACTGGAGACAACAGTGGCTTGGGCCAATGCGGCCGCTGTTGCTAGGGCCCCAAGGTGGGCATCCTCCTCCGCTCGTGCCCGACGTTGGTGTCGGGACAAACGAGTCGGGATGAGCGGCGCGGGCAGGTGGAGAGTCCTCTCTTCGACTTGAGAGGCCTGGCGGCGGTGTCGCCGTGGCCTGGCGGGAGCCCTTACCGTAGATCCCTGGAGCGAATCCCGGATAGGGTGATCCCGGACATCTTCCACCTCATCCGCATAGGGAAGGGAACTGTCAGAGTGCTCCGGGGATAAGCTCCCGAAGCAGTTGGACGTTGAGGTGGGCAGCGGTGCCTCCCTGCGCGGCCCCCGGGGGCGGCGGTGGTGGCGAGGTGCAGCCTCCTCAAGGTCTAGGCGAGCCATGTCCCTAGTGGGGATGAATCCCTCTTCCTCATATCTCCGCACCAGGGTGTTGATCACCCTTCTCTGGATGACCTCCGAGGGGGAGAGAGGGTGTGGTCGTCCCGCAATTGCGGCTGCTGGGACGGCCGTGGAACAGGCGGGACCGCGCGGAGTAGCCTCGTCGGTGTTTCCCCTACCTCTGCGCCAGTGGGCGGGTGGCGATCGGGCACTGGATCGGGCGACCTGATTTCTGAAAGCAGGGAGAAGGACCCATTAACACTGACAGGAAAAAGGAATCGACAACCAACCATTAGCGCCACGACGCCTTCCGTGGGGGGAACCCAGGCCCTCGACGTTGCGAGACGGAGTGCCCGATGTCCCTTCCCCATCCCCTGGCGGGTAAGACTGAATGCTTGGCCGGGCAACATTCCGGTCTTCCAACACCTCTGAAAGCCATCGGTCCTCGTACCGAGGAGAAGAGATTCACGTCGGGTTCACCATTTTTCTGTTTCGGTGCGGATGTGTGTCGGGTTACGCTGTTCCGCCAGGACGCGTTCGCGCGTGCACCCGTCAACCCGAGGGGATGGGCGCGCGGCTTGTGGTCCCGCAGTCCCGCTTTCCAAAGGCGGGCGGCATCCGTCCCTTATTCAGGGGCGTCTGCTCCTTGATCGAAACCGGGATGATGGGATGTTGGCTCCTCCTTCCTTGGACGTCTCCTCGGAACTCGTCGCCTAATCCGGGTCTCCCTCATAGATTTAAGACATGCTCGTGAATCTCGTTCCCGGTGCCATATCTTCATGGACACTAGTTAATTACGCTGCTTCTGCCCGGACGCTCCAAGGAGTATGGTCGGGGCAGCAACCTGCGGTGAGGAGGCCGGGTGGCTCTGGGTGCTGGGGGCGTGTCATAACACTGCGGCTCTGCACGTCAGTCTTCCGTCCCTAATAGGGCTTCTCAAAGGCATGATGGCCTGAGGCATCCCGCACTGGGTGCGGGGAACTGTGTCCCCTGAGGTTTTCCTCAGCTTCCCGTGTTTAACACGGGGTATGCCGCGAGTGTAACGTCCAGCGGGGACAGCATCGGACCGATCAACACGAAAAGTGGATCAGATGACAGAACCCCTTGCGGGGAACCTCCGACGCTGGGGCCAGCGCATGGGCGGCTTCTCAAGTGATGTGGAGTGGAGAGAAGTGGCATGACCTCACCGGGATGTGGCGGCCCGGGTAAGGATCAGGATGGATGATGGAGTGAAGAGCTTGGACCCCGTAGAGGCTTTCTACGTACCGCGCGTTAGCACGGATCAAAGTCAACGTAGTTCGGGTATACAGTTTAACGTCATGCTGGACGTCGGCAAGCCGACTCACGAAGGGGTCGAGGCCGCCGGGCGGAGGATTGAACCGAACCACCTCGCACAGAGGGGGATGGAACGGCCGGGTGGATCACAGTTTCACGTCATGCTGGACGATGAAAGGAGAAATGGAAAAAGGGGCTGTGGGGAGGCACAGTGGAGATACACACGGGCAGTCTCCCACAGGGGCGGATTCATAGGTGAATCGACGCAAGCGTGAACCCTGGAGGGGTCCACTGATGGACGAACCGACGTGAATACGACCGGGACGACCAGGTGGTGGGCTTGAACCTCAGGGAGGCTTCCTACGTACCCTGTTTAGAAGACAGGGATCAAAGTCCACGTAGTTCATTCTGTCAGGACTTACGCACTTGAGGCAGCCCGGATGCGGCAAAACTCAGTTGGAAGGGACTTGGACCGAAAGTAGGAGACACCTCGATCCCAGTCACACCCTCTACTGGCTTCAGCAGTGGGGGAGCGCAATGGAGATACACATGTGCAGCCCCCCACAAGAAACTAGGGGTTTGTAATACCCTACCCCCGTAGGGAAAAGCCGCTCCCATTAAATCGTCCCTAAAGAGGGGCAATCCCGACATCCCTGCAGAGACGAGCGGGTGGGGGCCACATCCAAACCGGGGGGGACCCTGCGTGCGAGGCACGGGATCGGGTGATGCGGACGGTTTAACGTCTTGCCGGACGAAGTACAGTTTAACGTCGTGTGTTGAGGACGAAGCGGACGGTTTAACGTCTTGCCGGACGAAGTACAGTTTAACGTCGTGTGTTGAGGACGAAGGTGCTTGGCAGTTTAACGTCTTACAGCACGGACGATAGGGGCTAGGCAGTTTAGCGTCGTGCAGCTTGGACGTAGTACAGTTTAACGTCATGTTGGACGGATGCAGTTTAGCGTCATGCGGGACGAATGTGCAGTTTAACGTCATGCTGGACGTATGTGTAGTTTAACGTCATGTTGGACGTATGCGCGGTTTAACGTCATGCTGGATGATGAATTGCCGCTGATGGGTCCGTGTCACTTCGTGCGAGCCTGGAGGGCCGCACGCGAAGACAACTCACGGTGCGGGCACCCAGGATGAAAATCATCGGGCGCCACGCAGGCGGGTACCCTCAGGGGGTCAAGGGGGGCGACCCTGGGGGATTGTGCGCAAAAGAGGAGCTTTGCGTGCAAAACAGCAGTTCGGCGCGCAAAATAGCGGGCTGGCGCGCAATTGGGCCAGCCCTTTGCGCGCGGAAGATTGAGATTGCGCGCACCGGGCTTCGGACAGCTCGCGGGGGCAACGGCTCATTCTCTAACGAACGGCCACTTTGAAGAGGGGGGTGCCCGCAATCGGGCTGGATTGCGCGCACCCGGGGGCAATTGCGCGCAAGAGGCTTCTTTTGCGCGCAAAGGCCTTCGGGTTAAGGATTATTCAAAGGAAAGGAGCCAAGGGGATTGCGCGCGAAGGCGAACCCCAAGGCTCTATTACGCGAAAGAAAGGAGGTTACCTGAAGATCGGCATTGCGCAGGGAAGGGGTTGGATTGCGCGAACGAGCAACGCTTCGGATTCTGGCAACCTTCAAAACGTCGGGGGTGGCCTTATATTTATAGGCAACCCCGGGTGCGGAATCCGGTCTCGGGCGCGGAATTCCCTTCGCGGGCGCGAAATCAGGACCCGGCGCGCAAGGGAGCCGCGCAGGCCACGGGCGCGCAAAATAGCGCGCCGGCCCAGCGCATTGCGCGCATCCCGGGAGGATTGCGCGCCGCGACTCAACTTTGCGCGCGGGCCTCTGATATTTCGCGCAAGTCCTCCGGGCCCTCCGGAACGTGCCTCTGACTCCAAATATCACTTCGCTTTCCACATCCGGAGCTTCGTTTGGGAGCAACGGACTTTTCCGGCGTCTACAGATGGGGTTGCGCGTGCTGAGCTCTGCGCTAAGCCAGCAGCCTGGTCTCAGTAGCGTGCACGGCTTGGCCAAAAGTGCCTGCTGATGTACCTCGATGACCGGCGCGGTAGAGATTCCGCTGACGTTGAAGTCGGCTGGGAATGTTGGGGAGGTCTGTCTGACGTTCCCCCTCGTCGGGGGTCATATAGGGCTTTACCATCTCCATGGTGTTAACGGAAGCGTACCCCTGGTGGTCGCTCAAGGAATCATCCACCTCTGGGCGGATTCTGGGAGGAATCCCCATTTCAGGGGGCATAAAATTGCCGAGAGTGTGGGATGACGACGGAACTGGCGGTGCGCGTTGCTTCTTCTTACATCGCCGCTGCTTGCCCTTTTGGGAAGCTGCCGATTGTGAAGACGATGCGGAGGCACCAGCTACTTCTTCTAAGGGTTCCAGATGCTTTAGGCACGCCCGGATGATACCATGGGCATGGACAATGGTTTTTCGAGCCATCCAGTCGTCGTATTTCCGGGATCCGCGGCTGGGGACCTGCTGCCACTCGCCTTCGCTGTCGCAGTCGATCTCTGATCCTGCGAAGACACCCGCCACTTGTGCTGGTGCCAGGCCCAACTTGACTATGTTGTTATTGACCTGGTCTTGAAGCCAGTCATTAAACATAGAGCATTGCTTGAGGGTGTCCCCCAGAATCCGATGATAAGGGCAGTAGTTGGGGTGATTGGTGAGATTTGCCTCCGTCGGCCTTCTTCACTCGGGCAGGCACACGATCCCTTGCTCTAGAGCACTTCAGAAATAGCCAGGGACCTGATTTTCGTTAAACGAATAAGTCTGGTGCCTTCTTTCCGGATAGGGGGCCCTGGGGGCCTGTCCCTGACAAGGGGCCGGAGGGGCCTGCCGAGGAGGCGGTGCCTGATTGTCTCGCCTAGGTGGCGGTGGCGCATTGCGCGGGGGAACCTGTCTGTTCTGAGGCGGTCGCTGCTGGGCAGGATCCTTTGCTTGAGGTGGAGGACCTCTGCGGGGTTGCAGGGGTGGTGCCGCCAGCAGTAACTCCAGCTGCCTCGGGGATTCTATTTGGGCCACCGCGGTGGGTTCAGCCCTGGCGGTCCTCCTGGATGGGATCATAGGGGGCAACAAACGTGCCTGACTAGCCTGTTGCGGGGCTTCCTCGAGGTGCTGAGCCTTATCTGAGAAATCTCTGAACCCTCTAGGGCAGTTTTGGGTGATCAGGGAGGGTACCAGCTCTATCTTGACGTTCCCCACACACATCGTTAGTAGTTTCTCCTGAGTCAGTGGCATATCGAGGGAATATGTAAGTCCCTTCCACCGGGAGATGAAATCTGAAACCCGCTCATCAGGCCTCTGCTTGCACTTGAAGAGGTCCGCGATGCTGGTCTTCCTCGTGGTGGAGCTGAACTGGTACAGGAACTGTCGGCAGAGGTCCTCCCAACCGGTCACCGATCCGATAGGGAGCTGGCTGTACCAGAAGAATACCAGACCTTAAAATGTCTGTACAAAACATCGGAGCTTGGTGGCTTCTTGCTGAGACGGGGTCCCCAGCATCGGGCCACACCTGGAAGAGAAATGAGCCAAGTGCTGGGGCGGGTCCCCTTTCCCGTTGAAGGGTGAGAGTGTGGGGTTCCCAAAACCTGGAGGTGCGGGCATATCATCCACCCACGCCGGATAGGGCTTTCCATCCGATGGGACCGCCACCTGCCGTGTTTCCAACGCTTCAAGGCGGGCTGTGAGTTCCACAATAAGATCATCCGTGCGAGGGTACCTATCTTGACGGGGATCCCTAACCACAAATGCGTTGCCAGGTTCTTCAACATGGTAGACGGCTTCGGCAGCTCGTGGGTCAACTGGCTGGACAACCTGTGGGGCGACTGGGGGAATCCGGACTAGATTCCTCAGATTGCCCTGTCGCTCGGGGGGATTCGGCGAGACGTATCGCGCCCTCTTGCCATACGTTCTGGCTTCCGCCCTGTCTGCGGCAGTAGCATGATCAGGGTTGCCCGGAGGCATCTCACCAGGGGGAAATTGTTCCTGCCCCTGTTGCCCTGGCCGGGGATCACCATAGTCGGGTCGCCGCTCTACGGCGCGCTCAGCTAAGAGTTCGTCAACCAACCTCTTCTGCTCAGCAAGATGCTGGCCTAACATGGCCTTCTCAGGATCCTCGTCCGTTTTCTGCACAGAGGCGGACGGGTCGGAGTGCTTGACAGTTCCGACGTGCTCTTTATCCTTGCCGGTGTTTCGACTGAGTACCAGGGATTCGGTGGGTACGAGGAGGCCTAGCAGGTTCCTCTGCTGACGGGTAACTCTCCCTGATGGGTCCAACAGTGGCGGTATGCCCTCAGGGGGTAATTCTCCATCAAGGAATTCAAGCTCGTCTTCCTAGTCCACGACGTCAGCCATGTAGACCGCGACTCCTCTCGAGGGCATGTCCTCGATATCACCTAATGAATCGGGCTGCCGTCGGATAGGGTCGAAGAGGAGAGTGCCATAGTGTCCCCAACCACGGACTTGACCATGGGGGTGGCTTCCCTGACGATCCTGCGGAGTGCTTTAAAACTCTGAACGCATTTTCATTGAAGGGTGCCCTGGCGGCCTGGCGACTCAGGGTGCTGGGCCACAAAGAGTGCGGCCGCATCGATCAGGCGGCACTGCTCTCCGATTTCTTCGAAGTGCTCTCGACATCTGGGGTACACCACCGATTTGTAACAGAGGCGGAAGTGTGTCTCCCATAGGGTTCGACAAAAGAACCCCACTTCTTCAGGGGTAAGGGACTCCGGTACGCAAAAATTAAGCGCTACCGTCGGCCAGAACTTCTCTGGGAAGTAATCCGTTGCAAGAATACTCCAGAAGCTCCTGGTTTCGGACTCGGGGTCTGGCCCTGTGTTTCCCCACTTGTCAACCGGGGGCAGCTGAGGGACATGTAGCGGTACCGAGTCAGACCTCTGGGATAGTAAGCTCGGCGGTGGAGAATACGGCGAACGAGCTGACTGGCCACCGAATTCCGGGCCATCCTTTGAAGAGAAAGGTGACCTGGCCATGATGTCACGGTACGATGGGCTAATAGACACAACTTCCGGCACTTGAGTCACAGCTACCGGTGACCGGTCATGTCATTGTTCTACCATCACTGGCCCCCAAAACAGCTCTCCGTGATCTCTGGTAGAGGTAGAGGGCGCTTCTGGTGACGATGGCGATGATTGCGTGGTTGAGACCTGTGTAATTCCCAATATTTCTTCCTCCTGGATGTACCTGCGGAGAGAGACGGGAATCTGGTGGACCTCATATTCCGGGAGAATGAGGCTAACGCGTCTGGTTCCTGCCCTAGTTCTTGATACGGAGGAGCGGGGAGAAGGTTCCATCGCTGAATCGCATTCCGCTTCAGATTCGGAGAAGCGGGCAGGTTTGATCTCCACCCGTGCTTTCCCAGGACTCTTCTTGTGGTGGCGACGACCTGCTCTCCTGCCCCAGGGTGGCTCTTCGGGACAGGGTTGATCCCTATCATGGAGTCTTAGGGAGGCGCTGGCGCCGTGGCGGAGAGGGCCCCCAGTCGAGATGGCCGAGGTTCGAGGGGAACCGGGGAAAATGTCGAAGGGTACATGGGGAGGACCTCCATGAACAACACCCTTGTAGGCGGGGCCTCTGTTGGAATTGGAAGGAGCATGGGGAGGACCTCCATGGTCGCTGCGGGCGGAGCAAGGCTAACCTTCATTCCTCGAGTTGCTGGGGTGAGGAGGACCTTCGCCGGTTGCAGAGAGGACGTAGGGAGGGCCCCCACGTTGGAGAAGGACTGGAGGGACGACTCCTTCATATCAGCGGTCAGGGGCAGGAGGATGGACTCCATACCCTGTATAGTGGGCGCGGGAACGATTTCTGCGCTGAGCATCACTGCCGCAGGGTAGGTCTTCCTTCGGGATGGGGGTAGCACGAGGCATGCCTCCATGACGAACATCGGAGAGGGGAAGGACCACGCTCTGTGGAGTAGTGGTATGGGGAGGACCTCCGTACGGGGTGACATCACCGCGGGTAAGTTCGCGGCGATCACCACTTGGGCCTGCAACCCGGAGAGCCAACCCAGCCTGCCCGTGGGGAAGTTGGGGTCTCGATCCTGGTTGGGTGAAAGAGTGCCCCTGCTCAGTGTATGCGGGGGATTCATGATGCACGCCGTCGGTGGCTCGGGCCACTGTAGTTGTCAACGTCGATGGGCCTAGGCGGGCATCCTCAGCCCGGGCCCAGCGTTGACGTCGGGTCAGGCGAGCTGGTGCAGGTGGTGTAGGGGCATGGCCTGCCTGCTCTTCCTGCGGAGCTGGACGGCGGCGCTGACGCAGCCGGGCGGGATCTCTCACCCGGAGCCCTTGGGTCGGGACCCTGAGCGGGCTGATCCGGACAGCCCCCACCTCATCAGCGTAAGGTGAGGAGTCGTCAAGGCGTTCCAGAGATAGGCTCCCGCAATGGTTGAACGTTGGGGTGGGGAGCAGGGGCTCCCTGCGCGACCTGTTAGGGCGGCGTTGATGGCGGGGCCTGGACGCCTCCAGGTCCAGGTGGGCTATATCCCTGATTGGGATGACCCCTTCCTTCTCGTACCTATGCATGAGGTTGTTGATCACCCTTCGCTGGATGACCTCTGATGGAGAAAGGGGACATGGGCGCCCCGTATTCCGCGATGTGGCAGCCTTTGTGGTGGTAGAGGCACCATGTGGGGTGGCTGTGGCGATGTTTCCCCTGCCCCTGCGTAGGCTAGCGGGCGGTGATCACGTCTTTGTAACAGCAACCTGGTTCCTGAAAAATGAAGGGATCAACTCATCCGCACTGAGATGGAAAATGATTGACAACCAGTGCCCCAGCGTCCTTCCATTCTCCACATCTGTAAGAAGGATCCACGCCAACACGCTGCAAGAATGGGGTACCTCGCATTCTACTGCCCCGACATTCGTTGAGTTTCACGATAGGCCCGCTATTTGATTTGCGGGACCAGGCGCCGGATATCTAGATCCGGTGACACTTCAATCTACTGGTGTCTCGAACGCTACTAATCTCCATATTGAGGAGAATAATTTCACGTCAGGTTCACCATTTCTGTTTTCGATGCTTTTTCCGAGGCGTGCGCGCATCTATCCGTCACGCGGAGGAGGACGCACGGCTTTGTTGCCCCGCATTCCCTCTTTCCAAATGCAAGCGGCATTCGTTCCTTGTTCAGGTGCGTCTGCTCCTTGATCGAAACAGGATGATGGGATGTCGGTTCTTCCTTCTGGGGATTCCTCCTCAGAACTTGTCACCTAGTCCGGGTCTCCCTCGTAGATTTCATATGTAGTTCGTGAAACTCTTCCCAGTGCCATGTTTCTATGGACGCCGGTTAATTACACTGCTTCTGTCGGGACATTCCAAAGGGTCCGGTCAGGGCAGAAACATTCAGTCGGGGGAGTAGTCACGTTGAGGCATCAGTAGTGTGTCTGGATGCTAGGGAACCTGGCGTGTCTGGCGGTTATCCCTGGTCACAGGGCTTCTCGAGGGCGTGGAAGCCCGAGGCATCCCACATCGAGCGCGGGGAATTATATGTCATAGACACATATATGAGGTTTTCCTCATCTTTCCGTGTTTGACACAGGGTACGCCATGAGTTTAACATCCAGCGGAGACGGATCAACCCAACCAGAGCATTAGCTAGGATAGATCGGATTGAGGGGTTTCCCTTGAAGGGATTTCGATACCGGGGCCAGCCCATGGGCGGCTGTGAAGAAGAGCATACTGACATGGTCTCACCGAGATATGACGGTATGTGCGAGATTCAGGATGGATGATAGGTGTATGAATGGATTGGTGGGGGAATGAAATGGGACCATCACAGGGGGCGACAGTGAAGTTGGGCTTGAGCCTGGAAGTGGCTTCCTACGTATCCTCGTGGTAGGGAATCAAAGTCCGTGTAGTTCGGGATGGAGCCGACGAACCAACGTGAGGGTGGACCTTGGTCCAATAGGCATCATCAGCGTACCGACGTGAAGGTGGACCTTGGTCCGATGGGCATCGTCAGCATACCGACGTGAAGGTGGACCTTGGTCCGATGGATGGTGGGATTCAACCTATGGAAGACTTCCTACGTACCATGCCTTGACACAGATCAAAGACCTCGTAGATCAAAGGGTTTCATCGGTGAACCGACGTGAAAGTAGACCCGTGGGTCCACTAGTGGTGGGATTGAACCTTGGGAAGGTTTCCTACGTACCATGCCTTGACATGGACCAAAGTCCTCGTAGTTCAATGGATCGATGGAATATAGTTTAACGTCATGCAGGACGGTAGTGAACCCTGACGTGAATGAACGAAGGGCGGTGGGTGTCGGCGAACCAACGTAAATGAGGGACCTTGGTCCGATGGGAGATGGGCTTGCAAATGGGAGGCCTGGCACACCGACTAGGAGACGGTTTGGGCCATTGATTGTTGGGCTTGAACCTCAGGGAGGCTTCCTAAGTACCATGCCTTGACACAGATCAAAGTCCTCATAGTTCGGATTGGGGAATATAGTTTAACGTCATGCGGGACGGGGGTGAACCGACGTGAATGATGATGGATGGGCATGAACCTATGGAAGACTTCCTATGTACCATGCCTTGACATGGATCAAAATCCTCGTAGTTCAGGTGGGGCTTTGTCGGCGAACCGATGTGAAAGTGGACCTTGGTCCAATTAGTGGTGGGCTTGAACCTCAGGAAGGCTTCCTACTTACCATTCCTTGACATGGATCAAAGACCTCGCAGTTCGGGTGGGAATGGGTCGCAACGGCTTACCACTGGACCAGAATGCAGTTTAACGTCGTGCTGGACGGGAATGGGACCCGACGTGAATGGTTGACGGGTGGGAATGGGTCGCAACGGCTTACCACTGGACCAGAATGCAGTTTAACATCGTGCTGGATGGGAATGGGACCCGACGTGAATGGATGACGGGTGGGAATGGGTCGCAACGACTTACCACTGGACCAGAATGCAGTTTAACGTCGTGCTGGACGGGAATAGGACCCGACGTGAATGGATGAAGGGTGGGAATGGGTCGCAACGGCTTACCACTGGACCAGAATGCAGTTTAACGTCGTGCTGGATGGGAATGGGACCCGACGTGAATGGATGATGGGTGGGCTTGAACCTCATGGAGGCTTCCTACATACCGTGCCTTGTCATGGATCAAAGTCCTCGTAGTTCAAAGGGAATGGGGATCAGGGTCGGTGCTCACTCTAAGCCCACGTGAGTCATGCTCGGTGTGAGAAACAAGAGGTTGCAAGGACCTGATGATCACGTCACGAAGGATGCGTCCGTGAGAAACGAAGAGGGGATTACGTGTTAGGCGGCCCATGGTGTTGGGACTCACTCCAGGATGGAGGCCCAGAGCGTGAAAAAGCGCAGCGAAAGAGGGACTCGGGACTAACGATGGGAGGTGCCTCGTCCCTATCACGTCCTCCACTGACCTTGGTAGTGGGGAAGTACGGAGATGCAGAGGTGCAGTCATCCGTTGGGGAACTAGGGTCTCCCTTCTCCCATGAACATACACAACTCTCGTAAGGAGGATATCATCCCTTGTGGATGGGTGATTACACTCCTATGGAGACGAGTGGTGTAAAGAATGTTCAATCTGGGGGGACCCTTCGTGAGAGACACGAGGTCGGGTCACAGTTTAACATCATGTGTTGAGGACGTGGTGCTTGGCAGTTTAACGTCCTGTAGCTCGGACGAGGTGGGTTCACTCCGCACCCCTAGGACATACATAACCCATACCCTCTGGTCCTTGGGGAAGGGAAGGTACCAGTAAGGCCATGGTCCTGGGGGGTTGTCGAACGAACCATCAGGGGGTCCACGTTAGCATGGCTATGCGAAGAAGCAATAGCCGTTAGCATGCCTATGCAAAAAAGCATTAGGCGAAGCAACGTTACGAGTGGTATTGTCCATGGGACTTTGAAATCACATCGTGCAAACCTGGAGTGTCGCACAGGAAGAGGAATCGCTAAGCAAAGGAGTGGGATTCGCGAAGTGGAGTGCCTTGGCCTTGGCATGGGGCATAGGTGTGAGTGGAAGGTGCTTCGCGAAGTGGAACAGTGTTCGCGGAGCACTGCCTCACGAAGAAGGGGTACCTCGCGAAGCAGGGTCCTGTGAAGCAGTGTGCTTCTCGATGTGGAGCGATCCTACCTTAGTATAGGGATCGCTAGTATGGGTTGGGTGTTTCGCGAAGCGGAAGTGCTTCACGGCTGCCCGGGTTCCCTTGGGAATCCCCTTCCTTCGCGAATTCCCTTGAGCTTCGCGAAGGGCATCCCTCTCAAAAGAGGGGATCAAAACGAGACAAAGCAAAGGTGTCTCGCGAAGTAGAAATACCTCGCAGAGCTCATGATTCTCGGGGAAAAGAGTGCTTCGCGATTCAGGAGAGTAGAAGCCGAAAGGTCGGATTGTCCATCCTCGGGACTCAGGGGGAGTCTAGTATTTATAAGGAAGGGGCGCCGCGAAGCAGAACTCGCGCGCCGCCTCCGGTGCTTCGCGGTGCACTCACGAACATTGACGTCATCCGCTGAGGGCACCGCCTCTGGAGCTTCTCGGTGGCTCACGAACGTCGAATGCGTTCGCGGAGAATTACCGCCTCTGGAGCTTCGCGGCGGCTCGCGAACGTCAAATGCGTTCGCAGAGAATTACCGCCTTTGGAGATTTGACCGCGTTGTCATGACACATCAAATTCAATATATTTTTAAGGTTTATTTATAGTCTAGGGTAAACCCTAGGTCGTCTCTCAAGGAGCGTTGGTAGGTTTAGAGTGTGTATTTTTAATAAAAATGACTAAGAGAGGGGTGGTTTTGAAAACAGTTTAAAACAATGACTTAGTTAAAATAGCTTAAAGGATGAGTACCTAAGTGGATTTTGGGAAATATGAGATAAAAGTGTTGATGTGATTTCACTACACACATATCAAGTTCATTTTTCATAGACATTCATCTTAGGTTAAGAGTAATTCTTTGGTTGGAATTAATTGGAATCCCGATTAATTCCTAAGCTTTTATTTCAATTCTTTAAGGACCAAACCTTGAAGTAACAATCATATTGTCAAGGTCCAGTACTTATTAATGGAATAAGAGATTCCAAATCATATTTAAATCTCAATATGTTGGGTATGAAAAAGATTCTTGTGATGTCCAATCGGAACAACACAAGTCACGCACTCAAAACCTCACACCGATCGGTTAGAAATTAAGAGCATAACACTCGCATGTATCAAATCAAGCATTAAAATCTGAGATAAAATAAGATACATGGAATGAAATGTTTAAACACCCAAATTACTCCAAACCAGTAGCTAGTTTATGCATCAGAACTCCCTTGACATGTGTGTAGCTCCCTCACAACAAACACCCAACTTTTAGCTCGACATCAGGAGGAGGAGGAAGCTCGGGTTGAACTCCTTCTTCATTGTTGATACCCCTATGAGGATAGGGGCCTCCAGAACCTCCAATTTGATTGGGAGACTCCTCTAGGACTCCAAATTGGAAGCACTTCACTGCTTGTCCGAACTTGCAAATGAGGATCCCAAGGTGCCCTTTTATAGGAAATGTGGGAGGTGGTTTTGGGCACACAGATTTCATCAATCCACTTTCACGATGCGTTTCGGCCTTCATACAGTCTTATCTCGCTTTGGAGAAAATAGAAAAGTTGTATAACTACCACTTGAAAGTCTCCACCGAACGTTTGGCACCATTTGGACAACTACAGCTCAAGATATTGATAAAATACAGAACACCGCATTTGACTTGGTCCAAATTCGGTGTCTTGGACAGATCAGTTCGGATGGGCCCCATACAAGCCGAATCAGGATTGGGTTCTTTCATATGAAATGTATCCTATTGAATTCTAGACAGGCCCACAAAATTGCATCCCATTTGGATTCACGGATATTGTGTACTATTCAAAACAGTGGATAGATGTCCATGAATCCATGCAATTTTGGCCCAGTTTTCTTTCACATTATCAAGGGCCCTCCAAATCACCTCCACCTACATTGTAATTTTCAAAACAAGTATCATTTACCTATTTAACAGTGATAAACACAAAATTTTTGAATCAAACATGAAGCACAATTTGATAATATTTTTATAATTTTTAATACAAAATATGTTTAGCACAGCGGTGTAAGGGTGAAAATGAAACAGTGAATCGTGGTACGATCACACCCCCACACCTAAACATTTGCACTCCTAAGAAGAGTCATATATCCAAATACATTGATGCATAATATATATACATTTCCAACACCCTGAATATTTATCATTTGAAAAAATTTTATTTATCGATGCACGAATCACACCAAGGAGTTCTTCCTAGTGAAAATAGAAAAAGTTGCCTCATAAATCATATCATAGCGAAATTCAAAATGATTCATGATACCCAATTGAGATAGGAATTCATAAGTAAACCATGACACTAACTCTCTATGTGTGTGTGTGAAAACCATTCCATGCTATTTTTTTCCACTTGCAATCCAATAAATATATGTTATTTTAACATTTTTCAGCTTAAATGATTTTGTCACCGAACCTGTCCTACATCCTTTGCAATAATATTTCAAGACCCACTTATTTAAGCATTCCCAAAAGTCAAACCATAAGCTCCCGACCTAGATATACCCATATGTTGCACATTTCATCACTCCCCTCATTTATTATTTTTTTTGAAGTTGCAATTGGAACAAATATCACACTCATCTCTCAACCCTTGTTTGATCTCCTCAAGACACTAATTGAAATAGTTATAACAAGATCAAAGGTTGAGGAGGAGTGGTTTTTAACCTGCCCAAGACACAACAATATTTTTTTTGAGGGCGTACAACAGTCGGACATTAGGTACACACGCATAGGTCAATCTGGTACAATAATGAAACAGATCAGATAAGGAACGAATGTATGGAAATATCATTTAAAGCTGAAAAATATTAACCCCACATATATTTACCTTATATTAAGTAAGAAATAATCACACTTTGTGGTTTGGTGCAACAAATTTTTTTGGAGATATTAGTGACACAGTTTTCCCAAAAACTACTCACATAATAGGCATCAATCATCTCAAAGGTTTCACATAGATATGACCATTTATATCATTGACAGAAATCTGATTCACTAAAAATCACTCCCTGATGTTAAATTCATACAAATATTCTTTTTAGCCTTCGTTATGGTATTTTTACTTTCCCCACTTTATGGTCCCCACATCATGGAATTTCAAAATTGTTGATGGGGAAAAATAAAAATACCATAAAGAAGGCCAAAAAGAGAAAAAAAAGGAGAAAATGGTGAAAAATCCTAACTAACCCAGGAATGTATCCACCCTCCCACACCTAGAGAATGCAGTGTCCTCACTAAAATAAAAGAGACTGTGGGAAGGAAGGATAAAACCTGGTGAGTGTTATTCATAGACTGCTTCTTGAACATGGAGTTCCTCCATTGGGGACTCCGGAATGGCTTCATGGAAGTGCTTCAGCCGCTTCCCATTGACAGTGAAGGTTTGCTTGGTGTCTTCATTTTGAATCTGGACAACACCAAATGGAGAGACATTAGTAACAATGTAAGGTCCAAACCAACGGGAACGAAGCTTACCAGGGTACAACTTCTGCCTTGCATTGTATAGGAGGACCTTCTGCCCGATGTGGAATTGACGATGAAGGATGAGACGGTCGTGGGCAGCCTTGGTTCGCTCTTTATAAATTCAGGAGTTCTCATATTAATATCTTCTCATTTCCTCCAACTCCTGAATCTGCAACTTCCTTTGAATACCTGCACCAGAAAGATTAGAATTGCATTGTTTAATAGCCCAGTAGGCCCGGTGCTCTACCTCAACAGGGAGGTGACAACTCTTCCCAAAAACTAGACGATATGGTGACATGCCAATTGGAGTTTTGAATGCATTACGGTAAGCCCATAACGAATCATCGAGTCTAAGACTCCAGTCTTTTCTGTTTGGCTGAACTGTTTTCTCAAGAATCTGTTTTACCTCTCTATTTGATACTTCGTCTTGACCATTTGTTTGTGCGTGATAAGCAGTAGACACTCGATGCCCAACCCCGTACTTGCGCAAAAGAGATTGCATTGTGCGGTTGCAGAAATGAGAACCCTGATCACTGATGATAAACCTAGGAAATCCAAACCTACAGAATATTTGGGTTCTCAAAAATTCCACAACTGTCTTGGAATCATCTGTCCTCGTGGTTCGTGCCTCTACCCACATTGAAACATATTCCACTGCCAGAAGAATGTAAAGGTTCCCAAATGAATTGGGGAATGGTCCCATAAAGTCAATGCCCCAAACATCAAAAATGTCATGGAAGAGTAAGGGTTATTGAAGCATCTCATTTCTTTTAGAGACATTTCCCATTCTTTGACAGCGAGGAAAAGATTTACAGAATTCATGGGCATCCCTAAACAATGTGGGCCAAATGAGACCAAAATCAAAGACCTTGCGAGCAGTCCGTTGGGGACCAAAGTGGCCCCCACAAGCAAGTGTGTGGAAGAACCTAAGGACATACTGAAACTCACTATCGGGAACACAACGCCTAATAACTTGATCGCTACATGTGCGCCAGAGTTAGGGGTCATCCCAAATGTACCAATGAGACTCATGTTTTAGATGATCGGCCTTGTTTTTGGTGAAATCAGCAGGAATGCAAGACGCTACCAAATAATTTACAATTTCAGCATACCAAGGAATAGCATCTTGTACTCAGTACAATTTCTCATTAGGAAACAATTCATTTATGGGAATACAGGGGGATGAGTCAATGTCCGTGGATGGGAGAATCCTACTGGTATGGTCAGAAACCACATTCTCTGCTCCTTTTTTATCCCTAATTTCTAGATCAAATTCTTGAAGGAGGAGCATCCAGCGAATGAGACGTGGTTTTGCTTCTGGTTTCTTTAGGAGATACTGGAGGGCTGCATGGTCTGAGAACACAATGAATTTGGACCCTAAAAGGTATGACCTGAATTTATCCAAGGCAAACACAATGGAAAGAAATTCTTTTTTAGGGGTGGTGTAGTTTTCTTGGGAAGGGTCCAAAGTACGTGAGGCATAGGCAATGACATGTGGAGCTCAATTGACCCTTTGTGACAAGACTGCCCCAACCGCATAGTTAGAGGCGTCACACATGAGCTCAAATGGTAAATCCCACCAAGGTGGTTGGATTACCAAGGGTGACGTGAGACTCCATTTTAACTTATTTAAAGCTTCCTCACATTTTTTTTATCAAAATCAAATTCTTTTTCTTTTTGGAGTAATCGGGAGAGGGGGAGTGCAATTTTAATAAAGTCACGAATGAAACGACGATAAAATCCAGCATGACCCAGGAAAGACTGCACATGCCGAACATTTTTAGGGAATGGTAGGGAGGAAATGATATCTACTTTTGATTTGTCCACTTGGATACCTTCCCCAGAAATGACATCTCCCAAAACTATGCCTTGTCGCACCATGAAATGGCATTTATCATAATTTAATACTAGATTCTTTTCAATACAGCGACGTAGGACAGAAGCAAGACTACTCAAACATTCATCAAAAGAGGATCCATAAACAGTAAAATCATCCATAAAAACCTCCATGAAATTCTCTAGGTAATCCAAAAAAATACTAACCATACATCGTTGGAAAGTACCCGGATCATTGCACAGACCAAATGGCATCCTTCTATAAGAAAATGTACCAAAGGGGAAAGTAAAGGTTGTCTTTTCCTGGTCCTCAGGGGCAATATGGATATGAAAGTATCCAGAATACCCATCAAGGAAATAGTAATGGGACTTCCCTGCTAGCCTCTCTAGCATCTGGTCAATGAATGGCAATGGAAAATGGTCCTTCCTAGTGTGTTGGTTTAGTTGGCGATAGTCTATACAGACACGCCAACTATTCTGCACACGAGTTGGAACCAATTCATTGTTTTCATTTTTAACTACAGTAAGGCCAGTTTTTTAGGAACTACTTGAACGGGACTGATCCATTGGCTGTCAGAGATAGGGTAAATGATTCCAGCAGCCAACAATTTTGTTACTTATTTGTTAACAACATCAAGTAGGTTTGGGTTCAATCGACGTTGTGACTACCTCACTAGTTTAGCCTCATCATTTAATAAAATATGATGTGTACAAATTGATGGGCTAATGCCAGGAATGTCAGCAAGTGTCCATCCTAAAGCTTGTTTATACTTCCTCAAAAGATCAAGAAGTCGCAATTCATGCTCAGGAGGTAGTGAACTAGCAATGATGACGAGCAACTTGTTTCCATTCTCAAGATATGAGTATTTTAAATCTTGAGGCAGTAGTTTCAGTTCCAATTTTGGGGGATTTTTGGTTGAAGGAAGTGTGTGTGAAAGTGATAAGTCACTGATCTCATCTAACTGCTTAATGGTAACATCCTCAGATGAGGAATGAGCTTTTACAAGCGTAGCAGTATCATCGATGATCATGTGATCCTTCGTGTTCAAGAAATCATCAATTAACAAACATGCATGACATTTCTCTAGACTGATACAACAATCATCACATGACTCATTACCAAGAATTTCAATCAAAGAAGAAAACTCAGAAAGGGGATCAGGGGAAACAAATGAATTTATTTTAGGGGAAGGTAGTACATCAACTGAATTTACCGAGAGAGAGGAATGTTCTTCTAAGGGGTGCTTCATGGCATCAAGGATGTTGAAATGGACAATGTCACCACCAAATTCCATAGATAATGTACCATTATGGACATTAATTATGGCTTTGGCAGTTTTCAAGAAAGGTCTCCCCAACATAATTGGGGCATGTCCATTCATCCTATCATCTTCCATTTTTAGCACATAAAAATCAGTAGAAAATATTAAATTTTGAACCCTCACAAGAACATCCTCTAACACACGGGAGGGGTGTGCTGTACTCCGATTTGCTAGCTGAACGACAACACCAGTGGGCTTCAGTTCACTGACCTTCAAAGAAGAGTATATGGAGTGAGGCATCACATTAATAGAAGCACCCAAATCAAGCATATCATTGGAGAAAGAATACTCCCCTATGGTGCACGAAAACGATAATGTTCCAGGATCATTGCACTTGGTGGGAAGTGATGGTTGTATCAATGCTGAGACGTTCCTCCCCAGGCTCACCTTCTCATCACCTCTAAGTCACCTTCTATGGGTACACATCTCCTTCAGAAACTTGGCATATCTCAGAATTTGCTTGACGACATCAATCAATGGAATGTTAACCTGCACTTTTTTGAAAGTCTCCAAGATTTCTTTATCAAGTTCAATTTCATTTTATTTCCTTGTTTGGGTGGATCTTTGGGGAAATGGAAGAGGAATGCTTCGGCTTGGTAACTCATCAATAGACACACTCTTTCCTTTGGTAGGACTTCTCTCAAGACAAGGTTCCATCTCATTTGAACCTTTTTCAATGGTTGGGATGGTGGTTTCCTTAGGAGAGGATGACTCTAATGGAGGGTTCATTTGTCTTTTAAGTTGAGTTCCACTCCTAAGTGTGATGGAACTAACATTTCCCTTATCCCTAGGGTTGGAAAGTGGTTGAGAGGGTAGTTTACCAGACCCATGGCTTTGGATTTCACCCACCGAGTTAGCTAGTTGTCCTAATTGGGTTTTGAGGTCTTGTATGGCTTCTTGGGTGGTTTGTTGGAATTGTAGATTATTGGCATCCATTTGTTTCATCATATCTTCTAGGCTAGGCTCAGTTTTTGGAGGGGGTGGTTGGAATGGCATTTGGGATGGTTGAGGATTTCTGGGTGGTGGTGGATGACTACTTTGACCCTGTTGGTTCCATTGCTATTGAGGTTGGTTTGAATACCCCCCTTGCCTATAGGCTTGGTTGTCCTTCCACCCTTGGTTGGATGGATAGTATGGTTCTTGCCTAAAGGGTTGGTTAAAGGGGAGTCCTGGAAATATTGCCTCACAACTCTCAGAAGTTTCTCTCAATTGAGGAAATTGGTCAGAATAGTGGGTGTCAGAAGAGCAGATTCCATAATGGATGGGTTGAGGAGATTGAGATTTCCCTTGGGAGAGAGAAATCTGTCGTAGAAGGGTACTTACCTCTTCAAACATTGTGTCCACCTTCTTCTCAAACTCAGTACTTTGCACCTCATGGACACCTCGAATGGGAACACTGGACCGTGTACCGAATTGTTGAGTGTTCTATTCCATGTTCTCAATGAGGGTTCTTGCAGCAATTTGGGTCTTGTCTACCAATGCACCACCTGTAGCAGCATCAATCATATTTCGATCAATAGGAATCAAACCTTCATAAAAATATTGAATTAAAAGTTGATCACTTATTTGGTGGTGTGGGAAACTTGAACATAGCCTTTTAAATATTTCCCAATATTCATGAAGTTTTTCCCCTTGAGATTGTCTTATACCACATATTTCTTTCCTTATAGTTGCAGTTCGAGTGGCTGGGAAGTATTTTTCAAGAAAAATTCGTTTCATGTCCGCCCATCCTCTAATAGGTGAATTAACATAATACAACCAATCTTTAGCTGTGTCTTCTAATGAAAATGGAAATGCCCTAAGCTTCACTTGTTCTTCATCCACATTAGCAGGTTTTAAGGTTGAACACACAGTATGAAATTCTTTTAAATGCTTATGTGGATCTTCTCTAGGCTGTCCATGAAATATTGGTAATAAATGAATTAAACCAGATTTTAGTTCAAAATTGGGTGCCTCGCCTTGTAATTGAATGTAAGTGGGTTGGATATCAACATCAGGTGAGGTTGGTTATTTTAGTGTTCTAATATTTTCAGCCATGTTATACAAGTTATGTTCAATTTTAACTTTGGTTTTAGATGAAGAAGAAGGATCAAGAATAATATTAAGATTTGATGTCTCCCCCTTCAAAGTGTGGTCTTGTATGTCTCAGTTTCGTTGATGTAGGATCCTCTCCGGTTCAGGTTCAAAAGTTTGTAGGTCTCCTGGAGTAGAACGCGTCATTCAAAGAACATACACAATAAATAAATTAGAACGCAAAAACAAATGAAAAGGTAGAAGATAAAACAAACAAATATTCACAAAAATTACAAAACATTTATCAAAAACACGCACAAAAAACCAAAGCACTCCCCGGCAATGACACCAAAATTTGACCACGTTGTCATGACACATCAAATTGATTATATTTTTATGGTTGATTTATAGTCTAGGGTAAACCCTAGGTCGTCTCTCAAGGATCATTGGTAGGTTTAGAGTGTTTATTTTTAATAAAAATGACTAAGAGAGGGGGTGGTTTTGAAAATAGTTTAAAACAATGAATTAGTTGAAATAGCTTAAAGGATGATTGCCTAAGTGGATTTTGAGAAATATGAGATAAAAGTGTCGATGTGATTTCACTACACACATATCATGTTCATTGTTCATAGAGATTCATCCTAGGTTTAGAGTAATTCTTTGGTTGGAATTAATTGGAATCCCGATTAATTCCTAAGCTTTTATTTCAATGCTTTAAGGACCAAACCTTGATGTAACAATCGTATTGTCAAGGTATAGTACTTATGAATGGAATAAGAGCTTCCAAAGCATATTGAAATCTCAATAAGTTGGGTATGAAAAGGATTCTTGTGATGTCCAATCGGAACAACACAAGTCACACACTCAAAACCTCACACCGATCGGTTTGAAATTAAGAGCATAACACTCGCATGTATCAAATCAAGCATTAAAATATGAAATAAAATAAGATACATGGAATGAAATGTTTAAAGCCCCAAATTACTCAAAACCAGTAGCTAGTTTATGCATCGGAACTCCCTTGACATGTGTGTAGCTCCCTCACAACGAACACCCAACTTTTAGCTCGACATCGGGAGGAGGAAGCTCGGGTTGAACTCATTCTTCATTGTTGACCCCCCTATGAGGATAGGGGCCTCCAGAACCTCCAAGTTGATTAGGAGACTCCTCTAGGACTCCAAATTGGCAGAACTTCACTCCTTGGCCGAACTTGCAAATGAGGAGCCCAAGGTGCCCTTTTATAGGAAATGTGGGATGTGGTTTTGGGTACATAGATTTCATAAATCCACTTGCACGATGCATTTTGGCCTTCAGACAGTCTTATCTCTCTTTGGAGAAAATAGAAAAGTTGTATCCCTACCTCTTGACTGTCTCCACCGAACGTTTGGCACCGTTTGGACAACTGCAGCTCAAGATATTGATAATCTACAGAACACCGTATTTGACTTGGTCAAAATTCAGTGGCTTGGACAGATCAGTTCGGCTGGGCCCCATACAAGCCGAATCAGGATTGGGTTCCTTCATATGAAATGTATCCTGTTGAAATTTGGATAGGTCCATAATATTTCAGCCCATTTGGATGCACGGATTTTGTATACTATTCAAAACAGTGGACAGATGTCCATGGATGCATGCAATTTTGGCCCAGTTTTCTTTCACTTCATCAAGGGCCCTCCAAATCACCTCCACCTACATTGTAATTTTCAAAACAAGTATCATTGCCCAATTTAATAGTGATAAAAACAAAATTTTTGAATCAAACATGAATCAAAATTTGATAATATTTGTATAATTTTTAATACAAAATATGTTTAGCACAGCGGTGTAAGGGTGAAAATGAAACAGTGAATCATGGTACGATCAAGCTTCGCGGCGGCTCGCGAACGTCCAATGCGTTCGCGGAGAATTACCGCCTCTAGAGCTTCGCAACGGCTCGTGAACGTCCAATGAGTTCGCGGAGAATTACCGCCTCTGGAGCTTCGCGAGGCAGAGCTGGTCGGGGCGCTTTGTTGCGAGGCTTCGCGTCGGTGCTTCGCGAGGCAGCGCGCCAGCCGTCATTTTCATTCCTTTCTTTCGGGCCATATTTTGGCGCCAACAATCAAGTATATGGAATCCCCACTCTAAGGAGCACTCTTACATGCTCCCATGCTACCAAAACACAAGAATGAAATTGATGGTCTATCCCTCTAGGTATCTCTCAGGATGATCCTTGATCTTCTCTGGGTGATCTGTAAAAGTTGATCAATCCATGGTGTCCATATTAACCCATTAAATATTGTTCATGCAGTCATGCATGTATCTCCTCACCTGCTACACATGTCGTGAACTCACTCCCACTATGGTTGTAGGGTGGGGTGGTATGAAAACTCACCAACCCTTTATAGAATCTAAAATGGCCGGAAAAACCTTAGGGATAACTATCCTCCCCATCATAATATTGATAATCCTCATTGTGGGTAGAATCTCAGGAAAATTTGGTCTCCTTTTCCAAACCCCAAGTGACAATTACATTGATTTCCATATTATTTATTTTATCTTTGGGATTTCCTCATATGCTAACAAATTTCCTAGATCTTATTCATTATCTCATAAACCATCTCTGAACCCCTAAGAGATGTATATATAGTCTCTATCTAGAAAAAGGGTGACGGTATCCCATATATGGCCCCAATAGTTTCCATAAAAATTGTAGAGTGGTAACTATTATTTTATTAAAAATCTACTAGTGGGAAATGCCCCCATAACTCTGGCCATAGTCTAACACACTAGTCCCTAAAATATCCACCAACACCTGAATAGTGCACACAGTCTACCAATAGGTATGGGGGTCGACGATTTTAATCATCCTCATATGTGTATCAAATTTCTCCTACTGAACTCTCAACAACTATGATGTTAAGTACACATTATGATAGCATAAAATATTCATAGTCACTATAAGATGGATAAAAACATTGAATACGTACATCTACCCCAAACTATCCACTGAACTTTTCCACTTGATAATAAGTAAGTACACTGAATTTGTTAGTCTGTCAACTATCACCAAGATGGAATCATGACCACTTTATGTCTACAAAATTTCAATAAAATTTTCAATGGATATGTTGTCCCAATTCCACTTAATGATATCAATAGGCTGAAAAAAACCTACTGAGAACTAGTGTATATCCTTCAATTGTTCACATGTGTGGCACCGATACATCACCTCAGCCTCACTTCTTCTTATGTTAGTGAAACAAAAATTCATCTAAAGGTCTCTATATATATTCCCCACACTGGGATGTATATCAAAAGTCGATCTGTGAAACTCCATCATTAACACCTCTAGCATTGTGTCTGTGACCACCGTTATTTCCTCAAAAAAGATGACCTGATTCCCTAATTCAGAAAACACAAAAGATGAATATTTTCAAGGTATCTTTTCACACTAGATCTCATAGTCGATATATTCCCACTCAAACTCTATCCTATATTAAAAAAGAGAGAGTGTCAATACGATCGTCTAAATAAATTTTTCACCCTCTTCCTCAACATGGATCAAATATAAGGAAGTTTACTACCTAGATGTCTCCCTCACAAAACTACCATTGGACTTCTTACTAAGAGTATCTAACACCATATTTCCATTCCTCAATGTATAGAAATTCTCAAATTCATAGTGCTACAACAACTCTAGACACCACCACTATCTCAGGTTCAAGTCTCTCTATATGAATACATACTTGACACTCTGATGATAAATGTATACCACATGGAATTATCGTAGAATATAGGCCATCTACATAATTTGGGAGAAGACTACCATTTATTATTAAAGGTAATGAGTCAGATAGTTCTACTCCTGGGGTCACAAATTCTAACCCTCCAGAATGATAAAGTGTTAAATAACTAAATGAGATGACTCTTGGAAACAAGGTGCGACTTCCTTTTTGGGTGATTACTTGATTAGAACTCCAAAATTAAGCATGGTTGGCCAATAGTATTGGTCATGATGGGTGACCTTATGGAATGTTTTTTCAGGGTGTGTGTGATAGAGGAAAAACACACTAGAAAGGACTTGTGTTGGCCTCTAGGAACTGCCATTAGACAAATGACCCATTCTTGCATGTGGGTGGGTGCTAGGGTGGGGACCACATGTCTGTAGGGCAACTAGTGGTACCTAGCGGGCAAGGATCTGACGACCATGTTAAGGTTGGGTGTCTGTTCTATTAGCGGTACCAAGTTTTTACATTTACTATTAGAGGAGGAACCTAGCCTAAAGTGAAATTCACTTTTTGGGATAAGATATAGGGTCATAATTTGGATGTTGTGCTCTAGGTAGGAGGTTGGTTATTGTAACACCTCATAATGATGACGGGTTAAATGAATAAATGATACGACTCATGTCAACAAGGTGCACCATCCTTTTTGGGAGCCTATTTGATTTTAACTGTACAGTTAAGCGTTCTTGCCTGGAGTAGTGATCAGGATGGGTGACCATTTGGAATGTTTCTTAGGGTGTTTGTGAGTGAGAACAAATCACACTTGAGGAACCCAACATTAAGTGAGGTTCACTACCTAGGTCGAGATATTGGGTCCACAAAGAGGAGTTTTTTCACAATAAGAACATTTTTCTCTATGTGAGGTACCTAGATGTCTAGGACCTGATGACTATGTTAAGGCAGAGCGTATGCACTATTTGTGGGACCTAGTTGTTATATTTAGTATTAGAGGAGGAACCCAGCTTTAAATGTGGTGCACTACCTGGGATGAGATATAGGGTCCAAAATGGGGATGTTGTGTTCTAGAGGAGGGGGTGACTCTAACACCCTAGAATGATAAAGGGTTAAATGACTAAATGATATGACTCATGTCACCAAGGTGTAACTTCCTTTTCAGAAACCTACCTGATTTTAACTCCCTGGTTAATATTGATTGGCGTATAGTAGTGATTAAGATGGGTGGACATCTGGTAAGTTTCGTACGGAGTGTGTGAGTGAGGACAAAACACATTAGAGGAACCCAGCCTTATGTGTGGTGCATTGCCTGAGTTTATATGTTGGTCCCCAATAAGGAAGTTGTTATCTAATGGGGTGATTGTAACACCCTAGAATGATAAATGGTAAAATGACTAAATTATATGAATCATGTCAATAGGGTTAACCTTCTTTTTCAGGATAAGGAACCCTACCTTAAGTGTGGTGCACTACCTGGTTTGAGATGTAGGGTCCACAACAAGGACATTGTGCTCTGGGGGGGGGGGTTGGTGGTGATTGTAATACCCCATAATGATAAAGGGTCAAATTACTAAATGATATACCTCATTTAAACAAGGAAAACCTCCATTTCTAAGAGCCTATCGGATTATAAATCCATATTTAAGCACATTTGGCTTGGAGTAGTGATCAGGATTGGTGAACTTTTAAGATGTTTTCCAGGTGTGTGTGAGTGAAGATGAGAAACACTAGAGAAACCAGACCACAAGTGTGGTGCACAACCAGGGTTGAGATATAGGGTGCATAATGAAGACATTGTTTTCTAAAGAGGGGTTATTATAACACCCTATAATGATAAAGGATTGGATGAATAAATGATATGAATCATGTCAACAGGGTAGAACACCTATTTTTGGGAGCCTACCTAATTAGAAATGAACATTTAAGAATTCTTGGCCGGAGTAGTTGTAAGGATGGGTCACAATCTATGATGATTCTCTTGGTTTGTGTGACTGAGGAAAAATAACATTGAAAAGGACATGTGTATGCTTGTGGTGACTATCATTATTTAGATGACCTGTTTGGGCACATGTGTGGGGACTATGTTTCGGTGGGTCAACAGGGTGTATATGGTAGCCCAAAACCAGAAGGCTATGTTAAAACGGGGTGTATGTGCTGTCAGAAGGACCGATTTCATTCAAAAATATATTGAACCAAATGAAATAACTATATATCACTACATCACAAAGATTCCTGAATGGGTCATATAACTAATGATAGTCTCCATAGGCCAACACATGTATTTTCTAGTCTGATTTTTCCTCACACACACTTACTATGTGAAACTTCCTAGAAGGACACCCATCCTGATCACTACTCCACAATGAGGACGTTGTGCTCTGGGGGGGGTTATATTTTAACACCGCAGAATGATAATTGGTTAAATGCCTAAATTATGTGAATCATGTCAACAAGGTTCACCTTCCTTTTTGAGAGCCTTCCTGATAGGAACTCCACTGTTAATTATGTATCGCATGGAGTAGTGGTTAGAATGAGTGGATTTTTGGGAAGATTCTTAGGGCTTGTGCGAGTGAGGAAAAAACTCACTGAAAAGGATATGTGTTAGAATTTGGGAATATCATTCGTCAGATGACCCGTTCGTGCATGTGGGGTGATTTAGGGACATGTAGTTACTGCATATAGTTCAAGGGATTTGTGTAACTAATGTGTCCCGCTGATTGTGTATACACCCCACATTAACATGGACGTCAGGTCCTGGCCTGCCATGTACCACCGGTTGAATCGTTCGGGCATGTGGGTGGGCCCGAGGGTAGGTACCACATCTCTGTGGGGAAACTGGTGGTACCTGATGGGCTAGTACCTAATGACAATGTTAAGGCGGGGTGTATTCACTGTTAGCAGGACCCAGTTGTTAAAAAATGCCTTGAACCCTATGAAATAACTTCCTACGGCTACGTCACCAATGTTCCCAAATAGTTCATCTAACTAATGATAGTCCCCAAAGGCCAACCCATATCCTTTCTAGTGTAATTTTCCTCACTCACACACACCTTAAGAAACTTCCCAGAAGGTCAAACATCTTGATCACTACTTCACAACAAGGACATTGTTCTCTAGGGGGTGATTGTAACAACACATAATGTTAAAGGGTAAAATAAATAAATGATATGACTCATTTCAACATGGTGAACCTTCGATTTTAGGAGCCTACTAGATTAGAATAACACAATTAAGCATTCTTGGAATGGAGTAGTGATTAGGATGGTGACCTTTTAGGACGTTTCATAAGGTGTGAGTGAGTGAGGAAAAAGGAAACTGGAAAGGACATGTGTTGGAATGTGGGAAAAATCATTAGTTAGATGACACATTTAGTAATGTGGTTGATTTAGTAGTATGTAGTTATTGCATATGATTCAAGGAATTTTTGTAACAATTAGATCCCACTGACAGTGTAGACACCCCTATTTAATATGGTCATTAGGTTCGGGCCCACCAGGTACCTGCAGTTGATAATTTCTGGCATGTGGGTGGGCCCCAGTGTGGGGACCACATTTTTACAGGGTTGCTAGTGGAACCTAGTGGGACTGGACATGACAACCATGTAAAGATAGGGTGTTTGTGCTATTAGTGGGACCCAATTGTTACACAAATTCCGCACACCATATGCAATTACTACATACCGCTACATCACCAAAGTGCCCAAATGGGTCATCTGACTAATGAAAGTCCCCAGAAGACAATTCATGTCCTTTATAGTGTTCTGTTTCCTCACTTATCCACAACTGAGAAACTTCTGAAATGGTTACCCATTTTGATGACTACTCTACAAAGAGGACATTGTGCTCAGGGGGGAGGGGGGTGATTGTAATACCCCAGAATAATAAAGGGTTAAATTAATAAATTATATTACTCATTTCAACAATTTTCACCTTCCTTTTTGGGAGCCTACCTGATTACAAATTCATAGTAAAGCATGCTTTTCCTAGAGTAGTGATCAGGATGGGTGACCTTATGTGTAGTTTCTCAGGGTGTGTGTGAGTGAGGAAAAATCACACTAGAAAGGAAATGTGTTAGCCTATGGGGACTATCATTATTCTGATGACCCATTCCATCATGCGGGTGATGTATAAGTATGCAGTTATTACGTATGGCTCAAGGAATTTTTGTAACAGCTGAGTCCCACTAACAGAGCAGACACCCCATTTTAACATAACTACTAGGTTATGTCCTTTAGGGTACCACTGGTTTCCCTACAGACATGTGGTCCCCACCATGGGACCCACCCACGTGCCCGAACAAGTCAACCAGCCACCGAGACATAGTCCCCACCTTTGGGTCCACCCACATGCCCAAACTGGTCAATAGGTGGTACCAAGCTGGCTAGGACATAATGACAATGGTAACACAGACTCTCTGTGCTGTGAGTGGAACCCAGTTGTTTCAAAAATGAATTGAACCATATAAAATAGCCATAGACCACTACATCGACACATAGTCGATTCAAAATACTATAGAATAATAATACACTAAATACTCCACACCCTCCTCTAGATGTATTAAAATAAGATTACTCATCAGCCTCATGTAAACTCATTGAAGGCTCTACGACACTACACACTCCAGGTAAATGGATTCCCTTTCCACATTAGGGAAATCAATGGGGATGAAATCCTGGATAATTATACCATAAAACATCTATTGTACCTCACCAATATATGTAAAATACATACATCAAAATTTCTCTTGGGTGGATTCAAAGAAATAACTTCATTAATTTTCACTATGTCCATATCTAATCTATGCCCATAGATAACATGACACAGGAAGTGAACCTCACAAACCCTAAACTACACTTCGAGTTATTACTATAAAACTAGTTCTCCAAAAGTAAATCTAGGACTATTCTAAAGTGATTTACCTGATCCTCCGCTAATAAAGAGTATATGAGTATGTTTTCAATGAATAAACCCAAAATTTAGACTATGTATGACTGGAAGACCTGGTCCATAAATCCACAAAAATAGTGGGGAATTTTTTCACATTGAAGAGAATCATCAGGAACTCATGGTGTCTTTAGTGACATCGAAATCCAAAATTTATATTATTTTCCTTGAAAACTATAAAATTATTATAGACGTACCTGAGATCGACTTCGTGAACCATTTTATGCCTAAAAATGACCAAACATGTCATTAATTCTTAGAAGGGGGTACTTATTCTTTATCATGTCCTAGTTATGGTGATTATAATCCACAGTATGACATAAGTTTTAATCATAACTTTTCACAAACAAAACTAGAGTTGATCAAGTGGACAAACTATTAATGATAAATCCCTTCTTTCAAAGGACCTCCAACTAATATTGTAGCTCCCAGATCTTGGTACATGCCATCTAATATGCCACATAAGATATGGGGGTGGTTCTAGGATAAAATTAAATTAAAAAATCCATCTCCCTCCTCTGAGGTTGTTCTAGATCATCCTCAAGGATAAAATCAAAAAATTATGCATGAATGAAAAAGTTTAGATTCTTGAAGAGCCTACCACACAAAGGGCTACACTTTCCAAATGATGGATTATGGGTTGCATCCTCTTGCTTGAAAAAAAACTCATCCAACCCTGATATCTCTCCTACCTACAAAGGAGAGTCTCATCCCATCAGTGTGATGTCATCTAACTCATATGAGGTGCTAGTCAATCATGAGTTAGACCATGGGAAAAATACATAGCTAAGATGATATTATATGTTTCCATCGTGATAAGTAAAAGGTCCAACAAGAACCTCTCTATACTAAGAGATTACTCTCACTTCTTGTACGTAAAATATATAGAAGAAGAATCCCCTATAGGTTTTTCAAGAAAAAACTAATGTGATTACTCCTTAATTAGAAGCTACAATTCTTTCTCTATGAGTAAAGAGATGAATGAATGACATAGAACTATGTAGGATAATATTGAGAAAAGTGTAAAATAAACACAGAGTGTAATGGTAATCTTTTTAAGTACCACTACATCATTAATGTCCATAGTCCGTAGCTATTAGTGACCCCAACTTATAGCTCCCTAAACCTGATGTGGTCCTCTAAGTTGTGGTGGTGGAAGGATCTCATTACATTATCCACCACCCCAAACTCCTCCTCCTAGATATCCACCTTCTCCTCTTCTAGTTCGTCCTCCCAAGGGGCCGCACTTCCCTCTCCTGGGAGTTCCTTGATAACAGTGGTACCACTTCCATGGCCATCTATTCATTATTTTCCTATGCTCCTAAGAATTACGTGTCTGTAAATCATACAAAATGTTACCCTGCCTATCATTTTCATGTAACTGACCCTCTTCGAGATACACCGATCCTCTATTTTTCACCTGACCACAATCTTGAAAATGATCATGGGGATATATCTTGTACTATGATTATATAAAATAGAACCTACTATCTTCTACAGATGACTGATCCCTATTAAATTTATTTAATTCAACATATTTCTAGATTCCCTTTGATCGAAATCTCAATGTCATTAGTTTCTAGACTGACATCCATACATAGGTTGGAATACACAAGGGTAGTATGCAGGCACATATATCTATGGGGAGAGCCTTCTCAAACATTCATTCATAGAAGAATCCATCCCGGATCATGTTAGGGAAGTAATAAATATGGTCTAAAAGTCTCACAGTATACTCAGCCACTATCATACCTCCCAGTTGTAGCATTAGAATCATCTAAATATGAACTCATCATAAGGAGGGGTGTTAATCCTAAAAAAATAACTAGTGGAAGTCGGTATATGATATTGTTGACTCATCTTTAATCTAGACAAGTAGACTCCACCAGTGACTAACTACTCCATGGGAAATTCTATCAACTAGTACAACCATTTGATCCTTCAATTAGAAGATAATCTTAAAAATAATGACCACTGAACCTATCCAATATTATACTACCAGGGGATTTGGCTCTACATGGAACTTCAATCGCCCCTGGAACTAGGACTCATAGAGTATTCTCACTCAACATGTATAATAAGACTTATATACTGGTATGACATTTTGTTCAACATGTGGGGTTAATTAAACCTATCCACATGGAAGAATGATTTCATGGGAGAGACCATGAACTAAGGCCTCAATAATCATCACATCATTTTCATGATCCAGAATCGACATCCTCGTTGGTCGTCATTATGGATGCATCTTGAGGATTTAATCAAGATGTACCGTTGTTAGATGATAATATATTTTCAATGGGTAGATGAATCAGGATTTAAAATTAAAATACTCAATCCTGTATAATGTTTGTACAATTAATCAATAACAACAATGTCTCGGTATGTTGAGTTGAGAAAATGGTATTCAAAGTCTTAATGGATGGATACATCGGTTGCTGCACCAATACTAGTTTCCCTATCCTGAAATCCACCCCAAGACACTTTTAAAACATTTCCCTATCTACCAAAGAAATCCTTATAATGGGAAAACTCCAATAACAATCCAACAAATCAAACCACCTTTGATACTAATCATTCACAACTCAACCCAATGGGGCATGATCCTAAACAACCCCAAGACATCCTCTATAGCCTAGGGGTGAGTGACAAGAACCAAAAAGAATATATAATATTGGATTACTTTTCATAATTTACTTATATGCACAGACCAAAACATATTAATGATAAATTACAATGGAATAAAAGAAAAATATGAAACATCTAGAGTAATAACCATTCATTTGAAACCTCTAGGGAATACAAAGAGTATTTCCTTGTAAAATGACAATTAAAGGGGAAATATATACTCCCAAGGTAAATATTTTCCCAGTAGAAATATTTGGGAAATTATATCCAAAGAGAGACAAACTTGAAATCTCCAATTTCCGACCACCATATATTTTCAAATGCATCAGGTATCTCTAAGATCGTCTATAATTTTCACTAACCTGTCCTTCAAATGCATACGACACAACACATGTGGGAAAATCTCATGCTTGGGTGATTATATTCATACCTAGTAGGATTCCCCCACTGATGATTGAGAGAAGTAAGAGACACAATATGAATATATAGATAGATAAACCCAAAGAAAGGGAGTGACAAAATCCTAGGAAATGGATATACATATATGATTATACCCATGTCCTTGGATTTTATTACTCCCTTGCTTTGGGTTGATATATCTATCTATTATTATCGTTTTTATTACTGATCCCCTTCATCATTTGGGGTGTCTTATTAGGTCTGTATATACCCACCCATGCATGAACTTTTCCCACATGTGTCATGCCTAATGTAGATAAAGGATAGGTTGGAATCAATTATAGTTGAGATTAAAGATACCTAAATAATTTGAAAACCTATGGTGGTCAGAGTTTGGAGATTTGAAGCTGGTCTCCCTTAGAATTTAATTTCCAATTTTTGTCAAGTAGGACAATATGTATGGTTGGGAGGATATTTTACCCTTTAATTTTCATTTTAAAAAGCAGTACTCCTTGTATTGCCCAGTGGTTTATCATGAATGGTTATTAATCTAGATGTTTCATATTTTTTCTTATTTTACATTTCAAATTTTTCAAAAAATATAAAATGAGAGAGAAGGTCATATCGAGCTCACATTGAATCCCAATATAGATTGAATTCAGTTCTAAAGGCCCATCACTAATGCCCATCATCTGACACAAAGTGTCATCTATTTCATGTCACGCCTCACCAATCTGCCTCACAATTGAGGTGAACAATCTCTAGGTAGTGGTTCTATGATCTGATATAATAGAAGGGTACCACATAGTTGATATCTAGAGGAACCATTCCTACCACAGTAGGAGGGTTCCAATCATGTAGTAAATAGAGGGAGAATTTAAAACTCCTCTAGAGTGCACCACTCTAATAGTCAATAGAGGACTTATACCAAACCCTATTAGAGGGTTCTAATCTGTTGGTTGAGTTACCATGTCCTAATATCACCCAACTGTGCCACACAAAGATTAAATAGATGGACCATTTCCTGACCCGAAAGAGGGTACCAGTCTAGTGCTCGAGGACCAATGCCCTGACTCCGCATGGGGGTGCCACTCGGTGGATAAGTAGATGACCCATGCCCTATCCTTGTAGTAGGGTACCACTCTAATAGTAGGTAGAGGTCCCATGACTAGACCCTCTAGAGGGTGACATATTAAATGTTTTCAGAGGACCCATGTATTTCACAGCAGGAGTGTTCTACTTAAAGATAAGTTGAGGACCAATGCCACATCCTAGTAGGAAGGTGACACACTATAATCCACTGGTGATCCAGCCTGATCCCTTTCATCATCGAACATCACCTAAATAAGCATCATGCCTGGAACATATAAAATCATATATCAAAATCCACATTGTAGGCCACAATCAAGTTCTACTTAGAGAAAAATAACAATATAGGCTACTCATGGGCCAAAAATCCGAGTCTAAGTGAAGGAGATATGATATTTTGAATTTTCATCAAAACGAATGAAGGGGTACAAGGAATGTATGTAGACCCACACATAGTGTTGTCCTGATCCACTGCCTAGATGTGTCCCTACCAGTACATGGATCACTGATCTTTTATCACTACACAATGTGTAGGAGGAGAATACAATGTGCATCATCCACCATGGGTCCTACTCATGGCCTTGTCCATGTCTATGTTCTTTCCCCGTGTCCCTATACATTAGTACGTGGTGTGTCCTCCTTAATGGGGTCCAACCTATGTACTTCATTGCATGTCTATGTACTACCATACATGAAATGTTCCTAGTAGTTCCCATTCCTATTTACCTCTATAGTACATATTGGGTCTCCACCACATGAGTCACATAGTGTGGGGGGGGGGGCACAACATGTGATAATTTTCTATCCCAAAGCCCTAGCCACCGTAGCTAGGGCAATACATGAAGTATGTTCTTCAGACTACATGGCATGTAGTTGAATTTTATTAAAAAATTCAGATAAAATTTCTAAATTACATATCTGTTCTTATTTTATAGGATTTTTACTCAAGGCCACATGAAATCAAAGATATGAGTCTTGGTTCGTCATTTTCAGCAATCATTTAGCGAAAACATGGAATCTAAAATGACTTTACATACTAGAATTATTTTCTCATCCCCTATGGTTCTTATGATACCTTAACATGTCAACAGATCCAATTTTTAATCACCAATATCCATTAATCCATCTGAATCTACACAAGACTCATCAATCTGTATGTTACCCATGAAACCGTCGCGAATCTTGGGGTTCAATCAGGATCGATCCTTCCCCAAAATGATTAATTGATACCACATAGGATAATAAGATAATAACATGAATAACTAATGGGTAAAATAAGAATAAAAAAATGTGTAACAATCTTTGGTGAATTTTTCATGGACAAAAATTTCATATTGGGGGTATTTGGGAGATAAAATTGAATAAAGAATTTAATGTCAGCACATTGGTCACTGAAAAGGTTCGATTAGAGATGATAAAAGGGATATAATATATAATGATCATTAAATTTAATAAATAGGGGAAGAATACAGAAATTGATTATTCCCACTTGGTTTTGGTTCATTTATCTATGAATAACACAATAATGAATGAAGAATTGGAGTCACTACATTCGTTGCGCATTGATCTTTCTAGATCTTGAGTTTTGTCATTGTTTGATATTGATTATCCAATGAGTGGTGGAAGGAAATCCTCTCAATTGTCCAAGTTTTTATGTAGATAATCATGGAGATTCATAATAATGGTATATTTATAGAGTAATTTCTGTTAGGTTAATTAATAAATAAATTAATTTATTTTTTTAAATAACCAATTGAATGTACCGCCAATAATAGATTTTACCCGAATGCCCCATGCCAACATATTTTAGTTTGTACCTAGGTAAAAAATATTATTATGGATTAATATGTGGTCTCATATTTTCGATCTGATAATCTATTTAAGAGTTATCTCATTTTCATTATGAAATCACATGCTCATAACAAAAAAAATATTTAATATTTTTAAAAAATTAGTTATGGGAACACCGTGCCTCGGAATTGAACATCATCACAGCTCACATATCTAAAACTATTTATATATATATATTTAAAAATATCGTAAGAAAAAAATATTATATCTACACACTAACAACATTTTCTTAGATCAATCAAATATTTCAGGAATTTAAAGTATTGTTTATTTAGTTATACTCTTAATATGGTAATAAATTGAGACGTATGTAAACATTTATGTTAATATACATATAAAATGTGTAAAAACCCACAAATTAATAATTTTTATGATTGAAATGGAAAAAATTAAAATTATTTAAAATTTCAAACTGATCAGGCTACACACGTTTTCTCCATCTCCCCCTTAAAATCCTCTTCTAACACACATTTCTCAACCGTTTCCAATAATCTTGCCAATGATTATTCACCTAAAATAATTAATAAAATTAAATAATTGATAACAGTACCAATTGGTTCATTGATGAAAAAATTAAACATATTACTTTTAATCTATAAAAAAAAAATAGATGTTTCCTAATAATATAACCTATTAGAATTAAAAGAATCATCTGTGACATGTTCAAAGACCAAATCACCTAGCATCCAATATTTCAAGATAAATTTCCATAAATTAACCATAATATTGATAGAATGATAAAATAAAACTAAAAATTCATAAGAATGAGAATTTATGGAAAATAAATTAGCTGAAATAACCTCACCATGAAAGAACGACAACAATGAGAGGTTTTGGCCAGATCAGGGGCATTAGTGGAGAGACACATTAAAAAACACAAATTTACTACCAATCAACCATTCAGTGAAACCTAATTGACGACCATAAAACAACACTAATGAGAGAGACAAATCATGTTTTCTGAATAGAACAACACAATATTTAGTACCATATCCTAGTAGAGAAGATCACCAAAAATATGCCCTTATATAGATAATCATGAACAAATTAGAAAATAATTTATAAATTAATAATAAAAAAATACATTATAAATGCATGAAAAAAGAATATGAAATGTAGAAATGTAAAACTAGAATTATTTTATCTGAAATTAAAAAGAAACCAAATTAAAAAAATATCCACATTTCAAATAAAATGAATTTAATACAATAAATTCTCTTATAGACTATCCTGTTTGTTGATATAGATAGTTTTTTCTAATATGGAATCCTAAGAATAAAACATAATCAACCAATATGATTGAAAATTATCTTGATCCCAAAATGATAAACGTTCTTCTAATACTGACTAATATATTTGAATCATGTTGAGAAATATTCCCATATATTACACTACTCTAAGACACAACAATTACTATATCATGCACTATTTTTACAAAGTCTCAATAGATACCATTGCATCTACTTTTTTTGGGGATGTGGTGGCTCCAGTATTATCCCTAGCGATTGGGTATGGGGTGTTTCATAGATGGGAAATGGAGGTTGTGGAAGAGGATCCAATACTAGGTGTGGTGAGGGTGGGGGGGAAGATGTGAAATGGGAGTGGGTTTGTGTGTCAAGGAGGATAAGAAGAGGATCTAAAATGGCAATAAAAGCATGAGGTGATGGGGCCGGTGTGATGAGGTATGGGATGTGGGCGTAGTGAGGGAATTTGGGTGGCCATAGTGAAGGTGGCTATGTCTGTGGTGGTGAAAGCTACAAGTGCGGTGGAGAGGGTTTGGAGGGAGAATGTGTGGTGATGGTGGTAGATCCAAAGCGAAGTGGAAAGGGTGGGGAAAGGGGGTTGTAATGATAGTGTATGGATTAGGGGGTTTGTAGTAGGGGTAGATGGGTGGAAACAGTGGAGGTGGCTTGGGGTGTGGTGGTGGAAGCTACAAGTGAGGTGGAGAGGGTTTGGAGGGAAGGCGTGTGGCGATGATGGCGGATTTGGGTCAAGTGGGGGAGGGTGAGTATGTGTGGGGGGGGGGGGGTTTCAAGTTAGCAGGGGGAAGATGAGTTTTGAAGACTATGAATGAGGTGACATCTGTGAGGTAGAGGGTTCTGTAATGTGGCTCTGGTCACGATGGTGAGGAATTCATGTGTGGGGGGGGATGTGAATGATAGTTCATTTTTTAATGTCACTGGCTGCCATCGGTATTAACCCATTTAAAGAGGAAGATATTGACTTATTTATAGTAGTGTCCCTTTTTGTCATTAATGACATATAATTTCATAAATTTGTTAACCCATCTATGAGGTTTGAACTTAAACTTCTATTTAGTAAGAATATTCTGTCAATATTGTTTTAGTTTTGTTTTTTATATTATTAATTTGAAAATCTAATTCCCCATTTGAATTAATGACACCTTAATACCCTATAAAGGGATTCTATCATTATTTTTTAAAAATTTAATTCTCATTATTTTGTTCAATATAGTGATCAATACTTGTCACAATACACCATCCCATTGGAATTTTTATTACCATGCTCTTAAAACACCAAAATCCAAGATAGTAGTCTTTCTAAATTCCACAAGGAGGACTATTCATTTACCAAAACAATCTAATAAAAAATCTATTGAATAGGTAACTTAAATAGATAATGGAATAAATAGCGATGAATAAGGAAGAAGAACCAAAACAGTTTATAATGTGTGGAGACCACTCATCGTATCCTACATAAATACTACCAGAACTCTTATAATAAAATTAAGAGAAGATATTGAAGAGTATTAAACACAAAAATCCACCCTCCAACAATAATGAGAGTTAGTTAAACAAAACCCTGGAGTTGAGAGAAGCATGGTGGGGTGAAACACAAAATTTAAAATGAATAAAAATTAAATATATATAGTAATAACCTATATTAATAATGTATATGACTATTAAAAAATAAAAATCCCCTCTTTATCTCAATAAAATGGAAAAAATTTCAATAGACATGGAAGTTAAAATTTAAAAGTGAAAATCTTGATTGATTTTCATTCCAATTTATATATTGAAATGTTACCAAATATGTATCACATTAAATTCTGGAATCATGGAATGTTTCTTTTAGAAAAGTTTTTCTTATTTAACATTTCGATTTTCACATAATATTTAGATTCATTGGATTTGTTCAGAATAATATATGACCAGATTACGTAAGTGATAATTTATACCTAAATAGAGTCTTTTAAATCCCATTATTTGGTTTCCAATAAATTTATAGACTAGAAAATATAAGAATATAGAGTATCCATAATTGATGAAGTTTTTCCACAGCCTCTTATATATCCAACTATAAAATATTTGTCCATATAGACTATTACATTGTGATATATGGTTCAAATATTAAAATACATCAAAACTCTAGATATATTTCAATTCCCAACATTAGTGGTTAATTTAGGTCGCCAATGATTGGATTAAAAAAGTAGTCCCTCTTAATTAAATTATTTCATCAGTCATAAAATCTATAAAATGAAGATATTCAATTTGGATGAGTGTAAAAAATGTTATAATAGAAATACCAAATAGATGTTTGTTTAAATGTTTTTCCAAATTTTATAAATATCATTTTTATATATTTTTATATAATTGTTGAAAAATTTATGAAAATGATTAAAATATATTATGTTTTTTTATGATGCTCTAATAAATTAATAGAAACTATAAATCAAGAATGAATAACTTTCTATAATTTAGTTTAAAATATTCTTAAAACAAAAAATGTTACAATTACACTTAAAATGATAACATATAGGTATTCAAAAAATTGAATTACATAATAATATATCTAAAAATAAAAGATTCCTGAATTTTACATACAAAAACATTGAACTCGATACAATCATAAAATATCTTAATCAAAATCCCCAATAAAATAAAAAGTGATATATTTTATAATATAATTACCAAAATAAAATTTCATCATGTTTGTTCTATAAAATAATTAAAATTATTTTTTTTCTCTACTATTTAAAATTTATCAACCTCAATAATACATCCTTGAAACCATGATTTCCTACCTCATAGGGTAATTTAGGTCTCCCTTCACTCAATGGAAATTTAATACATAGTTATTATCATATATTGAAAATGCATGTGTCACCACAGGCTTGTGAAAATTATTTTCACTCCATATTGTAAGATATATTTTTTTTTCTGTCATGAGTACATTTCAAAGTTATTTGGTAGTTAATGGTAAAAGGGTAAACACATGTAAATATTTAAGGCACAAATAGAAGGTAAGTTTCATAAATACAATCACATGAATACTAAAGTGAAAACAAATGAAATACACCTCACTAAATTATACTTAATATGTATTATACCAAATCAAATTTTCATAAGGCATGGTACATGAGTCAAATCATTAATGAAATAAATTATCAAATCAAAATTATCTCCTTTTTTAATTTTTGAAATTTTTATATTTTTATTTTGTTCATAGTGGATGGGATGAAAATAAAATGAAATGAATGGTTGATAGATCATGAAATTAAGAATAATGATAATTCATTGTAATCCCCCTTTTATTTATTTTTTTATTATTTTTTCAATTTTTTAGAAAAAGGATGTTGTCAATTAAGTACAATGATTAATGACTTCTTATTGCTCTCAATCTATTAACAGGAATAGTGAAACACACCTCACACCACCCTGCAATGAATTTATTCCAAATGAAAACACATGAAAGGATATCCCCCCACACTCAAACCTGAAAAATATATGAAAATAGATATTGATAGTGAAAATTGGAACAGAAATATGGTTATTTAATATAGATTAAACCTGTAAATAAATTCATTGAATATATAAGCTAATAAAGGGTTGATGTAAAGGTAGATATAATGTTAAAATTTTGGCTATACAAATAAATACATAAATAATATTAAAGTCAATTCCTTAACACCAAAAATTTCATAGAGAAATAATCACAAATTCAATTTATCACACAAAATCAAATTTTATCTCAATAATGTTATGGTATTAATAAGAACGTAGAAAAGTGTTTTAGAATACCTTTGAATATGGAAAAAATATTTTGAGTTAGTGTTTCATGTTAATGGATTTAAAAATGTTGATCAAACTCATAAAAAGGTTTGAAAATCAAATTTAAGGAAAAAGTCTTCATATAAAAAACATTTAACATAAAATTGTATAAATGATTTTTTAAAAATATATCAAAATATATTCTTGTGTGAAACTAAAAAATGAATATTCATTGAATGTAAAATTTATTAAAAACTAAAAAAATGTAAAAACACACAAAAATACTACAGTAGGATAACAAACCCCTATAATTATCTTTATATTACCCGTAATTTTAGCTCGATATAGAATAAAAATGATATGTAATTTTAAAAATTGAGAAGGAGAGACACAATCTAGGTTTTTAAGTATAAAATCATACTTAAGTTGAAATCTTTAATTCTTCCACATTAATCCTATGAGAATGTTGGAAGAAACAAATATATTTAAATTCAAATAAACAAAAAAGAAAAGTGGGGAATGATTATTTAGATTGAACCCCCCAAGTGGGTGCTGTATTTTTTAATATACACAAGTGGAATGTTTCAACACTTTATCCCTAATCATGTTATAAATAAGTATTCCATCCGAAGAACCACAATATGTTAATTATCTTAACACAAATAAGTGGGTTTTAAGAGTGGTAACTCCCCAAAAAATAAGATGAAATGATCCAACCTCCCAAAAAGAAGAAATAGGAAAAAGGAAGTGCAAAGGGGGAGAGAATTAATGATATTGGTCACCCCAATGGTATTAATTATTTTTCTCCTCCTATGATATCAATGTTGATGTAGATATGGAAGTCACATCACCATGGGATCTTCACACACTTCTTATTATTCTTCATAAAATTACATATCCATGTTCTCCTTAGTATAAGTCCCTATATTTTCATCTTCAATTTATAAGGAATACACTATTTTAGAGGAATTTTCAATTTTAATTTAAGGGGGGAAATTTTGAAATTCAAATTAATAAAATTTGAATAAAATGATGGAAATAAAATATAATACCCTCATAAATTTCAACATTGAACTATTTCTCCCCAATCAGAAGCACTACGAATTAATATATTAGAGCAGTAAATGTATCTTCTAAGAATAAATTATCACCCTCCTCAGGTTCATCGACAATATATATGTGTGAAACAATCACTACTTATCCATTACTTGTTTTTATTATTGTTTCTATAAAGTTATTATTTCCTTTATAGAAGTTCGAAAAACATCAATATTTTTGATATCTTCTTTAATAAATTTGAAATTTAATATTACATCTTTTATTAAATAATATTTAGTTTAAATCCAATTCAATTATTCATTAATAGTCCATGAATAAAAATAACAACTACAAAAATAAAACATTTTCCTAATAAAAAATAGATAGGAAATAAAGAGTTTTTTTTTGTTTTTTAAATGTTATGATTTTGTATGTTTTAATGAAAAATTGTTTGTGCATGATATTGGCCTCTATGAAAAATACCCCAATTAGATAGGGTGATTTTGTTTCATAAATCACTATTTATAATTTTTTTATTTACCATATAATTTAGTATAGGGGACACATTAAGATCATTATATCTTGGAGTTATCCCACACAACACTATACCTATATTTGGCCTAATTTTAATTAAAATATTGTAAAAATGATAAATACTCATATATTGGGTGTGTTAATATATTATTATGATATATATATATGATATTAAAGTATAATAAAATGTGCAAGGAGACATGAAAAGTTTTTTAAGAGAAAAAGGATTATATTCATGGGACATCACTATGATATTATCCCTACTATTTAAAAATATAATTCTTAATATTAAATTAAATAGTGTAATAAAGAACTCACACACTACAATCACCAATTGAAATTTTTTTCACCCCATAATGATACCTCTACATATGGGATAATACTTATCTTGAATTCATATAGGATACCTCTTCACTTACGAACATTACCCTATCCAAAACCTATCATTTGAATGACATAAATTGTGAAGGTAATTAATATAGATAAATGGGGGAAAAGAATCAAAAAAGTAGTTAAAGAATGGATACTGTTCACTAAAATATATTTATCCACTACTAAAATTCATACAATAAGAAAAATAGAAGATATTTACTAACAATTAAATCAAACCATCACCTCTCCCACCTTAAAAAACATCGAGGGTTAGTTCTCAACTACCACGGTGTTGAGAGAATAACAATAGGGGACACAATTATTAAATAAAAAAAATTGGAGAAATATAAGACTAATATCTATTAAAATTTGTACGACTATTTTAAAATAAGAATACCCACATTATCTTTATAAAATGAAACATGTTTCAATGGATATGGAAGTATAAATTTATAATTAATTGGGGTGATTGATTTTATCACCCATTCTAAAAATCAAATGTTCATGCATATCTAAACCATTGAATGACTAAATCTAGAAAGTGCCCCTAAATCAATATGTTGAGATATTACTTTTCATTCCTCTCCAATAATTTAAGCATTATTTTAGACATGTTTCAAATGATATTATGAAATTAATGATGTTAATGTTTTAGTCCTTACATACCTTTTAAATTCCAATTATACTACATCCCATTAATTTCCATCCTTGAAAATGGATTAATTTCAAGTAGACATAATTAATTAGGTTGTTACATTATCACTTCTCTATATAAATTAAAATATTAGATCCTTTGGACATTTACTCTAGGAAATATAAACCAATTATTAAAATTCAACAAATAGGCTATAGATTTCAAGGCCTATCATAAATTGTTCATTTAGGACTCTTAGGATTAGATTCACAAATTGACCCAATTTAGTTAAATATATACATCAAATATTTAATCATAAAAAAATATAATTCATAAATTTGTATTAGCATTGAAAATTTTATTATATATATATCAAAATGAATTCATTTTGTTATAAGAATAGCCAAATTTTTGTTTATAATATATTTTTATATAATGAATGAAAAGTGAGAGTGAATGGGAAAAAAGAATAAATTTTGGTATTAATTTTAAATATATTTTTATAAATTAGTAAAGAACATAAAAAAGAATTAATCTTTTTTCATAATGAAAAAAAATTCTTATAACTTCAGAAATGTGATAATATCCCTTAAAATGATAAAATTGTGGGTTACATGTTTTTGTAGTAGTGATGCATATGGTGTTAAACAATGATAATGGTGACAATGAAGGTACACCGAGTTATAATATTAGGTTATTGGTTATTATTTCTCACCAAATGTATGAGGATGTTTGGATCATGTGAACACCAAATAGGGTCCATGAGGTGGTTTTTATCAATGGTTGTTAAAGGTATGAAACATTGATTAAGTGTCTTTGGGTTGGTGGTTTTTACCATTGTTTTAGAAGAGGGATATTCCATAGGTGGACACATAATCATGTGGTGATTAATATAACTATATAAGAGTTTAATTATCTCCATATATGTAGGATATGTTAGGGTTCTCAGTCTAGGTTTAGTAAAGGACATATGTTATCATGCCTTGGGTTTCTTCTGGTTGTTGATATGATAGCTGGTAAAGGGTTCAGATGACCACGAGAAATATGATATGATATGTGAACATGCCTTTAAGGAACCATGGATAACTTGTGACTTTTAGTGTTTTATGTAATTATAAATGAATTTTGTTTGAAGGATATGGTGCCTTTAGTATGGTAAACCATGGGTATCTCATCCATCTCTAACACTAGTTGAATAATGTAAATGCTCACTAATGGATAGTAGAGGACATGTGAAGATGGTATAATGGTGTTATTTTTTCCCATTCATTTCACATTATATGCACTCATATACACAGGGATATTATCTAGGGACTACATTAGTGGTTGTCTAATGAGATTATACTCTCACCCAGTATGTTCCTTTCAAGGCATGTGCATACTTTTCAGTTCATCAAAAAAGAATGGGTAAATACTCATCTTTAGGAGTCCAGTGGTGATAAATGTGGATATGGTGCATGAGATGAATGTTTTGGTTTAGGATTAGGACTTAGTGGATCCTTGATGTTCAGATGGGGGTTCTTTTGGTAAAATTTGAGAATTTATATATGTGATCAGCCTATAAGAAATCTTTTTTTTCTTAAGTATGACCAATTTAACATTGTAGATATGAATAATGTTTAGTAGGGCATATTTCTGGTTGTGACACTATTTTTATGTCATGATTTTAATCATGTTTATGATTCTATTATGGTGATTTCATTTATATTCAAAGCGTGTAGTCTCCCCACTATCACCCCTTAGATGCAAATAGAAAGTCAGTAGTCTCTGAAATACAAGGAGGCATACATGAGGTCAGTGGGTTTTTTTTCTGAGCATTAGCTTAGATAATCCATGATATGGATATAACCAGTACCACCCTACTATCACACCTAACCCATGATTCCATGATGTGGTAGCACCAAAACCAAGAAGACCCACCCAATTAATAAATTTAGGTCCTGTTGACCCTACCTATCAAATATCCCATCCATATCTAATGAAGAACTATATAGAATATCATTCCCTAGAATACTCAAGGAACCCAAAATACATAATTCTACCTTACCATTCACTTTTTCTCAATCCAAATATTCCAGTCTAGTATCAATCCATACATATAGCCTATGATGTCCATATTAATTTCTTACCTTGATTCCAAACAACATATGTGAACATATACCTAATACATCCCATTCATCCCTACAACACTTCCTAGGTGATGAAATTCCTTTACCACAAAATAAAGTAATGATATCACAATACATGTACATGTTACAATCCCTATTGAGTGCAAATATTAATAAAAACCATCCCTATAGGGTCCAATTAATCACCATACCCCTAGTAAGATTTTCAATAAATAATGATATAATTTATTACTAAATTTTAATGAACTATTCCCTCCTTTTAAATTGATTTTTAAAAGTTATTTTTTATTATATTTATGCCCAGAATATGTTTCTAAAAAAATTTAATCCCCAGACACACATATTCATAAATATATAATGAGAACCTACATATTGGATATGATGCATGAAATGACACCTCTTTACCCCATGAACAAAGAGAAAAATAAGAAATTATTGACCCACATCATAATATAATAAACAATTAAACTGTAAATATAAAATGAAACAACCACAATCCCACATGGTAACTTTTAATTCCACCATATAGATGATCGAAAGGTACAACGATTGTTTCCTTCTCAAGTTTCAACCAGTCCAACCTCCCAAACCAAGACCTTAATTTTTTTAAAAATAAACATGGGACCCTAATAATTTTTTTAATATCATTATCATATTAATACAAAATAGTTTCATTCCATGAGTACTACATGTCATCAAACACACCTCATAGTATGCTAGAGGATGATTTCTTTTGTAAAGGGTCTAATGCTTGCAATTGGGATACTATACCTTTAGTTTAATAATAATCCAATTATTATAAATATTTAAAATAACAAAACATAAAGTAACCTAGTATTTTATTACAGAGAAATTAAAACCATACCAATAACATAACCAATGATATATCATAATAAATAGTTTATCAATCATTAACCAGTCAAATTACAATGAAATACCCTCATTTGGTAAATCATATACCCAATAATTCATAAAAATAAAACAAATAAAATAGTTAATAACATCATTAACTAGATCCTCTGACCATCCTCTAAAATAATAACTCATTACCACTAAACAGTAAAACTACATTTTCTATCCACATTCTACTTCCCTAAAATTTATTTCAATCATAAGTGTTTCACATCTATCAGGGTGTAAATATAGGGTGTGAGTATAAAAGTTAGTTGGAATCCACAAATACCAAACCTAAAGTATTAAAAAATGAATGAAGAAGTGCATATTTAAGGAAATATGAAGAACAAAAACACTAATTGGTAAATTAACTAGTCTATCTATCATGTTCTAACTCATCCACCAAGATGGTTGACCCCACTTTCTTCATCCAATTCTAGAGTATAATAATAATTATACCAAGACAAATCTATAGTGGTTATATTGTTTCATAACTAGCCTGACTACCCAAATAGTGGAATCTAGATCACAGTGGGGTGTACTATGATGCACTATAAGGTGGGCTAAATTTTTCTTAAATGACCATAATATCATTTTTATGACAATGAATACAATATTAATACATTTAAGAATCAATAGTTTTATTATCTTGGTAAAATTTTTATTCATATGTCACTTATTGAAAATATAAATTATAAATTATTAAATTACATATTATTTATCCACATAAAATATCTAACATTATTCTTAGTAAATATAGACACATTAAGTTATACAAAAAATAAAGTGTTGAGCTAAAATCCCAGTAAGGGGAAGGGTATCATATAAGGAATGCATGACATGAGTCAATGGTACATGGATGAGAATAATCACCATTATTTCATAACAGTGGTTTCATCATCATATACATTAGGGGACCAATATATAATGGAATGGAATGTGGAATATGCATAATAATTTAACATCATAATATAGTTTTAAAAAACACTCATAATTGTAAAAAAAAAGATAACATCAAGTTAACACACAACATATGTGCATAAATCATAACGTCCAAACTTTGAAAAACAATTATCGTCATGTTAACACTTAATAATATAATATGTTTATATATCCTATTAAAAAAATGTATTATAGGGATATAAAATCATGGTCCCACCTATCACATAATAAAGTTCTCATAATAATCCATATAACATAAAACATAAAATAATCTTAATTATGAAATAAATCCATAGAAATGAATGGGTTTCATAAAGGTATCAAAAATATTTTTTTAGGAATAGAGATTGGGGTGTCCAAATTAATTTGGGAAATCATATTTTTTTTATAAAAGCACACCATTATTGAGTGGGGAATTAATAACTCAACAAGAGTAAATGCCATATTTTTGAAATTGATATCATTTCTAAAAATCATTGTAAATATAATAAATTTTTCTGAATGGGTATAAAAATATATATAAATAAATATATAGAATTAACAGTGGAATGTAATTTTAGAGACATTAGAATAATATCCATTATCAAAATTACATATTAAAAGTATATCCCAAAAATAAGGAGTTGGGTTCAAGAATATTCTTTCCCTAAATCCCTCTTTATTTTGACTCTTTTTCACCTCATGAATAATAAAAATAGGCCTATTAAAACATTGATCTAGAAGTTAATTATCTTAATTTTTATAATCTTTATAAATTATAAAAAATTGGTTATATTTCATATGTTCCATCATTAAATTTGAATTATTTTGAAAGTATATTTTCCTTTAAAATATATCGTCTTACCTTGATTAATAAATGATACTTAATTTATTTCTATTAATTATTATAATTAAATATAGAATATTATAATAAATTATAAATATATATTTATATATTATAAATTATTTATTATGATAATATATTATGGTTTGTGGTAATGAAATAATTGTCAATATCCTCATTAGTGGTTAACATACCACAAAGGGAACACTGTCAAATAATAAAGAAGGGATGTATAAAGTATAAATACCACTAATTTTTTTTATCATTGTATATAAAAATCATGAATTTATGGTTACAATACTACTCAATTAATATTATAATATTTGGGGTTGAAAAAAATAGAGAAAAATAGGGTGAGAAGAGAATAATGATAAAAAAAATCGATTAAAATATACCCTTTTCTCAGTGTTGATTCCTTTCTACATCACTAAACAGCTTTCATTCATGGAAATGAATTGATATAGAACACAACTATGTATTCTAATTTTATTATGATAAGGGATTTTGGGTAGAACCTTTTATTTGGTAAGTAAGGTGGGAGTTATTTTCTATGGGAGGGTCGACAGGTATTTTATACTTAAGGAGAGGGGTATTTTAATTATTAAATATTGAATAATATATAACATAAATACATAACCATTTAATAGTAATATTATATATATTATGAAATATATTTTAATTATGTGAAAATATTTTAGGTTTTTTAAAAACATTATAATTCAATTTTATTAGTTTAATCCAAAGGAAAGCTGAAAAAAATAAAAAATATTGTTTTAAGGGAATACTTTTGGTTTTAGAAATTTGAAAATAACGTTTATTTTGGAAGTTTAATTTCAGAGATTATTTAACTTATTAAACATGTTTATATCTTATCATCAAATTATATAATTGGTTAGGACATTATTAATTCATGAATGCTGTTATTTAATATACACCAATTAATAAATAAAATGAATTTTGACAATTCACCTAAAAATTGAAGTATTTTAAAAAATTACCAAAACATCACCATTAGGAAATTTCTAAATATTTATTATAAAAATAAAATTCATTATATCATCTTTTTTCTGTCATAGGTAATTTTAAAATTTAATATAAAAATTAGGATTTTTATGAAATGCATTCATTTACAGTTGATAAAAAATGTTCATAGATTTTATTTCAGTTCTTAATTATGATATATTTTTTTCAATTTATAATACATATATTTTCCTAATATAATCAAGTTAAATATTAAATATTATTAATCTGAGGTCAAATTAATATTCCAATGGTCAAGTTACGATTCCCAATGGTTAGTTAATTATTGCAATGATCATATTACCTCTTATAAATACCACTTCATTCTTTCATTTAGAATCCACTAAAATTCATATTTATTTTATTTATTTCTATGTTAAAAAATTTTGGTTTATTTTCAAATATTTATTTCTAATTTCTATACAGTTGTTCATGCAGGAGATGATTCTACTAGATTGGAAAGATATAAAATTTCCCATTCTTCCATTCTTATATTATATTCTTATCCCCTTGTAATATTTGGAATTTTTATTGGTTTAGTTGTTGAAAAATATAATGATTTTTATTAAATAAATAATGTTTTATTTGTTTCTCAATGTATTGTATGCATATAATACTATAGAATATAACACACATCTATACCAGAAAATATTATCATTTAAAAATTCTAGGTCCTTATATCATTCCACATTAAGAAATTTCCTCATCAAGATTTCAACTCATATTCCTGGTTGATAATAGATGAGGGTAATTTGGTTTTATAATTTCCTCCAGTTATCACATAGCCTCTTCAATATTTTGGCTTCCCCATTACACTTTTAAAAGGTGTGTTATCTTAATTCATAGAAATATGTCTTTGTGGACTATGATCTTAATTTAATTATCCTTATAAGTGAGGTCACTTTACCTTTATACCACCTCTAGATTTAGTACATATGAGGGACCAAGTATGTACTTCTTCAAGAGAGATACATGGAACACATCATAAACTTGATCCATGTTTGGTGAATGTCCTAGTCGATAATCCCCTACTCCTATATAATCAAGTATCTCAAAGGGGACAATGTATCTAAGGCTATGCTTTCCATTCATTAAAAATCACACACATATCATCTAAGAAGAAATTCAAAAGCAAACTTCATCTACAATTCAAACCCCAATTCGCTTCAACGGTTGTAAGAATTTCTCTTTTTTCAACTCTGATCAGAATCCATATTTTGTAGTCTGGATTGAACCATTCTAGTGTCCTCTTGTACAATATTGGGTCCATGTAGATTCTTTTTCCTAAATCTATATGAAATATTATGAGTTCTATATTTCATTCCTTACAAATATTCATACAGATCCCTTGGAATAATCAAGTGAAAGTCATTGTTGTATGAGAATTAAACCAATTAGTGATGTTGATCCCATACACCATTAATGTTCACTGAGAATTCTATCATCACACGCTTGAGTGTATGAATAGTCCTTTAATATTTTCTTTTAGTTAGGGGTGATAGGACTCACTCAAATTCAATTCAGTATTCCGATCACATTGAGACTTCACTAGAATTTATAAGTGAACATTATATCATGATTATAGAATATAAAAAGTGGTTCCCCATTCATCATAAACATTTCCTTTATATATATATCATAACAATATATTCTAGTGAATAATATTCCCAAATAGCTATGTAGTGGGAATTCTTGATGAGTCGATTCAATACAACTTATATTATATTTCTTTTTTTCGATGTCTTTGGGAGACGAATGGAAAATTTCATAGGGATGTTCTACCATTTCTATATGGATATAGGAAACTGTTGCATCATGTCCTTGAACTTTTGTGACTCTATTTATCTTCAGACATAAGAAGCACAATGAGGTGTACTCAGTTATCCAATTCAGCATGTTTCTCATCCAGAAGTGCTCTTGAATATACTGATACATATGGTCACTTGTAGTATGGATTAGGAAATATGAGATATGTTTATTTTATTATTTACATTGTTTTAACATGGGAGATTAAGTCAAACAGACTCTATTTCGAAAATAAAGGAAAACATCTTCATTGATATGAAATAAATGAAGCTTCCCCTCCATTATTTTTAACCTTATTTTTAATATTGTAATGACCCCTTTAGGAATCTTTGATTTTACAAAGGACAGATGGTTGGGAAATAATTTGGGAAATGTGTGATGTATTAATTATTATTCTGAAAAATAGATCCATCCTTTTCATATCCATGAAGATAGTGTCTTCATCAATCCGCATCAACAATAGAGTTGTAGGTTCTTTTATTCTAAGTGAATCAACTACCTTGTTAGCCTTTCTAGGATGGTAGTGACAGGAGAAATCATTTTTTGATCTTCTCTAACCATATTCACTGACACATGTTGATATCCTTATGGGAGAATATATAATTTAGACACTCATGATTTGTATATATGAGACACTTCTTACCATAGAAGAAGTGATTTGAAGTATTCAGGGAAAGTATCACATGTACCAATTCCAGATGATTTGTTTCGTAGTTATTTTAATAGATATTCAACAATTATAATCCATATCATAAAAAATTATCATTCTTAATGAGTAAACAGGCCCTGATTTTTTATGCGTCACTATATATCACAAATCCTTTTCCACTTGATGGTCCTATGATTACAGACACACTGATTAGACTCTTATTGAGTTACTTAAAGCATTCCCCACATTGTTCAATCCATACATACTATACCACATTCCATTTCATCAAATCTACAATGAAATAAAATCATGATAATATTTTCACAAAATACCTATAAAACCAATCTAATCCAAGAAAATACGGATTTATATGATACTTTAGGGTCTAGGAAATTACACAATTTAATTTTTCATTTAATCTGTCTATAGAAATTTCTTCACTTGGGATCATGTTCCCCAAAAATGTGACTTTATTCATGAAAAATTCACATTATTGGAACCTAACATTCATTTTATCTGACATTATTTAGTGAACACAATACCTATATTCTCTTTATGTTCCTCCTATCACTTGAAGTGAAAGAAAATATCATTAATAAATACAACCAAAAATTTTTAAATATAACATTTAAAGACTCCATATATATCTACCTTATCCTTTTACACATATCATTACATGATTTTAAGAATAATTAAACGTTAAATTACAAGCCAATGTTCGCAGAGTCTTGTTTCTTATGATGATTAGGTAAATATAACTAAAAACATTGAAATATATTAAAACATAATTATTATAATCATCCTTAAAGAGATTATAAATTCCATTTAGAACCTATATCTAAATAGGATAACCTATGGAATAACTGAAAAAGGGATGGTCTAAAAATCCCAATAAGGGAAAAATAGGAATAAAACATAACACATGTGTTAGAATGAGTAATAGGACAACATAAAAGGTGTAGCACATGAATAAACTTAAGGAATAATAACATGTATAATATGGGAATATATAATCCTGGAATCATATGAATGTGGAAAAAACATGTAACATGCCATGAAAATGAGTCAAGGCTAAAAACTCAGACTACATCACATGGTAGAAAATACCCATAAAGGAATCATGTTCACTCCTTGTCCCAACAAGATGTGTCAGGAGACTAAATATTATCAAATTTATTAGAGAGATATCTAGACACACCCATCATAAAATTTTCATTAATTTGTGTGACACATTAATAATAATACGTATAGAAATTAAAAAAAACACAATGTTAGACAATGGAAGGAATTGGGTATCATAATCTTGTTAGGGGCATAAAAAAGGGAATATAACAATAGTGTCGACAAAATAAAATAGTTAAATCATATTTGGATATTAATATGTTAAAATAGTAATATATTGTGATAATTTATTTTAAACATATGTGAAAACATTTAAAAGAAAGTTAATAATTTTTATAAATAAAACATTTTAGTTCTGTTTGAGGAAAATATAAAAGTGCATTTAAAAATAAATGTGAATAATATTTTATATAAAACCAGAATTGAAAAAAGATAGTTTTAAATTATAAAATGAGTGATTTTATAAAGATAATGGTGGATTAAACTAGATTATGGATTTCACTTGATAATGGGTAGGAATTCAAGATGTTCCCTTTAATCGGGTTTTCTTATCAGGAAGAATTGAAAAGGTATCCCTTTATAAAAAATGTATTTCCCCATGAAAGAAGGATGATATGATCTAGATATATGATTTTGGAACATATAAATATAATGTACAAGAATTAAACAAAAAAATAAAAATTAAGTTGGGGTAATGAAATATAAAGAGTAACCTGAATGAAAAATAGTGGTTCAGGTAAAGTCCCTTACTTTATATTTAAAATGGTTCTACAGTTGATCTTAATGTCCTAGATAATGAAATTATACACATTAATTTATTAGATTAGAACCTTATATACATATATTTAATTTATTATAATATTATTAAGTTCATTTATGATCTTTTTTATGGGTTATGAGATTCAATTTCAACAATTTTTAGTTTTGGTTTTCTTGGTAGCTTTGATCGGTTTACTTGTATACATGTTCGATAGATCAGTAAAGTGGGGAAAATTATCCATAATTTAAAAAATATTTTATTAATGATCTTATAGTTATTTAAATGATCTCATAAATAATTTTATTATAATATATTAGGATGATTAATTAGATAGCAAAATAATGATGACCCTTTTAGTTAATCTTGGCTGTTTTGGATTACAAATGACTCATATTGTTTTATAATTTTGAATTATGTATAACTTTTAGTTACAAAGCATAAAAAAGGTTAGAACATAAATTTTAAACATTTTGAACCATTATTGTGGTTTTAAGTCCTATCTTGAAGGTGTTAATGAAATAATGAATACTTTTCATCCTTGATGGTGATAAAACAATACCTCACGAATGGCGTTTCCATTTTTAGAAAAAAAAGGAGAGGAAAATGGGTTTGATGATATATTATTCCAATATAAGAATAAAATTCTAGTATATTTTTGTTATTTGAGTTATCATACCATTTGGATTATTGGAGGTGATGAGATAATAAGAAAAGAAAAGAACATGAAAATAAAATAAAATAAAAGGAAAATTATTTTACATCTTGAGAATATCCTCATTGAGAACCATCATAGTGTATTGGTTTGGGTCTTTTGATGAGACCAAGAGATCATAGATGCATGGGATAGGCTTAGGAATGTTATTGCGTATAACTTGGACAAGGCTAAAATATTGAAAGGTGTGAGGGGAATTGGTGGTGAGGGCTGCTTTTTATATTGGAGGAGATGTGTGTTTTCACATTATTTTATTCATCAGTTTACTATTTTGGATCAAGACCATGAATATTTTTACAATTATCATTGAATTTATTAAAATAATGATGTATATTTCTGTATTTTGGGATTACAATATCTATACATCATCCATGGTTCCCTAATTCTTGTATTTATCCTTAATTAGAAAGAATCATAATTGACCATTCACCAAAAATTCATGTATTTTATAAAAATCTCAAAAATTCACCCAAACCAATTTTTTACAGGTGTAATTCAGAAAATAACTCCATTTTGTAAATTTTGTTTTAAACATGGGAAATTTAACATTTATTTAAAATCATCCTTTACATTTAAAATACCAAATTTAAAATTATTACAGAATTTAGAACACATTTAAATGTTAATTAAGGTCTCATAAAATTATCTTATAATCATAAGACAAAAAATTTTAATTTATGAATACGTTTTACGAAAATATATTTTATTTTTAATTAATAAATTAATCATAAAATTTTAATTAAATTTTTATGATAGAAAAAAATACCAACACATAATTAATAATTTTTAAATAATTATACTATGATTTAATTATATCATACTTTCACTTATAGGATAGATAAATTTTATTTTTAATTATATTTATGAGGTTACTATTCAATTTTATGATAAACTATTCATAAAGGCCACATTATTATTCCAATGGTCACATACTATTTCATCGGTAGATGTTCCTTAACTTCTAGAAATACATATTATTTCATTAATTCTTGATTTATAATGATTTTTTGTGTTCATTGTCTGATTTTATGTGATTATCACTATATGAAATTTTTATAAGAAGGGAATTTCATTTGATAAAATTTTGGGTTGTCACATTATTCCCCCTTATGAAATTTCTCTATAAAAGTTTTATTCTAAATACTATTGTGAAAACAATTCAGGGTAATTATCATCAATCACTTTCTCTAGTTCCTATACTTCCAGTTTGTACTGATGGTTCTACTATAGTTCCTTGATCAGGTATGTAGTCTTGTTGCATAGTAATTTATCTCTATGATCCAAGATCTTCACTCACTACTCCTCATATGAGAGCTCATTTTCCAACTATACCACCTATAAATTCAGTACATGTGAAGGATCCAGTATGTACATCCTCAAGAAGGATATGTGGGCTATACCATGTACCTGAGTCATAGTTGTTGAAACCGATGCTCAATAGACCACAAATCCGACATGATCAAGAATCTTGAAGGGGTTAAATTACCTAGGAATTAGATTTCCTTTCTTCTGAAATCTCTTGATCCTCTTGCACAAAGATATGTTGATGAATAACATGTATCTTACCTTAAACTCAAGGTCTCATCGATGATTTTCTGCATAGTTCTTTTGTAAACTTTGGGTTTCCATGATGTTCTGCTGAAAGGTTTTCACCTTATCCACCATTTTATCATCCCTTTTGTGACCAAGTATCATATTTTTACTAAATACTTCCCAAAGTTCAGGCTTTCTACAAATTTTCCCATAAAGTACATCATATAGAGCCATTTGGATTCTTGTGTGGATAATTTTGTTTGTAAGAGAACTCGATAAGAGGTAAATGTCGGTCCTACCCCCCCTTGAATTCATATCATATGATCTAAAAATTTCTTCCAGTGTATAAATAGTCCTATCAGACTGATGATAGGCCATACTAAATCTCAGATTAGTGCTTAGAGCATGTTGGAGTCTTTTCCTGATCATCTATTTCAATACCATAACATGATAAGACACAATCGATTATGGTACTTCCGAATACCATAATAATTCATTGATAAATATTGCAACACGATGATACTATGAGAAATAATTTTAATTATGATAAAGTGATAAATATTTATAATATGAATGAAAACCACAAATATATCAATGCTTCTACTGGATGTATACAAATGTCTAGTGACAAAGTTGATGTTAATGTTCTCCCACTTCCATGTTGGTATGGGTAGTAGTGGAAACATCCCCTTATACATTTTCCTTTTTTCCTTCACTTTCTTAAATAACAAACACTTTTATGTATATTCATAAAGATCCTTTTTTATATTTTCCCACAAAAAGTCCTCTCGGAGATCTCGATACATCTTTGTGCTCTCTGGGTGAATATAGAAGGATGAGATATGTGCATCTTTCAAATGTTCCTTATCTTTCTATGTATTGGATGGAACATATACTCACGAGCCAAATCTCATGAATCCTTCCTCATCCATTTTTAAATATTAAAATTTTATATTTCACATGGTTTACTCCTTTTGAATATCCACATCATTTCTATGGGAATCCATTATTTTCTTTAAAAGGGATTGTTGAGAAATAATTTGAGAAAGGATGGATTATGTTCCTCCTATACTGATTTTCATGTCCATTCATTGATGTTAAATTATCATTGTCCCTTTCATAATTATAATCATTGATAATGATGCATGATCCTCTCTACTTGGAACATCTTATGCATTATTTACCTTACCATGATGGTAGTGGATTGAGTAGTAATAATCCTCAATGAGCTCTAACCATCTTCCCTAGTTAAATAAATATCCTTCTATTTTAATACATATATGTGACTATTTTAATTTGTATATATCTCAGAATTCTCCCCATAGATATAATCCATACATATTTTCAACGTAAACCTCATTGCATCTAAATCTAGATCATTAATGGGATAGTTTTGATCATGAATTTTTAACTTCTTTGAGGCGTAGGCTATCAATTTATCATTTTTCAATAGCAAAAAACCTAATCCCTTCTTTGAGAATTTTTTGTACATCACAAAGAGTTTCCCACTTATTAGTAGTGTGATCACTAGTGTAGTGATAATTTTTTTAACTCTTTAATGTAGTCATCACATTTGATGTTTATAAAAACATTTCATTCTTCTGAGCAATCGTGGTTACTCTATTAAAAAATCATCAGAAGTTCTTCAGATGTCATTGATAATACAGAGCTAGACCAAGGAAACTATGGATCTCTATTATAGATATTGTCATGGGCCCCCCATCAATCACCGTTGTATTGGAAGGCTCTATAAATATCCATTTTCTAGTGATTAGAAGTTCATAGAATGATAATTTCTCCATAGAGAACTCACATTTGTTATACTTTTCATAAATTTTCTCTCTTAACAATGTTTTTAACAATGTATTCATATAGTCCTCATGTTCCTCCCTTATCTTGGAGTATATCATAATATCATCAATAAAGATCACCAAAAATTTGTCAAGGTATTTTCTAAAGACTCTATTCATTATGTCCATGCAAATTACTAGAGCATTCGTGAGTGTTAATGGAATCACTTTGAACTAATAGTTTCCATAACTTGTTCTAAAGAATGTCTTGGGAATTTCTTTCATCCTCACTATTAATTGGTGATTACCTAGTCGAAGGTCTTCCTTAGATAAATAATTGTCCACACATAACTGACCAAACAAGTCATCTATCCATGGTAGCAAATACTTATAGTTTATATTGATTTTTTTGATCTCATGGTAATCGAAGCAGAGACACATTGATCCAGAATTCCTCCTGATGAAGAGTAATAGAACACCCCATGGTCAACTAGTCAGGTGTATGAAACCATTATCCATATTATACTATATCATCTTCTTTAGTTCTTCAATCTCAACAGTGGACATTCTATATTATGTGTGTTTGATATATGGAAAGGTCTAGGAATAACTTCAATTTAGAAGTCAACCTCTCAATCATGAGGAAGACCAGAAAATTTTTCAGGGAACACATAAGTGTAATCCCTCATTATGGGAATTTATTTGAACCAGATTCTCTCATTTTATAAATAATTTTATATAGATAATCTTTCTCATAAGGAAACAATATCTACAATTATTATGAATATTCTGAAGGATATTCATCTTCCTCATTACAGTTATACAGAATTGGAGGATTATTTTGTATTTTAATAGTGATGTACCTTTCCCAATTGTTGATGTTGGATTAATATAAATATAGTCAGTCTATTCCCAAAATTGAATCACACTCTACCAAATGGTGTAGGAAAATATTTTACTGGGTGGTTTAGTCCACAAACATTAATAGAGGAAGAGTTTTGAACATTAGTGGAAATAATTTACCCATTTTTTAACTCAAATATAACTAAACCAACAATAGTTAGGTTGTGATTGAATTTTCATACTAATCATGCATGATATGAAAGAATGCATAGATCCAACATCAAATAGTGATTCCACTATTCATGAATTAATAACCAGCATACTTGTCACAACATCAATATCATGATCCAACACAATATTAGTGATAACATATTCCTTTTTTTAATAAAATGGAGGTTACTGTCATTGATTTACTCTAACAACCCATGGCATATAGAAATGATTCACATAATTCCTATGATCATTGTAGTTGAAACACTACACTAAATGTTTAGTGTATAACTGAAACTTTATTTATTCTCCCATATTTTAGGGATTCATCATATTCCTTAGGCTATTATTATGAATAATTAATTATCTAGTACATTTGAAGCATCTCTTCGTTACGTTTAAGAAATTTCCATGCTGCTTCATCCCACACTTTTGACATTTAGGATGTAGGGTATTTTTTTCATCGTAGGCTCTATCAGCCATATTATACTATATTTTCCCCTTTTTTCCGCAGGCCCATGAGACAGAATAGAGTCTTTGATCAACAATTCAACAATGAGGAAACAATAAACAATCTCTTCATGACTATCGAAGTCTCAAATTTTCAACACTTTTCATAGACTCAACTTTTGTTCTCTAAATAAGCGATCCACATTGAATTCAGTGTTTATAAAAAGATGAAGGCTTATCTTGAAATAATTTTGAATTTTTCTTCATAGAACCTAAAATAATCATCTTCCCTTTTCTTTAATCTAGGGAATTAAATTTCAATATTAAGATAGAGGGTTTAAGGAAAATATTTATTGAAAAATATTTTCCCGAAATATTCCCATTTCATTAAATGAATTTCATCCATGTAATTTCTGTTCTTGATAAGTGTCTAAAATTTATCATCTTCCCCATTATAAGGATAGAATGATAATACAAGTTCTTATTATTCTGAGCACAAGAAAACATAAAATATATTCTCAATGAATTTAATCCATTATTGTATGAGGAGGGAAGCAAAAGATACACTAATCATGGGTGGCATTTTCCAGATGAATGAATTACTAAAAACATTTTATTTCTATGGAGTATAAGGTAATTTGACACAATTCAAGTTATTATTCATAACATGAGATAGTTGGGTAAGTACTATCATAAGGTTTTGGGAACCCATTCCCAATATATTTGGCATATTATTAGGTGAATCATTACATTACTTATCACATTGACAAATGGAATAAGTTCTCCCATTTATAGCCATTAAGTAAGAAAAATAAAGTACAATTAGGGGCTTTAATACTTATCTAATAAGCATATTAAAATAAAATATTGAACATAAATTGATATAATTGAAAATGAAATGTATATCAAAACATGTGATTCCATGGGTTTCAATATTGGTTATCCATGATCTATTTAATTACATATATTATTATGGGATTTTTTATTCCCTTAAAAATGATTTGTAATGAGATTATAGAATTACCAAATCATATCCCCTAGGATTGTCAAACCGGGTTCATAGTAAGGTATGTTGTTGTGTACCAGGTTACCCCGAGTTAGGCCCAAAAAACCTATTTGCCATTATAAAACCCCAGTACATCTATTGAAGAACCACATCCACTTGTTGTATATAAATAGGGATGTATTTTCTTTATAAATAAAATAATCTAAACCAAAAAAATTAGGGATGTTTTCTTATACATAGTCAAATCCATATATATTTTGTTGGAGCTTTATAATCATAATCCCTAAATTAAATATACCTTGATCTGAACCCAACTATAGAGACCATATCTTTTTACACATATCAATAAATGATTTTAATAATAATTAAACAAAAAATTAAAAGCCATTGTTCATAATGTCTAGTCTGTTTTGATGGTTATGTACCAAATACTAGAAGCATGGAAATAAATTAAAACATATATTTTTTAGCCATCCATAATGAGATTCTAAAATCCATTGATCTCCTATATCTACATAGGATAACCTGGGTAATACATGACCAAAATGGATGAGCAAAAATTCCATGTAAGGAAATAATCATAGAAGTTAATCATAAAACATGGGTTAGAAGGAGTAACAAGGGGGAATAAAAGGAATTTAAAATGAATAAACATAAGGAAGAATAACATGTATAACATGGGAAATTGTAATCATGGAATTATTGGAATGTTTTAATAAAATAGAACATTACATAAACGTGAGTCAAGGATAATTTCCAAGACTACATCACATGGTTGATGATTCCCATAAAGGAATCAAGTTATCTCCTTGTCCCAACATTATTTATTAGAAGACTAAATATAATCATATTCATTAGAGAGATATCTAGGCGCACCCATCATATCATTTTCATGAATATGTGTTCTATATGAAGAATCATACATAATAAAACAAACAGAAACATAATAGTAACCCATGTAATTAATTATGTATCTTAATCATGTTAAAGGAATTAAACAATGGAATATAATAATGGTGTCTGTGATATAAAATATTAAAATCAGACATAGACAATTATAAGGTAAAATAGGCACATAAAAAGATAAGTGATGTGACACTGATGTTAAAACATGTAAAAATCGGGTTTAAAAATCATTATAAGTAATGATTATATAGAGGTTTATATGATATTATATATCATTTGAATATATTGTCTTAGGATGAGTCATTAGAAAAAATATTGATAATCGTTTAGGTTATATTTGGTTGTTTTTTATTACAAGGCAATCATTTTTTTATCATCTATAATTATGTATATATGATATTTCAAAAATAAAAAAAACCTTATTTTAAAAATTTTACAATAAATTTCAACAATTATAGTGGATTAGTACCCTCCTTGAAAGTGGTAATAGAAAATATAAAAACATGACATCCTTGATGGTGATAAAATAACACGTCATGAATGAAATTTCCATTCTTAGAATAAAATTGATAGGAGAATGGGTTTGATGATGGATTATTCCACTATCATAATATAATTCCAGTATATGTACATTATTTGATTTATTATACTTTTTTTGTGAGATGAGGGGAGGAGAGAATAAGAAAATAAAATTAGATGAAAAGAAATTTACAATAAAATATAGATGATTTTTACTCTTAAATTTCTTCTCCCTGAGAACCTCCATTTAGAAAAGGTTTATCTAATTTGATGATACCATGTTCTCATTAACGTGGATGAGTGGCGTAGAGAGATTATTATTCTGAACATGTAAAAAGATGAAATCTGGAAATGTGTGAGGATAATAGGTGGAGAGGGTTGGTTTTTATAGTGGAGGAGAGGGATGTTTTATCATTATTTTATATAGAAGTTTATTATTTTGGTACAATAATATGAATATATTGAGAATTATCACTAAATATATTAATATAAATAAATATAGATTGATATATTATTGTTAAATAATCCATAAATCATCTCTGAATTTGTAAATATTGTGATTAGCTTTTATCATAAATTATTATATTTTACAATTCAAAAAACAATTCAAGTATTTTAGAATAATATCAAAAATTCATCATAAACATGTTTTCATATATAGAATTTAAAAATTAAATCAATTTTATGAAGACAATCTTCTAAATATGAGAAATTTAACTTTTAATTGAAATCATCATTTACAAGGAAAATGAAAACATAGAAATTATAACTGATTTAATAACACGTTGAAATTTTATATAAGGACTCATAAAATAATCATATATTCAGAGGAAAAAAAATATTTATGAATACATTTTTATGAAAATAAAATTTCATTTAAATTATTAAATTAATCATATAATTGTAATTAAATATTCATGACATACCAAAATACAAACACTTAATTAATAATTTTTGAAATATTTATTTACTTACAATATGATATAATTATATCATATCGACACATATAATATGGATACATTTTATTTATATTTTTAATGGTGAGGGTACCATCCAATTTTATTGTTTACTATTCATATGTGTCACATTACGACTCCAAAGGTCAATTTACTCTTTCATTTTTAGAGGTTCCTTAACTTCGAGAAATACCTCATATTTGATCCATTATTCAATTATAATGTTTTTGTGTTATTAATCCGATATAATGTGATTTATACTATATGACATAATTTCAAGATGGGAATATAAATTGATAAAATTCTGGATCATTACACTATACATAAAATCCATGATGATTTCAGGGGAACTAGTAAGTACTAATGAAATCACTATGAACTCATAGTTTCAATACATTATAACGAATGGTTTCTTCTAAATATATTAATTATTTACCTCCAGATGATGATATCTAAAATTATGTCCCACTTTTAAGAATAACTAATATCCTAATTGATGTTCGAATAAGTTATCAATCCTTGGGAGGGGATAATGGTTCTTTATAGTGACTTATTGATATCCTAATAATCGATACACAACAACATTGATCCATATTTTTCTTGACAAATATCACTGAATCAGCCCAAGTAGTTGCACATTAAAATATGATCCCTTTTCTAAAATAATTTTATAGTTGATTCTTTAACTTTTCTAGTTCTACCAGGGCCATCCTGTTGGGTAATGTTGAGAGTGGGGTGTCTTTGGGTTTAGATATATTAAGAACTCCATCGCATGATATAGGAAAAAATGGTTAACTCTTAGGAAAATACATCATTATATTCCATTCCATCGTAAATTTCTTCAAGGTTTGTAATTTTCTATAACACAACTATTTGGGAAAGGTATTCTCCTTCCATGGGTATCAACAGCCACACGATTGAGGGATTTTACAAAAGAGATTCATAACCTTCCGTGAATTTTTATATGGGAAAGGGATGATTTAGAACACCACAATGGATTTTTTCCCAATAATTGAGGTGAGAACAATTTAATGAGAGACAATACATTCCCAAAAAAGCTTCAAATTCCACCTTGTGAAGGATTATGATATCATATATAATAATATTCCCACATATGCTAATAGGAGAAAATTCTGACAATTAGATTGTATTTATCAAACCACTATGTATTTGAAAATAAATATTTACCTCAAGATAATGGTGAATTGATTCAAAAGTAATAGAAAACTTGAATGATATAAATAAATGTGTAAAACCAAAAATAAATAAAAAAATGTACATTATTTATTGAATTAGTAGTGTACTATGTATTACTTTACATTATTCAACCACATTATAATTAGTGATGAAATATGATTTCCCTTACTCTTATGGATTTATTGTATGCTGATTTTGACTACCCTCATTGAACCATGGTTTAGTTCACTATCTTGAAGAGTGTCCTTGATCCTTATAGTTTAGGCATTTAACTATGGTTGGAAAATTAGGAGGCTCCTTCCTTCCCTTAATCATGTTTTACTTATTATTTATGTATCTTAGATATTTCTAATCTTGGTTCCCCCCCACTTAATTCATTTCCCTACCCCATTATGAAAATTTATATGAGGTTTCTTTCAACATTCATGAGATGTGTGTGGTTGGATCTTCTTTTCTCCTTTTTCATTTGATCCACCATCATGAAATTGAATTATTTTCTCCTTCTATCCATGTCTATGGGACATTTATATGGAATAAATTTATAATTTTATGGAATATAGAAGTAAATTTTTATAATATCCAATGTAAGAGTTACTCAGAGCCTTTTGAAGGAATGGTTTTAAACCACTAAAAAAATATATTTTTCAATCGTTATTGATAAAAAAGAACATATGGTTTGTTTTGAAATCATTTTTAAAAATTCTGTTAAAATAATGAAAGATTCAACATAATTTTCTTGTTCTATAAGAATTCTATCTCCAAATTTGTATAAAGAGTTTTTGGGAAACAACTATCAAGAAATAACTTCATAATTTCATCCCACTCTATTTCTTCTATTTAATTATTTTCTTTGTATTCTTCATCAACTAGGACCATTGATTGACCTCTATATATAAATGATAGATGACCAGAGTCACACTATCTTTCTTAGAATAATGGATCATAGAAAACATCATCTCAATTGAGTTAACCCATAATTGTGCAACAAGTGGATCATAAAATATACGAATCATCGGTGGTTGTTTCCATATAAAGGACTCAATGACTAGTTTTTCTTTCTTGGTTGTATATAGAAGTTCTACATGTTTTTGGTTATTTTTTTATTTCCCCAGATAGCTAATTATAAAACACTATGATTTTTTTAGATCTATATCCCATGGAAAAGGGAATATCATTTAGAAATGTTTTGCATTTTCCTTTACAGTAGTTATTTTTCTAGTTCCTCTGGGTTCCAACTATTTTGTAAAATATAAAATAGTTAATCATGTAGATGTCCATGAAGTATGAATAAATAATTTTTTTATTATTTAAAAATTAATTCTAACGTCAAATATTATTGGATCCCGAATTTTAGCCTTTCTCTAAATCGATGATTATAAGATATTAACTAATAATTAAACTCATTGTTATATTTTTCAATAAAGGTTTTATAATCCTAGTTCCAAAATTTACTAAACTATAATTTTCTTCCAAATAGGTGACCCAAAATTTTCATAAACGACTGTTACATGATTTTTATGATAAATAATATAATAGTAAAACATTGTAGGATCGAAAGGATTAGTTCATTGGAAATTTTTTGATCATATATCACTTATACATAATAAAACCTAAACATTATAAAATCTTTATTCATTAGCAACATAAAATATCTCAATTTATCCATAGTGTATGGTGTTATCTAAGGGTATACATCAATGAAATGGGTGAGATAAAATCAATATAAGTTGAAGAATAACATATCGTGTATAAGATACATGAATCAGTAGTACATGAGGGTGAATAATCAAAATCATATCATAAAAATTGGATTATCATCATAAGAATGAGGGGAAAATAGGATAATGTAATGGAATACGGAATATTCATAATAATAAAAAAATCATAACACAATGTTGAAATATCACACAAATTTTGGATTAAATCCAACATAATCGTCACACAAAAAAATGTGGATAATTTTTAAAATCATAATTATTTTCAATGCTAAAATCATGTTAAAATATATTAAAAATAATATCATGAGATATATAACATTACCCAATTAATGTGGGGGATATATAATTTCATTCCCATTGGCCACATCATAAAATGATCATAATTATTCATACCACATAGAAAATAAAACAATCATAATCGTGAAATAAAGACAAAGACTTGAATGTGATTCATAAAGAATAATTTCATGAATATACTTATGGGTAAAACAATAAATAAGTGAATACATATTTTTGAATAAAATATTATCATTTTTGAGTTTAGAAAAAATAACACATGATAAGTAAATGAAATGTTTTGGAAAATAAGGCCTATGCAAAAAAATCATTGTAAATGGATTAATAAACATTTATAATGGGTAGAAACTTGTATATGACAAAAGGGAAAGGTAAATAATGGTGTATTATAATTTTATGTACATTAAAAGAATATGAAAACTAAAAATTATGTGAAAAAATGGTAACCCAAAAAGAGATGGGTTGAAGAATCCTCTTACCTTAAATATCGTTTTCTTTCGTCGCTTTTCTACCCACGGAATAAAAAACATTGGTCTATTAAAACATGGATCCAGAAGTGAATTATGTAATTTTTTATAAATTTTATAAAATAAATTAATTTTATTATATTTTTTAATTTCTATTTTTAAATGAAAATTATTTTAGTATGATATTTTCCTTTAAATATCTCTTCTTGCTTTGATTTAAGGATCATTTTAAATATCTATTTATATATTATTATGGTTTAATAAAAAAATATTATAAATACTTATTTTTATATAATTATATATTATAAATAATATATAATGATCATCCATAATTGTTGGTAATGAGAAAAGAAATGGAAATGTCCCTGTTGGCTGTTAGCTGACTGTTAACCATATATTTTCTAAAGAGGAAGGAAGATAAGTATGAAATAAAAATACCACATAATTATATTCAATTTAATTGGATAAAAAATTTAATATAATTTTATAATAATCCTAAATAAATATTGGAATATATGGTTTTTAAAGGTAATCAAAAAGTCAAAGGGAAGAGGAAAATATAAGAGATGTAGATGAAAGTATACTTTATTATCAGTGTTTCTTCTTTTTTATGTCATTATAATTCTTGTTTTCATGGAGTTGAGTGGTTCCAAAATACCCCAAATGATGACTAAGGGATTAATAATAATACTTTAGATAGATTTTTATATTTTTTATGAAATAGATTTAATTTCCAAGGGATGGGTGTGGGTTGATTTATACTTGATGAGAATGGTATTTTAAAGACAAAATATGGAATAAAATATAATTTCCAAGGTAATCCATTGAATAATAATATTTATGACATTATGAAATTTATTTTTATTAAATAATAAGATTTTATAACTTTGAATAACTTTATAAATTGATATTTTTTATTTTTATCAAAAAGAATGTTGTAAAAATTAAAAAATATTATTTTAATTGAATACTTTAGATTTCAGACATTGGAAAATAAATTTTCGGTTTTGAATTTTAAAGTCCTTAATTATTTTACGTATGAATCAATTTTTTCTATCCTATGATTATATAATTTATTTGGTCAATATTAAATTTTGAATTATATAATTTATGATACAGTAGTTATGAAAAACCAGATTGGTATTATTCATCTACATAATGACGTTGTTTAGAAAATTACCAAAAATAACCCTTAGATAATTTAGAATGTATGACTCCAAAAAGAAATACCATTTAAAAAAGGGTTTTCTATCATAGGTATTTTTAATATTTAAAAGGAAAAATATTAATTTTAATAAATACATTAAAATATAGTTTACAAATGATGTTCTTATATTTTCATTGAGTTTTAATCAGGATATTTACTTTTTGGAATTAAAATATTTATATATTCCAAAATTAATTATGATAAATATGATATTTTATTATTATGAGGTCAAATTACTATTCCAATAGTCAGGTTACTATTCACAATGGTCAGTTTACTATTCCAAATATATAGGTTACTATTCGAATCGTTGTATTACCTCATATAAATAATTCTTCATTCATTCATTCAACATTCACTAGAGTTACTCCAAAGGTTATATATATTCAATTTCAATAATTTTGATTGGTTAAATAATTTTTTTATTTCGTTCCTATAGTGTTTCTCATGGGGTGATGGTTCTAGTTTATTGGAATGATCCAAAATTTCTTATTCTAATGTTCATATTATCTGTTTTTCCCTTGTAATATTTGGAATCTAAATGGGTTTATTAATTGAATAATTTAGTGCTTTTAATTGATGAGATAATTTTTATTTGGTTTCTCTACATTCTGTTTGTGGATAATACTGTATAATATCAGATACATTTATTCAGGAAACAATTATCATTTAAAAATTCATGGTTGTTACATCCGCCCCCCACTTTATTATTTTTTATAGAAATTTAAACTCATAATATCAATTAAGAATCGATGATAGTACATTTGATTCATCATTTACTTTAGTTCCTAAATTTCCTCATTATACTTATAATTTATCCATAACAGTTTTACAAGGTGAGATATTTTTTGTGGATAAAATTCTCCTTATAGTCTAAGATGTTCACCAATATTTCATCATAATAGAGGTCATGCTCAAGTTTTACATCCTTTTAATTACATACTTGTGAGGGATTTAGTATGTACTTCCACAATACAGATGTGTCCAAAATATCCTAAACTTGGGCCATGTTTAGTGTAACTACTATTTGATAATCCATGACTCTTATGCGATGAAATATCTCAAAGGAGCCAATGTACCTAGGGGTAAGATTTCATTTTGTTAAAAACCACATGAATCTCTTCTATGATGACTTTTAAATAAAAACATCCTTTCCAAATTAAAATTACAAACCCCTTCAATGGTTTTTAGTATATCTATTCATCTGACCTTAAGTCAATTTTATATTTTTTTGGATGACTTGAACCTTTTATTTCATATATTTCATAATATTAAGTACAAGAAGATTCTTTTTACTATCATTATCCCTATAGATACAATTTATTCATAATTTTCCATATAGATCGTTTTATGTCTCCATTTGAATACTCGAGCGGGGTGTGTCTCTATATGAGAAATAAATTAATGGGAGCAGTTGATCTCATCCACATTTTAATTCTGATTTGAAGGCTCTCAATATGTCCTTGAGTGTCTAAATAGTCCTTTAAAATTGGCCATCATTTTAGTGGATTTATAGGCTATACTAAAATTAAATTCATTATTCATATTATGTTGAATAATTTTCTATAATTTTGAAGTGAAACTTGGATCATGATTAGAGAATATCAAAACTAGATCCCCATAAAACCTCATTAATTGATTTATATAATTCAAGGATGGATGGAGAGAAATGATATATGTTTATTATATAATATATCATTTTTTATCTTAGGTGATGAAGGAAAAAATTGCCTCGTTCCAAACATAATGAGACCATCATCATCAATATTAAATTCAAGAAGATTCCCATTCTATATGGATATAAACATTTTTGAAGCTCCAAATCACCCCTTTATACATCCTTTAAATTATATTTTATTGATGGTTGGAAAATAATTTCGGGACTTTAGAATATATTCCCTTACTCTTTGAAATACAAATATTTCCATTTCATATCATTAATGATATCGTCTTTGTCAATCTCCATCATGGAGGGAGTACCGGTTTTTTTTCTACATAGAGTATCAACTACAAAATTTATCATTCTAGGATGGCATTGAATAGTGAAATAATAGTCCATTATTTACTTTATCCATCTTAAAGGATGCATTTTGAGATATTTTTGAGTGAATATATACTTTAGACTCTTTTGATCTATATATATGTTAAACTTGGCATCATAGAGATAGTTTTACCCAATATTGTATGTAAAGATCATAACTTCTAACTCCAAATCATGATTTAGGTAGTTATACACATGGAAATTTAAATTTCACTAGGAATATGCTACCACACGGTCAATTTTCCTTAGTAGACAACCCAAGACTTTTATTGTAAGAATCATTGTATATAAAAAATCCTTATACACTTGATAGTAATATGAGTACATGTGTTGTGATAAAACAGTTCGTGATCTCATTAAATCTTTCCACACATTTTATTATCTAGAAATACTTTACCCATTTCTATGATAACATTATTATAAGGATATAATGTCTTGAGAAATGTCTCAAATAACACTGATAGTGCCCAACTATGATATGAAAACTATGGATTTCTATAAAACTTGAGGTCCTGATCCATTCTTTAATTCCCTTTGTCTTCGAAGGATCTATAAAAATTCACTTACGATCAAATGGGACAATAATTTGGCTTGTTGAATCCAAAAGTAACACTTTATGAGATTATAATACATTTTATCCTTTAATAATGTCTCCAGTATAGTCTTTATATGATATTCACAATCTAATTTTCTCTTTGAGTAAATTATTATATAAATAAAAGATACTAATAAAATTTTGTCAATTTAATCTATAAAAAATATATTCATAAAATCCAGTTAGATTTAAAGGAGTTGGTATTTCCTAAGGGAATCATTATGAACTCATAGTGTCTATACGTTGTACTAAAGGATGAATTCTAAATCCCTCCCTTATTTACCATCAGCTGATGATATCTAGAAGAAATATGCACTCTTGATTTTTCAAAGGAGGTTCATGATCTTCTTTTGATTTAGATATGAACTTGGGATGGTTCATAATGAATAATTAGATTTTATTTTCTTTATAGTTGATGTGTGATATATATAACAAGATCGAATCCATGATTATTATATCCTGAAATTACTCCAAGGGAATGACTACAAGATTCTTGAGAAGAATATTCCCACTAACTCTAATAGAAGAATAATCCAACACTCAGGTTAAATTAATTGTATAACTACTTGTTTTCGTAGTTATATGAATATAAAGTTATTGGGAATTAGATTCATGAGTTCTGGTAAACTTATATAATATAATGGAATGTGTAGAACCTTAATCAAATAAAATTGTATCCATTCACTTGTGAATTTAATTGAACCGTATAAAAAATCTATTTCATGTTTGACCTCATCAGTAGTGATGGTGTAAGATTTTCTTTATATTCCTTGAATTTCTTGGTCAATAATGTTGATTTCCCCTATGAATAATGGGTTAGTGAACTTGATTTCAGAGTGACCTTTCTCCCTATAGTTGAAGCATTGAACCTTTGGCAGGGCATTGGGAGTTTCCCTCCATTTCCCTATTAAGTTTGAAATCTTCATCACATCACATCAATACTCATGATATTGGTGGAATTTTAATCTATAATTTAATAAAATTACTATTAATTTAAGGTATTTCCCATGATTTATCTTTTTGAATATTTGATATATGGGTAGTTGGATCTTCTTCTCTCCTCTATCATTTTATCTAAGAGATTGAAATTACAATCTTATCTTCTTATAATATTTTAAATTGTACTATTCCATGAACTCAATTTTTACATTTAGTTCATATAAAACAACTCCTTCACAACTCATAAAGTATCCAATAACTAAATCCATTATATGGTTTTCTTTTAAATCAATAAATATTTTATATATTTTTCTATAATTTTTTATAACGAAACATAAGGAATATCTAGAAATAATTGTTAATGTTTCCTTAAAATACATGAATTTTTTTTCCTCCTTTTGATTGAGCTCTAGTAATTCAGTCTCCATATTTGTTCTAAGTGTTATAGGGAAATAATTGTCAAGATATAACTTCATGAAGCCTTCCAATTCCATTTATTCAATTTAATCATTTGGCTAGATATTATTTATCCAAAATTACCTTTGATCAGTATCTTTATTTAAATTATAGATTAATATAGTCACCTTGTTCTTCTCAAAATAGTTAATCATAGAAAAGATCTTTCCTATTGGGTTCTCCAACTATTCCATGACTGGTGTATGGGAAGAAATGATAAATGTCGATAGTCAATTCCTCATAATGTAATCCCCAAACAGTTTTTCCTTCTTGGATGATGAAAAACATTCCAAATAGTTTAGGTTATTTTTAATATCATGGGATATATTGGAAATAATTTCCATGATTATTTGAACAACACCCCTCATCACATTGGGAATTTCATTTAGATAATCATTTCCTTATCCGTCATATGAGACATTTTCCTGGTTTCTCCTCATTCCGAACCATTTCTAATATTGAAAATGTTTTAACATGAGACAAGATAATAAATATTGAATAAATAATTTATTTTTATTAAAAAATAAATTCAAAAATCTTGCCTAATGAGATCCATAGGATAAGTATTTTTCTTAATCGATGATTCTAGGATGTTTACCTATACTTAGTCTAAACATTATGGTTTTCACTAAAATTATCTAATCCCAATTACCAAATAATATAAACAATAGCTTTAATACAAACCAATGAGACCCAAATTTCCCATACATGACCTTTAGACCAATTTTATGATAAATATAATATTAATAATACCTTCAAGGATCCAAATGTTTAGTATAATCTGAAAATTATCCCCATACATAAATTTTACAAAATAAAACCGAAACATTAATAAATTTATCTTTCATTATCCACTTAAAATATATCACATTATCCTTTTTATAAGGATTCACATATGTATATACATTAAATACAAGGGGTGTGATAAAATCCCAGTAAGTAGAGGGATAACAAATAAGGAATAAGGGAAATGAGTCAGTATTACATGGGTGAACATAATCGTAATCGTATTTTAAACATGGGATCATAAACATAATAATGAGTTTTCTTTATAAATATATGTAATTTGGGACATTCATAATAATGGATCATCACAACATAACAAAAAAATACAATATATAGTTGTGATAAAATATTTCATCATGTACCCACACTATGTATGTGTATAAATAATAACATTATAATTTTGAATAAATATAGAATCATGTTAATTAAAAATACAAAAGATCTCATGAATATATCATTATAACCATTGTATTGGAGTTATATATAATTATTATCCCACTCCTCACATTCTATAATTCTCATAAAAATACGTTCCACATAGAACGTAAAACAATCATAGACATGAAATAAACCATTTAGGAGGAATTTTTTTCAAAAAGTTCTCTTAAAGTATAAATACATGAAAAATATTTGGGGTTCAAAAATTAATAAATTTAATCATATATTGGCATAAAAAATCCTCATTTTTAGTAGAGAATAAATCATTGGAAAAGAGTAAATGTGATGGTTTTAAATTAATGCCTTTTTGAAAAAGATTTTTGAATGGATTAACAAAAATTGTGAAGGATTAGAAACATTTATATACCAATAAAATGGATGAAAATAATATTGGAAAATAATTTCAGTAATATTAAATGAATATACATTCTGAAAATGATGTGAAAGAGGGATAACCCAAAAAAGGCACTCGGTTCATGAATCCCCTTACAATAAATCCATCGTTTATTTTGTTGGTTTTATACCTCCTAAATAATAAGAATTTGTAATTGAAAACAAGATTCTATAATATAATTTTGTAACATTTTTTAACTATTTATAATTTATAATAATTAGGTTATATTTATTAATTTATATTGTTAATGTTGAAACGTTTTGATATGAAATTTCACTTAAAATATCCCCTCTTTATTTAATTTAACGATCTATTTTAAATGTTATGAATTTTTTAATATTAACTCTATATTCTTATAATGATTTAATTTATACATTAACATATTAAATATAATTTATTATGATCATACATAGTGGTTGGAGACATGAAAATAATTGGGAGTGTCTTTATTGGTTGTTAACAGACTATTAATGGGACATTGAAAAAAGAAGAAGGTATAGAAGTACGAAGTATAAATACACCTAATTATATTCATTATAGTACGGAAAAATCATTAATATAATTTAAAAACTAATAAATTAATATTATATTATTTGGGTTTCAAAATAATATATAAAAATTGGAAGATAAGATGAAATTGATAAGAGAAGTATATGAAAACTTACACTTTTCTTGATGTTTCTTCTTTTATACAATAAATTCAAGGGTGATTGGAGTTAATTGGATATAAAAACTCCATTAGGATTTAAGGGGATTAATATAGTGTATTTGGTTATAATTTTCTATTTTGTAAGTGAGGGAAGAGTGGTTTTTAAAGGGAGGGGTAAATGGTTATTTATACACGAGGATAAGTGTATTATAAGGATAAAATTTTAAATAAAATATAATATCCAATGTAAACATTTGAAAAGTAATATTTTCGAAATAATTAAATATAATTGAATTAAATTTCTATATTTTAAGATTTTTTTATCATTATAAATTGTATTTATTAGTTCATTCTAATGTAATGGTGGAAATTGTAAAACATATTATTTTAATAGAATACTTCTAATTTTAGACATTGGAAAATAATTTTTAGGTTTGGAATTTTAATTTCATGGATTATTTATATTATTAAACATGTTTTTGGTATATTTATAAAATTATATAATTTATTAGTTAATTATTAAATCATGTAAGATGTAATTTAAGATACACTAGTTAAAAAAATGTATTTTTACTATTTACCTAAAATGGAAGGTATTGAGAAAATTAAAAAAATAGCATATAAAAAATTTCAAAGTGATGATTATAAAAATGAAATTAATTTTAACAAAATAATTTTCCTAGTATGAAACCATTAATTTTTAATATAAAAAATTTGTTCTTTAGGAAATATATTAAAATACAGTTTGTTAAAAATGTTCTTATATTTTCATTATTTTTAATATATATTTTCTTAGATTTATCATATTTATATTTTAATAAATTAATCATGATAAATATTACATTTTATTATTATATGGACATATTTCAATTCTACCAATCATGTTACTATTCCCAATGGTCATGATAATATTACCAATGTTCGGTATACTATTCCAACAGTCATATTCCTTTTATAAAGGCATATTAATTATTTAATTTAACATTTAACAAAATTTATCCAAAGTCTATAAATTTCCATTTTTAGAAACTTTGACTGGATCATTGATATTATATTTATTTTCTATAGTATTTTTCATGGGGTGATGATTTTAGAAAACAAAAAAGATTTAAATATCACCATACTGCAAGGAAAATTTTCTATTTTATGTCCCCTTAAAATATTTTTTATTTTAATGGGTCTGGTAATTGAATAAAGGGATGATTTTCCTTAATGAAATAGTGTTTTTGTTTCTCTATGTGTTTTTTTGAATAATATTATACAATATAACACATATTAATTTAATAAAGAATTATCATTTAAAAAGTCTGGGTTTTTACACACTATCCCAATTGAAAACACAATGTAGAGTATCATGGCTCATTGATAGAACCCCAAAACAAGAATATAACTAGTAAAGTCATCCAAATCCACATCCATAGGAAACAAAAATGTCATGGAGTAACATGTGATTGGTAGTCATGTCCCCTTGATGTCATATTAGTGTCAAGAATTTATAGTTAGGGAACATTGGAAATCACCCTCATCTATTATCATCCCAATAAATTCAACAAGTAATTTTTAATGGGAACCATAACATTATAGTGGAGTCCTTAGAAAAAAAAGTTGTCATGGAATGAAACAATAACCTTTTATCTTGACACATTTTCCTAGACCATATCTATACCCCAATTTATCTCTTATCTATCACATATAAATGGGAATTACCAAGTACTCTTCTAGTAATCACTGAATCAAATTTGTATCACCCTGTATCCCTCTCTATAAATATCATGGCCAACTAAGGTGTTTCTCTTCACATTCCATTGTCATCTATTATATGAAAATTCAACCCATAGGCTACAACCTATTACACATATGTCCTCAACACTCTATTTGAACTAATATACCTTGTTAAATAATTTGTAGATCATTTCACATATATCCAGTATACTCTCTTGGTTTTTATGACATCATACATTCACATCCCATGTGATCCCATAGGGCTCAATTGTACCCCTACCTCATTCTAAGCCCCATAGAAAAACCATGAATCTTAACTCCTCATAGTCTACTCCAAGTGGACCATTATTACTAATAGTGTCACCCATAGTCTATAAATATATTTTTTGTCAAAACAAAACATGATCCATTAAAGCCATTCTATGTTCAAACTATACAATTCTATAAACCAACCTGGAGGTGATATCCTAAGGCCTTTGGCCATGTAATATCCCATCATGTTAATTTAGGTAATTCTTTACTCTTCTTTTGAATCCATTTTTAGTTGGATTCATTTCTTAACATTTGATTTTGGAAATCCTTTTTTGGGGAAAATATCATAAACATTATATTTGTATGTTTGATTGAATTAATGAAGTCCAGGTATAAATTTTTCAAAGGTTCCAAAGAGACAGGTTCTATAAGATTTAGGGGATTTTTGAAATGGTATTATGGGAGCAACACCATTGTGTAGGGTGTGCATCATGGTGAGTCACAACTACAGTATGGACCATAAGCCTAAATAATTGGGGATATTAATTCCAATATATATAGATAATACTAGTTTCATCATTGCTATTTCATGGGGGTCCAACTATTCCATAGATTCCTACTTTCTGATTTATGATGTTTCTGCCAAATCAGTCACTACTACTGCATGGTGAAGAGGCTACATAGAAGCCCTACACTAGGTAATGCATATTTTGAGGTTGGATGTGGAGTTTTATTAGGATTCTAGTAAACAAAATGGTTCCATAGCATGATATAGTGTGACTGTACCACAGACTGCCTATTTTCATCACATAAGCGCCATGGCCATGGCGGGATATGAAATGGTCTCTATTTTTGTGGACATGAAACCCTCAACCCCTGTTTCATTTTATTCTATTTTTGTGAATCTCTCTCATATTTTTTTTTCTCTGTGAAGGTTCGTTAGAGGTAGTATGACTCCTCTATCCTCCAATATTATGGGATCAAATCACCAGTGTAAGAGTGTGTTTCCTCTCTAGTAAGTGACATCTCTTTGTATTGAATTTCAATATTTTAAACTCTTATATCATGATAGTGTTATGAATACTCATGTTGATTATGTATTGGATCTATGTTTTTGATTTATTTTGTTAAAAGTCATTCGTTCCTTGATATCCCACTCCTCTATTTCTCATTTTCAATCCTATTGCAGGTACTGTGTCATGTGATTTTATAATTAGAGGTAGGTGGTTCCATATAATTTTCCCTTACATTTGAAAAAATATTTTCCTTCACTGGTATAAATTGTGTTTTTAGATGATTTAAACACTTATATTTGATTATATTTCTGTATTATTTTAGAAAGGGAATAGAAATTGTGGGAAACTGTAATTTTTATAGAATTTAAATTGTTGGGTTGAATTTAGAAATTTGATGTATTGAATTGGACAATGATTTATTTTTGACCTTTGAGAAAAATGGTATAAATTGAAATATTATTTGAAAATAAGTGAATATATGGAATCCTATGGGTTGGTTTACAAATGATAAATGAATGTTTAAAAATTAAATTATGGAACTATATTATGAACTAATATGAAATGATTGATTTTACCATGATTGTTTATTTGATTGACTCATGCACATGTAAGCCTGTGTATTATGAGGGTAATTTGAACAACGATTCATGTATATGACCCCATAAAACTAGACTAATATTGAAAACATTGACATAAACATACTATAACTTGATTTTTCCTAGATGGGGAGTTTAGTCTTGATAGCCTGAGTCATAGTAAAAGTTCAAACATTCAGCTGAGACCACTAATTGAGTAGTATGAGGATCCTATTTATAGAAACGACCATACCATATATATTTATACATGATTATATGATATAATTGATTTTATTATTACATTCTATTTATTTATATAACTATTTTTTTTATTTTCAACGTATTTATATAAATGTTTTTTTGATAATGTTCAATTGATCCATTTTTGATATATCATATATATTCTAACATTAAAATCATTTTTGTGGAAAATATTTAAAAAACATTTCTTGACATGTTTATTTAAAAATGGAAGAATATTTGGTTTAATTATTATAGAAATTATTATGGAACACCTGATGAGACCCTACTAAGATTTATATATAACACAATAACATTGGATTTAGGGATTTATAGATTATCTTTTATAGGGTGCAAGAAAAATAAAATCACCACTTGGATGTTTTGTATGGTCTTGATCCTTGGTATTCAGAGTGATGGAGGTGACTAGTAGAGTTGATATTCACTAGTTATATAGATTTCTCTTGGAAGACATCATGTATTTTGATGATTTACTATTGAGTACTATATTTCATGTTTGATTCTAGTACTTTCAACCTGTGGACTATTGATAAAGCTGTCACGACCCGCCCTCGGGGTCCGTGCCGTGACTACCCCAAGCCCGCCTTCCATAGGCCAGGGGCTGGCGACTAGCACCAAGGCGTAAATCCCGGTAAAAAGGGAAGGAATTGCCTTTGTAAAGTAAACAAACACCACAGAGTAAACAAGCGGAAAGTAAACACTAAACGAAAGCAGAGTACAACTGAAAGTGCGGAAAAGTAAATGGGCCAGAATACAAACCCAAACTGAAAGTAAAGTACAACTCGAAAGGGAAAACAACAACTGAAAAGTAAAAGCCGCTACTCCGAGCTGTCCACTGGAAATCCCACCTGTAGGGTGGGTACAGATAGCTCCTCTGCTCCACGGGTCCCGCCGTCCGCTCCGAGCACGTCCCGCCCAGTGGTCCACCTCCGGGTACCATCCCGCTCTGCAAGCCTCAGCTAAGGTCAACGCTGTCCGTCGTCTGCAACCAACACAACGTAGTGCGGGCAAAGCCCGTGCTGGGGTGAGTATAAGCTACTCAGTAGGGACCCTGAGACCCCTGAAGGTCTCTCAAATCCACAAAGGATAAACCACGACGAAAAGTAACAATCATGAAGTAATAACCGACACTGCTTAGGTATATGCCCATACATATACCTAAGTCATCAATTCAAATACGCTCTATCCTCCGAGCCCAAGTACAACTCAGTCCACACAGGAAAGTAAACGTATTCCACACAGGAAAGCAAAATGTAATCCACACAGGATTGCACAACACAATCCACACAGGAAAGCAATAGGATTCAGCTCACATAGGTATACTTCTTCAAGGACGATAAAGATGATCACTAATCCATCTAAGTCGTCGGACCCACGAAGGATCGATAGGTAACTAACCCCCGCAATGACCCACACAGGATCGGGCCCACACAGGACCTGTAGGCGCTGGCTCACACAGAACAGCTGAGCGCAAGGACCCACACAGGATCGGGCCCACACAGGACCTGTAGCACAGATCCACGTAGGATCGCTGAGTGCTGAAGTCGTCGTCGTCGAATCCACACAGGATCTCTGTACTGTCGTCGTCGCAGTCACAGTAGCAGTAGTAGTCGTAGCAGTCGCAGCCAGCACTAGGGTTCCCGCACACAGCAAGCTCGTTCGGAGGGTCCGCTCCACGAGCCGAGAGGCTGATACATCAACTGTCACAAAGACCAGAGTTGATGTATCCAAAAGTTCCGTATCGTCAACAGGAACTCAACGCAACAGACGGCGCGTCGATCGGACGCCCGGTCTGAGAGTTATTGGCATTTTCGTCTCCGGGGCCCGGTTGGTTTTTAAGGAAAAACCAACCCGACCGTACTCCACCTGCGTCCAAACCTCGGGCGGAGTATGCCAAAAGATCCGTCTCACTAAGAGGAACACAACACAGCTGACGGCACGTCAATCGGACGTCCGTAGCTCAAGATATGAGCGTTTCCGCTCCGAAGGCCCGGTTGGTTTCGTGAACGAACCAACCCGGCCGAACTCAAAGTAATCCGAAACCTTGAGTGCGATATACCGAAACGACCGTCTCGATCCAAGGATCGCGTTGCCGTAGACGGTTCGTCATTCAGACGTCCGAGGCTCAAGATATGGCCAAAAGACCGGAACTGGTTTGAAACGGGGGGGGGGGGGGGGTCCGGGTCCGGGCCGACCCGGCCCGACCCCCCCTGGGGCGGCCCGGCCTGCCGGCAGGCCGGCGGCGCGGGGGCCGCGGCGTCTTGGCGGCCTGGCGCCGCACGAGGGCGGCGCGACTATATGCCGCGCCCATTTTTTTTAAAACGCCCCCCCCCCCCCCACGTGGGGGGCCTGTTTGTGCGGAACCGGGGGGCCGGCTGCCCCCCTCCCTTCAAAGAACCGCCCCCCTCATAAAGAGGGGGGGTTTTGTGTGTTGGCCGGGGGATTAATTCCCCTGGTTTAATGCCTTCCGGCCGGCCAGCTGGCCGGCCGGTTTTCTCCAACGGGACCGGAAATTCCAGTCCCCCCTTCGGCTTCCGACGCCGGCGGCCCGGCCGCCGGTCTTCTCTTCCCGCCGCATCCTGGAACCGGCCGCGGTCTCCTCGTCCCGCCGCGGCCCGGAACCGGCCGCGGTGTTCGTCGTCCGGCGCGGTGCGACGGCACCGCGCCCCTTTACCGTGCCTTGATTCCTTTTAACGCGGCGCGACGGCGTCGCGTTCTTGAAGATTCTTCCTCGGCATGGCGCGACGGCGCCGCGTAAAATAATTGCACGATTATCCGCGTGGTGCGACGGCACCACGCCACTTTGCTTCCACCCGCAAGAATAAACAACAAGAATGATGGAGGGGGGTTCGGCCGTGTTCATGCGGTCCGGCCCCCTCACGTTAAACAATAACGCAACTTAAATTATTTCAAAGCCACACGTTAGACTTTCTAAAATTCATGATCAAAAATAGAATAACTAAACAATAATCAACAACCCCTACCTCGGGTATAAGGTTCGAAGATTGTCAACGTTCCGCGGAAGACGACGTCGCGGAGGTCGGGCGTCGCGGTAGCCGTTCGTCAAATCCGATGACAAAGGGATGCGTCCGAAGAGACACGTCGTTGGCGAAACTTCTTATGTTGACGAAGGGAATCCGAGGAGGAAGCGGCGTTCCCACTCGTTGACACGGAAGACGAAGAAGAGCGGAGCGGCGTTCTTCGTCGGGACTTGAGCGTTCTTCGTCAAGTTGAGCGTTCTTCGTGATCTTCGTCAGAGATGAAGAAGAAGAAGAAAAAGCTCTCCACCTCTCAAGAAGACAAACAATTAACCAAAATAAAATAAGACAACATCTTATTTTATTAACACATAACACACTAGAATTTCAAATGTTTGAAATTCAAAAGGATTAACTCCCATAATTAAATAAGTAACTCAAGTCATTTAATGAGGCGTTAAGGGAGTTGAGAGAATATGAAAGGTTTAGGGGTTCGTGTGGGCCCCACCACACTTAATCCTCCCAAGGGAGGTTAATTGGGTGTGGGTCCCACTTCCAACCCCCTTTGGTAGGTTTTATCAAGTTATAATAAAATTTGTTCTTCACAAATTTTATTTAACTCAAACTAAAAACCCCAAAACTAACTTTCAACCCGCAACAAACGCAACTTCCGAAAAGGTCTCTTTAAGCGAATATCGGTGCTGCGAGTTCATCGGTGCCCTCGGATTTCAATTCCGAGCACCGAATCAAAAGTTAGAAAAACCCGCTCGTTCGTTCACTGAACGTACCCGAGCCAAACGTCAGAAATTAATTCCGGGCACTCCGGGCCTCGGAATCAGGTGCCGTCTGAAACCGCGTTCTAGTAAAATTCTAAAGAAAATTAAGAAAAAATTTCCCTTGAATTTTACGGGTCTTTACATTACTCCCACCTCAGGGCTTTACGTCCCCGTAAAGTTACATCAAAAACTAGGGAAACAAAAGAGGGTACTGAGCACGCATCTGAGCCTCCCGCTCCCATATGCTCTCCTGGAGATTCCCGTGCTGCCATCTGATGCGCACAAGAGGAATCGATCGCCCACGCAGGACCCGCTCCTGTCGATCCTCTATCTCCACCGGGACCTCCGTAAAAGTCGCCCCATCGTCAACGTCAAGCTCCCCATGATCAATGATGTGCGTCGGGTCGTGCACGTATCTCCTCAGCTGAGATACGTGGAAGACGTCGTGCACCCGGTGCAACTGAGGTGGTAGAGCCAGACGATAAGCCACCTCGCCAACCCTGCTGAGGACCTGGAAGGGTCCGATGAAGCACGGAGATAACTTGCCGCCTCGGCCAAATCTCCGAATACCACGTCGAGGTGAGACCCGCAAGAAGACGTGGTCGCCATCCTCGAACTCTAGTGGCCTCCGCCTCCTGTCAGCATAAGACTTCTGCCGGCTCTGAGCTGTCCTCATCCGCTCCTGGATGACCTGGACCTTCTCTGTCGTGGCCTGGACCATCTCCGGTCCCACCAGTGCTGACTCTCCAGGGTCTGTCCAGCACAAAGGAGATCTACAAGGTCGGCCGTACAACGCCTCGTACGGTGCCATCCCGATGGTGGAGTGGTAGCTGTTGTTGTACGCAAACTCCACCAAGGGTAGGTGGTCCTCCCAGCTACGACCAAAGTCGAGGACACATGCGCGGAGCATGTCCTCGAGTGTCTGAATGGTCCTCTCCGTCTGACCATCCGTCTGAGGGTGAAAAGCGGTGCTAAGACGTAGCTGCGTCCCGAACGCCTCCTGTAACCCCTTCCAAAGTCGGGAAGTAAAGCGGGCATCTCGATCGGAGACGATAGATGATGGCACGCCGTGGATCCGCACAATCTCCTGAACGTAGAGACGTCCCAAGCTCTCTACTGAGCCCTGCTCTCTGATGGGTTAGAAGTGTGCCGACATGGTGAGTCGGTCAACAATCACCCAGATGGAGTCGTGACCTCTGGAAGTGCGTGGAAGTCCAGTCACGAAGTCCATAGATATGTCGTCCCACTTCCACTCCGGAACCTCCAAGGGCTGTACCAAGCCCGCTGGTACCTGATGCTCAGCCTTCACCTGCTGGCAGGTGAGGCATCGAGAAACGAACTCTGCTACTGCCTTCTTCATGCCCGGCCACCAGTGCTGTCGTCTGAGGTCCTGGTACATCTTCGCCACTCCAGGATGTACCGCCAAAGGTGAAGTGTGAAACTCCCTCAGCACTTCCTCTCGCAAAGCGACTGGTACCATGGTATGTCCTCTGAAAAGGATGTCATGCTCTACTCCAAGGGAGAAACCATCAGGTGCCCGTCCCGAGGATATCTGTGCACGCCGTGTCTCACAGTCAGCGTCCCCGCGCTGTGCCTCCCTGACTCGCTGAAGTAGTGGAGGAGTGACTGTGAGAGACTGAAGAAAGGCTGCTCCATCTCTATCCACGAAGGATATCTGCAAAGAGGCTAGCTGCTCCGTCGCCTCCTCAAGTAGCTGAATGCCCGTCCTCCTGCTGAGGGCATCGGCTACTACGTTCCCCTTCCCAGGAGTATAGACTATATCAAAGTCATAGTCATGGAGGAACTCGATCCATCGTCGCTGTCTCAGGTTCAGGTCCTTCTGCGAGAAGATATACCTGAGACTCTGATGATTGGAAAAGACTGTAAAGCGCTCGCCCATCAGATAGTGTCGCCATGTCTTCAAAGCGAAGACCACTGCTGCTAACTCCAGGTCATGGGTAGCGTAGTTCTGCTCATGCGGCCTCAACTGACGTGATCCATAGGCGATCACGGCCCGCTCATGCATCAGAACACATCCGAGTCCGGTCCCTGATGCATCGCAGTAGACTACGTACCCTACTCCCTCTTCAGGCAACCTCAAGATAGGTGCACTAGTCAATCTCTGTCTCAGCTCCTGGAAGCTCTGCTGACATCTGTCTGACCACACGAAGGGTTTCCCCTTCTTCGTCAAAGCTGTGAGTGATGCCGCAAATCTAGAGAAGTCTGGCACGAATCTCCGATAGTATCCAGCTAGCCCCAAGAAACTCCGAACCTCAGTCACGCTTCTGGGTGGCTCTCATGCTAACACAACCTCAATCTTCGCGGGATCCACTGCAACTCCCACCTCAGAGATAACGTGACCCAAGAAGTGGACCTCATGTATCCAGAACTGGCACTTCGAGAGCTTACCATAAAGCTGGTGCTCTCGGAGTGTGTCAAGAACAACTCGCAAGTGATAGGCGTGCTCCTCCTCTGTCGTAGAGTAAATCAGAATGTCGTCGATGAAGACCACGACAAACCGATCGAGGTATGGCTGAAAGATCCTGTTCATGAGAGCCATGAACACTGCTGGAGCATTGGTTACACCGAAAGGCATAACCAAGAACTCATAGTGGCCATACCGACATCTGAAGGCCGTCTTCTGCACATCCTCGTCTCTGACTCTGAGCTGATGATAGCCTGACCTGAGATCTATCTTCGAGAACCACCGTGCTCCGTTGAGCTGATCAAAGAGGTCATCAATCCTCGGTAGCGGATACTTTTTCCTCACTGTCACCTGGTTCAGGCGACGATAGTCAACACAAAGTCGCAAGCTCCCGTCCGCCTTCTTGGCGAACAATATCGGGGAAGCCCAGGGTGAAACACTGGGTCGGATGAACCCCTTTCCCTGCAAGTCTTCCAACTGTACCCGTAGCTCTCGAAGCTCGGCGGGGGCCATCCGATATGCTGGAGTGGATATCGGGGCTGTCCTGGGGTACAAGTCAATATAAAAGTCTACCTCTCTGCGAGGAGGTAGCCCTGGAACATCGTCAGGAAAAACGTCCGCAAACTGATCCACCACTGCAGGAAAACCAGGACTCCGCACGTCAACTGCTCCAAGGATGAGGCTAGCCAACTGATGAGTGATGGGATGTCCTCTCCTCCGCGGAAGTCCATCCTGTGCTGCTAAGGCTCCCTTCTCGCCAGTGAAGGTGAACCTGCTCCCGTCGGTGCGTACACATCGCACCTTGCGCCTAAAACAGTCAATCTGTGCATGGACCGTAGATAGCTAATCCATGCCCAAGATGACGTCGTAAGGCCTCGACGCTGCTACAAGAAGATCCTAGCCGAAGCTCTCACCTCCTAGAGTAAGCTCACACTATCGGCACCAGTGCGTAATCGTCGAGTCTGCTCCCGTAGGAGACTCTAGCCGTAAGGATCGAGCCAACGGCTCTGTCGGAATCTCCGAGCTCCGAACAAGGGCAGCGGCTATGAAAGAGTGACTCGCTCCTGTGTCTATAAGAACTGCAGCAAGGGTGGAGTAGACACAGATAGTACCTCGAATCATCTCGGGTGCGCCGTGGTCGTAGGCCTCTGCTGCCTGGAGCTGTGCCTGTCGCTGCCCGCCAGCTCCCTATGGTCGGGGTGGACCTCCTGGTGGTGGTGGTGGCAGAGCCTCAAAGCGTCGCCCACCACCGGCTGCTCGTCCAGCTCCTCTGCCTCGTCCGCCTCCTCCCTGCGGACCGCCACGGTCGACCCTCTGCCTCTGCCTCGGTGGTCCATCAACTGACTGCTGCTCCTCGGCATGGCGGGTCGGGCAGTCGCGAGCCATGTGGCCCTGCCCGCCGCATGAGTAGCACTGTCTGCCTCTCGAATGACTGGCTCCTCGCTGTGTGCCCCGCACTGCTGAGCCACTGCCCTGAGATCGTCTGCCCGAAGGTCTGGTCTGTCTGGACCCCTGAGTCATCCGTCGACTGCCTGCTGCAGATGACTCTGCCACGTGCCGCCCTGCGGTGGGTCGCTGTGCTGGTGTAGACTCAGCAAGGAAGCTCTCGATCAGAAGGGCCCGCTCCAGTACTCCTGTCTGAGTCGGTATGCTGAGTAAGATCAGCGATGCCCTGATCTCGTGTCTCAAACCCTTCTCGAAGGTCCGGTCCTGGTAGAATGGGTCCCGTACCATGTCGGTCGAGTAGCGCGAGAGATCGGTAAATCTCGCCGAGTACTGAGCGACCGTCATGCTGCCCTGCCGTAGCTGTAGAAGCTCCTGGATACGCACCGCACGAAGGGTGGCTAGGACGAACTCCGAGCGGAAGAGGCTCTCAAAGTCCGTCCAAAGTAGGGATGCCTCATCGTGCACCTGGAGCATCAAGCTCCACCATCGTCCTGCTGCTGCATGTAGTAGGCTCGCAGCGAGGATCACCATGAGGTCTGCTGGTGTCCTCACTAGCCTAAACACTCGAACCACTGCCTCCAGCCAGTCCTCTGCTGCCTGGGGATCCGTCTCCCCGCGAAACCTGGGCGGTCGCTGGCGCTGAAACTCATGCAGTGCGCTGAGGCGACGTGCATCGTCAGCGGCTGCTGCTGGAAGCATCGGGGGCTCGGCGGGTAAAGCTACCGCCGGTGCCACTACTGGCAAAGGGCCCTGCACCGAGGCCTCGTCGCTCGGTGGGCTGTCATCTCGCTCGACTCTCGGAACCCTAGCTAGCTGTCGTCGAGGGGCCATCCTGAAAAAGAAACAGGTGCGCCACGGTTAGAACAGTATACCTGGTGAGCTGATATAAGTAATCACAAAGAAAACTTTGAAACACACACGCAATCAATGTTTTCGTGCATTAAGTCGGAAATCAGAAGTCAGGGTCCTGGTGTACGGATACGTCGGCCGCCACACCAACACTGGACTCCCTGGACTGATAACCACACTCAATACGCTAAACATTATTGCTTCACATAGAAAAGATCAGAGTTCGCGGTAGAACCGAACTCCTCTGATACCAATTTGTCACGACCCGCCCTCGGGGTCCGTGCCGTGACTACCCCAAGCCAGCCTTCCATAGGCCAGGGGCTGGCGACTAGCACCAAGGCGTAAATCCCGGTAAAAAGGGAAGGCATTGCCTTTGTAAAGTAAACAAACACCACAGAGTAAACAAGCAGAAAGTAAACACTAAACAAAAGCAGAGTACAGCTGAAAGTGCGGAAAAGTAAATGGGCCAGAATACAAACCCAAACTGAAAGTAAAGTACAACTCGAAAGGGAAAACAGCAACTGAAAAGTAAAAGCCGCTACTCCGAGATGTCCACTGGAAATCCCACCTGTAGGGTGGGTACAGATAGCTCCTCTGCTCCACGGGTCCCGCCGTCCGCTCCGAGCACGTCCCGCCCAGTGGTCCACCTCCGGGTACCGTCCCGCTCTGCAAGCCTCAGCTAAGGTCAACGCTGTCCGTCGTCTGCAACCAACACAACGTAGTGCGGGCAAAGCCCGTGCAGGGGTGAGTATAAGCTACTCAGTAGGGACCCCGAGACCCCTGAAGGTCTCTCAAATCCACAAAGGATAAACCACGAAGAAAAGTAACAATCATGAAGTAATAACCGACACTGCTTAGGTATATGCCCATACATAAACCTAAGTCATCAATTCAAATACGCTCTATCCTCCGAGCCCAAGTACAACTCAGTCCACACAGGAAAGTAAACGTATTCCACACAGGAAAGCAAAACGTAATCCACACAGGATTGCACAACACAATCCACACAGGAAAGCAATAGGATCCAGCTCACACAGGTATACTTCTTCAAGGACGATAAAGATGATCACTGATCCATCTAAGTTGTCGGACCCACGAAGGATCGATAGGTAACTAACCCCCGCAATGACCCACACAGGATCGGGCCCACACAGGACCTGTAGGCGCTGGCTCACACAGAACCGCTGAGCGTAAGGACCCACACAGGATCGGGCCCACACAGGACCTGTAGCACTGATCCACGTAGGATCGCTGAGTGCTGAAGTCGTCGTCGTCGAATCCACACAGGATCTCTGTACTGTCGTCGTCGCAGTCACAGTAGCAGTAGTAGTCGTAGCAGTCGCAGCCAGCACTAGGGTTCCCGCACACAGCAAGCTCGTTCGGAGGGTCCGCTCCACGAGCCGAGAGGCTGATACATCAACTGTCACAAAGACCAGAGTTGATGTATCCAAAAGTTCTGTATCGTCAACAGGAACTCAACGCAACAGACGGCGCGTCGATCGGACGCCCGGTCTGAGAGTTATTGGCATTTTCGTCTCCGGGGCCCGGTTGGTTTTTAAGGCAAAACCAACCCGACCGTACTCCACCTACGTCCAAACCTCGGGCGGAGTATGCCAAAAGATCCGTCTCACTAAGAGGAACACAACACAGCTGACGGCACGTCAATCGGACGTCCGTAGCTCAAGATATGAGCGTTTCTGCTCCGAAGGCCCGGTTGGTTTCGTGAACGAACCAACCCAGACGAACACAAAGTAATCCGAAACCTTGAGTGCGATATACAGAAACGACCGTCTCTATCCAAGGATCGCGTTTCCGCAGACGGTTCATCATTCGGAGGTCCGAGGCTCATGATATGGCCAAAAGACCGGAACTGGTTCGAAACGGGGGGGTCCGGGTCCGGGCCGACCCGGCCCGACCCCCCCTGGGGCGGCGCGGCGGCGCGGGGGCCGCGGCGGCTTGGCGGCCTGGCGCCGCACGAGGGCAGCACGCGGGGGGCTAATCCCCCGCTTCCTAGGAAGGGCGGCGCGGCTATATGCCGCGCCCATTTTTTTTAAAACACCCCCCCCCCCCCCCCACGTGGGGGGGGCCTGTTTGTGCGGAACCGGGGGGCCGGCTGCCCCCCTCCCTTCAAAGAACCGTCCCCCTCATAAAGAGGGGGGTTTTTGTTTGTTGGCCGGGGGATTAATTCCCCCGGTTTAATGCCTTCAGGCCGGCCGGTTTTCTCCAACGGGACTGGAAATTCCGGTCCCCCCTTCGTCTTCCGACGCCGGCGGCCCGGCCGCCGGTCTTCTCTTCCCGCCGCGGCCCGGAACCGGCCGCGGTCTCCTCGTCCCGCCGCGGCCCGGAACCGGCCGCGGTGTTCGTCGTCCGGCGCGGTGCGACGACACCGCACCCCTTCGCCGTGCCTTGATTCCTTTCAACGCGGCGCGACGGCGTCGCGTTCTTGAAGATTCTTCCTCGGCGTGGCGCGACAGCGCCACGTAAAATAATTGCACGATTATCCGCGTGGTGCGACGGCACCATGCCACTTTGCTTCCACCCGCAAGAATAAACAACAAGAACGATGGAGGGGGGTTCGGCCGTGTTCATGCGGTCCGGCCCCCTCACGTTAAACAATAACGCAACTTAAATTATTTCAAAGCCACACGTTAGACTTGCTAAAATTCATGATCAAAAATAGAATAACTAAACAATAATCAACAACCCCTACCTCGGGTATAAGGTTCGAAGATTGTCAACGTTCCGCGGAAGATGACGTCGCGGAGGTCGGGCGTCGCGGTAGTCGTTCGTCAAATCCGATGACGAAGGGATGCGTCCGAAGAGACACGTCGTTGGCGAAACTTCTTATGTCGACGAAGGGAATCCGAGGAGGAAGCGGCGTTCCCACTCGTTGACACAGAAGACGAAGAAGAGCGGAGCGGCGTTCTTCGTTGGGACTTGAGCGTTCTTCGTCAAGTTGAGCGTTCTTCGTGATCTTCGTTAGAGATGAAGAAGAAGAAGAAAAAGCTCTCCACCTCTCAAGAATACAAACAATTAACCAAAATAAAATAAGACAACATCTTATTTTATTAACACATAACACACTAGAATTTCAAATGTTTGAAATTCAAAAGGATTAACTCCCATAATTAAATAAGTAACTCAAGTCATTTAATGAGGCGTTAAGGGAGTTGAGAGAATATGAATGGTTTAGGGGTTCGTGTGGGCCCCACCACACTTAATCCTCCCAAGGGAGGTTAAGTGGGTGTGGGTCCCACTTCCAACCCCCTTTGGTAGGTTTTATCAAGTTATAATAAAATTTGTTCTTCACAAATTTTATTTAACTCAAACTAAAAACCCCAAAACTAACTTTCAACCCGCAACAAACGCAACTTCCGAAAAAGTCTCTTTAAGCGAATATCGGTGTTGCGAGTTCATCGGTGCCCTCAAATTTCAATTCCGAGCACCGAATCAAAATTTAGGAAAACCCGCTCGTTTGTTCACTGAACGTACCCGAGCCAAACATCAGAAATTAATTCCGGGCACTCCGGGCCTCAGAATCAGGTGCCGTCTGAAACCGCGCTCTAGTAAAATTCTAAAGAAAATTAAGAAAAAATTTCCCTTGAATTTTACGGGTCTTTACAAAAGCTAACTTTTATGTTTTTTTATCCACATATTTGTATAAATAATAATTCTCTAAAGATTATTGTTTGATTATAGGGACTTATATCCAACACATGGGATTCATAATTCCCATGGGGCCATGGAAGGGGCAACTCAGGTATGAGGGTACTTTGATATCAAAGCAAGTTTGTGATAATGTGGTATAAATGGTGTTTTGCCTATGTAACTTTCTTTGGTATTATTATTTATTAAGGTAGTCCAGGTAGACGGGAGGTAGTATTTGATGGGACTTAAGAGGCACTCACGAACAAGTTCCTTTCTATTTCTTATCACAACGAACCTTAAGTCACCCCTCCCGATTTATCCTCTCTATAAGCTTTCACTTATTATTGCTCGCTCCACTCAGTGATTACTCCCCCTAACCTCCATATGCTCTATGTCACTTGGTCATTCTCCCAAAATGTCTCCTCTGCACTCTGACCTTGAGCTCCACTGCTCCATTATTGGTAGGATCTAGAATGATATAGCCTTTGAGGTTTTGGGTTTAGCGTATAGTAAATTATGAATTTCTCAGCATCACATATCACATTTTTAGGATTCATCCCTTGTTTATTTGTTCTCTTTTTTCTCTCTAGGGTTTCATCCGCTCAGATTCCTATATCCTGGCCTGCTTTTGGGATACGTTCTAATTTATTCAATTTTTTTCCTGATGATTTTGTGTTGCCTTTTGATTTTGTGGTGGATTTTATTTTTGTGTTATGTTTTCCTGTTCGGATTGAATGTTTGACAAGGTGATACATGCTGGGTGACATGTTGTGTGAGTCCCTCTGCTCACCCCTCTCCGGACTCCAGCACAACAACCCCCTTCTAGGTCGATCAGTTGTGATGGTTTGTAGGATTTTTTGGGTGTGTGGGGGGTTGTGGTGGTGGGTTACTGGTGGTTTAGGCGAGGTGCATCCGGTTTTGTGGTGATGGAAAATGGACGTGTCAGTTGTACATAAAAAGTTGACAACAACGAAGGGGTTGCGACGACATGGTGGTCATTTTGATGCATGTTTATCTTTCCCCTTGTTTGAGATCTTCTGGGATTGGTGTTTCTATTATCTGGAGACTTTATTTTTTTTTGATCAACTTCTTTTTTGATGATTATTGTTTTTTGGAAAAGGGATTGGGGTTTGGTAATGTGTGTCTTGATATCAGGCAATGGTGATGATGGTGAAGTTTGTAGTGAATGACGACAATGTGTTGGTGAAAGAGGTGATGTGATGATAGTGGAAATGAAATGGCTGGTGAAGTGGTAGCATTGTGGAAATGTTCGATGTATGTTTGTGGATCAAGGAATTGGTGTTGATTGAAATTTTAAATAGTGTTCTTGGAGATGGTTTGATGTGCATTGATGTTGGTTGTTTCTTATGGGATATTTTTTCTTTTGAAATATGTAAGGTGAAATTTATTTTCGGAGGGTCTGTGTGTATGGTTCCCAATTTCCCTTAAAGAGGATTTTTAGTAAAATTAAAAAATAAAATTGCTATAATTTTATGGGAATAATGTCTTGAGGAATGTTATGATATGATTTATAGACTTTCCTTACTTATGTTATGATCATATTGAAATCCCAATATTGATTTATTCTTGCTGGACCTGATATTATGATGCATCTTGCTTACGATGTCGATCTATGTAACCATGGTTATTTTTTCATTATTGTCTATTGATGTCATGTACCATCATTCCTTGATGTATACAATCAAACATTCCATAAGAGAAAGTTGATAGTGAACCACAATAATAGAATTATCTAGTGGACCATAATCTTATTAAGAGAGTGGAGTGTGATTTCCATGCATTGGGACAGGTACCTCAACATGTTCCCATTCAATCTCCTATAATAGAACATCGAAAAAATGAATCTAGAAATCTTGATCAAAATTTTATTCCTTACAAACCACCATACTTTCAAGGTTTTCTTGATCCAAAATAGTTTAATGATTCGTTGAATAATATTTATCTTCTTTTTTAGTTATTGAAGATTTTAGAATCCATAAAGGTGAAATATGCCACCTTAATTCTTGAGGGGACTCATAGGAGGGGGTGGGATTAGATGGTGATGATAATGAAACCTAGGGGCATGGAGAGGAAATAATGTAGGTATATTTTTAATGATTAGTTATATCTAGATTTGATAGTCTTGATAAAAACCATGGTGTTTATCAACCTCCAGTAGGGTAAACTGAATATGAAATTATATGTGAACCATTTTAATGAGACTGATTTGTTTTCCTAGATGGTCATATAAAATGATATAATGAGGTATTTATGCTTCTAAATGGGTCTCCACCCAAATATTAAATCACATGTTTTTTACTGATGCTCAATTCTTATGGTAATGTGCTAGATAAATCATTGATGGTTGAGCTTTACTAGGAGGGTATATATGGGTCGACAATGGTTCATCTCCCCCCAGTGGATGTTATATGAAATCACTAGTAGAAAAAAAGGTCTTTAACGTCGGATTTTTTTATTTTTCACGTCGGTTTTTAACGGACATTGAAGTCACCGACGTAAAAAATATGACTTTTTACGTCGGTTTTTGTAAACTGACGCCAAAAACAAATTTTAATTGCTTTTTTGCGTCGGTTTTGTAAAAACCTGACGCCAAATAAACTCATCAGCGTCATTTTTGGCATTAGTTTCCCTAAAAACCGACGCCAAAAAGTTTAAAAAATAGTTTCGGTGTCGGTTTTTTTCAAGAACCGACGCCGTAAATGGAAATAACTTATTTTTTGCGTCGGTTTTTACAAGAACCGATGCCAAAAAGCAATTTTTATTGTTCTATGTTTTAGATCATTTCCTAATCTTCGATTTGACTGGTTGTGGAGCTAAAACGGAGTTATAGATCAAAAGTTATGGCCGTCAGAAGTTGAACATGTCAAAGTATCGATTGATACAATATGCTTTAAAGAAAACAAGATAAACACAAGTTAAAATCACGTACACCAAATGATATAAAATATACATAATACTTCAAACACATTTCGATTATTTTTTGATCTTCCATTGAAATGATATGTTGTTTATCATCATATCTCTTATATTTAGCGTAGATCTCATGTGATAATAAAAACGACGATCGATAATTAAACTTACACCAAGCTTGGTAAATGTCATCCGAACGTTTTATATTTTTAACATAATAAAAAAGTAAATCATCGTTATTTGAAATCTAATCGAGTTTTTTATAAATGAAGGACATTAATAATAATGAAAATGAATGAATATAATACGTACCGTAATCAAATTAATGATTGATGCCGCATTGAAAACTTGATTGAATCGAAGAGGATGAAAATGATAAATGAAGGACAAACAGATTTATATATAGTAAATGAAAATATTTTCGATTGAGTAGTATGAAAATATAGGCGGGATTTTAAAAAGTTAAACGCGTGTTGTGAAAAAAAATTGAAATTTTGATCCCGCGTATTAGTGAATACTATTTGGCGTCGGTTTTTAAATAAACCGATGCTAAAAAGATAAAAAAAATACATTTCGCGTCGGTTTTTTTTTAAAAACTGACACGAAAAGTAAAAATAAATTGTTTTTCGCGTCAGTTTTTAAAAAAACCGATGCGAAAAACAAAAAAAAACAGTTTTGGCGTCGGTTTTTATGAAAACCGACGTGAAAAGTAAAAAAAGAATATTTTTGGCGTCGGTTTTTCTAAAAACCGACGTGAAAAACAAAAAAGTTTTTTTGGCGTCGGTTTTTATGAAAACCGATGTCAAAACAAAAAAAAATTTACCATGTGTTAGAAAATTTCTTAAGCTTCGATTTGACTGGTCGTGGAGCTAGAACGGAGTTACGGATTAAAAGTTATGGCCTTTGAAAGTTGGACTTAATTAACACTTCTTTTAGAGAAGATCAACTTCCAACATCCATAACTTTTAATCCGTAACTCCGTTTTTGCTCCATGACCAGTCAAATCAAAGCTTAGAGAATTATCTATAGGATTGTAAAATTTTTTTACATTTTTGGCGTCGGTTTTCATTAAAACCGACGTCATAACTTTTTTTTTATTTTTTCACGTCGGTTTTTAAAAAAACCGACGCCAAAACTAATTTTTTTTTATTTTTTGGTGTCGGTTTTTAAAAAACCAACGTCATAACTTTTTTTTTATTTTTTCACGTCGGTTTTTAAAAAAACGACGCCAAATCATTTTTTTCATTATTTTTTGGCGTCGGTTTTTTTAAAAATCGACGCCAAATCTTATCCGCAAAAATATTTTACGTCGGTTTATAAGAAACCGACGTCAAATTGACGACGTTAAAAATTATTTTCTACTAGTGAATCCTTTAAAGGAAAGATAATGTGTGTTTAGTCCGATGGTATTTCTCAATAAAAAGCATCAATTTGGTCATCTAGAGTTTCTATTATAGGTCAATTGACTTTATTTATGTGTGAATCTTTTAAGAATTTGATACATATTTTTATCGAGGAACCCAAGATATGTACTCCATGTGGTCTCTCATGCTACCAAAAAATTTATACCCCTTCATTTATGCTCTATGTAGAGTCACATGATCAGTATCATTATAATGTACAATTGTAAAATTAAATGGTTTATGAACTGATGGGTTTTATCAAAGTCACATGTTGTGATGGTTCTTCAAGTAGTGGAAGAGTCATAAAGGGAATATGATATGGAACTAATTATTGTGAGAGGTAACGTTATTGTAGCTTCACCTTTAGTGATTAATTTATTTGGTACTTATGAATCTAACTCAATTACACAAACCCATTTTTTGAATATTACAAATCTTCTTATATAGTTTTTGTCTTATGTAATGGGTATTACTATATCCCTTATAAAAAAGAGATATGTGTCTTTAGTGTCCTGTGTATGTTCTCTATTTATCAGAGATTAAGATTACATATATTTTTATGGTTATCCAAAATAATCCTATTGACTTATTTTTATGTGTAATTGAAGATGAATCAAAAGTCCCATATAGACTGTTACCATTACCGGGTCTCCATTACTCCAAATGAGGGGGTGTGCCCTGATATGCATGGATAATTGGACATGACTTCATGTAGAACTATACCATCTTCTCCATAGATAGGATGGGTAATATCAGTGTTTATTTTTTATTTATATCTTGAATTTTTGAGTAATGATCCCAATCATGTTTTTATTGAGTTTTTCAATTTATTTAATTCCTATTTTTCTATCTCTCCGCCAATAATAATGGCTGAGTTTTCAATTAATGTAGTACCTAGTTCTCAACTAGTGTCTAATCCTACATACCATATGGAACCAGGAGAGTTGAAAGACTTGAAGACTCAGTTGGACGATCTATTAGAGAAAGGATTTATATGCCTGAGTGTATCACCCTGGGTGACACATATTCAATTTAAGAAGAAATATAAAGGAGGAATTCACATATTTGTGGATTATTGAAAAATAATTCGAGTAAAGGTAAATAATAATTATCTACTACAATATATTGATGATCTATATAACAGTTTAAAGGGGTAAAGTGGTTCTCTAAAATTGATCATCAATTTGGTTATCATCCATTGATAATAAAAGAATGTGAAATTTTAAAGATAGACTTCAAGAGTATGTACGAACATTATGAGTACATTGTTATAAAATTTGGTAAAATGAATTCTCCTATAGTTTTAATATCATTAATGAATAATATATTTCATGAGTACATCGACATGTTCTCAGGGGTATATATGGATAACATCCTAGTTAACTCATATGAAGGAGGTGCATGTGTGTCATTTAAGAGTAGTTCTAGAAACAATTAAATGTCATCAACATTATGTGAAGCTTTTTAAATGTAATATCTTGATTCTAGAAGTGATATTCATGGGACATGTGGTCTCAAAACATTGTATTTAAGTTGATCATGAGAAGGAAAAAATTGTGTTGACATGGTAGAATATTTTTATTATCTTTGGGGTAAAGATCTTGTTGGACATGGTAGAATATTACTATAGATTAATCAAAGATTTAATGAAGATGGAATTTTTGATAAATTATCACACATAGAAAGCAGTGATGTTCATTTGGGATGAGAAATGATAGAGTTATTTATTTATCTATAATTTTTTTTACTTATGTGATTGTGTTTAATGTTCCTAAGGCTGGGAAGGTCTATGTGATCTTCTGTGATACATTAGTTTTAGGTTTAGGTTGTTTATTTATATTGGGTGATCACCGGGTAGCCCATGGATGCGGAAAACGTAGGCCAAATGAGAAGTATTATGCAATATATGATATGAATCACTTCTCCTTGATGCATTATCTTAATCGTTGCAGACATTACCTCTTTGGTGAATGGTTTACCATTTATTTTGACCACAAAAACATGAGTTATATCCTCTCTCAAATATTTTTTAAACTCCATCAGAGGAGTTGGGTGGTGTACCTATAATATTTTTATTACAATATTTCCTACACCCTTGGAATGGAGAATTTCATTGTTGTTATGTTGATTAGGAATCATCTAACCCTATCCAGGAGAAAATCATGGGAAAAGTGGAATCTGATGGATCACTTTTCTCAGTTGTATTTATGAGTCCCATAGAATTAGTTTGAGGTTTTTTTGGACAGAATATAGTAGACCTCAAAATCTTCTCAAGATAATCTTTGGTGGAATAAATTTTTATGATAAGTTTTTTCTAATTTAGTGATCACATTATGGATGGGAGAAAATTGATGGCCAATTTTTAGACTCGGTGAGCATCCAATGTTTATGTAACTTTAATGATTTTTCTTCACCTGTGAGACTTTATATGATGTGGTATTTCCATAATTCCCATCGCGAGGTTCAATTAGGCCCCACAAAGATGTTCTATGATATAACACAATGAATTTATTGTCTAGTTGTTAGGTGATGCATCATTAAATTTAATTTTTTTTATTATACTGACCAACATGTCAAATCCGACCACTAGAGGCCATCACCGAGGATGGGGATGGTTATCTAGAGAATTTGTGGGAGGAAAGTATATACCTAGACCTTGCACCAGGTGTCACATGTACTCTAAAATCTGCATAACTTGATACTCCTGTGATTGATGCTACAGTACCATATTATCATTTAGGGTACAATTGAGAACTAGTACAAACAACTTGGCATTTCTCAAAAGAATACCGAGTTTCCTGCATCCATATTTCATAAAAAAATCCAGATGAAATATTGGATTTAATCTCATTATTGGACTGAAATTCATAATTTTCAATAAAATTTATTGCCTCATATGAATCATTCCAATGAAATTTGAAATTAAAATAGTAAAAAAATAATTTTTAGTTAATTTTATTACTAAAAAAATAATTACCATAATCAGATGATTTAAACCACCAGTAATATATCATGTGACAGGATCTATAAAAATCCAATCCAATCATGAGAGGAGATGTAATTGGCTCGAGGAGTACCATATTTATTCAATGAGTGTTGAATATATGAATATCTGCTCTAGGAATTACCTCATACGTCCACCAGTTTTTCTGACCTAGTGATGATATATTCTAAAAAATATCTTCCATCTAGTATGAGTACAATATATTCCAAACTAGATAGGATATGTAACTAGGTTGATAGATATAGAAATACTGATAAAAAATTATGAATATATATTTATTTATGGATCTATTACTAATATTGGAAAAACACTGAGGAAAAAACTGATGCATAAGAACCTCCCATATAGAGGACCTAATTATATTCTCGATGAGATAACATAAAAACAATAAAAAATTAATAATATCAAATTAAACATTAAATTTTTTTAAAATAACTGTTATTTTTTTAAATACCATCCAATGATCAAGAATATGGTGCTGGGCATAAATTAGAATATTTTCACACATAAGCCATGCACCAAATAAATAATTCGAAAGAATAACTCACCCATGTCCAATGAATATAATAAAAGAATAATTCATATAAATAATGAATAATAAAAATGTAATTCATAAATAAATTAATGAAAATTAATGAAAATTAAATAAATTACACAAGTAAACATTATTCTGAATGGATGGATCAAAATAAATATCTGTTCATCACTCAAGAATAGGTTCATGAATCATCAATTTCACAAATCCATAAACCCTTCTTGTAAATGATGAATTATATACTACCTGAGGGCTGTATAACAAAGCATCAGACTCATATCTAAGAAGAATTTCCTCCTTGAGACTATGAAACAACTCATCAAAAGTCCTTTTAGTCATCCAAAACATGAAAACAATGTTGTCAATAAATAATTGGAAAAGAGTTATATATATATATATATTATAATCATGACTATAAAAAAACATAATTTTTTTATTATTCATCTTCATAATCATATAAATATATAAAGATTTCAATATGTTCATATTGATCATTAGTATCATCAATTTTTATAATATTTTTAGCATTATCATCATTTATTTTTAAAATTAATTTGTTACATCATCAACAACATCATCTCCATCGAACCGTAACATTGGGGTGTTATCATTGATGTTTGTGTATCTTCACTGAAAATATGTATTTTTAGGTGTCTCATGAAATATTTAAATTCACTACACTTCATTGGAACCACAATCACATTGTATAAAATGATTTCCAGGTATTTCATTTTTATAATACTCTTCTAATTAGATTACTCTCTTAAAGTAGCATAATAATTTACATAATAAATTTAGTGTTCCTGAAGATCCAATAAAAATGGTTCTTTTATTGTAAGAATTATTTAATATTTAATGTAAAAAATTCCATGAAATATATGAACAAAAAAACATTTATTAGTATCAAACTGTTTGACTTTTGAAATCATTACATAATTTGATTCATGATAACAGAGTTAAATTACTTTATCTAGCATGTCATAAAATTTAAATTCAATTTATCTATGAAGAGATCATCTCAAGAAAAAGACACTATTAATTTTTTGGTTAACCTCATACATTTTTATGAAATCAAAATCCATTCACAAAATATACATTATAGGATTTAACTACTTTCGATTATGGGTTACTCAATACACACAATCAATTATCAATTTTATCATACTTTTTTGCAACCTAAAACATTGAAAAAAATTGAAAATATAAAAATAATAAATTGATAATATATTTTAAACAATAAATTAATTTACCTTATAATTATTTGAAACCATTATGTGAAATTATGCAACAAACATTCTGCATGGGTATTTTGTATTATTTATGGAATGAATTTCTTGATATGATCATCATATATTCAACAAATAGAATAATATTTATTTACATTAAATTCTTTTAATGAATATTTAATAGTAGAAATCACTATTGAAATAATTTCATTTCATGAATGTTGAAAGAATATATGTATAAAATTATGATATTTATCATTTGAAGTCCATATTTCATGAAATCTACCTAAACCAAGATTATGATGATTAAAAACAAAAAATTTAATGTTTACTGCATCATCAACATTTCTCTCATTATGACCCATTCAATTATGTTTTGAAGGATATATTAATTGGAAATAATGAGAGATATAAAAGTTCCCCATATAAATAATCTTTATTAAATGACCTTAATCTATATATTTGTTATGTAATTTTTTCTTTAATTTCACCATGCATATCTCGTTTTGGTATATCCTTCATAATTTTGCCAACCCCCTTCATTTTTCTTCATAAAGAAAATGTAATATCAAATGTTACATTTAATCAATGAAATTTTTTAGAATGTTTTTATAGAATACATAAAAATAAAACAATATCTTATAGAAATTTACTATGTGAATTATATGTTTTCCCCAACAGAAAAATGTATCAGAAAAAAATGGTACTTATGATAGTGAATCACAAATTGAAGGGTTTAGAAAATATCTAAATATAATTGATAAATCTATTTTCATTATGACATTAGAATCATGAATTTTCGATCCAATAACATGATTATTTCTAACACATCGATCCAAATGGAAATCAAAACCATTAAGTACCTCAATTCCCTAATCAAATAACAAAATAGTAAATTATTTTCTTTGGAAAATGAATAATCCACTATTGGCTTCATTAACTTATGTGATATTCCATTTTCAAATAAATCATGTTTCGGTCTCCTGCAAATTTGGGAATGATAAAATCAAGGATTTACAATATGAATGGTTTTACTAGGTTTTTCTAAAAAAATATTTAAAATATGTTATAAAAATATTTATTCTCAATATTCTTAACATCCAACATGTGACAGACCAAAAAATCATACAAATTTGTAAGATCTCAAAAAATAATTTATTTTATCCAATTAGGATCTTTCCCAAATCCATATATCATTTGTATGTTTATAGTCATTATAAGGGTAATGAGAGTTAATGAAGAGAAAATAGATTTTAAATAAATAGTTGAGATCATTTCTAGAGGTTTATTTCTTTCAAATGTATCTTTCTGAAATTATTTCTGTACTTGAAAAATGGATATTGAAAAGGATGAAATTAGTGATGATTGTCAAAAGAAAAATATTTTCTCCTACTGATGTGAATAATCACTTTTCTAGCACTCATACAGTAAGAACATGATTTTTGGACCATGTGTACTCTATCAAGATCACATGCCATATGATTAGAAGGGACAAATTTTCTACATTAATGATACTTAAATTTAAAAATTCTATTTCTCAACAACATTATTAGTATTTATATCATTACACTATAGTAAATTTAACTCATCAATAAATTTATTCAAATGAAAATCAATATTCATTTTTGGATTCCCTAGAATGAATATTGCTAAAAATATATATGGTTTATTCATAATTTTCCATGGAGGTATGTTTTACGGAGTTGTAAATATAGAACATGACAAATATTGAATACCATAAGAATGAAATGGATAGAAACCATCAGTAGAAAGTCACAATTGTAAGTTATGGGTTTCTGAAGAAAAAAGAATGTTGTAAATGGTAAAAATGTTTCCATAAAAAACCATAATAAAGATGATTGAAAATTTTAATTATTGAAATATTTAAAATTTTCCATGAAATTAATGAATCTATGTTCTGAGACATTAATAATCACTACAATATAGGTTTATATAGGAAATACATGGATGTTTAATGGGAACCAATCCAAAATTTCCATGTTGAGGCTATTTGTTCCTCAATTTTCCACATATTAGATATCTAACTACGAACTCATTCTCTCCATAATATAATATGAAATAATTTGAACATGTATAAATCTTATGATAACCATGACTTAAATTCTCAGTCAACCACATACTCTCATATAATTTATTTTGAAACAAAATTCTTTCAAGTAAGAGTGTTTTAACTAAATAGAAAATCTGATCAAAAAAAGAATTTTGAAATTCTATTATCCGATTTAACAGCCATAGAATTTGTAGCTGATTCATATTTTATTATCTCATGACTATGGTATAAGGCATCCTCAACACACATTAGTAACTCATAACATTTAGATAGTTCTAACCCATGAGTTAAATATATATTATTTTATGTTTATGTTTGTAAAAAAAACACAAGAAACCTCATGTATTAATGTTTGAAAGCATCATGTATCTGGAACCAAATTATTTTAATCTTCCCTAGAATTTCATTCACCATATTGATATAATTTTTTTTGAAACCAGAACTTAATATATGACCCCAAATGTTCTCAAATGATTATAATCTCCTCAGATAATTTTTTTACATAGATATATAAATGTTTTTTATAATTTGTTTTGGTAATATGATGCTAGTGATAAATAATATTAAACACCTTTAATATATACATGATTTATAACAAAAAAAATTTGGATTGTTAAGAAGACGTATCCAATCACTATCTTGTAAGAACAACTGTTGTCTAACTGTTATAATATTTTATAAAAATTAGAAAATGAATTTATTTCTTTTTATTAATCTAATTTATAGAAGAGACAATAAAAAAATACAAAAAAATAATTAAAATTACATGAAAATATTTCCAATTAATCTAATTATCATAATTTTTTCTAATTAACTTTTATTTCCATTAATTTTTATAGAAGAATGACCCAGGGGTATGAGGAAAGCCTGATGTGTTGTGTATGATGGCAAAGAAAAGATTAAATAATTCCCTTTCTCTGGAATTCAGATAGATTGGAGGAGGGAGAGACAAGGGTATGCTTATTGTTTTCTCTGCGACTTCCCCTCCTCTAATTGTCTTAACATTTGAGCATCAAAATTATTTCGCACAATTGTCACTTTTATCCACTTCACTCCATGCATCCCTCAAGGAATTAAGGGAATAATGGAGATGGTAGCGATGATAAAGGGAAATAATTTCAATTCCAAATTTTTTATATCAAGTAAAGAAGAAATATTCATGGATAAACAATTAAGGAATGGAAGAGGAAGAATATGTGATACATTACAATGACACGGTTAGTATATTATTACCATTTTCTTTTAAATATATCATCATTTAAAAAAAATTCCCAATAATACTACATTTATATTATTATTATTGTTAGTAAAACATTATTGTCTCATGAAGTGAGATTGAACCAAAATGGAAAAAAATTCACAAAGCATGTTATTTTTATCTCCATAATCTATTTCAACTACAGTCCCTCATAGGTATACCCATGGAGAAATCTCCTTTAAGAAGTCTAAACTCTTGGGAATTATAATTATTTCACTCTATCATCACGTTGAACTCATCTATTCGATGGCTATCACATGCCCCTTGAGAAGCCTTCTATAACTAATTGCGGTTATTTGTTGCTAATTTTGGTTACTTGTAGTTAATCATTGTTATCACTGCTTAATTCTGGTTAGTTTTTACCATTTTTTCTAAATATATATAATTACAACTAATTATTTGAAATTACTTTTAATTTCCACTATATTTTTAATTACTACTAATTACTGCTAATAGCATTTTAGATACCACAATTTAGTGATTTGTTTTTTAATTATGACTAATTACCATTTACTTTTCCACATTAACAGTAATATTTTCTTTGTTTTCTAAATTACAACTAATTTCAAATTATTTTTCCAAATTACTGCTTTCTTTAACAATATATTTCCAAATTAGCTCTAATTATACCAAATTACCAAGTTTATTTTCTAATCTGTACTATTATTTAAAATTTATTCTAATTACTAATATTTTCTCCTAATTACTATTAATTACTTCTATTTCCCCACTTAACACATATTATTTCTAATTACTCATATTTTCTGCTAATTTTCTTAATTTTTCATTATTTCCCATATTTTCCTCTATTTTTAGCTAATTTATGCAATTTACCACTATATTTTTTATTACCACTATTTTACATTTTTGTAATGATAATTAATACTAATTAACCCTAGTTACAACTAATTTCTACTAATTATAGTTAATTTTTACTAATCTCCATTAATTACTACTAATTATCAATAATTTCTAATAATAACCACTATATTGTACTAATTAATAGTAGTTACTAATAAATTTTACACATTGTCACTAATTTCTGAAACCTTCTACTCATTACCACTCATTACCATTAATTATCCATTTTTTTCTCTCATTACCACTCATTACCATTAATTTTGTAGAATTATAGCTAATTACAACTATTGTTTTTCTAATTATCTCTTATTCTAGCTCATTACTACAATAATCTTCAAATTACCACTAATGAAATCTAATTTAACTCATTGTCGTTAATTATGACTAATTTTTACTAATAGTTATTGTTTTACACTATTTGAAAAAAATAATTTTTTTTTAATTACAGATATTTTATTCTTATTGTCATTGTTTTTCATCTAATTACAACTATTTTTTTATAATTAGCATCAATTATTTATAATTGTGACTAATTACCTCTAATTATAACTAATTTGTACTTTTTACCCCTACTTTATACGAAATGTCGCTATTTTTTATTAATTACCGATAATTTCTACTAATTTCAGATAATCACTGCCAAATAACGCAAATATCTAGTAATTACATCTAATTTCAACTAATTATAGATAATTTCTACTAATTATCGCTTGTTTTTACTAATTAATTCAAATTTATACTACTTACATCTAATTTGTACTAATTACCTATAATTTCTACTAATCTATGCTAATTTTCAATAATTTCAACTAATTTCTACTAATAACTGATAATTTCTTCAAAATGATGCTCATTTAAAATAATTACACATAATTTTTATTTATTACTGCTTATTTTTTATTGATTGACATTGATATTTAAAGAATACCACTAATTATTGCTATTTTTTTTAAAAATTATTAATATTTAAAATTATTAAAAAAACAATGTTAATTAATACTAAATACAAATTAATATTAATTATAACTAATTATAGTAAATTATTTTTAATTATTACTAATAAATATTAATTGGAACTATCTTCTGTTAATTAGTACCATTTATTTATAAATTATAATTTGTTATAAAAAATTAAAACAACTTATTTCAAATTAAAAAAAATATTTCTAAAACAAACTATTTATTACTAACTAAAAATAATTAATGATAACTAAAATTATTTATACTAATTAAGAGTAGTTATTGATAATTAATAAACCTAATTTATTTTATAAAATAAAATAAATAAATTGAAAATTACATATATCAAAAAAAACAACTCAAAATTAAGACATTATCTAATGAAATTTTGAAAGTATTCCATCCCTTTAAAAATTAAAATTTATAAAGGACCATTTTAGGAAGAGTAGGCGAGAGGAGAGGAGATGTGAGGAGATGAAAGTGATGGAGAGAATCAGCTGTGGAGAATATATATATGTAAGATTTGTAACAACATGAATAATTTTCAGTGGGGTCCATCCCTAATAGTTCCCACAAAAAATAATGGTGTCAATGATAAGAAACTTATTTGTGATGGAACCAATTGAAAATAGTCTTCTATGAAAATATTATTTGAGATGAGTTATAAATACCAACTTAAAATCAAAATAGGGTCAAATTGTATTTAGGATGAGTGAAAATTCCCAATAAAAATAATGTTTCTCCCTGTATAATGCACACGAATGACTATGGTATTTGTGATGTGAGTGTTTTCTGATTGAAAATAATTGTTAATAAATAATTATTTTTGATAGGACACCCATACCTTTGCTAATAGTCCTTATGACATGACTATTAGTGATAGGTGATAGACCCATCACAAATAACCCATAGCAAATAATCATTTTTCTCATAGTGTTCTCATGTTTTAGGCTGGCAAGTTCTTGATGTCAAGCCTTATTTATCCATGACATAGCATTGGGTTAGATATTCGATTTTAAAAAAACAATCTTTCATGTGAATATGATACATTTGGTCTCAATTATATAGAGAAATGGTACTGATTTTCATGAGACATATGTGCATGTTGCATTTATGAGAGATCAGTGGCTTCATCTATTTTATATGGAAACATCTTGAAGGTAATTCTAGGGATAGAAAGTGTTTATGGTAGGTACTTGTAACATACCATTACCTTCGTTAAGGTACTTCTTGACTCCTATTTTGATTCCATTTTTGGTTGGGTTTGATTCAATCATTTCAATGATGAAGATCCTTTTTCAGGGAAAATGATATAATGTTCAAGGATTTTTTTGTTTGAATTAATAGGTTCTATGTATAAATGTTTCAACGGATTCAATGTGGCATGTATTAGTGTATTTTGGTTATTTTGAAAATGATGCATGGGGAGCAGCACCATGGACTAGGGGATACTTCATAGAGATTCCAAGCTACACCGTGGATTATAAGGCTGTAGCATAAGGGATCTTGAGGCTAGTGAATATAGCTACGACTAGTTTTAGTATAGCTCCACCAAGGAGGTTCGTTTACACCATGGAGCTCTAGTAGGTTATTTTTTGTTCTTCTGCCAAATCAGGCACAACTCTAGCGTGATGAAGAAGCAACATGATAGCCTAACCATAGGTAAAGCGTTTGTTTGAATGGGATGATTTTAATTTTTAGGAGGGTGGATTACTAAGAGGTGTCGTGGCATAGTCTAGGGTGACTACCCATTGGCATAACTGTTTTCATAACTTAGACACTATGCCAAGGGTGGGATGTGTCATAGTCTATGTTTTTGTAGATTTGAATGCCCCGAGATCCATTTTATATTTCATATATCTTTTTCTACAATCATTAATTATTTTTCATCATGAAGGATCTCTAGAGGAATTTGGACTCCATTTATCCCCAATCTTTTTGGATCAGAGTTTCAGGGGAATCATTTGATCCCTCTATGGTTAGTAATCTCTCTTTATCTTGGAATTATCTCTTTTATTCACTTCTCTATTTTTAGAGTTATGAATCTTCATTTTTATAAGGGATTGGATCCGTGTTTTTGATGGATTATGTTTATAGGTACTCCTTCCTTGATCTCCTCCTCCTTCGTTCCTCATTAGCGATACCATTTTGGCTATTGTGATGTTTGATTCCATGATTAGAGGTATGTGGTTGCATATAATTTTACACTTAAATATAAAGAAATTTTTCTATATCTATTAGAAATTTTTTAAAGGATTCGATGTCTTAAATTTTATATGATTGAATTATGATATATAAAAGGGCATTCAAATTGTGAAAATCCCCAATTTTAATGGAATTGAAATGGATTGGTGGATTTGAGAAAGTTTTTGCACTGATTTGGAAATTGTTTTGATTTTGAAAATTACTACAAATTTCCTAAAATGAAATATAATTTTATATTTCATGAATTTATTTAAACCTATGGTTTGTTTTTGAAATAAAAAATAATATTGAAAATAGAAATTGTGAAACTTTATTTTGAATTGATTTTAAAAGATTGGTTTACTATGATTGATTGAATGATTGACTGAAAGACATGAAATCATTGGTAATTAGTTTGAAATTATGAAAATCATGCTAGGATTTGATTTAAGTACTAGATTGATATGGACAACACTTATATAAACATGTTGTGTCTTGTTTTCTTTCCTGATGGGAAGTTGAGTCCTGAGGGACCGAGCTGTGGTTCGTGTGAAAACATTGATATGATATCACCTACTGAGTGGTTTGAGGACATTATTTATAGAAACTATTAATCCAAATGGATTCATAGGTAGTGCTATGATATACATGATTTTCTGTTTACATGGCATTGATTTAAAAAACTATTTTATTCATGCCAACTACTATATATAAATATAAAATATAAAATGTTAACATAATCTATTTTTGACGTATCTACCATCCTTTGATAGTGAAATCATATTTTATAAAAATATGTAAATTCCATACCATTCATTATTTATTTAAAATTTGATTCATATTTGGTTTATTTTTTATTGAATTTATTATGGAACACTTCTGAATACCCCTCTAGGTTTTATAGCTCACACACAATATATTCCTTCAGAAATTTGTAGATTATCTTATACCATATCCAATCAAAAAAATTCACAACATAGAGGTGGTGGGTGTTCTTGATCATTGGGACTCAAGTGTTGTAGATGGATGGATGATATGTGAACAACTTGTTACATGGGTTTATCTTTGATATTTATCATAGAAGGAGTTTTGTCTTTTGATGATGTACTATTTGAGTACTATTTTACCTATTTTATTCTAGTACTTCCTCCTCCTGGAGTGTTAATCATATTGACTTGTATCTTATATCTTCAACATTATTATGGAAAAAATCATTAATTCTTGACTCTTGTATGATTCTGGAATATTTCTCCAACCAGTGGGAATTAGGAACACCCTTTAGGCCATATCAGGGTTTTCTCGTGTATCATGGTACTATGGTATCCATGATAGTTTATGACAGACCATACCACTACTACTACAATATGTTAACCTCACCAAAACTATAATCATTCATCATATTCCTTCGTAACACCGATTAAGTGTCTATAAGAGGCTACCTTTTCCCCTTGTGTTTAACTTTACACCAGAATCTTCATAGAATAATCAATTTCATTCATTATCCTTAAAATCACAAGATGTAGTGATTATTTGGTGATCCAAGAATCCTATAATATTTTCTTGAAATATTGTTTTAACCAATTTTATTCCATCCATTTATAATACTAATTTGTACACCTTTTTTTTCTACTAAAGTCACCTTAACTCGTATCCAACAAACCGAGTAGAAATTTAAAAACATACATAATTAAGGTATTAATAATATTGGGACTACATACTACTAATTTTGGAGTTACCTCTATTAATAAACATTCCATATTTAATATTTTAGACCATATCATTCATCATAATGAAACCAAGATTATATCTCAGTTCAATGATCATCATTCAATATAGTATAACTTTTTATAATTAATTTTAAATAGTATATCCCAATAGAAATTTTTTTCCTACAAATTAATCTTCAGGGGGTAGAATTATAGTTTTTAGAAACATTAATATATATCCCATCATAGTTATTAGGTGTTCAAGATGATATTAATTCAAAACTAATTGGGTAACCGAAGATAAAATATATATAGGAGATGAGAAACTCAGAGGACAAAACCTAAACGATGTAAATAATCCAAATAGGATGAGAAAAAAAGATAGAAAGATTGAAATGGAGTTCTGAATGACAATCTAAAAAATCGTTTTAAATGTATTATTATAGGATATACTAGTTCTTTTTAACAAAACTCTTATATATTTGTCTAATTTGGTAGGGGGTGAGTATGCATATTCAAACGAATCATGGTCACAAAATCTAAAACATCCTTTATCTAAAAGATCATAAGAATAATACATACCTATAGAATGATTTTCAATATATATGTAACAAAAATATTGATCCCCAATATCCTCTTTTATTAGTATATCAACAATAAGTCATTAACATGATGACTTCTTGAAACAATAATTTTAAAAGACATGGTTTTTAACCTAGAGACTCTTCAAAAAATAATGATCATAATAAAACAATTATATTGGGAAACTTAATTCATTTATAATTAAAACCTCACAAATATATTCTCTTGGATCACAATGAAAAATAAAATAGTCGAGAGGTATCATGTTAATGAGGTAATGTATTCTTCTGAAAGCTAGTGCTTCAGAGTGATCTAAAATCCATTTCTTAAGGAAAAAAATTATTTTTATAGGTGTTTTGTGTAAAAAAATTCTCATGATGAGCTCTAATATCTTTAGGTATAACTATATACTATAAAAAATATATGAAATTTAATCACATTAACTTCTAGTAAATATAGTTCATGTGACTTATCAGTGCTAAAAAAATTCCTGGTTTGATATCTACAAAACCAGAACATGTAATTTAAAATAAAAAATTAAAAAAATTAGATCTAAAAAATATTCAAGTAAGTATAGAAAATAAAATAGTGTATTGTTATTCATAAAAAAATTGATCAAAAATAATGAAAGTAAAATAAAATTAATTTTTCTGTTGAAAATATTAAAAAAGGAAGACCTGGAATAAGTTGTCCTAAGAAAATGGAATTAAATTATATCCCTTTTGACCATCAAATAAATATAAAAAAATTAAATATAATTTGAAATAAATAAAAAATCAATTTTATTTTGAAAAAATTACTTACTCTTAGATATACAATGATTAAAAAAAATTATTTCCCTATAGAAAACCATTGAAAAAAACATACAATTATCATCCTTTTAAACGTTTTCTCCCCCTAACCACCCTTTTCCACTTCAATTATCTACTATTTGGGACCATCAAAAATAAAATTAGTTGAATTTATATAGATTAAAAATCATGTTAATAACCTTGGTAGAATAATTAGGTTCTATGTATGAATAACCAGATCTATAGGTGCTACACATGAATAATCTAATTCAACATGCATAAGAATAAAATCATGGTTATATAAGAAAAAATTAAAAATAATATGAATATCATAATAATTAATTTGAAAATACATTTATAAGTAAGAATAAATTGAATCGTAGTGTGAGGGATTTAATTTGTAGGTATGTAAGATTAGCTTTCAATGTAAAAGGTTCTTACCAAAAATGAATTTCCATTACACATGTTTAATAAAATGATTCCTAAAGTTATAGTTCCAAAATGATTATAATATATATCATAATAATTCTATTTAATGTTCATAAAAAATATATATAGTACTTGTACAATGAGTTTTCACAACTCTATAAGAAAATAATAATAAACTCTAATTTTTAGAAGGAGTTTGTCAATGTTATTAGAATAGTTAACTATAAACTAATGTTTATAACTTACACTAATCATACCTATCTCATGTGTATTCTAATATTTTAAAATTTTAGTTATTTTTGAATGTATAGCTAAATCAATTTAAATTCTGATATATTTTTGAAAAATATATCATTTTTTTGGGTGATCTCAAAAGAAATGGTTTCTTATATCGATATATTTAACATGTGACTAATATTACAGATTCATTTAAAAATTAATAACACTATCACTATAACAAAAACAATAAAAGTTTGAGTAAAAATTATTCCATAATTACCCAATGTGTTCACCATCAACAATAATTTAAAAAATATATCCAAATATTAAATATTCAACATTTGTAGTGGAATGTGAATCAAAATGATGATTTCTACTATACCAAGAGACTTTCACTTCACCAATGGAATAAAATTTTGTTAAAGTACTCTTTATATTCATTATGAATGTTCTAGAATCAGTAAAACTATAACTACTAGGTATAAGAAAATATATAAAAGAATAAAATAGTAAAATTCCTAAAGTGCAATTTAGGTAATACAAGATATTTTTGATTTAATTAAAATGGGACTCTTATATTGGATTTCAATCTCGTAGTTAAACATAAGGAGTACATAATAACTAGTTGATTATTATACGAGTACAAATCTAATTATACTTGAAGTACTATAAAAATGAAAACAAATATATAAAACCATTATATACTTATACAGAGTAAATATAATTCCTTCTTATTTCTTAATAATTTGGAATATGTGAATATAAATAATATAAACATCATAATCATATGATATTTATTTTTCAAAATTTTAAAAAATCTATCCACATGTTTTTAGGTATAATTGAAAAAAATTTAATCGATGTATATTTTGATTATCATAGTGTCATTAAAAACACTACTAATAAAATGTGTTTGATAATTCATTCCTTAAATATCTATTTGATGTAAAAAATCTAAATAATCTATCACACCAGGTTCTTATGGATTTATTAATTGAATAATCATCAAGATAAATTAGAATCATCAAATATAAAATGTTGATCTATATAAACCTCCCCCAAAACATAGTTGTTAAGGAATTCACTCTTTACATCAATTTTAAAAGGATAATAATTCAAAAAATCTATGCAGGCTAAAAAATATGAATAGAATTGAGTCTATATACTATATAAATAGTTTCATGAAACTCTATTCCCTCTTTCATGTTTTAACCCTTAGTCACGAGTCATTATTTATATGAAAAAATGGTTTCATTCTGGATGTTATTATTTTGAAATAATCACTTGAGTCCTATAATTATATGATGACTGGGGAAATAAACCATTGTGTGAACACTTATTCATTCATGTTGTTTAAAATATTTTTGATAATAGTTATTGAACTCTCATTACTGGTGTATTGGTATGACATTTTAGGTAAAAGTTGAGATAATAAGGAAAGAGTTTCACACTCATTCCGTAAAGAACAACATGTTCTAACTGGATGGTATACCGCACTAGTTATGTTATTGAGGGGATCATTCATAAATAAAATCTAGTTTTTAGGTAATTGGATGTTTTCTAATCATCTACTAAATGAGTATCTTCCATTAGGATTTCATCTATAATGATGGTTACCATTTTTCTTTGTTTATATTCTAGATTTAAATAAGAAGACTTTTTTAAAAAATAATCTATGTTATTTTCATAACCCAATTTTATATTTTTTTTAATATAGATAGGCTAAATTAAACATCAAATTTATTATATCTTTAATGACATTTGATGATCTATTAAATTCATGATATGCCTTATTTATATTGACGTAAATTATAAAAGTTCCTTCATTATCTTATAGATCAAATTTATAAATTTTTATTTAGTATTCAAGATAATTATATTTATTCTAAAAACAATAATGTAATTATTTTTTGTATTCGATCCATTACAAAATTCCTAAGGTATATTGTTTAAGTAAATTTTATGTAAAACCCAATTTATTTTTCAATTGGAATTACTAAAGGATTGTACCAAATAATAATTAACAAAAAAATATTCATACAATATATATTGGAAAATATATTTGAGTGTTCTATTTTATGTTGAAACTAATCTATTTTTATGATGTTTTTGGTTTTAAAAAAATATATAATTCATTTTTTATTATAAATATTTTAAAAAATATAATATACAAACACAACAACATTTTCTCCCATTATTTTTATAATATGAGTGTTTTTATAATATCAAATAATTGTCAAAAACCCAATAATAATTGAGAGTGTATCCAATTAAAGATTAAGAAAAAACTATATACATATTGTTTAATAATAAACTTATATATACACATACTATTTTATTATGATATTAATAATATGTATTGTTCCAAAAAAAATTCATGTACACTATATATATAAAGGTTTGTTAGTAGAGACTTCACCACATGGTTTGATACTAATCATAAATTGATTAGCGTACTATCAAGGGTCAAAAAATATAGATGAATAAAAATTATGTGCTAGATGATCCTTTGGAAGTCATATCATTTAAATTTTATCTTAGGTAAAAAAAATTATTGCATCCAAACCTTCTAAAAAGAAGATACATCTTATCGTCTCCCACACTGAGGTAAACAACAAATTATAAATTAAGGTCCTCTTGGTCAATATTTTAATCCTTATTATTCCTATTATCATATAATACGTGAACTCCTTCCAAAACTATTACGGTACATACTTCATTCCCAAATATCGTAATGTATCCTTCATCACATAATTGAATTATGCTAATAATATTTTTATTGAGTTCTATAACATAAATAAAAATATAAATCAAAGTATCAACATGAAGTAAAACACCACTAGTTCTAATGGTTTGATCTTGTGTATTTTCTCTGAAAGAAACATGTCCACCATATATATTTTATAATCTCTAGAAGATGGTTTTTTTGGACATATTTTTGGAATAAATTTTATCTATATATATTTTAGTTTATCTGTAAGTATTAAAAACATTATCTTAAAAATGAATGAAATTAAAAAAACTTGTACCAAAACATGTGTTTTTACATAAATATTAGAAAGAAAGAACACAAAAAATACACATTTCCAACTCTTAGATGTTCAAAAAATTCTAGTTGTTTAGAATTGTTATCCTTATATGTTTTGAATTATATGTTCTTATTCAAGGATAATTGATTATTATAGTGATCCTTTAATAATCATTTATTGAAAAAATAGTGAATAATTCATAATAATATAGTTTTATGGAAATTCATATTTCTGAACGATGTATGTCCAACTCTAAAATATGTCTTATATAGTTTTAACTATCTAAGAAGATTATCAAATTATCCATTATAAAAGTAAAAATGGAAATAATATTATTACGATTTTAAACATTAGAAATAAGTTTTAAAAATTTATTATGATCAGTGAACGTTGAAATAAGAGTATATATAATTTTTCATTCTACATTGATAAATTTTTTGAAATACTATAAATATCCTAAGAATGATATTTTGTTGATTTATTATATAATTTCATTAACTTATGTCATCATCTCTATAGTATAGTTACATATTCACCCATTTTTCCAAATAGTGTAGCATTATCATTATCATGTAAATAATAAGCGTAACATGTCTCTAGATAAAAATTCATAAGTGAATAAACTAGTACATTTTCTATAAATAATGGTATTTTTCAAGGTGTTGTAGATCATAATAAAATAAACATATGACTATCTTCACATTATAATGATTATTAAAAAGATATATATTCATTGACAAATTAGTTTTCCAATATCTTATTAATAAAATTTTTTTTTTATTTTGAAAAGATTTTTTATTTTTTATCACTATTCTTCTGTATTAGAAATTATAATCTAATATTACTTGTTTTCATAAACATATAAAATATTTAATATAATGATTCTTTAATTTCATCCCTTCCTGTAGACTTCTCATGTCCATCTATTTTAAAATTTAGATTATCTTTTAAGAAATTATTTACCCTAATAATCATGTCAATATGAATACCATATTGATAATATGAAAATTCAATTTGTTTTGTATTTATTCCATTTGAATAATGTTAATAAATTTTATTTTGAAGTAATTGGTTTTGAGTTACTGGATATGATATAATTAGAAGAAAAAAAAAATTCATTATTCCACTTTACGCACTCCAAATCACACTTTGGACCATTCACGTACTATATCAAAGTTATAATATGGTCATGATGACTTGTCTAAGTAAGTTTTCATGTTTTAAATCCCTATTCTTTTAGTCTTTCACTCCTTAATATTTATTCTAATAATGTTATATAGTGGATATTCATATGTAACATAATTATCACTAAGATTATGTAAGCCATGCACCAAATTCATAATTTAATAATGCATTTGACCAACAGAATCTCTGGGAAGAAAGAATAATTACATTAAATATTATCTATGCATTTATCATAGGGTCTTCAAAACCATAAATTTTCTAATGTTATTTATCGGCATATTTCTCCAAACCTAAGTAGATATTTCATAGGAAGATATTTGGTTATATATATTTGATTCATCGAACAAAATGAAGTATTTTGGACATTATAATTTATTTGATATTATACTTTTTTCTATATGAAATATTTTTCTTCACCATGTATGGAATCTTATAGTAATAAACCAACTTTTTATAGTTATCCAATCTAGTATTAATTATAATTTTATTCATCTAGTCTCTACAATAGTCACATTTAACTTCATAAAATATCAATGGCCAACTAGGCTTCTAATTATCCAAAGATTATTTAGGAAAGTAAATGTTGTAGAAAAATAGTGTTTTCACATATAAAAGTTAGTATAATGAAAATGTGACTATCACTGATACTAAATGTTTTTATAATAATGTAAAATCAATATGGAAGGGGTAGATTTATTATTTTACAGACATAATTTTTTATAAGTCTATTGGTTACAAGTACTCTATAAGTTATAGGTTTTTTTACTAAGAGGGAAATAATAAATAAAAAGAGACATGGAAATAGGTTACATGAATGTTAAAAAATTAAAAAATTTATTAAACAGCATATAATGAAAATATAATTATAAATAAATAATTCTATAGAGTTCTAGATTATACTATGTAATCTCATTTAAACGAAATCATTAATGGATATAATAATTTCAATCAATTAAAATCTTAACTTTTAATCAAGTGTGGTAAGAGGATCAGTAACTAAATGTAAAGGGACGATGTTCAAATCCCTAGAAAATCATTGATTTTAAAGATCATTAGAGTATGTCTGATCACCTGAAATCATTGATAGATATTGGTAGTAGTGGGCTCTATCCCCAAGCTACCATTAATAATTAGTTAGAAATAAGTCCTTAATCTTAGGGATACATAAAAATAGAATGTTAGAAGAAATATTTCTTCTCCTGAGAACTACTTAATGACAATATATTATAATTAAAATGTTACAATTGGAATCATATATCTTTAACAACAACAAAAATCCCAAATGAAAATAATATGACAACAATAAAATATATAAAATTGGAATCTATCATGTCACTAAGGTTGTTAAACCTCTCAAAATTTATCATGTTAGTACCTCAAAACGATCCAACATATATATTGAAGTCTTGGTTATTTATTTAGGGGTGTTAAAAAAATACAATTGTAAACAATTAGATAATTTGGTATATTTTTTACCCCTATCAGAAATGAAATATATTCCCATGATATGCCATTCAATGTAGCTCTTGGGACTTCTCAATTTACTGTAAATTAATGTTTTAGAATTATCTCAACTAGTAGATATACTTTTTTATATAAAACATTACAAAAATTTAAAAACATAACATTAAGTAACTACATGAAAAAAAGTCTGTGGTGTGATTTATTAAAATAATTTTTCTAAAAGAAGTAATTTTTGGAAACAAACTCAAAAATAATACCTATGAAATCTCACCAAACAATGATGCAATATTGAAAATGAAAGAACTAATATTTATCCAATATAATCTACGATCACAGTAATACTATTAGAAATCATACCTTGTGTTATAAAATAATCAATCTCAAATGTAACAAAAAAAGAAGATGAATTAAATAGATGATTTACCATTTTCGAATTTGTGAGAAGCCACATGAGTTATTTCTTTTCTAGTGCCCTATAACCAATTCCCCCTAAAGAAAAAAAATTAATACTGATTTCATCCAATCATTATTGAAATAAAATTATGAATTTTTAGTACCAAACATAAAAAATCAATGAAAAAATAGGGAATGAGAAGTTAGAGCAGGGGAGAACGGAACTCCATAATTAATTAATAGGAAATCATGTGTCTCATAATAAATTAAATTTGGATAAAAAAGAATAAATTATAGGGAAATAATATGTAAGATTCTTGAAAAATCTACCTCTAAGGACTGCTAGTTTTTTTAAAAAATTAATATCTATTGACCATAAAATTATTGTGAACATATGTTACAAATCTACCTAGGATCCCACCAAGTACCTGTAAGATTCATATTGAGAACCTAATTTCCATAAGTGGTACTTTCCTTTCCTATAGGCATATATTCAAGTATATTATGGGTCATGATTAATTTCCAAATGGTATTGGAAACAATTATTTCATATCCACCCTCTCACTAGATACTTGGTATCACTACACAAGCTATATGGTAGTATATGTATCCCCAATTCACAATTCCACCATGTTTATATCCTCAATATAATCATCAATACTTATATAGTGTTTCAAAAATTATTAGGAAACCATCAAAATTTTTAAACCCATATATTTATGATCTAATATTTTTTTTTTCAATAATCAATTCTTCTAAATATATAAGAGTTCTATTACTCTCAATTCTATTGAACGATAATAATGTTGGTCATTAAAGAAAAACTTCTAATTCAAAAAAAAATCCATTAGAATATATGTTATTTATTTTTACATATATCATTTTATCCATATCAAGATATAAATTAATAATTAAATCATGTTTAAGAACTAATAATCCAACTCATTGATAGAAATATCCAATAGAATATATAAATGTAGATCACCTAGTGAAATATTAGTCATCGTGATCCCCTCTTTTATAAATCACTCAGTGTAAACTTCAAGATAAAATTATCAATTTCTTCCAAGTGTTTTTTCCTATTAGACATATTTATTGAGACCATATGAAAGATTTTAAAAATATCACCCCTGAATCTTTAGGTTTAATTATATTATAGAACTGATATGGCCTATTTATATGATAAGTACTCTAAGTAAATTATGATTTAATACATTCCAAATAAATAGAATATATGGTAATAAAAAAACATGTGTATATCTAACTATATAAATGTTATTTTAATCAAAAATAAGTAACAGATTAGGTTCTAATGGAAAAGAATGTGATTCAAACAATATTAAAACTTATGATAATATTTTCTTAAAACAAGGATACCCCTTTTCTACTTTAAAATCCCCTATCACTAAAAAATATATTTTTATATGAAACAGTCTCCTATTATTTGAAAATATTATTTATAAAATTAGTATTTATATGATTACTAATAATTCTTATTAGATTATCAATAATTATATTATAAATTCCTCTATATGGCCTTATTTTATGTAAGATTTTTTTATTACTCATAATTCATTTTACATTATTAATTTTTTTTTTGTAATTTTTTTTGACTTTTAAACACCATTTCCCACCAAAATACATCATATATTATATAATTTCAACTTATCATATGAGTCATTATGATATTGGTGATTAATGTTTTGTAACCTATAAAACTATTTCAATGAATTTAAAATAATGGATCTCAAATCACAAGTTAGATGATATCAATGTTATTTGGTTGCATTAATTTTTATTACAAAATACACTCTTTTGGCATTTTAACCATCTACTACACTATATTATATCATTGAAAAATAGTTATATGAAATAGAAAAATTATCAACCCTGACACATTAAATGAACAATAAATATCATGAATTTTCATAAAATAATTAAATTTTTTTAAAAAAATTAAATAAGATATTTAATTATAATATTAGGAAGTTATCATACTACATATAATTAATCTGATTTTTTTCTTGGTAAATTATGAAAAACTATAAAGTTCCATTTTTGGGTAATTAGTTTTGGTCTAACTGCATGTTTTTAAGCTTGGTATGGGTTGCAAGATGTGTGGAAAATTAAAATTGGAATGTGATAAATTTTAAAAAGAAAAATATCTCTTATGATTATGAAAAATGTAATGACATGATTTAATGTAATATAAATTAATATTGATATATAGTGGTATTTCATATTTTTATCCTTATTTCTCCTTTTCCCCCCATTAAATTAAATTAATTATATTCACCCATTGTGGCCAATGATTTTCATCTATTCCTATTATCGTTAAATAGTTTCATTCTTCATTATTTGAGGGTAGGATCCTTTTTTTATCTTCATCTCCTCTATCCACAATCTATTATGGGGGTTTTCATGACCTTTCCCAACTAGAACCCTTCTTGAGATGGTAGTGAAGATGACGATGATCTCAAAGACTCTGTCAAATATTCCATGATTTAGAGACTATCACTAATGTTATAATAGATATAAATATGATATCTATTATCCTAAATATTCATATGAAATGAAAATGAGACTACCAATCAACTCTAATATAATACATAATCCATCCTAACACATATAATATGATACAATGTGAGAACAAAACTGGAAAATACCTTAAATTACTCCTATGGAAGAAACCATGAACACTATAATCCCATGGACCATATCCATGTGAGAGTAATTCCTACCTCCATACAAAACTCTATACTATATATCTGAAATAAATATTAAAAAAATATGGGTCATCATATATGTATAATTAATTGAATCTTCCATTAATATTGTTGTATAAAAATGAAATAAGAACAATAAATCCTCATTGAATGATTAAAAAAACAAACTATGCACCTATATTAGGTCAACAATATTCCCATTCTCAATTGGTGACACTCACCAAGTAACACACAAAAATAAGTAACAAAATATTGAATTGAATAGATAGGAAAATGTCATTGTTCATTAACTTTCCCACTAAACTAGTAGACCTAAAACATAATGTCTTACATCTTCGTGATCTCATTCCATCTATAATCCATAATTAACATCTGTAAAAACAAATCACAACTAAAACTATGCATTCACCACCACATCAAGACCACATATATATAATAACCACATATAATGTATATGATTATTTACATGTCTTATAAGTATACACTATACCAATTTCCATTAAATCCTATGAATAATTAAAAATATACTAACCATATGACATTACAACCACGATATTAACATACACTGTAAAATGAAGCCTCAAAAACTGAAATATGCATGTATAACTTGACCAAGATCTAATACAACTTTTATAAGCACATAATCTATAACAACATGCCACAATTTCATTGATATTCTTATATGTTTATTTTATCTTGAAGAGAAAGTAGTTTCAATGATGCAATCAACCAATTAAATTTAAAAAATTCTAGATACTGATAAGACACCTAAAACCCAAGTCGAATATAGATGTTTCATAGACCATCTAACTCAGCTGGTGGTGCATAAGAAATAATAGTACAATATATATATATATATATCATACAAATATTTTATGGGAAACCATTGTAATTTCCCATACAATATCACACAATATTCACATAACCAATTTTTTGTGACATAAGACATGCCACCCCATACCCAAGAGGCTACTAATTTGAAGAAATGATTTAAGGTGTTATCATTGGAATACTAAACAATCATATCCTAGTAATAAAATTCAATATAAATAACACAAAATAAATGATTAGTATATATGAAGAATAATATAAATCATGTATTATTCTACAAGAAATAAATGATATACCACTTGATAAGAAACTAAACAAATTTAATAATGTCACATGAGTTTAGAAGACACTACCATGTTCTCTCCTTGGAATATTATATACATCTCAACTGAAATAAACAAATTTTAAAAGAAATAATAAATTATTCTCAAGACCCACCATTATACCATCCTTTTATTGTAACCCATTACACTAGATAAACCAATTAAAACAAATCTTATTCCTTATTTTTACATACGATCATAATTTCATCACAAGTACTAATGTTATAGGGATGAACAATAATGGAAATTGGTGTCCCTATTATAAATACCATATAATGTTCATGAAAATTGTTGTATCATTCAAAGAAACAAATAAATTAAAAACATGATAAATAAATCACTATTGATCCTCGTATTCCATATTTAAACTTGTGGGTGACAATACCTTCTTCACTAAGTGATGTAATTCCTCTAAACATGTTGCATAAATTCCTAGGGTGATAGAGTTCCCACCTGTGAACCATAATAATTGTATTATAAACTATGGGAATCTCCTATGTAAAAAATCATAATTATATCATACAAATGAGATAATGTAATTAATATAAATTCATAAATATATATAATACATCTAAGGGAATAGACTCTTCTAAACCATTTATATCATAAACCAAGGGGAATCTTCCCTCCTCAGGGCCTCAAATAGAATACACCTAGTGGAATCACTACTATATTGTACCAAAAATATCATAATCCTCTGTATAAAATCATCCTCAAAAGTTGATATAATATACACCAAGGGGAATATTCCATTTTAATAATTCCATATACCATACACCAAGGAGTAATCTCTTTCTCATAACATTTATATAATATACACACAGGGGGGGAATTCATTCTTCGGAACCCAATTAAAATATCACCAAGGGGGAACCACATCCTTCCCTAGATCCTTTTTAGAATAACTTTTAGGTGTAACAACATTCTATACGAATACCTATTTATAAAACTATAACTCATATCTTTACCATTCACATTATTTTCATAGTTTATTAAAAATTCATTTTATACAGACCACTATGATTGGAATTGTTATTTTCTACTCTATATTAGATTATCACCCATCACCAGTTTCCTCCCATACTATTCTAGGATACATCTCATCAAGACTGCACATATCATTGATTTCCATACCAGGGAATCCATTATCATAATTATAAGTCATAAAAATGTATGGAAACCTCGTATATAATACTTTATCTCATTTAATCTCCATAAACAAAGAGAACCACTCAAAAGGAATAACATATCTGAACATGGAAAAGAGTCTATAAGAAAACTCAAGGCTCATTATTGATAAACATTTAGACAATTATTTCCAATATATGAAACTACCTTTCCAATAGAGAACTAATGGAAAGTATTATATGGTGCACTAAGTTATTCCATATATTTGGTACTCATTTGGGGTATATATGACCAATATTACATCCCTATGATCAAGAAAAAATCATTAGAGACCATATAACCAAGTAATGGTCAATGTTCTATCATGGTCTAAGATACTTCCATTAATCTCAAGTGAATTTAAGGGACATAATTAATTTTTAATACATGCAAAATCATAAGGAACCTTTGAGACCATGTATCATATAGTACCTAAAAATTCATGATATTTTTTTGATATGTTTGTGGAACTCATATCCCCTTAAAAGTTATCCCATTATTATAAAAATCTAAACCATAACTTTCAATTCTTTTCCAATACAAACCAGACATTTCCCATTAACATGACTCCAAATAATCAACCCTGGTCTAATCTGCAGTAAATCAGAAATCCCTTAGTATGCCCTATGATTTCATAAACAGAGAACCCTAACATCTCATTTCAATTTATCAATCCATTTCACAATAAAGATGGAATATAATAAAAAATTATTTTAGGAAAAAACTCAATGAATATATGAATATCCTAATACATTTATCCCTATATGATAGCTTCTATCAATGTAGAGTGAAAGTACCATATTATATTGATTCTACCGTGATCTGTTGGAATATTCAAAAAAACATATCTCAAATATACTAATATTAGAGACTACTGAGATAGAATAAGAAACTAAGGTTGAAGGTGTTAAGAACCCCACCTCAACCATAACATAATCATTTAATAATCTCCTCTAATCTAGGGTATTTTAAGGATGGGGAAGAGGGAGAGGAGGTAGAGGAAATGGATCTATCACCCTGGTCATTCAACTCAATGCAGAAGAAGGGTCAACCATAAAAAGATAAATTTAACCATGTTTTATATAAATGGGGATGATACATAAAATGATGTAACCTATATGGTCCATTCTATGGCACCCTAACCTAGGGTTTGGTCATGGTGCGACCAAAAGTATCATAGCATGATACCACCATAATATCTTCCCTCTCTGGTGTGACCTCCTTATTCATTATTAGGCACACACCCATTATGAAAAAACACCAACTCAAGACCCAAATCCCCATGGAATGACCACTATGATCATATAGTGGAACCTTTCCTCTATTGAGAAAGATAAATATAACAGCCTATGCCTCACACTATTTCCTTATCATTCATGGTGTGGCCTTTTAACTTTACCACATGGATTTCACCCAGCATAGCATGAATAATCATTACATCTTGGATCCATGGTGTGACCTTCACCATCATGGTATAATGTGACCCTATTCATGGAATGGATTTAAGGGTAACTATATGAACACACTTATAAATTGAAAATATATTAATGGAGATTCATAGGGGTTTTAATATATAAAAAATTAAATAAATAAAAAATTCAACCACAATATGACCCCCATTGTGGCATGAAATCCATATGTAAGGCATTTTCCCTAACCAAATATATAATATGTAAGGGTTTCCATAATGACATGACTCCCCCAACCATGGGATGAATTATGTTAACCCATAGAAATTTATCTCTTTTAATACCATTAGTTTATATGTCATATTTGTTAATAACATTTTTTAAGATTTATTAAAGGCATGATTATATATATTATGGTATGATTTCATGCTTTTAATATGTATTAAATGTGTATCAAGAAAGTATTTTTTTATGATTGAATGTTTTAAAAAATCTTAGGGTTTTAGAAGAATACCTTTTTGAGTTCAATTTTTATAATTTATAAATATGGAGTGAGTATATATGTGTAAAAAAAAGAGTTATCCATATACATTCATAAGAGATAGGTTATATCATCATGAGTGTGTAGTCATTTAAAACTGTACCCATCATAGGAGTAGAAAGAGAAGAGGAGTATTATAATCATTATGTGGATGAGTTCAATATAAAGAGTAATGAGGAATATAATGTAATAGTTCTAGTAAAATGGTTATGTAGCAATGGAAAAAGGTAGTACCACAAAGATAACTACCAATAATGTGGAGCATCGATAATAGTAAACTACTTAGACCAATAATGAAAACTCATATGTGTGGCTAAAACAATATGGGAAATATTTAATTTTAATAAATCTTGTTGAAATGAATTGAAGTGATTTTATATCATGTTTCATAACACTTCATCGATGATATTCATGAAGGAATATCGACTAGGAATATACAAACATTCAATATCTCATAAGATGAGACTACAGTTTATGAAACATTTTTTGAAATAAGAAAATGATAAAAGATATTCATTGAAGGTATGCGTTTCTCCAAAAAAATTAGAAAAGTTCTATGGTTCTAGAAGTTTGGTCACTATTTTTCTAAAAAAAATGGTTGTTCTAAGATATTTTTAAATGTGATTAGATGACAAAAAGGTTAAACTAAATTTCATATGGTATATAGGAGATCTTTGTATGGTTGGTTTATCATTATATGGTTTTTTGGGGATTAATTAGTATTTTCAGATGAATTTTTACGGGTATTCACTCATTCTCATAAGGATCATTGAAAAATAACATTTCATTCACCTAGAGACTATTTATAGTGTATTGAATGACATTATAAGGTTAATTAACTATAGGAATTTTAGTACCCACTATACACATATATTAAAGTAGTACATAAAAACAAATAATGTTTTAAATATGATGGAAATAAATGTATTATTCCATGATATTTGGTGAATAATTTTGATATTTAAATGGAGTTATTTTATCGATATTATGTGGATCAATTATTTGATCATATTGAAAGCTTTCATTCCTGGTAAAACATGTTGTTAACAAGATAAAAGAAACCCATTTTGAATTTTAATGTGATAATCAAAGAGTATTTATGATATTTCATCTTTTAATTTTAACGGATCTTCTAACTATGTTATTAGATGTAAAATATGGTGACAATAGAAAGCTTAAGAAACACATGGGGTTATTTACAACATTGATAGAATTTTTTAGAATCATACATATTTATAAATTTTAAATGTAACAACCTTTAGGAGAGAGAGTGAGAGAGGATGAACTACAACATATATATCAGCAAATAGATGAGAGGGTGTCCAAAATTGAAATAAGAATAATTGATAAAAAACAGTTGAAAGAAGTTATTGTTTAGGTCATATATTCATGTTCTATAGGAAAATAATTAAGAAATGTAAGATATTTCTAGTGAAAATATCTTTTTGATATTTACGGAATAAGGATTGATTATGAGAGATATACTTCCCAGAATATAACTGGAAGAATAATACATATGATATAATAATTTGTATTAGGAATTATTTTTATTTGGGAACATCAACCCCACTATGTTTTTAGTAATATATTCTCTCAAATAAGTTCTCATGATTACAATCTAATTTATATAAATGTGGAATAACATAAAACCAAATTTCACCATACATTAATTTTGTGTTAAAGATAATTGTAGTTTATGTTTACCAGATAGATTCAGAAGAGACCCTAAACTCAATAAACTAACCATATCCTCATAATTTTTAATAATATTATTGAATTGGATAGAGTGACACTAGATTTTATGTTCACCCTTGTGATCCTTTTTATTCCTTACAAAAAAATTATTTTGATAGGATCATTGTGGTTCACTAGTATAATGTGAAGTGATTTCCCAACTGATGTAACACAATATCGGTGAAAAAAATTAAATCATAGTGTTCTTTCATGTTTTATTTACTGGATGTGTTCATCATATTTGGTATGGTTACATTCAAATTTATGAGTGATTTAATAGTCACACCTTCGAACAAATGATCAATGTATTGAGGAGAAAGCAATAGAAAACAGTCTATTCATGAGAACTTCCCAATTCAACCCATCTTTCAAAGTATCATAGATTAAAACAAGTGAAATCAATGTCAAAAGGATATATTTACAGTTCAACCCTTGATGATATTTTTAGAATAATTTAAAAATATGTATTCAATGAATTGGACACCATATTTCAATTTAACTATATTTCTTGGTTGGAAAAAGGAGTTTATGAAGAAAATGGAATCATATATTAGAGTTTATTGAGATGTTTTGTAAGATGTTATTTTGTAAACGAAGCCAACATGGAATAGTATATGTAATTGGTTAAGGAAAAATATGTAACGACGTGAAAAATTCAAGGAAAATTTTTTTTCTTAATTTTCTTTGGGATTTTACAAGAACACAGTTTTTGACGGCACCTGATTCTGGGGCCCAGTGTGCCCAGAATCTTTTTCCAAAGTTTAGATTGGATACATTCAGTGAACGAACGAGCGGGTTTTTCTAACTTTTGAACCGCTGCTTGGAATCAAATTATGAGAGCACCGAAGGAATCACAGCGCCAGTATTTTCTTAGAAACATCTTTTCCGAAGTTGCGTTTTCTCGGGTGTGGTTTTTAATTTTTGGGGTTAAGTTAAGAAATAAAATAAAAGTGGAACAACCGATTTTTATTTTATTTTGCTTAACATAAGTTAAGTGGATGATGTGGGACCCAAAATATCCTACCCACATGGTAGGATATTTGTGTGTTGGGGCCCACATGAGCCCCACCATTTCATTTCTTTTAAGTAACTCACAAGCACCCCCTATTAATGAAGTCAACCCTTGCATTTATTCTGGTTAAGAAATGCCTCATTAATGTGGCTGTTTAAGCGTTGCAATTAATTCACTTAATTATTTCTTTCATTTTTGAATTTTAAAATTCAAGACATGTGAAATAAAAATAAGAAAACTCTTATTATTATTAGGTTGGGGTGTTGAGAGGCTAGGGAGTTTTCACTCAGGATCATGCAGATCTTCTCTTCCTCGAGAAGAAAGCGAAGAACGTGAAGAACACTGGATCCTCGGAAATCAACGATGCTTCTTCTGCGATGCTTTTTTCCATGACACTTCTTCCGCGACGCTTCTCCACGACACGACGATCCTCCCTCCGCGACGCCTTCTTACACGACGGTTATTTCAGTGAAGAATCCTCGCTCATCGAATTCGACGAGGTAGGGATTTATTTTAATTATTGTTTGTGAATTCTTTTGTTGCCTTTCTTCTTTTGTATTGGACCCACCAGTTACCGTAATAATGGGAGGGGGTCGGACCACACGAACATGGTCGACCCACCTCTCCCTTTTGGTCGTTTGATATTGTTGCTGCACAAGCAAGGAAACGCGGTGCCGAAGCACCACACGGGAATTATTAAGGAAAGGGGGAGAAGCGCAGCGCCGTCACGCCGCACCGTTGAAAACGAACCAAAGACGCGGTGCCGTCGCGCCGCGCCGGACGAACCAAGGCCGCGGCTGGTTCCGGGCCGCGACGGAGCAGGGGGACCAGTGGCCGGTTCCAGGCGGCCGGTGTTGGAACAGAGTGACCGGCCCTTGCCGGTCTCATGGTGGAAATAGCCAGCCGGCCAGAGTAGGCCAGCTAGTTAGGGGAAAACCGAGGGTTTGTAAACCCCGGTCGGCCAGCATGTGCGGCCCCCACATGGGGGCCGCGGGTTCTCAATGCGGGGGGCAGCGCCCCCCCCCCCCCCCTCACCACTCGACCATTACGGTCGAGCCACCTGGCCATTGGCCACACCAGCCGGGCCGGGCCGCGCCCATGCGGGCCGATCCCGGACCCGGTTCAGGTCGACCCGGTTTGGGCCGACCCTGGGGGTATCAGGCTGGGTCCGACCGGGACCGAACCCCCTAATATCGATCCTCTTTCAGTCTGTTTCCCATAAAATGGTATGTGGACTTCCGATCGACACACCCTTAGTTGCGTAGCGATCCTTGGATCGAGAAGGTCGTTTCGGTATAGTACACTAATGGTTTTATAGTACTTTGGGTTCGGCCGGGATGGTTCATACACGAAACCAACCGAGCCCTCAAAGCGGAAATGCTTATAACATGAGCTCCGGACGTCTGATTGACAAGCCGTTAACTTTGATGGATTCCTCTATGTAAGAAGGACCTTTTGGCTTACTCCGCTCAAGGTTTGGACACAGTTGGAGTATGGTCTGGTTGGTTTCGACTTCAAAACCCAACAGGGCACCTGGGACGAAAAAGCCAATAACTCTCAAACCGGGCGTCCTATTGACACGCCGTCTATGACGTTGAGTTCCTGTTGAGGAGGCAGAACTTTTGGATAAATCAACACCAGAATATGTGTCAGTAGATGTATCAGCCTCTCGGCTCGTGGAGCGGACCCTCCCGAATGAGCTTGCTATGTACGGGAACCCTAGAGATGGTTGCGACTACGATGACGACGACGAGTGTACAGAAATCCTCCATGGATTCCATGGCGACGACTACCGCACTCAGCGATTCTACGTGGATCAGTGCTACCGATCCAGTGTGGGTCAGCGCTCAGTGGTCCTATGTGGGCCAGTGCCTACAGTTCCGGTGTGGGTCTGATCCTGTGTGGGTCATTGCGGGGGTTAGTTACTTATCGATCCTTTGTGGGTCATTGTGGGGGTTAGTTATCTATCAATCTTGTGTGGGTTAGATCTTGTGTGGGTCATTACGGGGGTTAGTTACTTATCGATCCTTTGGGGGTCATTGCGAGGGTTAGTTAACTTTCGATCCTATGTGGGTCAGATCCTGTGTGGGTCATTGCGGGGGTTAGTACCTATCGATCCTTTGTGGGTCCGACGGCTTAGATGAACCGGTGGCTATATTTGATCATCTCTATCCTCATACGAAGAAGTATACCTGTGTGAGCTGTATCTTGACTTTCAATCCTTATCTTCAATATGATTGACTTGATATCCTGTATGGATCACGTTATTATTTCCTGAGTGGATTGGGTTGTGGTTTCCTGTGTGGACTGGGTTGTACTTGAGCTCGGATGTTGGAGCCGAACGAGAATTGATGAATTAGGTATATGTATGGGCATATACCTAAATAGTACCAAATGTTACTTCGTGTTTGTATCTTTCCTTTTTGAATTATCCTTTGTGGATTCTGGGAGACCTTTGGGGGTCTCGGGGTCCCTACTAAGTAGCTTATACTCACCCCTGCACGGGCTATGCCCGCACTACATTGTATTGGTTGTAGAAGATGGACAACGCTGATCATGGTTGAGGCACGAGGATTAGGTCGGTACTCGGAGGAGGATCACTGGGCGGGGCGTACTCGGAGCGGACGGCTGGACTCGAGGAGTTGTGGAGGCTGTCTGTACCCACCCTTCAGGTGGGACTACCAGTGGATGGCTCAAGGCTTCGTCTTTACTTTCAGTTTCTGTTTTCCCTTTCCAGTTGTACTTTACTTTCAGTTTGTGTTTGTATTCTAGCCCACTTACTTTTTCCGCACTTACTATTGTACCCAGTTTTTACTTAGTGTTTACTTATACTTGCTTGCTCTGTGGTGTTCCTTTACTTTACAAAGGCAATGCCTTCCCTTTTTATCCAGAATTATGCCTTGGTGCTAGTCGCTAGCCCCTGGCCTATGGAAGGCAGGCTTGAGGTAGTCACGGCATGGGCCCCGAGGATGGGTCGTGAAAAATTAGTATCAGAGGAGTTCGGTTATACCGCAGAACTTTGGACTCTGATATTTCATCTATATGAAGTAATAGTGTTAAGTGTATTGGGTGTGGTTATCAGTCCAGGGAGTCCAGTGTTGGTGCGGTGGCCGATGTATATGTACACCAGGACCCGGACTTCTGATTTCCGACTTAATTCATGAAAACATTGATTGCATGTGTGTTTCAAGTTTTCTTTGTGATTACTTTGTGTCAACTCGCCAGGTATACTGTTTTGACCGTGGCACACCTATCTCTTTTTAGGATGGATCCACGATTACACCCAGCTAGGGTTCCAAGCGTTGTGCGTGATGACAATCCACCGACCGACGAGGCCTCGGTATAGGGCCCTTTGACAGCAGAGGCACCGACTGTACCTCTACCTGCTGAGCCACCGATGCTACCATCCCTAGAAGCTGACGATGCACGTCACCTTAGTGCACTGCACGAGTTTCAGCGCCAGCAAACACCTAGGTTCTGTGGGGAGACAGACCCACATGTAGTAGAGGATTGGATGGAGGCTGTTGTATGGGTTTTCAGGTTAGTGAGGACACCGGCAAACCTCATGGTGATCGTCGCAGCGAGCCTGCTGCACGCGGCAGCAAACAGATGGTGGAGCTTGATGCTCCAAGTTCACGATGAGGAATCTCTCCACTGGACAGACTTTGAGAGCCTCTTCCGCTCAGAGTTCTTCCCAGCCACCCTCCGTGCGGTGCGCATCTAGCATATTCTACAGCTGCGGTAGGGAAACTTGAAGGTTTCCTAGTACTTGGTGAGATTTACTGATCTCTCACTCTATTCGACGGACATGGTACGGGACCCATTCTTCCAGGCCAGGACCTTTGAGCAGGGATTGAGCCATGAGATCAGGGCATCGATGATCTCCCTCAGTATTTCGACTCAGGTAGGGGTACTGGAGTGATCCCTTCTCATCGAGAGCTTTCTGGCTGAGTCTACATCAGCAGAGAGACCTACCGTAGGGCGGCACGTAGCAGAGTCTTATGCAGCAGGCAGTCAAAGGATGACTCATTGGTCCATGCATACCAGACCCTAAGACATACAACCTCAGGACACTGGCTGAGCTGTGCGGGGAACACAACACGGAGCCAGTCTTTCGAGTGGCAGACAGTGCTACGCATGCGGCGGGCAGGGCCACATGGCTCGTGACTGCCTGACCCGCCGTGCCGAGGAGCAGCAGACGGTTGAGGGACCACCCATGGAGAGGCAGAGGGTCAACATTGGTGGTCAGCAGGGAGTAGGCGGATGAGGCAGAGGATCTGGCTGAGCAGCAGGTGGTGGGCGACGCTTTGAGGCTCTACCACCACCACCACCAGGAGGTCCACCCCGACCACAGGGAGCTGGTGGGCAGAGAGAGGCACAACTCCAGGCAACGTAGGCCTACGACCACGGTGCCCCCGAGATGATTTTAGGTACTATCTGTGTCTATTCCACCCTTTCTGCAGTTCTTATAGACACAAGAGAGAGTCATTCTTTCATAGCCGCTGCCCTTGTTTGGAGCTCGGAGATTCCGACAGATCCGTTGGCTTGATCCTTATGGCTAGAGACTCCTACAAGAGCAGACTCGATGATTACGCACTGGTTCCGGCAGTGTGAGCTAACTCTAGGAGGCTAGATCTTTGGCTGGTATCTTCTTGTAGTGGCGTCGAGGCCTTACGACGTCATCTTGTGCATGTATTGGTTATCTACAGTCCATGCTCTGATTGACTGTATTAGGCGCAAGGTGCGGTGTGTACGCACCGACGGGAGTAGGTTCACCTTTACCAGTGAGAAGGGAGACTTCACAGCATAGGATGGACTCTTGTAGTGGAGAGGACAACCCATCACTCATCATTTGGCTAGCCTCATCCTAGGAGTAGTTGACGTGTGGAGTCCTAGTTTTCCTGCAATGCTGGATCAGTATGCGGAAGTTCTCCCCGACGATGTTTCAGGACTACCTCCTCACAGAGAGGTAGACTTTTATATTGAATTGTACCCCGGGAAAGCCCTAATATCCACTCCAGCGTATTGGATGGCCCCCACTGAGCTTCAAGAGCTACGGATATAGTTGGCGGACTTGCAGGGAAAGGGATTCATCCGACCTAGTGTTTCACCTCGGGCTTCCCCAATATTGTTCACCAAGAAGGCGGACGAGAGCTTGCAACTTTGTGTCAACTATCTTCACCCGAACCAGGTGACAGTGAGGAACAAGTATCCGCTACCGAGGATTGACGACCTCTTCGATCAGCTCAAGGAAGCATGGTGGTTCTCGAAGATAGACCTCATGTCAGGATATCAACAGCTCAGAGTTCGGGATGAGAACGTGCAGAAGACGACCTTCAGATGTCGGTATGGCCACTATGAGTTATTGGTTATTCCATTCAGTGTAACCAATGCTCTAGCAGTGTTCATGTCTCTCATGAACAAGATATTTCAGCTATACCTCGATCGATTTGTCGTGGTCTTCATCGACGACATTTTGATTTACTCGACGACTGAGGAGGAGCACGCCTACCACTTTTGGGTTGTACTGGACACACTCCAAGAGCACCAGATTTATGGTAAGCTCTCGAAGTTTCAGTTTTGGATACTCGAGGTCCACCTCTTGGGACACGTCATCTCTGATGCGGGAGTTGTGGTGGATCCTGTGAAGATCGAGGTAGTGTTATTTTGGGAACCACCCAGGAGCGTGACGGAGGTGCGGAGTTTCTTGGCACTAGATGGATACTACCAGAGATTTGTGCCAGACTTCTCCAGATTTGCGACACCACTCTTAGCTTTGACGAAGAAGTGGAAACCCTTTGTGTGGTCAGACAGATGTCAGCAGAGCTTCCAGGAGATGAGACAGAGATTGACAAGCGCACCTATCTTGAGGTGGCTGGAGGTCGGAGTAGGGTACGTAGTCTACTACGATGAATCAGGGACCGGAGTCGGGTGTGTCCTGATATAGGAGCGGGTAGTGATCGCCTATGGATCACGTCAGTTGAGGCCGCATGAGCAGAACTACGCTACCCATGACCTGTAGTTAGCAGTAGTGGTCTTCGCTCGGAAGACATGGCAAAACTATCTGATGGGTGAGCGCTTTACAGTCTATTTTGACCACTAGAGTCTCAAGTACATCTTATCGTAGAAGGACCTGAACCTGAGACAACGGCGATGGCTCGAGTTTCTCCAGGACTATGACTTTGAGATAGTCTATAATACTGGAAGGGGAAATGTGGTAGTCGATGCTCTCAGCAGGAGGACAGGAATTCAACTACTTGGGGAGGCGATAGAGTAGCTAGCTGCTTTGCAGATATCCTTCATGGATAGAGATGGAGCAGCCTTTCTTCAGTCACTCACAGTCACTCCTCCACTACTGCAGCGGGTCAGAGAGGCACAGCGTGGGGACACTAACTATGAGACACGGCATGCGCAGATATCCTCAAGACATCCACTTGATGGTTTCTATGTACGAGGAGAGCACACCGTCCTTTTTTAGAGGACGTACCTTGGTACCAGTTGCATTACAGGAGGAGGTGCTGAGAGAGTTTCTCACTTCCCCTTTGGTGGTACATCCTGGCGTAGCGAAGATATACCAGGATCTCATATGACAGCACTAGTCGACGGGCATAAAGAAGGCTGTTATAGAGTTCATTTCTCGATGCCTCACCTGCCAGCAGGTGAAGGTGGAGCACCAGGTACCAGCAGGCTTGGTACAACCCTTGGAGGTGCTAGAGTGGAAGTGGGATGGAATATCTATAGACTTCGTGACTGGACTTCCATGCACATCCAGAGGTCACAACTCCATTTGGGTTATTTTCAACCGACTCACCAAGTCATATTACTTCTTACCCATCTGAGAGCAGGGCTCAGTGGAGAGATTGGGACGTCTCTACGTTTAAGAGACTGTACGACTTCATGGTGTTCCATCTTCCATCATTTCCGATCGAGATGCTCGCTTTACTTCCTGGTTTTAGAAAGGGTTGCAGGAGGCGTTCGGGATGAAGCTACGTCTGAGCACTCCCTTTCACCACCAGACAGATGGTCAGACGGAGAGAACTATTCAGACTCTCGAGGACATGCTCCTTGCATGTTTCCTTGACTTTGGTCGTAGCTGGGAGGACCACCTCCCCTTGGTGGAGTTCGCGTACAACAACAACTAACACTCCACCATCGGGATGACACCATACGAGGCATTGTAGGACCGACCTTGCAGATCTCCTCTATGCTGGGCAGACCCTAGGGAGTCAGCACTTGTGGGACCAGAGATGGTCCAGGCCACGACAGAGAAGGTCCAGGTCATCCAGGAGCGAATGAGAACAGCTGAGAGCCAGCAGAAGTCTCATGCTGACAGGAGGCGGAGGCCACTAGAGTTAGAGTATCGCGACCACATCTTCTTGTGGGTCTCACCTCGACGTGGATTACAGAGATTTGGCCGAGGCGACAAGTTGTCTCCACGCTTCATCAGACTATTCCATGTCCTAAGTAGGATTGGTGAGGTGGCTTATCGCCAGGCTCGACCACATTAGTTGCACCGGGTGCACAATGTCTTCCACGTATCTCAGCTGAGGAGATATGTGCACGACCCGATGCATATCATTGACCATGGGGAGTTGGACGTTGACGATGGGGCGTCTTTTGCGAAAGTCTCGGTGGAGATTGAGGATCGACAGGAGTGGGTCCTACGTGTATGGTTGATTCCTCTAGTGCGCCTCAGATGGCAGCACTGGAACCTCCAAGAGAGTATTTGGGAGCGGGAGGCAGAAATGCATGCTGAGTACCCACATTTGTTTCCCTAGTTTTTGATGTATCTTTACAGGGACATAAATCCCTTAGGTCGGAGTGATGTAAAGACCCGAAAAATTCAAGGGATTATTTTTTCTTAATTTTTTTTGGGATTTTACAAGAACGCAGTTCTGACGGCACCTGATTCTGAGGCCCGGTGTGCCCGGAATCTTCTTCCGAAGTTTTTCTCGGGTAGGTTCAGTGAACGAACAAGTGGGTTTTTCTAACATTTGAACCGGTGCTCAGAATCAAATTATGAGGGCACCGATGGAATTGCATCACCGCTATTTTCTTAGAAACATCTTTTTTGGAGTTGCGTTTCCCCTGGTGTGGTTTTTTAATTTTTGGGTTTAAGTTAAGAAATAATATAAAAGTGGTACAACCAATTTTTATTTTATTTTTCTTAAATTAAGTTAAGTGGATGATGTGGGACCCACAATATCCTACCCCCTTGGTAGGATATTTGTGATGTGGGGCCCACACAAGCCCCACCGTTTCTTTTCTTTTATGTAATGCACCCATACCCCCTATTAATGAAGTCAACCCTTGCATTTATTCTGGTTTAGAAACGCCTCATTAATGTGCCAGTTTAAGCGTTGCAATTAATTCACTTAATCGTTTATTTCGTTTTTGAATTTTAAAATGCAAGAATTGTGAAATAAAAATAAGACATCACTTATTATTATTAGGTTGGGGTGTTGAGAGGCGAGGGAGTTTTCACTTAGGCTCTTGAAGATCTTATTTTCCTCACAAAGAACACGAAGAACGCCGGATCCTCAGAAATCAATGAAACTTCTTCCACGATTCTTTTTCCACGACGCTTCTTCCACGACGCTTCTCCGTGACGTGACGATCCTCCCTCTGCGATGCCTTCTTCCACGACGGTTATTTCCTCGATGAATCCTTGCTCATCGAATTCGACGTGGTAGGGATTTATTTTAATTGTTCTTCGTGAATTCTTCTATTGTCTTTCTTCTTTTCTATTGGAGCCACCTGTTACCGCAATAACAGGAGGGGGTCGGACCGCATGAACACGGCTGACCCACTTCTGCCTTTTGGTTGTTTGATATTGCTGCGGCACGAGCAAGGCAACGCGGTGCCGAAGCACTACGCTGGAATTATTAAGGAAAGGAGGAGAAGCGCATCGCTGTCGAGCCATGCCGTTGAAGATGAACCAAAGACGCGGTGTCATTGCGCCGCGCCGGAGATCCAAAAAAGCACCCCAGCCGAAGTGGCGCCGCAGCGGAGGGGAGAGGCGCCGCCGCGCCGTGCCAGACGGACCAAGGCCGCGGGCGGTTCTGGGCCGCGACGGAGCAGGGGGACCGGCGGCCGGTTCCAGGCCGCCGGCGTCGGAACAGAGGGACCGGCCCTTGCCAATCCTGTGGCAGCAGCAGCAGGCCGGCCAGAGCGGGCTGGCCGGTCAGGGGAAAACCGAGGGTTGGTAACCCCCGGTTGTCTAGGAGATCCGGCCCCCACAAGGGGGCCGCAGGTTCTCAACACGGGGGGGCATCCCCCCCCCCCCTCACCGCTCGGCCGTTACGGCCGTGCGGCCGGGCCGCGGGCCATGCCAGTGCGTCGGACTGGGCCGCGCGCAAGAGGACTGGACCCGGACCTGGTTCTGGTCGACCCGATTCGGGCCGACCCTAGGGGTATCGGGCCGGGTCCGACTGGGCCCGAACACCCTAATACCGAACCTCTTACGGTCTGTTTCCCATAACATGAGTTGCAGACCTCCGATTGATGCACCGTCAGTTGCATAGTGATCCTTGGATCGAGATGGTAATTTAGGTATAGTACACTAAAGGTTTCGGAGTACTTTGGGTTCGGCCGGGTTGGTTCGTACAGGAAACCAATCGGGCCCTCGGAGCAGAAACGCCTATAACATGAGCTCCGGTCGTCCGATTGAAGTGCTGTCGACTTTGATGGATTCCTCTAAGTAAGACGGACCTTTTGGCTTACTTCGCTCTAGGTTGGATGTAGTTGGAGTATGGTCGGGTTGGTTTCGACGTAAAAAACCAACCGGGCCCCTGGGATGAAAAGGCCAATAACTCTCTGACCGGGCGTCCAATTGACGTGCCGTCTATGACGTTGAGTTCCTGTTGACAAGACAGAACTTTTGGATACATCAACTCCGGACTATGTGTCAGTTCATGTATCAGCCCCTCAGATCGTGGAGCGGACCCTCCCGAACGAGCTTGTTGTGTGTGGGAACTCTAGAGCTGGCTGCGACTACGACGACGACACCGACTGTACAGAAATCCTCCGTGGATTCGACGGTGATGACTATAGCACTCAGCGATCCTACGTGGATCAGTGCTACCGATCCCATGTGGGCCAGTACTCAGCGGTCCTACGTGGGCCAGCACCTACAGATCCTGTGTGGATCTGATCCTGTGTGGGTCATCACGGGGGTTAGTTACCTATCGATCCTGTGTGGGTCAGATCCTGTGTGGGTCATTGAGGGGGTTAGTTACCTATCGATCCTATGTGGGTCATTGCGGGGGTTAGTTACCTATCGATCCATTATGGGACATTTCAGGGGTTAGTTATCTATCAATCCTGTGTGGGTCAGATCCTTTGTGGGTCACTGCCGGGGTTAGTACCTATCGATCCTTTGTGGATCTGACGGCTTAGATGAATCAGTGGCTATATCTGATCATATCTATCATCATACGAAGAAGTATATCAGTGTGAGCTATATCTTGAATTTCAATCCTTATCTTCAATATGATTGACTTGATATCCTGTGTGGATCACGTAATGCTTTCCTATGTGGATTGGGTTGTGGTTTCCTGTGTGGACTGGGTTGTACTTGAGCTCGGATGTTGGAGCCGAACGAGAATTGATGACTTAGGTATATGTATGGGAAAATACGTAAGTAGTACCGAATGTTACTTCGTGTTTGTATCTTTCCTTTGTGGATTATCCTTTGTGGATTCTGGGAGACCTTAGGGGGTCTCGGGTTCCTTACTGAGTAGCTTATACTCACCCCTATACGGGCTACGCCCGCACTACGTTGTGTTGGTTGTAGACAACAGACAAAGCTGATCGTGGTTGAGGTACGAGGAGCAGGTCTGTACCCGGAGGTGGATCACTGGGCAGGGCATACTCGGAGCGGATGGCTGGACCCGAGGAGCTGTGGAGGCTATCTATACCCACCCTTCAGGTGGGACTTCCAGTCGAAGGATCGAGGCTGCGGCTTTACTTTATGTTATTGTTTTCCCTTTCCAATTGTACTTTAATTTCAGTTTGGGTTTGTATTCTGCCCACTTACTTTTTCCGCACTTACTGTTGTACCCAGTTTTTACTTAGTGTTTACTTCGTCTTGCTTGCTCAATGGTGTTTGTTTACTTTACAAAGACAATGCCTTCCCTTTTTATCGGTAATTACTCCTTGGTTCTAGTCGCCGGCCCCTGGCCTTTGGAAGGCGGGCTTGGGGTAGTCACGGCACCAGCCCCGAGGACGGGTCGTGACAAAATAGACATTGAATCATGTGAAAATAATTTTTTAAATATTAAATAGAAGGATATATATTCAAAATGATTGTTCACTATAGGTTTTATATAGATATTTAGATGATGTTGGAATGAATGTATAATGATGATCTGAGGTTAAATGAAGAAAATAAGGTTGCATCAACAAGGGTAAAATATAAATCAGTTAATGTGGTTACATAATGATGTTATATTCTGGAAGATAGTTCAGTACATTTTTTATATGGACATATAGATTAATGTTTTAAGAATGTATAGGGAAGAATATATGACAAAAGAAGAAAACTAGGTTACATAAAAAGGAGTATAACACAAATCTGTTAAAAAATTTTATTTGAATTATATTACATATGAATGTAATTTTCCTAAAATAAAGATATAGAATAATGAGAAAAAGGAAACTATAAAACTAGTATTTCATACTTATGTAAGAAATATTTATTATTCGTGCATATTTTAAACTAAGACTATGGAATGTTTTCATGAAAATTCAATAATAAAGAATATATATATTGAATGAATAGAGGATGAGGTAACCATATCATTTGGTGAATCTAGAAAATGACTGTGAAAAAAATAATAGAAGATTCAATATTTGGAAAATTAAGTTCAATTATTGTGATTTGAAAGGGAAACAAACTATTCCCTCAAGCAAAAAAATGTGGGAAACAAATCAAAAAACGATGAAGGAAGTAGTGTATTTTGAGGAGTAAATGATTATGAGATAAATTCAATCATGAAAAAAGGGAATCTCTACGAAATATAATTGAATAAATTTTAAGAACAGTTTGAAGTCATGGTGAAATTTACACTCAATTGGAGGAACTCTAACTTTTAGAACCTAGAATTCCAACTAATGATAAAATTATTAAATATAATGAATCTTGAGGGAAACATCATATTGTAAGGAATATTTAAAAACTAAAGAGTCATGTGTGGTTACTTATGAAAATGGTGTTAGAATCATCAATATGGACCCATGAAAAACAACTAAATAACTAATAGAACTGATATAAAAAGTAGTTAATGGTATATGGAATTAGAATTCATACTTTTATTTTATCAATGGACACATACGAGTTCAGGTATGTAAACCATATGGTTAATAAAATATGGAATACATACTAAAAACACATCTTTTACAATGGAACACAACATGCAGGATGATTTTGTTGTTAGATGTTGTATTTGTGCTAATATTAGTCATACGAAATGGCACTATAGTAACAAATGTATCAAAGGTATTATGATGTGACTATATAATCCAATGATAATATAGAGTGTTATATGGATGTAATGAAAATACATTTAACATTAAAATATATTTATAGTATAATATTGTACTTAAGGGGAAAAAGAAAATTTGGATTCGTCAAGTAGCACTAATATTTGTATCACATTATCTATAACATAAGTTAAATAAGAAATCATGTATTGAAAATTGAAATTAAGAGATAGGACTCACAAATAAAAAACAAATATACAGAAGAAAAACTATCACTATCAAATATGTAGGAGGCTTTCCCATCAAAAAATGTGAGGTAATGCTCAAGAAAAGGGATTTTGAAGGATAGAAAAATTTTAATTAAGACTGATAGAAGATATAAAAGATAAATTATGAACTTTTTTGACGAACAAAACAAAAATTATTATAGATATAATTGTAGAGTAGACAAATCATTGAGAAATAATCTTAGAAAAGAGTTAAAAATTGATTCAATGAAGGAGTAACACTATTACAGTTGGTCGATTATAACTATTGGAAGTAATTCCAATATATTTTAGTAGAAAGATTCATGTTTAAATTTTTAAAATGATGTTTTTCCATATGATTATCATCAATTAGACAATTATATGAAGATTAGACTATGAGGGTTGTCCAATCATGGAAAAATGAATTCAAATATTTGGGGATAAATAAATGGTTCCTCCCCCTAGTACCTTATTTACATAACTAATGATTAAAGGGATGCCTGATAAAGGAGGATATACGACACATGAGAGATTATACACTTTGAGTTCATTTAATGAAGGATCTTTACGAATCTATAAATTCATTCTTCAATAAATATCTAGAAGTGGTGTAAAGAGTAAACATCATCAACAAGTTTTATTGAATAGTCAACTTGAAAATTCAAATTAGAATCAATACATATATGTTGGAATAATGATATCTTATTAGTATCACATCCGAAATGGATTGGAACATATTTCAATGAAAATAAAATTTATCCCAATATAGTTATACATTTTATAATTCTTTAATGAGTTTTCTATGGATGATAATACATACATAATTAAATGTATAACATTTTGAATAAGAGTTTTCACTTATCAAGGAAAAGTTTTTTAACATTCTACTAAACTAAAAAATTATGAATAATGGGAATATTATTTTAAAATAACTAAAATTATATTGATAAGAATAATTTTATCACAAAAAATATAATGATATGAAGATAAATATTGCTTAATTAGAAAATGTTTAAATCATCCAATTTCAATGATGAATTAAGGAATTCCATTTTAAAATTATAAAATGTAACCAATGGAGGAGCATGATCATGAAAAGAAGGAGTCAAATCAAGATATTATATAATATATGGTATTGAGATAGATATGATGTATCCAATTAGAATAAGATAAATCTAATTCATAATAATTGATGTTAGTCTATATATCTATTGGATTCATACCACTATGGAAAGAAGGAATTGAGATAATAAAGAACCATCATAAATGGATTTCATGGCTTTTTATTCTTTTACTAACACAAGGTATTAACTATTTATATTTACAAAAATACTATAATTCTTTCATATGGGAGGGCTAACTACTACTAAGATGTGTCCTCTAAATAAAATTAAACATCTATATTTGGTTCTAAAGATCATGAGGAGTTATTTGAAAATATATGATGGTGTTTAAGTCTAATATATGATGAAAATAACCCTATGAAGAATGAATGAATTTGTAGTTCTAGTGGTATCACTATTTTATTATTAAAAAGTTATATCAATTTATTGAAAAAGATTAGTTACTGAAAATATAATTTGATTAAAGGTTATTTGTAGATTGTCTAGTGTAATAGTGTTTGAGATCACATACTGGTTTAATGAATAAGGCAAAAAGATCAAGATTAATCTATTAAATAAATGACTACTAAGAGATATAGAAATTGATGATATTTTCAATGCTGGCTTAAAGATCTTATAATGTGGTCTGACATAGTAGGATTAGGGTATATATTTATATATAATATCTAAGTGGTAATCCCACTCACTATAAATTATTGAATATAATTCTTATGTAATATAGAAGTGAATTATAGAATTTTCTATGAGATAATTTGTATATATATGATGATATACATCAACTGAATGCTAGTGTTTCGAAGTCCTTAGATGATGGAAAATATTGGGTGAGTAAAATATTTTACAACACTGGGGGATTTTGATGAATTTTAATCATCTCAATTTAATATGGGATACATAAATATTTCCAAAAAAATGGGAGATGAAAAGATTATGGAGAATCCCCCATGGAATTAAAATTATAGGTGGAGATAAATTAAAGTTAGGTGAGGAAGATCCGCTGAATTTTAATGATAAATTGTTAAAAATAAGAGATTTAATGTAGAATACATAAATTAATTTATTTGTATAAAAAGAACATTTATTTTATGGGACATTGTAAAAAATACAAAGGGGGAGATTGTTTTGACTGTGAGTTTATATGTCATATTTGTGTATAATGTATATTGAGAATCATTGAATCAGTTATTGTTTAATTCTTATACACTATTAAGGAACCATGACAATTTTTAAATATATATTTCTTTTGTATAGATAATGTTTTTTTAATTATTGAATGATCTAAAATATATTGTGGGTTTAGAGGAAGACCTTATTGAACTCAATTTTAATTTTGGTTATTTTTGGAAGGAGTATGTACGGGTAAAGAAAGAAAAGTAATAAATATTATCCAGCCACATCATCAAGGATCATACATTGTGAGTAAACAACCATGCTTAACTACAACTAGTATAGGTTATGGAGGAAAGGAGTATCACAATCCTACCATGGTTTAGTGAAAAGAAAATAGTAATGTGGGATGGTGCAAGGTGGTCTATGTTAAAGGAGAAAGTGTTCATACCAATTTGGAATTATTCTAAGGGAATGTTAATACCTCCATGTTGTTAATGAATATACCATGTAAACTCTCTTTTTTGAGGTGTTAATACCATTTTTGTGTGAAGAAGAATAAGATGATGAGAAAACTAGAGTACAAATTTCTACTATTTTGAATAAAATGTATAATAATTTCATGTTTACCATATTGAAAATGAATAGACCCTTAGGCCTTCAAAATAGAACATATCATTCAATGAATTTGTGAGTAGAGTAACGAAGAGGGATAAACCATAGATTAGAAGTGTTCCCTTTTGAACGATTGTATAAATTTAGCAATGAGTTATAGTGTATCCTTCTGGTACACTAACATAGTGTTGAGTGTATATTCATTCAATGTATTAAAGTATTTATGTAAATTGTATTGCTTATTATTGATTTAATTAAATACGTGTTCTTGAAATTTGATATAAATTAATTTATGTTTATGAAAAGGGAAATCGTTTTTCAATCAAAAAAGGTAAAATTAAAATGAAGACAAAAGAAAAATAATATTTTTTTAATATTTTGAACTTTGATTTAAACCTCACAGTATTTAAAGTTTAAATAAAATCCCACTAGAGAACCTCTCCATCAAGACACCCCCATTCACGACATAACATATTGCATCCACTCCTTGGTGACCCAATTTTCCATGTTTGATTCATCAGTCCATTGTTCATCACGGTGTGAACCTCACCATTTATGGTCTGAAAATCCTTATATAGTAAAAATAAACAATTGGGTTACCATTAACATACTTCAATGCTCACCCAAGAACATGAAACAACTCCCAAAAATCTGTATAATCATGAAATGTCTCATATGGATGTTCCAACCTTTAGTGTCTAATGTAGATTTTTAATTCTCGAAACATCCATTGGTCGAGGAACAAAAATTAAAATATCAGAAAAGTTTCATAAACTGGCATGACATGGGTCTTTATAACGTCCTCAATATAACACTTCACATCCAAAAAAGTATGATCATTCATCCTTCATGAATTAAAACAATCTTGGAGACCAATACATTTCCCAAATTTCTTTGTCTCTCATTGGTTTTGGTCATGGAAGCACTATCCCTAACTATATACATTACTCAAAAACCTAGGGTTATCTCATGTGGGCTCATTAAAACCCAATTAGTTTAAGGAAAAACATGTTTCTCCTCATTCTAAACCACATTTCCCAATGAAAAATTAATACCCTAGCTAGTATTCCCCCATTATAAAAATTAATAAAAACCCATTATCCCACACATTAATATGCCAATTATTCATGTAAACTATATGATAATTCCATTATCTGGATGACATTCATATACTATCAAAACGTTGATATTAGACTCCATAAGTTAACCTCACCTTTTTATAGTTTACTATCACTTTCTCAACACCACAATCTAGCTTCACTTGACCATACACATCACAACCATGTATCTCACTTTGGATACAATATCAATAACTTGAAAAAATAATTTATCAAACAAAATATATTACTTATAAATTAGTATCTATATCCCATAGACATGGTCACCCAACCATAAAATTTCCTAACACTCACCCCTACTAATAATACCCAGTCATTATCCCATATTTAGTGGTTGTAAGCTATCAAAATATAATAAATATACCAAATTTCCATCATCTGATACAAACATCTTGGTATTTTCTATTTACTTCACATAATTCAAACGATTGTATTGATTCAACATCACAAAATCCTAGACCCCCTCTTTGTTAGTCCCATTAACACATCAATACTAATATTTATTGATGTCTACAAAAAATAAGGACCACATATAGTGATCCTCTATGGTGTGTTCGCCACCATAGGACTTTCCATATCATGGAATGATTAGAACATTCCTACTCAACTTGTATCATCGGTTGAACAATAATACTCACAATCTCCACTCATGTATCTCGAATTGAACTATATATCTACCCCAGTCTGATAGTCCAATGATGTTGTGGTTCCCCATGAAACTATATTCTAATTTCCCCAATAATCAATCTCCACACACAAAGTCCCAAGATATCTAACTCAAGGTTTGTGACATTTCCCACCTTCATGAGAATTCATCATTCTAATTCTCTATGGATATAAAAATTCTCTAACATAAAGTAAAAATCATATTAGTTGCCCCATATTCTATAGTTAAGGAACTTTCCTAACTCCTCTATCATTAAATTGGGACAATCTACCTCTTCTAAAATTTTATATTCCCTTACTGTCAAAATACCACATTTAATTTTTCAAATGAGATCACAAATAATTTCCAATATGATTTGACTATGTTGACATATCTATAATATCATAACCCATTAGTTAATCAACTGTGTCACTATAAAAATCCATTCCAACACATTAATGATATAATAATGCACTGATCTCTATTGGTTAAACCAAACTAATCTATACCCTATATAATTTTTTCCTCTAACCGAAACACAAGATAAAATTATTTTTCATCACCATTTACCTCAATACCAAAATTATAAAATGGGTTCCCACACTATTCAGGTATTATCTCATACTCGATCACCATCCATGTGTGATCGTTACTAATCCCATCAATAATCCACAACCTAACTACATACAGATTGGTAACTAATGTGTCATAGACTACATTATAACACATATTCACCTCTCAAGGTCCTAATTTTAATAGATGTATCAAGGGATAGAAAATATAGGTACAAAAAATGGACCATCCACATGATTGGAATGTGTCAAATATAATAACTATAAAATTCTCATTCATCATCTTGAACTCACTAATGGAGTAATACCACTCACACAACTACATCACCATTTTGAAGATATTCTCTTATCATGGGTTAATAGGATTTCCATGAAGCTCTTACCATTCATATTTATCCCAGACACAAGGTAACTACGATTCCTAATATATCTCGATGCCTATATCAAAAAATTGTTAACTCTTATTATAAATCAATCTAAAACCCAATAAAGTTACCCTTGATTCCCATATCTGAAAGAAGACATATTCCAAGCCTAAACTCTCTCTTAGGTTACCCTCATACCATCTCTAACTACAATTAAAAGTTATTTTTTTAATTAAAAAACCCAACACACTTATATCTCATTCTTCTTTATAGAATCAATTTTCCTTCTAACCTATTCGATAGATTATTTCCCATAGGTTAAAAATCACGGAGAAAAATTTACCACCCCTTCTTGGATGTTTTATAATAACAGACATGTAAACACACTAAATATAGTGTTATTATTTTTATATATTCATAAAAGAAACATTTTGTCAAGCCACTACCCACTATATTGTATAAACCCTAACAACAAATCCAAAAATCAGACAATACATCCCTACATTATGATCAATTTCAGGAAAAATCATACAATTCTTGTTTTGTTAAGATGAATTACACAAATAAGTTATTTGGGGAAAGAAAAAATAATTTAATATTAAAACATAATGAACAGTATTAGGAAATAACATTAAAATATTTTTTGGAAAATACATCACTACATGATGATCAGTATCAAGAAAATCATAGATATCATGTTTGGTTAAATAGAATTCAAGAAATTAGTTATTTGGGAGAAAATAAAATAATTTTTTATTGACACTTTAAATCACATGAACATATATTTTACTTTTAAATTTCTAGAATCAGCATATCTAAATCATATAAAATCATTTAAAAGTCCAGAAATCTTAAATATTAGTTATGATACAAGAACACAACTCTCTTACAATCCCAAGATAAAAGAAAAACCAAAAATCAAATAACATAAAAACTCATGAATGAAAATAATCAGACCAAATTTGACATAAAAATTCTTGAAATGAAATCATTACTCCCTTGAAATATATACTATACCACAAATATATGTTTTATGCCAGAACACAACAGATTATCCATTGAATGTTTTGACCGGTCCTTCCTTTGGTCAACGACACCCCAAATAGTAAGGGAGATAAAAATTTGTTTAATAAAACATTACATCATCTCTAAATGGATCACAATATTATAAATGAAGTAGTACATTAGGTTGTATCAAGTGTTCCTCCCCATACATCATAGGCTACTAAATAGAAATGAAGGTATATGATGTTTCCATGTAGAGACTATAAAATTACATTGAAGTAATGAAACACAGTGAAAATAACACACAATCAACCATCACAATATCAGAGGAATAATAAAAGTCACAACCAATGAAACTAGAAGTAAATGATATACCACATGATATTTAGAAATGATATAATTTTATTATGTCACATGAATCAAGAAGAAATAAAAAAGATCTCAAAATTTAAGATAATAAATACCCCATCCAAAACAAATACATCTAAAAAGAAACAACCAAAGGCTCACAAGTCCCACCCTGATCCCATATACTGATTCTATCCCGTCTAACATACTAAACCAAAACACACACACACTTCCTCTATACTATAATTACCTATAATGATGAGGTCTACCTAGGTACCAATGTCTTATAGCCTCCCTATCAGGGTGTAAGTATAAATCAGTTGTCCACCACAATTAGGGTTTCTAATATACCTAGTAGAAACAATGTATGTAAAATGTGATATGATTAGGATAAACAAATATATGAATGAAAGTGATAAATAAATCCCCATCGATCCATGGGCTCTATAGTTACACTTGTAATGAACCATTCCTACATTATCTAGTATTAGACCATCGTGGAACGTTTCACATCAATGCCCAAGGGGATATAACTCCCACTCCATAACAATAAAATATTTTATACTTATAGTGTAAGATCCTCCTTGAACCATAATAGTTACATCATACACCTCATAATATATTTTCTTAGGAACATCATAAATATATATCATACACACAAGGGCCTCCCCTCCTTAGAACCTTATATATCAGACACCCAAGGGTATTATCTATCCTTGTAATCTCATATATCTTAGACCTAGGTTTATCCTACTCTATGAAATATTTTTATAACATACTCCCATAGGAATCTTCCAACCCAATAAATTCGTGAAATATAAACTACTGGAAAAAATTAACTATAAAATTATATAACATACCCTAGGTGGGAACATCATCTTACCCCAAATCTAGTCTAGAATGTTAATATGGGTGAACCACATCCTACCAAATAACATGTTGTAAATATAGCTAATATTAAACCATGTGATTCCCTTAATTTTTTGTAATATTACAGTTTAATCATTTTTTGAATGGTTGGGGTTGAAGTTTCATTTATTATTAAAGCAATGAAAAGACCTCTTTAACTAGGTAGCGGGAGACCCATTACATAGCCCGAAGGCGCAATGGAAATATAGCCCATTACATGGCCTATAGGCCCATTATATGAAAATTACTTCTATAGTACCACACAGTGCCCGCTGTTACTACAGTACCCTGTCACCACTAAAGTGACCTTCCACCTCTACAGTGCATGCCGTAACTACAGTGCTGCCGCTGCTAAATTACACAATAGTGCTGCTATAGTACCTGTGGCCAATGGGTTTTGAACCCCCATTTTTCATGTATAATTAAGGGGTACTTACCACTAAGCCAAACCCCAAATAAAAAATTCACACACACCTCCAAGCTTTACATTTTGGTTTTTTATAAAATAGAGGGTTGACTCACTTATCCAAGGTCACAGCCTATACACATCTATTCCACCTCCATACTAACCCACACTTATTACATGATTCTATCCCAAGGATAATCCCTAGGAATCCATGTTTAGTGTAACCAATAATAAAAAAGTTAGTGCACCCCATATGGGTTCATTTATATCATTTCAACTATAGGGTCATATCATATCACTCAAAGATCATAACACTATTCAACATAGTGGAGAGCATATAAGGGAACTCTATGTTCCCTATAGCATACCATTTCCCAATCCATAACTATAGTGACCCACACATTCCATTCATAAATATTAAATCTTATTAAATGAATATTCATTAGATATCATTATGTTCTATTCCAAAACTATAAAGGTTTAGTGTTATTAGAAAAGTTGGTACAAAAAAAGGTATATAAAATATTTATATCATCTCTTACTAAGTTTGCCATAACTAGTAACCTTATATGATATATTATAATTAAAAACATTCCACATTTCCACGATAAAAGGAAACATAAGAATAGGTGATATAAAATTCATAATAATGGTAGAAAAGAACATATGAATTTGTAATTAAGAATAACATAATAATAAGGTTTTGATAACTTGAGATCAATAATTTTAAACCATACCAATAAACATATAGATCGTAATAATTTTTTATTGTATTTATCTTTGAATTTCATACGACATAATTCATAAATAAATAAATGAAAATGAGACATGAGTTCAAATTATAAGAATATCAAAATTTCATAAAATAGTGTAATAATAATAATAATCATATTATTTCTAGGATACCCACCAATACATTAATTACATTTTACTCATGGGATAATCCCTTGTGTACCTTATTTAGGATTGGGATAACCACTCATTTACCCTTTTATAGACATGGGATAACCTCCATTGTACCCTCTATTAGGTATGAGATAATAATTTGTTTACTATTTTAGATCATAAAACATTAATATTTATCCAATTAATTTGTGTTATATATAATTTTGATCCCTATATTCAAACATTCATTTGTCCATTCATAAGTTTTCTATTCGAATACGAAAACAATTTTAATTCCATCATAACATAAGATGTTGAAAAGAAAACGAGTATAATTGATATTTACATATAATAAGAAAATAATATATAGATAAGTAATAATGATTGTATTATTGGATAATATCCATAGTGAAATAGATGTTAAATCCAATGATGTTATGATAAATTAAAAATTTCCTTAAATGATCACAAGAGTATTTCTTGAGAAAGATAACATTTTTATTTTGAAACCAATTATTTAAAATATTATTTTTTCTTTAAATTATGTGGAAAATAAGTAATTTGAACAAAATATTTGAAAATTTTAATGGAAGCATAAAATCATTTAATGGTTCTGATTTGGGAAAATTATTATCACATTGAGTATGATAAAAGACATATTCCATTCACATGTTTTTGTAAAAATGGAAAACTACCTCACTCGTAAAATGAAAAAAAGATTTATTTTATTATATTATAGATAGTAAAACATGGGAGAAAAAAATTTAAACAATAAAATATCAATGATAAATATATTCTTTAAAATATTTTTAAAAAAACATTTACATGTAATAAAGAGATTCTAGACCAAAGTGGAATTAATTTCCGTTATTCATAATTATATTTTCCCAGTTATTTAACGAAAAACAGAGGGGAAATGGTGTTGTTACTTCAAAATTCCATAAATAACCAAATTTTAAAAACATTTAATGGGTTTATTATATAAGGATCATATAATATCCCTATACACAAATTTGAGCATAAATAATATTTATTAAAATGAAATTAGAACATAAATCCCTTACCTCAAGACAGCCTTTCTCCATAAATTATCTAAACATACGTGTAATAAATTTATATTTATCATTCCAATTTAAGATAAAAATATGAATTATTATATTATCTTATATGATCTACTTATAACATTTATGACCCCATTTAATAATAATTTACCATTAAAATATTTGTTTCTATGTGTTGATTGTTTCATTCCTCAAGAATTATTCAGTTCAATAGTTCTGGTATATTTAATATTATCATTCTTAAATTAAATTAAAACTGTTAATTATGATATAAATTTAACATATATTATTTTTTATAACTTTATAAACATCTAATTAAAATTGTGATGAAATGTTAATTACACCGCTATGTGGAGATGGTAAGCCATACGTATAGACAAGAGATGTTTTATCATTACCTAGGATAGAAATAAGTTGAAAATTATTGTTACACAATAATAATAACAACTCATTAATTTTTAGATACTGGATTTGTAATTTTAGAATATATACCATATATTTAGAATAATTTGAGGAAAAATTAAAATTAAATGTACTTGGTTATGTGTCATTCCTCTTCATTGAGAAACCTCATTTAACTTACACCTTAATCATTTAGAAGATTCTATTTTGTAAATAAAAAATATATTGGATATGGATAATTAAGATATTAAAGAAACATGGTAGGTATTGGATGATCTATAAGGATCAAACATTGTAAATAAGGGGTGAGAGGAGGTACTATTTTATAAGATAGGTAAGGGGAACCCTTGGAATTACATAATGAATTAAATTAATATAAAATAATTTCCATTTTTTAGTGGATAAAAGTTGATATATTTACAAAATAGGATGTTTATAAGTCTAAATAATACCATACAGTAACATTTCTATATGTTTAGGTTTTTTAACCCTTATCTCTATGTTTTAACCCCCATTAACCCTTTTGACAATTACCGTGATATCAAGTTTTTTACTATTCAGGGGTCAACAATACTATTATAAAAGGGAAATAAATCTGTATTTAGAAAATGGTTGATATTCAAACCCATAAACCATTCTATAGTCGTTAGATTATTTTTTTTGTGAATATTAATTTATTTCATAAAATATTAAGTAACATAAGAAACCATTAAACTAATTATCAAGACTATTCACAAAGTTTTACATTAATGAAATCTAGTTAAAATAGAATTAATATAAAAGAATTTAAAACATCATAATGAAATTATAATTTCAAATAAATTAAGGTAAAAATAATTATTCAAATTTGTATATATAGTTTTTAAAAATATTATTTATTTTATTTTTCTATTATATGAACAAGTACTCTGTGGCCGTTGTGGAAAAGGTTATCTTAATTTTTTAATTATTAAAAATTAAAAATTGTTTAACATGATAAAGAAATAATTCATATTATAAATAAACATATATAATCAAATATAAACTCTTTATATTTCTATAAATAATATTATTGATGTTTAAAAAATGAGAGTTACATTTTTTATTTTCCCTTTTATTAAAAGAATAAAAACGCCCAAATCAAATAAAAATAGAATCAAGTTGCAATATTTTTGAAACATGGATTATAATCGACAAACTGATCACATAAAATGTTATAATGTAATTTCTATTCTATATTAATTGTCCTTATATTATATTTTTAATTCTATTTTACATGTATTATTCTTAATGAGGTGATAAATATTTACCTCATTAACTATTCATAATGAAAATAAACAAAGAGGCACTGTTTATAAATATTGATCACCATAATTCAAAATATGGAATTAATATTTGAAGATTAAATTTTTATAAGTAGAATAAATTTATAGTAATATATATTCATAAAATGGAATGAAAAAATTTTGTTATATAAAGGTATTTTTAAACCAAAAAATGATCTTATATTGAAGTCATGTATACTACTGATTACTATGTAATTAATTATATTATATATAATTAATGAAGTCTTATGTTAATTTTATATAAACTTAATAGCATAATTGTACTTTTAAATGACTTCAATTAATAAAAATAAATTTTATTTTTTAAAATATAAATATTTTTCATAATTCATTGAAAACAATAATTAGTTTAGAAAAATCACAAAAATCCCAGATTAAGATAATTTTTTTATTATGATTTATAAAATGACATTTTAAAAAAATATATATTTATAAAATAAGTTAAAATTGAATTATAACATTTTCTCGCAAAATAAATATAAACCATTTTTAAGATAAAGTGTTTTTGAAGAATATGATGACATTATTAAAAATTGAGGACTTATTTTTTCTGAATTAATAATTAAATTTTTATTTAAAAGGCCAATATAGATATAATTTATATTTAAATTAATTATATTCATACCCACCAATTGAACAACTAGGTTATAATGGTCCCCTTTAAATATTCATATTTATACAATATATCAAAATTCGTTTAAATAATGATTTTTCATGTGATGTAATATATGGAATTTATAGAATTTGTTTTAAGAGAAATATATCCTAAAATATGGTGGCCTTACATCATACCCCCTTATAAGAATTTATTCCCCAAAATACCATTAATCTTATATAAAAAATCGTGACATGTTTGTTTCATCACATCCCAGGTTTCTATATCGCCTCTTATAATTTATGATTCCTCCAGAAAAACATCTACCACGTTAGTAATCTTATTTTATAAATCATTGTCTCAAATATCCATGATTTATAATGGATTTTATTTATAAGAAATATCATAATCTATTGGTATAAACTATGAGATTCTAAAATTTGAATGATTAATTATAAACTTTCTCAATAGATGTACGTGGAACACATCTTGAACTTGAGAGAGGTTCAGTGGAAGTGCAAAGTGATAATCTAAAAAACCACTAAATAAAGAATCTTGAAGGGCATAATTTACTAAGGGATAAACTATTTACATAAGGATTACATAATTTTTTTTTAAATCTAAATTTTTATTCCATTTTCTCATCCATCACATGTCCCAATAACATTCATTTTCCAACTTCATCCCAATATGTTCGAGTTATTCACTTCCTTAAATATAGAGATTCATAGGGAGCCAATGAATTGTTAAGTGTAATTTTTTTTAATACTATAATTAGACAAGAGGAAGGTGTTGGTACCAAAAAAAGTTGAAATATAGAGAACATGATCTCATCATATCCTTTAGAGTTTGAATGGTTCTCTCAAAATGTCCATCTATCTAAGGATGATGTGTAGTATTGAAACACCACTCTGTATGTAGATATTGAAAAATAATTCTCCAGAACGGTGAGGTAAACCAGAAATCTCAGTCATAAATAATAGAATATGGTTCTACACGAAACCATACAACATTTTAAAAGTATATTTTGGGTATATTATCAAGAGATAAATCTTATATGAAAAAAATTTATGTGTGATGAATTTATAAGTCGACAAAATAAAATTAAAATAAAATTTTGGAATTTATAAATTTTGGGAAGTCCAGTGAGGAAATCCAAGGTTAGGATTTCCGATTTATATTTTTGTATAGTTATAGATTGTAACCCCCCCCCCCCCATGGTTTTTTCATATTAGAATTTAATTGTTGACATAGAAATCCATTAGATACATACTCTACAATATTTCTCTTCACATTGTCCAAAAAATTACCTGTTCTGATATATATACATCTTCATACATCCTGAATAAATAGAGAATAATGAGATATGATCTTTATCAAAATAAAATCTTTCCTCAACTATTGTATTTATGTGACACATATTTGACTCTTTAACATTACCATTCCATCAAAATTATTTTTTAACTAGGAAATATTTCTCACCTTCTTTTATAAATATACATCTTCCTTTTGTTCCATAAAATCATCCCAAGGATAAATGGTTGGAAAATATTTTGAGAGAAATAAATATTCCCCCATTCATTAAATATTTCCCAATCTAGAAATTAAAAAACCATAAATACTGGATAATTGTGATCTTCATAATAGAAATTCTCTTAGGATCATTTTGACATAGAACATTATCCACCTTATCCGCCTTTACAAGGTAGTAATTTATTTAGTAGTCATTATATTTAATCAACTATAACCATCTTATCTAGCTTATATTAATTTATTTATGAATAAATATATATATTTTAAACTTTTATTATCTTTATATATATTACACCATTCACTATAAAGATAATACCTTAATATTTTTAATGGAAAAAATTGCAATAAATGACACCAAAAAATGAGTTAGGTAATTTTTCCCATGAACTATTAATTGGAATACAATATAAGATATAACCATATCATTAAACATATGGATACATCATATTATCTTATATGAAGGATAAATATATATCATAATCAATTCTCCACTATAGGACAGTTTGTGCACGTGCACACTAACCAACGTTCTTTTCACCTCATTGAAATTTTCATCACATTCACCTATCCCAAGGAACAAAACTCACATTTAAGTTTACCTTGTGAGTAGATTAGATAGATAAGGAAAATTTTCCCCAATAATTGATAATATATAAAAAAACTACATAACTATAGATATAAATAAATGTGGGTTTATTTGGGAAAATGATTAATAACTCACATTTTTTGGACACACTTATATACCGTATCTTGAGATAATCACCAAAAAATGATACCTTATGTAGAAATTATTTATAATATGTAATTCTTTCATATAACTTATCCTTCTATAAGGTCTTTAGTAAAAATTTTATGTGATCTTCATGCTCTTACATACTCTATGAATATATAAGAATATTTCCTATAAAGGCTTCTAGAAACTGATCAAGGTAATATCTAAAACTCTATTCATTAAATACATGAAGATATTGAGGGGATTAGTAAGTAAAAATTGAATCAAAATAAATTAAAAGTATCCATACCTCATATAGATATTATTTTTAGGATGTATTCACTTTTCTACATATATTTATAGAATCCATATCAAAGATCAATGTTGGAAAAATATTTTGGTCGTCGTAATTAATTGAAAAAATCCTTATTACCAGGAAGAGGAAATTTTTTTATGTATTATGATGTTTTTATGTTTATTAAAATAAATTTAAAGTATCATTGATATTTAATTCTTTATAATAAATATAATATGTGATCATCATGGCGATGTACTTTGGTAAATGAATACAATATCAATATTCTCTTAAAGTTAATTTTTCAATCCCGACAACTCAATCAAGGCCACTATATGGGGTTTTATTAAAATAGGCATATCACAAAGTGTGAAATATATAAAAAATGAAACTTCATGATTTGGTGGAATCCTAGGAAACACTTATAGAAAAATAATTAATAAACTCTAACAAAAAATGAATATATTTTATGGTGTGTTTATGACCAACCATCTGAGATAAATAACATATTTGAAAAGTAATCAAGAATAATACAGTGAATTTAAAATCCACTCGAATATCTTATATATGATCATGCTGATATAAGATCATATATTGGTTAAAAATATCAAATGATACATCCCTTAGAAAAATAATTAATAAGGTATTTATATAAATAAATACAATGTATAACCAAAATAACATCAATTTCTATTAGGGTTATAGTAATAAGATTTATAAGAAGTATATTTCCACAAAATTGAATTAGAGTTGAATCATAGAATTTTGATATGATCAGAATACCATTAGAGGTTCTCACTGATAATTTGACATATAATCTTTGGGATGGTATTATTATTCCCCAAGAAAATTCATATGATATAAAAGGTTGGGTAGTTTCAGAATCAAATAAGAAAATATTTATTCTAAAGTTGATATTAAGTATACGTTTACCCACATAATCTTCATTCCCCGCATTAGTGATAGTGAAAAAATAACATCTCCATTTGTCACTATGAAAAATAAATTAGTTATATCAATACTTATCATTAATCCTTCCGATTAAAGCAATTGTTTGAATAATTTATATATTACTTGCACTTGAAACACTACAGTGTGGGTGGTGAATTCTCTGGATACTTCTCAAAATTTTCATCAATTGATTACTTATTTCAAGGAAATAAATATTTAATTTCCCATGAGCATAAATTATACACTTAAATTATTTACTCCCCCCTTAAAGAAATTGTGTATGTGTTTCATTTCACACTTAACGAATATTAGAAATCATATATTCTTATCTTCAAGAAATTTATTATTTTAATTTCATTTGAATAAAATAATGTTTTTCTTTTCAAACCCATTATATTGATTGGATACTCAATTATTTATTTCTACCTTGGTATCATAATGAAAATTTTATTCACAGCTAATGAGGTACCTTATGGACATGTCTCTTTAGAGACTTGGTTTTAATCCACTAATAAATTAATCAATAATAATATATGGTATAATGATAATTTCACAAGAATATTTCTCAAGACATGTAATTTTTTTCAAATTAAAAATAATACATTCAACATCCTTAAACACTAGATGATAAAATTTCATGCATATTTTTATAAAAATAATGTTCAGAATTTACTTGTAAAAATTTAACATATAAACTCATACCACTCCATAAATTTATTTTATTAATGTTCCCCTATGTTCTCTAAGAGATCCCACCATTCAGTTGATTCTCCTTCCAAATGATAAACAACCAATATAAACTTTTCATTCTCTAAAAAAGAGAATAGATAATATTTTTTAGTGGAATTGATAAAAATCATAGAAAAAAGTGTACTAGTGGTCCCACAAATAGAACATGGATTATTCAACAAGGAGTAATCAATAAAATATTGGTCCATTATTTAATAATTTTTATTCTCTGAATGATTTATTACTTTAGAAAGTTTCATAATATTAGTAAAAAGATTTTTTATTCTATCTCCAAAAAGATTTGGGTTCTTCAAAGTAAAATCATGGAATTTTACCCCACATTTAGTGTTAAAATGGTTCTATTAGGTTAAATCCATTAACCAAAACCATAAATCATAGTTTGAGAAACTATAATCATAGTGAGAAACCAAATAATAATGAAAAATCATTTACTGGATATTTAAATCATTAATAATTATTTCAAATCATTGACATGTTAGGATTAACCTTTTTCATCCATGGTAATCATTATTAAAATCCTTTATTCAGGTTGATACTGAAATTATGAATTAACACAACTGTATCACTTGGTAGGGTCTAGCCTGCTGTGAAATCTTAGGTCCACTCATCATGCCATTGTAATGGTCAAATAAATTTCAAATCCACCCTATATAGATTTTTCACATCAATTATAATCTATGACAGAACCATATCCACTTGATAATATAAAAAATGGACATATTTTCAACAAAATCCACACTTATTTCATTATCATAACAAAGAATGTTCCTCTATACGTAGGATTATCCAAAGGTTTTTCATTATATTTTTCATAAACTAGTTTCTAAAATCAACTAAAACATTATCTAATAATAACTATAGTGACCTATACATTTCATAAACAAATATTTAGTCTTATTAGATGAATATTCATTAACTATCATTATAAGTCACTCTTTATCCATAATGATTTATTTTTATTAGAGTCATGGATACATAAAGAATTGTTACATAAAACATTTACATCATATCCCACTATGTTATACATATCTAAAACCATTCAAGAACATATCATACATAAACAATTTCTTCTTATCCTATGAAAATTGAAACATAAGAAATATTGATCTCATGTGCTCAATAAGGGTAAAAAAGTTGTATATAATTAACAATTTAGTCATAAAATGGGAATATGGGTATGATAACATGATCATCACCTTTGAAAATAAGACCTAGTAATTTCTAGATCAAAATCATAGGTTATGGAATAAATCATTTCTATTAATAGAACATGAATCATAAAATAATCAAAGAACATGATCGATGAGTTCAAATCTGAAGCATATTGAAAAGTCATAAAAGTGTGGAATAATGTCCTTAATAATCATAATCATAGAAATATTTTTTCAATTGTACACTATAAGACATTAATCGTATGTCATGTAAGGGATAACTTCCTATGTGCGAACGTCGAGCGTGGGACATCATCCTATATACCTTCTTTTAAGAATGGGATAACATCCCATGCACACTCCTTTGGGCATGGGATAACCTACTATATACCCATTGAGAATGTAAAAGATTAATATTTACCCAGTTTTTTATAGAGATATATATTTTTGGATAAAACTATCATATATTTATTATTGATTCATATGTATTCTATAGGATCTAGAAAACATTTATCATTCCATCACAACATACACCTTCAAAAATAAAATGGGTTTCATTTATATTTTGACATTATAAATATATAAAATAATTATTATAGCATTGGATCAAATCCCTAATAATCCATAAGTATCATCAATGTATTTCTTCATAGCTAGAAAATGTCTTTAATAGATCATTGTGATATTTCTTTTGGCCAGTACCCTTTCTAATTTGATGTGACTTATTTAAATCTAAATATTTCAAAAATATTATGGAAAAAATATTCATTGAAAAAAATATAAATATTAAATGAAACTCAATGTCATTGATTGGTAATTATGATTATAAATTCCATTCATTCAAATTATATTAAAACTAGATACCTTGCACATTTTCATTAAAATTTCAAAAGTACCTCATTCATAAAATTAAAATAATAATCCTTTAAAATATTTTTATTGGAAATAAAAAAATGGGTAAAAATGATTATAAAAAAGTCATAGGTCAATAGTAAAAACATTATTTAAAACATTTTAATGAAAACATGGATTTAGAAGAAAAGTATTCCATATTTAATAGGAAATAATGTTTGTTTTTTATAAAAACATTTTCCCAATAATTTTTATGAACAAATAGATGAAAGTGGTAATGTTACATCAAAATTTATTGATTAAATATAATATAGGATAATTAATTGGTTATATTAGATAATTATCATATAATTTAATGCAATAAAATTCAAGAATAATCAATTATGATTAAAATGATATTGAAACATAAATTCTTAACAAAAAGTCTTATATGATTCATAAGCACTATAACTTCTTTATATTATATTAAAAATTTTCATCTCTATACTAAGACCATCTAAAATATTATAATATCATATATTTAAAAATATAACATTTTTACACTTATTTACAAATAATTATTTAATAAAATAATTGTATTTATGTGTTGACTATTTCAGTTCTCATGAATGTTTTGGTTCTAAAGATCCATAAATTTAAATATGATCATGGTTCTATAATCTTTTTTTTAATAAATTTAAAAATTATAGATATTCATTATTTCCGTATTTAATTAAATTCATGTAAAATTATGATGAAAAATGAATTACACCACCTCATGGAGATGGTATGTCATATATACAAACGAATGATGTTTTTTATTTCGATATGATGGAAAGATGGTGGGTAATGGGTTTTACAAGATCATTTCAAAAAATACTTATATTTTATATAATGAAGTTATTTTGATATAATGGATTACATATATTGATTGAAGGTAGAATAATAAATAAAATTGAATGTACTTGTTTAGGTGTTATACCTCTTCATTGAGAAACCTCCTTCAACTTACAACTTATTCTTTGACAGGATGGAATTTTTTAAATAAATAAATATAGGTTATGGGTAATGGATTAATAAAGTTATTATGGAGGGTATTGGATTATATGGAGGGAAAAATTATTGTAAATTTGGAAGGATATAGGGTTCCCTTTTAAAATATATTAAAGGGTACCCCTGAAATTACATAATTTTTTTAATAAATATAAATTAATATTCTAGTGAAAGTGGATCCATATTAATATAATTTGAATCTAAAATTAGTATAAGTAAAAATAATCTCATATATTAAAAATTATTTTAGTTTATATAATTTTTAAACCTTTATATCTTAGTTTTAACCCCCGTTAACCATTTTGTTAATTACAACTATTTCAATGTTTTTACTCATTAGGGGTCAAAAATGTTACAATGAGAGGAAAAGTGACCCATTTGTGGAAAATGGTTTACAATATAGACTATATACCATTAAATATTCAAAATATAATATTTCTATTAATTATTATTCCATTAATAAAATACCATAAAACATAATATACCATTTAATTAATTTTTAATACTATTCACATAGTTTGAAATTAAAGAAAAAATAATTGAAATAGAATTTGAATAAAAAAAATTAAAACCAAAAAAATGTTATATTTGTATAAAAAATTCATACAACATAATAATTCGTCCAAATAATGTTATTATTTATTTAACTTTGTAATATTTCAACAAGTACTATGTCTGTGTTGCAAAAACATTTATGGTTATTAGTACATAATTTAAAATTATAAATAAATTATTATTATTTTAAAAAAATATATTTTAGATAACCATTTAAAAAAACTCTCATTTTATTCTGATGAAAAATTATCAGATACAGTCAAAAAAAGAGTGAAATTTTGTCTTTATCCCTTTCATAAAATAAAATGATGGTTATAATATTAGAAAAATGGAACTGCGAGGAAATATTTTATATTTTTATATTATAATTGATGAAATACAGAAGGAAAATATGATAAATTAAGTCTATTGTAAATTTATATGAATTATCCCACAGTTTTAATCAAATTTTAACTGTTTTACACTGAGGGAGTTGGAAAATATTTACAATGATTACCATTCAAAGTTATAAAAAATAAAATTGATCTATATAACAAAATTTATAAATTTATTCAAAAAATGGAATCCATATTTAAATATTCAATATATATAATTTTAATAATTAAATTTTAATATATAATCATAAAAGATATTGAAAAACAATTTTTGGAGAAATGTTTTTAAAGCCTAAAAATAAAGGTAAACCCAAAAACCAGTATAATTTTGACTAATAGATAATTAATAAGATTATATACAGTTTGTTTAGAATTATATTTTTTTATAAAAAAATTAAAAACAAAATTAATCATTTAAATTTCTTTATTTAATGAAACTAAATACATGATTGACAAAATCAGTATATTACACTAATCATTGAAAAACTAAACCATTTATAAAATTATCAAAATTGAAAATATGGATAATTATAAAAATTTTATTTAAAAAATGATATCAATTTTAAAAAAATATTTTTTTTGTTGGAAGAAATGTATTTATAATAAATTTTCAACAATGAAGTAGAAACTATATTTAAAGAAAAATTATTTTTGAATTATAAAAATGAAATTAATAAAAATTTGATGTTTATATTATAATTATTAATAAATAAATTCTTATTAAGTAGAAACATTATGAATATATTTAATATTTTGGTTACCCAAATTCATACCCTATAATTCAATATATAGCTAAATATCACCACATTTAAATAATAATATTTCTTTAATATATCACAATTCTCCTTAAAATTATTCTTATGTGTTATGAAAGCTATCAAAAAAACATAATTTTTAAAGTAAAATATATCATAAAATCATAGCATATTAAAATAACACAAATATAATAATAGGGAACTAACGACACATTTTCCAAGGTCTACTATGTTCATCCATAGAATTAGTACCACCTTGGGGAAACATGTCATATATCGCAACACTATATTGAGGCCCATGGTAATCAATGATCAAGTATACTAGTTGGGATAAAGGATCCATTATATCCTCATATTGTTATGTTATACTCGTTGGAATTTAAAAGATAATATTATTTTTTAATTCAATGTTGATCATGGACCAACAGTGAGACCACAAATCACATGTTATATAATTTAATGCATAAAGGTTTTAGATTAGTTTGAGGACTACCTACCTCATTCATAGATGTCCCATATTAGTGGAACAATTTTATACAACTATAATAGATCATCCAATTCCAATAAGACATTTCCTAATGACAAGACATCTGAAGATATCTCAAAGAATGATTTAAAAAAAGGGTGGGAACTATCCCAACATTCCACCCAGGCCTATAAAAAAACAATGATCATTTATTTCATCTAATCAATGAATTTAATCTAAAACAAAAAAACTAATCAATATTTCAATGTAGTTATTATAAATCACTAAATATGCATGAAATTTACTAGATTCATCCGTATAGTATCTCTTCTTGATAAGAGAAATGAAATCCCTATCATATTGGATTGATCCTATTATGATTTGGTGGAATATTTATCAAAGTCATTTTCCCAATAAAACCTAAATGAATGGATAAATAAAATTAATAATAATTGTAGATGTTTGAGGGAATAAATCACCTCAACAACCGTAATATCATAAAAGATGCATATATCACCACAAAACCACACTTCATATTTCATTGTTGAAAACAATTTCATTAAAAACCAGATATGATAAAAACTAAGATAATCGTATCTTTATTTTTCATTATTATCACATGTTTAAAATTACATATTAAAATAGTGACACAATCCTTAGAATTTAAGGTTTAGTGTCTTTATGAACTAGAAAAATTAGAAATTTGTTTTACAACATTTGTGGATATTCTCAATAATTGATCCACATTGGAGCATATTCTATACTTCTCAAAACTGATATTCATATTCATAAGAAATGTCTGATCTATAATGATCCATAAGTGGAAAAGTATTAATATGTCATAAAGGTTTAGATCATAATAATATTAGAAAACATAATCATGAGAGAAATATCATATAAAGAAGAAAATGGAACAATAATATTTGTATATAATTCATCATAAAAGGATATGTAATCTCAAATGAAAAAACATATACCATGGGAAAAGATCACATAATCACGAGATAACTTACATGATCCATGGAGTATAAAAATAATAAGATAACACACAAATTTGGCATTTCCTTGTGTTATATACTAATAAAGAATTATGGTGAACAACTAATGCACATAAAATAATCATATTGTGATCATATCTAAGATGTTCGACCCATTATATTGTGAGCATATAGAAGAAGTCACCCTCTTTATATTTTGTGAAAGTATAATAATTTTCATGTTCTATTATATTATTATATATAAAACCATACGAAATTCATTGGAGGGTGATATAGGTCCCCGAAGATCAATAATACTAATATATATGTTCCTTTACAATATCGATGAATTTATATTTCAAGTGTAAATTAATTAACCCATAGGAAAGAGATGAGTTTCCTGAATATCATTCATAAAATATTCCAAAATCTATCTTGGGAAAGATGTGGAATGGTGGCCTAAAATTATCTGTAGTTTAGCTTAAAGAGGTTTATATATATTTTCAAAGATGAAAAATACAATTTTTATTATCATTAGATAAATCACTTGGATGATAAATGGAAATTCTATATTTTTAAATGATAGAAAACAACATAAGTGAATTTTCATTGAAATTAAATTACATTTTATTTTTAGAAAATTGTCCTTTAAAAATTGAAATAATTTATCTTAAGAAAATAAATTTTATAAATGAATTCTATAAAAATATTATTTTATAAGACAGAAAAATATTGGGGACTTATTAATTTAAAATACAAAACCATTAAAATACATTTTAAAATAAAAAGTATTTTTAAATAATACTTTTACATTTGAAAGATATGAAAACATTTTATTTTGTTTTGAAAATAAATAAATGTTAAAATATTTTTATAAAAAAAATTTATGTAATAGAAATGAATCATTATAAAAAAGAAATATTACAGAGTAATATAATCTATTAAAATGTTTTTAGAAAATATTTTTATGATACTCATAAATGTTTTAGTTCAAACTCACATTAAAAATACATTTTTAAAATGGTAAAGTTAATTTATTTTAAATTTTGTATTTCTAATTGGAGTATTAAATTAGGGATCCATGGAAATTATTTAATTATTTTTAGATTAAATTTTATGTTGAAGATAAAACATAATATCATGAATGTAAACCTATTTTTAATACTAAAAAATAATTTTTTTTGAAAACCCACATCATAATAAGGGAAAATAAAAAATTATTCACAAAAAGGGGAAATGGAAATTGAAAGGTAACATGAAGTAAAAAATAATTTGGATTCAAAATATAAATAATAAAATTACTTTGTTAAAAAAATTATAGAAAATGAGGGGAAACCATTGTTTAATAGGGTCAAAATTATTCACAATAATGATATATTTTTTTGGGAAATAAATTAATGATGGTTAAATAATGGATATAAATATTATTTATATATATATAGGGAGATAAATTAACATAAAAATAATAGGTAGGAATCCGCAATATTTGGGATAAATAAGTACAAAGTATTCATTATAAATTAAAAAATTCAGTTATAAAAATACCATTACAAATTTAGTATTTTTGAATAGAAGTCCCATAAAAGATAAAAAGATAGTTTTATTTTTGAATCCCTTAAAACGAATGGAAATTATGAAAAAAAATAAATCCACGGAGAATATATTCCCCATAAAAGGATAATAGTAGTGAATACAAATCATACCTCAATAAATAAAATATTGGATGAAATAACCATTAACATAAATACCGCATACCCAAACCCTCTATAAACTCTTTCATTGAAAAACTATATATATTAATGAACTATTTAAGAATCTTATTCAAAGATATAAAATTTTATATACTTCCATTGTAATGATTTATTACAAAAATATTTGTCAGAGATAATTTATTTTCAAGATCATAGTATTTTAGTCTCAACTATTTTTTTAGTACTAGATTTGAATGAAGGTGTCAATTATCAAATAGAAATTCAAATTTAATCAATCAGAGACTGTAAAAATTATACTATCAGATGTTTTAAAACTAATTATAATGTTTTTAATTCATTTAATATGTGTTTTTATTTTGAATCATGGGGATATAGTTGGTGATGTGTTTGTATTAATAATTTATAACAAACACAAATGGAGTATTATAGTAATCAATATAATGATAGTATACCATTTATAAAACCATATAAATATTGTATTAGAAATTTATTATAAAAAGTATTTAAGTTTCCATATTCTATCATGATTAATATTTATAGCATTTTTCAAGTATGTGGTTTAGCCGACCCAAATAAAGAGAAAATATAATTTATTGGTGAGTATGGTTAATAAAGTTATTATTATGGGATAATATAATTATTAAATAACAATAATTTTATAAATTATATTTTCTCTGTGTGTTTAATTATATCAAATGAAACTTTTATACATAAAAAATAGTGTGAAAATAAAATGCATCACTGAAGTGCTGGTTGTTGTCTTCACATACGCATGAGAGAAACGTTCATTTTATATCAAATTGTAGAAAGATAGTAAATGGAATAAAATTTAATAATTTTAATAATATTATAAATTTCATATTTATCCATTAAATAATATTTTAGAATTACCATATAAGGTTGTGTTAAAAAATCAAGTACGTTGTTCATTAATTTGGTAGTCTGCATGTACGAATGACAACATCTTAATTATTCAAATGGTTTTAAAGGAAACTTGTACATGGATATTACATATTTATAATAACAAACGAAAATATATATAATTCCGATATTGACATACATTCACCGAAAAATATGATTTTAGTGGGAAGAATCTGGAATTAAGTAAGAGAGCTTATTTTATAACATTATCCCTCTCTTTATAGGCTCCCCTTTGGGTAATACATTAAGGGTCCAGAACATGATATTTGTAATGGAAAATGATTTTATAAAATTATGATAGAGTTTAGGAGAGAATAGTGAATATTTAATTTGATATAAGGCTTTTGAATTTTTGGATAATTGTGGGGGAATTAATAATCTTCTATAAGTGAATAAAATTTATTTTTTGAAAGTACCCATTACTTTCTTAATGGTGGAAAAAATTCTCAAAGATTAAATGGGCAAAAAAGTTATAAAAAATAGTTGTTCGGGTTAAATATGTATGATAAAGCCTCTAAAAATCATTTTCACACATATTTTAACAATGACTTAATCATTTACCATAACAGTTTCATATATTAAAATTTTTATTTTTTACTCGGTAACTAGTTTTTACCCAATTAATTTATATTAAATTAAAAATATATGGTATCCCCATTTACCAATGTTTTATTTTATTAATCTAATTTTAATATATATACATTTATATATATATTCTAATTCAGTTTCAATAAATAGAAATAATTCTTTTAATTAAAACAGTTTAATACAACCAAACATAATTTTTTTTAAAAAATTGTTTCTACCATTATGTGTTCCTAATATAATATAAAATTGATTAAAAATTAAATTATGGGTAATATATATTTATATATGTGTCAAAATATTATCTAATTCATTATAAAAAATATGCTAATTTAATTTTGTATATAAAAATCAGAAGACATTATAAAAATAATTCATTGAATGTAACCCTTTTATTATTATCATGAAGATAATCATGAATCATAATAATACTAGTTGTATGCGTAAAAATGAAATTTACCTTATTAAATGACATTAACATAAAGATATAATATTTTTAATCCATTTATTCAGTTTTAATTTTTACAAGTTATTAATTTTTTTAATATAATTGAAAAATACTTTTGTAGAGTAAATTGTTACATAAGTATCCAAATTGTTAAACATTTTTTTATAAAATATACATATTATTTATAATTGAATTATTTTTATCCATTAATGTATATTTTGTGTAATAAATGTTTATATTTGTTTTTAAGTAATACTTACTTCATGATAACTTTATATAGAAGAGATTATTATAAAAAATGTTATTTTTTACTATTCACAAAAAACAAAATATTTTATAAAAAGTCCCAAAAATTTGAACATAAGATAATTTTTAAAGATGAATTAAAAATTTTAGTTAATATTAAGAAATTAAAATTCTAATTTTTTTAATTTTTTAGTTAAAATTAAAACACAATATATAATGAATCAATCTATTATTGAAAAATAAACTATGAAAAAATTAAGTGTTCTAAATAAATTTTTTAATTAATTTAAAGTTCATTAAAATATTTTTATTTATTAGAGGAATTTTTATTATTATTAAATTTCACTAATAATAACCCTATAATATGTTGTGTCTCATTTTACTCAAAATTTAGGTGCGAATCAATCTATCGATACTAAGTTTATTTAAAGGAAAATATGTCAAAAAATCATGGGGTTTTACATTGCCCCTAAATAAATTGCATCATTAAAATTTTATTTATCACCTTCTATTGTAAACTGATTAGTTTATCTTAAATATATTCATTCTTCAAGGAATAATTTCAAATCATTTTCCTAACTTAATATCTTATGTACGATAAAAAAAATTATGTCCCTTCATTGTGTCAACCAATTTTTCCATCTTTCCTTGGGATATTATTTCCTTATGAAATACTATAAAATATATAAACCATATTCTAGTTCCCTTGAGACATTCCCCTAGATACCTATTCCTACATTGTTAACTCGATTAAAATTGATTCTTCATTCCTTTAACTTCTTCAATACCAAAAATGCCATGATAATAAATCATTATCTTCTTTAGTTTCCATGGAAACTCATGTAGAATCACATTTTTAATCATAATTAGTGATTGAAAGGTAGGCATAACCATGGAATTTCTCCCACCAGATCCAATCCTGTCATGTTTTATATACAAAAAATATCTACATTTCTCATGGAATCTATTATTAACTGAGTTCCTTTAGGATTTAACCATTACATAAACCAAAAGGGTTAACATGAGTAATAACATCATTATTAGATCATAAAAAATAATTACATGTGTTGTTAACCTCAATATTATGAACGATTTTTCATTTAGGTCAATCTGATATCACATTTGGTTCTATAAGGATTACTTTATGTTTTATTATTTTGTTGATTAATCTAATACCTTCATGTAATTATAAAATAAATCCAAAATTATGGTTTATAAATACCATACATTCAACCAAAAGAATTCAATTGGAGTGTCTATCTAGGTTTGTATTCTTAGGAACAATCATATTTCTCCAAGTGAAGTACTATTTGTTACTAGACCAACTTTTTCATAGGGATTAACCATTGTGGAATTGTTTCCAAAGATTTTTTAACATACTAATACTAATCTAACATGTACTTCTTTATCGTTGTGGTGGTTTCTCAATTTTATTGACTGGGTTGGGTTAAGAATGAATTGGGTGGATACATATAGTGATAAAGTCAGAGATTTTCTGGAATCTTATCTTTAACTAGCCTTTTTTTTGTTGGGTGGTAGATGATATGCATTGTGTAACATGGTTAAACATTGTGTAATGGTTCTACATATATTCCATAAAGGGTTCACATTGTGAATGGTAAATTATTTTATGATTCGTTAGGCAACATGAGTGAACTAGAGATCCGTTTTAAACATATAGTATCATTATTTAATTCTATGTGACACGTTTTATGGAACTTATGAAAATTATGTGTTTCATAAGGTTTATTATAGTTACACATTGTGTAATACCACAAATGCAGTTTTAAAATGGGCAGTACCATTGATATTATCTTTTCACCTCTCCTCCAGTTTCTATCCCTCCTCCTGAGTTCATCCCCAAGCATTCTTGGAGATTTCAAACTCTTTTGGATCCTCTTGATTGGCATTCAATCATCATTGCACTTATGGTGTGAATACCAGGAAATATTTCTCCCTCATCTGTCATCTTAACCTCTTTATCCTTCTTTGTGATTTGAATTGGTTATCCTCAAATTAAAGTATCTATGCCCCTTGATTTTGAATCTCTCTTCTAGGTTGATTTTTGAGGTCTTCTACATCTTTTTTCTCATTGACTGGTGTCATTGACATTTTTGAGTATTTGGGTAAAATATAGGTAATTACATCTTGTTTAAAAAAATGGATTAACCTTTAATTTCTTGATTTATTTTATTTTTTCATTTAAATTCAATTTCTAAAAATTGCATTCAATTGATTTAAAAAAATCTATTCCAGTGAATTGGGAGATTTGAAATTATTTTGAAAGGAGAATTGGGAGAACTGCTAATCCTATTTAATTGGTGCGTGTTTATAAACATTTTTGAATTAAAATTTTTAATTTAAATTTGATTTTTGATGGAAATGATTTCAATTAAATTTTTTAATTTAATTGTGAAAATTAATTGTGAAATTGAATGAATTGGTTTTGAATGGAATTCAAACTTATGAAAATGAATTATGTGTATGATAGAAACCTAGTGGTTTTATTTTATTAAAGATTCATGTTATTTTATTAAAAATCATTTCTATTATAAATAGAAATTTTTTATAGAAATTGAATAATGGGATTTAATTATATTTTAATTATTCTAAAAATAATTTTCCCACCACTGATTGTGTAAGAGCACATGCTAGTCTGGGGTAGTTTGTGTGTTATTTGGGCACAGTCTATTCTATTACAACATTCTAAAACATACATGCAGAAGGTACATCCCTGATTGGATGGAGACAACCTTAATTTGGATAGATTTATAGAGATATGTGTATAAACATATTTCTGAGTTAACTTATATAGTGTGGAGTCCTATATCCTAGAACTTGGATACCTAATCAGTAGTTGACCATGTTGCTCACTTCTTTTATATTTGAGATATAAATATACACCAATGTTGTTTTAACTACCCTATATTACTTGTAAAATTATAAAATCTATTATATATAAATTATTTCTTTAAGCCATTATATTAGAAATATTCCATCACTTGTAAAGACTTTTCATAAATCATTTTTTCTATCATTTGAATTGTATTGGATGACTTTTTTAATATCCTTAAAATTCCAATATTGTTTACATTTAAATTTAAATCATTCCCTTAGTTAATTTATTATTGTAAACTTTTATGGAATCTGTGGTGATTCACTACTGGGATTTTTATCTCCTACTCAACTTGTTCCTTCAATGTTTATAGATGACCATATACTATTTTTGTGCATGTGAAAAGGATATCATAGAGGTGGATCCAGGTGATGACCCTTAGATTTAGTGAGTTGTTTCCTTGGGTTCTTGGGCAATTTTTATCAGTTTTGTTACTTGGGTTGTAGTTAATTGGGTCTATTTAAACCTTGATGAATTATGGTACATTACATTCAATGGAGTTTCATTGGTTATTCATACTATAATATTTCTTATTGCTTCTAGAATGCTTGTGAAAAAATCATTTCCACCTTCAGTTGTATGATTCCAGGTTTTAGTCATCGACCCATGGTGATTGGAAAGGCCCATTAGGATATGTCAGGGGTGTCATGGTTATCAGGTTTTTAGGGTACCTAGGATGGTTCTTGAAAGGTTGTATCAATGGAAGGGTGGTATTTTTTCTTAATTTCAATATATAGATGAGAAATCCTGGTGGGACATAAGAGGTAGTGGCCATTGAGTTACTTGCCAGCTCTCACTAGAATAAAACATAAGCCGCCAAGGGTGGCTAAGAAAATATGTCTTGTGGATAAGTTCTAGTATTTTATATATTCTAATTTTGATAAAGTGCAATCCAAATATAGTCATTCCATATGTTGTGAATATTTTTTCACGTTTATCAGTTTTTGAGTAAATCAAATGTCTTCCTTGTTGTCTGTTGATGTTGTGTAGAATCATGAATCCGATTTGACTTGTGAATCAGATAGCGGAAGAGGATACCATTGAATTTTAGTGAGAAAAACTTCTTGTGGACCCGAATCTGGTTGAGGTGATCCTGCATACAGTCCATGTTATGGGACCTTCACCACCTCCAGTCACTGTTCTGGATCACGCTATGAATCTGGATTGGGTGTGCTCCTCATTATCATTATCAAAAGATCCTTTACTATAAACCACCCATTTCAAAGGCTCCCCTAGTCTTCAATATAATGAGGAATGGATGGTCATGATAGAAAATCTCATTGAGTTTATGGCGACACTAGATGATATTATGGTGAAGTATGCCACCTTCATGCTACATGGATTGAGAATGAGATGGTGGGACATGATGGTGACAATAATGAAATATGAAGTCTTAGTATGGGAAAAATTCAAGGTTATTTTAACCGAACGTTTTTATATATAGAGTATATGTTGTTGGCCATGGCATTGTAGGTTATCACGCTTAAACATGCTGACAAAACCATGACAAAGTATTCAAATTTCTTTGTTGATCTTGGGAAGTTTTCACGTGAGATTGTTTCTAAATAAATGATAATGTCATGATGGTTCATTTTGGGACTTTGATCATATATTCATTCTCAGGGTTTCCTACTAATGTTTCACACTTATGATGATGTGATAAATAGGGAAATGATGGCCGAGATGAACTAGGCTGGAATGTTATGGTTATCATGAGTTTCTTTCCATTCATGTGGTAGTGTTAGTTACATCAAAAGAATACAAATCATAGTGATTGTCATGATAGTTATTGATTATATGGAAATTCATGTCCTCCTATAGTGACAGTAGTTTTTCCTTTTATTTTATATCAATGTGTAAATCCATGAAACTCTAACATGGTTTTAACTGAGGCACCCAAAAACAATAGCTCACACAGATGTTAAGTGAACTTATATAGGATCTTCAATAACTTTTCTACTCCATGTAGTTTAACATGATCATCATCTCCTCCTAAAATTATGATGAAATCATATGATTCATTTATAAATGGCATCAATCCATCAACAAAGAAAACTTATATACATCGTGCATAATAAGAATCTACAGAGGATGAATACATGGGTCAAACAACTTTGAGAGGTAACATTACTATTTCATTGTCATTAGTGGCTTCTCTATTTGATAATGGTCTATATCATTCATTTATCTCAACATGTATTGTTAATATACATAATCTTGTGAAGGAGATTTCATCCTGTACAATTGATATTACTACAAACTTTTGATACAAAGAGAAGTTAAGGTCTTTGTAGTTCCAATTCTACCTTCTCTAAATCAGATTCCATGCTATCTTTGAGATTTATTATCATCCAAATGAAATATTTTAACGTCATATTTTTGGATAGATTGTCTCATTTCCAATAAATCGTAGATTGATTTTTATCCTCAGTGGTTCTACCATTCTACACCCAATGGTGTGTATTTTTTCGTTCAAGGATAATGGTACTCATGATCAAGTAGAGTCATACATACTTATCTAGAGATATGGAATGTAATATTAGTTTTTCTTTTGATCTAGATAGGGAATCTTGAGGTTGTGATCTCCCTCAATTTTTCATGAAGATTCCTGATGAGTTTTTATTAATTTCTCTAGTTTGTAACTGGTAAGGGTGGTTTATTTTACTATTAACACAATTACTACTACTCAACCAATTTATATTCCTCTACTACATGTCTTAAACTTAAATTGAAGAGATGAAGTCACCATTGGATGATCTTCTTCATAAAAACTTAATATGCCTAATTGTGTCTCCTCATGTGGAGCTCATCCACTACCCCATGAACGCTGATGGTTCTCTTAACTTATTGTTTGTTATAAAAATCATAATCTAGTTACTTTTAAAAAAAATCTATTTCCATGCATTTATGATCTGTTTGATCAGTTAAAATGAGTGCAGTGGTTTTCAATGGTATAACTTCGATGAGGTTACCATCAATTAAGGATATAATAATTTGACATTCATAAAACCACATTTCGGAGTAGGTATGGAAATTATAAGTAACTTGTTATTCCATTAAGTATAATAAAATCTCCTATAGTTTTCATGTATTTATTGAATGGGACATTCCTTGAGTATCCAGAATCCTTTGTGGTATTATTTGATGATGACATGAATGTTAAATATAAATCTGAGGAGGATCATGTGAATCATTTAAGGATTGTTTCGAGTGGGATGAGAAATATCTAACTGTATGCAAATATTTAAAATTTTTATTTATGGATTTGGGAAGTTAAATTCTTGGGACATGTTGTGTCTGAATAGGTTATATCTGTTGATCCTAAAAGGGTAAAGGATTTCATGAATTAGGAGAAACCACATAATGTCATAGAGATTTGAAGCTTCATGGGAATATCTTGATATTATCACCAGAACATTATGCACTTCTCAATGTTTGATTATTTTATGACTGCTCTGACATAGAATATAACACCCAACGATTTCATAGCACGTTATTTCTTCAATGTAATTCATTAACTTGCGCTACATGCAACATCAAGTTCGAGCACAACACGACATACCAAACTATATATAAATAGGAGTTTATGAATAATATTATCTAAATGTTTGAATTTTATATATTACATATATATTTTATCATCAATATCATGTGTTTCATGAAAATAATATAGGAAAAAATTCAATTTTTTTCAGATAAAGGATATATTTTTCACAAAATTCAATTTTACCACCTTTTAATGGTGAAACCTTTTTAAATTCAATATTTGTCACTTTTATATATTAAATTTTAAAAAATAAACTTCTTTAGAATCAAGACATACAAATTTAGTTCTGATAAATTTTTGGTGTTTTTCTGATAACTTTAATATTTTTGAGAATGGTGGAAATTACTAAATTTTAATTGAAAACAAATTTTTTAATCAAAATAATATATAATGTTAAATTATATATTTGAATGGTTTGGAAGTATAAATATATTATATTTTTATTATTTAATAAAATTTATATCCGTATAAGAGATTTCACATTTAAATTTGACATAAACACATGTCAATATTTTGATAATTTTCACCTTTTAAAAACCTCCATATTGATTTTGACAAAGGGAATTAATTTTATATTAAAAAATGATACTTTGATGATTTGAATTCAGTAAAATATATTTCATTTTTGAATTCAGAATATCAAAATTATCTTAGGGTGTAATTTTGGTATTTTTCTGAAAACATTCAATTTTTGATGAATAGTGAAAAAACGCGTTATTATTTAAAACCGAATTTTTGATTTAATTAAATTTATTTTAATTAAAAAAACATATATATATATATATATAATACCTATATTAGTTCACCATAATTCATTGGAGTCATTTTATAATAAAATTAGATGTATAAAATTTTATTGAACTTTTTATCGTTTTTACCCACCTTCTAGGAGCTTTTGCAAATATGAATAAAACATAATTTTACTATTTCTATGAGTTGAATTTCAAAAATCTGAGAGGCATAGTTAAAATTAGTATGTAAAATGTGCATAAAAAAGATGATAATAATTTTTTAGAATAGTTACTTTTTTTATTTTATTACCACGATTAAAAGTTTATAGGATAATTAAAGGTAAAAATGATATTATAATTACTCTAACACATGCACTAATTCTATTGGATAAGTTTAATTAGACCCAAAACAACATTAGGAATAATATATGATACTTTATGTCCACTTGGATTAGAGTTGGACAATTATTATTTTTTAAATAAGAGTTAAAAGTGTTAAATAAAATGTTTATTAACTAAACCATTTTTAATATAAGGTAATACAAAAGATTAATTTGACTATAAATATTAATTATAAAGACAAAAAAAATTTCTACATAATTTTATTTTATTTATAATTTTTAAATATTAAATAATTAATTGTCTTTATGACATAAAGATGATGTTAGAATTACCTTTCTAATGAAATATTAAAATATTTTATATTATAAATATTAAAATTAATATAATATAAAAGTATTGATACAATACCTGAATTTTATAGGTTAATATAAAATTTTATGGTTAATTTGATAAAAAACTTTCGAAGTGAAAAGGTTGTTATTACTTTCAAAAAAACAAAATACCAAATAGTGTGAAAATTGATAAAAATTAATTTTTAAAACAAATACTATATTATTGGTTGATATAATATTCCTAAAAATTTACAGTTTTTCATAAGGGCTTAACTAATATTATATATGTCATTAATGAACCACATGAGGTTCTCTTGAAAGTTTATAGTATGTTTGTTAACTATATAGTGTAAGAATACAAGAAGACATGATAAAAGTTAAACTATTTATATAACAGTTAGATCTAAAAGATAAGGTTAAAATGGTAACCTAAACCTTTATAAAACCTATTTGATGAGAGGATTTCGAACCATAACCACCAATGGCTGTAAATAAATTCATTTTGATCCATTATAAATCAAATATGATTGTATAATAAATAAATATTTTATTCTTTTCCTAAAGTGGCATTCACCTCTCTTATAAAAAGGAAGTTACCCTTCTCTCAAAATCACACCTCCAAATCCATTTGTCTCATCCAACCCCTACCCAAATATCCTCCCAAAATACCTCACATGAACATAGACTCAATAATATTTTCAGAAATCCAACCTATGGAGCCCTTTTGTTCAACTAAAAAAGAAACACCCGAAGAAGAGGTAATAATTTCACCACCCTCTTTGAAGTTATTTTCTTCTTCCACTTCCTCTTTCATTGATGATTCCATACAAAAATAATAACTCCAATACCTCTTGTATAATGTGATGTTATTATAAATATGGTATAATGATATTTTTTATTCTATCCATCTTATAAATTAAAAAGTCACCATACACGCGTACTTATGGCTTACTATCTCCACATCATGGTGTAGTTTGTTTTTCAGACACTTCATTATTTGGATTGGTATAATAATGAGTATAACTGATGTAAATAATATATATAACATTTTAATGATAATTTATATATGATACTCAATAAAATTACATATGATTTTACCACCAATATAATGATATTTTTACTCGTGCATATGTATGGAATAACGTCTACACGAATGCGATGAGATTCATTCCCCATCGTAATCATTCAAGAATAATTTTCATGTTATGATTAAAAATAATGTTTAAGAACTTAATATCATTCTGGATATTAATCAAATACATCCTATCCATTATAAAAATGCCTTACGTAACCAATAATATAAAGTAAAAACTGATTAGTTAACACCCTAAATGATGATAATACAGAAATATTCCTAAGAAATCAATATTAGGAGATCATATATGATATCTTATTCAAGTATATTGTTCTTGTAAAATTTAAAAACCATGATTTAACTATTATACAAGAGGTTAATGTACCCTCGACCAAGGAAAAGTACTAGATAATGGTTAATTTCACAATCTCTTTATTATGCGTGGTTGTTTTTACGTAAGTATGTACTGGGACATATTTATTATCCATGGTTGTGTTTCATAAATGAATTTTCAAAGGGATTCTTTTTAATGGACTTTTTTTACTAAAACATAATTTTAAATGTTTTTATGATTAATTAATCTAAACCTTTCACATTAATTTCTATGTTTTTAAAATGGTTATAAGGATTTATTTATATGGACCTGAATGTTTTAAAATGTTATTTTCTTTCAAAAGATTAAATGTGGAATGAGACACTTTGAGTCAAAAATATATTTTAAATGAATTCCTTTCAAAATTGTGTGACTTTTAAATGATTTCATAAAAAAGGATATTTCTCTAAAAGATTTGTACTGATCATTTTCAACATTTTCAACATCCTTTATGAGATATTATTCTTGATCAAGGTTAATTTATTTTGATACAAATATACTATCTTGTATTGAAGGTTTTGTGATATGATGGTCTATAGATGTGTTATTTTATACCCTTCGTGGTTTATGGATAAAATATTGACATTTAGTATTCATGTTTTAATATGAATTTTAATTTTATGTTTAACTATTTTCATATGAGGAATTCATTGTACTTAGTAAGTGAAGGGTGGAGCCCGCTATAACTCCTCGATGCATCAGTAGGCCTTATTAGACAAACTAATTTCTTGGAACAAGGACTTGACATAATCTTATTTTTAGTCTCGGCACAAGGCCTTGACTATGTGTTTATGAAGTCTCACATTATGTATTCCATCATTATGAAATTGGATATTGATATTTTAGGTGATTATTCGACTAGTAGAATATCCATGTGATAAGTAAATTGCATTATTTGATATATATTTTCCCTATTATGTTGAAGTTAATGTTAAAAATCCTTATGTTTAATATTATACATTGGCTTAAATGTTTATGCTTATTTATGAATGTTTCCACTATATTTTTATCCTTATTGGGCATCTGAGCTCACCCCTTTATATGTTTTATGTTTCCCTATTTGAAAAAAAGTATATTATGACTGACCTACAAGGATAGTCTATAGGATATGAATGTGTTCAATGGATACAATTTTGTTATTATTGTTTTTCATTTTACAATGTAATGTAATTCTTATGTATGCATCAATTACATCCATGGATACTAAACTGGTCAGTCTTTCGGGTTTTGATCCATTGTGATCATGCTAATGTTATGTAATATTGAACCCACTCTGGATAACTTGGGTCAGGGTGTTACATTTGGTATTAGATGAAGTTTTGTACAAACTATGGAAACTAGATTTAGATAAACTCTGATTAGAGCCCATTACCCTAAGACAACCTTTGAGGGTTAGTATAGAAGAACTTCCTAGAATTTTGTTAATTTATAGATTTTGTGTATTTTCCAAGAAATACTTCCCTGTCTGGATATGAGAAGGTAGAGGCAGATCTGGCATAGATGTACCATAGAATGAAAACTCCGACAGGGAGTTTCGGGGTTGACCTGGGGTATCCTAGTACACAACAGTGGGACTTTCTACACTCTTGGTTATAACACACCCAGGGGATATGCTTAAGACAATTCACATTGTCATTAAAAGCCATTATGAATGATTTAGGAGTAAATATTTCCTCAAAAAAACATTTTATGATTTTAAATTATATGCCTCATATTTTCAATTTATGTTTGGTATTTTAAAATTTTTGAAATTTGAATTGATATTTATAAACTAACATAGTGTATTCCATTGTTTCAAATTGGATCCTAGTAAAAGGAATGAGAATTCTATCAATACGAATGATCGACAGATTAAGACATATATTATCATTCATTTTATAAAGACAATATTTAAAGGGGAAATAGTCTCCCATGTATTCTCATCATATGAAGAAATAGTATCATGTGTTAATAATATAAGTAAATAATTCTCTATGTCTTATGGCTATGAATGGAATTAAGAGGATAAGAGGATTTAAGAGAGAATGATTGATTAATAGAAGAGTTGAAAGAAGGATTTTCCCATATGTGATAACTGTTGAAAGAATCACCTTGATAAATTCCTAAAGGGAATGAGAGTTTGTTATAAGTGTGGAGAAAAAGGACACAAAATATGTGATTACAAGGGTAAGAAAAATGTCTGAAATGTACAATTCTTCATCTGCAAGGAGATGGGACACTACAGAAATCACTGTCCAAATCATCAGAGTATCCCCCCAAATGTTGATATTATATAATAACCATGTTATGATACTACTGAAAATGAAGAAGAATGATTAGAGTTATTATGTTGTTATTAAAGTATTTTTTCTTTTGAGTATTGTATTAGTGATATACATGTAATAATAATTATAGAGTATATAAAGATTGGAATATAATATTATTTCATCAAGGACATGAGATTGTATGGAACCAAAAAATATGACACAATTTCAGGTTATTTTTTTTGGAAAATATATGTTTGAGAGAAAGATAACCCATAATATGGTTGTGATACTGAGGTAGTGATTTTGGAATAATATATGATTGATTTGGATAAATTATACTAGATATCCTTGACTACCTTGAAACTCATTAATGATATGTATATTTCTTCATTAATGGTGTTTAAAACATTTTTGGGTTTTATGAGTATATCCAGTATTCTATTATTTATAAAAGTAATAAATAAGTACATACCTATTCCAATATAGTTTTCTGTAAAATCGTTTTATTACCACATTTTAAGAGAAAACAAGATGAGGGTATTCACGTGTATATTATGTGACCTTCCTTATAAATTTTGGACTGTGAGTTTGGAAAAAACTATTGTGTATATGTCTAAAGGTCGGAATAGATTATGTTTTATATTGGACACTATTGTTAAGGTTAAATCATTTATTGTTATTATTTAGATATTTTCATAAAAAATACAACCCGGTGGTCGAGCGACAACCCGTCGTGTCTGGCAGAGCCGTGAGACATGAACCTGCAACCGAAGGGCAACAAGTGTCGATCACCTACCACTGGCATACGTTATATACTAGTGTGTATAATGTAGTTTTCTTTAAATATTCTTACAAATTAATTATAAATTTATTATTTTTCAACCGTTTACGATTAGGATAAATTGAATATTTTCGAATTATGTTATGTTCTTTATATAAAGATGAGTTTGTGGTAGGAATTAGTTGAAGGATGAAAATCTATTTGTCAATTATACTTTTTTCCTCTTATTTTATGAATAAATTAATTATGAATCTTTAGGGAAGATATCTTAAAACCAAAAATGTGTTATCCTAATACCTTATGTTTTGTTGAACCGATGATATTTTAAATTATCATAGATTGATGTCTTTTAGGCCCTCTATTTTGCACTTGTTTGTTATTGATCACCTCAATCACACCCTATATATATATATACATTTTTATCAATTATGAATCTCTAATTTCCACCAATGTTCTTATAATTTAGATCATAGTTTGGTGGTGACTTTTTCATTTCCCTTTACCCTCTTATTAACACTAAATTTTATAAACCCAATTTTTTATGTGTGTTTTCCACAAACGTATTTTTCTATTTTTAACATTTTATTTTCGAAGAAAAATTTCAAATTTAGAGGACGTAATTTATTGAATTAGGGGAGAATGTTACACCCCAAGATTTCATAGTACGTTATTTATTCAATATAATTCATTAACTTGTGCTACACGCAACATTGAGTTCGAGCGCACCACAACTTACCAAAAAGGATGTTCAATAGTGGTTATGAATAGTATTATCTTCATTTTGAATTTTATATATTCCGTATAATCTTTACAATCGATATTATGTGTTTTTTATACAAAATATAAGAACAAATTTATTTTTTCAGATAAAAGATGTATTTTTCAGAAAATGAAATTTTATCACCTATTAGTGGAGAACCTTTTTTAAATCCATTATTTGAAACTTTTATATATTAAAATTGACAAAATATACTTCTTCGTTAAAATTGGGACATAACAATTTAGTTTCGATGAATTTTTGTTGTTTTTATAATAACTTTTATATTAGGGTGAATAATGAAAAATACTAAATTTTATATGAAAACAAATTTTCTAATAATAATAATTTAAAGTTTTCAATTAATCATTGTATTGTTTTTGATGTATAATTAGATTTTATTTTTATCGTTTTATACAATTCATGCCATTATAAACAATTTCAAATTTAAATTTGACATAAACACATGTCAATCTTTTGATTGTTTTTACTTTTTAAAAACCCTCTTATTGGTTTTGACAATGGAAATTAATTTTATATTAATAAATACAACTTCTATGTATTGAATTTGGTAAAAGAGACTTAATTTTTGAATTCAGAATTCGATAAATATCTTAGGGGGAATTTTTGGTATTTTTCTGAAAACAGTCAATTTTTTATGAATAATGAAAAATAATCCGTTATTATTTAAAACCATATTTTTATTTAATTAATTATTTATTTTGTTTAAATTTATTTTAAGTCATATTAGATATATAATACCTATATAAGTTCAATTTAATTCATTAGATTCATTTTATTATAAAATTAGATGTAAAATATTTTATTGAACTTTTTATCATTTTTTACCCACGTTATAGGAGCATTTGAAAATTTTCATAATACATAATTTTACCTCTTCTGTTATTTGAATTTTTAAAATTCAAGAGACAAAATTTACATCAATAATTAATATACATATCCAAAAGAAAAAAATATTGTATTGGGGAATAGTAACTTTTGACTTTTATTTATCAGGGTTAAAAGTAAATATGGTAATTAAAGGTAAAAATGATATTATAAGTATCCTAACTCATGTCCTAATTCTATTGGATAATTTTAATTAGAAAAAAAAAAGAAACCTTAGAAATAAAATATGATCCTTTAGGTCCACTTGGATTAGTTTTGACATTTATTATTATTTTATTTAAAAATTATTAAAAGTGTTAAATTCAATGTATATTAACTAAACCATTTTTTATATAGGGTTATACATAAGATAAATTATATTATAAATATTATTTATAAATATTAAGAGATTTACTAAATAATTGTATTTTATTTATAATTTTTAGAAATTATATAATTAAATTTATTTATGACAAAATGATGATGGAGTAATTACCTTCTTAATGAAATATTAAAATAGTTTATATTATAAATATTAAAATAAATGTAATTTAAAAGTTTTCATGCCATCCACTAATTTTATTGATTAATATTACATGTTATGGATTATTAGATAAATTTTGTTCTATGTGATAAGGTTGTTGTGACTTTTAGAAGAAAAAAAATACCAAATAGTGTCAAAATTGACAGAAATTAATTTTTAAAGAAAATAATATATTATTGGTTGATATAATATTATTAAAAATCTAAGGTGCGTAATAGGGATAACATAATATTATATATTTCATTAGTGAACCAATTTAGGTTCTCTAGGATTTTCATAAATGTATATTAACTATATATTGTAAGAATCCAAGAAGATACGATAAAAGTTAAACTATTTATCTAAGAGTTAAATTTAAAAGATAATGTTAAAATGGTAACCTAAACTTGTTTAAAACCAATTGTATGAGTGTTTTTCTACCGATAAGAATGTAAGTCTCTAAATAAATTAATTTTGAGCCATTATAAACCTAATATGTTTGTATAATAAAATAATATTTCAATCATTTTCTAAAGTGACCCTCACCCCTCTTATAATGGGGTGCTTCCCCTTCTCTCCAAATAACCCCTCCATAGCCATTTGGATCAACCAACCCCTACACAAATATCCTCCCAAATTCTCTCAAATCATCCTACGGTCGTTAATTTGATCAGAAAGGCATCCTACAGATCCCTTTTGATCAACTCAAAACGATACACCTGAAGTAGAGGTAATAATTTTACATCCCTCTTTCAAGTTCTTTTCTTCTTCCACTTCCTCTTTATTTGTTGTGTCCATACCAAAAAAATAATTCCAGTACCTCATACATACAATTATGTTATTATTAATATGGAAAAACCGTATTCATTATTCTATCTATCTAATAAATGACAAAGTCACCAAACGTGCGTACGTACCGCTTACCATCTCCATGTCGTGGTGTAGATTGTTATTCAAACACTTCAATATTTTAATGGGTATAATAACGAGTATAGAATATGTAAATAATAAATAATAAATGTTAATTATTCATTATATATGATATGTCATCCAATTTCATTTGATTTCACCTTCAATATAATGATATTTTCGCTCATGCGTATATACGGATTACAGTCACCACGGACACGATGAGATTACTTTCCCATCATAATCATTTAGGAATTATTTTCAGTTTATGATTAAAAATAATGTTTAAGAACATAATATCATTCAGGATATGAATCAAATACATCCTATACTTAACAAATATGGCCTACATTACCAAGCATATAAAGGAAAACTGATCCGTTAACACCTGAAACGATGATACAACTGAAATGTTCTTAACAAATAAATATTAAAGGATTATATATGATATCATATATATGTATATAGTTCATGTATAATTTAATAACAATTATTTATCTATTATAATGGATTTTAACTTACCCTCAATGAAGGAAAAGTACATGATAAAGGTTAATTTCGCAATCCCTTTATTATCCTAGGTTGTTTTTACGTAAGTATCTACTAGGAAATTTATATTATCCATGTCCATGTTTCATAAAATATTTTTCAAATGGATTATTTTAAAGGTAATTTTTACTAAAACATCATTTTAAATGATCTAAATACTTATTCATCTAAACCATTCTCATTAATGACCATGTTTTTAAAATGGTTTTAATGATTTATTTATATGGACATGAATGTTTTAAAATGTTAATTCCTTTCAAAAGTTTCAAAGTGTTATGGGACACTTTGATTCAAAATTATCTTTTAAATGACTTCATTTATAAATTATATGACATTTAAAAGATTTCATGAAAATGGGATACTTCTCTCAGTGATTTTATCTGATCATTTTCAATTATGTCAACATCCTTTATAGGATATTATTCTTGATCGAGGTTGATTTATTATGATACAAATATTCTATATTATATTGAAGGATTTGTGATATGATTTAATGTAGATGTTTTATATTTATTCAATTCATGGTTTATGGAAAAAGTATTTATATTTCATATTTTAGTTTTAATATGAATGTTTGTGTTATGTTTAATCCTTTTCATATGTGGAATGTATTGGGCTTAGTAGGTGACGGGCGGGGCCCGCTATAGGTCCTCGATGCATCGGTAGGTCTCATGAGAGAAACTAGTGTCTTGGCACAAGTCAATGACAAAATTTTATTTGTATTCATGGAACAAGGCCTTAACTATGTGGTTATGAAGTCTGGCATTATGCATTCCATCATTAGGAAATTGGCCATTGATATTGAATGTGATTATTCTACTAGTAAAATATCCATGTGAATAAGTAAATGGCATTATTTGATATATATTATCCATATTATGCTGAATTTTATGTTTAAGAGGCTTATGAACTAGTGCAGAAACCGTTTTTTACGTCACCAGTTTTTACGTCGGTTATATAAAACCGACGTCATAATATGTAAAACGAGGTTTTTTACATCGGTTATTTAGTAACCGACGTAAATATTTGTATTCGGTACACCTTTAACGTCGGTTATTATTATAACCGACGTTATTAATCACGCGGCTTCGTTTTTTACGTCGGTTATAACAATAACCGACGTAAAAAACGCGGTTTCCGAAGGCTTTTTTACGTCGGTTATTGAATAACCGACGTAACAAACGCGGTTTTTGAAGGCTTTTTTACGTCGGTTATAAAATAACCGACGTAAAAAAAGAATCCGCAGATGTTTTTGACGTCGGTTATTCCATAACCGACGTAAAAAAACGCGGATTTTGAGCCCTTTATAACGTCAGTTATAAACTAACCGACGTAACAAATGAATCGGAGGATGGTTTTTACGTCGGTTATTGAAATAACCGACGTTATAAATGTTTTTAAAACAATTATCACGTCGGTTATTGAATAACCGACGTGATAACTCATTTAAAAATTTACCCAGACCCGTGGATTGTCATTCGTGAGTTTACCTTCGACAGTCGCGACTCGTCTCTCTCGCGCGTAAACCCGAATCGGCTCGTCCATTTCGTTGGTTTAGATTCGTTTTGCGATCATCGTTTCTCATATTTAATATCCTCGGATCAATCATCTAAACTCGCAGCAGTCAGGTAATCCTCCCCGTCATTCGTTTTTTTTCGGGGATAGTATATATATATGTGTTGTGATTTTTTTTGTTGAAACTAGCTAAGATTCTTCGATTGCGAACCCTTTTAACTCGTTTTGGCACCATAATCTTATTTATCATCCCTAGATCTATTTGTTCGACTTGCAATATTGAGTAATTTTATGATTTCACTAATTTTTCATCGTTTTCTATAAATCCCCGAGAGGGTTGGGGCGTGTCCATTTGGATGGGTTGCCCTTTTACAGTTGTTACTACTTTATTCACACACAACCATGGCATAGGTGCATGGATTTGGGGTCGGGGGGTGTCCAGGGGGGTTTACAATGGGGTGGGTGGGTGTGGGGGGCTGTCCAAGGGTGTGGGTGGGTGTTGGGGGGTGTCCAGGGGGGTGTCCAAGGGGGTAGGGGGTGGGGGGTGGTGTTTAGGAGGGGTGGGGGGCTGTCCAGAGGGTTGGGGGGTGTCCAGGGGGGTGTCCAAGCAGGTCGGGGGTGGGGGGTTGTGTCCAGGAGGGGTGGGGGTGCTTTCTAGAGGGGTCGGGGGCTATCCAGAGGGGTTGGGGGGTGTCCAGGGTGGTGTCCAAGGGGATGGGTGGGTGTGGGGGGCTGTCCAAGGGGGTGGCGGCCTGTCCAGAGGGGTCGGTGGAGTGTCCAGGGGGGTGTCCAAGGGGGTGGATGGGTGTGGGGGGCTGTCCAAGTGGGTGGCGGCCTCTCCAGAGGGTATTTGGGGTTGTCCGGGTGGGTGGGGGGGCTGCCCAGAGGGTTGGGGGATGTCCAGGGGGGTGTCCAAGGGGGTAGGGGGTGGGGGGTGGTGTCCAGGAGGGGCGGGGGGCTGTCCAGGGGGGTTTACAAGGGGGTGGGTGGGTGTGGGGGGCTGTCCAAGGGTGTGGGTGGGTGTTGGGGGGTGTCCAGGGGGGTGTCCAAGGGGGTAGGGGGTGGGTGGTGGTTTTTAGGAGGGGTGGGGGCTGTCTAGAGGGTTGGGGGGTGTCCAGGGGGGTGTCCAAGCAGGTCGGGGGTGGGGGGTTGTGTCCAGGAGGGGTGGGGGTGCTTTCTAGAGGGGTCGGGGGCTGTCCAGAGGGGTTGGGGGTGTCCAGGGTGGTGTCCAAGTGGATGGGTGGGTGTGGGGGGCTGTCCAAGGGGGTGGCGGCCTGTCCAGAGGGGTCGGTGGAGTGTCCAGGGGGGTGTCCAAGGGGGTGGATGGGTTTGGGGGGCTGTCCAAGTGGGTGGCGGCCTCTCCAGAGGGTATTTGGGGTTGTCCGGGTGGGTGGGGGGGCTGCCCAGAGGGTTGGGGGATGTCCAGGGGGGTGTCCAAGGGGGTAGGGGGTGGGGGGTGGTGTCCATGAGGGGTGGGGGGCTGTCCAGGGGGATTTACAAGGGGGTGGGTGGGTGTGGGGGGTTGTCCAAGGGTGTGGGTGGGTGTTGGGGGGTGTCCAGGGGGGTGTCCAAGGGGGTAGGGGGTGGGTGGTGGTGTTTAGGAGGGGTGGGGGCTGTCTAGAGGGTTGGGGGGTGTCCAGGGGGGTGTCCAAGCAGGTCGGGGGTGGGGGGTTGTGTCCAGGAGGGGTGGGGGTGCTTTCTAGAGGGGTCGGGGGCTGTCCAGAGGGGTCGGGGGGTGTCCAGGGTGGTGTCCAAGGGGATGGGTGGGTGTGGGGGGCTGTCCAAGGGGGTGGCGGCCTGTCCAGAGGGGTCGGTGGGGTGTCCAGGGGGGTGTCCAAGGGGGTGGATGGGTGTGGGGGGCTGTCCAAGTGGGTGGCGGCCTCTCCAGAGGGTATTTGGGGTTGTCCGGGTGGGTGGGGGGGCTGTCCAGAGGGTTGGGGGATGTCCAGGGGGGTGTCCAAGGGGGTAGGGGGTGGGGGGTGGTGTCCAGGAGGGGTGGGGGGCTGTCCAGAGGGGTCGGGGTGTGTCGAGGGGGGTTTACACATCGATTTGTTTTATATTTCAAAATTGTTTACATTCAAATTATGATTTTTTTCATATAAAAATATATTCGTCTTATCTAAAAAATATATATATTTTTGCTATTTGTTATAGGTAATAATGAGTCGAAGTTGGATTACGGCACATCGAATGAGCAATGAATATGAGGAAGGTGTTGATGCCTTTTTGGAATTTGCTAAACGAAATGTTCCAAGTAGTGACATTTTTTTCTGTCCATGCCTGAAATGTCTGAATATGAAGAAGATGAAAAGTAGAGAGATAAAAGATCATCTGATTTGTCATGGTTTCAATCCGAGTTACAACCCTTGGATTTGTCATGGCGAAACTGGACAGAATGTCACTGATGATAATGAATCGCAAGATGGTAACTCCGATGGAATTGAAGAAATGATTCGCGATATTGTAGCAGAACAAATTGAGATAGAACCGACAGTTGCACGTCTATATGGTGATGCCGAAAAACCATTATATCCTGGTTGTACAGATTTTACGGTTTTGTCGGCGGTGTTAAGATTGATTAACCTGAAGGCGAAACATGGATGGAGTGACAGAAGTTTTACAGAGCTACTACAATTGATGAAAGACATTCTTCCAAAAGATAACGATCTTCCAGATTCACATTATAAGGCCAAAAAAATATTATGCCCGATGGGATTGGGATACAGGAAAATACATGCCTGTCCGAATGACTGCATTATATATAGGAAGGAATATAAATTTCTGAAAGAGTGTCCTAAATGTGGGACATCACGGTATAAGGTGAAAGAAAAATCACAAGCTGATGTAGAGATTACAAAGCTCCCTTCAAAGGTATTTTGGTATCTTCCTATAATTCCTCGTTTCAAATGTTTATTTGCTAATTCATATGATGCAAAAAGGTTAAGATGGCATGCTGATGAGCGGGTATGTGATGGAAAAATACGTCATCCAGCTGATTGTCCACAATGGAAGAAAATTGATGCCCAGTACCCTACATTTGGAAATGAAATTAGAAATCTGAGACTAGGCTTGTACACAGATGGAATGAATCCATACCGAACCCTCAGTAGCACACATAGTTCATGGCCTGTTTTATTGGTAATTTACAACCTCTCTCCTGAAGTTTGTATGAAGCGCAAATATGTCATGTTGAGTATCATGATCTCTGGTCCAAAGCAACCCGGCAATGATATTGATGTATACTTGTCACCGCTGATTGATGATTTGAAACTGTTATGGGCTGATGGTATTAGGGTGTATGATTCTTATAAAATGGAATATTTTCAACTGCATGCAATGCTTCTATTCACTATAAATGACTTCCTAGTATATGGAAATTTGTCTGGATACAGTGTTAAAGTGCATAAAGCATGTCCAATTTGCGAACAACAGACGTCATATTGTCAATTGCATCATGGGAGGAAAACAATGTACATGGGTCATCGAAAGTTTTTGCCTATGGATCACCCTTATAGAAGACTAAAAAAGGCATTCAATGGCTCACAAGAATTTGATACTGCTCCTCAATCTTTATCCCCAGAATTGTATTTTGAGAGGGTGAAAAACCTTGATGTGACATTGGGAAAGACACAGAAATCTGGTAATGATAGACATATTTGGAAGAAAAGGTCAATATTTTTTGAGCTACCATATTGGAGGTATCATGAAGTCAAACATAATATTGATGTCATGCACGTGGAGAAGAATATCTGTGATTCTTTGATCGGAACATTGCTAGTTATTAAAGGAAAGACAAAAGATGGGTTGAATGCAAGGTTAGACCTACTGTCAATGGGAATACGTTTGGAGTTAGCTCCCACTCCTAAAGGAAGACGAACATTTCTTCCCCCGGCTTGTCATACATTATCGAAGAGGGAGAAAAGTAGCTTCTGTCAGTGTCTTCATGATATCAAAGTGCCTCAAGGTTATTCTTCAAATGTAAAAAATTTTGTCTCATTGAAAGACTTGAAGTTGATAGGTATGAAATCACATGATTGTAATGTCATGATGCAACAAATTCTACCAGTTGCACTGCGTGGAATATTGCCCATCCGTGTCAGAAAGACTATAATGAGGTTGTGTTATTTTTTCAATTCAATTTGCAACAAGGCGATTGATGTGAATGCTTTGAACATTTTGGAAAAGGATGCAATTTTTATACTTTGTCATTTGGTAATGTATTTTCCTCCAACTTTTTTTGATATGATGGTGCATTTAATGATTCATCTGGTTCGAGAAATAAGACTTTGTGGACCTGTATATCTTCGTTGGATGTATCCTTTTGAAAGGTATATGAAAATATTAAAGGGATATGTTAAAAATCCATATCGACCTGAAGCCTCCATTATTGAAAAGTATATTTCTGAGGAGGTAGCAGAGTTTTGTACGAGCTACTTGGCTACGGCGCAACACATAGGTTTGCCTCCATCTCGCCATGAACGGGTTAATAATGAGGGAAAGGGGATTCGTGGCTTGAAAGTCAAATCACTGTCAGCTGAACATATGAAGAAGTTAGAATCATACATCTTGAATAACATAGCTGATGTTCAACCGTATATCACATTGCATATTAATGAGTTGAAACAATGTCATCCAAAGAAGAAAGAAATGTGGATTTTGAATGAGCACAACAAAACTTTTTTTCCATGGTTTAAAAAGACCTTGCTTGGTAGATCAGATGTATCAGAGACATTAAAATGGATAGTTGGTGGTCCATCTTTAAATGTGATAACATGGTCCGCTTATGACATTAATGGCTATACATTTCATACGAAAGCTCAGGACAACAGAAGTGCAGTTCAGAATAGTGGTGTATTGGTGTTTGCAGAAGCAATGCATTTTTCGAGTGCTAAGGACAGAAACCCAATTTCGGCATCAACTGCATATTATGGAGTGATTGAAGACATATGGGAGGCTGATTACTTTAAAATTAAAGTTCCCGTTTTTAACTGTAAATGGTTTATCGGTAACAACAGTGTCAGACACGATGAATTTGGAATGACACTTGTTAATCTGAATAGATTGGAAGACACAGCTGATTCTTTTATAATGGCAACACATGCCAAACAAATTTTCTATGTAGTAGATCAGTCAGATATGCAGTGGGCTGTTGTTTTACAAGGGAAAAACCAATATGTTGGTGAGGATGAATTTGATGAAGATGCTGATTTATGTGAGATCCCTACTTCCATGGAAAGATTAACAGAACATAATGATGAGTATGTTGAAGACATGGTTTGTGCCATAAGGAACGATCACGACGAAGGAATTTGGGAAAACAATCCAACTGTACATTCCTAAAATTACAGGTAACACAAGTTTATTTCTTGTTTACATTTAGTTTTTTCATATAATGTTAGATACTGTAAATTTTTTACTTATTAAAACATGTATCAAACCAAAACGATAAAACAATAAAAACCGTAAAGAGAAGAAGTCCTGGGCGCACCGGCTGGCCGGTGGTGGATCTCCTGTTGGCCGGTGGTCCAGAACAAAGCTCTGTCTGGTCCACCGGCCGGCCGCTGGATCACCACCGGCCGGCCGGTGGACCAGACAGAGAGCCTTCCTCTCTGTCTGGATCACCAGCGGCCGGCCGGTGCTGAGCCAGCGGCCGGCCGGTGCTGAGCCAGCGGCCGGCCGGTGGTCCAGACAGAGAGGAAGGCTCTCTGTCTGGTCCACCGGCCGGCCGGTGGTGAGCCAGCGGCCGGCCGGTGGCACCAGGCAGTGGGCAAGTCGACTGCCTGGGTCCTCCGGCTGGCCGGTGTGCTCACACCGGCTGACCGGTGGACTCAGTGAGTCCACGTTTCTGCTTTCTTGGGCCAACACTTTGGCAACCTTTTGCCTGTGTTTACCATGTTTATCATTGTTTAACATGCTTACCATATTACCAATGTTTACTATTATGTAATTTAGTACATTTTTCTATTTGTGAACTAATGTTTGTTTTTTTGATTTGAAGGAAAATGACAGATCAATCAGTTGATCAGCCACATGATTCTGGAGATGAGCATATTGGTCATACATCTGGGGAGGAACATTCACATGCTCCTATTACGAAAAAGAGTTCAAAGTTTGGTAAGCGTGGGTGCACACGTTTACCAAAATTATCACTTGCCCGTACGAAGGAGGAGAGGATAGTCGTGGAGTTTGATGATGATGATCTTCCTAGAGGTCCAAATGCTAAAGATTTTAAGGGTTTTGTAGCAACTCAGGCTAAGAGCAAAGTAAGCATTCTCTATGATGATTGGAGAAGTGTGGATAAGGCGATAATTTCTCAGCTGTGGGAGACCATTTTGGTAAGATCTTTTGCTATTGTTTGACTGTTCTTTAAATGTTTCTAGTATATATAATATTTTTAACCTCTTTTTTATCAGATGACATTTGATATTCCTGACACTGAAGGAGTCAGGAAGAAATGCTTATCGTTGGCTGCTAGGAGATGGAGGGATTTCAAATCAACCCTCTCATCTGATTTCATTTATGGTCATAGGATTCGTGAGAATCCATGTTGTATATATCATTTTATAGATGAAGACACATGGAGACAATTTTTTGAAAGTAGAAGAAAAGAATCATTTTTGGTAAGGGCAATGTAAACTTTTATAATCTTTCTTATATAAATGATCTTATTATTGTTTTGTTAATGATTACTTATTCTTAATTTACAGCAAACAAGGAAAGCTCATCAAGAGGTCCAATCTAAAAATGTATACCCTCATAGTTTATCTCGGGGAGGGTATGCATTATTGGAAGAACAAATGATGGCAGAAAAATTTCAACAACTAAGAGCTGAGTCTTCAAGCTCTGGAGAGGTGGCCCCTCCATCCCCTCCATCTAGACATGAGAAATGGAAAAGAGCTCGGAAGGGAAAAAAAGGACAATATCTTTCGGAAGAATCGAGACTCGTAGTTGAGAGGATTGTAAGATATCTATTTTATTTATTTAAGTTTACTATTTTCGTCATATATTTCCAATCATTATAGAAATGTTCAATTAATTATTACAGGACTCTCTTGAGGAGCAGAGTTCACAGGGGACATTTACACCATCTGGGAGGGAAGATATTTTATCTGTGGCATTGGGAAAGCCCGAACATCCTGGCCGTGTAAGAGGATATCCGGCAGGTGTATCGGTAAGAAAAGTGTTGCCACGTTCCTCAACTTCTAACGTTGAGGGAGTTTATAAAAAAAAAAAATAGAATCCTTGGAGGCTGAAGTCCATAATATTAATGCGACAATGGAGGACAAGATTAGAGCATCGGTGCAGTTAATGTTTGCAGACTTGCAAAGACAATTTCAGGGTGCAGCTCCCACTCCACCTCTCCCAGTAGCTCCCACTCCCCCACCTCAGCCTGCGGACCCCATTTTTGATCCTCCTCCTCCGCCGCAGCTACCTACTTATTGTGAGTTGTATGTTGATGATCCTCAACATCATATAGTTGCATATGGGATGGTATATTGTATAGGAGATACAGTTCATCATCAACAGTTAGAGGTAGAGAATCAGAGGGTCACTGTACAGGATATTATAGATAGATCAGCTCGGATACCATTACCTACAGATGAGGTGACGACAGTTGGACATAGTATCGGCCATTTTTTACTTTGGCCATCCAGACTTCTTCGACTCATTACCATAGAGGTATGGATGTTATATCTTTTATTTTATATTTTTATTAATGTTTTATCATTTGAAAACTAATATATTTTTCAATTTATTTTTACAGGAATACTTCAAAGGTAAAGAAATACTGTATAGACAACAACAGAGACAGATAGCTATGACATCAGATGCAGATACTAGCAGTCTTGACAAATTGTCAAGATATTCAAATTTGTTGGCGGATCATTATGACTTTACAATGGAAGCTCATGTCTGTGGACGTGAACTATGTGTGGGGATTATGAAAACTGATATCATGGAGTTTGTCACTGGAGATAAGTTGGTCATCAACGTGGTGCAAATTTTTATCATGTAAGTCTTAACACCTTTTCCTTGCGTTATATTTATTAAAAATGTATACTTATGTCTGCTTTGTATTAGGTATCTGTATAAAATTTGTGAGAGGAATGAGCTGACAGATGTATATGGATTCGTGGACCCACAATTGATTTCCCCTGAAGCATGTGCATTAGATGAGGAACAAAGAATGCTTTATATTGCTGATAGATTTGAAAAGAATGTAATCACACAGTGTTGGATGATGCCTTTTTGTGAGAGGTATGAAACACATCCCTCTCAAAGAGTTAATTATCTTTTAACATAAAAAACCACTAACGTTAAATTTCCTTTTATCAGGGATCATTGGATGTTAGGGGTTTTTTGCCCTAGGGAGAAAACACTTTATGGGATATGCTCTCTCCATGATGATGTGCGAGAAAGTTTTAAGAATATATTGGAAACGTAAGTTTCAATTTCACAATAGTTTTATATATTATAATGAATTTTAAATTTACCCCATTCGTATTATTTTCTAACAGGGCATGGGTCCACTTTCGAAAAAGCGCAAAGAAAAGGAATTTCAAGATCAAATATGTACATGCGAAGGTAAATATCCATTTATAATTTGTACATTTTGATTTATTACATAAAAATAATATATTGAATTTACACTCATTCAAACAGAAATGTCATGAGCAACAAGGCATCATCGAATGCGGATATTACATGTTAAGATTTATGTATGAAATAATAACAACTGGGACAGTTCTGAGTTTTGACCTGGTAAGATTTCCTCTTTCTCATAATATTTCAATTTGATTTATTCATTATACACGTTGACTACTATCCTTTTCCTTTGTAGCTTTTTGATGACCCTCAACCCTTTACTGCTAAAGATATCAAACACTTACAAGTGGAGTGGTCAAATTATTTTACAGGTTTGATTGACTTTTAGTTGTTTGTAATGTAAAATGTAATTTTGAATATTGTCAATGTAATTGTGTATTTCGTAGTCGTTTAGGTTGGATTTAGTTTTTTTTGAAGTTGACAGTGTAAGTTTTGAATGTTATATAAGTGAATGTTTAATTTTTCTCTACTTCTTGTTTTGGTCTACTGTTGATGGTTTTTCTGGTCTGGATTTTGGTATGGGGGGAGAGGTTCCAAGGGGGTGGGTGGGTGTTTGGGGGGTGTCCAAGGGATATGGGAGGGGTGTCCAAGGTGTGTTTGGGGCTGTCCTAGGGGTCGGGGGGGGGGGGTGTAAATGAGGGTGGGGGGTGTCCAAGGGGTGGGGGGTGTCCAAGGGATATGGGAGGGGTGTCCAAGGTGTGTTTGGGGCTGTCCAAGGAGTCGGTTGGGTGTAAATGAGGGTGGGGGTGTCCAAGTGGTGGGGGGTGTCCAAGGGATATAAGAGGGGTGTTTGGGGCTGTCCAAGGGGATGGGGGGGTTTCCAAGGGGTAGGGGGGGTTTCCAAGGGGTCGGGGGGTGTCCAGGGGGTGGGGGGCTGTCCAAGGGGTGGGGGTGTCCAAGGGGTGGGGGGGTGTCCAAGGGATATGGGAGGGGTGTCCAAGGGGTGTTCGGGGGGTGTAAATGAGGGTGGGGGGGCTGTCGAAGGGGTGGGGGGTGTCCAAGGGGTGGGGGGGTGTCCAAGGGATATGGGAGTGGTGTCCAAGGTGTCTGGGAGTTCTGTCCAAGGGGCTGGTTGGGTGTAAATGAGGGTGGGGGGGCTGTCCAAGGGGTGGGGGGTGTCCAAGGGGTGGGGGGGTGTCCAAGGGATATGGGAGGGGTGTCCAAGGGGTCTGGGAGGGCTGTCAAGGTGTGGGGGGGTGTCCAATGGGTGTTTGAGGCTGTACTAGGGGTCTTGGGGGTGTAAATGAGGGTGGGGGGGCTGTCCAAGGGGTGGGGGGGGTGTCCAAGGGGTGGAGGGTGTCCAAGGGATATGGGAGGGGTTTCCAATGGGTGTTTGAGGCTGTACTAGGGGTCGTGGGGGTGTAAATGAGGGAGGGGGGGGGGGCTGTCCAAGGGGTGGGGGGTGTCCAAGGGTTGTGGTGGGGCTCCAATGTGGTGGGGGAGGGCTGGCCAGGTTGTTAGGTGGGTATAGATGAGGGTGGGGTTCAGTTGGGGCTTGGGGGAGGGCTGGCATTGTTATTTTTGTTTGGTTTCTGGTTGCTTTTTGGTGAGAGCAGTGCAATTATTTAAAAAAAAAAATTCTTTCACGTCGGTTATTTTATAACCGACGTGGTAAATAAATCTCCAGGGGTTTATCACGTCGGGTGTTTCTAAAACCGACGTGATAAACTGTTCCCGGGGCTTTTATCACGTCGGTTCCTAATATAACCGACGTGCTAAAAGGCCTGGGAATCGATTTACCACGTCGGTTATTGGATAACCGACGTGCTAAAACGTTTCCCAGACCTTTTTATCACGTCGGTTTCTTAAATAACCGACGTGATAATAGGCCAGGGGCAGGGTTTATCACGTCGGTTATGTCATAACCGACGTGATAAACGATATCCCAGGTGTTTTATCACGTCGGTTTAGGGAATAACCGACGTGATAAAGCCCCCCCGCGCATATTTATCACGTCGGTTATTATATGAACCGACGTGATAACCACCGTGATGTTAGGGATATTACGTCGGGTTTTAAATAACCGACGTAAAAAACGTTATTTATAACGTCGTCCGTATTAACGTCGCCTAAAAACCGACGTAAATAATAAAAAAGAACCGACGTAAAAAATGTTTTCTGCACTAGTGATGTTTTAGTCTTATAAATTTCCTTAAATGTTAAGGCTTATTTATGAATGTTTCCGCTATATTTTTATCCTTACTGAGCATCGGAGATCACCCATTTATATGTTTTATTTTTCACAAGATGAGAAGAAGTATACTATTACTGACTTGTATGGATAGTCTAAGGGATATGAATGTGGTAAATGGATACAATGTTTTTGTTTTTGTTTTTTTTATAATGTAATGTAAATATTATGAATGTATCTATTACTTCCAAGGCTACTAAACTGATATTTCTTTAGGGACTTGATCCCTTGTGATCATGTAAATATTATGTAAGAATGCATATTCTTTGGGTAACTAGGGTTGGGGAGTTACATAGAAGGGGTTAAATATTGCATGGAATTAAAAATATTAGAGTTTTTTGGTTTACATGGAACATATTTTCACCATTGTGGCGGTGTTGACTCTTCTAGATGATGGGTGTGGTCTGTTGTGATACACCTCATTTAGGATTGGGATGTGTTCTTATATAGGGAAAACATGTAGTGGGTTATGTATCTCATAATATTATGCCACATGATAAGAATTATCCTACCCCAGATGATGAAATTGTAGGTGAGATCCACAAACTTCTGAGTTAGAAGCATTACATTTTTGGATAAAGGTTTACCATGTTTTCAGACAACAAGAACTTGTGTTTTATATCCTCTTACAAAATATTTGAATATCCACCGTAGGTGATGAATGGAGTACCTGAAATCATTCAAATTTGACATGGCCTACACTCTAGGGAAAAGTAATGTCATTATAGATTAGTTAAGAAGGAAAATTCCTACTTTGTAAGTGATGGAATCTTTTGATGTGTGAAAATTTATGGCTCTTTTTCCATAGTTTCATGTAGGAGTTCAAGAAAAAGGGGATAAATTTTCATTATCCATCTTTCAGTTGACATCATCTCTTCTCAAGATGATTCTTAAGGATAGGGAGTTTGATGATGAAATTTTTTTCATTAGATAATCTTTTTATGGGGAGTAGATATTTTCATAGTGTTAGTTATCCAAAGGGGGTGTCTTATGATATCATGTTCTCTTCATTGTTCTGTTAGTAGCAAGGAAGGATGTGATCAAGGATTGTTATAATTCCATGTTGGTTGGGCACCCATAAACTAAAAATTTGTTCTTTTCATTGTGGAATTAGTTCTGGTGGAACGATATGAGAGAGTGCATTAATGAGTATTTTTCTCGTTATTATATATTTATGCAGATGATGGATGTTCACTATAATCATTCGAGTTTGCTTCAGCCTATTGTTGTCCCTACAAGGAATTTGGATTAAATATCTTTAGACTATATGGTTGGGTTGAGAAATACCAAGAGAAAGATAAATTTCGTATGGGTTATGATTTAAAATTTGAAAAATTCATCTCACTTCATACCCATTCATGATATATCCAATGTTGAGGAGTTGGGAAATCACTTCATGAGGGATATTAGTCATTAACATAGAGTTTCATCTGCTATAATCACTGATAGTGACCCTTGGTTCACTTCCCTATTTTGGAGAGAAATTCAAGAGGCACTAGGATCTCATATCCATTTGAGCACAGACTACAATCTGAATTTAGATTACCAGATAGATAGTTCTATACATATTCTAGATGATTTTCTCTTGGATTTTGTTCTTTAATTTGATGGGTCATTGGATGATAACATGGGAGTAGTTGAGTTTTCTTACAACAATAATTATTAGTCTTCTATTATAATGGATGCTTTTGAGGCATTTTAAAACTGGCATTATAAATCCTTATTGTGTTGGTCGTTGGATGGTGAATGATCTTTTATTGGACTAATATTGGTGAAAGAGACGACATACAAGATTCTAATGATTCCTTAGGGAATGTTGAATGTGAAAATCCAATATATGTTTTATGCAGATCATCATAGTAGACCTTTTGAGTTATCAGTTGGGGACCAGGTGTTCTTGAAATTTTCACACCGGTTGGGTCATCGAAAACATGGGTGGCTTGTGAAACATTCTCTTCATTTTGTGGGACATTTCAAGGTTGTTGAACTTTTGGGGAAAGATACATTCTATTTTTTACTTACACCATAGAGGACATCGATACATAACATATTTAATATATTATAGCTAAGAAAGTATCTCTCTGATACATCACATGTATTGAGCTATAGTGATCTTGAGACTAAACTAGATTTATCTTTTATTAAGAGGTCATTCAAGATAGTTGATTCTGAGACCAAGGTACTTCATGGGAGGGAGATACATTTTATTTTTGCTCTATTTCATCACGGTTTTAATAATCATGAGATGTGGTATCGTAAGACAATTATGTGAGAGTAGTGGCCTCATATTTTTGAAATAGAGGCTTATCCATAGGATTTTTGGGGATATAATGTTTTTATGGTGGGGATGTTGTATTATACAATTACATATATGATATGTATATATTTAACCATTCAATGGTTTCTCCTTATTGTTGATTGAGTAGGGTAGATAATTAATTGGTATGATACCTATAATAATGAAATCATAGATTTTATAGACTCTCAACTTTAACATTACTTTTTCTATAGGCTACAACATCATTATGCAATCTATAACAGGTTTACACGTCATGTCAGGGTTCTGCATATATGCCATAAAAGGACCACACTTTGAATGGGACACTACATATTGAGTCATTAAACATCTCCAGTGAACTATATATTGGTTTCAAAATTGGTGGTTCATTTTTAATTGGATGTGACATGTTTTCACCAGTTATTGAAATTATAATTTTAATGATGTGTGTTGTAGTTACATGTCATGTAATACCCCAACTGTGGTTTTTAAACAGAAAGTGTAGCTGGGATTATATTTTCTCCTCTGCTCCAATTTCTTCTCTCTCATCATAAGGCTTTCCCCATGTGATCTTGGAGCTTTCCAAACCTTCTAGGTCCTCACGTTTGGAATTCCATCGTCATTGGTTTTGTGGGGTAAATCCCGAGGAAGTTTTATCCACCATCCCATATCATTCCCTCTTTATACTTCTTTGGGATTTAAGTAGGTCATCCTAAAATTGTTGTATCTATGATCCTTGAGGTTGGATATCACTTCAAGAATATTTTTGTCATCTTTTCACCATTATATTCATTTACTGGTGTCATTACGAGTGTTAAATTTCAAAAAAATATAGGTTATTCTATCATGGATTGAAAAATTGGTTAATTATTCTTGAATTTATTTAATTTTTTCAATTTTTAATTTACATTAAATTAATCCAAAATTATTTCTATTAATTTAATTAAATCAAATTCTATTGATTCTATTAATTTGAAATGTTTTTTGTGTGTGTATTGGGAAAATCCGTAGTATCATTAAATTGGGGTGTGTTTATGGAAATGTGTTGATTTAAATTGTTTAATTTAAATATGAGTTTATATATAAACAATTTAAATTAAATTATTATTTTTTAATTGTGGTAATGAATTGTGAAATTTATGGAATTTGTTTCAATGGATTCCAAATATGATAAAATGGATAAATTTCTTTGGATAGAAACCTAGTGGTTTTATCTTGTTAAAGAGCGATGTTTTTTTATTATAACTTAATTTGGTTTTAAATGAAAAATTGGCATTTAAATGGATAAATTGGATTTTATTTTATTTTATGTTGTCATAAAATATATTACCCATCCAATATTACACAAGAATACATGCAAGACTTAGGTATTTTTTGAGTTATTTTGACAAACCCTATGATATGACTATGTTCTAAATCATACATGTAGTAGGTCACATCAATAATGGGATGGTGAAGAGTATCATTTTTCATGTGTTATGGAAATTTTTGTTTACTCATATTGTAGATATTACTTTGAGAGTTTCGAGTCCTACAACCTGGAATATAAACACATATATGGAAGATAACCATGTTTCTCGAATGTTTTATATTTGAGATATAAATATGTAGAAATATTTTTTGAACTAATTTATATGCTTTCAAATTTTATATAAAATATTTTATCTAAGTATTTAGTTAAGGAAATTATTTTTGAAATATTCCTCCACTTGTAAATCCTTTTTTTGAATTAATTTTTTCTATTATTTTAGTTATATAGATAGATTTTTTAAATATAAATTGAAATAAAAAATCTACTTATTTTAAAATTGAAATATTTATTTTGGTTAATATATTATTGGAAATTGTTATGGGATACATGGTGATACACTATTGGTATTTTTACTTCTTCCCCTATTTGTGCCTTTAGGTGTTTGTAGATTACCATCCTCAATGTTTGAGTAAGTGGAAAGGATCTCATGGAGGTGTATACCACTGTTTAAACATTGTCTTGGTGAGTTTTGACCTCAAGGACTTGGGATCATTTCATCTATTTTGGTAATTCAATTATAATACTGTGGGCTTATTTATGCCTCTTTGTATTCTGGAACATTACTTCTTGAGGAAATTTTTTTGTTGCACATATTTTCATATTTCTTATTGCTTATAAAATGATTGTGGAAAAAGTATTCCCACCTTCTATTGAATGTTTCCATGTGATAGTCTCCAACCCATGGGGATTCGGAATGCCCTTTGGGCTATGTTAGGGCCTGCTCGGTTATTGGGTTACCAGTGTACCTTGGCTAGTTCCAAACAGCCGTATCCAACTTCCAATACATTTTTAGTGATGTAATTACTAGGAAGTCCACATCTTAAAAAAATAATAAAAATTAAATGATGATATCTTATACATAAACTCATAAAAATATTTTTTTAAATATTCTCTCAATATAATCCACAAAACAACTAAACTAATCGCAAAAAATAATTAAACGATACTCTAAAACCATATTTAGAACCCCTGACCCACACTTCTAGGTCCCGTAAGGAAAAAAATACAAATTATATTCCTTATATAAACCATCCAATTAATATATTTATTTTATATAAATTTTAAAATTGAAACATTATATTTCTCAATAATTGCATTATCCCTTGATCAACATAATTGGTGTCATTCATAAGTATCTATATTAGAAATTTTTTTTTATAAAATGTGTAATTATTTCTCCATAACTTTGCCATACTAGACTCTCTTATAGAATTATCATAAGTTATATTCATCTTTATGACCTAGGGAATTGAAAAAAATTAAATTAGAGATCTCAAACACTGAATAAAATTTAATTACCAACATGACAGAAATAGTTAGATCATAAGAATATGAGAAAACATGACCAGGGTGAAATATCTTATTAAAACACATTAAACAATAAGATTTGTTATAAAATCCCATAATGATTTTTAGGTAGTCCATTGTCCATGTTTTTTACATCATCCTTGTATGGGTGAGTTTTCTAGTTTCTCCAAGATAGAGAGCATTTTTTTTGGGGGAAATGAAATATGTTTTGGGGATGTGTGGTCATTATAATTAATATTTTATTGGTATAAACATTTCAAAGGAATTGTAGTGTTCTCTCTGAGTTCAAAGAATACATGGGAGAAGATTTTGGAATTTTATGCAAAAATAGAGTTTATTTGATGTTAGTAGGTCGATTATACATTGTGTAATGGGATTACACATCATGTAATGGTTTTTGGTAGATTTAGTGAATCTAGTTTATGGAATAAAAGGGTTATATACTATTAAAGGAGTTCATAACCAAAAATGGATAAATAGTGTTATAAAAAAGGGATTTTTTGAATTTTCAACTTGCATGGAATTAAAATCATCTAATGGGATTAATTATTTTTTAATTATACTGATTTGTTGTTTTGGGTAGTTATACGAGTGATTTTCATTTAATTAAATCATGAAACCTCCCCCCTCATGACCCAGATCTCACCCGAAGAAATTTTGGGGGGCCCGACTACTTCAATTTTTTTTTTGATAATCAACCATTAGGGTTGATGTGGTGAGCCTCTCAAGTTACGATTTCCTTATTTATTTCATTTCTGTTAGTTGTAGAAATGGAAATTGCTATAAATAGGTTTTAGATTCATTATTGGTTAGTGTTTTATATAAATACATTGTTTTTCCTAATGTTCATTTTCATTAAAAGGCTAATCTCATGGATTCCTATTTCTATTTTGTAAGGAAAATATGTTTTTATTATTTTATGGTTCGGTTTTCTACATAATGGGTTAATTTTATGTGTTTCTTATAATTCATGATTAATTATTTTTGTTTGTTCATTGAAATAAATTTATTTGTGGTTTCAAGGGATTAATTGGAATAATAATTATATATTTTTAAATTGGGTTTTCATTAAAAACTAGTTTTTTAACACCATTTTTTTAATACTTATGTTGTGGTTTAATTTAGAAATGGGTTTTCAAACAATGAAGTATATTGCCTTTGGTTTGAATTTTTTTCTAATTTCGAGCATCATATATAAATTTATTTTGACAATTAGAACATTTGGATCCTTGGGTATGTTAGGAAATAGACTTGGGTAGCCTTTTAGAGTGAAACACCAATATAAGGTAACTTTTGGTATAAATGGATTATGAAAGGAATTTATATTTTTTGGTACCCCTACATTCCTGTTTAAGAAATTTTATGCCTAGTACATATTCCTATATTCTAGGGAACATTGTGGGGTTCTTTTTTAATTATATGTTTTTTTATTTTGCGATGGATTTTCATCCTGGATCGTTTCTCATTGGTTTTAATATGAGGTTGTAACACATAGCTTCACATGATATATTATTTTATGGATATGTTTTTTTAATTTCGTGGATATTAATGTATGTATTGACATCCATATTTAATCACTTCTAATTATTATATATCTTGAATTGTAAATATTAAATATTTTTATGAAAAAGATTAAAAATTATTTAAAAATGGATTTGATTAATGAAAATTATTTGTAGTCCTTTTATTTTTTAATATCCAGAATTGTTTAATTCTTGATATAAGAAATTGTATAGACTATGTAGCATTGTCTTAATATAAATAGTGATAACACCATAATTTTTTCAATGTGTTGTTGTAGATGTTGTGTTGTACGATCTAGGAAAGGGTAAAGGCATGTTGCATCTTTTTTTTCTTCACTAGTTACTGATTCATTTGGTTCAAACTGGTTTGGATTTTATATTTGGTTACATGGATAGTTGTTGTCTTTGTTTCTTCATATTTTTTTGGGTTATCCTATTTAAATTTATTATTAAGAATCATTTTGTAACTATATGGTTTACTCTTCGTACATTGATATCCTATCAGGTTTTGATTATATTCAAGACTTGTTACCGTTTTGTTTGTTACAACACACTATGACAGGCTAGCCAGGGTGGATTTTATTATTGACTCATGTTGATTCATTATTGTTATCCATAAGTTTTCATAGAACTAAATTCAATCAAAAATGGACATATATATTTCATGGATTGATTGTTCATAATCATGATATAATAAACCTGATCCACGGGGCATAATCATAGGTAGATAATATAGAAATATGTCATTTCATTAAAATATATGACAACAAGGAATTTTATTATACATCATAAGCATGTGGAATTATCATATTATTACCAAATATAATAAGGTACACCCTATATGATATTAGTATATCATGGAAGGAACACCATTTAAGTTGTGAACATTTCTAATAAAGACCCCATTTATGTTATGATAAATTCAATGTGTGTCCATGATTCATTATCTCATGAGATCTAATAGATAAACCAATACATTGGATGTAGATATAATACCCCACACATTAATCATCCAAACATATGTTTTCTATTATAACATTAAAACACTTATACATCACACATCATTTCATTAACCCATGTGAATGAGATGAGTTTCATAAAAGAGTTTCCAATAATATATCAAAATCCATCCAGAGAAAGAAGTTAGATGGTGGTATAAAAAAATCCCCAGTGTAACATAAGATTAATAAGGATGTTAATATAGATTAAAAATACCCTTTTATCACATTCGATAAATCACATGGAAAATAAGTGGAAATAGTGTATTTTTTAAAGACAATAAATATCCTTAAGTTATTTTTAAAATTATATATATTGAGATTGATTACATCATTAATAACAATACTTTAAAAATAGAATATATGGTACTCAAAAAAAATTCCAAAAATTAATACATTCAATACATTTTTTAAGAAGATATAATAATATAGAAGGTTTATTTTTTGAAATACAAAAATTTAATTTTTTTTTAAAACAATGAATTATTTTCAAAATCAAACTTTTAATTTTGGAAAATATAATATAATTTCCTTTTTTCACTTCAATTAATAATTAATTCATTTGGATAACCATTTCAAAACAATGAAAGGAAACTTATTGATGAATAAGGATCCTGTGTTGAAAGAAACCATTAAACTATTATTAAATAATTTGTTTACAATACTCATAGAATATAGAGTTAAATGTCACATTCAAAAGTAAATTAAAAATATAAAAGTGAAAATAGTTTAATTTTTTTACCATTAGTAAGGATATTCAATAATGGAAAATTGAAACTATATAAATGTTTTTCAGAACATATTTATACTGCAGGATAAAAATATGATCATGAATGTGAATTTTTTTAATATTGGTAACGGATTTTATTGAAAAATAAATCATAAAAGGGGAAAATAAAATATAATTTTGAAATGATTAAATTGGAAATATAATGATCACATGAGATAACACATATTTGGGTTTCTAAGTATAATGGAAAACCTTAGCGGGAAAAAATAAAGACAATAAATAGAAATTGTAGTTAAAGAGTATGAGAATTAATATGAACGATGATATAAATTTTGAGGAAGAAATTAATCAAGGTAAAACATTGACCTAAAAATTCATTCTTTCCCGAGTGAAATAAAAAGTTTCATGAATTAAAATCTTTTGGTACAATCAATCGAGATTGGAAAAAATAAGTTAATGAAAAATAATTATAACTAAATGAAGTGAATTGAGTTAAAAAAGACCATTACATAATAGGAATATTTTGATTAAAAAGGAAATAAAATATAAAATATGATATGGAAATTTAAATACCATAAATATTATCAAAATTATTAGTAAATGAAAAAAATTACTAATATATATAAAACTAAACAAAATAAGAGGTTAATAAAAATCATATCTCAATAAATTAAAATTGAGATGTAAAAACCCTTTACCTTGAATCCCACTATGCTAAATATTGTATAACATCGTACATTAAATATATAACTCTCTCAATAACCTATTTCAGAACAACATTAATACCTATTTATTTATAAAAATTATTTTTTATTAATTAGTAGGAATATTTTCATTGGTTTTATTCTATTTTCATCATCATATGTTATAAGTTTCGATTGTTTGTTTTGTACTAGATACAATTTGAACAATCAATTGTCATTTGCGGATTAAAAGTTAATAATTTTAAGATTTTTATACATATTAGAATATATTTTTTAAAATCATTTATATTATCATATTTTCATTTTAAAAGTTTTTTCGTTATGATTAATCTTGAAGAAGTTCATAAAAAGTTTGTTTCGATAACTTATGATGAAGAAAATGTGGTATAATAATAAATAATTTAATAATAGTATAACGTTTAAAAAAGTATAAAATAAAAAACATTTGATTATTTTTTTCTAATAATTCTATTATTTAATATTCCATAGTCATCCTTGTATAAACTTATCACATTGTTTATGTAGGTTGTTAAACTGACCAAAATGAGAACAAGTTATAAAATATTGGTGGTTATTATTATGAAATAAATTATTTTAAAATAATATAATTAGTAATTTAGATTAGAGATATTATTTATTTGGTTTTAATGTGTTTAATTAAATTTCAATAGAATTTTAAAACAGGAAAATAATAATGTGAAAATGAAATATGTTACTCTCATGGAGGTGGTAGCCTGCATGAATACTCCCACCACACGTTCATTTTCCATCAATCAAGATAAATATACGGAATTGGATTAAAATTAATAATATTTATAATTTTATAAATATCACATTATTCCCTTAAATAGTGTTTAAGAACCAACCATTTTAGGTGGTGATGAAAATTCATGCATGTCGTTTATTGATGTGGCAGTATGCATGACTATATCTTTATATTTCAAAAGGGATTTTAGGAAGCTATAAAATGAATAATATTTTAGTATAATAACATCTCAATATTTTAAAAATATTTATTTTTTCATAATTTCTTTTATATAAATAATTTTACTATGTAGAAAAAAAAGTAAGAGATATCAGTTTATAAGATTACCTCTATATTTTAATATTTTCCACATGCTACCACATTCCGGATCATTATATTGGTATTTTGGAATGAAAAATGATTGTACGATATGGGTAGGGAGATTAGAAAAATCATCAATAGGGTTTTAGTTGTGAAAATTCTTCTTAATGGGATAGAAATGTTGTTAAAGGGGTTTTATTCTATTAGAGAAGAAACTTTGATTTTTTAAATACCCATTAGATTTTAAATGATGGAATGATTCAATTCAACGGTAAATGAAACAAAAATTGGTCAATGTGTAATTTTTCACTCTATAAGGTGATTAAAACTTCAAAAAGTCAATTTCACAAAAATTTTAAACAAGTATCAACTCTTTTACAAGTAGATTTTTACATTTTCCATTTTGGGTTTCTTACCTTTGTTATTTGTCCTTACCTAAGTATTTTTTATTTTATGAAAAATATATGTTAAACTATATTCCTCATTTTTTATTTTATAAACCTAAATTCAAGATCTGTATAATTTAAATCTGATTCTAAATGATCTAATGTTAACTTTTAATTATATATATACATAGACGAAATTGAATTTAGAAAAATGTTGTTTTTATAATTATAGGTTCTTAATATTATAAAACAATAATTTCCATTTAAATGAGTTATAATATATTTTCATATGGGTATAAACATCATATCATAACTATATGATGAAATAGTTAATAAAATTTATTTTTTAAAAAATTACAAGACATTAATGAATTGATTCGTTGTAAATAACTCATTCATCATGATCATGGTAATTGACTTTAATACATGTAATAAAATTTTTATGACTGAAAATGAAAATAAATTTATTACATAATATGAATATTATAATATAAAATATGAAATCCAATTTTTTTAAATTTAATTTCTAAATGTGATGAAGATTAATTTTAAATATATTTGAATACAAAGAGTTCATTTTGATTTAAATATTACTTTTTTTCAAAATGTTAAATAAGGGATTTATAAATTTATATTATTGTTCTTAAATGTATTGTTTTAATAATTAATTATATATTTGGAATAATAAAGGTTTTTATGTTTTTATATCATACTATATTTATGATAAGGTTATAAAAATTATTGTATTAGTAAAAATTGTATTTTGTCCAATTCAATGAAAAATAAATTATCATAGATAAAATCCATAAAATTCACAATAATCTAATTTTTACATGATAAATTCATAATTGAAGTAATTTATATATAATAATAGTTCTATAATTTTAATAATTTGAGTCTTAAATAAAAATAATTTAAATACTAAAAATTCTTCTATCGTAAAATGCCTTTTTATAAAATTATGTGTTGAAAATACTATTTTGTATGCATTTCTAATTGAATATAATATTTTAATTTATTATTAGATTTATTATATAAAAATTTTCTTAATATTATCAGTATTATATTTTAAATCTCATTTGGGTTTGGTGTTTCATGTTAATGAATATAGCGATATAAGTTTTATTTAAAGGAAAACATATTTCAAAATCTAACGAATTTACAAATCATCCATCATAAAGGGGAATCAATGAGGATATAATTGGGGTAGTATTTGGACAATATGTCTCTCTATACTGACTTATTTTACCTAAAACAATGTATGTTCAATAAAAAAATATATTTATCCTAATTTAATAAAAATACTCGGAAATGGGAACATCACAATGTCACCTATAAGTCACAAAAATGATATTATAACCTTGGTTTTAACATGGTATGACAACCCTGGTTAATAAGGTGACAACACCCCAAAACCACACCATTTTATGTAACCTACCATTTCATGGAATTTCACAACCTCCATGAGAAGGAGAATTTTTTTTCCCTGGAACAGTTTGGCTTAAACCGATTAGTCAAAACATGAAACCCCACATCTATAAAGAACCACAAATCCTACAACCAAAGAATCACTTTGTGGACTTGTAATTAACTGTGTGACCTTATCCATTTATGGAATAGATATATCCCTACTCTTTTTGAAACCTCCCTATTTCCAAGACCCCTGACATAGAAATCACTCTTATGGACACTATGATTTTCATCATGATGTGGCTCTAACCCTCATGTTGTGACGCACCATCCTTATGGGAAATCACTAAATTGAAGTTCATAGTGTTTTAAATTTGTAACAATTTAAATATTAAATAAATTTGACTGTGATGTGCCTCCCCTACCAAGGTTTAATTTCTAAAAATAAAATTTTATTCATAAAAGATATCTAATACATCAAGACTTACTTGATAATGTTATTTCTATGACCCCTATGTTACTTCCCCAACACTCATACATACAAAACCCAAATAGGAACCACCCTGACATGACAACCCACTGTAACTAAATAACATGTTGCTTTCATGATATGGTGGCCCACCTATCCCCAATGTGATTCCATTATCAGTGCCTAAAAATTTTGTTAACCTACTTATGACAAAGAGATGATCCATTTATAGTAAACTGTCATCCTTGTCACCCTAATCCTACATAAATAATAACTAGAGCTCTAAAAATGCATATAAGGCATCCATCACATCCTAAAACAACTCATTTCTTTTCCTCAACCTTTAGAATTTGATTATGAATCATAATTATTGAAATATCACCTGCTTAGTGATCTAAAATTAAAATATCCTTTTATTTTTATGAATTCGTATGATGAAGGTCATCATAACTATCCCATGTAAGACTGCATATATAACTATAGTCCACCTTGAGAAAGACATTTTCATAAATACCGACAAAAAATTTATTAATTTTCTATAAAAATGATCATCATGGTATATAACACTAATAATTTTTAGTAAAATCAACTGCCATTAATTTGATAATGTTTCATCAATTATTTATGGTTTAATATTCACATTAACCATCTAAAAAAATTTCTTCAAATGAAAAATATATTTTTAGTTTTACAGCATTGTAATCCCATTAAAAAACTACTTAGTTATTAAAATTCATACTATCATTTGAAACCAAGTTAATCAATGATGAATATTGAAAAAACATATTTCAAGAATGGTAGAATAAAAAAATTATAATGTAAATTTACAATTATTTTAAAGATAATGGTTGTATTATTTTTATTTTTATCTAGTTTATAATTATCTTATGTTTCAATAATTGTTATTATAATTCAAATGTAGATGGTTTATTTGAATCTTCATTATGGTTATATTTTCTAAATTACTTATAGGGATTGGATCTTTAGCATAGATCTAGTTGAAGAATAATTTTTTAGGATTATATATTCCTTTTTACTTATTTTTTTAGAGAAAAGGTTAACATTTATCAAACATTTATTATTTTTTTGTGATGATTTTTAAAAATTTGAAATAAAAGGAAATATTTTTCTATATGAGCCGTGTGGTTCATTAATGGATTTACCCAAACAAAAAATTTATTAATTTGTGAATATATCAAAATGAATTGTTGAAAAAGTAAAAATGTAGAAGTTATGAAAACTCCATAAAGACAAAATTGTTTATCAAAAATTAATAGTGACTTTCATGTTCCATAAAGGAAAAATAAAATGAAGGTGGCCCATAAAATGTATTAAGTATAATCTTATTATTAAGAAACTTTTTAAGGAACCTAGGATATAAATTACACAATAATTACCTCATTAAGGATTAATAAATAATTAATGGAATATTAAAGGGTTTAATTTTATTGAAGGTTAAAAGAAGTATCTATAAAAATTAGATTTTATTTCAATTAGATAATAATTACTAGACAGTAAAACCATTTATAAGGATCAGAATACTTAATAGTGAATAATCAACCAAAATAACTCATAAATAAGGGTTTTTTATACAGTAGTACCTTTCATGAGAATCATAATAATTCATAAAAGGAATAAAACAATGTAATTTTGTGAGAGATTCTTTTGGATGAAGAAACTACACAATATTCATTATTTTTTCCCAAGTTGAACATAAAATTTGATACATGGATTATTTCAGAAGATTATAATTGAGTTCAATAAAAAGAAGTATAGAACTATATTTTTTTATGATTCCATCATTAGAACACGTTCTTTATGATATAAATGTAATTTCCATGCTGATAAACTATGAATTCAACCATATGAATTATTGAGAAAATGATGACTTAGTATATCTGATATGTGGGGGTGGTATGGTATTCTCTAAACAAAATTGTAAATGTTGTGATCTAGGGATAGAGTGATCCTATGATTTTTTTATCAGTCAATATAGTATATCTTAATGGATTTTGGAACATCGATACATCATTATTGTGTGATCCTAGAATGTATCCCATAGCCATGAACCAAGTAAAAATATTTATGTATTTTTTTAATTTATTCATTTTAATTGTATGGGATGTATGACTAAGAATAATAGTGTTAAAGTGTTATTATCGACAATAGAACAAGAATCAACATAATAAGACAAACATTTCCCACCCTGATTCACCCCCCATTGTGTCCTGGGATTAAATATGTGGTATACAAAGATAATTTAATTGCATTAAATCCTTTATTTAGCATTTTTATTAGGGAAAACATAGTGAATGAATAATTGGTACCACTATTTAAAGGATGAACATACTTTATCTAAAATTATACGATGAGATATCATTTATTATCTCTTGGTAATTTTTTTTTCATTAATTTCACACATGGGATTAATGAAAGAGATGTTTCCGAACATTCTAGGACTAATGTTAATAATATGTTTCATATTGTTAATGATAAATTCATGTTTATGGAGTTATATGAACCCAGATATATATATATATGAAAGTGATGACTTTCTCTAATTCCTACTCTAAATGGGATATATTAGCCAATAAATATGAGTTTTTTTGGTTGGTGAACAACAAATAGCTTTGAGTTTTTCATTATATGTTTCATTATCAAAATATGTTACCTGATGAAAATTTTGATGGGTTATTTTAGAAAAACATTATGTTTTGTGGGTAAATTCATGTATTTGGTGAAGAGATAAAATATATTGGTAATGTGATAAATATTATGTAATGATTGAAGTCACATTATAATCCAATGGTGTCATCCCTTGAATAGAGAAACATAGAAAAATTTACTGTACAATTATGAAAGATGTTTGGTTGCACATAAAATTTGTGTAAATCCAAAAGGAACAACTATTCATTCAAATAATTAGAAGGATTTTAATTATATGGAAATATAATATCCCTTAATATTGAGATGGGTAATATGATATATGTTATGAATTCTTATCAATCAATGAAATGAACTTCAAGAGAGGAAAGCATAGGTTCAAAGCAAATATTCCATGGTGTGTTTTATGTGAAAAATATAAGCACATCACAGAACGGTATAAAAGCGTATTTGATAAAAAACGAGGTGAAGAAGATATTGTAAAATATCCATGTTGGTTTTCCACTTTAAAATGAGACATTAAACAATGATGTTTATCAATAATGACGTTTAAAATAAATTTTTGGTGTAAAAAGAAGATGATGATGATTTAGATTATTTAAGGTAAGTAGAAATAATGGTTATGTGATATTCAGAAGAGTTTATGATCGTTACAACATAAAATGAACAATTATTAAGGGAGGAATACAATTAACTATATAGTGTTATTGATCTCTTGGTACCGCAAGAGGGGGATCACAATGTGGTCAATTCACAATGAATAAAAATTTTAATGACTGATAGTTCGTTGAGAGAATAGACTTAATGTGGTGATCACCTCACAGACACGATTGATAAAATATAAATGAAAAAATGATATCAAATAGTAAATCATTTGAACTCAGTTGAATTAGTCAATCTCTAAATAAAAATGTAAGAACATGTTATGGTGATTGATAACCTTAATAGTTGTGAGAGTAGTAGAAAAATATGGGTAAATACATTCAATATAAGGTTCTTTCATTGATAAAATATTTCTAACTAGAAATGAAATTATGATATTCAAAGAAAATTCCTCACTTCGAGAATTATTCCTATGATTGATTATTAGAAAGGGGAACAACTACATAAAAGGTGTTGAGAAAATATTTAATTAACAAGGACATAATATATGGGAGTTTTTTTTCTTCATTGATAAGACATAAAAAGTAATAATAGTTATAGACTAGAAAAAAGGGAACAATAATGTAATTAATTTTGGAATCAGCACAAATTCACCAATTATAATGACAACAATACCTATAAACAAGGGAAAGAAAAGTATTGGAAATAATCCTCAATATATGAGGGTTAATAAAAAGTTGAAAAGCTATTAAATGTCTAGATATATTTTTAGGAGTAAATGTTAGTTGTTATTTAATTAAATTAAGTATCATTTTTATTAATATAGACACACCATATCGTATTATGAAGAGGGAATGAGATATTTAAATAGAGAATAATTTATAACCTAAAAATGAATAATGAAATCATATATTTTATCTCATTAGAGAAATATATTATATGGATACGAAATTAATTTTTATATTTTTGGGAATAATGTTTTTGATATAAAATAATGAAACAAATAAATAAAAGTACTAGTAAAGTAAATGATAGATTAATATATGGAAATCAAAATATATTACCTGGGAAAATATATACAACCCTCTATAATAAGAAGATAAGATGATTAGTATTTCTATACATAAGTGAACTATGTGAGACTATATTATTACTCAACATAACTAGGAATATTATACAAGGAAAAGAAGAAGAGATAGAAATATAACTTCCCTGAAATTACCCTACAGGAAAAAAAAAACTATTTCATTTGGATATTTGATAGTGGGTGTTTATCCCTTATAATATGAAAATATAAACTCTTTAATAATAAAATTTCAATAATTTATAGAATAGTAATTTTTATCAATAATGTATCATTGATGAAAAATGGTAGTGTAAATACTTGATTACCGTGAAATGAGTGCTAGAATAAAGAAGTTATCACTATAGATTGATTACAACACAATATCCAAAGTATGCGTTTGATTTTTAATACTATTATTAAGATTAATTTTAACAATAAGGTGTATTTAATAAATTTCATGGCTATGAATTCTCTCATGAATAGTTGGAGTATGAATGGTACTCTATATCTATTGGACAAAAAAGAAAGAACGTGACTAATAAATTTTGAAGAGAATAACTACATGTGGAATCAGAGTACAGGTCATGTTCAAAAAAAATCTCGGGGAACTTTTATAAATAAAAAATAATAGGTGTAATATATGTTTGATTATTAGACATGAAAATAAATGTGTTTAATGTACATGGGGAAAGATGGTATGAAATCAATATCATAGAAAGAATTAAATAATATTCAATATAGTTTATTTGGTTGACATTTATGAGTATGGTCTAATGAATAAACCTAGAATACATGGATAGAGGTATCTCAACTCTTTTTATAATTATCATAAAATGGAAGGGGTTATGTTCATGTTGAGGAAGAAATGAGATATGGAGTGAATTAATAGTCATAAAAAGAGTGTTGGAAATTTGATATTAATACCAATCAAAATATAGTAATCCAATAGTGGAATAGAATAAAAATTTACTGAAGATGAATACTAACTCTAGAATCATGAAATTGATTTTGTGGATTCTTCCATGAGAATTTCTGCATATAATTGGTTTGTTTAATGTTTCAATCATGTTGTAAAACATATGTAAAAAACAATGATCACTGGTTATAGTGTATCTTGCCCCAATTTGGGGGAAATTAAATTAATGGTGTATAGTCAATATTGTAATGTCTTTAGACTTGGGGTGAAGAAGACATAAAATGATTTCTGAATAACATACATAAATATTATATCTATTTAAATAATAGTAAAAATGTATCCATAATAATAATTGTAATATATGTGATGATTTGGTGTCTTTGAATACTAGATATATAAACATATTATTTGATAAATAATATTTAACATATTACAATATTATGAAATATTAATACACTTAATGACACATCATACATATAAAATTCCATCAACATGCGGTGAAAGAAAACATAATAAAGCATGAGCTTAAATGGGGATTAATGGTAAACATCAGAGACATCAACCAAGGATCATATTAGATAATAAGAGTGTGAGAAAACAATCATAACACATGGAATTAATTTCAAATATATTTAATATCCTTAGTCACAAATCATTTAATAAATAATTTTAATAAAATAAAATGAAATATAAATATTAGTGTAGAGTCTTCGATACTCAATTATGGGCTGTGATAGAATACCTAAATAATGGAATGTGAAAAAATATAATAACATTTTGAACTTGAATAAATAGAAAATATTTTTGTCATTATATTACATATATGAAATTATGTCCTCACACAAGCTTATAGACATCAAATAGGGTCCACAAATAAAAATATGTACAATAAAGAAGATTCACACATAAACTCATAGGCCCGAAATCGGATCCACAATTAAACATATGGACATAAAACAAGGTACATCATTTTATGACCATGAAATAACTCTCACACATAATATAACTTTATCATGTGTTTTTCATCTTTACCCAATAATTTGAAGGGTTGTAATAGACCAACATATCACATAATAATAATCCATTTATATGTATTCGTGAAGATCATGTAAATTTTTAACATGTCATCATATCGTAACTTTTTTAAAAGTTTTTTTTGTAAAGAATGCAACCTAATAACCATAAACCATCTAGAGAAAGAATAAATACATTATCATAGAATAATATCCTAGTGAAAAATAAGTAACATAAAAAGATTCTATTATCGATAAAAATACATTTAAAATAACATTTGGAATAATTTTTTTTCGATGAAATTTCCTTTTAACTATGAAGTCACTTATTAAAAATACAAATATTTCCAAAATATTAATTAAAATATTTTATCTAAAAATAACCACGGAAAATAATAATAGAGGCTTCAAATAAATGAGAGGACATGATGATAAGAAATTTTATACTTATCATAATCATTAAGACAATGGTTTTCATCACACTATTTATAAAAGTACCTTATCCAAAAATTGACAAGAAGATTCATTATAAATATTTTTTTCTAAATTACGAATTTTGTAAAAAAATGACCATAAAAATAATTTATGAAAATTAAAAAACAATAATGAAATCATTTTATAATAAATGTATATATATATAAGAAAATGTGTTCCAATAAAAAGAGGAAAATAAGGTTTTCTATTAAAAACCCCATTTTTTGAACTATCACAAGTACCAAAGAGGAGAAAATGGTACAAAAAATTAAAAATTTAAAAAAAAATTAAAAATAATAATATCTGTGGTCTATGATATATGGATCATTTAATTTCCTCGGTGTAAATTAGATAATAAAAAATAACGATTAAATTCAGATTGAAACAAATATATATTACCTATTTGGTAACTTTTCAATCATAAGACCTATGAATTAATAACATCAAATTGATCATTAAATAATATTAAAATAAATATATTCATAACATGACATGTAAAATTTTATTTATAAACAACTTATATGTGATGATGGTGAATAACATAACATATGTCCCAAAGAAGTTCGTTTGAGACAATAAACACTTACCTAATGTTTTAATTTCTTCATAAGTTATATAACATCATGTATAACAAATTAAAATTTATTATAATTATTTACTATAATAAATTATATTTTTATCATATCATATAAAATACACTTAAAACAATTCAACACAAATTTATTATTAATTTTTTATTGAAATAATCTTTTCCGGCTATTAACTAATTCATTTTTCATAAAACATTTGATTTGGACATTTTGATACATTTACTTTGAACTTGGTTTCATAATCTATAGAATGTTAACCATTAAATAAATATAATATATTTTCTTTATATATATATCTATAACTATTTATAAAAAGTGGTGATGAAAATTGAATTACATCACTGTGTGAAGATGGTAGTTTATACGTATGCGTGAGTGATGTTTTCAACTTTTCAACACATGTTAAAAAAGAAAGGTAAAATTTAAATCAACTTTAATAATTAATTATTATTTATTAATTTCATATATTTTAATTAAATATTTTATTATTATCATCCATGTATATTTTAAATTAAAAATGAATCACATCGTGTCAAGGAGGAGGTAGTTCACACATATGCATGCACGGCAATATAGATTTCCAACAGATGGAATGGAAATAAGGTAGATAATATCATATAATTAATTTGGTGTTATTATTTCATAAATATCATTTATAAACATTAAATTATTTATAATAATGAATCATGAATTTCCGTAATAAAAATGAATCCCATTACTATGTGGAGGAAATAGTCCACATGCACACAAGAGAAACAATTTCAATTTTAATTGAATGTAAATAAGGGTGGATAATGGTTTTTCCATAATAATAATAACATTTAAGTATATCTCAGATACTTCAGATATTATTTAATTATTAATACCACTTATTTAAATGAGGTATAATATGAATGTATTTTAAAGAGGCTTGGTAAGATGTTTTCCTCTTCTTTGGTATGCCTCCTTTTAATTCGTTCTTAAGGAACCATAGATTGAATTTCTATAGTATACCAAAAGCTATAATTCATATAAAGTAATTTTATAAGGGAAATTGATATGTTTTTTTCAAAATTTAATTCTAAATATGGTGTAAATAAGATAAAGGAGGGGGTTTCCATTCATAAGGGAGGGAAGGGGAACTCTTGTAATTTACCAAAACATTAAAATATTATAATATCCCATTGAAAGAAAAGTGGTACCAAATTGGATTATTTATAAATTAAATATGATATAAGAGTTAAATAAAGGCATAAAATATGATTTAAAAATGTTTTTTGGTTTATTTTAACCCTTATCTCTTTATGTAAACCCATATTAACCCATTATATCGAAGATCGTTGTGACATATTCTTCTATCATAAAGGGTTAAAAATATACTTCTAAGGTAAAAATTTGTGACAAAAAACGGATGAGGCACGAAATTTTAAACGTTATCCCACCCCATAGTCATATTTATAGTTTTTTATGATTTTAAAAACATTTAATAAAATATAATATAATATAAAATATCATTAATGTAATTTTTTGGACATTTTATTTTATTTTACTTTAAAGATATAATGACAGGTAACTAATTAAAATATGAATTCACTTACCATAAATTATAAATTATTATTAACCATAAAATTCGTGTGACACAATCATTCATTGAAAAAATATTACTTATGATCTTCTTTAAATTATTTTATTTTATGTTCCTTCTACTTGCACAAACACCATGTCAACATTGTGTAAGTATTCCAGGTAATTATACAATTTGTAAATATTAAAAATAAATAAAAATTATAAGAATAATATAATATTTTCAAAAACTAACCTTCATATTTTTTTCAATAATTTTTATTGACCCTTATTGATCATATAAAATAAGTTAAAAAACATGAGTGACATTTTGGAATTTTCATTACTTAAAATAATATAAATGACATTATCAAAGGAAAATCGAACTAATATTCCATATACTAAAATTTATGATTTATATGGTGAAATTAATCTCTATCAATGTAATAAAGGGATGTATTTGGTTGATTTTGAGATCATATATTATAGTTTTAACCATTATTTACCCACTTTACCATTACTGAGATGAATAATATTTAGCTCGATTACTATTCACAATGAAAAAATAAAGGTTACAAATTTACCAAATTTAATCCCCTTGATCAAAAATATGGTCTTCAATTTTTATTTAATACCTAGAATTTTTATTTATCTATTTGAGTATAAATTAATAAAACCCAAGGAAAAAATGTTTTATAAAAATGTGTTTTAAAAATAAAAACTAACGTTATTTAAAAATTATAAATATTAGATATTTAGATCAAATTAATAGTATTATTATAAATAAAATGCATAATATTTCACTTTTATAGGAACAAAATAAAATTATTCTTTTAAGTTACATGATTTAATGAAATGAATCGAAATGATAGTATTGGAAAGATTGATATTAATCACTATTCACTGAAAATTCAATCCTTTTAGTAGAATACAAAAATTGCACACTAATTTATTTTTATATGATGATATAAAAAATTATATTCATTTTAAAAAATATAATTTCTAATAGTGTAATGAATTAATTATAACTTCCATAAAAATAAAAATATAAAAACCATTTTTCCCGAAATGTATTTTTGAAGCATAAAATGAATTTACTAAAAATTTGGTTCTTATTTACTACAAATTAATGAATAAATTTTAATTTGGAATGAAAATTATATATATATACTATAATATGTTTACCCATATTTATAAACTCTAATTCAACGGAAATGTTATAATGGTTAAATTTAAATAATAAAATTTTGATAATATATCTCAACATGCTAAAACATTTCTATGGCGTGTTAAGGAATATATAGAGACTGTTATTATTTTTATCTAAATCTTCTGGCTCTTACATTCACCCCTCTAAATATATTTCTCCCTCCTAATTTTATCTCTTCCCTCAAGGGTTCAATATTTGAAAATTTAATTGGTTTTAAATTAAAATCACATAATGGGATAACAAAAATTTTGTTAAAAAGGGAAAGTGGGGAACATACATATTAACCAAAATAAAAAATAATCAAGTTCCAAAATAAGGATAAAATTGGTTTTATGTTAAAGTATATTCATTTTTGAGAAAAATAACCCCTATTAATATTAGAGGATAATAGATTATATGGTCATTATAAGGAGAATAGCCACAAATCCATAAATCGATGATGGGTGAAGAGACCATAAATTCATTAGAAATAAATTCAAGATGAACAAATTTTTTTAAGATTATTTTCATAATAATGATATATTATTCTAATAAGAATATAGAGAACGTGAGAAAATGAATGTACTTTGTAGGTTTTCATTTCATAAAAAAATTTCATTTTTTGGTTGTGCTTTGATAAATTTTTACATAATCTATTACTCAATAAAAAGAATATTATAGATTAATTTTTAATTATTTATGCAGGGAAATAAAATTTTAATGGATCACAAGATCTATAAAATAATAATAATTCATTATATTTTTCTCTAAATGTTTATCAAGACCATGATTATAAGTATATGATATCTAATATGGATAAATTTTACACATTAATCTATAAAACCTCATCAATAACACCAAAAATTTAAATTAATCAAATATATAAATAGTTAACCACGAGACTCTACTAAAATATGTCTGACCCAATCCTAAACATAAAAATATGAAATATTTGTTCACATTTTCTTAAGATCAATTTTAGTATTTATTATTAGTGTTATAAACCAGGAAAGGTACTCTAGTACCAAGATTACCAAGTATGCCCTAACATGGGAATAAGGGAATTTCTAATCCCCTTGGGCAGTTGAGTAAGACCTGAAATCACATAAATATAACAGGGAAATATATTTACTACAAAATAATTGAATAAAATGATATAATTTGGCATAAGAATACACCTAAATGAAAATTAGTAGAATAAATCTGGTAAATAAAACCCAAATGGAACACCATCAAGGAGAAAATAGTCATAAAAATATAGAAAAACCACATGTAATTGGAATATAACATCTCGACTGGTCACCATGGTCATTCTAGGTCCTATGAATCAACTACAACCACCTCTTCCAAGTGGCTCATTTCATTTTACCATACCTGATATAAGATAATATAAAAACTCCAAATGTAAAAGGTAGGGATTAAGCTGAACAAACCAATAGGGTCTGAGAATGTATTCTATAAACAATTATATTTCAATTAACCAATTATGATTTCAATTTAAAAAAATCAACTCATGTAAAGGCACTTACTTATTTTTAAGAAAGAAAGGTTTTATTTTCATGGAGTAGGAAGATATATCTAATAAATATTAATTAAACATTTTATATAAAACATTTATAAAAATAAATTTTCATGAATATAATAGTTCTTTAGTCAATGGAATGTAATCTTCAAATAAATACCTATCATAACACCATTTAAAAATCCCCAAAGTCAATAGTTTCAGGAAATAGAATCCTCACACATATAAATCTGCATCATTTCTCATATTTTGAACAAACACTCAAATAAAACCCACATTAGGGGAGGCTAATATAGTAAACTAATCCACAACCTATTAGGGGATATAATATAATAAATCAAATAAAACATGTATTAGTTAGTTTTTTCATCATAAATCCATTACTATGGAGTAATATTCCTATTGTTTTTATCCTAGTTACATATTGACTTCCTAATATCACATGTGCCTCAATCAATCAAACAAACAATAATGGTGAAATCAATCATTTGAAATTAATTCAAAATAAAATTGTACAATTTCAGTTTTCAACATTCCTTTATCATATCAAAACCAAATCATTGTTTTCATCAAATTTATAACCCTAAAAATATAATTTAAATTTAATTCATTTTTTTCTAGGATTATCATCTAATCAATATTCTTCAATTAATGCCATAATTTTTCTCAAATCTGCCCAAAAATTTCAATTAAATTGAAACTGGGGTTCTTTTTTCTTAATTTTCATTCCCATCATAGAATTAAATAAAATTCACCTAAAATATATGTTTTTAAATCAATTAAAAACACAATTAAATTAATTAATCAATTAAATATTTCAATTTCAAGGAAAATAATAATAGAACAACATACCTTTAACCACAAGACCAAAACCACACCCACATCGATAACACTAATGATGAAAAAAGGCGATTGAGATCAAATAATCAAGCCTAAAAATCAAAGTCCATAAAAAGATATTAGATCCCTTAATAACATGATGATTTATCAATCTAAAAGAGAGATATAAATTGATATTTTAAGAAACAACTTGAGAGAAGATATACATACCAGGAGTTGATCCAACAAGATCAATGATTTTTGGACCCACCAAGAGAAGGATTTTAAGCTGAAAGAAATGCTACCTAAAAGAAATCAAGACCAAATAAATCTATTTATGTAGAATGGGAGATTTTATACTTCTTAAATTTGGTTTATAGATTTTTAATTAAATAATTCAAGGTATTAAAATCCCATTGACACAGTTTCCTCAAGAGGCTTCATGGTTAGTAGTAAACATTTGCCTTAACCATGCCCCCATACATGACTACTGGATGTGGTGCACAGTTTATCCACAATGTTACTTTATTTTGTTCCCATCGTGATAACCCTTATTATATATGGGTTCATGAATCCATGGGGGAGGCCACACTGTTTGAAAAAATGTGTGCCCCATTCTTATGGATCAAGAAGGTCACACATTTTCCTTATCCTAACCATATTTTATCCAAATCATACACAAACTTTTCACAACCATATGTGTTTCGATATTTTTTAAAATATTATATGAAACATCTTGAGACAGGACCCATACAAATAAAAAAGAATGTATGGGTCATGATGTACATATATTTATGTAATAATATGTCACATCCTCCTAATCAAAAATACTTTCCATCCCTATAAATTATATTTAGAAGATTTTAAATCAAATATATTAGGTCCATTCTTTATCATCTATACCTCGAATGCCCATGAATCATGTGAATTAGAACCATAATATAATGGAACAAATAATAAATTCATCATATTCTAATGAATTACCTTTTTCTCAAAATCAACATTAATAAGTGGATGCTCAGTCATGGATAAAATTGGATAAAAATATTTATTTTATATGATCATGACATGGGTAGGGTAAGAAAGATGTTTCTATAGGTGTTATAGATGAAAAAATTTGTGGATTAAAGTGAATTATAGGGGAAAGTCTAGTGGGTAAGCTACATTTCTAACATACTAAACAATATCTAAAGAAACCTCAAACCATGGAGTAAGATTTCCAAATTTGTTATGATGTCAGTGACTCAACTAATGTGAAACTGTCAATAATAAGTAATAAACATCATAATTATTGAGATATAACTGATGAATTTATCATAAGATTTATACCAGCTCCATTACATTACCATCCTTTGATAAATCAATTGAATCATCATCTTCATCTCTTAGACCAAACATGGTCCAACCAAGGAATTCACTCCTAACATTGATTTTTTTATTTTTTTGTGTTTTATATTTTTATTGAGGGTTGGGTTGTGTTCCTGGTGATAATTTTTATGTTTGGGGGGGGGGGTTTGAGTTGTTTTTGGACCAATTAAAGGTTAGTGTCCACAGTTTGGGGAGAAACAGTGTTCCTGGTGATGGAAGTGGGTGATTTTATTTCATTTTGTTCTTTCATAGTTTGTATTTCATGGTTTAATCATGGTTTAGCACTAACTATGATAGTCAAAGGGGTAATTCTGTGGATTTTTTGGTTATTCCTAGGATATGTCACACAACTTGTGCATGGTTTGTAGAAACCATACGACAATATTAAAGGAGGGTATTTCACTTCAACAGAACTAATTTTAATGTTTGGAACAAGGTTTCCCATACAACGAGTCTAGATGTTGTGGGTGACCTTCTTTACAATAGGTTTCATAAGTTTGGTGCAAGGTTTGGTAAACCATGTGCCTAATCCATTAAATGTATGAATATTCATAATAACTTTAATTCCTCTTGTTACCCTCTTTTTTCATAACCTTATTAAGGTTTTCTACTCCACTATTTATCCTAGGCACATTGTAAGGCTCCTAAACCCCTATGAATTTGTCTCTCCTTCGATCCATGATGATCCTCCATCAAATTTGCGTGATTTTATCATTGTATTTTGTAATTTTTCTCATATTCTTCACTTCCACTCGTCATCTTATTCACTCTCTTACCTTTGATCCTTCCTAGAAAAACCCTATAGTGATGGTTGGGTTATGTGGGATGATTTATTCAGAGTTAGGGTGTTCATTTTTCTACTAGGTACCATTTATTTCATCTCATGGAGTTTCACCAGATTCGCACACTATTGAGGCTCTGGTTTCCATACATTCCCATTAAAAACATTCCATTTTATTCTTTAAATTATCTAAATAATATTCAAATTCCTTATTCTAATTTTTATGTTCTAAATTGATTTATTATGGTGTTTTCATGTTGGAAACTTGGTTGAATTTTGTTTTAAATATAATTTCACAGTTTTTCATATATATATATATATATATATGAACATATGGTGTTTGATAAAATACCATGTGGAATTATAAAATCAATTTGAGTAAATTAAGAGTGTTTTTAATCTTGTTTGTGGTTTTTAGTTGGGTAGCATCAGATATTGAGAAATGTGTGTAGTTTTTGTGCTTATGTTTGAATTCTTATGACTGGTTTTGATGTTTCTTATAATTATTTCATTGGAACCTCTTGAATTTTATGGTAATCCTATATATCATTACATCACCTTTTTATGTGTTCTAACCCATTGGTTTTTGTTTCTGATGAATGTATATGTTTTATGGCTGTTTATGGAGTTTTTTTGGATATTTTCAATTGTATTTGAACCAGTGAATGGTTGGCGAAAGATTTAAACAACCATGCAACAAAACTATGAAAAATTTATAGTAGGCCATGTAGGGGTCACAAAGATTTCCCATGTTTAGGAAACATATTAAACCTATACAAAATGGGGTATCAAATTTTGTAAATAGATAAAGTAATTGTGTAGCATAACCATGAAACACTTACAGGGGCTCTATTTGGTGCTCATTTCTTGGTGAACAGCTTGTACTACCCTTGAAACCTAACCTAGAAAAGCATTTGAATGGTAATTAAATCCCCAAAAATTAATTAAAATCCTTCAAAACACATAATTAACACTAAATATCCCCCACATGAACCTCAATCTAATCCATTGTATTTTTAGAGAAATCTTGATCCATTTTGGCTCTCTAAATGTCATTTATGGAATATCAAAGTGTCGATCAATGCTGTGATCCTCTTTAGTTGAGTAATTTTCTCCTTGGACTTTGATTTATCTTTATATTATGATTTTTTACACCTAGGTTATATGATGGCCTTAAGATTCATTGGATATGGGTTGATTGAGTTATCATTTTGAATTTTGGATCTCCTCGTTATTATATCTAGATCTCTCTTCCTAGATCTGTTAATCATCATTAAAGGAAAAAAAATTAGATCCACTATGGTTAGATTACATATTTATTAAGTAGGTGTTTCAATTATCCTCCTTAGTATTTTATTTAATTATTTCATAATAATTTATATATACATGATTCTTGATTTCTAACACATGTTTTTTGAAATTTGTCCCTGAAAATCCTTATGAAATCTTCTTTGAAACATTTTTTTTGAGTTGGACATGAAATTATTCAAATTTCAGTTATCCTGATCTCTCACAACATTTTATGAATTTATTAAATTCCAATATTTCTTGGAATTATATTCAATGAAATTTGAAAGGATGTTTCAGTGAAATTGATGGCTTTATCTCAGATTTGGATTTATAAAATTAAATTACATGAATTAATTGTGTTGAAGTGTTATATTTATTTTAAATTGATTCAAATTTTTCAATATTTAAAATGAATAAGAACCCTCTTTTATTTATTTTACACTTGTTTTGAAATAGGTGTTCTTGGGTTATTTGACATAAATGATTTATTCAAATGGGAAGAGGGAGAAAACCCATGTTTTGAAATGTATTCACACCATTTAAAATCATAATACATCTTTTGAATGCTTTACAGTTTCATTGAAATAAGTGATTGTTTCAAAGGCTAGTTTGGCATTATTATGATTATTTATTAAAGGAATTAGTTACAATAACAATTTTTATTACTGTATTGTATAAATGGTTTTGAATTCATTTTATGATGTTTGATGACCCAATTGTAACCTCATGATGATCCTATCTATTAATAATACTTTACTTTAACTTGATTTTTTCTTTTACTTCACATTAAGGGTTTTTAAAAAATGGAATTTTTTAATTTGAGAGAGTTGAGGGGTGATGGTGAGATATGATTTGGGGGCTTGATCCCTGGAATGATATTGATGATGACCCCCATGTTATCCTCTTAACTTCATTATCTCAATCAAATATATTAACTAGTCATGTGAACCTCGATAGTTCTATGGGATAATCTAGATATATGATTCATTAGTGTAATAACACCATGTATGGTGGATCCAAAGAGATCATCAAATGTCTATACTATGTATAGGAAAATAATAAAAGAGGTGTTTGTGGAACTTGTTTTCTTCAGACCAGTGAGAGTATATGTATGTCCAAAAATTATTCATGTTCTAATTTTATTATCTATTTTGAGGTGAACTCACTATCATACCATGGTTTTACCCGTTAAATCCATATATTTGACACTCGATGTATGAAAAAGTTCATTGTCAGCACTTGGAACTAGAGTTACCTTTCATGATTCATCTATTTATGTTTACTATGAACTTTTAATATATTTTATTGAATTATATTCTACTTTTGAAATCATGTTCATATTCTTCAATTTTCTTGATTATGTATAATTATATTGTGAAATTGATTTCAAATGTTTTCAATAAAATACGTAGTTTTTGAAAGGTGAAATTTCATTTTAGGGGTCTGGTTTGAAAAATGATTTTCAAATGGTTTAAACCTTATTTTTGAACAAATATTTGTACTATCTTTATTAAACTACACTTTTAGAATATTTGACTTACCTTTTGATGAAATGATATGGAATCTTTGGCAGTATCCCACTGACCTCTTTATCTCACACACTTTTTATATTGTTTGGTTTTTGAATCCATTTGTAATCTTATTTATTGTGTTTGTGATCTCATATTTCTTTGTGGATCTGAGTTAGGATGACCAAGGGAAGGTGAATTGGGATATAGCTTGTGGTTATTGACCATAAATATAGGTTTTTGGAATCATTTTTTATTTAAAATTTTTAAATCGTCTCCTAATACATATGATGATGATGTTGATATTTGTATTAGATGATAGTTCTATAGTTTACATTGATCATTTTAATATTTTGATGGAAAAGTCATTCCCAACAGTTATTTATTGATACCAAGGTTCTTTTCCATAACCCGTAGAGATTAGGAACTCTCTTAGGGTAAGAGGAGAATTGACTCAGATATTGTTTTAGATGTCATTATAGGTTAGTTCATTCCAAATGGGATCAAATGTGTACATTACTTGAAAAGAATAACTTCTAATTGAAATACCATATGTTATTTTTGGTGTATCATGCTATAAAACCAATTATGAATGTGTCAGGACATAACAGCCTGTTCGTGAGAGGGTTCTTGATCTCCACCTCATCATGATGGGACTTTAGGTACCAAGGATTTTTGAACATGATAATTTCTATTGAGTTATAGGATTATTAATAAAAATTTATATTATGATTTCGAATGAGACTATCTTTGATTTAGGGAATCTCATATTATTTCTGGAATCAAAATTGAAGGATGACTATATCCTCTCCATGTTTCCATGGTTTTCTAAACTATGAGGAATCGATGTGATTGATCTGGAAATCTAACTTTGAATAGTTTTGAGGTTTATTTGTGGTTTACTAGTCCATATGACCATGTATTTATTAGTTTTAACTTGGTTTTAAACATGAAACATTATCTATTTTCATACGTTTGACTTAAAATGTGCGAGGTTGGTTCTATAGGATATGGATGTGGGTTGTATTAGGATATTTTTTAGTTACTTCACCTTTAGTCTATTATAGATGATTTTAATTCATTTGACAATACCAAATTGTGGATTAAAATAATACTTGTTGATTTATTTGATAAATATTTTCAATTACTAACAAGTGTGTTTTATAAAATGATTGTTTTGGTATGATAATTAACAAAGACTCTTGTGTGATGTGATAAAACAATGTTTTAGGATAAATTTTTGTTTTTATTGGATTTAAATGGAAATGGTTTGGATAATTGTAAAATAGGGTTAATTCTTTTGAAACCATGCTATAAATTACAATTTCTGGTTAAGTGTCACGACCCATCGAAGTGGGACCTGTGCAATGACTCCCCAAGCCCACCTCTAATAGGCCAAAAGATTTTTACAGTCCTCGAGTTGTTATATAACTGCCGTGGGTGGAATTTTCTATGCACATATACACATGCACACATATCCATTCCCAAAAATGCTAAAATGAAAAAAAAACTAAGGAACAAAATACAAGCATACCATTAAACCCATCCAATAGATTACAAAAATAATGAAAAGTGTTGTAATGAAAATTGTGGCGGAATACAAACCCACAAAAAGATAGAGTCTACAAACTAAAAATTCAAACCAGTAAATAAGATTGGTACTGGGACTGCTTCTTGATTCCATGAGAACACATCGGCATATTTGGAACTCACTAAACTCTATCTTGTTCTGGTCTACCCTGGACATCATCGAAAGGGTTCTCATCTACACAAGACATGACACATGCAGGAAAATCCCATGTAGGTGTGTGTATAACAATACTCAGTATGAATCCTTGAAAACCAAAAATAAATACAAAGAATGGTATAATCATCTCTTAATATTATATTTCTATGATACATATAATAAGAACATATGAAATATACTAAATCTCAGACCTATAGTCTATGGGTATGTCACAATGACAACATACCAATGCTAGGGATTTAGTCCAAATATTCCATAAACCATTCAACATTGGGAAATCACTCTGGATTCTAATAGAATTGATGACGTCCATATGAGAAGTGTTGTCTGAAGGGAAACTCCCCAGGAGAGAGATACATTGATAGATATGAAGAGAGAATACAATACACAGATGATTATTATTTCCAAATCCATGGGGTGATACCACCAGTAATCCAGATATACCTTTTACGTAGAGGATAGTTGTCTGGTAGGATTTTTCACGCTGATCCATGAATCTACCTAGGGAACAAGAACATATAGATGATCCTAATCAGGGCCTCGTGAAGGGGATTCTTGTTTATATCTATAATTTTTTTTTGAAGGGATCATACTCTTATAGATAGGAAATGATACCAACTAAACATGCATTGGAAATTAAATGTGGCACCAACCCTAATGAAAATTGTTTATGATATGGTGGAAAAAAGGATCATGCCATGCTGAATAGATTACATGGAATGTAGAAGGGGTCACACACCATGTCCCCTGACCCTGGGTACTGCCACAGTACAAATACTCGTGTGAGATGAACATGGTGGGTAAGAAAGGCATAATTTTTTTAGAGGGTCAACTGTCATGTTGTACTATTTGGTGTCTGATCTATATATTCTATCCATGTGATGGTACACACATTCAACCCACATCTGCATTCCAGTGTACCAGTACAAGGGGTAGCCCGTGTAACCAGTCTCGGTCTGGCCGTATGGTGGAGTACATGTTTTGTACTCCACACTATGTCTTTTTATATTTCGAAATACACAACAAGACTCAAAAAAAGTTTCTGAATGTCATTTGACCAGTGTCACACTCCATGGGACACTTCACTGCATCCAAAAACCCTAGTCTCCATTCTGCGGGTCCCACATGTAGTGTATTCTAAAATACCTGGTGTGTTCATATGGGTTTTCCATAACTGATTTTCTTCCCCAACATGCCTTGGTTGATCCTGTGGTGTTCTAACTTTTAATATGTTCACCTCAAAATTGAATATCCATGGGCATCTCTTCATGGAAATAATGAATCGGTGGGTTTTGTGCCTTCTATCATCTATGAAAACTAATTATGATCATGGGAATGAAAGTTGATTGAAGAAAAATATGTACTGAAATTTATTTATCCATCTTCCACCGTCATCGTCACACCTTATCTAGGCGGTGATGAGGTTGGATCTACAATTTCAGATCTTTGGGCCAAGAAACAGCGGTACAATTATAATCTGTTCATACCCAGTAAAGAATGTGAAGAACACGAAGAACGTAGGGTGGAAGAATAGTCGAAGAACCCATGGAACAAACCTCATCCATTATATGTTTTAGTCTAGATCTATTACATTATAATTACCAACATAAATAATAATAATAATCCTAATTATCCCCAAATTCCTGGAATAAAAATTCTTTTGCAAGAAGGACCAAATGACAGGCCAACATGTTCATGGGTTGATCCGCATTCATCATTAAATTAAATAACATGTAATAGAATAATTGAAAAAACATGACCTACCTCAACGTTGGATTGTTCAATGAGGAAGATTGATCATCATCTCATCGCTATTTCCAAGATCCATCAAAGCAGCATTCCTCAAACTCCGATCCAAGCACCCTCTTCATTGCCATCATGAGAATTATTTATGTTCTTTCTAGAACCTCCAGGATGCTCTCCATGGATAGGAGCCTAACCTTGGGCTACAAATCATTTATAAAAATGAACTCATTCATTTCATAATTGAAAAAACAAAATAAAAGAAATCCATAATTTATTTCATTTATTTAAAATACCCAAAAATAACATTCCCAACCGACCCACACCGGACAATGTTAGGCCTCAGCTAAGGTAATGTTACTTCTCTGAATGCAACAGTGCCCTAAAATTTCTCACATGGGGACCATTTTAGAATTTATTCAACTTTTTTAGGAAAAAATATATTTCATTTTATTAAATATGTTTCAAGAATCTATTATAGACACACCAGGCCTCAAAATTGCATGTCGTCACAATGCGTGGTCTCAATTTAATTCCATGCTGTATCTAAAAATATATATATAGAAAAATAAGGGACATTACATTCTCCCCACCATGGGGATTTACATCCACGAAAAGACAAAATATATATATATATATAAATATGTGGGTATTGTACACAAATCTGAGCCTCCTGATCCCATTTTCTCTCCTAGATATTCCCATGCTTCCACTATACACACACCAAGGTAATTGTTCTCCCTTGAAGAATCATCTCCAGTCGATCCTCAATATCCACTAGGCACCCAACAAAGGTCTCTCCGACATCAATGACCACCTCACCCCAGTCGATGACATGTTATTGTTCATTAATGTACCTCCTCATCTGTGACACGTGGAAGACATCATGTACAGATGCAACTATGGGGTAGATCCAAGTGATAAACCACATTTCTAACTTTATGAAATATCTAAAAAGAGCTGATAAACCTCAAATATAGCATTACCATGAGGAAAAATCTATGTACCCCAAATTAATGTGAGACCCATAAGAATACATGGTCCCCCTCCTAGAACACCAATGGTCTCCACCATCTATCATTATAAGACTTTTTTCATCTCTGTATTGTTTTCATCTACACCTTGATGATCAAAAACATCTTAGTAGTAGATCGTTCAAAATCTGGGCCCTTGATTGCTATCTCTCCTAAATCAGTGTAGTAAATTGGTTACTAATATCTTTATTCGTAAAAATCCTCTAACGGTTCTGTTACAATGGTGGAGTGGTAGCTGTTGTTTTACTCAAACTCCACCAGTGGTTGGGGGTCCTCCAAACTATGATCAATGTCCAAGATGAAAGACGACATAATTTTATCTAGAACATGAATCATCCTCTCTGTATGGCCATCATTTTGGTAATGAAACGTCGTTCCCAAGTGTAACTAAATATCAAACACCTCTTGTAATTCCTTCAACATCAGAGATTTTCAATGAGAATCATGACCCAAAAGTATAGTCAAATTTCTTCTGTTGGAACCAAAATATTTACAGAGGAAAAGGACTCAAAGAGGAATACAATGCCAAAGGGGCTCCTTCATGAAGCTCCTTCACTAAGCCCTTTATCACTACAGCTTGTGTGAATCACTTTAGAAATGCGGCTGGCACAAAGCCATGGAATTCTCTATGATATTTATAGAGTAAAAGAGGTGGAAAAATCTAAGGTTACAAAACAATTGATGGAAATCTACAGACAATAGAGGGATCCATACCACCTTTGTGATCCCCTATAAATTAACAAAAGCCTCAGCGTGTTCTGTGGAGGGAATTAATGAGGCCTTTGAACTGAGTAGTGGATAATGGTCGACTCCGTTGTTATTAAAAAATTGACGTAATGCACTTCTGATCGCAATGTGGAACATGGATTCACAATGAGATTTCGGGGCTTTGTACTTCCTCTCGCCTATAAATACAAGGCTTCCCTCAGACCCAAATGATGGATACCTAGACCTTTATCCTTCTCATATTTCAAATCATGAGGTATCATTGAATCTACAAAGAGTTGAGAAAAATGAGCTCTTCACAGTATTTGAGCAATTCAAAATACCTTTTCCTTATCTCAAATACAACACGTCTTCAAGTAGGGATGCCCATCATGGAGCCCACATGCCACTTAAAAAGAAGGACCTCCCTAAGGGTACTCGGGTCTTAACCAGGCACTCAGGCTTTACGATGTACCTTCCATCCACATGAGAACCCCATCACAAGGCATGATCACCATGCTTCGTGAACTAAATTGCATTTTAGAGCCACACTCTATAAGGTACCCATGCTCTGCGTAGTTCTACTCCATGAAATCCCTTTCACTTTTTGAAGCACACTTTAAATTCATGTATACCCCATGCCTATTTTAGGAAACTCCACTTTGTGAATCATTCCCCTTTTTCTTATTTCTCCACATTGTGGGGAACCTTTCCTTCACAATGTCTGTTCATATGAACCACTTTGCTTCACAAAGCTGTCTCTCATTTGGACATCTAGGTTTGTACAAAGTGATTTCAAGGTCCCTGGGGTGGTGTGCAATGATGACTTTCTTTTCCTTATTCTTCTTCATAGAGTAACTCTAATATATATATCTTATTCACATAGTCATGCTAACATGATCCCATCAAAGGATCACTCTGTATCCCCACATCATCATGGAATTATTGATGAATTTCCCTTCTCCTAGTGTGGGTGTGTATCAGTTATGTAATTCCTTGAGGAGAGGAGTTAATACTCATCGTCAGAGTTGTAGGACATTATGATATCAAGCACCATCATCCTCCACACATGATGTTAAACTGTAGCCTCTCCCCATGAAACATACATGGGGAGCCCCATCACAAACATCTTCCATTCACACTAGTCCTCACGATGGTGAGATCTTCCTCACATGGAATGAGAACCTCCTCGCATGGAACTATATCTTTTCACTGTTAAGGGAAACCATATTCATTTAAGCCCCTATCCTTTCTTGTGAGATGTATCAACCTTGCTCCTCCTCTATTCATCGATGCATAAAGTCCTGAGGAGAGAGCGGAATAGGGACCTTTATTACCTCGTCCCCATCCCTTTCAGATTCATCGCCATCATTCATCTTCCCTAGATTAAGTCCCAATCTCCTTCTCCCTATTATTCTAAACACACGTAAGCCCCGCTCTATTCCTCACGAACGTACCATTAATCTTGTGATCGTCAGGTCTTTGTTGCCTATTGTTTCTCACACCGGAAATGACTCATGTGGTCTTAGAGTAAGCACCGACCATGGCATCCTCACCGGGCTACCTTAGCATGTAATCACTAAGACCCCTTATTAACTACATATACATTGATATTTTCCATCTCTAAGAAAGGTACATTGGAAGCCTCCCTGAGGTTCAAGCCCAACACCCATCAATCTTGATAACTTCACGTCAGTTCATCTCATCCCATAAGATGTTAAACTGTATGCCCCTTTCATCCTGCATGATGCTAAACAATATGTATTCAATCTCTTTGAGTTTTGATCCCTATCTCCAATACAAGGTATGTAGGAAGCCTCCATGAGGATCAATCCCAATCTATGCTAAGCCTTTTAATTCCCCTTTTTTGGAATCTTACTCTTTTGTCTGCCCCCTGGTGTTAGATAAATCTCAGGCTATGAACCACACGTAATACCTAACATTATAATTGGGTCTTTACCCTCCGCTCAGAATATGATCCTATGAATCCTCTTCAAACTACATGGGTTTTGATCCCTGTCTCCTAGATAGAGTACATAGGAAGCCACCCAGAGGTTCAACCCCAAACAATAGTAAACCTATTCAAACTACATAGGTTTTGATCCTTTTCTCCTAGAATTGGTTTGTAGGAAGCCTCACTAAGGTACAACCCCAAACATTGGTAAATTTTGGTGTCCCCTTTACTAGGAACCACATCCTTGGTCTAACCTTTTGAAATGTCATACCAACTCTTAGGCTTCTAACCACAAATAAGACCAGTTATATTTTCGGGTCGTTGTCATATGCATATAGCCTGATTCTATGCATCCTCCTAAACTACTTGGACATTGATTCCCTACCGTTGGGATATGTTTGAATCCTCCTTGAGGTTTAATCCGATCACCCAAGTTGCATCCTGCTCTCTCCCTTGAGCATATGTGTTTTAGGAAGGTCATGCCTCAACTCAGAGGTTCTACTCCCTATAGGACCCATCCATGTTTCCTTTCTCACGAGACACCTCCTTTGGTGTCCCATAATTCCAACAATCTTTTGGGACTTTCATTTACCACCATAGTGAGGCGTAGGAAGCCTCCTTGAGGTTCAACCCCAATAATTTAATCATATTCATGATGGTTCCATCTCATTCTCCACCCACATCATTCAACACTTCATCATCCATCATGATTCTTACCCAGGCCACCGCATCCTGGTGGAGTCATGCCATCGCCTTAGGCTGATAACCATGTGTAATCCCTACACAATCCATAACCATCGAATCAAGAGAGTCCCTCTTGCGATGGTCCACTATCCATGCATAATCCCCAACATGCCTTTAGGTCGTTTTAATATATGTACACCCAAATTCATCACCCCTCCAAACTACACCAGTTTTGATCCCTATCTACTAGGACATGGTAAATAGGAGGCCTTCCTATGGTTCAATACCACCCAAGGGAATAGACTAGAATCCTTATTTTAGGGACCCAATAATACCTATATCTGTCTTCATTTGATGTTTTAATACAATCATCCATTAAACTGCTTAAGTGCTCCCTCCTGGGCATTCACCCATATGATCAGCTCGAATATCTGTTCTAATCCGTCTAATACATCGCAACTAGATGTTAAACTAACGGAGTAACCTATGTTAAATATGGGTATCTGAGGAAATAATCAGAGATATGCCTATGACATATAATTCCTCGCACTCGATGTGGGATGCCTCATGATTCTTGCTCCCTCAAGAAGCCCTATCGTAAGGGGGGGAAATCCAGATGCATAAATTTTTCAGTGTCTAGTCACACTAGTGATGTCCAATGTGACTACTCCCCTGATCGAAGGTCTTTTACCTCACATGAACCTTTAGAATGTCTATACATAAGCATTGTAATAAACTGGAGTATATGAAGGTATGTAACTAGGGGATAGTTTCATGAACAATGTCTTAATATTTAAGGGAGACCCTGACAATGTGACCAATTCTGACATAAAATCCCCAAAAGGAGAGAGTGAAATCCCATCATCCCATTTCAATAATAGAGAAAACATCCCTGAATAAGCGATAGATTTCACCCGATATTAGAATGAGGGAATGCGGGGAAACATTGCATCACGTCCTCCATAGATAGATATGCTCTCTAGTTAATGCAATATAAACAGAAATGGTAAACCCGATGTGAATCTCTTCACCTCATTGTGGATATTATTAGAATTCAAGACATCTGTGGAAAAGAGTTTCACCTGATCTAATTATCTGGCACCAGGTCCCACCAAGGAAATGGTGGGTCAGGCATGAAACTCACTAGAGATTGGGGTTGTTGGACACTGGGCATCCCAGTCTATGAGGCAGTCAATGTGGATCCGTGTTTCTAATCATGAGAGATGGAATGACACTTGGGCATTGGATGTCACATTCATCCTTTCAGCACTAATGGTTGAATCTTCCTGATATTCAGGACCCAATCTGCTATGACAGGAAGCTAATCACCTCCCACCCACCGATATAGGGGTTGGGGCTACTCCAACATGGTAATCCCACGCGATCCCATCTCTTCTATGATACCTCCACATCCATGGTTGTTGGTCACCCAAGCCCCACCTCACTATCTGAACTCGTTCAGAGGAGGGTTATTAATGACCTCGTCTAAAGGTATGAGGAATAAGGGATTATCCCAACATGGGATATGGCCCAACAGGACCTAGAGGATTTTCACCTCACCATCACTTCTGCACCCAATGGCTACATAGGGGGAAATGTATCCCCACTCCAAACTACAATAGTTTCATGAGCCTCTCCCTGGAAGGGTTTGACGACTCGCTGCCTTACGATAATGGGGTGAGGGAAGTCCATGCCATCCCATATGTGATCCCATCATAGGGGACACCAATGTGGGATCCCACTAGGCCATGTTGGAGCCACCACCTAACCCCACAGGGTTAAGAGCAGGTGAATTAAACACTTTCACCACCAGCCCCAGTCAAGATGACCCGAAGCTAATGTCTGATGCAAGCAGAAGAGGGTGCAAGGAAGGGGCATCAACATTAACAGCTATATTGGCCAGTCCCACTATTGATTTGTACTGTAAATTCCCTATATATAATGAACATGGGAACATGTATTTCTGACCTAGATCAAAGCCCCAACTGCCCCACATGTAGGCTACGATGAATCTATTGTTCGCTGATACAGGTAGCACCCGTCGTGGGCTGACCCATAGTATTGGCTTCCAGCACAGAGGTCCTACCCATGCCACCACCAATGATAGTGTAGGTACTCTCCACTCTCAAGATTAGCATTGAGGTCCTCCCTAAGACACCATCAGTCCTTGGAAAGGCCCTCCGCACTGCACTGACATCCATCAAGAATGTTTCATCAACACCTATGACCCAAGTTATGGATATATTCCTCATGTCACATATCACTGATGCGAATATCCTCCTAGTCAAGTCCAATTCCAACATGGGGGGTCTTACTCATGTTCATACCACAACATATGAAAGTCCTCATCATTTAAGAAATCAGACAATCTGATATCTACCTCACTTCATTGGAATTCAACAGGGAGTTCTTCCCCATGTTCAGTTTCACTTGTATGAATCCTCACCCACCACATAAGGTAACTACTAAGCGAAAAATGAATGGAGGTACTACCCATGATCCCACTAGTTCAAGTGGAGGTCCTACACACATCCTCACTTCCCATAGGGATTCCCTCTGCATGCTAGTTTGTGGACACTATGTCTATCCCCATTATCTTATTGACAATTTTCTAGGTGCTCCTCGCACCCCAAATCACCCAAGAGAAAGTCCTCTATTCCCTAGAAATAATTCGGTCGATGTTTCTCACCATAAAAAAATCCACCTTGTCTCTAGGAAACATCCTGGGGTAGTAGGGTGGGTCACCACTACCAAAGGATGAATATAGAGAAGTTTTAGACTACGATTAAACATGTCTTCTTTTCAGATTATGAGTCGGAATGTGATTAGGTAATGGAACCCTCACCATAATCCACTATTTTGGGGGTTGGGGTAGGAACAAGGCGTATAAGCATCATCCATCCAGAATGTGTTGTCTATAGGATTCCTTCCACCCTATTAAGATACCTCCAAGAGGAGGAAGATTTGGCCTTTCTCTATGGCTTGGTTGTGTAATCCCCCTATCATCAATATGATCATTCTCTACCTAGACCAGAGATCACAAAGTGTTATTCTTGGGATCGATAGGGGACGAAAAATGGAATGGCACACTTTCAGCAACCATAGAACTTTTTCAAGATGCTATGGCCACTATTATGTCTTACCAGGATGTGGTGGCTTAGTAGTTTTATTATTAGAATGACATCCCATGATGCGGTGGCTTTTCAGATAGCTCACTATATTTTCCACTGACCAGTCTACCCTCTCACCTGTCTTCTTCAGATCCATAACCAGTCCCATAAGGGCACCATGTTTATGAATTGGTCAACCAAAGGGAGAACATTGAGTCTGAACTGAGAAGCTTTTGAGACATCCTTGTAGTGGAAAATTTCCTTAAGATGATCATGATAGTTGAAACCACAAACTTCAGTGTGCCATCATCACTTACCCAGGAGGAAGTCATGTGATTTCACCAAATCCTCTAGGTGATGCACTTATACGTCCATCATCGCTGAATTGAAAACACCAAGAGTCGGGAACACTTTTAAGATATTTCTCAAGAATGTTCTATGGTTGACTTGGCTGCTTTCCATATGGCCCAATGACCTGAGTCTCCCAATCGCCATCAGACCCGACAAAAATGATTTGTTCAAATAATTAAAGTTCTCTACAAAATTATCAATGAGGATTCCCTCACATTCAGATTTGTGGTTGGGGTAGTATGATTACCTTCATTTAAATTCTATCTTGTGCCAGCCTGACTAGACAGATGATATTAAGGATATGCCTTCAGGTAATGTCATGGTTAACATGGAAAAACTAACAGTGGGAGAAAATAATTTAGAGATCAATGAGGAGATCTTACCCCTCAGAAGACTTTATCACTTATTAGATCCATTGGGGAGCATCACTCACCAGAGAAGAAATTTTCTCGGTCTTCCCATATCTACTGATTTTTTTTCCCTAAGTCGGAATCCCAATAAGGGAAAAGAGTATCTTGGGGCTGTCAAAACCACTAATCCATCTAGAAGAGTAAGGAAGAAAATAGATTAACCCTAAAAGGATATGTTACCTCAACAGCTCTCAAAATAGAAAATTATGTTTGATGAACACCTCAACAAACCTTTCGTAGAATGGATACCACACTATAGTAATCATCAACTAGGGAAATAGGGGCAGGTACACCCTCCCCCCATAGAGTTCCCTCCAAGTGACCCTATCCATCTTTCCCACATATACTAGTGTAGATATAGTGACTCTATCCTTTTTCATATAACAATACATGTTTTGAAGCCTAATTATACATCTAAGTATAAGCCAAGGATCGTTAATTCTAGTGTCTTAGAAGACTTGGTATAAAAAAACATAAAACATGTGGCTAAAAAACATCTTTATTTAATCTCCATAAAGATATCCTAACTTATTTTGAGATCTTACATTAATATAGGTTACCCTAGGGAACACATGAACCAAGGGATGAGCTAAAAAGACCAGTAATCGAATGAGCATAAGAATACATCTTATGTACATGAGTTTGGAGGCATGACATAAAGATACCAAAAGTATGGAACATATGAAATCATATCATATAAATATAGAATCATTTAAACATGGAATCAAATAAATGTGGAAGAATCATAAAACATGTATTTATTATGAGTTAAGGCTCACTGCCAATCTCATTTCCCATTGTACTACGGGTAAAGGTTTATAGCCAACCCTATTTCCCATAGTAGTACAGGTCAATGCTAACCACCAATCCTGTTTCTCATCGCATCTCCTAAGACATAAAATTACCTGATTCATTAGAGGGCTATCTATGTGTACCAAGATGTACATTTTCATGAATATTATTTACACATATATAATCATACATAATCAACCATAGATAAACATAATGGTACCCATGTAAATAATTAGGTACAACAATCTTGACATAAATCATAACCAATGGGTGTAACATGAATGTTTCCATGAAAGAAAGGGATAAGAACACACATGGACATTGATAGGATAAAACAGTCATATAAAATGGTATGTTATGTCAAAAATAAGTGACATCATATAAGAAATGTATTTGAGAAACACTAGCATTAAAACAGTTTTGTGTGGTTTTAAGGAAAATACTATAGAGCTTTTAAAATAGAAAAGAGGAAAATATTTTATATAAAACCATAATTTATCCAAGAAGGTTCTAATAATAAAAATATTTACTACATAAATACAATGGTGGATTAAAACAGAGGATATAGTGCACTTGAAATTGTGTAATAATTCGGGAAGTTCCCATAAAACATGTTTGTTTATCGAAATGTTCTAAGGAGGTAATATTTTAAAAAACATGTATATAACAAGAAGGGAGTGATGAAAGGATCTTGATAAATGAATTTTTTAAATAATTGTTTTAATATTTACCCAAACCGATAAGATAACTATATTTTGATATAAATAAAGATAAGGCAACCCGAAAGAACAATGGAGGTTCAGGTAGAATTCGTTACGATTTATCAAATGGTGCTGGGTGTACCTAAGAGAGATCTATGAGAGAGAAAATTGGTTTATCATCACTTATACATCATGAGGGATGTATGGGGGAGGAGTTTAATCATATCCCATCATTTGGGTTTACACATATAAAGTCCTAGCATAGAGTATAATCTTGATTTGGATTGAAATTAAGAGGATCCAATACCTAAAGTTCGATGGTGTTCTCCACTTGTTATTAATGACCTGAATAATCAAATAATGATATTTTTATTTAATAATTACAGAACCTATTATATATTTAATCGATATATTATAACCTTTATCAGTTTATTCTTATCATTTTGATTAGTTAAGATGTTCAATTTTATTTTTCGGGTCCATTTGTTTCTTTAACATTCATTACCAATTTATTATGAATGGATAAGCTAATAAGATGAGAATATTTATCTAGAAATGAATTCATAGGTTATTATTGAAAAACCAGAAGATTAAATGGTTTTAAAAATTCATTAGGTTATTGAGAGTGGATATTATTTATTATATAAAACCTTAGTGATAACCGTTTTTGTTAATCAGGGGGTCTGATTACAATGAACATGTTTTTCATTATAACATAACATCATTTAAACAAAAAGATTATGAAACCTTAACTTGGATATATTAAAAATATAAGAATCTGGTTCAACCATAACATAAATGGATTCATGACCAAAATTAAATATGATAATAGAAATCGATAAACAGTTGTCCTTTAATCTGCTAAATTAACACATCTCAAACGGTGTTTTCATTTCTTTCAAATAAAAGATAGGGGAAAGATAGATGATAATTAAGAATACCATAAGAATAATATAATTCTATTACATGTATATTAATGGAGTTATTATACCATTTAGGTGATGGTAGGTGAGGAATGAAACAAAAAATAAAAGAACTTCAAAGAAATGAAAGAATTGGAAAGAAGAATTTACCCCTTGAGTCTACCACCTTTATGAACTTCTTAAGGGGAGAGGTTTTGGTATTTTGAAGAGACTAGGGGCCTTTAAAGGTAAAGGAGGATCCTTGGGAGAGATTTAGGTATAATATTAGAAAGGAAAAAGTATTGAGAGTGGTGAAAAGAAGAGGGAGTATGGGTTTTTTTATAGTGGAGGAGAGGAGGGATTTCATAATTTTGTAATAATTAGTTTAATAATATCCCTCAAGACCAGAAATAGTGGTGGTTTAAAGATACAAAATAGTAATAAATGAATGTGAGTTCGAACCAAAGGCCATTTACATCATCCATCACTCAAGAATGATGCTGAAATACATGTTTGAGCATTTATTGTGATTTTTCGGATTTTACTATTGATCAAACAATTCAATATTTTTATAAAATTCCCAAAAAATTCACCCTAACCATTTTTCAACATGTAGAGTCCATAAATGAAGTCCATTTTTAAAAAACAATATTCTAAATATGAATAATTTAATATATAATTAATCTCATAATTTATTATTGAAAACACAGTTTAAAACATTCATTTACTTATTTTAAAACATAGAAACATCATAATATCACTTGAATAATATTTTTATAATATAATAGGTAAGGTTAATATTGAATTGACCTGGAATTTCTGTGGAATTTTCATTAAATACATGGGAATATTATGGGTCTGCAGTTTTTGACGTCACTTGATTCTGAGGCCTGGTGTGCCTGGAATCAATTTCAAAAGTTTTTCTCAGGTACGTTCAGTAAACGTGCAAGCAGGATTTTATAACTCTTGAACCGGTGCTCATAATCGAATTATAAGGGCACCATTGAACTCGCAGTGCCAGTATTCCCTTAAGGGTACCATCATCACAATTACGGTTAAAAAATAATGGAAGTTAATTTTTTGGGGGGCTTCGAAATAAAATTAAATAAAAATATGTGTAACATATTTTTATTTGATTGGTGGTTAAAACAACCAAGTGGGGGGTTAGTGGTGGGCCCCACCACACCCTAACCTATCTTAAGAGGATGTTTTAGGGTGCCCCCCCCCAAAACCTTTAACTCCTCTAACCCCCCCTTTAACCCCTCGTAACTCTTGGAATTCCCCCATAATTGTGCCAACCATCTCTTAATTAATTTTTAACTCTTCCACTCCTCTTTTTGAATTTTAACCATTCCACCCATTAATTAGCTGAGTTGTTTCATGTAATGAAAATATAGTAATTTGAATGGTTTTTCCAACAAATAATAGACAATTAATCTATTATTTTTTGGTTGGGGCATTTTCTTTTGAGAGAGATTTGGAGTTCTTAGAGAATGGCTTGTTCCAACGACGAATGCCCCTCATCTCCAAAGAACATCCATCATCAACTTCTTCCTTCTTCAACTGGGGCATGTAAGGGAAGCGATGCCCACCAGGAATGCCGATGTCGTCTTTGACTCTGTCACCTTTGAACGTCATCCGCCAATGACGAGTACCTCTCTTCCTTTTCTTACGTCAACGAATCTACGTCCGCCCTTTTTCTGTGACTTCATCAACGTTCATTGAATCAAGGTAGGGGTTTCTTTTGATTAAAATTACATCCTCATTCCTCGTCGTTTAGCATGGTTTGATGTTGAGAAATTTTTACCACTTAATGCGGAGGGCACGGGCTGAACAAAGACGGCCTGATGTCCCTCCGTTGGTTCTTGTTTGGTTGATGACAGAGGCAGAGCTGGAAGGGCAGGGTGTCGTCGCACTGCGCTGGAGAAGATCCGCGGATAGGAGGGCCACAATGGAATAAAGAGGCACAGCGCCATCGCGCCCTGCCATGCCATGCCAGAGGTACGAAACCATGACCAAGGCGGGGCATAGAGAAGCGGTGTGGCGCCATCGCGCAGTAACGGAGTGGGACCGCGGAGGCGAAGGCCGGAGGCTGGCTGAGCCGGCCGCGGGCTGCGCACCAGAAGGTGGGCGCCGAAGGGTCCTACGGTTTCTTCAGAAGCTAGGGAGGGGGAGGCACCCCCCCCCCCCCTCGTGGCGTGGCCAGCCAGGCCATGCGGCCAGCCCGCATCGGCCATTCACGACCAGCCTGCAAGGCCACTTGGTTAGCTTTTGGGCCGCGCAGTCCGGTAGGCGCGACACGCCGGCCAGGCCCCATGGCCCACATGCTACGGCCAGCCAGGCCGGGCCACACAACCAGTGGGCCGAGCCACCAGCAGGCTGGGCCACCTTCGGGTTGTGCCATTTCCTTGGACCGGGTTGGACCCTTTGATTGGGATGAACCCCGGTTCGGACTGGTTCGTTCCAGGTCACTCTAACTGGGTCGGACCAGACCCGGACCCGCTATAACCAATTATCACCTTTTCGCCCCTATCCTAGGCTTCAGGTTCCCGATTGATGAACCGTAAGTGGAGATGTAATTCATGTAGCGATACAATTATTATGGCATACTCAACTCAAGGTTCGGACATAGTTGGTGTATGTTCGAGTTGGTTTGAGCCTAAAAACAAACCGGGCCCTTGAACAGAAATGTCAATAACTCACAGACTAGGCGTCCGATTGACGCACTGTCTGTCTTATTGGGTTCCTTATAATGATACCAAACTATGGGATACAAAAACTCAAGACATCGTGGAAGTTAATGTATCAAAACGTGGCTTGAAGAGTGGAACCTCTGGGAATCGAGCGTGCTATATGTGGGAACCCTATGGCAGGCTGCGATAGAGATGACAAGATCCTTCGTGGGTTCGACAGCGTGGATACTGTACCAGGATCCTCTGTTGGTTCATCATTGATGACTTCTATACCAGTAATCTATGTTGGTATGACAGTGGTGACTTTCGTACCGGGGTCCTCCATGGGTTCGATAGTGATGACTTCTATACCAAGACCCTCCATGGGTTCGACAGCGCTAATAATGTAATAGGATCATACGTGGGTTTGAAATAGGATATGATTCAGAGGCTACATCTAATAATCATTACCCCTTTTCATGTGTTGTATACCTATGTGAGGTGAGTCTTGCCTTTCAATCAACTAGGTGATTGACTTTAATTTCTTTGTGGACTGGGATGTGATTAGGCTCAATAGTTAGAGTCGGACTGTGATTGGTAACTTAGGTATATTTATGGGCATATTCCTAATTAAGGTTGGTTGATACTTCGTGATTGTATCTTACTTTTGTGGTTTATCCTTAGTGGATTCTGGGAGACCTTCGAGGGTATTGGGGTCCCCTACTGAGTATTTTTAAACTCACCCATGCACGGGCTTCACCCGCACCTTGTTGTGTTCTATGTAGATGGCAGTCAGCAGTGATCGAGGATGAGGGTGATGGACAGGAGGCTGCTCGAAGCTGTACTAGATGGGACATACCTCAAGGATGAGTTTTTCGAGTTCTGTACCTACCCTTCAGGTAGTATTCCCTAGTGGATGATCCATGAGCTTTTTTCCTTTTTTACTTGTACTTCTACTTGTTGTTCAGTTCGGTTTGTATATTGGCCCACTTACTTTCATCACAATTTCTTTTCTATTTTAGTACTTTTTTACTTCTACTACATGCGGTCAGTCTGTGTGAGTTATAGGTTTAAAGTAAATGCCTTCCCTTTTTATCAAGGATTTTTCTTTGCTGCTAGTCGTCTGCCCCTGGCCTATGGAAGGAGAGTTTTGGGTAGTCATGGAATGAGCACCGAGGACATGTCGTGACAAATTGGTCTCATAGGAGTCGGTTCTACTGCAGAACTTGGACTCTGATTCTTTAATAGAAATATTGTTAAGTTTTTTTGGTGTTTTTATCTGTTTAGGGAAACCGGTGATAGTGCGGAGGCCGACATATCCATACACTATGACTCTGACTTCTGACTTTCGACTCAGTGCATGAATACACTGATTGTGTGTGTGATTCCGTTGAAAAGTTTTCTTTATGATTACTTTGTGTTATCTCACCAGGTATATTTTTTTGACCCCGGTGCACCTGTTTCATTTCAAGATTCCCCCACATAGGCAGCCAGCTAGTGTTCCGAGTTTTGTACGAGATGGTAGCCCACCGAGCGACGAGGCCACGGTGTAGTGCCCCATCATAGTGAAGGTACCGGTGGTACCACTACCCGGCGAGCCACCTATACCTCCAGCTCCAACCGTAGGGAGAGCACGCCATCTGAGTGTGTTTCACGAGTTACAACGCCAGAGGCTGCCCAGGTTCCGAGGAGAGATAGACCCATAGGTAGTTGAGGATTGGATGGAGGCTGTTGGGAGAGTTTACAGATTTGTAGGGACACCAGCCGACCTAATGGTGATCCATTCCGCAAGTCTCCTTCATGAAGCAGCAGGAATATTGTGGAGCTTGATGCTCCAGGTGCATGACAAGGTATCACTAATCTGGGTAGACTTTGAGAGTCTCTTCCGATCAGAGTTTTTTCCATCCACCATTCGTGTAGAGAGGATTTAGGAGTTACTTCATCTACAGCAGGGCATCATGACAATAGCTTTGTACTCAGCGAGGTTCAATGACCTCTTGCACTACTCCATGAATATGGAGCGGGACTCATTCTTCATGGCACGAACCTTCGTGTAGGGACTCAGGATTGAGATCAGGGCTTCGATGATCTCCCTCAGCAAACCAACATAGGCGGGGGTGCTGGAGCGAGCCCTTCTAGTGGAGAGTTTTCTTGATGAGCATTCACCAGTTGGGAGACCCACAACAGGGTGACAGTTAGAGGAGTCTTCTATAGTCGACAGTAGTCAGATGATGAAGAGGTCCAAAAGGACCAGACCATCAGGTGGGAAACCCTAGGATACAGGTTCACATGTGTGGGGAACATGAGATAGATCCATCCATATGAGGAGCAGGTAGTGCTATGCATGCGGCGGGTAAGGTCACATGGATCGAGACTGCCAGACTTTCCAGGAAGATAAGCAAAAAACGGTAAAGGTACCTCCCTGGCCGAGGTAGAGGTTGACCGTGGTGGTTCTCATGGATCAGATGGATGTGGCAGAGGAGCTGGTCGAGCAACAGGAGGTGGATGACATTTCTAGGCCTTACCACCAACACCACCATGAGGTCCACCCCGACCACAGGGAGCTGGCAGAGAGAGGCGGACTCAGATCCAGACAGTCAAGACCTACGACCACAGTGCAATTGAGATGATTCTAGGTACTATCAGTGTCTATTTAACCCTTGATATAGTACTTATAGACATAGGTGTGAGTTATTATTTTACTTCCGCTACCCTCGTTTGGAGCACAGATATTCTAACTGAGTAGTTGGCTCGATTCTTATGGCTAGAGACACCTATGGTAGCTGACTCAATGATTACACACTGGTGCCGGCAGTGTGAGCTTACTCAAGGAGGCGAGAGCTCCAGCTAGGATCTACTCATAGTGGTATCGAGGCCTTAAGACATCATCTTGGGTATGGACTAGTTATCCACAATTCATGCTCAGATTGACTATATTAGGAAGAAAGTGTGTTGTGTCCGCGAGGATGGGATGAGGTTTACCTTCACCAGTGAGAAGGGATCCCTTGCAGTGAAGGATGGACTTACCCAGAGGACTGGACAACCAATCACATATTAGTTGTCTAATATCATCCTCGGAGTGGTTGATGTGTGGAGTCCGAGTTTTCCTATTGTGGTGGATAAGTATGTGGATGTTTTCCTTGACAATGTTCCAGGAATACCTCCTCGCAGATAGGTGGACTTCTATATTGAATTATACCCTAGGATGACACTGATATCTACTCCAGCATATCGAATGGCTCCCACCAAGCTTCATGAGCTGTGGGTAAAACTATAGGACTTGAAGGGGAAGGGATTTATCCGACCCAGTGTTTCACCCTAGGCATCCTTGATTTTGTTTGCCAAGAAGGCAGATAAGATATTGGGACTGTGTGGAAACTTCTGTCACCTAAACCAGGTGACCGTGAAGGACAAGTACCCACTCCCGAGTATTGACGACCTCTTCGATCGGCTCAAGGGAGCACGATGGTTCTCGAAGATAGACCTCAAGTCATGCTATAACCAGCTCAAAATTTGAGATGAGGATGTGCAGAAGATGGATTTCAGGTGTCGATATGGCCACTATGAGTTCTTGGTTATGCCCTTTGGCTTAACCAATCCTCCAGAAGTGTTTATGAGTCTCATGAACAGGATCTTCCAGACGTACCTTGATCACTTTGTAATAGTCTTAATCGAAGACATACTGATCAACTAGACTAATGAGGAGGAACATGCCTACTATTTGTAGGTAATACCAGACACAATCTGAGAGCACCATTTTATAGTAAGCTCTTGATGCTCTAGTTTTGGATTTGAGAGGTTCACTTCTTGGGACACGTAATCTTGGATGCTGGTGTTGCAGTGGATCTAGTGATGATTGAGGCAGTGCTTGCTTGGGAGCCACCCATGAGTGTGAAAGAGGTAGGGAGTTTTCTGGGACTGGTTGGGTACTATCGGAGATTTGTGCCAGACTTCTCCAGAGTTGTAGAACCTCTTTTAGAATTGATGAAGAAGGTGAAACCCTTGGTGTGGTAAAATAGATGACAGAAGAGCTTTCAAGAGCTAAGGTAGAGGTTGACCAGTGCCCCCATCTTGAGGATTCTAGAGGGAAAGGGGTACATAGTAAACTGCAATGCATCAGGGACTAGAAACGGGCCTGTCCTGATATAGGAGAGAGTAGTTATCGCGTGTGGTTCTCGACTGTTGAGACAGAATGAGAAAAACAATGATACCCATGACCTATAGTTAGCAGCAGTAGTCTTCACCTTGAAGATGTGGTGACACTATCTTATGGGTGAACGTTTTACAGTCTACTCTAACCACCAGAGACATAGGTACATCTTCTAACAGAATGACATGAACCTGAGACTGTGACGATGGATCAAGTTCCTCCAGGACTATGACTTTGAGATAGTCTACACTCCTAGGAAGGGGAACGTTGTAGAAGATTCTCTCATTAGGAGATCAGGCATTCAGCTGATAGGAGAGGCGACAGAGTCTCTAGCCGTGATGTAGATATCCATTGTGAGTAGAGATGGAGAAGCCTATCTTCAGTCTCTCGCAGTCGCTCCTCCACCTACTCTGTGAGTCAGGGAATCATAGTGTGGGGACGTTGACTGTGAGATGCGACGTGATCAGATATCCTTAGGGCAGGAACCTGATGTATTTTCTGAAGGTAGATAGCACGTCATTCTCTTTAGAGGATGTAGGATGGTACCAGTTTCACTTCAGGAGGAAGTTTTGAGGGAGTTCCACTCATCTCCATTAGTGGTACATCCAGAAGTGGCATAGATGTATCAGGACCTCCGATGACAGCACTGGTTTCCAGGTATGATGAAGGTAGTAACAGAGTTTGTCTCACGATGCCTCACTTGTCAACAAGTGAAGGAAGAGCACCAGGGACTAGCAGGTTTGGTTCATCACTTAGAGGTCCCTGAGTGGAAGTGGGATGAGATATCCATGGACTTCGTGATGGGTCTTCCATGTACATCCAGAGGACAGAAATCTATCTTGGGGATTGTCGATCAACACACCATGTCGACCCACTTCCTTCATATTAGAGAGAAGGGTTCAGTAGAGAGCTTGGGATGCCTCTATGAATGGTAGATCGTATGGATTCATGGTGTCCCATCGAAGATGGTCTCCAATCGAGATGCTCGTTTCACTTCCCAGCCATGGAAGGGGTAAAAGGAGGCTTTTCGGATGTAGATTCACTTGAGAATCTCCTTCCATCCTCATACGAATGGTCAGACTGAGAGGACCATTCAGACTCTTGAGGGCATGCTCTTTGCATGTGTCCTTGACTTTGGTAGTATCTTAGAGGATGACATACCCTTGGTAGAGTTTGCGTATATCAACAGCTACCAATCCACCATTGGGATGGAACCTTTCGAGGCACTGTACGGCCGACCATGCAGATCACCTATGTGCTAGACAAACCTAGGGGAGTCAGCACTTCTGAACCAAAGATGGTGCATTCTACGATGGAGAAGGTTAATATCATCCAGGAGTGGGTGAATACTACACAAAGTAGGCAGAAGTCCTATTCTGATTGGAGATGGAGACCACTGAATTTTGAGGATGGCGACCACATTTTTCTACAGGTCTCACCATGACGTGGTCATTAAAGATTTGACTAAGGCGGTAAACTATCTATGAGATTCATTGGACCTTTCCGGGTCCTTATCATAGTAGGCAAGGTGGGTTACTGCTTGGATCATCCACCTTAGTTTCATAGGGTGCACGACATCTTCCACGTATCTCTATTGAGGAGATACATGCATGACCCATCCCACATCATGGACCATGGGGAGATGAACATCAACGATGGGGTGACATTCACAGATGTTCCAGTGGAGTTTGAGGATTGATTGGAGCGGGTCCTATGTGGACGGTCGATACCTCTGGTGCACGTTCGCTGGCAGCACGGGAACCTCTTGGAGAGCACATGGGAGCGGGTGGCTCAGATTTGTGCTCTGTACTCCCATTTGTTTCCTTAGTGTGAGATGAATCATAAGAGTACGTAAATCCCGGATGTGGGGATAATCTAAAACCTGGAATTTCCATGGATTTTTTTTTTTAAATATATGGTAGTTTTTCAGGTTCTTAGTTTATGACGGCACTTGATTCGGAGGCCCGGTGTGCCTGGAATCAATTTCAGAAGTTTTTCTCGGGTGTGTTCATTAAATGTGCGAGTGGGATTTTATAATTATTGAACTGGTGCTCAGAATCAAATTCCAAGGGCACCATTGAACTCCTAGTGCTGGAATTCACTTAAGGAGATCATCACCACAGTTGCCTTTAAATGAGAATGGATGTTAATTTTTTTGGTGTTTCAAAATAAAATTAAATAAAAATATGTGTAGGATATTTTTATTTGATTGGATGTTAAAACCACCATATGGGGGTTATTGGTGGGGCCCACCACACCCTAACCTCCCTTAAGAGTATGTTTTAGGGTGGGGCCCACTCGAACCCTTTTACTCCTCTAACCCCCCTTTAACCCCTTGTAACTCTTGGACTTCTCCAATAATTGTACAAACCGCCTCTTCATTAATTTATAACTCTTCCACTCCTCTTTTTGAATTTGAACCATTCCACCCATTAATTAGGTGAGTTGTTTCATTTAATGAAAATAGAGGAATTCGAATGGTTATGCTAAAAAATAATAAACAATTCATGTCACGACCAGTCCTCGGGGCCCGTGTCGTGACTACCCCATGCCCGCCTTCCATAGGCCAGGGGCTGGCGACTAGCACCAAGGCGTAAATCCCAACAAAAGGGAAGGCATTGACTTTGAAAAGTAAACAAGCACCACAGAGTAAGCAAGCGGAAAAGTAAACAGTAAGTAAAAACTGTAACATGCTGGGCTGAAAGTAAAAGGGGCCAGAAATACAAGCCCAACTGTAAAGTACAACTGAAAGGGAAAAACAACAACTGAAAAGAAAAGCCGCAGCGTCGCGCTGCCCTCTAGAAGTCCCACCTGAAGGGTGGGTACAGATAGCCTCCACAGCTCCTCGGTCCAACTGTCCGCTCTGAGTATGTCCCGCCCAGTGGTCCACCTCCAGGTACCGTTCTGCTCCGCACGCCTCGACCAAGATCAGCGCTGTCTGTCATCTGCAACCAACACAACGAAGTGCGGGCATAGCCCGTGCAGGGGTGAGTATAAGCTACTCATAAGGGACCCTGAGACCCCTACGGTCTCCCTAAATCCACAAAGGATAAACCACAAGGAAAGATACAATCACGAAGTAACATCCGACACTGCTTAGGTATATGCCCATACATATACCTAAGTCATCAACTCCCGCTCGGCTCCAAAGTCCGATCTCAAGAACAACCCAGTCCACATAGGAAAGCAAAACGTATACCCACACAGGATATCACAACACAATCCTCAAAGGAGAGTAAACAGTAAATCCACACAGGATAGCCCAACACAATCCACAAAGGAGAGTAACACAGGATTCATCTCACACAGGTATACTTCTTCGGATGACGATAAAGATAATCAATGATCCATCTAAGTCGTCAGACCCACAAAGTATCGATAGGTACTAACCCCCACAATGACCCACACAGGATCGATAGGTAACTAACCCCCGCAAAGACCCACACAGGATCGGGCCCACATATGACCTGTAGGCGCTGGCTCACACAGAACCGATGAGCACTGACCCACACAGCATCAGATCCACACAGGATCTGTAGCACTAATCCATGTAGGATCGCTGAGTGCAGTAGTCGTCGCAGTCCACTGAGGATCTCTGCACAGTCGTCGTCGCAGTCCACTGAGGATCTCTGCATAGTCGTCAGAGTCGCAGCCAGCACTAGGGTTCCCGCACACAACAAGCTCGTTCGGGAGGGTCCTCTCCACGAGCCGAGAGGCTGATACATCAACTGACACAAAGTCCTAAGTTGATGTATCCAAAAGTTCTGTATCATCAATAGGAACTCAACATCACAGACGGCGCGTCAATCAGATGCCCGATCTGAGAGTTATTGGCTTTTTCGTCCCAAGGGATCGGTTGGTTTTTAAGGCAAAACCAACCCGACTGTACTCCACCTGCATCCAAATCTTAGGGAAGAGTGAGCCAAAAGATCCCTCTCACTTATAGGAAATCCACCAAAGCTTACGGCACGTCAATCGGACATCCGTCGCTCAAGATATGAGCGTTTCCGCTCCGAGGGCCTGGTTGGTTTAGTGTATGAACCAACCCGGCCAAACTGAAAGTATTCCAAAACCCTGAGTGCGATATACCAAAACGACCGTCTCGATCCAAGGATCGCGTTGCCGCTGACGGAACGTCGTTCGGAGGCCCATAGCTCATGTTACGGGAAAAATACCCAAATCGGTCTTAAGACAGGGGGTCTAGGCCCGGGCCGACCCGGGCCGACCCCCCATGGGTCGGCCGAACCGGGTCGACCCGACCCGGTCCAACCCGGCCGGACTTGGTCCGGCTCGGCCGAGCGGCTGAGTGCTCGGGTGCCGCGGGGTGCTGCCCCCGCGGGTTGGAGGTGCCGCGGTCCTCGAAGGGCCGCGCTATCAAGCGGACGCGGCTTCTACCGCGTCCCGTGCGGGCGAGCTGAACCCGCGCGGCCGCAGGTCCGCTGGCCGCTGCCGCCTCCGGCCGCCGCGCCGGCGACCCGCTCCGCCGGTAACTTCCGCGGGCCACCAGAGTTGCTCTGGTGGTCCGTATTCCTTCCCGTCTACGCCGTTGTTCCTCCCGGGTTCTGTTCTTCACTGCTGGAACGTCATATCGCCCTTGCGTCACGTTTTTTCTTCCCCCTCCAAATCCGCACAACCACGAAGAACGGCGGAGGGTTGTCGGGCCGTGTTCGTTTGGCCCGCACCCTCCGCGTTAGATAAAAACAGCGGGAGAAAAAAAAAATAACATATCCGAAAACAATTTTAATAAAATAAAATTGTTCATAAGAATCTGGGTTCTTTAATTTTAACGAAACGCTCACAGGAATATAAAATATTCACAACAACCCCTACCTCGCCAAGTCGTCGCACGCAGGTTCTTCACGGATTTGATCGTCGCGATATCCGGCGTTGCGTCGACGAACTCCGAGGTCCAGTAAACAATAGATGTAATTAATAATAATTAAATACTTGCTTTGTTAAAAACCACAAAGGAGTTTTAAAAGAAAACCGAAATCTCTTACCTCAAACAGAAGATCAAAGATTTCGTCGCGGAGGAAAGAATGCCGCAGAAGAACGTCACAGGAGAGGAAACGTCGGCGTTGCATCTCACAGCGTCGCGTCGTTGATTTCCACGGGTTCGGTGTTCTTTATCGAGGGCCGGTGTTCTTCGTGTTCTTCGCGTTTTTCACGTTCTTCGCATTCTTCGCGAAGAAGGGTGAAGGCACAAGAATTATGTCAAAGCCTCTCAACGTGCAATCCTCCAAATGTCGTGTTGGTCTTATTTTATTATTACGCCAACAAACGAAAAAGAGGTATGTAACGACCCATTAATTCGTAGAATTAATTCAACAAAAGAAACTGTCCATTTAATTCATGAATAAAACCATCCAATTAAATGGTGTGTTAAGAATTTAAGAAAATGTGTTAGTTGACTTTCATAATGATGGGTTTTCATGGGTGTGTTACTTAGCAGAAAAGAAACGGTGGGGATCGTGCGGGCCCCACCTCACAAATATCCTACCAAGAGGGTAGGATATTTTTGGATAGCATCCTATCTAGATCAACTCAGCTTAAGCCACTTTTATGTGGCTTCAAGTGGCTTCCAAGTGGGTTAAGTGAAATAAAATAATGTTTTTCGTACAGTTATTTTATTTCTTAACGTTATGCCTGAAATTTAAAAACCACACCCGAGCAAACGCAACTCTGGAAGAGGTGTTTCTAAGAAAATACCAGCGCTGCGATTTCATCAGTGCCCTCAGAATTCGATTCCGGGCACCGGTTCAAAAGTTAGAAAAACCAGCTCGTTCGTTCACTGAACGTACCCGAGCCAAACTTCGGAAATTTATTCTGGGCAGACCGGGCCTTGGAATCAGGTGCCATCAGAAACTGCGTTCTTGTAAAATTTCAAAGAAAATTAAGAAAAAAATTTCCTTGAAATTTATGGGTCTTTACATTACTCCCACCTCAGGGCTTTACGTCCCCATAAAGATACATCATAAACTAGGGAAACAAATGTTGGTACTGAGCACACATCTGAGCTTCCCGCTCCCAAGTGCTCTCCTGGAGGTTCCCGTGCTGCCATCTGATGCGTACTAGAGGAATCGATCGTCCACGTATGACTCGATCCTGTCGATCCTCGATCTCCATTAGGATCTCCGAAAAAGTTGCCCCATCATCCACGTCTAGCTCCCCATGGTCAATGATGTGTGTCGGGTCATGAACGTATCTCCTCTGTTGAGATACGTGGTAGACGTCGTGCACCCGGTGCAACTGAGATGGTAGAGCCAGGCGATAAGCCACCTCGCCAATCCTACTGAGGACCTGGAAAGGTTCGATGAAGCGTGGAGACAACTTGTCGCCTCGGCCAAATCTCCGCAAACCACGTCGAGGTGAGACAAGCAAGAAGATGTGGTCGCCATCCTCAAACTCTAGTGGGCTCCGCCTCCTGTCAGTATATGACTTCTGCCGGCTCTGAGCCGTCCTCATCCGCTCCTGGATGACGTGGACCGTCTCTGTCATGCCCCGGACCATCTCTGGTCCCACAAGTGCTGACTCCCCAGGGTCTGTCCAGCACAAAAGAGATCTGTAAGGTCTGTCGTACAAGGCCTCGTATGGTGCCATCCCGATGGTGGAGTGGTAGTTGTTGTTGTACGCGAACTCCACCAAGGGTAGGTGATCCTCCCAGCTGCGACCAAAGTCGATTACACATGCGCGGAGCATGTCCTCGAGAGTCTGAATGGTCCTCTCTGTCTGACCATCCGTCTGAGGGTGAAAGGCGGTGCTCAGACGTAGCCGTGTCCCAAACGCCTCTTACAACCCCTTCCAATGCCGGGAGGTAAAACGAGCGTCTCGATTGGAGACGATAGATGATGGCACACCATGAAGCCGTACAATCTCCTAAACGTAGAGATGCCCCAAGCTCTCCACTATGCCCTGCTCTATGATGGGCAAGAAGTGAGCCGACTTGGTGAGTCAGTCGACAATCACCCAGATGGAGTCGTGACCTCTAGAAGTGCATGGAAGTCCAGTCACGAAGTCCATAGATATGTCGTCCCACTTCCACTCCAGGACCTCCAAGGGCTGTACCAAGAATTCTGGTACAAGATGCTCTACCTTCACCTACTGGCAGGTGAGGCATCGTGAAACGAACTCTTCCATAGCCTTCATCATGCCATCCCACCAGTGTTGTCATCTGAGATCCTGGTACATCTTCGCCACTCCAGGATGTACCGCCAAAGGAGAAGTGTGAAACTCTCTCAGAAACTCCTCTCGTAATGTGACTGGTACCAAGGTACGTCCTCTGAAAAGGACGGTGTGCTCTGCTCCAAGGGAGAAACCATCAGGTGCCTGTCCCGAGGATATCTGTGCACGCCGCGTCTCACAGTCAGCGTCTCCACGCTGTGCCTCTCTGACCCGCTGTAGAAGTGGAGGAGAGACTATGAGAGACTGAAGGAAGGCTGCTCCGTCTCTATCCACGAAGGATATCTTCAAAGAGGCTAGCTGCTATGTCGCCTCCTCAAGTAGCTGGATCCCCGTCCTCCTACTGAGGGCATCAGCTACTATGTTCCCCTTCTCAGGAGTATAGACTATCACAAAGTCATAGTCCTGGAGGAACTCGAGCCATCGCCACTGTCTCAGGTTCAGGTCCTTCTGAGAGAAGATATACTTGAGACTCTGGTGGTCAGAAAAGTCTATAAAGCGCTCGCCCATCAGATAGTGCCTCGATGTCTTCAGTGCGAAGACCACTGCTGCTAACTCCAGGTCATAGGTAGTGTAGTTCTTCTCATGCGGCCTCAACTGACGTGATCCATAGGAAATCATGGCCCGCTCCTACATTAGGACACATCCGAGTCCAGTCCCGGATGCATCGCAGTAGACTACGTATCCAACTCCCTCCTCAGGAAACCTCAAGATAGGTGCACTGGTCAATCTCTCCCTCAGCTCTTGAAAGCTCTACTGACGTCTGTCTGACCACACCAATGGTTTACCCTTCTTCGTCAAAGCTGAGAGTGGCGCCGAAACTCTGGAGAAGTCCGGAAAAAATCTCCGATAGTATCCGGCTAGACCCAAGAAACTCCGCACCTCCGTCACGCTCCTGGGTGGCTCCCAAGCTAGCAGTGCCTCGATCTTCACGGGATCCACTGCAACTCCCGCCTCAGAAATGACGTGCCCCAAGAAGTGGACCTCACGTAACCAGAACTGGAACTTCGAGAGATTTCCATAAAGCTAGTGCTCTCGGAGTGTGTCTAGTACAACACGCAAGTGGTAGGCGTGCTCCTCCTCTGTGGTCGAGTACGCCAAAATGTCATCGATGAAGACCATGACAAATAGATCGAGGTATGGATGGAAGATCTTGTTAATGAGGCTCATGAACACTGCTGGAGCATTGGTTATGCCGAATGGCATAACCAAGAACTCATAATGGCCATTCCGACACCTACATGCCGTTTTCTACACGTCCTCATCTCGAACTCTGAGCTGATGATAGCCTGACCTGAGGTCTATCTTCGAGAACCACCGTGCTCCCTTGAGATGATCGAAGAGGTCATCAATCCTTGGTAGCGGATACTTGTTCCTCACATTCACCTGGTTCAGGCGACGATAGTCGACACCCAGTCGTAGGCTCCTGTCCGCCTTCTTGGTGAACAATATCGAGGAAGCCCAGGGTGAAACACTGGGGCGAATGAACCCCTTTCCCTACAAGTCCTCCAACTGTACCCGCATCTCTCGAAGCTCAGCGGGGGCCATCCGATATGCTGGAGTGGATATCGGGGTTGTCCCGCGGTACAGATCAATATAAAAGTCTACCTCTCTGCGAGAAGGTAGCCCTGGAACGTCATCGGGAAAGACGTACGCATACTGATCCACCACTAAAGGAAAACTAGGACTCCGCACATCCACTGCTCCTAGGATGAGGCTATCGAACTGATGAGTGATGGGTTGTCCCCTCCTCTGCGAAAGTCCTTCCTATGCAGCAAAGGCGCACTTCTCACCGGTGAAGGTGAACCTGCTCCCGTCGGTGCACACACATCGCACCTTGCGCCTAAAACAGTCAATCTGAGCATGGACTGTAGATAACCAATCCATGCCCAAGATGAGGTCGTAAGGCCTCAACGCCGCTACAAGAAGATCCCAGCCGAAGCTCTATCCTCCTAGAGTAAGCTCACACTGTCGGCACCAGTGCGTAATTGTCGATTCTGCTCCCGTAGGGGTCTCTAGCCCTAAGGATCGAGCCAACGGCTCTGTTAGAATCTTCGAGCTCCGAACAAGGGCAGCGGCTATGAAAGAGTGACTCGCTCCTGTGTAGATAAGAACTACAGCAAGGGTGGAATAGACATAGATCCTACCTCGAATCATCTCTGGTGCACCGTGGTCGTAGGCCTCTACTGCCTGAAGCTGTGCATGTCTCTGCCCGCCAGCTCCCTGTGGTCGGGACGGACCTCCTGGTGGTGGTGGTGGCAGAGCCTCAAAGCGTCGCCCACCACCTGCTTCTCGGCTAGCTCCTCTGCCTCATCCACCTCCTCCATGCGGACCGCCACGGTCGACCCTCTGCCTCTGCCTAGGTGGCCCCTCCACCGTCTGCTGCTCCTCGGTACGGCGGGTCGGGCAGTCACGAGCCATGTGGCCCTGCCCGCCGCACGTGTAGCACTGCCTGCCTCTCGGAAGACTGGCTCTGCGCTGTGTGCCCCGCACTGCTAAGCCAGTGTCCTAAGGTCATCTACGAGAGGGTCTGGTCTGCCTGGAACCCTGAGTCATCCGTCGGCTCCCTGCTACCGAAGACTCCTCTACCTGCCGCCCTGCGGTATGTCTCACGGCTGAAGTAGACTCAGCCAGAAAGCTCTTGATCAGAAGGGCTCACGCTGGTACCCCTGCCTGGGTCGGGATGCTGAGGGAGATCAGTGATGCCCTGATCTCGTGTCTCAATCCCTTCTTGAAGGTCTGGGCCCGGAAGAAGGGGTACCATACCATGTCGGTCGAGTAGCGAGAATGATCGGTGAACCTCGCCGAGTACTGGGCGACCATCAAGCTGCCCTGCTGTAGCTGAAGAAACTCCTGAATGTGCACCGCACGGAGGGTGGCCGGGAAAAACTCTGAGCGGAAGAGGCCCTCAAAGTCTGTCCAGATGGGAGAGGCCTCATCGTGCACCTGGAGCATCAAGCTCCACCATCGTCCTGCTGCTGCGTGCAGTAGGCTCGCCGTGAGGATCACCATGAGGTCTGTCGGTGTCCTCACAAGCCTGAAAACTTGAACGACCGCCTCCATCCATTCCTCGACTGCCTGGGGGTCCGTCTCCCCGCGGAACCTGGGCGGTCACTAGTGCTGGAACTCATGCAGTGCACTAAGGCGACATGCATTGTCAGCAGTCGGTGCTGGAAGCATCGGGGGCTCGGCGGGTATAGGTACCGCCGGTGCCTCTGCTGTCAACGGGCCCTGTACCGAGTCCTCGTCGCTCAGTGGGCTGTCGTCTTGCTCTACTCTCGGATCCCTAGCTGGCTGCCGTCGTGGGGCCATCCTGAAAAGGAAACAAGTGCACCATGGTCAGAACAGTATACCTGGTGAGCTGACACAAGTAATCACAAAGAAAACATGAAACACGCATGCAATCAATGTTTTCGTGCATTAAGTCGGAAATCAGAAGTCAGGGTCCTGGTGTACGGATACGTCGGCCGCCGCACCAACACTGGACTCCCTGGACTGATAACCACACTCAATACGCTAAAAACTATTGCTTCACATAGAAGAAAGATCAGAGTCTGCGGTAGAACCAACCACCTTTGATACCAATTTGTCACGACCCGTCCTCAGGGCCCGTGCCGTGACTACCCCAAGCCCACCTTCCATAGGCCAGGGGATGGCGATTAGCACCAAGGTGTAAATCCCCACAAAAGGGAAGGCATTGTCTTTGAAAAGTAAACAAGAACCATTGAGTAAGCAAGCGAAAAGTAAACAGTATGTAAAAACTGTAACAAGCTGGGCTGAAAGTAAAAGGGGCCGGAAATAAAAGCCCAACTGTAAAGTACAACTGAAAGGGAAAAACAGCAAGTGAAAAGAAAAGTCGCAGCATCACGCCGTCCTCTGAAAGTCCCTCCTAAAGGGTGGGTACAGATAGCCTCCACAGCTCCTCGGTCCAGCCGTCCGCTCCGAGTATGTCCCGCCCTGTGGTCCACCTCCAGGTACCGTCCTGCTCCGCATGCCTCCACCACGATCAACGCTGTCCATCGTCTGCAACCAACACAACGAAGTGCGGGCATAGCTCATGCATTGGTGAGTATAAGCTACTCAGTAGGGACCCCAAGACCCCAAAGGTCTCCCGAAATCCACAAAGGATAAACCAAAAGGAAAGATACAATCACGAAGTAACATCCGACACTGCTTAGGTATATGCCCATACATATACCTAAGTCATCAACTCCCGCTTGGCTCCAATGTCTGGGCTCAAGCACAACCCAGTCCACATAGGAAAGAAAAACGTATACCCACACAGGATAAGACAACACAATCCAAAAAGGAGAGTAAACAGTAAATCCACACAGGATAGCTGAACACAATCCACAAAGGAGAGTAACACAGGATTCAGCTCACACAGGTATACTTCTTCGGATGAGGATAAAGATGATCACTAATCCATCTAAGTCATCGTACCCACAAAGGATCGATAGGTACTAACCCCCGCAAAGACCCACACAGGATCGAGCCCACATATGACCTGTAGGAGCTGGCTCACACAGAACTGCTGAGCGCTGACCCACACAGGATCGGATCCACACAGGATCTGTAGCACTGATCTACATAGGATCGCTGAGTTCAGTAGTCGTCGCAGTCCAATGAGGATCTCTGCACAGTCATCATCGCAGTCCACTGAGGATATTTGCACAGTCGTCGGAGTCGCAGCCAACTCTAGGGTTCCCGCACACAGAAAGCTCGTTCGGGAGGGTCCGCTCCACGAGCCGAGAGGCTGATACATAAACTGATAGAAAGTCCGAAGTTGATGTATCCAAAAGTTCCATATCGTCAACAGGAACTCAACTTCGCATACGGCGCGTCAAACGGATGCCCGGTCTGAGAGTTATTGGCTTTTTCGTCCTAGGGGCCCGGTTGGTTTTTAAGGCAAAACCAACCCGACTGTACTCCACCTGCTTCCAAACCTCAGGCGGAGTGAGCCAAAAGATCTTTCTCACTTAGAAGAAATCCAAGAAAGCTGACGGCACGTCAATCGGACATCCGTAGCTCAAGATATGAGTGTTTCCGCTCCGAGGGCCCGGTTGGTTTCGTGTACGAACCAACCCGGCCGAACTCAAAGTATTCCGAATCCTTGAGTGCGATATACCGAAACGACCGTCTCGATCCAAGGATCGCGTTACCGCTGACAGTGCATCGTTCGGAGTCCCTTAGCTCATGTTACGGGAAAAAGACCGAAATTAGTCCGAAGAAGGGGGGGTCCGGGCCCGGGAAGACCCGGCCCGACCCCCCCTGGGTCGGCCAAACCGGGTCGACCTGACCCGGTCCAACCTGGCCGGACCCAGTCCGGCTCGGCCAGTGTGCGGCCCGGCCGGTCGGGCCAGCCTAGCTCCGCTCGGCCGAGGGGCCGAGCGCTCGAGTGCTGCGGGGCGCTACCCCCGCAGGTTGGAGGTGTCGCGACCCTCGAAGGGCCGCGCTGTCAAGCGGACGCGGCTTCTGCCATGTCCCGCGAGGGCGAGCTAGACCCGCGCCGCCGCGGGTCCGCTGGCCGCCGCCGCCGCGGCTTCATCCGCGGTGGCCCAGTCTGGTGGCACGCCGGGGCGCCGCCGCCTCCGGCCGCCGGCGCCGCCGCGCCGGCGATTCGCACCCTCGGAAACTTCCACGGGCCACCGGAGTTGCTCTGGTGCTCCATTTTCCTTCCCGTCTGCGCCGTTGTTCCTCTCGGGTTCCGTTCTTCACTGTGGGATCGTCAAATCTCCCTTGCATCACGTTTTTTCGTCACCCGCCAAATCCGCACAACCACGAAAGAATGGCGGAGGGTTGTCGGGCCGTTTTCATTTGGCCCGCACCCTCCGTGTTAGATAAAAACAACGGGAGAAGAAAAAAATATCTGAAAACAAATTTAATAAAATAAAATTGTTCATAAGAATCTGGGTTCTTTAATTTTAAAGAAACGTTAACGAGATTATAAAATATTCACAACAACCCCTACCTCACCAAGTCGTCGCACGCGAGTTCTTCGCGGATTTGATCACCGCGGAAGGAGGGGATCATCGCGTCGTCGCAGTATCCGACATTGCGTCGATGAACTCTGAGGTCCAAGAAACAACATATTTAATTAATAATAATTAAATCTTTGCGTTGTTAAAATCCACAAAGGAGTTTTAAAAGAAAACCGAAATCTCTTACTTCAAACAGAAGATCGAATATTTCATCGTGGAGGAAGGAACTCCGTAGAAGAATGTCGCGGGAGAGGAAACGTCGGCGTTGCGGCTCACGGCGTCACGTCATCGATTTCAGCGGGTTCAGCGTTCTTCGTCGGGGGACGGAGTTCTTCGTGTTCTTCGAGTTCTTTGCGTTCATCGTGAAGAAGGGTGATGTCACAAGAATAATGTCAAAGCCTCTCAACGTGCAATCCTCCAAATGTCGTGTTGGTCTTATTTTATTATTACGCCAACAAACCAAAAAAAGGTAAGTAACTACCCATTAATTCGTAGAATTAATTCACCGAAAAAAACTGCCCATTTAATTCATGAATAAAACCGCCCTATTAAATGGTGCATTAAGAATTTAAGAAAATGCGTCAGTTTACTTTCATAATGACGGGTTTTCGCGGGTGCGTTACATAGCGGAAAAGAAACGGTGGCGCTCGTGCGGGCCCCACCTCACAAATATCCTACCAAGAGGGTAGGTTATTTTTGGATAGCATCCTATCTGGATCAACTCATATTAAGCCGCTTTTAAGTGGCTTCAAGTGGCTTCCATGTTGCTTAAGTGAAATAAAATAATGTTTGTCATACAGTTATTTTATTTTTTTAACTTTATGGTCAAAATTTAAAAACCACCCCGAGAAAACGCAACTCCGGAAGAGGCGTTTCTAAAAAAATACCGGTGCTGCGATTTCATCAGTGCCCTCAGAATTTGATTCCGGGCACTGGTTCAATAGATATAAAAACCCGCTCGTCCGTTCACTGAACGTACCCGAGCCAAACTTCGGAAATTGATTTCGGGCACACTGGGCCTCGGAATCAGGTGCCGTCAGAAACTGCGTTCTTGTAAAATTCCACAGAAAATTAAGAAAAAAATTTAATCGAAATTTACGGGTCTTTACAATTCATCTATTATTTTTGGTTTGGGGAATTTTCTTTTTAGAGGACTTTGTAGTTCTTGGAGAATGGCTTATTCCAACGATGAAAGCCCCTCATCTTCGAAGAACCTAGAGCATCAAATTCTTCCTTCTTCTACAGGGGAAAGGAGGGTAAGCGACACCCATGAGGATCCCCGACGTCATCTTCGACTTTTTCACCTTCAAATGTTGTCCGCCATCGACGAGTACCTATCAAAATTGTTTGACATCAACGAATCGACTTCCGCCCTTTTCCTGTAACTTTTTCAATGGTCATTGAATCGAGGTAGGGGTTGGTTTTGATTAAAATTACATCCTAGTTCCTCATCGTTTATTATGGTTCGATGTTGAGAAATTGTTATCACCTAATACGGAGGAATTGGGGCAAACAAACATGGCCCAACATCCCTTCAGTGGTTCTGGTTTGGTTGACAACAGAGGTGGAGCCAGAATGGTGCGGTGTCGTCACACTGCGCCAGAGAAGAACTGCGGCCAGGAGGGCCGCAGCGGATGAAAGAGGCGCGGCCCTGACGCACTTCGCCATGATAGACATACGAAACACTGTCCAGCGAAGTCCACTGTGAAGGGGGGAGGCGCTATCATGCTTCACCAGAGAGGGACCATGGCCAAGGGACGTGGTTGTCGAAGGAGGTTGGTCGGCTGAGTTAGACGGCAGCGGCACACCAAAAGGTGTGACCAAAAGGGTCCCACAGTTTCTTCGAAATCTAGGGGTGCCCCCCCCACGATGTGGCCCGACAGGCCCCGCGGCCCGCCTTCAACGTCCAACCCGTCGGCCAGGCCCTGCGGTATGCAGTCAGGCCACGCGGTCCACTCGCAACGGCCAGCCAGCCAGGCCATGCGGCCCGCCAGCCACGACCATCAGGGCCGGGCCGCTAGGCCAACGGGCTGGGCCGCCACCGGGCAGTGCTATTTCCTCGAACAGGGTTGGACCCTCGAACAAGGTCGGACACCGGTTCGGACCGGGTCAGGCCGGGTCGCTCCGACCGGGTCAGACCAGACCCAGACCCGCTATATCCTGTTATCACCTTTTCAACCCTATCCGGGGCTTCGGGTGTCCGATTGAAGAACCGCCTACGGCGATGGAATTCATGGAGATAGAAGAGTCTTTTGGAATAATCCAGTTGAGGTTCGGATGTAGTTGGGGTACAATACAGTTGGATTGAGCCTAAAAAGAAACCGAACACTCGAACAGAAATGCCAATAACTCAAATATCGGGCGTCTGATTGTCGCTTCATCCATCACACTGTGTTTCTTATAATGAAACAGAACTATTAGATACCTCAACTCGAGAATTCATGGTAGTTGATGTATCTACACTTGGCTCAAGGAGAATACCATCTTGGAATCGAGCGTGCTGTGTGCGGGAACTCTATGGTTGGCTGCGACCGAGATGACAGGATCCTCCGTGGGTTCGACCATGACGATACTGTACTAGGATCCTTCGTGGGTTCGACAACGATGAATTATTTACCGGGATCCTCCATGGATTCGACAGTAGTGACTTCTATACCGAGATCCTCCGTGGGTTCGACAGTGATGACTTATGTACCAGGACCCTCCGTGTGTTTGACTGCACTGATATTGTTCCAGTATCCCACAAGGGTTTGACAGAGGAGATGATTGAAAGGATACATCTAATCATCACTACCCCTTTCCATGTGTAGTATACCTATGAGATCTGGGTCTTGTCTTTCAATCATTGAGGTTATTGAATTTACTTCGTTTGTGGACTAGGTTGTGCATGGGCTCGAGAGTTGGAGCTGGACTATGATTGGTAACTTATGTATATTTATTGGCATATACCTATGTAAGGTTGGTTGATACGTCGTGATTGTATTTTACTTATGTGGTTTATCCTTAGTGGAATCTGGGAGACCTTCGGGAGTCTCCTGGTACCCTACTGAGTATTGTTATACTCACCCCCACATGTGCTTCGCCCGCACCTTGTTGTGTTCTATGAAGACGACAGTTTGCAGTGATCGAGGCAGAGGGTGATAGAGAGGAGGCTTCTCAAAGCTATTATAGATGGGACATATGTCATGGATGAGTTGTTCGAGTTCTGTACCTATGGTTCAGGTAGGATTCCCCGATGTACGATCCAAAAGCTGTTTTCTGTTTTACTTGTACTTGTACTTATTGTTTAGTAGGGTTTGTATACTGGACCACTTACTTTCAGCACACCTTTCATTTATATTTTAGAACTTGTTTCTTCTACTATTTTCATTTAGTCTATGTGAGTGATATGTTTAAAAGAAATGCATTCCATTTTTATTAGGGATTATCCTTTGGTGCTAGTCGCCAACCCCTGGCCTATGGAAGGTGGTCTTGGGGTAGTCACGTCAGAGGCCCCGAGGACGGGTCATGACAACTATTCATTAGTGTATATCACTATTCATAATGGTATGTTACTATTCATAAGTGTATGTTACTATTCACAAAAAATTTATTTTTTCTTATCAAACTCCAAATAACTAACTGATTGCAACCATATATGTTAGATTATTAAAATTCCAAACACATAAGTTACAAATATATGTTTAAAGGTCACATAATAGTTTATAGTTTTTTATGTTGGGATTTAATGACATATTTATAAGAATGGAATTCTTCTTTAAAAAAATTTAGTCATTACAATATATGGAAGAGTTTATAGAAAGAGTGGATGATACGCCTCGCTAAATCCACCAAAGCTGCGTGATAATCCTCAGGACCCAACTCAGGTTCTTCTAGGCGCTCCACAGGTCGTTCCCCTGACAATGCCGCAGATCATCCCGCCATCTGCTCCACGAGCCTCCGTGCATATTTATCATGTTGTAGAACCTTCCAATGCACTAGGGGTCAAAGATTCTCATGGAGACATGAATCCCCTCCCAGATGATCCAATGGCAGCGCTCATTTCCCACCTTGATGATTTGAAAACACGATAGGTGAAAATCCCACATGATAGAAAGCCATACCATTCGAGGGTGGATGATATGCAAGCATACCATGGTTTCATTAATCCTAAATTTCTCCCCTTCAATGGTAATGGTGATCCACTGCAACATCTATCCCACTTAATCTCAAGGTGTGGACCTCGGCTGGGTACTCCAGCACAGTAGGAGGCTACCAAACTTCTCTGTTTCATACAAACATTGGAAGGGCCCACCATTGTCAAGTATAGCTAGCTACTTATTGGGTCAGTAGCCTGATATGAGGATATCTGTAATTAGTTTTTTTTACACCTTTATTTCGACCACCTAGAAGACGAGTATTAAAAAACCCTTCAAGTGAAATCATATGCCTGAAGAACGCATTGCAGACTTCCTCACCTAGTGGAAAGGCCTCACACACTCCCTTGATATGCCACTGACCTAGGAACATCTGGTGGAAATGTGTGTGGGAAATTCCAATACTAAACTGGTCCCCTCTATTATCACGTTGAACTACCCAGGGGTATTTTGAGACCTCTCTGTCAAAGCTCGGCGTCTAGAGGAATCCTTTCAGCAAGCCAAGAAGGCATTTCTATTTCAACCAATAGTTCACGCGAGATTCTCCACTAAATCTGAGCCCACTAAGGTAGTAAAATAGATTCCCCTAAAGAGGATAAAGAAATTACTAGTGGAGCCACCTCTGTAGCCTCACTAAATCCCACCACCTTAGGCATATCCTCCATCCCAGCAATGCCCACCTCTGAATCTGCATGCTCCCTTGTGTAAAGAAACCCCACCACCTAGGGGTGTTAACCAGGTTCCACATATTCAATAGGGACCTCCAACCCCTCATTAGGGCCAGGATCCCAGATCCTCCTTTCGAGAGAGATGGAACCGGACCTACTAATTCAGTGAGGTTTAGTTCCCCGGTTACTTCTGATGTGCCTTGGAATAGGGAATTCTACGGTTATCGGATTGCAGGAGGCCCGATGAGACAGATCTCACTAACAGTCCCAATTAATACCCCTATTAATGGATCGTAGAGCACACCCTCAACCATTTTTATGTGTTTAAACACCGATTCCAAGAACAGGTTGATAAAAACATAGCCAGGTTTGGTCTGGCCCCGACATAAGTGGAAAGTGTATTCATACATCCTGCCAACAACAGTGACAATGAAGGTGAGTGTTAGTAGGTTCCAAACCTTGAGTCTCAAAAATATGAAAAATTAATGGATTTTAAGGTAGTCACCCATTCTAATGGTATTATTCGTGCACATATGAATCTACACCAGCCTTCAAGAGCCACCATGTCTTCTACAACCACTACTTCTTTGTGGACGTTCCATCCATCTTCCTCCCAAAAGGGAAATCACTGACGGTGCCAGGGAAAATGAAGTCCCCCAATTATGACATATTCATCCCATACTCTTAAAACTTTCATGATCTCACTGTTATATAATTCCCCTAGAATCTTCTAAGTGATGAAGGATACTCCAAGTGATAACCAAGGATATGATTCTCTTAACACTGTGGAGAAGATGAATGCCTACATTATTCATGATGACGAGGAATGCCAGATGGATCCATCCAATGTCCACATCTAATGCCAGTTTTGAAGGATCTGTGGTCACATGATCCCCTTGGATTCATTGGTCAGTGCCTCAATCCAAGATGTGAATAGGATTGAAACTAAGATAATAAACCAAGTATAGAGCTCAACATGCACAAAATTCTCATCTTATTTCATCAATTCTTCCTTCACTTCTATTTGTGCTACATGATCAGGAAGAGCCACCATGATCACACTACGATTGGCCATGTCTTGTTGTAGATCAGCCTCAATCATCATGACCTAATATAGTAGTAGCTCCATGTGTTTCGACTAGTGAGGTGAAGGACATCCCTAGCAACTATTTTCCACCGGTTATCCTATAATGGCCCATCATACCTCCTACCACAGAATGATCTCCTGGCTGTAGAAGTTCATGCTTGACACATAAGTATGATATCCTTAAGAATCATTCCAGCATTCATGTGGGGATATCTATCCTTGAGTATCTTCTCCTGTTCGCATATATGCATGAATCCTTTACTAAGGCTTTATGAAGCCCCCATATGTTTGAGACAAAGGTAGTAGCAGAAGAATCCTTCCATGATGAGGGAGTCGAGCCTGTTGAATATCTAGACATTATCTTTTTCTATGGAAAATTTGAAGGTTCTATTATATAAGGGAATATCCTCCCACTATACATCAATTAACATTTCCACGATCAGTAGGTTCACTACTTTCTTGTCGACATATGGATAGGGATCAACCTCATCCTGACCATGACACTCTGAAGTATAGGGCCACCTGAGGATCATATAAGTCCCTCTAACATAAAAATTCAAGGTTATAAAATGACAGAATAGACACCGGTTGGGAAGATCCAACCGAAGACTCAGTTTGGTGGCTTGGTAGCCAACAGTGAGTTCATGTTTGTCCCATAGGACAATACCTACAACGCATTTATGGGTAGGACACGGACCCACCTACATGTGGTGGTCTGTTATCTATATCACCAATGCATTAATTACTTCCTTAATAGTCATGTGGATGTATTGCATGGTTATGTGTCTCCAATTTACTCTTTTAAATCCCTCTACCTGGATGCTAACTAATACAAGATCAAGGACAAGCAGATTCAGGCTAACGAGTTTGAACATGCTACAACTATGACTGACTTATTGATAGACCTGGATTATGCCTACATATTTTTATTCCACTGACTCGAGGCCATGACTCCCAGTTTGTTGAATTTTTTTTTTGTTTCTGGAATGAGGGGGAAACACATTCCCGAGTCTATGGGATGTCATAATATCACCTCATATTCCTATAAAAATTAGGACCGGGTGATCCTAGAGCCCCCTAATCCAAATAGGTGTCGGGATATCCGCTCTATGGTAATTCCAATACCACATACATGCTTGTTTATCTGAGATGGGGTAAACAGGCCAGCACAGAAGCAACACTATTTCTTTGATATCATGAAACTTGTCCCCTTGGGACAATATTTGGATGGGACTGGGTTTCCATCTTTCATCGCTATGGTCTCAGCAGTGTAGGATCTCCACGATGCAGTGTCCACCGCCGCTCAGAATCACACCAGTGTCCCGTCGGGATACTTTGACTCCGAAAAATCACCTCCCACCCATGATCCCTCCTCTATGAGTGAAGAGGAGGATTTTGAGGATGGTCCTCCCACATTTTAAGAGGGTTTCTCCACCATGATTGATGAACATGTTAACCTTGGTTATGAGATGGATCAGAAACCAACCATGATCAGTGATGTTATGCCTGTCGAAGTGAATTAGATATAGATGGACTTCCTAAAGAAGTATCATGTCGTGTTGTCCTAGACTAATGAAGAGATGTCAGGACAAGACCCTCAGTTCTCTGTCCACTTCTTTGGTCTTCCAGCAAGTCATCGTGTGTTCAAACAACATCCTAGAATGATGAAACCTTCTCAGGGTGCCATGTTAAAGGTCATGGTTGATAATCTCATCTAAGAAAAAATTGTAATGTAGGTCCAATACCCTAAAAATTTAGACAACATTGATCCAATTAGAGCGAAGAACATATAGATGATAATCTAAATCCACTTTCAGGATCTCCACCATCCGTGTACAAAAGATGATTTTCCACTTCCTATGAGATAACTATTGATTGACACCATCGATGGGATCCATGATCTCCCTTTCATGGATGGGTATTCTGGGTGTAACCAAATTCTAATTTCCCCAAGGATAATGATTATACATACATTAGTTCACCACAAGGTATTTTCTACAATCAGGTGATTCCCTTTGCTCAAAAGAAAATAGGTTCCACCTATTAGTGTTCCATGCATTACACATTTAAGCAGATCCTTGAGAAATTGGTGGAATGCTATGTGGATGATCTAGTGGATAAATATCGCCAGTTCCAAGACCATCTATAGGATCTCAAGAAAGTTTTTGTCTTCCTCTAATCATGCTATCTAATGATAAACCCAATGAGGTTCACCTTTAGGGTCACCTATGGAATGTTTCTCTACTTCGTTGTCAGATAGAGAGGCATCAAGATCGATCCGGATAAGATCAAGGACATCAGTCTGATGTCTCCTCCAAACTATATCTGCGAGCTTCAAGGCTTTCAAGGCCAGTTATCCTATATACACTGATTCATCACAAACCTAGATAGAAAGTCTAGGCCCTTTTCCATGATCATGAAGAAGGGTGATAATTATCAGTGGGAAGAGGAGTGTCAGAGTGACATTGAAGAGATTATGTGGTACTTATTATAACCTCGAGTTTTGATGCCCCCAATTTCTAGAATACCATTGATCCATTACGTGACCACTCTAGAATGATCTCTCGACACCCTTCTCACACAGAATAACAATGATGGAATGGATAGCCATTTATACTATCTCAACCACGTGCTCCTCCATAAAGAGACAAGATATTCTTGTTTTGAGAAGAGATTCCTTACACTAGAATTCATAGTGTAGAAATTGTGACACTACCTAAAACACCATGAAATAAATCTATTATCATGAGTGGATATTCTAAAGTACATTTTGAACTGCCCCATGTTGATAGGCCATCTAGATTAGTGGACAGTGATCCTCCAGCAGTTTGACATAATGTTTTTCACTCATAAAGATATCAAGGGACTAGCATTGGAAGAATTCATTACCTCTATTCCAGTTCCAATAGACCAGTATCTAGATCATAAAATTTGAGATGGTGAAATCTTCTCAGTAGATCAAAACATTCTATGGTGTAAAATGCATTTTAGTGGATCTTCCTGAATCCCAACCTATAGAAGGCTCAATGATGCTAGACTCAACAAAGTGGGTATGGGTATCATATTCATCATGTCATCATAACCTATTCTTCCATACTCATTCTTGTTTTTGGAAGGGTGTACCAATAATGAGGAAGAGGACTAGGCTCTAATTAATGGTCTCAAGATGGCCATTGAGATTGACGTTCCCCACTTTCATGTGAAAGGGGAATCTGAACTAGTCATTAAGAAGATCAATGGTGACTATGTTGTCTGGAATCCAGAGGTCATACCACTATTAGAACGTACCTACAGCTGATGGATCAGTTTTTATTTCTTCTCGAGGTTACTCATCACCCTCTTCCATATAATGGTCAAGATGATGCCTTGGTCACCTTGGAATCATCGTTTACAGATCCAAACTAGGATTATTTTATTATCCTTATAGAGCATCGAAGATTCATCTCTCATGTTACTCCATAAAATGATGATATCCCACAGGTAAGCCACATTACTGCTGATTCCTCCATGTCAGTACCCTCAGGTCCCCATGCCGCAGTGTTGGAAGTTACACCAAACTAGAAGCCCTCCTTTTTCGAGTATATCCATCATAGTAAACTCCTAGTTTATTGAGGTGGGTGTGAACACATCTAATGGCGCAAATTGCAGTTCACCCTACAGAGTGGTCCTAGTCTTGATAATATCCTATACAAATATAGGTTTGATGTGATTCTCCTCCCTTACATTCAAGGAGGTGCAATTTCTCAAGTCATACAAGAGGTTCATGACAGTTACTATGGGGCTCATCAGATAGGGATATAACTCTCTCACCAGATCTAGAAATATTGGTATTTTGGCCCGCCATGATACATGACTGCTTTGAGTATTCCAAGAGGTTATATGCATGCTAAATCCATGCTAACATTGTGCATAGTCCTCCAGATCCTCTCCACACAACTATATACTTTTGGCCCTTTTTCTTTCTAAGGACTCGATGTTGTGGGGCCATATCCAATGGAAAAAAACCCATCAATGAAGGTTCATCCAAACTGCAATGGATTTCATTCCCAAGTGAAAAAATGAAGTTCTGTTCAAAGAGGTCAAATCCCGGTCTATGGTTGATTTTGTGAGGTCCAATATCATATAGCGATTCAGAGTACCTCATTCCATTATCCCTGATAACGGAACCATCTTCCGAGTATTCGAACTGAAGAAGATTGATTCCATGTAAAAAATCTGTTCTAACTATACCTCCCGCTATCATGCACAAGTAAATGGGATGATCGAGGAATTCAAATAACCCATTTCTAACAATATAAAGTAGATGGTTGGTCAGAACAATAAGAGTTGGCCAGACAAACTCACCAATGCTCACTAGGCTTATCAAATTATGACTCCTAATTCCACTCTGGTGTCCCTATTGTCCATAGTATACAGAGTGGAGGTAGTTCATCCCGTAGATATTTAGTTTCCCTCATTGCGCACAGTTGTATACGATTATAAGACACTAGATACGGTAGAATAAATCTATCCTGATAAAATGGAAGTACTCAACGAGAACATGAATCATGCCCTACACAATCTGGAGAGGCATTAGAAAATCATAGTTAGAGAATTCAACTAGAAATATCACCACTTCTCTTTCTTACAAGGTGACATGGTGTTAGCCTTGAGAACGCCAGTGATACCCAATCGTAAGCCACCAAAGATAGATCCAAAATGGTAAGAAGATTACATCATCCAGATGGTTTACCCCAGTTGTTCATAATTTTTAGTTACTATGGATGGTGAGCATATCACCCCTCCCACCGAAGAAAAATTCCTCATGCAGTACATTGCTTGAGTAAGCATCAGTCCCACATGACTCTAAACTCTCTTGTATTCACCACAAGACATTAATCATCCTGATTCATCTAGGTGAAAGGACATAAAACTACCCAGCACTCATCCCTCATGATAATATTCTACAAACTATTATGATCTATACGACCTTAAAATATGATCTCCCCACATCCTCATCATATGACGTTAAATTTCACAACATATCGAGAACTACATATCTCTTGATTCCCATCCTCCTTGGATACATAGGAACACTTAGAAACTTCGGCTTAGAGTCTCTCCCCCAGATTCTTTCCTTTGAGTGCACCCCCTGGTTATTGTTTTCTTGGAGGGTCACAAATAATGTAGTGTAGTCTTCTTTGGGCCCATTTATGCTGGTTTTTTGATCATCGCACCACATTCCCCTCCCATTCATCTATCCTCCCATGTCCTCCCGGAATGACGTAAATCTATATGACCCTTTCAAAACTACATATGGATCGATTTACATCCTAATACAATACATAGTAACACCTGAAAATTTCATTTGTAGGCCCAACCCCTAACTAAAAGATCTCCCCTTGGGTCAAAACACATAGTGTGGTGCATTCCTATCTTTCCTTCATTCATGTATAATTTATCAGGTCTACACTATGTACCCACCTTCTTGGAGATCTCCACCTCTTCCATCGTTACCACATGATGTCAAACTTCACATTCATATTTATGATTCATGAACCCCCTCTATTTGGTTATCCATCAACATTCACATTCGAAAAGAACCCCAATCAGTATGGAGGATTATAATTATGGCCCGCCTACTATTTCAGGCCAACATCCATGAGGATTTGGAATGAAACTTCAATACATGTCCCACTTTGTGAATATGGTCAATGATCGATGCTCATTTTTTCCCATTTCAAGTGGCATGATATGGATGTTGTGTTTCGAACATGTTCAACACCCATCCTTCATCATTATCACCACCCCTAGATGTCCCAAAGGTTTGGTGCATTTGTTCATTTTTTCTTGTTATCACTTCGAATGTTATTGTTCTTTGAGAAGGGATGTTGGTCTGGTTGGGATTGACCCTGCCTAATCTATTTACTTTATATTAGTTCCATTATATGTTGGGGAGAATTTGATAACATTCTTTGTTTACTACACCGAGAATTTCTCATGTGGGATTAGGATATTTGGCTAGGTGATACCCACATAAAGGGTTAGGTAATCACGATTTGAGCACTAGTGCCTCAAAAATAAATCACCATCATCCTCATCACACGTCATTAAACTACATGATCCATCTGAACTGAAGGACATAAAACTACTCCGCACTTGTCCCACATGACAATAAAATATATGCTGGGTGGGACATTCCATCGGTGGCCCAGCCTCAGGTCTCTTGACCTTAAAGACCCCCTGGATCAAGTTCTCTCTTAGTACAGTGAATTGTGGTATGGACTCAATGTCCACATTCACGTTGTACTATCTTTTCCACATCACAGACATCCCCTTGAGACAACAACCCTTCACCATCATCCTTTCCATAATATGTAAAACTTCATGAATACCAACACACATTACACATTCCATCACATGGTTTTCCATCAACTTCGACATCCAAAAGGACCCTCGAGTAGCATGGATGCTAGGCCTCAGTGGTCTCCTACCATCTTGGGCCAACGTCCCCGAGGATTTTGGATTAAAATTTGATACAAGTCCGGGGTTGAAAATATGGTCATCGGTCAACACTCATTAATTGTACCCATTCTAGGTCACATGGTATAGAAACTGTGTTGCGAACATGGCCAGTAGTTATCCTAAATAATTATTTCAATTTTATGGTCTCCCAAATGATAGACATAGTAATTCACCCTTTCGGTCCATCTTTTTCATGAACATGAAATTTAACTAGGCATATTCTGTATGAGATCTGTGTCCATAAACTAAGATTGTTCTTGTCATTGTCACGTGACGTTAAAACATGAAAAATCATGAGAACTATGTACAGATTGATTCTCATCCTCAAGGGATACATAGGAATTTCCCAAACACTTTTTCTTCAGGTCCAGCCCTATTTCTAAGAAACCTTGTCATCTCTCTGGTCTCCTAGCCTGAGTCCTCTAGGAGGGGGTATGTGGTGTGGTATGGTTTTATTTCCACATTCACGTAGGGTTTTCAATAGAAACATCGTGTACCTACCTCTAAAGATATCTTCACCCACTTTCCTACACTCATCTTCTCAAGTCATCTACTCTCAAATTAGGCCCCTCAACTATCTCTGTCAATTTACCAATGTGACCAAGAGAACTCTAGTTCATGACCTAGACTGCTGGATTATACATAGACATGTTTTCATCTATTTCCATGCTTCATGATTCCATTTATTTTAACATTAATCATCTTTCACATTCTAAATGGCCCCAAACAATTTGGATGCATGGCCTCATTTATCTCCTACCATCTCGAGCTAGCAGCCCCAATGATTTTTTACCGACAATTTGACAGAAGTCTCTTGTGGTGAATAGGGTCAGCGATTTACACTCAATGTTCAGTTCCCATTATAGGTCACATGATATGGATGTTGTGTTTTTATCATGGTCTATAGTTATCCTCCATCATTACACCACCCCCATTACGCCTTAAATATTGGCCTTATGGTTCACATCCTTTTCCACTCCATCATTTCCAAGTGGAATTTCGACACTCTTGGTGATGTCCCGCAGTGCGTGTTTGCACATTAAGAGGATGAATCCATGGTATGGTCTCATTATAGGCTCCAAACCATTTCCCATTTCTCTATATAACACCTATAGTAAAGACCATAACCATCCTTGTTTCTAACATTGAGCATATATCACATGGGCTCAGGGATTTGGTCCTGGTTTACACCAGCATGGAAGAGTCTCACATCCTTCATTCTGAGCTCTATGACCTTAAACTAGGATCTCCCTCAAGAACTATATATGGATTGATTCCCATATTTTTGTGATATGTAGTAATTCCTAGAATGTTTTTCATCAGGTCATGCTCAGGCTCCACTAATTATCTTTTCTGTTTTGCATTTTGGTCCTAACATTTATAGTATTGTGTGGTATCGAGTATGTGGGCTTATGTGTTGATACATGCTAGGTTAGCAGTATTTTCACCATGTAATCCCCTTTTAGGAGCTATTATTTCCTGACTCTCATCCAAAATGACTTTAAAATACACTCTCGGAACTACGGATAGCCTTATTCCCATCCTCACGGGATACATACAAACACCCAGATGTTTCATCTATGGGTCCATCCCCATATAATATGATTTGTTCTTATCCCTCAGTCTGAGGTTTCTCCTCTGGAGTAGCATGCGGTTTGGTGTGGACTTTTTCCTCATTCAAGTGAGGTATGCTTTATTACACCTCATGCATCCCATCTAAAATCCCATTCTTCTATATACATCCAATACAAATGACTATAAAATATGGTACCTGGTCCACATGAACTTAATCTATTGTGCCTTTGTTGCACGATGTTAAAATATTTGGGATGGTCCTATTATACGACCCTAAACTATGACATCATCATCCTGGATGCACGATGAAGACATCAGGACATTTTGGTATCCCAACTGGAGGGGACATCATATTTGGTATCTGTTATCCTCCATTCCATTTTTCAAGGCCTATATATGGCTTGATTCTTTTAGAAACACCTAGATTCTCTATCCTAGGTCTGTCACTACATAAAAAAACATATTCACCTTAAGTAACAAACATGATACATCAAATTCCACTTCATTTGGTGGATGGTCTAGTCCAACACGACAATATTAAACCTGAAATTGGTGCCTTACCTTGTCGTATCTAGAACTACAAGTGGATTGATTCCCATTCTCATGAGGTACATAAGAATGCCTAGAAATGTTGTCTTTGTGTCCAGCCCAGGTATCTTAAATCCTACCCACTTTTGGTCCCCCTTTGGCCGGAACTCTATTGGGAGGATGAGGTGTGGTGAGTACCTCATGGGTCCTCATTCACATTATCTTTTTCAATAACCGCACCATGTGCATCCCTTGTCTCTTCTCACCATGATCCGAGTTCATCAACCATAAACTAAGACATTCATTTTAGAACTACTTATGGCTTAATTCCCATGGGATATGTAATAACCCCTAGATGTTTAGTTTCCGGGTCCATCCCCGAGAATTTTTTATGAGATGGGAAGCCACATTGGTCCTCACCCACGTTGGGTTTTGCTACATATCTACCCATGAAACATTCCATTAAAACATTTCCATTGTAAAATAGGTGTTTTCATTCTCAGGCCCCTTGTTCATAGCAAGATATTTGAATCACTATATCTTACATGGCTGATTAGCATACTCAAATGTGTTGCGGAAAAGAGACCGAAGTGTGTAATTTCACATGGAGATTCCCTTATTTCATGTTCATGCTTCAGGATAGCTTTATTTAGATATCCTTACTATTATTTGTTTAAAGGTACGCCCTTTACGACCAGGTCTCATGCTAGATTGGAATACCTACCATTTTGGGCCAACACCCCAGCAAACCAAGGACAACATTTTGCGACAGGTATCATGTATCAAACATGGTCAGCAGTCTGCCACCATTTTCCCACACCCATGTGAGGCTAACACATAACAGAAGTTGTGTTCCAAACCTGGTCAATAGTTATCCTCTATCATCCATCCACCATCATTGCGATAATGATCTAGGTCACCAAAATTAACATATTTCCACTCCATTATGTTTAAGTGTAATTCCTGCACACTATGTTTTACCCATCCATGAATCTATGTGTGTTGAGTAGGAAGGTCTGCAATATTGGGATCTCAAAATTAAAGCATTTCATTTCTCCAAATGTGTGCCTCCCCACACCAGGAAAATCCCATCACTACTCCTTGTTTCCCACATTGAGCATGACTGATGTGGGCTTGGTGGTTTTGGTAGGATGTATACCAGTGTAGCCGAACTACACATGCCTTCCATCCACCATGATGTTAAACAGCAATACGAGAACTACGTATGGCATGATTCCCATCCTAATTGGGTACGTAGGAATGCTTATACACTTTGTCTCAAGGCCATCCCAAATTTTTCCACCTTGGGCATATGGTCTAATGAATCCCACTGGGAAGATGTGGTGTTGTGTGGATTTATTAGTCCTCATTCACATCGGGTCTATAAAATCCATACCATGTACTCCCCCTTTGGGATCTCCCCTTACACCTTCTGTCCTTCCAGAACTACGTATGTCTTGATTCCCATCCTCCTAGGCTATGTAGGAATTTCCGAACACATTACATTAGGTCCTGCCCTGATTTTGACTACCTCTGGTCTATAGTATAAAACAAAATCACATCAGAATCAAGTGGTGTGGCGTGGGATATTATAGTCCTCATTCACATTTAGATATGTACTACACCACACATTTCCTTTCTGGGTAACCATGTCCTCGACAAATGACGTTAAATTGTGGTTTTACCCAAAAAAAATTCATGTTGCCTCATGATAATTATGGGATGCACCAACATCCTATCTAGAGAGGATCCCCCTACCGGCATTGTTATCTGACCACACAATGCTCACAATCAATGTCTATATTGATTCTCATCCATTATGGGATATGTAGAAACGCCTAGTAATATCGCCTTTGGCCCAACATAGGGTCATTTACCCTCCTGGCCCCTTGGCCCCGATCATGGTCTAGTCTCAATGACCTTAAACTAGGAGCCTACAGTCCACGCTACATAACATTATACTATTTTCCTCAACATAATTTTTATGACCATAAATCCATGTTCAACTTCTTGGTAATATGATGTTTTACTATTTTGTGAATTGTCCTCATCGTACGACGTTAAAATACATGTCAATTGTAAACAATGGAATGACATAAAACTACATGGTATTCTAGGTCCTCACAAGGGAAGTATGATATGGAGGTTGGATTGATCCTAGTTCATACCAATTCACCCACCTAATGTGTTTTCATCACGGTGGGGTAATTTTGAGAGTGTAGGAATCCATTCGAACAATCCGTCACTCTACCCTCAATGCTTTGTGTGGCCTTAATTTGGGTCATCATCCTATTTTATGCCTAAAGTAATCCATTAACAATATCGATTCTCATCCTAGGGCTCGCCAACTATCATGGGATAATGTTCTAAAAGACCAATTGATGACATTTCAATTCATGCCCCATGTTTCCAACATGGTAAGCGGTTGAACCTCATTTGTTATCCCCATATCTGGCTAATGAAATTGGAATATTGTGTTTCAAACATAGTAAAACGTTACCCCTTCATTTTCATGCCATCCCTATAGTGTTCCAAATTTTGGGTATCATGATTCACATATTTCCACTCCCCTCTATTTGGACTGATTATAATGCCCCTTGGAATTACCCTGGTCGTGCACTAGAGCATGTTGGAAAAAACAAAAACTTGAATGGTCCTACAACATTCTTCTCTGGTCAGTCCTCCCTCTTTCTTCTCGGAAATCTAGATCGGTTTTTCAGACCCCATATGCCTAAACCCTAGTTGGAACTCCCATATTAAAATGAAATAACAGTGCATTCATCCCTTGTTTCTCAAATTGGGCACAAACCACATGAGTTTAGGGATTAGTATCTAGATATTTTATGAATGTGATGGAAATGAAAAAAAATAGCAGATCTCATGCATGAAATCAACATAAAAATGAAATTCATGAAGGTATGTTAACGAGTTTACATAAATTACAGTGCCCATGTATTGGACCCTCCCATAGATGGGTTGGCCACTTTAATAGAGCATCCCAGATCTGCCACTCTCTAGATGGTAGCATCCAACATACGTTGTTGCCTGATAATCATTCACTCCTCCCCTTTGGCAATGGGGTGTAATTCATTAGCCATGATTTTGTCCTCATCCTCATCATCTCATATCATAGACATCATTTTAGAGGATTTCCTCATATATTCCTCAACCTCTACCAGCTGGTTATTCAGTCGCGATATGAGCCTCAATTGTGCATTGATGAAAGAAAAGTTCTTGTTCACCCATGACCTCAAATGTTGGATCTCGTTCTCAGCCTTCTAGAGTCTCTTGATGTTTACAGACATCCTCTGCTATCTTCCCACACCAATCCCACGATCATGTTCCTATATCTTCTAATACATGAAGTCTCATATGATCATATGAGGAAATTGGGAATCCAATCCTCCTATGAATATGTCATGTATGTGGGAAATAATCCACCCCATATGGTCTATCCATTGTTCGTAAAGGGTCTCCCTAATGAAGCGCTTGAGCAGCATCCATGACTGGAGATGAGCGGCCTTACTATACTTTTCATCAGAAGTCATATCATCTTAATCCTCAGGGATGGTGGGCTCATATGTGGTAAATGCCTATAGGATATCATCAGCATGATCCTCATCCAGATTTTGGTTATGTATGTCATGTCTCATTTCATTCAATTGATCCACATCATCGGATTCCACCTTGAAGATTTTGGGTTCGGTCTTGCTGAAAGACCCACTTATGATCGGGAACTTTATAGTTTGGTCAGTATGGATATCCAATTCAACAACCACCGACATTACCCTCATAAAGGAAGTGTTGGGGCCCTATCCATCATTGCCAATATGACACAGTCCATTTGAAGAACTATTGATTTTAGAATACAAATACATTAGTTGACCTGATTCAATGGATGATAGTTTCAATTTCAATGAAGAAGACATACAGTGATCAAATAGATCCTCTCTCCCCAGATCTATTACCATCGGAACTCTGTGATGTGTCCCTCCATATATGGTGGATAAATTTGAGGAATCCCGAAGAACCACCATGGGTGTCTCTGCCATTTTAGGCACGATAATCACAGTTGTTACAGGTACAGATCCCGAAGCTCCCAACAAATGCATCTGCTTTTGAGAAGGAGTAGGTTTTACATATGAGTCCCTCTTATACAGGTCAAGTGTTAGTTAAGAAGGTCTATGACTCCCATATTAGGATCATAGGAATATTGTTTATGGTTTATCTCAAGAGCCTCTGCAAACTCTTCCAGCCCTGAGTCCGATTTGGCAACCTCACCTTCCTCCAGAGGGCTCCCTCTACTAGCCTCTACCCCCTATGAGGACCCTTCAAATTTTTTGGGAAGGGGGAAGAAGGAACTCAGATTCACAAAAAACAATCTTAGAGGGACTATTTGATCAATCCACATATTCACCTGATTCATCATTAGGCATGGGGTACCTCGAGAGTGCATGATGTTTTCAAGATCGATGAGGTATTGCACCCCTTCTATCTGAGATACCGCAAATCCATCCCAAGCGTGACCGATCCCTGAAAAATCCATCCTAAGATTGTTCAGAAAGTGGCACATCTGGGAAGGGTTGAGGAATTTTATATTGACCTCCATGATGTCCCAGTACTCTGGGAAAACTGCATCCTCTGGTATATCTATATGTGCAACCGCTTCCCCGGAGCTTGGATTGTAATCCTATGGAACCCCCTAGGTGGCATCCCCTATGGCCGAATTTTCTCCTCTAGGACCGCCGAGTCCACCACTACTGCCTACCTCTCGACCGAAACATGCCTCAATGCTACTATAGCCCCACTGCCATGTTATGTTCTTTCCGGCTTCCGGTCCCGACCTCGAGGTTGAGGAGGCACCCCATCATTGGCATAGATGGTTCACCACTACAGCATCTCTCTCAGGTATCCTGCCTCCCAACTCCTTGAAAACTACTTCACCATCCAATAAACGGATGAGGGAAGATGTAGATCATTCTGTATTTTCCTATCCTCTCATGAAAAAATGAGAAACATCATCTTCATCCCACATGGGTGGTCCTTTTGGAATACCCAGAAGTAATACTACAGGGATACCCTCGGTGTGGACCAGAATTACAAGCAATGTTGTGCAAGGTTTACAACTCACCAAGAGGCTCATGGTCAACTCGCACCATGTGGAATCTATCCCAAAAAACAATGTGTTAGGACTGATGATTCTATATTCCTTGACCGTAATCATTAATATAACCTATTGGAAATGAGAATGGGTAGAAGTTGAACTCATCCACCTTCCAGACCCTGTTCAACACTAGCTGTGGGGCCTGCTTGGTTGGGTAACTCCCCACCGCATTTTGAATGGCTGGTCTGATGTCCAACCCTAAAGGAGAAATGAGGTTCCGATATTCGTAGAAACCCATATGTGTTTCTATAAACCCATACAAAATGTGGTGAAACCCACACACCCTTTGCGGCTTCTTTCTCTCTCTAATACCCCATAGTACTTTGTACAACTTATCCCACATTGGTATCCATAGATTGATCTGTTCCCCCATTTCAAACATGGATGCCATGAAAAGCATGCTCGGTCGTACACCCATCTTTATGTCCCTGACTGGATGTTTCCATCCTCAAATGAGCGTTGAGATGAACATAGCCAATATAACCACCAGTTGATGCTCATTGCTAACACAAAACGCCTATTTCTTCCATTGGATTTCCTCTAAAAGTCACCAGTCGGAGTGCACTTTGCTGTGCTGGACCCCTTTTGGGAAAATGGGAGTCCTCATAGGGAACATCCCATCTACAGGGGAATTCATCAACTTCTTGAACTACAACATAAAATTTACATCCCTCTCTGAATGTGTGTCCTCTCCTGGAACTATGTCCATCAGTAACTTTTACAGTAGTAGAATCTGCTCTGGGACCTCCCATGTATTTGGGTTGGGAAGGATCTCGGCATACATCACCTCCAATATCGTGATCCTTGAGATTTGTGGAGGTCCAAGAGGTTGATACCGACCACTCCGTGGTGAAAAAAAAATAGTGATGGTCCTCGACGACCACCTACTAAACAACTCTGGCATGAATTGCTTCAACTGGTAGATGTGGAATTGGGAGGTATATGATGCCTCAAATAGGCTCACATGCATCAACTCTTCCCCAAACTCCTCGTAAGAGTCAAATTTCAAATAATCCCATTCCCAGTCATCCATGATATTTCCTCCCTAGTGTAGATCCCACTCATCGGTCCACCCCTTCTTCGAGATACCCAATGTCACCTTCAATGTGGTGTGGTAATGAGGGGGAGATACCTATGGCTGTAATGATTTTAAAACGGTTTCGTTTACATGATTATAGAGATAGTGGAATTTAAAAGGTGTATAATCCTCCCATGTATGACCTCCAGACACCCTGAACCACTAGCGCTGGCACACTGTACTCTTGAACTAGTAGGCTGGATCATCCATTCTTGCTTATGGAATTAGAATGTCATCCCTCAGACCAAATCAGTATATAGGAAATATTTTTCACAAAGGTAATTTTTTCTACCTATTTGAAAACAGCTCCACCAGAGATTCTTGGTCCATTTAGCTCTATACACACTCCCTGACACCAATGTTATCCGCCATCTCCACCTTCAAGGAAGATTCCTCAATGACTCCCCCAGAAATCTCCATCGTAATACATTCCATCTCGAAAAATGTAATATATTATTTCTAGATCTTGGAGCTCGAACACAATGCTCGATCGTAGAGACAGGTAATAGTGACCTTCTATAGATCATGCAGGGAAATGATTTGGAGCACAGAATCATGGAGTTAGAAGACTCGTTGTATGCCATAGAGAAATGAAGGCCCTATTTGCAGTGAACGGTAATGGGGAATTCAAAGCATCGTGAATCGACAACACAATCACAAAAAATGTGGAGAAATTAAAATAAAAAAGAGGTTTCATCCTCCCATATTTAGAGGCATTTACCCCTGATCGTAGTGTCTTACCAAGACATAGAAAGCATTCTGGTATGCTTCCTAAAATTCTCAACCCACACATAGATTATTTTAATCATGACCCGGCTTCATGATATTCCTTTGTGATTAGCTAAATTTTTTTAACGATCTATCCTCAGACATAGACACTCGTTTTCTCCTCAACTCCAGTTCTGCGGGGGAATTTGATGGTCCCAAAATATGTGTAGAGGTAAAGGATGAAAATAGGAAATAAATTCTAAAATTGATGTTTCACGAAGCTCCTTCACAAATACCTTTAGCATCGCGGCCAGTGTGAAGCCCTTCTGCACTGCGGGTAACACAAATCCATGGCCTCCTTCGTGATATCCACCAAGTAAAATAGGAGGATGAATCCAAAAATATGATGATATTTATGGAAATATTTACACTACATAGGGAACTAGATCACCTATTTTATCCCTTAGAAATTGACAAAAGCCTTCATGAGCACAGAAGAGGGAATTAAGGAGTCCTCTAAACTGAGGAGGGGATAATGGTCGACTCTGTGGTAATGACAATCTTGATGCAATCTATTTCCGATGACAAATCACCGTGAAGATTTGAAAAGAGCTATCATGGATTCACACCGCCTATCAACTATAAATACTAGGCTTTCCTAAGACCCAAAATATGGATACCCCATCCTATCACCTTCTCAGATCTCAAATCACAAAGAAACTTCTGATTTGTGAATCAATGATAAAACTGAGCTCCTCAAGGTATTTGAGCATTGAATAATACTTTTTCCATAGCTCAAATATAACCCCTCTTCAAGCATGGATTCCATACGAGGAGTCCACAGGCAGCTGCAAAGGAAGGAGCTCCCTAAGGGAACTCGGGGTCTTCTCCATGAACTCATGCTTCGCGAAGTACCTTCCATGAAAATGTGAACCCCATGACATGGAATGATCGCTATTCTCCACAAATTACATGGCTTCTCAGTTCCACGCTCTGTAAGGAACACATGGTCGGCAAAGTCTTACTCCTCGAAACCACATTCACTTCATGAAGGACAATTTATATGCATGTACACCCCATGCCTATTCTAGGAAACTCCACTTCGTGAAGCATACATCTTTGTGGAGTCTCTCCATGTTGTGGGGAACCAGAGCATTGCAAGGTCCATTCCAGTGAAACTCTTTTCTTTGAAATCAATTTTAACGTATTTCCCTCTAGGTTTTAATGAATCAATTTCATGTTCCCTTGGTTACTTTTTCATATTACATTGCTTTACCTCATTATTTTTTTTCATAAGCACACTAACGACTATTGATTCTTTGTATATCCACGCTAATGTGAGCCTCTTAATGGATCTCTCCATAACCCCACTGTAGACGCCGGAAAAGTCCGTTGTTTCCAAACGAAGCTCCGGATGCGGAAAGCAAAGTGATATTTGGAGTCAGAGGCACGTTCCGGAAGGCCCGGAGGACTTGCGCGAAATTTCAGAAGCTCGCGCGCAAAGTTGAGTCGTGGCGCGCAATCCTCCCGGGATGCGCGCAATGCGCCGTGGCCTGCACGGCTCCTTTGCGCTCCGGGTCCTGATTCCGCGCCCGCGAAGCGAATTGCACGCCCGAGACCGGATTCCGCGCCCGGGGTCGCCTATAAATATAAGGCGACCCCCGACGTTTTGAAGGTTGCCAGAATCCGAAGCGTCGCTCGTTCGCGCAATCCAACCCCTTCCGCGCGCAATGCCGATCTTCAGGTAACCTCCTTTCTTTCGCGCAATAGAGCCTTGGGGTCTGCCTTCGCGCGCAATCTCCTTGGCTCATTTACTTTGAATAAATTTCAAACCCTAAGGCCTTTGCGTGCAAAAGAAGCCTCTTGCGCGCAATTGCCCCCGGGTGCGCGCAATCCAACCCGATTGCGCGCACCCCCCATCTTCAAAGTGGTCATTCGTTAGAGAATGAGCCGTTGCCCCCGCGTGCTACCCGAAGCCCGGTGCGCGCAATCCCCATCATCCGCGCGCGAAGCGCTGGCCCAATTGCGCGCCAGCCCGCCATTTTGTGCGCCGACCCTCGGTTTTGCGCGCAAAGCTCCTCTTTTGCGCGCAATCCGCCAGGGTCGCCTCCCTTGACCCCCTGAGGGTACCCGCCTGCGTGGCGCCCGATGATCCTCATCCTGGGTGCCCAAACCGTGCGCTGTCTTCCCGTGTAGCCTTCCAGGCTCGTGCGAAGTGACACGGACCCATCGGCGGCAATCATTCGTCCCGCATGACATTAAACTGCCCATACGTCCAGCATGACGTTAAACTGCACATCCGTCCAAGCTGCACGACGCTAAACTGCCTAGCCCCCATCGTCCGCGCTGCAAGACGTTAAACTGCCAAGTGTTTCGTCCTCAACACACGACGTTAAACTGTACTTCGTCTGGCAAGACGTTAAACCGTCCGCTTCGTCCTCAACACACGACGTTAAACTGTACTTCGTCTGGCAAGACGCTAAACCATCCGCATCATCTGATCCCGTGCTCTGCACGCAGGGTCGCCCCCCGGTTTGGATGTGGCCCCCACCCGCTCGTCTCTGCAGGGATGTCGGGATTGCCCCTCTTTAGGGACGATTTAATGGGAGCGGCTTTTCCCTACGGGGGCAGGGTATTACAAACCCCTAGTTTCTCGTGGGAGGCTGCACATGTGTATCTCCATTGCGCCTCCCCACCGCCGAAGCCAGTAGAGGGTGTGACTGGGATCGAGGTGTCTCCTACTTTCGGTCCAAGTCCCTTCCAACTGAGTTTTGCCGCATCCGGGCTGCCTCAAGTGCGTAAGTCCTGACAGAATGAACTACGTGGACTTTGATCCCTGTCTTCTATACAGGGTACGTAGGAAGCCTTCTTGAGGTCCAAGCCCGCCACCTGGTCGTCCCGGTCGTATTTACGTCGGTTCATCCATCAATGGACCCCTCCAGGGTTCACGCTTGCGTCGATTCACCTATGAATCCGCCCCTGTGGGAGACTGCCCGTGTGTATCTCCACTGTGCCTCCCCACAGTCCCTTTTTCCATTTATCGTCCAGCATGACGTGAAACTGTGATCCACCCGGCCGTTCCATCCCCCTCTGTGCGAGGTGGTTCGGTTCAATCCTCCGCCCGGCGGCCTCGACCTCTTCGTGAGTCGGCTTGCCGACGTCCAGCATGACGTTAAACTGTATACCCGAACTACGTTGACTTTGATCCGTGCTAACGCGCGGTATGTAGGAAGCCCCTACGGGGTCCAAGCTCTTCACTCCATCATCCATCCTGATCCTTACCCGGGCCGCCACATCCCGGTGGGGTCATGCCACTTCACTCCACTCCACGTTACTTGGGAGGCCGCCCATGTGCTGGCTCCAGCGTCGGAGGTTCCCCGCAAGGGGTTCTGTCATCTGATCCACTTTTCGTGTTGATCGGTCCGATGCCGTCCCCGCTGGACGTTAAACTCGCGGCATACCCCGTGTTAAACATGGGAAGCCGAGGAAAACCTCGGGTGACACAGTTCCCCGTACCCAGTGCGGGATGCCTCAGGCCATCATGCCTTCGAGAAGCCCTATTAGGGACGGAAGACAGACGTGCAGAGCCGCAGTGCTACGACACGCCCCCAGCACCCAGAGCCACCCGGCCTTCTCACCACAGGTTGCTGCCCCGCCCAGACTCCTTGGAGCGTCCGGGAGGAAGCAGCGTAATTAACCGGTGTCCATGAAGATATGGCGCTGGGAACGAGATTCACGACCATGTCTTAAATCTATGAGGGAGACCCGGATTAGGCGACGAGTTCCGAGGAGACGTCCAAGGAAGGAGGAGCCGACATCCCATCATCCCGGTTTCGATCAGGGAGCAGACGCCCCTGAATAAGGGACGAATGCCACCCGCCCTTGGAAAGCGGGACTGCGGGACCACAAGCCGCGCGCCCATCCCCTCGGGTTGACGGGTGCACGCGCGAACGCGTCCTGGCGGAACAGCGTAACCCGACGCACGTCCGCACCGAAACAGAAAAATGGTGAACCCGACGTGAATCTCTTCTCCTCGATACGAAGACCGATGGCTTTCATAGGTGTTGGAAGACCGGCGTGTTGCCCGGCCAAGCATTCAGTCTTACCCGCCAGGGGCCGGGGAAGTGAAATCGGGCACTCCGTCTCGCAACGTCGAGGGCCTGGGTTCCCCCCACGGAAGGCGTCGTGGCGCTAATGGTTGGTTGTCGATTCCTTTTTCCTGTCAGTGTTAATGGGTTCTTCTCCCTGCTTTCAGAAATCAGGTCGCCCGATCCAGTGCCCGATCGCCACCCGCCCACTGGCGCAGAGGCAGGGGAAACACCGACGCGGCTACTCCGCGCGGTCCTGCCCGTTCCACAGTCGTCCCAGCAGCCGCAATTGCGGGACGACCACGCCCTCTCTCCCCCTCGGAGGTCATCCAGAGAAGGGTGATCAACACCCTGGTGCGAAGATACGAGGAAGAGGGAGTCATCCCCACTAGGGAAATGGCTCGCCTAGACCTTGAGGAGGCTGCGCCTCGCCACCACCGCCGCCCCCAAGGGCCGCGCAGGGAGGCACCGCTGCCCACCTCAACGTCCAACCGCTTCGGGAGCTTGTCCCCAGAGCGCTCTGACAGTTCCCTTCCCTATGCGGATGAGGTGGAAGATGTCCGGGATCGCCCTATCCGGGATTCGCTCCAGGGATCTACGGTAAGGGCTCCCGCCAGGCCATGGCGACACCGCCGCCAGGCCTCTCCAGTCGAAGAGCGGGCTCTCCACCTGCCCGCGCCGCTCATTCCGACTCGCCTGTCCCGACGCCAACGTCGGGCACGAGCGGAAGAGGATGCCCACCTTGGGGCTCTAGCAACAGCGGCCGCATTGGCCCAAGCCACTGCTGGCTCCAGTCGCCAGGCCTCTGCGCATCCTGAGCAGGGGAACTCCTATGCCCGACCTGGATCGAGGCCCCGACCGCCCCAAAGGCAGGTTGGGTTGACTCTCCCGGTTGCTGGCACTGGCAGTAGCCACCGCGGACCACCTCGCGGTAGCGCTATTCACCGGCAGGATCTACTCTGTGTGGCCGATCCAGGAGGCATGGGTCATCCCACCTTCCGATCCCGGCCCGGAGGCCTGCCCGGAATCATCTCTCCCCGCGTCCCCTTTGATATCTGTCCCGGTGCCCCTCGCACCTTGGTTCCCAGTCCTCTTGGCCCCAGCACCAGTGCGGCCGGAGGACGCCAGGACAGAGATCAGCCCTGCCCCGAAGAACCACCCAGGGGCAGGAAGGCAAGGCGTCGACGCCGAGGGAAGAATGTTACGGAATTCCGGACAGAGATCCGACCGGTTCGCTTCTCTGATTCAGAGGCGGAGTACGATTCGGCGACAGAGCCCTTTCCCCAATCCCGCCAGTCAAGGGCAGGGGTAGGAATGCGGCACGTCAGCCTCGTGCTCCCCGAGAGCGAGATCGATGCGATCCCCGCTTCTCTCCGAAGGTATATCCGGAGTAACGAGGGCTTGGTAGACCCCCAAGGATCAAGCTTGCGGTTGGTACCGGCCCCTCCGGAAGCGCCTTCCGTCTCGATCGGAGAAGCCGGAGACTTTTTCTGGGGACCAACGGTCGAACCACGATTTGGTGCGCCCTCGGCGAGCACCGATGCTACGGCAGGATGTTCGCTCGGCAGCTCGTCCTATCGTGATGTGGTAGCCAGGGCACCGCCACCCTCAGAGGGCGGCCCGGGATATGGAGGCCAATCGGCCTGCTCGCCGTATTCACCGCCGGCCAGCCCGTCAGCCCGGCGGCCCGCCTCGGCACCACTACCAGTTCCCCGTCCGTTCCCAGCCATGGAAGAGGACCAAGGGGATCTGGGTCCCGAGTTTGAGTCGTGGAGCTTCTGGACCGTCCTTGCAGAGGGCCACTTCCCTGAGAAGTTTTGGCCAGTCGCAGGACCGGGCTTTGATGCACCCGAATCGCTCACCCCGGATGAGTTCGAATGCTTCCGCCGAACTCTCCGGGAGACTCGCTCCTGTCTTCACCGCCTACAAATGCCATACCCCGGGAGTCAAGCGCACCTGGAGGATATTGGTGAGCAGTGCCGTCAAATTGACCTGGCCATGCTCCCCGCGGTTCGGCACCCCGGGTCATTTGAGCACCACGAGGCCCTCCAACAACGATGCGTTGAGTGTTTTCAAGTACTCCGCAAAGTTATCGAGGAAGCCACTCCCCACGTGTATATCCGTGGATGGGGGAAGTACGCTGCCCTACGCTTCAGTGTGATCCGCCGACAGCCCGATTCGCTGGGTGGCCCTGAGGGTATATCCCCAGGGACAGGAACGGTCAATATGGCTGACCTGTCGGGAGAGGGGAACGACTTGGAACTTCTCGACGGGGGCTTCCCCCCCGAAGACAAGCCGTCGTCAGATCCATCGGTGAGAGTTACTCGTCATCAGAGGAACCTCCTGGGGCTCCCCGCGCCCACTGAAGCACTGACGTTGAGCCGAAACGTCAGCAAAGGAAAAGAGCACAGCGAGGCTATAAGGCCCGCCGACCCATCTGCCTCCATGCAGAGGGCAGAGGAGGATCCCGAGAAGGCTACGCTACGTCAGCAGCTCGCCGAACAGAAGAAGCTGGTTGACCAGCTCCTCGCCGAGCGCGCTGCAGAACGGCGGCCTGACTACGGTGATCCCAGGCCAGGACAGCAGGGACCGGAACAACCGCTCCTCGATGAGACTCTCCCGGGCAACCGTGATTACGCCGTGTTCGCCGACAGGAGAGAGGCCATTGCCTATGGAAAGATGGCGCGGTATGTTTCGTCACACCCTCCCGAGCGGCGTGACTACCTGAGAGATCCCGCTCGGATTCCTCCCGCTGCCCCAAGGGCCGCTCCGCCCGCCATCCCACGAGCTGCCGAGTTCGACGACCAGGTCGACGACCCGATTGAAGGGCCATGCAATGCGCTCGTGGTTAGAGATCCTCGCCAGGACTGGAACCCATGTCCGGACGATCCGATGGAGGCACTCATTGCCCGCTTGGAAGCCTTGGAGACTCGGCAGGTGGCGATCCCACCGGACGGCAAGCCCTACCCAGCATGGGTGGATGACATGCCGGCGCCTCCGGGATTCGTGAATCCCACTTTCGCCCCCTTCAACAGAACTGGAGATCCGCCACAGAATTTAGCCCACTTCAACTCGAGGTGCGGGCCTATGTTGGGGACTCCGGCGCAGCAGGAGGCCGCTAAGCTTCGCTGCTTTGTTCAGACACTGGAAGGGCCAGCATTTGTCTGGTACAGCCAGCTCCCCGTCGGGTCGGTAACCAGCTGGGAGGACCTCCGTAGACAGTTCCTCTACCAGTTCAGTTCCACGACCCGGAAGACAAGTATCGCAGACCTCTTCAAGTGCAAGCGGAGGCCTGATGAGCGAGTCGCGGACTTCGTCGCCCGATGGAAGGGTCTCATGTATTCCCTTGACATGCCATTGACTCAGGAGCAGTTGCTGACAATGTGCGTCGGGAACGTTAAGACCGAGCTGGTCCCTTCCCTGATCACCCAGAATTACCCCGGAGGGTTCAGGGACTTCTCAGACAAAGCTCAACGTCTTGAGGAAGCCCTGCAACAGGCTAGCCAGGCACACCCGCTGCCTCCTATGATTCCTGCAAGGAGAGTCAGCAGGGCTGAGCCCGCTGCTGTTGCCCAGATAGAGGCCCCCAGGCCATTGGAGCTGCTGCCGGCGAGGCCAGCTCCACAGCCTCACAGGAATCCGCCTCCACGGGCTCAGTTCCCGGCCCAGCAGCGGCAGCCTCAGAACCGGCCGGCCCCTCCGCGTAATGTACCGCCACAACCCAGGCGAGATAATCAGGGTCCACCTCCTCGGCCGGCCCCTCCAGCCCCTCGTCAAGACCACGCTCCCAGGGGCCCGCGACACCTGACTTACTCATTCCATGAGGATCAGGTCCCCGGTTACTTCCGGAGCGCCCTGGAGCAGAAAATTGTGCGACTGCCTGAGTGTTGGAGTCCAGAGGAGGCACATCTTACGAATAACCCCCGCTACTGCCCCTACCATCGGGCCCTGGGGCACACCATCCAGCGGTGTTATGTGTTTAAGGATTGGCTCCAAGACCAGATTAACAACAATGTAATCAGGTTGGGCCCAGCTCCAGCACAAGTGGCGGGCGTGTTCGTGGGATCAGATGACGATAGTGGCAACGAGGACGAATGGCAGCTGGTCTCCGACCGCGGATCCCAGAAGTACAGTAACTGGATGGCCCGCAAGACGACCATTCGCGCCCATGGAATCATCCGTGCGCGCTTGAATCAGCCTGAGCCCCCAGAACCTGCGGGTGCTGCTTCGGCATCGTCGTCCCAGCCTGCCTCTTCCAAGAGGAGCAAACGGCGGCAGCACAAGAAGGAAGAGCGCGCCCCGCCGGTTCCGCCACTATCCCGCACTCTCGGCGATTTCATGCCCCCGGAGATGGGGGTCCCTCCTCGGATCCGCCCGGTGATGGATGATTCGTCTGATGATGGTATTGGGTACGCTTCGGTTAACACCGTCGAGCTGGTAAATCCCTTTTCGGTTCCCGACGTTGAAGAACATCAGGTGGACCTCCCTAGTGTCCCCGGTCGTCGCTACCGTCGGAAGAACCGCAGCAACAGGAGTCGCCGGGGCACAGCCGTTGGTACCTCTAGCCAGGCCGTGCACGCCACTGAGACTAGGCAGCAGGCTCAAAACCGAGCTCAGCGTGCGCAGCCCCCCATCCGGGGATGACGGATTCGCCTCCGCCACTGTTTGTGGTGTGGGACCAGGCAGAACCGCCTCAGCCGCGTCGCGACCAGCTCCGCCCTGCCACAAGTCCATCCCGGCCTCCTGACTCCAGTACGGTGACCATTTCCCGGACTGCGACCAGTGAACAGCGAGATGCGCCAAGTACCAGTCGGCCGCCGATCCAACCGGCAAGGCCCGTCATGCCACCAACCGCAGAGCAACCTCCTGCAACCAGGGGCTCGCGCTTGGCTAAAAAGTATGATGTCCTGAAGCACTTGGCCGACATCCCAGCAAGGCTCTCCATCCTTGAGGCTCTGCGCATGTCATCTGAGATGCGCGAGGCACTCGCTGAAGCCCTGAAAAGCCCCCTCCAGTTTGAGACAGAGGTTGCGGCTGTAGAGACCTTCCACGCCGAAACGATCGAGGACGCCGAATGTCAGGCAGTTATCTCGTTCTATGGTAAGGATGAAGACCCTCCTATATATGGACACATTCGTCCGCTGTATGTCACTGGCCAGTTCAATGGCCTCGAAGTCCGGCGCTGTCTTGTCGACACGGGGTCCGGGATTAACCTGATTCCAACTCGGACGCTCCGGAGATTGGGGTTGTCTGAGGATGACTTGATTCCCTCCGACCTCAAGATCCAGGGGTACGACCGCACCGAGCAAACCCTGGTCGGCAAGATACGTTTGAAGACCCAGTTCGGTGACTTGGTTGCCAACACCGAATTCATGGTAGTCTCTCAGGACACTGCATATAACGCATTGATGGGCAGGCCATGGCTTCACCTTCACGCGGCGGTTCCCTCGTCATACCACCAATGCCTTAAATACTCCCTTAATGGTCGAGTAGGCGTGCTTCAAGGAGATGCCTCTCCTTTTGCCTCATGTGAAGCCCGCTATCTGGACGCGGACTATTACAAGAGCAAGGATAAGCAGATCCTGGCAGGTGAGGTTGAGCCTGTCGCTGTTGCAAGCGATCCCTGGGCAAGTCTGGATGACGCTTACGTCCTCCCGATTCACCGGTTGGACGTCGCCATGGTCTTGACGGTCCGCGAGTCTCCTGATGAGATGACCGCGACCGCCCGCGCCAGCACCAGTGGCCCAGCAGGATCTGGTAGCCCCAATGCAGTTGCCAATGCAGTCTCTCCCGTGGACGATCCCTCCCCGAGCGGAGAGGATATGGAAGACGCACCCCCAGCCTTTGAGGAGGGCGTCCCCGCCACGGTCGATGAGTTAATACAGGTGAACCTTGGAACCGAGGCCGATCCAAGACCCACATTGGTCAGTGCCGCCATGCCCTCTGAGGAGCGGCAACAGTACGTGGACTTTCTCAGGCAGCACCGTGATGTGTTCGCTTGGGGCTATGACGAGATGCCGGGGCTAGATCCTCAGGTAGCCGTCCACCGCCTTGGTCTCCCGGCGAACCATCGCGGGTTCAAGCAGCCTCCCAAGAAGATGCACCCATCCCACAGTGCCATGGTTGAGGCCGAAGTTGACAAGCTTATCAAATCCAACTTCGTGAGGGATGTTCAGTACCCCAAATGGCTGGCCAACATTGTGCCGGTCAGGAAGAAGAACGGGCAGATTAGAGTCTGCATCGACTTCCGCGATCTCAACCGCCACTGTCCGAAGGATGATTTTCCCCTTCCAGTGACAGAGCTATTGATTGATGCCACGGCAGGGTTCCAAGCCCTCTCCTTCATGGATGGATACTCCGGATACAACCAAATTCGGATGGCCCCTGAGGATGAGGAGTTCACTGCCTTCAGGGCCCCCCAAGGTACCTTTTGCTACCGGGTCATGCCTTTCGGCCTGAAGAATGCAGGTGCCACCTACCAACGGGCGATGCACCGCATATTCAAGCCAATCCTCGACACACTAGTGGAATGCTACGTCGACGACTTGGTTGTCAAATCGCGCCAGCGTCAGGACCATCTCAAAGATCTTGAGAAAGTGTTCAGCTTCCTCCGGTCTCGCTGCCTGAAGATGAACCCGTTGAAGTGTGCCTTTGGGGTCACCTCCGGAAAGTTCCTTGGATTTGTGGTAAGATACCGGGGTATTGAGATCGACCCAGAGAAAATCAGGGCGATTAGCCAGATGCCTCCCCCAGGTACCGTCCGGGAACTGCAAGGGTTCCAAGGCCACTTAGCCTATATACGCCGATTCATCGCGAATCTGGCCGGCAAGTGTAAGCCCTTTTCTCGGCTCATGAAGAAAGGTGCCACCTATGTATGGGATAAAGAGTGTCAGACCGCTTTCGAGGAAATCAAGCAGTACCTGCTTCAACCTCCGGTCCTGATGCCGCCCGTATCCGGAAAGCCGCTGGTCCTTTATGTGACCGCCCTGGAACGGTCCCAGGGTGCCCTTCTCGCCCAGAAGAACAACGAGAGAATAGAGAATAGCCTCTATTACCTCAGTCGCATGCTCCTCGATGCGGAAGTTAGGTATTCCCCCATCGAGAAGAGCTGCCTGGCGCTCGTATTTGCCGTACAGAAATTACGGCACTACTTGCAGCACCATGAGGTACAGTTGGTTTCTCGGGTAGACCCGTTGAAATATATCCTGAGCCGGCCTATGTTGACTGGCCGTCTAGCACGGTGGGCTGTGATTCTCCAGCAGTTCGACATCAGGTATGTGTCTCAGAAGGCCATCAAAGGGCAAGCATTGGCAGACTTTCTGGCAGCTCACCCGACCTCCGCGGGTCAGCCGCTGGATCTAGGCTTTCCTGATGAGGCCATTCTCTCGGTTGATCGAGCCGATCCATGCTGGCAGATGCACTTTGACGGTGCATCCCGGAACCCCACCGGTAGAAGACTCGATAATCCTAAGCTCAACAGAGTGGGCTTGGGCATCGTCTTCATTACCCCGGAGCGAGCCGTGCTGCCATACTCTTTCCTGTTGTCAGAGGGCTGTACCAACAATGAGGCGGAATACCATGCCCTCATCACTGGCCTCGAGTTGGCTCTCGAGATCGACGTGCCCCGTCTGTGCGTGAAAGGGGACTCCGAGCTGGTCGTTAAGCAGATCAATGGCGACTACGTTGTCAGGAAGCCGGAACTTGTGCCATTGTTGGAGTGCACCCTCCTTCTGATGGCCCGGTTCCCTTCTCGGCCGGAAATTGTCCATGTTCCCCGGTCGCAGAACGGTCGAGAAGATGCTTTGGCCAGCCTCGCTGCGTCACTTGCGGAGCCTGAACAGGACAACCTGATCGTCCGCGTGACGCGCCGCAGGCTCATCGCTCCCGTTATCCCGGAAGAAGATCGCGGCCCGTTGGTAAGTAACCTCACCACGGTTGCCCCTATGCCCGGAGACCCGAGTACCCCAGATATGACAGTCGGATCAGCCCCTGATTGGAGGACGCCTTTGGTTGAGTACCTCCAACATGGCATTCTTCCATCGGATCGGGCCGAGCGCAAGCGAGTTCGACGCCGCGCATCGCAGTTCGTCCTCCAGAGCAGTCCCGGCCTGGAGCAGATCCTCCACAAACGCGGATTTGATGGTGTTCTCCTCCGTTGCCTTCAGGGAGTTGAGATCCCACGAGTCATGCAAGAGGTTCATGCTAGTTCATGTGGCGCCCACCAGACTGGGCCGAAGCTGTCCCACCAGATTCGGAGGTTGGGATACTTCTGGCCCTCTATGATCCATGACTGCATCGAGTATGCCAGGAGGTGCCATGCGTGCCAGGTTCATGCGAACTTTGTGCATCGGCCGCCGGAGCCTCTCCATACCACAAGGTATTCCTGGCCCTTTGCAGTCTGGGGACTGGACGTTGTGGGACCTTACCCGCCGGCGACAGCTCGCCAGTGTCGGTTCATTCTGACCGCCACGGACTTCTTCTCCAAATGGGCAGAAGCGATTCCGCTCAGAGAGGTCAAATCCTGTTCGATCGCTGACTTCGTGACCTCCAACATCATCTATCGATTTGGAGTGCCTCACGCTATCCTCACGGATAACGGAACCAATTTCCGAGCAGCCGAGTTGAAGAAGTTGTACGCCAAGTATAACGTTCGCTCGAACCATACATCTCGCTATCATGCGCAGGCGAATGGACAGATCGAGGCGTTCAACAAAACCCTCTCTAACATTCTGCAAAAGATGGTTGGTCAGAACAAGAAGAGTTGGCCGGACAAGCTCCCCAACGCCCTCTGGGCTTATCGGACGACGACTCGCAATTCCACCCAGATGACCCCTTATTCCCTGGTGTATGGAGCTGAGGCCGTCCTGCCCATCGAGATCCAGTTGCCGTCCTTGCGCACTGCGGTCTACGACCAGCAAGCGCCGGACAGAGTTGCTGAAGCCCGTCTAGTCGAGTTGGAAGCACTGGATGAGAATAGACTTCGCGCTTTGCACAACTTGGAGAGGCATCAAAGCAGAATGGCTCGAGCTTTCAATAAGAAGGTTCGCCTCCGCTCCTTCCTGCAGGGTGATCTAGTGCTAGCCCTAAGAGCGCCGATGATCCCCGGCAGGAAGCCGCCCAAGTTGGAGCCCAAGTGGGAGGGACCTTTTGTTGTCCACAAGGTCTATCCCAATGGCGCGTACTCCCTAGCGACTATGTATGGTGAGCGTGTCACTCCTCCCACCAACGCTAGGTTCCTCAAGCAGTACTTTGTCTGAGTGCGCCCACGTCCTGCACGACGTTAAACTGCATTCGTCCAGGCTACAAGACGTTAAACTGTTCAGCATTCGTCCGCGCTGCAAGACGTTAAACTGCCAAGTGATTCGTCCTGCATGACGTTAAACTGCCTCTCAAGAACTACGTGCGGCTTGATTCCCATCCTTATGGGATACGTAGGACCACCTGAACATTCATGTTTCAGGCCCAGCCCCATCCTTCGGGAATTTCCATCCCATCTCGGGCCCTTAGCCCAGTTGCCCCCGGGTGTGCGGCGTATGATGTGAGCGCGGGGCTATGCCCTCATTCACGTCGGTTTGCTCGTCACGCTGTACGCCCCCCCATGTTTGGGGATGCCTTCTGCTCCCCCCTTCTTTTTCCCTCATCGTCCCGCATGACGTTAAACTGCCCCTTCAAGAACTACGTGCGGCTTGATTCCCATCCTCATGGGATACGTAGGACCGCCTGGACATTCATGTTTCAGGCCCAGCCCCATTTTCCGGGAATCCCTATCCCGCGTTGGGTCTCTGGCCCAAGTTCCCCTCCTTTTTGTGCAAGGCGTATCGCGTGAGCGGGGGATTATGTCCTCATTCACGTTGGTCTACTGGCCGCGCCGTACGCCTCCCCCGTGTGTGGGACTACCTCACACCCCTCATCGTCCTGCATGACGTTAAACTGCCTCTCAAGAACTACGTATGGCTTGATTCCCATCCCTATGGGATACGTAGGACCGCCTGGACGCTTGTGTTTCAGGTCCAGCCCCGTCTCTCGGTTGATCATGGGGATCTGCCCTCTTTTGGTTGCTCTCAGGGTGAGTCCTCCGACCCTTTCCGGAGATCTGTTAACATGTTTTGGGTACTTCGGTCTATGACTCGTAGTGTCAGATTCAATCCCGACAAGTCCTGTGTTTCTTGTCAGGCCTCACGCTTCCTCTTGTTCGAGCCTTCACTCAAAGGGATCCTCGTTAGCGGTTTGGGTACGATGCCTCAGTGCTCTCCCACCGCTCCGGGTCGATTTACCATCGGGTCTTGGGCCGCAAATCGATATGAATCCTGCGATTGAGCGGTCGATGCTTGTTTGCTTGCCCCGTCTTAGGCTGACGCAATCGGATGTTGTGTTGCGAATGCGTCAGCAACATCCTCGATCGCCATGTCAGCTCTTTCAGGCTCTGAACATTGGATTGCGCAGTCCTCATCACACTCCGCCTTTATGCGTTGTAGTGGAATCTTGACACTCTTTTCATACTGACCTTCAGTACACCTCTACACGTTAGGCAGACCAACCAGGGTAATGATGTCGTTCGAGGCTCCCATGATCTGAGCACCAAGGATATATGCGGATATCCTCCCTAAGGGCCATGCGTAGCTGGACCCTCGTCCCCATAAGGAGGAAGGAGTCGCCCGAACAATCGCGTTCTGGGCCCAGTATGTCTGGAGGCTAGCATCTCTGCCCCTCGGGTGATGGACATACGCAGACCCCTATCCCAAGACTCTTTTCCTGGAATCGTGCGTGACCGCAGGGCTGGGTATGTTCCCACCTCCGCCGTGTCCGCCGTACCGCGGTAAGAGGATTCCTCCATGGTCCGAACCACACGACCTTAAACTGTGTTGCCTGGTCCGAACCACACGACCTTAAACTGTGTTGTCTGGTCCTACCACACGACCATAAACTGTGATCGTCTTGGCCGCCCGACGAGAAACGGCACTGCATCGTGATGTTCCCCTCAGGGGACACTCATGTTGGGCGCTGGTTAATAACCACGCCATTCATCAATGCCTTCCGTGGCTTGATTATTGTGGCGACGCCAGAGATTTCTCAATCACAGGCATGTCGCCGCACAAAGAAAAACCATTCATCATTAAGGACAAACAAGAAATATCAAATGCCGCTCCTTCTGTGTGCGAGGGTCAGACCCACACTCTTCCCCGCGCTGGTGCCCGATTGTGTTGCGCCGCGCTTCGAGAACTACGTGCGGCTTGATTCCCATTCTTATGGGATACGTAGGAATGCCCGGATGTGTGAAACTTCGGGTCCAGCCCCCCATCTCTTAGAGATTCCCCCTTCTCTGAGGAATCCGCCGCCTTCAGGTCACCCTCAAGGCGTGTTCCCCGACCCCTTGCAGTGGTCCACCGGTGTCAAGAGTACTCTGGTTTATTGCCAGGAGGGTCAGGATCCGCTTGGTCAGGTTTCCTCCGCTTTTCAGGCTTCGTGCTCCCTTTCATTCGGACCCATCGTCTACGCCCTGGGTGGAGCCCCCGTGAACGGTTCGGACACAATGCCTCAGTGCTCTCCCACCGACTCGGGCCGGTACCCCCAATGGCCTCGGGCAGCAAATCGATATGAATCCTGCGATTGAGCGGTCGATGCTCGTTTGCTGCCTCATTCCACCAACGGTTAGTGCGATATTGATGCTGCTTTTCCGCCACGGTCGGCAGTACTCCCATATCGTTACTCCGCTGCCTCCAGTCCTTGAGTGAATGGCCGCATGATTCACATTTTCCACCTCCCATTCTGACCAGGCGAAACCTCGACACTCTTGACACTATCCCTCAGTGCATCTTCGCATGTCTAGGGGATATGACCATGATGCGGCGTGCTTTGAGGTCTTTATGGTCCGAGCTCTAAGACCTTAAACTAAGATCTCCCCTTATGGTCCGAGCTCTAAGACCTTAAACTAAGATCTAGCCTTTATGGTCCGAGCTCTAAGACCTTAAACTAAGATCTCCCTTCATGGTCCGAGCTCTAAGACCTTAAACTAAGATCTCCCCTTATGGTCCGAGCTCTAAGACCCTAAACTAAGATCTACCCCTTATGGTCCGAGCTCTAAGACCTTAAACTAAGATCTCCCCTGATGGTCCGAGCTCTAAGACCTTAAACTAAGATCTAGCCCTTATGGTCCGAGCTCTAAGACCTTAAACTAAGATCTCTCCTTATGGTCCGAGCTCTAAGACCTTAAACTAAGATCTAGCCCTTATGGTCCGAGGTCTAAGACCCTAAACTAAGATCTACCCCTTATGGTCCGAGCTCTAAGACCTTAAACTAAGATCTACCCTTATGGTCCGAGCTCTAAGACCTTAAACTAAGATCTCCCCCAAACGGGATTCTACGTCCTGCATGACGTTAAACTGCACTCTCAGAACTACGTGTGGCTTGATCTCCAGCCTGATGGAGTACGTAGGAACGCCCGGGCATCTCAACTCGGGTCCAGCCTCAGGGATCGTTAAGTCCCGCCCCTCCTCGTCGCCGGCCGTCTGGCCTGACTTCGGGTAGAGTGGTGCAGTTGTGATATTCTCCCCGATTCAGCTCGGGATGCCCCACTGCAATGGTGGGAAGCGACGGTTTCCTCGTCAAGGAGGTGCTGTCTGAGAATTGGGGTGACTCACGGCCAGATTAGTGCATCCGCCTAATACGCTTTCCCCATGGTGGCGCAATTTTGAGAGCGTTGGATTCTGTCCGAACAAATCGTCACTTCGCCCCACGCTTCGCATGCCCTGTTGATCTGGATTTTCCACCCTTGTGTCTGAAGGAACCCCAAAGCGGTATTCATGATGACATGTGGTCCGCCTCCTGCAATATGAATGATGGCTTTTTTCGGTCCGTCTATTGCAGTTGTTATGGTCGATCCACTGTCCGCCTACCGTCTTGGGCATTTCCTGGAAGGCCGACCGTTGTGGATGTCTGGATTCGGGACACGCGATTCACCCTTTCTCATTTCCCTATGTTCGGATAAAATCTCAACGCCCCTAGCATTGTCCCGCTCGTGTGTTGGAACAAGTTGGGGGGATGATACATTGATTAGGCTTGAGGTCTCCTTTCTTAGGAATGACCTCCCTCTTTTCTCTAAGAAATCCATGCCCAATTGCGGATGCCTGATGCTTGGTTAACACTCCCGCAAGACAACGAATTGTGGTTGAGCATGTTAAACCAAAAGATGCAGATAAATATATTGATTCATACAGATGGATCAAAGTAGCGGAAGCAAATGTTTTGGGAATGGAAAAACAAAGCCCTTAGGGATTAGCGTGCTGAATGAGTCTTTCTAATGCCGCTACCCTTTGGCTGGTGGCCTCCAGAGCTGCTTCTCGCTCTCTGCGTGCCCTCTCTTCGTCGGCGGTCGCAGCGCGCAGTTCGTCGATTCTGGCCTGTGCACGCTCCCGCTCGACCTGAATTGTGACCATCTGTTGGCCCGCCTCCGTCAGCTGTACCTGGGCGTCAACCAGCTGGGCTGCTAGTTGCTCCACAAGCTCGGTACACGTTGCGACGAAGGCCTCCTTCTCTGCCGCCTGCCCTTCGAGGCGCCGGACTTCCTGCTCCGCCGCGAGGAGAGCCCGCGTGCTCTCCGACATGTCCCGACTTTGTGTGACGTCGGCACGCCGGCAGCTCTCGCGCATCTTTTCGGCCATGAAATCACGGACCGTTAGATGAAGGCGTTGAGCATCAGCTCCCCCGGCACACAGGAAGCGCAGCCAGGTTTGAAGTGATCCCATGCGCCCCAGCCACTCCGACGGGTCTCGCTTGAGGAAGCGCTGGATGCACTTCCACCCCCTGCGGCGCGTTATCCGGCTCTCCTCGACCGCCTTCGTGTCTGAGTCGTCCATCTCCTCGGGATCGGCAGGCCGGTAGGCAGGGAAGGCAGCCAGCAGGTCTGCTGCAGGGTCCGCCCCTAGGAGGTCCTCACGAGGGATAAGTTCCCCAACATCCGGGCGACCTTCTTCTCTCTCCCCAGCGGCGCTGACACCCTCGTCAGCCCCCAACCTCTCTCCGATGGCAGCACCGCCGACGTCCGCAGCCCCCTGATCAGCAGTTGGTGGGGCCGGCTCGGTTTGGGAAGTCTGTTCCGGAGCAGGCGGCATGTCCACCACTGGTCCACTCGTAGATGGCCCGGGTTCGGCAACCCGATGAGCCTCCAGTGTTGAGGTCACTGCGCAGGGCATGCCATGGTTAGTCACGGATCGTCAACGGCAGGCACCAGCAGTAAAGTAAGGAGACTTACGGGAGGTCAGAGTGTCATCTTCCGCTATCCCGGCCGCCGCAGGAACAGTTGTAGCAGGGGACCCCTTAGCGCTTGTCAATTCAATGATAGGTGTCTGGCCCCCGCCTTGTCCTGCTGGCGCCCCTCCTACTCCCGCTGAGGATGCCTGACCAACATCCGTGCGCTCCTGAGAAAGATGGAGAAATGGGTTAGAAGCTGCATAAGAGAGTGGATGAAGCAGATTGAGTAGGGATAGAAGCGGACCTCGAGGAGCTCAGTGACATCAACGTTGTCAGAGCCGGCCACCTCGCCGCTCTCCCGTGGGCTCCCCTGATGGAATCTTCCCTCGGAGCCTTCATCCTCCCCCATTTCCTCCTCTTCTTCGGAGTCGTTGCTACTGTCGTCTTCTTCCGGCGGCATCTGTTCCGGAGCGGGCTCGAGACCGAGCATCACCTTCACCAGAAGGGATGGCTCCGCGCGCTGGCCACGTTGGCGCGCGTACTCGTCCATGGCCGTCAGATACGCATACTGCCGGTTGAAGTCCACCCTGTCGGCAATGTGGAGGCGCCCGACCTCTGGCAGATGGATTCCTTCTCTGAGAATCTTTCGCCAGATGGCGTCGGTCCCCAGTGACTGCCGCAGGGTCATCCAGGCCGACCACAGCGCCGGGAAGACTGCATCGTGGGAGGGTTCGAGCAGACGTCTCACCTGCTTCCTGGGCCGCTCTTCGACCACCACGTGTGCCCCCTCTCTGGGCGCCGAGGTCGTAGCGGCAGCTCGCGATGTGCCCGCCGCCGAAGTCCCTGCCCGCGCCGGCTCCGCTGTTTGGCGCGCCTCCGTTCTCCCCCGTGTGGCGGCACCTCGCCTCCTTCCTTGACGCCCGGTCTCCGCACGGGTAACCTCGAGCCGCCGAACTAGCTTCCGCAAAAGCCCCTCGGGGTACGCGATGGCCCAGTGTTCGGCGTACTCGGTTGCCAAGCCTGCGTCAACTCCGGTAGGAGGGAGAGTGATGACGTCGCCAGAGCCGAAAGCGGCAAACATCAGCCACATCTGGCGAAGGAAGCCAGGGTTCGTCTCCTCCCGGACAGCAGTGAATACCCTCTTCGGCATCCGTTGAAGGCACCCGAACTGCCTGGCGAACCGGGTCGGCACGTAAGGCTCACAGATCACCTTCCCGTCGATCCGAGCCACGAGCACCCCGCCCCGCATGTTCAGGAAGTATTCATGCTGCTCCAGCGGGCCCTGCCCATTGTCGATCATCTGGCCGACGGGAGTGGGGAACGGACTGAAGTTGAAGTTGGCATGATTGCCAATCCGGATCCGCACGCCCTCCTCACTTAGGGTCATCGGAGCGACCCCCGCGATGTTCAGCAGGGAGGGTCGCAGGCCGTTGCCCGGAGGAATGATGGCGTTCGGAAACGTGTACCAACCGAGGTGAGCAGCCACCCAGCCGTGGAAGAACTGAAAGGGCCCACAGATCCTTCGTGGCGACCCCCCTCGTGAGATGCGTCCCAGGATGGCATACAGCCTCGCCAGCACTGGGACCCCGAGGTTGTATCTTTTGTTGGCGGCCATAGCGCCCGCCACCGCCAGTGTCGCCGAGAGAACGCCCATTCTCGCGTCCCGCACTGGCAGGAGCCACCCACTCAGAAAGGCGGCCAGGAACGCCACGTACCAGACATTTGGGTCCCGGGCCTCGATGACGCGGTACCCCCATGAGTGGTAGTCGCCCGTCTCTAGGACCCGCCAGTACGACCCGTTCCGGCTCCTCTGAGCTGCGGTCGGGCACCGCTTCCCCCTACCTGGCATCTTGACCGCCGGGTCATGCTCCAAGAACTGGCCGAACCATTCCTTGTAGGCTATGTCCTTCTGGAAGTCTTTGATCCCGAGCCGCTGCGTAGCCAGGTCAAGCAGATGCCAGGTCAGGATGGGAGTCCGTGACCTGTCCTCCCAGGTGTTCTTCGGTGGCAGGAACTCATCGTATTGGTAGCCCTCCAGCGGGATACCTCCGATGCAGTGGATGTCCCAGAGACCGATGCCGACCTCCCCATGGTGAAGATGGAAGGTGTTGGTATCCGGAGACCATCGGGTGAACAGCTCCGGCCCGAGCTCGGACTGCTGGTAGAAGTGGAACTGCGACGTCCACACCGCCTCGAACAGGCCGATGTACCGCAGCTCCTCTGCGAAGTGATCGCAAGTGTGGCGTACCCAGAACGCCCAGGCCCACTCGCTGGTGAAATTGCCCCCAGACCGCAAGTCCCAGTCCTTCAGCCAGCCCTTGCTGTCGTCAGTGACACTCTGGCGATATATGCTCGAGTAGAGGGCTGGAGAATTCTCCGCAGTAGGCTCACCCCCGTCAATGGTTCGCGTCCTCGGGTTCAGAACATAGACATCCAAGTGTCTGGTCTCCCTGGAAGGATGCCCATTGTTGGTGATGTTATAGCGGAGAAGCTCGTCCTCCCGGGTCACCCAGGCCCGCGGCGCATCAATCTCGAACCCTGGCACCGGAACCTCATCTAGGATGCCGAAGTTCCAGAGCGGCAGGTTGTCCGACAGCGGATATGTCTTCTGGGCCGGCGTCAGCAAGTCGAACAAGGATTGATTGTTGGAAACAATCTCCTTGGCTCCGTAAACCTCCTCATTCGTCGCCATCTCAGCTCTGCGAGTGGAGGCATCCCCCTCATTTCCTCTGTGCGCGGCCATCTCAGAAGTTTCGGGAGTCGTGCGGGTAAAGGAATGAAGCGTGCGGGATCGGACGAGGCTGGTAGAGAAGTTTGAAGGGTGGCGCGCAATCCAAGTGGACGGCGCACAATTGGGAAGAATGTCGCGCAAAGTTCCGGGTTTTCGCGCAAAGACAGGCGAAATCCGGATGGTTTTGCGCACCGATCGGGCGAATTTCGCGCCGGAAAAGGCGATTTCGCGCACGAGAGCGTTGGAGCTTATCGCGCGGAAGGCCTGTGTACGGAACGCGGGACCCAGGGCCCCTATTTATAGGCGAGGACGGGGCCCGCGCTGCGCGGAAAGCGCTTTGCGCGACCGCAGCGGTGAATTTCGCGCCCGACGCCCCTTTTTGCGCGCCTAAGTCCCGCGCCGCCCATGACTTCGGCATTCCGGCGTCTCCCTCGGAACCCGATCGTTGCGACCTCTCGCCGACCAGATTCCGAGGGGGGGATTTTGTAGACGCCGGAAAAGTCCGTTGTTTCCAAACGAAGCTCCGGATGCGGAAAGCGAAGTGATATTTGGAGTCAGAGGCACATTCCGGAAGGCTCGGAGGACTTGCGCGAAATTTCAGAAGCTCGCGCGCAAAGTTGAGTCGTGGCGCGCAATCCTCCCGGGATGCGCGCAATGCGCCGTGGCCTGCACGGCTCCTTTGCGCGCCGGGTCCTGATTCCGCGCCCGCGAAGCGAATTGCGCGCCCGAGACCGGATTCCACGCCCGGGGTCGCCTATAAATATAAGGCGACCCCCGACGTTTTGAAGGTTGCCAGAATCCGAAGCGTCGCTCGTTCGCGCAATCCAACCCCTTCCGCGCGCAATGTCGATCTTCAGGTAACCTCCTTTCTTTCGCGCAGTAGAGCCTTGGGGTCCGCCTTCGCGCGCAATCTCCTTGGCTCATTTACTTTGAATAAATTTCAAACCCTAAGGCCTTTGCGCGCAAAAGAAGCCTCTTGCGCGCAATTGCCCCCGGGTGCGCGCAATCCAACCCGATTGCGCGCACCCCCCATCTTCAAAGTGGCCATTCGTTAGAGAATGAGCCGTTGCCCCCGCGTGCTACCCGAAGCCCGGTGCGCGCAATCCCCATCATCCGCGCGCGAAGCGCTGGCCCAATTGCGCGCCAGCCCGCCATTTTGCGCGCCGACCCGCGGTTTTGCGCGCAAAGCTCCTCTTTTGCGCGCAATCCGCCAGGGTCGCCTCCCTTGACCCCCTGAGGGTACCCGCCTGCGTGGCGCCCGATGATCCTCATCCTGGGTGCCCGAACCGTGCGCTGTCTTCCCGTGCAGCCTTCCAGGCTCGTGCGAAGTGACACGGACCCATCGGCGGCAATCATTCGTCCCGCATGACATTAAACTGCCCATACGTCCAGCATGACGTTAAACTGCACATCCGTCCAAGCTGCACGATGCTAAACTGCCTAGCCCCCATCGTCCGCGCTGCAAGACGTTAAACTGCCAAGTGTTTCGTCCTCAACACACGATGTTAAACTGTACTTCGTCCGGCAAGACGTTAAACCGTCCGCTTCGTCCTCAACACACGACGTTAAACTGTACTTCGTCTGGCAAGACGCTAAACCGTCCGCATCATCCGATCCCGTGCTCTGCACGCAGGGTCGCCCCCCGGTTTGGATGTGGCCCCCACCCGCTCGTCTCTGCAGGGATGTCGGGATTGCCCCTCTTTAGGGACGATTTAATGGGAGCGGCTTTTCCCTACGGGGGCAGGGTATTACAAACCCCTAGTTTCTCGTGGGAGGCTGCACATGTGTATCTCCATTGCGCCTCCCCACCGCCGAAGCCAGTAGAGGGTGTGACTGGGATCGAGGTGTCTCCTACTTTCGGTCCAAGTCCCTTCCAACTGAGTTTTGCCGCATCCGGGATACCTCAAGTGCGTAAGTCCTGACAGAATGAACTACGTGGACTTTGATCCATGTCTTCTATACAGGGTACGTAGGAAGCCTTCTTGAGGTCCAAGCCCGCCACCTGGTCGTCCCGGTCGTATTTACGTCGGTTCATCCATCAGTGGACCCCTCCAGGGTTCACGCTTGCGTCGATTCACCTATGAATCCGCCCCTGTGGGAGACTGCCCGTGTGTATCTCCACTGTGCCTCCCCACAGTCCCTTTTTCCATTTATCGTCCAGCATGACGTGAAACTGTGATCCACCCGGCCGTTCCATCCCCCTCTCTGCGAGGTGGTTCGGTTCAATCCTCCGCCCGGCGGCCTCGACCTCTTCGTGAGTCGGCTTGCCGACGTCCAGCATGACGTTAAACTGTATACCCGAATTACGTTGACTTTGATCCGTGCTAACGCGCGGTACGTAGGAAGCCCCTACGGGGTCCAAGCTCTTCACTCCATCATCCATCCTGATCCTTACCCGGGCCGCCACATCCCAGTGGGGTCATGCCACTTCACTCCACTCCACGTTACTTGGGAGGCCGCCCATGTGCTGGCCCCAGCGTCGGAGGTTCCCCGCAAGGGGTTCTGTCATCTGATCCACTTTTCGTGTTGATCGGTCCGATGCCGTCCCCGCTGGACGTTAAACTCGCGGCATACCCCGTGTTAAACATGGGAAGCCGAGGAAATCCTCGGGTGACACAGTTCCCCGCACCCAGTGCGGGATGCCTCAGGCCATCATGCCTTCGAGAAGCCCTATTAGGGACGGAAGACAGACGTGCAGAGCCGCAGTGCTACGACACGCCCCCAGCACCCAGAGCCACCCGGCCTTCTCACCGCAGGTTGCTGCCCCGCCCAGACTCCTTGGAGCGTCCGGGCGGAAGCAGCGTAATTAACCGGTGTCCATGAAGATATGGCGCCGGGAACGAGATTCACGAGCATGTCTTAAATCTATGAGGGAGACCCGGATTAGGCGACGAGTTCCGAGGAGACGTCCAAGGAAGGAGGAGCCGACATCCCATCATCCCGGTTTCGATCAAGGAGCAGACGCCCCTGAATAAGGGACGAATGCCGCCCGCCCTTGGAAAGCGGGACTGCGGGACCACAAGCCGCGCGCCCATCCCCTCGGGTTGACGGGTGCACGCGCGAACGCGTCCTGGCGGAACAGCGTAACCCGACGCACGTCCGCACCGAAACACCCACCTCATCATGGAATTTTTGATGCCTTCCCTTTCACAAGTGTGGGTGGGAATCAGTTTATTAAGTCCTAGGGGTGAGGAGTGAATCCTCATCATCTGAGATATAATACATTAATTATCTAAGCACCATCATCCTTAGCCCGTGACGTTAAACTATAGCATCACCCCATGAAATATACACAGTGTGCCCCATCTCAGACATTTTCTGCACCCACTAATCTCCATGGGAGTGACATCTTCATATCATGGGATGAGATCCTCCTCGCATGGTATGAAATCTGTCCGTGGGGAAGGGAAACCATCTAGGTGTAATCCCCTAGCCATTCTTCTGATAGGTATCATATATTATCCTTCTCTCTTATTTTGTGTACAATGTCCAGAGCAGAGAGGGGTACATGGACTTTTGTCACACAATCCCTCTCCCTTTTGGCTTCATTGACATCAGTCATCCATCTAGTAGTATGTCCCAATCTATATCTCTATGGGAAGCTAACCACGCATAATCCCCACTCTATTCCTAAAAAACACACCTTTCATGACATGGTCGTCCGGTCATTGTTGCCTCTTGTTTCTCACACTACACATGGCTTACATGGTCTTAGAGTAATCACTGACCAAGGAATCCTACCTAGGTATCCATAGTGTGAAATCCCTTACCCCATTACAAACTATGTGGAATTTGATCTTTTTCATCTCCAAGAAAGATACATAGGAAGCTTCTTTGAGATTCAATCCCAACACCAATCGTCCCGACCACTTCACATCAGTTCGCCTCATCCTGATTGATTTTAAACTATTTGACCCATTTTTCCCACATAAACTATACTATATGTATTCCAACTACATGGGTTTTGGTCCCTGTCTCCTAGAAAAGGTACATAGGAATCATCCTCATGGTTCAATGCCTATATATAATAAGCATTTTTATTCCCCTTTGTTGGGATCCAACTCTATGGTTTGCCCTTGGGAATTAGATCAATCATGGGCTACTAACCACACGTAATCCCCAATATCATCTTCGGGTCACTGCCCCCCACCCCCACACCCCTATCTTAGGCTTCCTCTTCGAACAATGTGGGTTATGATACCTTTATCCGAGACATGGTATGTAGGAAGCCTCCATGAGGTTCAAACCCAAATAATTTTAAACCAATTCGAACTAAGTAGGTTTTGATCCTTGTCTCATAGACATGGAATGTATGAAGCTTCCCTAAGGTCTAACCTCAAACAATAGAAAACATCAGTGTCCCATTTTTGGGGACCCATATATTTGGTCTTCCCTTTAGTGATGTCAGAACAAATCTCGGGCTTCTAACCACAATAAAGCCCTAGTATGTTATCAGGTCACTATCCTATACATACACACATATTCCATGCCCCATCCTAAAATACGTGGACTTTTATTCCCTACCAAAGGGAAATGTGGGAAGAATCAATTAGGTTTAAGTCAATCACCCAATTCTTATCCTAGAATCTCCCTATAGACTTCCTGTTTCGGGAAGGTCATGACCTAACCCGAAAGATCTACTCCCTCTAAGTCCTACCCTAGTGTCCATTTTTATGGGCCACCTACACAGGTGTCCCATAATCCCATAGAACTATATGGACATTGATTTCCTACCACGAGGATACCAAGAAAGCCACCTTGAGGTTCAATCCAAATACTAACATCACCTTCATGACAGTTCCATCTCAGTCTCCACCCACATTCTTCAACCCTCCATCATCTATCATGATACTTACCCAGGCCACCACACCTGGTGGAATCACACCATTCTCTTGGGCAGATAACAATACATAGCACCCAAACAATCCATAACTATCTCACCAAAAGTTTCCCTCTTGCGATGAGCCTCTATCCATTCGTAAGACCCAGCATGTCTCTGAGTTTTTTTTCCTCTCTATACACCCCGATTCGTCACCCCAGCGAACTACTCAAGTTTTTATCCCTATCTACAGGGACATTGTATGTAAAAGGCATTCCAATGGATAAATCCTATAAAATGTTAAACCTTGGAGTCCCCTTTGTAGGGACCCAATATTACTTTGATCAGTCTTCTTTAGATTTCTTGATCTACCCATGTAGTAAACCACTTAGTTAATCCCTCATGGGGATGCACCCATCGGATACACCCTATTAGTGTTCTGATCAGTCCGATATGTCTCCTCTAGATGATAAACTCAAGGCTTACCTTATGTTAAAAATGGAAATCTATGGAAAACCTCAGATACATGCCTATGACATATAATTCCTTGCACTCAACGTGGGATGCCTTGGGATTCCGCTTCCTTGAGAAGCCCTATCAAAAGGGGAAGAAACCCAAAAGCATCTGTGTTTCTTCATCGACACATTCTAGAGATCTCCAATGTGACTACTACCCTAATTGAAGGATGCTTCACTAAGTTGACTCTATGGAATATTCTAATAGATACAATGTAATTAACCAGTGTCCATGAAGATATGGAACCTCGTAAGTGTTTCACGAATAATGGATTGATTTTTATGGGAGACACAGACTATGTGATGAATTAGGAAGAAGAATCCAAAAAATGGGAGACTAGAATCTCATCATCCAGTTTTGATCAAGGGGAAAACGTCCTTGATTAAGTGACAGATTCCACCCACCTTCGGAAATAGTGAATGCCGGGCTACTGTGTAGGGCATCCTCCTCAGACAGATATACTCTCCAGTGAAAGCATCAAAAACATACTCCATGACCAAGTCTTATATCTAGCATGTAGAGGAATCCCAATATTTCTACAGACCTATTCTCTCAGATAGCTAGGGAGTGGCCCGAAATGGTGAGTTAGTATATAATCACACATATGGATTTGTTACCCCAATATGTATGTGGAAAAAACATCAAGAATTCCATCAATATTCCATCCCACATACATTATGACACATCAAGGGGATGAGGTAATCCCACTAGAACCTGGGGCACATCCTCCACCTGTTGGCACGTAAGGGAACAATAAATGAACACTGTCATGTGCTTATTCATCACTATCAACTAGAACTTACATCATATGTCCTGGTATATTTTCTCCACTCCAGGAAGTACCAACAAGGGGATGTATGAAACTCCCTTTGATCCTCCTCCCTCAGAAGCAATGGTAAACCATTGAATTATCTAAAAAGAATGATTTGATTCCCACCTTGTGAATATCAATCAATATAATTCCTTGTGGAAATCTCAGCATGTAAGGTCTTATAGTCATTATCACCATGATGTGCCTCCCTAACTCATAGTAAGAGTGAAGGGGTGAAAACCATCCACTAATGGAACATTGAATCATCTCTATCCATGACATGTAACTATAATGAGGCCATCTTCTCTGACACCATGTTCATTAGTTGCAAACTAGATATCCCGCTGAAACAATTAGCCACCACGTTCCCCTTACCATGAGTATAGTCAATATCAAAGTCATTTTCCTAGAGGAACTCTATCCATTGCCTCGTATCAAGATCAAATTCATTTGATAGATGTTATACTTGAGACACTTATGATCAGAGTATATGATAAACTTCTCACCCATCAGGTAGTGTCGCCACATCATCAGTGTGATGACTACCACTTCCCACTCAAGACCCTTGGTCACATTTTTCTACAAATTTTGTCTCAACTAGTGAAAACCGTAGAAAATCACCACTTTTCCTATGAATCATGACATAACCAATTCTAGTCCTTGATGCATCATATAATACTATGTACTCGACTTCCTCCTTTGAAAATCTCATGATTGGGGTGCACGTCAAACTACTCCTCAACTCTTGAAAATTATACCAGCACTTCTCTATCCACACAAAGTTATTCACATTTCAATTAAAATCTATCACCAGTTATGATATCCTAGAGAAATATAGGTTGAATCTCTTTAATAGAATTATTTCCCAAAGAATCTCCTCACCTCAATCACACTCCTTGGTGGATCCCATGCTAACTCCACCTCAATGTTGGCCGGGTCTACTACGACTCCATTCACAGAGAAAAAATTTACAAGAATGTAGACCACCTTAATCTTGGACTTACACATTGAGAGTTTTCCATAATGGTTGCGATATCATAGTACATCCAAAACCATCTATAGGGGTCTCACATGCTCCTCTTCAGATTCCAAGTACACAAGGATGTTGTCGAAGAAGACCACTACAAACCAATATAAGTATGTCTTGATGATCCAATTCATGAGTAACAATAAATATTCTATGTAATTTTTAATGCCAAAGGGAATCACAAAGTACTCATAGTGACCATAGAGTAATCTTAAATCTGTCTTTGATATATCCTCATTTGATACTCGTAGCTAGTGATAGCCTAATCGATGGCCAGCTTAATGAACCAATGTTCCCCTATCAACCAATCTATGTGGTTTTTGATCTCTCAATGTGGATACATTTTAATAAAAATAACTTGGTTCATGTTCCATTAATCCACACAAAACCACAATATCTAGTTTTCATTTTTGGATTATAATAATTGGGCTTCTTAGGGAGAAACATCAGGTCACAATTACCCCTTCTGCTAAAGAAAATGTAACTTCACCCATATCCCATGATGCTCTACAAAATCTATATGATACACTGGTGCTAATATCAGTGCATTCTTGGGTTTATGTTGATGCAAAAATTGATCTTTTTGCAGGGAGGTAATCTAGGTACATCTTCTAGAAAAACATTCTTGTACTCTTCCACTACTGTTGGGAAATAAAAGCACACAACATCTATTGCTCCAAGGGTAAGGCTATCCAAATCATGAGTTATCGGATTCAACCTCTAATACATGAGTCCCAAATTTGATTCCTAGGTTTCCATTTCACCAAAAAAGGAAAACCTCATCCCATTACTTTAGAAAAACCACACCCTTTTCCTGAAATAGTCAATCTGGGAATGTACCGAAGATAACCAATACAAACCAAGAATGAGGTTGTAAGGCCTCATTGCTACCACCAAGAGGTTCCAACTGAATATATTTCCGAAAAGCATATGATCAAACTATTAAAAAAGGTTTGTAATGAATGAGAGTCCTTCTGTATGTGTCTCCAAGAATAAGGGTTGATTAAATGGTTCATCTAGAATATGAAGGTCTTGTACAAGGTATGCGGTGAAGAAATAATGACTGAAACCTATGTCTATGAGTATGGAGACTAAGGTAGAAAATACACAAAGAAAACCTTGTTTCATTCTTGGATTCCTTGGGGAATACATCTCAACCACATGTAGATGTTCTGAGTCCTATCCTCTAGCTTCTTTGAGACTGGTGATGACTTCATGGGGGTAGTATGTTAGAATGTTTTCCATCTTCTGTATCTCTCCCAACTTCTATACCATGGCCTCTTCTAGGAAGGTCTGGTTGCACCACTTGTTTCCACTTCTTCTGTTGTCTATCCACGGCCTTGCTGTCATCAGCTCTCGACGGTTTGGAAAATCCATAGCGATATGTCCTCTTCCATTGCATGTGTAGGATCGCCCATCCCTAGGGTGACTAGATCTGTCATGAGAACCCTGGATTGAAAATACCCTATCCTATGACCTATGGTGAAATATCCCACTCCTCAATATATAATCATATTGAAAGATTCCAACTTCCTAGGTCTCTATAGTGATCTTCCTAGTACTGACATTCACCAGATTCTTCTTCTCTACCAAGAAGCTCTTGACCACCAAATCTCTCTTGAGCACTCTTGGATAAGCCAAAATTAATAGAGTTTTAATTCTAGATATGATGTCCCGATTTAGACCCTGATCAATGGTCTAAGTTTTGATGTACTAATCTCAAACCACATTCATCAAGTACTTAAAGAGGATTGTGAACCTCAATAAACAATAATCCACTATCAAGCTACTATACTAGAGCGGAAGATACTTCTGTATACACATTTCTCTTGGAGAAACTGGAGATAACTCCTCTAAAATGATATGATCAAACTCTTTCCTTGAATGAGTTTCCTCATCCCATGTCTATGGGGTCCAAATCCCCAATCGCCTAGTGAAACCCTGAGTAAGGCTCGCTGCCATGATAAACATTTATCCACTATAGTCCCCAAAAGATAGGAAACTATCGTCACCACATCAAGCTAGTTCTTAGCAACCTAAGGGTCAGAATCACCTCGAAACCTAAGGGATATCTATCTCTAAAACTCAGGGAGCATGTTCAGCTTGCACTTTTTTCCTAGTGGTACTACAGGTACCACTTTTGGCTCCCCTGGTTGTGGAATATTTGGCACACTACCTTGAGGTTACACATTTGGAACTATTAAATGTATTATATCCTCATAACTGAGGGGTTCATCAATATGACCGAGATGCTAAATCCTAGTCGGTATGCATCATGGAGGCATCCTACAAGGAAACAAGATATAACATAATCATTGGGTATATCTAGAGAGCTGACTCAAGAAGAAAATGGGAACCGCAACCCATTCATATATGATGAAAATACCATTATTTCTTCCATAAGACAAGTTTTTTCATGCAACAATTTCAAAATAAGGTTATCAGAATCATGGTGTATGGATACGTCAGCCACCAAGAACAATAATGGAGCCCATGGCCTGAAATAAGAACTTGAAACACTTAACACTATTTCCTCAAACCAATCTAACATAATATCATTCCTAAGGTATAACCAAAAACCAAGGATACCACTCTCTCATGACCCATCTCAGTGGGGCTCATGCCGTGACTCCCCAAGATGGCCTCTAATATCCTAGGGGCTAGTGACTAGAACTGAGTAGGAATATCTCTAACATATGAGGAATTCCCTAGGCACCTGTACACAAGAACACATCATCAGGACCACACATATAGAAATTAAAAAATGTAAGGAAAAAAATGAATTCATAACACTAAACCCGGCTAACACAGTACAACAGTAAAGAAAGTTCAATAATATAAATTAGGCCAGAATACAAACCCACCAAAAGAAAATGTTTTCAAACAAAAAAGTCTAACCTATAAACAAGATAGGTACTGTGACTACCACTGGAAGACATAAGAACACATCAGCCTATCTGTAACTCACTAAACATAGTCTTGTCATGATCTACCCTAGACATCATCAAAAGGTCTCTCATCTATAAAAGACAGGAACCATGTGGGAAAATCCCATGTAGTGGTGAGAAAAAAAACACTCAGTAGGACACCCTAAATAACACAATTCAAAAATAATTAACGAAACTATCACCTGTACACAATATATGTATATAGTACATAGAATAAGAACATATCCATATATAATAAAACCTACACCTATAGTCTAATGTTATGTCACAAAAACCACATACCCATGCTAGGGATTTAGATAAAAGATTACACGAAGAACTCACCCATGAGAACTCACTCTTCAGTCTAATAGAACTAATGAATTCCTTCTGAGAATTATTATTCCTCCAAAACCCCAATGATATAGGGATACCTTGATATATACGAGGGGAGAATACGATACATTGATGAGGATCATTGCCTGGGCTACGAGGTGATACCATGACTCATACAGATACACCCTCTAAATAGCGGATCAATGTTTAGTAGGATTAGTCTCAATGATACCTGAACCTACTTAGGGTATAAGAATTGATAGAGGATCTTGCTACATGCCTTGTGTAGGGGATTCCTAACTCTACTTCAAAATTCATGCTGAAGGAATCATACAATAGTAGATATGAATAAATACCAACTAACATTATTGGGAACGATAAAGAGGCACTGACCCTAACGAAACATGTCCAATATATGATGGAAAATGAGATAAATCTATGTAGAAGAGATTCCATAGTCTGTAGAAGGGTCACCCATTGTGTTCCTTGGCCTTAGGCACTACCCATGTTCAACAGTCTATGTTAGAAGTGAATGTCATGTAGAAAAGGTATACATGACATGTAGAGAGATTCACGCATTGTGTCCTACTATCTAGGGTCCTCTATGTGTACTATGACCATGTGCCAGTACATGGATTTAACCCATGTCTATCTGCCCATGTACTGGTTGACAAGGTAGCACGTGTAACAAGTTTGGGCCTAGCCATGTGGTGGAGCCCATGTTGTGTATTCCACATCGTGTCTGTGTATCTTCATAGATACACACCAGGCCTTAGGAGAGGGTTTATATTTCATGTGATGGGTTTAACATGTCATGTGGGACATAACTACTTCACAAAACCCTACCCGTCACTTAGTGGGTCCCACATGTTGTGTTCATCTGTATTTTCCAAAACCAGAACTCTTTCTACACATGCCTTATTTGATAATCCAGAGTCCAATCCATTGATCTGTTCACCTCGAAACTGAAGATCCAAGGTTGTATCATCATGGAAAAAATGAATCACTAGTTTTAAGGCATTTGGTCGGATTGAAAAACCAATTACAATCATATTTACAAAATTATCTTTGGTAATATTAACTCTTGAAATACATTGATCCTTCCATCACCACTATCTTCACACATCTGTTAGGTAATCATAGGGTTGGATCTTCTATTTCAGATAATTTCACAATAAATAAAGGTGCAATGATCATCCATCCATATCCTATGAAGAATGTAAAGAAAAAGAATAATGTAGGGGAGACAAGAATAATCAAACAACCCCAGGAACAAATATTTTCCATTGGTCATTCTGGTCTCAATGAATTTTATTAGAATGATCATGATAGGAAACAAAAATAATAATAATCATCATAAAATTACAGCAATCAAAACCCACTTGTAAAAATGATTAAACCATGTGTCAAACTATTCTTTGGTAGATCCTCATTCATCATTAAATTGTAGAACTTGGGAAAAAAAATAATTTAAACAACATGACCTACTTCATGCATTGATAATTCATTGTGGAATATTTATATTTTTGTCCCACTGTTGGTGAGATCCTTCAATGCATCGTTCGCTGATCTATGAACCAAGAATAGTCATCGTTTCCATTAAGATAAATATTTACGTTCTCTCCAGATCCTCCCATATGTTATACAAGGTTATGTGCCTAACCTTGGGATCCTTCAAATTTAAATTAATAAAATATGTCATTGCATTTTCATAACATCAAAATAAAATAAATCTTTAATTTATTTTATTACCTTAGAAAATCCTAAAAAATAACGTTTACATCTGACCCATGTCGACCAATATTAGGATTCTCCTATTGTAAAGTTGATACTGTAAATGAAATGATGCCCTCATATCTATGATTCAGGTACCCATTTATATGTTATTCAAATTTTTTAGGAAAAATTCTCATGCAAGTTATTTAATATATTTATTATATTTCAACTTGTTATTTTGGACACACTGGTCTATATAATCTCACTATATCTAAGATCCTTGTCTCAAATTAATTGTATATAATATTTAAAAATAATTCCCAGAAAAATATGGGACATTTGTAAAGGTTTTTGGAAAATTTGATGTATTTACTTCCATATTTATTATTTTAAATAGAATGAGTAATGTTTTATAAATGGGGAAATATTGTGTGTTTTGAAATAAATGATGCTTTGATAACGTGGTTTGTGTGTTGTTCAAAAAAATGTTGGCATGTATGTTTTCTATTTTTTCTATACCTGAGTTGATGATCCTATCTTTTGTGACGTTCATAAATGTCTCCCAGAAATTATTTTATGAAATATAGAATGTTGGTCCAAAGATCAAATCCTTGGTGTGGTCTATCACATTTTCTAGAAAGTGGAATCTCTTGTCAAAGACTCTACCCCGACTCCATATCAAGTGGTAGATCTAGAGACCATCTTTCAATTTAATCCCATCCTTGAAATCATGAATTTTTATAACCCTGATTATAATGGAGAATAATGTCCCCTTGAGGTTGTGATGTGGACTGCAGATGTTGGCGAGATATTTTATTTTCTACAGACTACTGATGCTCTAAAGGTAGTGTCCATCATCTGCTTATTTGGGGGTCCTAGCTAGGATTGGTGGGAAGTTGTGATTTTGTACTGTCTACCTGAAATAATGTCTTGGAATTTATTCAAGTCAGTCATTATTTTTCCCAGTATCCTAATCGAGTGAAGAAGGATAAAGTTATTTAGTTCCTTGTTTTTGGTCAATATGGTATATTAATTTTAGAGTATGATAATAAACTCTCATATTTGTTTGGTGTCATTCTAAGGGTTACTGGTGATCACATAAATTATGATATATGTTCTAGGAAAAGTCTTAATCCATACCCTTAATCCACTATACATACGGTCAGATTAATCTGTTAATAAAAAATGCCTAACCATGCTTTCTCAGATGAAGAGGATCCAGTGAAATGACATTAATGGAAGAATGCAACATTCATGGTTATGAAAGGAAATTAGTCTCTTCGAAATAAGATGATGATGATATGTTTATATTGTGGATAACCTGGCCATTCTAAGAGGATATGTTTTAATTATATAAGATTTTGTAAATGGTGTGGCTACAAGGGTGACCTTAAGGGGTTTTGTAAGATGGGAACTGAAAAGGGAAATTTTAGTTGAGAACATCAGCTCTTAACTATGGTTAAAAAATTATTCAGGATAATATGGATTCATCCATCTGCCATGGAGTAAGGATTTTAATGAAGTGGAGGATCTTTCAACCATGAGATTCCAAATGTTTATGATGTTGATCGAGCTTTTTTGATTCCGACACTAGAGTGGGAACTTCTTTAATTATCCTTTTTATGTATTGTTTAATTTTCAAAAAAAAATTAGAGATATTGATGGATTATTTTGGAATCATTTTGGATGATATCTTCTGCACCATGGTTTGGGTAATTTTTGTATTTCAAGTGTGATGATGATTTCATTTTATTATAACCTCTATCATTATTCCTTGAGGATGTTCATTATTGAATGATTAGCCTTATTTTTGAATGAAATTAGTTCTTTAATGTTTTGTTAGATCATGGCGATGGATTGAAATCTTGTTTGGAGAAACCATGATATTTTTTCTTGATTGTTGTTTGTTGATGTTCTCTTGTTCTTCCCATGATGGATAAACCTCAATATTGATATGTTGGATGATCTCTCTTATGAAACTATAGTGTCCCATTTTTCGTTAACCATGATGTTTGAGATCATTCCATTTGGACTTAGATAGACCTTGGTAATGTACTCAAGTAACTATAATCATGTGTATTTTGTATAATCAAGGCACCCAATGGTGTCGACGTTTGATTTGATAAACTCATCGAGGTGTGAGGCTTGATTTTGAAAATCTTATGATACCGTCATGTACTTAACCATAGAATAAATCCTTGTCAGTTCTTTACGTTTATTGTTGATGTTTTATGTTATATTTTTCTATGTGTTGAGGGTTTTATGTATCTAGTTTGGGTAAAAGGGGCACACATATTGTAGAGACCCGAAGCCTGACGTACATGGACATTACATTACTTTTGCGGAATACTTAGTACATAACAAAAATACACACATAAGGATCGTAATAGTTTAGTGTCTTTGGAAACTCGAAACGTAATCTCCTAATCATGGTGAAAGATCTTCAACATCTCCCATAAAGATCTTCCTTTTTTTTACCTAAAACCTTTCTTTATATCCTGGGGAAAAGAAAACCTAAAAGGGTGAGCTCAAATGCTCAGTAAGGGTAAACAAAAGAAATATCAATCACATCATATTCATAAGAACATAACATTTTGGAAATCATAACCTGCAAAAGAGAGCAAATTTCATAACATGGGATAAATCATGGCAGTGAAATGTAATCACAATAATCATATCTTAAAACATGAAACTTTGTGTAATACACACATAATCATAGAGAATCATTTCTTGTTAGTCATGACTCATTGCCAAGACTATCTTAGTGGACAAAGACCCTTTCTGAATCGAGTCACCCTCGTTTCAGTCCTGTTTCACTGAAACGGTATAACATACCATTCCAGCCATGTCTATCTCATGAGATATGAAATCTTTACCCAATGCATTGGAGGGAGATATAGGTCCCACCCATCTCATAATGATACCATTCTTATGTGTGCCACAAAATCTTAAATCATACATCATTGCATAACCCATGTAATAAAAATGGGAATCTTAAACATCGTGACATCATAAAACAATTCATATAAGATAAAGGAATTCATAAAAATATTTCCATAACAACATAATCAAATCCATGTAATAATAGGGATAGAAACAGAACCCTTTATTATCTTAGATGGAAAATAATTTTGATAAAACACTTGAAATCCATTCTTGAGGAAAATATCCTTTCTACTTCAAAATTTTTTTCCTTTCTTAACATGTCTTACAATTTAAAACTAAAAGAAGATGATTAAAAATAAACTTGAAAACTTGTAAAGGAAGCTTCTTGTAAATAATGTTTTAAAAATCCATTCATGCCGTATAAGTTAAAAAAAACATTCTTCTCGTACTTTTGTCGGAAAAGTCAAAAAAGTACCTCGTACGAAAAACGACAAAAGATTCCTTTCATATATTTTACTAAAAACTCACCTAAGGGTAAAATTGGATTTAAACAATTGTAGTTGCATGGAAATAATATTACATATTGAGGAAACATGGATTTGGATGATAAAATACACCCCAGTAAATTTCAAAGTATAAACAATCTCGGATAAAAATTGAGATTGCGAGATTTTCCCTTACCTTAGGTCCGACTTGCTTTGTAAGTGTCCGAACCTCCTGTATAATGATTTAAATCATGTTATTGACTTATTCCAGAATCATATTCATTTTTATTATATCATATATGGTCCACTTATGACTTTATATTACCCGTTCTTTTGTAAATTCATGTTAAAGTAGCGTTTTGGGTAAAATCGTCTCATTTGTCGTTCGTGTTTTTAACTTGTAATTATTCATATGATTACTTAGATCATGATTACTTAATTCAAGAATATAAAACATGATTTATATATATATATTCATAATACACATATATAATAAACCAGTAAATGGAAATAAATAAACCGTTCATGGAGACGGTAGTCTGTACGTACGCATGAACGCTGTTTTCGTTTCCTTATTGAATTGAATGGAATTAAGTAGATGACATACATATAAATATAAATAATTCCAGTATCATTATTAGGTCATATATTTCATTAGTACTTATTATATATACTTTATAATCATTCATGAATGGTTAATCATTGAGAATGAATCTCATCGCGTCGTGGAGACGGTATTCCGTACGTACGCACGAGCGATGATATCATTCCCATGGTCGTGGAATGGTGTTGAAGTGTATGTATACTATTTCAGTATCAATATCACTTCATAATAATCATATATAGTTACTCATTACACCTTTATACCCATCCAATTAAGGTGGTGGCGGAAAATTGATTACACCATGGCGTGGAGATGATATTCCGTACGTACGCACGCGCGGTGATTTCCTTTTTCCGTAGGATGGATAGAAGGTTAATTAGAGTTGTTTCATATTTATAATAACATATCAGTATATAAGAAATACTGATGTTATTACTTTATCATGAAACAACTAAAGAATAAGAAGTTGAAGAAGAAAGAAATTGAAAAGGATCGGTAATGGGTATTACCTCTTCTTTGAAGTGCTTCTTTGAGACCTCCTTTTAGGGCACTAAAATTGGTATTTTAAGACGACCGGGACCTCTAGGATGATACTAGGGAAGTGGAGAAGTGATTTTGGAAGGGTTTGGCCGAGCTTGAAGGCTCAATGTTGTGTGAGGAAGAGAGGGAGGAGGTTCCCTTTTATAAGGGAGGAGAGGGGCACCTTAGGAATATCTCAAAATATTATTTTATATTAAAGTCAAAATCGGTTTATAATGGTTCCAAAGGGTCTTATTTCGAAGTTAAAGTGGGTATGGGTCGAAATCATATCAACCAATAGGATTTAGACAAGTTTTGGTTATTATTTTAACCTTATCAATTAGATTTAACTTTAAGTTAAATAATTTAACTTTTACCGTGTCTTTTTGTTTTCTTACACTATATGGTTAATACACTTACTATAACATGCCAAACGAACCCCAAATTGTTTATTATTAATATGTATCCTTATCTTAGTCATTTGGACAAACCTTAGATTTTTAGGAATAAAATAAAAATTAATAATATAATATTTGATTTAAAAACTATTTTGTATCAATTTTGACACTATTTGATATATGATTTTTATGAAAGTCATAACAGAAGTATATGTTCGAACCAAGTTGATTTAATCAACACAAATATATCATAGTAACATATAAAATTAGTGGAATTCATAAAAAGTCTTAAATTATATTTATTTTGGTATTTATAATATCAATTATGTTAATATTTCATTAATAAGATAATTACCGCATCATCTTTGTGTCGTAAATAAATTAACTTATTTGATGTCTAAAAATTACAAATAAAATACCATCATGTAGGAAATCTTTTTATCTTTCTAATTAATATTTACAATCTATCTTATCTTATGTAAAACCCTATATTAAAAATGTTTTAGTAAATATACTTTGATTTTAACTCTTTTAACTCTTCTTTGAATTAAATAATAATAAATGTCCTAATCTAATCCAAGTGGGCCTAAATGATAATATTTTACACTTAAGGTTGTTTTTGGTCGACATAAACTTTTCCAATAGAATTAGGACATGTGTTAGGGTAATATCAATATCATTCTTACCCTTAATTACCCCATTTACTTTTAACCGTGGTAAATAAAAGTAAAAAGTTACTATTCACCAAAAATTATTTCCATCTCATTGAACCACATTTTACTTACTGACATCAACCGTGTCTCTCGGATTTTTGAAATTCCATTCACATAAGTGGTAAAATTATGTTTTATGAAAATTTCAGTTTTTTAACTACCACTTAGTAGTTTCACTATTCATAAAAAATTGATGTTTTTCAGAAAAATGCCAAAATTTCATCCTAAGCTATATTTCATATTCCGAATTCAAAAATGAAGTCTATTTTACAAAATTAATAACATAGAAGTTTCATTAATTAATTTTATAATTAAATCCCGCTGTTAAAACAAATAGCGTGTTTTTAAGAAACAATATCTATCAAAAGATTGACACTTGATTATGTCTGGTTTAAATGTGAAATTACATTCAATGACCAACATTGTATTAAATTGTAAAAATATATTCTAAATATACTTTAAAACCACTCAAATTAATAATTTATCACTATTAATTATTTCGATTAAAAAAGTTGTTTTTAACTATAATTTAGTAATTTTCACTATTCATCAGAATATGAAAGTTATCCGAAAAGTACCAAAATTTCACCTTAGGCTAAATTCGATACTCCGAATTCAAAAATGAAGTCCATTTTGAGAGCTAAAATTTCTAAAATTTTAAAAGTGGTTATTACTATTCATAATAGCTAGTTTTAATAATATTTTAATAGCATATCGTTGTTTTTTGAAACTCAGTATTGCGTACTACACACGCTATCGAGGAAGGTTGCAATTGCGTGTAATGCAAGGCAAGTCAAATATGCGTGTTGTGCAAGCTTCTTTTGGTTTAGCGTACAACACAAGACATTAATAAAATTAAAAAGAATATTTTTCATAAAATCTCGGGCTGTCACATTCTACCCCCCTTAAAATGAATTTCGCCCTCGAAATTCGTCGGGGTTATAAATGGTTTACTATTCGAAATTTTATTTAATAGAAACCTACATCGTAAAAAGGAATATCAAAACCAATATTTAAAAACAAAAGTATGAAACGTAACGGTTACGCAAATAAACTAATCACTGGGTTTCCACATAGGTGAAAATATGGATATGGAAGAGAAATCTAACCATCATGTTCTGATAGAGAGTGGTAGAGAACATGGCTATGGAAAAGCCAGTAATCACAAAGCCATAAATTTGTGACGATCTAAGGTACCATCTGATTCATCAGATATAAGATCACTAGGACAACATTTTTGGTTTTCAAGATCGTTTCCCTAAAGTTAAAGAATTTGAATTAGAATAAATACTTACTTTATGTTGGTACAACCTAACTGTTGTTCGTGCCTTTAACAATTTCAACTTCATCTCTTAAATAAATGAAGTTGAATTTGTTATTCATGAAGTGTTAGCAGATCATGTGATAGAATGACGGGTCATTCCATCTGTCTCAAAAGGTTAGCAAAATTTAAATACATAAGTCGATCTATAGTGGGAATAATCATATATGGTTCCTAAAATGGGATTATACTTCATATATCATACTGCTTAATATAATAAAACTAGTTTCTACTAAACAGGGACTTCCTGTAGGCCAGTGGTAGGCGATAAAGGCCAGTCGCACTTCGGTTGTGGGTTCGATTCCCACAGCCTTGTCCGACGCGATGGGCTGTCGCCTGTTCTGCAGGTTGTCCTTTTTCTAAAACTATATTATTATAACATCCCATCAATAATGTAACGACCCAAAGTTTCATTAATGGAAAACCCCTCTTGATCCAGTTAAATGTTTCTTTATGAAAAATGTTTTTATAAGATGTCAACTTCTTTAAGTTTTACGTTAAGATTTGTGACCGTTACTTTTATAGCCGTTGAACAGTGATCATCTGGGTAGTTTAAATATAAGGCTTTAACGAACCAATTTTCTACTCAGACAAAGGAAGCGATGGCCTCATCCAGTAGAATTGCCCCTTACGAAGCCCATTTGTCGGAGCTCGGAAAGGATGTGGCGTCTTTGGGCTTTGCCCTTGACCAAGCCCAAGCTGAGCTTCATCAAGTCAAGCTCGAGCGTGATCGTCTACGGGAAAAATGGAAGTTGATAGAGATTACCACTCGAGCAATGTTATCCGAGCAACCCCAAGAGTCTGTCACCATCGCACACCTTACCCTTAGGTCTTATGCAGCTATTTTAAGGGGTTATGTAACAAATAAGTAGCACCATGTTCATGTACATTATTTTTTTGTATATAATAATAAATATAATTTCTAGTCATTTTTGATGCATTGTAATTAGTTTTTAAAAGTACAAATGATGTTTTTAGTTATTATTTAATTAAGAATTATATTTTATTAAATTAAAGGAATTTTGAATTAAATAATATTTTAATAAAATATTATTAATAATATTAAATTAATTTTTATTAAATATAAATGATCTTATAATTTTATGAATGCAATTAAAATTTTTATTAAGGTTTGAAAGCCATTTCTGTCAAAACCCGTGAATTTTTTATAAATGTCGGTTTTTATTTTAAAAGTGAAAATTCACATATTTAGAAAATTATTTAGATAAAATAAATATTATTTTTGGAATCAGGACGTCGAAATTATCCAACGGTGAATTTTTCATAATTTTCTGAGACAGTCAAATTTTTGGGTAAAAATTAAATACCATTTAAATATATAATGTGTTTTATGACATCATAATGACCCAATGGTGATGTAATAAAATACCATAATCCTTATGTTAGGCCAATATGTGTTTTATCATTAAAATAATGAGGTTTTGGGTTTGTTTGACTCACTTTTCAAAGCATTAATGGAGCCCTCAAGACTTATTCAACACTTTGCCTTTTTAAATTAATTTCCATGAGAGTGTGACTCACCTCCACATAAGCAACCCTAATTTTTTTAATAAGTTCGGACCTTGGCCTTGTAAAATATTGTTTTCCTCTTTCCTTTTCCAGAAACCATGGTAAAATACCATTGGATGGTTTGTGGTTTGGATTATTTTAATATAAGGGGTCCCAAACCTAAATAATAAAGAATTCTCTCACCTTTCCTATATAAACCCACCCAAGCTCCCACTTCCTCCTCACTCAAAGCCCTTGAAGTTCGTCCAACCTCTTCCCTACTCTCTCTAGAATCCTCCCAAGGTGCCCCAAGCTCCCAAGAAGCCTCTCACAATCCTCTCTCTAGGCTTTGGAAGCACACTTCCAAGTAAGGGTTTTTCTTCCTTTCTCATTTTTGTCAATTTTCTTTAAGTTGTATTGCCCTTTTAATTTCATTTATGAATGTTGGGGTATGGTTTCGCACCTCTCCCATACTGCCCTTTTATTGTTTTAATTATGGGAGACCTCTTTCTCTCTCATTAAATGCCTCCCATGTACACCCGTTACTATGCCGAAATTCCGAAAGGAACCTTTTTTTTCCTCTTTTATATTCAAGAAATACTTTTGTATCCTGAATCTAAATTCCTTTTCAATTGTTGGGACATGTATCTATATGACCTTCTTACTTTCCATTACATGTAAATATGATGATTAACCCCTTTCTCTCTCATCAGACCTTTTTATGAATTCTTATGTCACGCCGTTACGCTGCCGAAATCACACCGATTTTCTAAGCCAATATCATTGTGTAGTGAATACCATGCCCATTTCTCCATCAAGGGTATTCACCTTTATGCACATTTACTTATTTATTGTAAAGTTTCATGTATGAATTCCACATTCCTTTATCGTGGAATAAATGATTATGTTTTATGAATCCATGTTTTATGATCCATGTGGCACACTTATGCATGAAATGAAATGTTTAAGAAGGGTGCGCCCTGATAGCGCTCCAATGCATTGGGTAAAGTATAGTATCATGATACGTCATGTGCAATGAGTGTTGACTCATGCTAATTCAAGTGCAACGAGGGTTTACTCGTGCTTCAAGTGCAATGAGGGTTTACTCATGCTCCATGTGCAATGAGCCTTGGCTCATGCTAATTCAGTGTTAAGTGTTGTTTCCACATTTCCATGTTATGATTATCATGCTTTATCATGCCTATGTGTTCATGTCTCTCTTATGCTCTATTTATATGCCTATTTCCTAACATGTATTGTACTCCTCATGTTATTCATTGTGTACTCCCTTACTGGGCTTTATAGCTCACCCTTTTCTTATGCATGTCCTCAGGTTATCCCATGCAATGCTAAGTACGAAGGAATGTAGTGGTCATGTAAAGGAAGTTTTCAATAAGGATGTTGTATTTCAAGTTTAAAGTTTTTATGTAATGATCATAATCCCCAAAGACACTAAACCTCTCGATCTTCTTTGTTGTATCAAGTGAAATTTTATGTAATAAAGCATGTTTAAGTTGTAATAAAAAGCAGGGTTGTCATAGTTGGTATCAGAGGATAGGTTTAGTTATTTTTGGGATTAGGAAACCCTAGTAAAGCCTTAGATACAAGACTAAGCATAATAAAAACATCCCTAAGTTTTGGTAAATACTAAGTAAGTGTTTTATTAAACAAATACATCCCTGTCTGGATACGAGCAGGTAGAGGCGGCTCTGGCACAGATGTATCCTAGGGGTAAAACCTGAAAACACCGCTTTGAGCTAGACTCGAACGGGAACTGGTGCACGACAACGGGCCTTGCTGCACTATTGGTTACGACACTCCCGGGGGATATGTTTTGATAAATTCACAATCTTAGTATGAACCCTTATTAAGGGAAAAATGCCCCTAAGAATATATGTTAGAAGGAAGATTATGAAAAGCCTGGATTGAATCCTATAGACTCATGAGTTAAAGAGATTAAAGTTTATTTATAAGTCCTCAACTTTTGTCTTTGGATTACCCTTTATGTGTTACCCCTAACTTTCCTTTTATTCCAGCCAATGGCCGGTAATAGGAGAACTCGGGCTAACAACCGTTGTGGAGATCAGTGTGATGATTGTACTTATGAGATTCCCAATCCAATGGGAGTGGGAATCGCGAACTTTGTCACGCTTCTCTCTCAGCTAACTCAAGTTTTGAATAGAAACACTGGTCAAGAGGAACGTTCAACCCCCCCTAAGAAAGAACAAGTCGCTATTGAAAGCTTCATGAGACAAAGGCCTCCTACTTTTAGTGGATCATCCGATCCCACGATTGCTGAACAATGGATCAACTCCATTGAAAAGATATTCTCTATCTTCCAATGCTCTGAAAAAGAGAAGGTTCTCTTGGCGGCTTATCGTGTGGAGGGTGAAGCTGATCAATGGTGGACGTTGATCAAAAATACGAAGCCTGAGGAGGAGATCGAGGCTTTGGAATGGAAGGTATTCCGGAAGATGTTTTTCGATAAATATTTTCCACGCACCCTCCATCTTAAGATGGAAAGGGACTTCCTTTCCCTCAAGCATAAAGATGAGGAATCTGTGGGAGCGTACGAGGAAAACTTCACAAGGCTTGCACGATACGCTTCCGGCTTTGTCGTTACCCCCGAATGCAAGGTTGACCGCTTCTTTGGTGGGCTGAAGCCTAGCTTGCAGAAAGCATTAGCGATCCGTGACTTCGACAGCTATGAGGAAATTGTCCGATGTGCCGTCAAGGTTGAAATGGAGATCGTAGAATCACAGGGTTATCATGGGGACAAGAAGCGGAAGGTGGACTTCAATGCTGGTGGTCCGATGGATAAATCCAACGGCGCTAAGAAATTCCACCACCCCACTTGCCAAAAGTGTGGAAAGAAGCACCCTGGAAATTGCCTTAGGGGGACAAGAAAATGCTTCAAGTGTGGAAGAGAAGGGCACTTAGCTGTTAACTGTCAGCAAGAAGGACCCGCGGCTGCGACGGAGGGGAGGAACGCTCCGTTCGAACCTCAACGTGTTTTTCAATGCTTCAAATGCAAAGAACCGGGTCATTTTGCGAATCAGTGCCCTAATCCAAGGGTTATCGGAGGCAATCAACAACCTCCAAGACAGCAAGGAAGAGCTTTTGCCATCACTTCTGCCGAAGTGAACCCCGACAACGAAGTGGTGACAGGTACGCTAGTTATTCATTCAAGAATAGCGAACGTACATTTTGATTCAGGTTCTACACATTCTTTTATATCTCAAAAGTTTAGTAGAACAATCCCTGCACCACCACAGATCATGGAAGTGAAGATGTCGGTGAGTACGGCAAATGGGGCAATCATTGCATCCCATGAGTATAAGTCCTCCCCTGTTATAATCCGTGGATTGAATTTCCCGGCGAACCTCGTCATACTCCCTTTGGTGGAATTTGATGCAATTCTTGGAATGGATTGGCTTTCCTTATATAGAGCCAACATAAATTGTCGGGAGAGGGAAATCACACTCCATATGGAGAATCGACCCCCGATTCTTTACAAGTGTCAGGAGGAAGATGAATCTCCTTTAGCTCCATCATCTCGAGCATGGATGTTACTGCCTTATGAGCACGCATATCTGGCTCAGATGATTGAGTCCAAGGAAGAAACCACCCTTGAAGAAATGCCTATTGTGAGGGAATTCGCTGAAGTATTTCCCGAGGAACTTCCTGGTCTTCCTCCAAGAAGAGATGTTGAGTTCTCAATTGAACTTATACCTGGGGCGCTACCAATATCAAAGACTCCATATAGGATGGCTGTGGTTGAGCTTGAAGAACTGAAGAAACAACTATAGAAGAATCTGGATAAAGGGTTTATATGCCCAAGTGCATCACCATGGGGTGCACCAGTCCTCTTCGTCAAGAAGAAGGATGGGTCAATGCGGCTTTGCATCGATTATCGTGAACTTAACAAAATCACGATAAAGAACAAGTATCCTCTCCCAAGAATCGATGACTTGTTTGATCAGCTGTGTGGAGCACAATACTTCTCCAAGGTCGACTTGCGGTCGGGATATTATCAAGTAAGGGTGAAGAAGGAAGATATCCCCACGACTGCTTTTCGTACAAGGTACGGGGACTATGAATTCATAGTAATGCCTTTTGGACTCACCAATGCTCCAGCAATATTCATGGACTTGATGAATAGAGTCTTTAGAGATTACCTAGATAAATTTGTGGTAGTCTTTATAGATGATATTCTAATATACTCCAAAACCAAGGAGGACCATGAGGAGCATTTAAGAACTGTACTGGAGACTTTGCGCAAGGAGAAGCTCTATGCCAAGTACAGAAAGTGTGAGTTCTGGTTGAAGGAGGTCTCATTCTTGGGCCATATCATCACAAGCAATGGGATATCTGTGGACCCCTCCAAAACAGATGCAATTGAGGGATGACCGAGGCCAACATCGGTAACTGATATCCGTAGCTTCTTGGGGTTAGCTGGATATTATCGACGATTTGTGAGAAACTTCTCACGATTGTCCAACCCTATTACCAGGCTAACTCGAAAGGGAGTAAAGTTTTCTTGGAGTGATGAATGCGAAGAAAGCTTCAAGGAGTTGAAAAGGAGGCTTATCACTGCACCTGTGCTCACTTTACCCACAAGTGGGGAGCTTTTTGTGGTATTCAGTGATGCTTCGAAGAAGGGCTTAGGATGTGTGCTGATGCAGAATGATAAAGTGATATCCTATGCCTCAAGACAGTTGAAAATCCATGAGCAAAACTATCCAACGCATGATCTGGAGTTGGCAGCAGTGATATTTGCCTTAAAAATCTGGCGGCGTTATCTCTATGGAGAGAAATGTGAGATATATACTGACCACAAGAGTCTTAAATATATATTCACACAGAAAGAGCTTAATATGCGCTAGAGAAGATGGATAGAGCTCATAAAGGATTATGACTGTTCAATACATTACCACCCTGGGAAGGCGAACAAGGTGGCGGATGCCCTAAGTAGAAAGGATCCAGCAATTCTATCAATGATGAGAATTGAGAAGGATCCAATCTTCTTAGACTTGATGAAGATGGACGTGGGAATCATAAAGAAGGGAACATCATCAATCCTTTCACAAATGATTGCTCAACCATCTCTTTTGGAAAGGTTAAAGGATGCTCAAAAGGATGATGCGAGAATCCAAGAAAAAGTGGATGCTATCAAAAAGGGAAAATCCTCAGAGTTTAATGTTAATGAAGAAGGAATTGTGCGGTTTGGGAAAAGACTATGTGTCCCATCAAGTTCGGAGCTGAAGAAGGAACTTTTGGATGATGCACATAGTTCAAATTTCTCTATTCACCCAGGGAGCACAAAGATGTATCGAGATCTCCGAGAAAACTTTTGGTGGGATAATATGAAGAAGGAGATCGCCGAATATACATCAAAGTGCCTGGTGTGTCAGCAAGTGAAGGCAGAGAGGAAGAAGTCTAAAGGGATCATGCAACCATTGCCCATACCAGAATGGAAATGGGAGAACATCACCATGGACTTCGTCACTGGACTTCCAAGGACATCCAAAAGCAACAATGCAATCTGGGTTATTATGGATCGTCTTACAAAGACTGCACACTTCATTGCTATTCGAGAGGATTTCTCTTTGGATCAACTGGCACAGATATATATCAGGGAAGTGGTACGGTTGCATGGAGTACCACTATCTATTGTGTCGGACCGAGATCCAAGATTTACCTCTAAGTTTTGGAAGAGTCTTCAACATGCTCTGAATACTGAACTGAACTTCAGTACGGCCTATCATCCTCAAACTGATGGCCAATCCGAGCGGACTATCCAAACACTTGAGGATATGTTGAGAGCGTGCTCAATGGACTTTAAAGGAGGATGGGATCAACATCTTCCTCTAGTTGAGTTCTCTTATAATAATAGTTTCCACTCGAGCATCCAAATGGCACCATATGAAGCCCTGTATGGGAAAAGGTGTAGAACACCGGCATGTTGGGATGAGGTCGGTGAACGTAAGCTGCTTGGACCAGAAATGGTCAAAGAAATGGTGGAGAAGGTGAAAACCATTCAGCAGCATATCAAGGCAGCCCAAAGTCGACAGAAGAGTTATGCAGATAATCGTCGACGAGACCTTGAGTTTAAAGTCAAAGACATGGTGTTTTTACGCATATCTCCGTGGAAGAAGGTCATGAGGTTTGGAAAGAAAGGGAAGTTACGTCCAAGGTACATCGGCCCCTTCGAGATTCTTGATCGTGTTGGGGCTGTGGCCTATCGACTAGCACTTCCACCTACTATGGACAAGGTGCATGATGTCTTCCATGTATCCCTCTTAAGGAAGTACATACCAGACCCTTCACATGTACTCTCTTCCGAGGTGGTACAATTAGAAGACGATCTTTCTTATGAGGACCAACCAGTGAAGATCTTAGATCGTAGAGAAAAAGTTCTACGAAATAAGACAATGCCCCTCATCAAGGTGTTGTGGAGAAACCACAAGTTTGAAGAAGCAACTTGGGAGTCGGAGGATATGATGAAGCTATGTTACCCACATTTGTTTTAGTGTTGGAAAAGGAAAATTTCGAGGGTGAAATTTCTTAAGGGGGGAATGTTGTAACGACCCAAAGTTTCATTAATGGAAAATCCCTCTTGATCCAGTTAAATGTTTCTTTATGAAAAATGTTTTTATAAGATGTCAACTTCTTTAAGTTTTACGTTAAGATTTGTGACCGTTACTTTTATAGTCGTTGAACAGTGATCATCTGGGTAGTTTAAATATAAGGCTTTAACGAACCAATTTTCTACTCAGACAAAGGAAGCGATGGCCTCATCCAGTAGAATTGCCCCTTACGAAGCCCATTTGTCGGAGCTCGGAAAGGAGGTGGCGTCTTTGGGCTTTTCCCTTGACCAAGCCCAAGTTGAGCTTCATCAAGTCAAGCTCGAGCGTGATCGTCTACGGGAAAAATGGAAGTTGATAGAGATTACCACTCGAGCAATGTTATCCGAGCAACCCCAAGAGTCTGTCACCATCGCACACCTTACCCTTAGGTCTTATGCGGCTATTTTAAGGGGTTATGTAACAAATAAGTAGCACCATGTTCATGTACATTATTTTTTTGTATATAATAATGAATATAATTTCTAGTCATTTTTGATGCATTGTAATTAGTTTTTAAAAGTACAAATGATGTTTTAGTTATTATTTAATTAAGAATTATATTTTATTAAATTAAAGGATTTTTGAAATAAATAATATTTTAATAAAATATTATTATTAATATTAAATTAATTTTTATTAAATATAAATTATCTTATAATTTTATGAATGCAATTAAAATTTTTATTAAGGTTTGAAAGCCATTTCTGTCAAAACCCGTGAATTTTTTATAAATGTCGGTTTTTATTTTAAAAGTGAAAATTCACATATTTAGAAAATTATTTAGATAAAATAAATATTATTTTTGGAATCAGGACGTCGAAATTATCCAACGGTGAATTTTTCATAATTTTCTGAGACAGTCAAATGTTTGGGTAAAAATTAAATACCATTTAGATATATAATGTGTTTTATGACATCATAATGACCCAATGGTGATGTAATAAAATACCATAATCCTTATGTTCGGCCAATATGTGTTTTATCATTAAAATAATGAGGTTTTGGGTTTGTTTGACTCACTTTTCAAAGCATTAATGGAGCCCTCAAGACTTATTCAACACTTTGCCTTTTTAAATTAATTTCCATGGGAGTGTGACTCACCTCCACATAAGCAACCCTAATTTTTTTAATATGTTCGGACCTTGGCCTTGTAAAATATTGTTTTCCTCTTTCCTTTTCCAGAATCCATGGGCAAATACCATGGGATTGTTTGTGGTTTGGATTATTTTAATATAAGGGGTCCCAAACCTAAATAATAAAGAATTCTCTCACCTTTCCTATATAAACCCACCCAAGCTCCCACTTCCTCCTCACTCAAAGCCCTTGAAGTTCGTCCAACCTCTTCCCTACTCTCTCTAGAATCCTCCCAAGGTTCCCCAATCTCCCAAGAAGCCTCTCACAAGCCTCTCTCTAGGCTTTGGAAGCACACTTCCAAGTAAGGGTTTTTCTTCCTTTCTCATTTTTGTCAATTTTCTTTAAGTTGTATTGCCCTTTTAATTTCATTTATGAATGTTGGTGTATGGTTTCGCACCTATCCCATACTGCCCTCTTATTGTTTGAATGATGGGATACCTCTTTCTCTCTCATTAAATGCCTCCCATGTACACCCGTTACTATGCCGAAATTCCGAAAGGAACCTTTTTTTTCCTCTTTTATATTCAAGCAATACTTTTGTATCGTGAATCTAAATTCCTTTTCAATTGTTGGGACATGTATCTATATGACCTTCTTACTTTCCATTACATGTAAATATGACGAGTAACCCCTTTCTCTCTCATCAGACCTTTTTATGAATTCTTATGTCACGCCGTTACGCTGCCGAAATCACACCGATTTTCTAAGCCAATATCATTGTGTAGTGAATACCATGCCCATTTCTCCATCAAGGGTATTCACCTTTATGCACATTTACTTATTGATTGTAAAGTTTCATGTATGAATTCCACATTCCTTTATCGTGGAATAAATGATTATGTTTTATGAATCCATGTTTTATGATCAATGTGGCACACTTATGCATGAAATGAAATGTTTAAGAAGGGTGCGCCCTGATAGCGCTCCAATGCATTGGGTAAAGTATAGTATCATGATACGTCATGTGCAATGAGTGTTGACTCATGCTAATTCAAGTGCAACTAGGGTTTACTCATGCTTCAAGTGCAATGAGGGGTTACTCATGCTCCATGTGCAATGAGCCTTGGCTCATGCTAATTCAGTGTTAAGTGTTGTTGCCACATTTCCATGTTATGATTATCATGCTTTATCATGCCTTTGTGTTCATGTCTCTCTTATGCTCTATTGATATGCCTATTGCCTAACATGTATTGTACTCCTCATGTTATTCATTGTGTACTCCCTTACTGGGCTTTATAGCTCACCCTTTTCTTATGCATGTCCTCAGGTTATCCCATGAAATGCTAAGTACGAAGGAATGTAGTGGTCATGTAAAGGAAGTTTTCAATAAGGATGTTGTATTTCAAGTTTAATGTTTTTATGTAATGATCCTAAGCCCCAAAGACACTAAACCTCTCGATCTTCTTTGTTGTATCAAGTGAAGTTTTATGTAATAAATCATGTTTAAGTTTTAATAAAAAGCAGGGTTGTCATAAATAATATCTAAAAAAACTTCTATCCTTAAACAATACTAACTTATGTACAACATAATCCATTCCAATCTTTAGGCTTATCCATAATACTGCAGTCCATTCTCATAACATAGTGAAAACGATTACCAGATATTTAATACCATCATTGATCCCCATATATCATAAGATATGTTTTGTTGGTCACATTCCAAACATTCAAAGGCCTTAATCATGTATTCTCTTGAATACCCATCGAACCTTAGTGTAAACATGAATGCAGTTAAAATTTAACACTTTCCACATACCAAAATCCTCATAATTCTATATACTAAAACCATGATATCACTTAGTCCTTATATCAATCATGAGCTCATGAATACTGTCAAATATTTAATTTTCTCATTTTCCCTTCATTATGCGCATATCATTCTTTTTCCAAAAATATCTCAATCACTTTCCATGGTTACTGGTACCTTAAAATTATTGAAAACCACAATAGACCAATACCTAAATATTCCAATACTTTATGATACAACATTATTTTGGAATCCCATTACATACACACTTAATTATTCCACCACATCGTTATCATATTCAACATCGCCAATAGTGATCGCATGTGACTTCCCTTTGTCCTTTGCCTTAAGTGGTTGATCATGTTGATCATCACTAACCCTTGGATTAGGGCATTTATTGGCATAATGTCCCATTTCCTTGAACTTGAAGCATTGAAGTGTTGGTGGTGCGTTCTCTGCAGTGTTTGGTTTGTTCACATCATTAGAAACCCTTTTTCCATTACTTCGACACTCAACTACTCGATGACCTTCTTTTCCACACTTAAAACATTTTCTAGTCCCTTTAAGACAATCTCCACCATGCTTCTTTCCACACTTTGAGAATAAGGAAACATTCATTTTCTTTTCACCATTATTCTGAGATTTCTCCTTGAACTCCATCTTTCGTTTCATTTCAAAACCATAATATGGATATGTAACACCAACTTCCATTTCTACCTTGATAGCACAACGCACAATTTCTTCATAGCTACTGAAGTCTCTTATAGCTAATTCCCTTCGAAGACTTGGTTTTAAGCCACTGAAAAATCGATCAACTTTACTTTCAGGTTGGGTGATAATTCCGGATGCATACCTTGCAAGTATTGTAAAATTCGCTTCGTATATACCAACAGATTCATCATCCTTTTGATTTAGTTCAAGAAACTCCTTCTCCATCTTTTTTCGAATAATACGAGGGAAGTACTTACTGAAAAACAAGTTCTTGAACTCATCCCATTCCATGGACTCAATTTCATCTCTTTGCCTCGTATTCTTGATAATATTCCACCATTGATCAGCTTCACCTTCCAAACAATATACTGATAAGATGAATTTATCATGCTAAGAACATTGAAGAACTGAAAATATCTTTTCAGTGGTACTGATCCATTGTTCAGCAACAAGTGGATCAGAAGACCCACTGAAAGAAGGTGGACGTTGCCTCATGAAGGACTCAATAGAATATTGTTCCCTTCTCTGATCATTTGGAAGTCCAGAATGATTCATAGCTTGTGTAAGTATAGCTATAAGATTTTTCACTCCATCTCCCATAACATTTGTTTGTTCAGGAGGGCAATCATTGCATTGTACATTGCATTGATCAACACGGTTCCTTCGGGTTCCAGCCATCGTCTAAAACCCAAAAAGAATAGTGTGAGAGGAAAAAATCATGCTAGGGAAAACAACATAATAAAGGGGGAGTACCTTCAATATCTAACATCTTAGGTTTAATTCTATGTTCGTTAGCGTAATTCTAGTACTATAACCTATACGTATACTTAACCTTAGGGACATCCCTAGACATACCTTAGAAATATCTGTAGGGATCTCACTAAAGTTCTTGCATCCTAGTTTCCAAAGGTTGACTAAACCTTTCCTCTGATACCAACTGTAGAGACCCGAAGCCTGACGTACATGGACATTACATTACTTTTGCGGAATACTTAGTACATAACAAAAACACACACATAAGGATCGTAATAGTTTAGTGTCTTTGGAAACTCGGAACGTAATCTCCTAATCATGGTGAAAGATCTTCAACATCTCCCATAAAGATCTTCCTTTTTTTACCTAAAACCTTTCTTTATATCCTGGGGAAAAGAAAACATAAAAGGGTGAGCTCAAATGATCATTAAGGGTAAACAAAAGAAATATCAATCACATCATATTCATAAGAACATAACATTTTGGAAATCATAACCTACAAAAGAGAGCAAATTTCATAACATGGGATAAATCATGGCAGTGAAATGTAATCACAATAATCATAACTTAAAACATGAAACTTTGTGGCATACACACATAATCATAGAGAATCATTTCCTGTTAGTCATGACTCATTGCCAAGACTATCTTAGTGGACAAAGTCCCTTTCTGAATCGAGTCACCCTCGTTTCAGTCCTGTTTCACTGAAATGGTATAACCTACCATTCCAGCCATGTCTATCTCATGAGATATGAAATATTTACCCAATGCATTGGAGAGAGATATAGGTCCCACCCATCTCATAATGATACCATTCTTCTGTGTGCCACAAAATCTTAAATCATACATCATTGCATAACCCATGTAATAAAAATGGGAATCATAAACATCGTGACATCATAAAACAATTCATATAAGATAAAGGAATTCATAAAAATATTTCCATCACAACATAATCAAATCCATGTAATAATAGGGATAGAAACAGAACCCTTTATTATCTTAGATGGAAAATAATTTTGATAAAACACTTGAAATCCATTCTTGAGGAAAATATCCTTTCTACTTCAAAAACATTTTCCTTTCTTAACATGTATTACAATTTAAAACTAAAAGAAGATGATTAAAAATAAACTTGAAAACTTGTAAAGGAATCTTATTGGAAATAATGTTTTAAAAATCCATTCATGCCGTATAAGTTAAAAAAAACATTCTTCTCGTACTTTTGTCGGAAAAGTCAAAAAATTACCTCGTACGAAAAACGACAAAATATTCCTTTCATATCTTTTACTAAAAACTCACCAAAGGGTAAAATTGGATTTAAACAATTTTAGGTGGATGGAAATAATATTACATATTGAGGAATCATGGATTTGGATGATAAAATACACCCCAGTAAATTTCAAAGTATAAACAATCTCGGATAAAAATTGAGATTGCGAGATTTTCCCTTACCTTAGGTCCGACTTGCTTTGTAAGTGTCCGAACCTCCTGTATAATGATTTAAATCATGTAATTGACTTATTCCAGAATCATATTCACTGTTATTATATCATATATGGTCCACTAATGACTTTATATTACCCGTTCTTTTGTAAATTCATGTTAAACTAGAGTTTTGGGTAAAATCGTCTCATTTGTCGTTCGTGTTTTTAACTTGTAATTATTCATATGATTACTTAGATCATGATTACTTAATTCCAGAATATAAATCATGATTTATATATATATATATTCATAATACACATATATAATAAACCAGTAAATGGAAATAAATACACCGTTCTTGGAGACGGTAGTCCGTACGTACGCATGAACGCTGTTTTCGTTTCCTTATTGAATTGAATGGAATTAAGTAGATGACATACATATAAATATAAATAATTCCAGTATAATTATTAGGTCATATATTTCATTAGTACTTATTATATATACTTTATATAATCATTCTTGAATGGTTAATCATTGAGAATGAATCTCATCGCGTCGTGGAGACCGTATTCCGTACGTACGCACGAGAGATGATATCATTCCCATGGTCGTGGAATTGTGTTGAAGTGTATGTATACTATTTAAGATTCAATATAACTTCATAATAATCATATATAGTTACTCATTACACCTTTATACCCATCCAATTAAGGTGGTGGCGGAAAATAGATTACACCACGGCGTGGAGACGATATTCCGTACGTACGCACGCGCGGTGATTTCCTTTTTCCGTAGGATGTATAGAAGGTTAATTAGAGTTGTTTCATATTTATAATAACATATCAGTATATAAGAAATACTGATGTTATTACTTTATCATGAAACAACTAAAGATGAAGAAGTTGAAGAAGAAAGAATTTGAAATGGATCGGTAATGGGTATTACCTCTTCTTTGAAGTGCTTCTTTGAGACCTCCTTTTAGGGCACTAAAATTGGTCTTTTAAGAAGACCCGGACCTCTAGGATGATACTAGGGAAGTGGAGAAGTGATTTTTGCAAGGGTTGGCCGAGCTTGAAGGCTCAATGTTGTGTGAGGAAGAGAGGGAGGAGGTGCCCTTTTATAAGGGAGGAGAGGGGCACCTTAGGAATATCTCAAAATATTATTTTATATTAAAGTCAAAATCGGTTTATAATGGTTCCAAAGGGTCTTATTTCGAAGCTAAAGTGGGTATGGGTCGAAATCCTATCAACCAATAGGATTTATACAAGTTTAGGTTATTATTTTAACCTTATCAATTAGATTTATCTTTAAGTTAAATAATTTAACTTTTACCGTGTCTTTTTGTTTGCTTACACTATATGGTTAATACACTTACTATAACATGCCAAACGAACCCCAAATTGTTTATTATTAATATAAATCCTTATATAAGTAATTTGGATGAACCTTAGATTTTTAGGAATAAAATGACAATTAATAATATAATATTTTATTTAAAAACTATTTTGTGTCAATTTTGACACTATTTAATATATGATTTTTGTGAAAGTCATAACAGAATTATATGTTCGAACCAAGTTGATTAAATCAACACTAATATATCATAGTAACCTAGAAAATTAGTGGAATTCATAAAAAGTCTTAAATTACATTTATTTTGGTATTTATAATATCAATTATGTCAATATTTCATTAATAAGATAATTACTGCATCATCATTGAGTCATAAATAAATTATATTATTTGATGTCTAAAAATTACAAATAAAATACCATCATGTAGGAAATCTTTTTATCTTTCTAATTAATATTTAAAATCGAATTTATCTTATGTACAACCCTATATTAAAAATGTTTTAGTAAATATACTTTGATTTTAACTCTTTTAACTCTTCTTTGAATTAAATAATAATAAATGTCCTAATCTAATCCAAGTGGGCCTAAATGATAATATTTTACACATAAGGTTGTTTTTGGTCGAGATAAACTTGTCCAATAGAATTAGGACCTGTGCTAGGGTAATATCAATATCATTCTTACCCTTAATTACCCTATTTACTTTTAACCGTGGTAAATAAAAGTAAAAAGTTACTATTCACCAAAAATTATTTTCATCTCATTGAACCACATTTTACTTACTAACATCAGCCGTGTCTCTCGGATTTTTGAAATTCCATTCACATAAGCGGTAAAATTAAGTTTTATGAAAAATTCAGTTTTTTAACTACCACTTAGTAGTTTCACTATTCATCAAAAATTGATGTTTTTCAGAAAAATGCCAAAATTTCATCCTAAGATATATTTCATATTCCGAATTCAAAAATGAAGTCTATTTTACCAAATTCATAACATAGAAGTTGCATTAATTAATTTTATAATTAAATCCCGCTGTTAAAACAAATAGCGTGTTTTTAAGAAACAATATCTATCAAAAGATTGACACTTGATTATGTCTTGTTTAAATGTGAAATTACATTCAATGACCAACATTGTATTAAATTGTAAAAATATATTCTAAATATACTTTAAAACCACTCAAATTAATAATTTATCACTATTAATTATTTCGATTAAAAAAGTTGTTTTTAATTATAATTTAGTAATTTTCACTATTCACCAGAATATGAAAGTTATCTGAAAATTACCAAAATTTCACCTTAGGCTAAATTCTATACTCCGAATCCAAAAATGAAGTCCATTTTGAGAGCTAAAATTTCTAAAATTTAAAAAGTGGTTATTACTATTCATAATGGCTAGTTTTAATAATATTTTAATAGCATATCGTTGTTTCGTGAAACTCAGTATTGCGTACTACACACGCTATCGAGGAAGGTTGAGATTGCGTGTAATGAAAGGCAAGTCAAAGATGCGTGTTGTGCAAGCTCCTTTTGGTGTAGCGTACAACACAAGACATTAATAAAATTAAAAAGAATATTTTTCATAAAATCTCGGGCTGTTACACATATATTGTGTTACTCCATTACAATGAATCCTTAAATAGTGGGGAGAACTATTCTTGGGGTCCAGTCATTGTATATAATGAAGATGTGCGATGATATTTTTATGTTGATCTTAGAGTTTTATGTGTGTTGTTAACTATTGGTTGAGTCTATATTCAAGACTATGGTATGTCCACCTCACATGATGGGTGAGGGAGTTATTCTAGTGTCATCATGTCCAATATTTTAAACTAGAATATTTATAAGGATTTAAATTCTTATAGTTGAGAGGTTGAAACATCCCATTACATATTTTTATGTGTTTTGATGTAATAAATTTAGTATCCAACTATTATATATCATTACAGGGTATTTTTAGTATTTATTCATAGTATTTTTAATGTTTTTGAGCCAGTTCATGATTGCCGTAAGGTTGGAAAAACCATGCAACCAAAGCATGAAAATTTTATTGTAGTGCAGGTAAGGGTCGTGTGGTTTTGAGATGGTTAAACTAATATGGAAATCTAACCATGTTTCCCTTCCACGTGATCTATTTTTACACATGATTAGGTGCCCTATTAGTACTATCCATTTTAAATAACCCAAGAAACCATGTGAACTAAAATTAAAGCACTGTAAAATTTAATTTAAATCCCGAAACCCTCCTAATTAAACCCAAATAACTCCCACTAAAAACTAAAAATTTTCATTTTGATCTTTAGAGAAATATAAAACAATTTTTTCTCTCAAAAACATCATTTCATTGAAGAACGATTTGCCGATCAAAGTGGAAATCCACTTCCATTGAGTTCGTTTTACTTGTTCTTCGATCACTCTATTTATTTGGAATCCTTCTTAGTTGAGGTAATTTTTCCCTTCTGATTTATTGGATAATAGTGGATTGATGTGTATTTTTTTATTTTGGATATATTCACTCTTTTATAAAGATCTCCCATCCATGATCCAATGATCTCCATCAAGTATCTCACATTTTAGAACTATTTTTCATAGATTCCATATTTTCCAAGAAGGAGTTTCTATGATTTTTCATAGTACTGCAATTTATTATTTTCTGATAATTTATCTATACATGTTTCTTTATTTCCAACACATCTTCTATGAAATTTATCCCGAAAAAATTATGTGAATGATTTTTTGAACCTTTTCTCATTGAATTAGAAATAAAAGGATTATATCATTAGTATATTGATCTCTTAAAATATTTTATGAATATTTTATATTCCATGTTTTTTTGAATTTATTTTCAAATTAAATTTAAATGGTGTTTTTGGGAAATTAGGGGATTTCGACCGAGTTTAAATTTAAAAAATTAAATAAAATGATTTGAATTAAAAGAGATAGACTGTTAGATTTTTTCAAAATAGAATCAAATGCATGTATTTTTGAAATAATCATAAACCCTATTTTATTGATTTTATAATTGCTTTAAAAAATTGGTTTATTTAAAATAAATTAATTTTTTCCCAAGTAAAGAGGGTGTTAACCCATGTATTGAAATGTGTTCAAATTTTTTAACATTGTACTAATTATTTGGAATAATGTTGGGTTTATTTTAGATAAATGATAGTTTTAATGAAATTATAAATGTTATGATGATTTTTAAAGGAAGTGGGTTTGATTAACCTTTTTATTTTTGGATTTTATAAAATGATTTTAAATGGTTTTATGAGGTTTGATGACCTGATTAGAATTTTATGATGATCCTATATTTTAAAATTCCCATATTGTAATTTTTTGATTATTTTACTTCCCATATATGGGTGTTGAAAAGGGGATTATTTAAATTGAGAGAGTTTGTGGGTGAGGGTGAGATGTGATTTGTGGTCCTGAGTCCATGAATGATATATATAATGATCTCTATGTGATCCTCATAACATGATTATCTCATTTACCACTTTTGACTAGTCAGGGGAACCTGAATAGTTCGATGTGATTAAACATATGTATGCTTCATTTTTGGACTTAAAAACCATTTTAGTGTATCCATAAAGAGCATGAAAGGTTCATGCTATGATTGTTTGACCAGGAAATTGGGTGTGCATGGAACTAGTTTTCATGAGACCAATGAGACTAGATGTAAGCCCAACTATTAGGTATGGTATAATTTGATTAGCTATTCTGTGGTGGACTCACTATAGTACCTAGTTTATACACTTTATATCCTTGTACTTGATACTCTATACATGATAATGTTCATTATCACCACTTGGAACTAGAGTTACCTTTCACAATTCATCTATTTATGGTAACTACACACTGAGAAAATGTTTTACTTAATCTTATTCATCTTTTTAAATCACGTGAATATTCTTATCTTTTCTCGATTATCTAACTTTCTATTGAAGAAAATGTATTGGTTTTAAAAGGTGAAATGACATGTTTTATAGGTTTAAAATGATAAATTACATTTAAATGTTTAAAACTATATTTTTAAACAATGATTTGTACTGTCTTTATTTCACTCATCTTTTAGAATATTTCAACTAACTTATTAAGTAACTGTATAAAATCTTAAGTTGAATCCTACCTGGCTCTTTAGATCACACCCTACCTATACCATTGGGTGTTTTCATCCATTTTGGATCTTATTGAATATGTCGATGCTCTCATATTAATTTATGGGTTTGAGTTTTGGTGACCAAGGGTGGGTGGAAAGGGACATGGTGAGTTTTTTTGAACCACCATGCCATGGGTTTTTGGGAATATTTTTATATTTTTAGTCTTTTATCATATCCTATGACATGTAATAATGATATAGATGTATGTATATAATGATGTTTCAATAGTGTAATTTTATAGTTGTAATATATTGGGGGAGAAATCATTCCACATTGTTATTTATAGATTCTTAGGTTCTTTTCACCTACTTATTGAGATCAATAATGCTCTTTTGGATAGTGGTGAATCGACTTAGATATAGGTTTAGGTGGTATTTTGAGTTTTTTCATTACATCAATGTATATTCTTGTGAATGTGGTCATATCTAATTGTACATTATGTGAAAATATTGACAAGAACAGGCATATAAAAGGTTACAGTGTTAATATTCCCATATTGAAAAATATGTTTTTGAAACACCATCCTCCAATTTTCATCCATTCCTCCACTTCATCTCCTAAATAACTATTTAAACCCCTAATGTTTATAAATGGATTTCTAGTTTTCCAATGAACTGAAATGTCATTTTAATTTTTTCTATCTATTTTCCCATTCAAAACCATGATGTAGGATTTTTAACCCATCTGACAAGAAATACCCTTAGGGAACCTTCAAAACAAGAACAATGTTCTTCCATAGTTTTTATAATGACACTGAGATGAAATTTTTTTTCATTATTAATGGTTTTTATTTATAAATGATAAGGAACAGTTGGTACATTGTTATGTTTTGGATTTTTTTTTCCAATCATAAGATGTGTAGGCTCAAATTTAGATTTTTAAGGATATATGTTTGAAGAGAACCTATATAATTTCCATTCAATGAAAGGTAATTCACATAGATGATATCACAGTTTGGGAAAAAAAATGCATGGTGGAATACACAAGATATTTTTAATTCTATGTGTGTTATTACATCACCATTAATATTTTTAATATTATCCTGTAATTCCTAAACTTCATTAAGAGGGTTGAGTGATGATTTCCTTCTAGACTCGATTATATGGATTAGAACCCCAATGAAAAAGGATAGGCTAGGTATGATTTTCTATAGGTGAAGCTAGTTTAGAGTAGAAATGTTGGTTACTGACTATGGAGGTTCACCATATGTCGGAATATGGGTCCAAACCAATTAATCCCAAGGATTTATTCTTGGTATGTTTAGAAATCACCCATGATTACATATGTGTATGTTCCGATTTAATTATTACAAAACATTAGTAACTTGATATTTTTCTATTTGTCTTCTTGATCCTATACCATTTTCTTTATTTATGGTTGTATATAATATTTCATTTTCGTTGTACTTAGTTCAAATTTTTCACTTCTTCTATTCATTACTTAGTGTATGTTTTTATTTTGATTTTGGTTTTCAAACTAGATTAAAAATAAATTTTTTACGATATAAAACCATGTAAAATTCTCAAAGTTAGATATTAGTAAAAAGAGTAGATTTTCATAAAATATAAAATCCTAATTTTTTAAAATTTATATTTAAATGGTGTTTATGGTAAATTTTGGGATATGAAATGTCTGGACTATATGATGTTTATCTATTTTTAGTGACCATTATTTTCATGAAGATATAGATCAATTTTTTTTCTTTAAATTACATTAAAAATCATTGTGATGATACCTAATGGAGTCATGAAGATCACGAGGGTGTCTAAGGTTTTTTTGGAACCATTAATACTAAGAAATAGAAAAACAGACATTGAAGAATTGTTAGAATAAACTATGCCCCCAGCCTGCATGGTCTCTTCTAACCATGTAGGGTGTGAAAACGGAGGACTGGGGGCCGCAGGGTTTTTTCTCAAATTATGAGACTATAGTAACATGACTATTCATGATTATATTACTATTGGACATTGTCCATTCACAAGATTGTTACACGGTCTTGCTAACTATGTGGCCTAACCCTACACCCCTGGTTTTGAGGTTAAAATACCAATTATTCCTTTATTGACTTAAAATTATAACCCTTTCTTCCTCCACACCAATTAAATTATATTGATCTCCAATTTTTATCATCTATGCTCACTTCTCATTACATCAAGGCTCTTTAATAAATCATTCATCTAGATACCAAATCATGTACCATCATATAAAATGGATAGATATATGTATTCTCTCAATTCCACATCCTTCTCTTATAGTTTATCTTCATCTCCAATATTCTATTTGGCTTTAATCTATTTTATTAATTTTTATGGTGTTTATCCATTTCATCAATTACCTCAAACCTGCATTTAATTTAAGGATAATATTAAGTCTAGATTCATCTATAACTTTAAGGTCGGTGGCCTAGTTTCTTTCCTTTGAAGAGGATTTTTTACATTGCTGCTCTGTTATGCCGCACGATGGCATTTTATTTACACATGTTTAAAATGATTTATTCAATTCTAAATTTATATTCACATATTTTTACACTCCTAAGGATCATTGTTTTTGAGTTATAAGACTTTGAATTCACTTGTAGACATGGTTTGTGTGTGATGGATTGAAATTCCTTTTTTTAGTGAACTTATAAAATGCCAATAAAAACTCCTAATTGTTCAGATTAGGATTAAAGTGGTATTTGACACTATTATAAAAAATTTTATTGAACTAAAGTACCTCCTTCGTTCTTGGGTTGAATTATTAAAGGAATTTCCCTTGTCGGTAATTTCATAATTGAGAATGTTACCTTCTAAGTCTTAATCCTGGATATTGAATTTCCATTATTTGAGAAAATTAAATAGATTGTAATGAATTTAATTAATTTCATATGGTAATTTCTATGATTAAATAGATTAAATGAAATTTTGTTTAAAGGCCACACCTCATCTTTTATAATAATGACCATGAAAATATGGATAGAGATGTCCCTAGTGATATTTGGGACTGATTAATATAATTCATTTTTGGTAATTCACCATGTATATTTTTATAATTAGGATTATCCCTTTAATATAGTCTATGTATTGATGGAAAATGGAATTTTTTGGGAAATATAGTTCCACTCTCCCTTACATCGGGTGTTGATCATGACATCTCACACCATTGAAAATATTTAGATAGTGGGCATGACGCATCACATCCCTTACATCAGGTGTGGGAACGAAGACTCAACCACCATATTGAGTGTTAATAGTTAAGTCTCAAATTAAATAAGAGATGCAGGGATTGTCCCCTCTATTGGATATTATAGTCTTGTTTGGAATGGTTATGGATGATTGAGTTACACACCGATTCTTCCAGCACCTCATATCCAGGTATATGACTAATTACATCCGAATATATTTAAATCATATAGATGGATACAATATATAACTATAATATAAGTATTATGACTATATATATATATAGTGTTTGACCAGCCATTAATATTTACTTATGCTGAAGTAGGTAGAGCCGGCAGATGTCCTTTAGAAACCTGAGCATGTTTCTATTTATTTATTCAGTATTGTAAACTATTAACTCTATAAAATACTATTTTTATATATATTTTTTAGATTACTTCTAAACTTAGTTATTTATTTACTAATAGGATTTTATCTCACACCCTACTCATCCCTTCTTTGCTACAAGAGTAGATTAATTTTCTGCAAGTATAGATGAGGGAATCATACATGATAAATATATTTGATATTATTTACATAAATTTGGTTCATTGTAGAGGATGACTGTTGATATGAGAGAAATGATATTGAAGAAGTATTTTGTTTCTTTTCATGTTTCTGAATAGTATATTTTTTTATGACTTCCCCCTCTACAACTTTTTTATATTTTTATTCCATACATCATTATATATATGAAAATACCCTGTGATTTGATATTTTTATTCTACTAATTAGTTATTTACACTTTTATGATTTATATGTTATATTTTTTTTAATCTGCTTCGACTATGGAGGGTTATTAGTCTAGTGTTCATTGTTGTGTCTACTTATATATTCTCATGTTATTATTTTTTTAATGTTATATCCATTGTTCCATTCTGATAAGAGGGTATCGTGTCACCACCTTGCCACCTTCAAATCCTTGATTCTAGTCAAAAGCATCTACAATATGGGGATGAATAATTGAGGCCATATGAGCCACCGACTCAGGGGATGGGTTAATGGGATACTAGTTCGGGACATTACAATGTGATATCATATATTGTATTTTCCTTTAAATTTTTTGTTTGGGAATTATAAAAAGGGATTTGAGTTATAGGAATTTGACAATTGGACTATTCCTAAAAATTTCTAACCCATGTATTAGGGAAACCTAATTTACATGGGGGGTTCAGTTATTGATTATGCATGTTAGTGTTGATAAAACATTACCATTGGGTGACACACATATTTTTGGAAGTTATTAATATTGATATTATTTAAAGATGATTTATTTTACTTACGCCTAATTAAATGAGGGTATTTCATTCCATGCATCATTATAGGCACAATTGGAAACATGTTCTAGGAATTTTATCCGTGCCACATTTATTATAAACATGCATTTTACATTTTCATATTATTTTTTCCTTGATTATTATATCAAAATGTGAGGACATTTCTTAAAGGGGATTGGATAACACAATTGACACTTAACGTGCCTAACTTAAGCAAGAAATTCCTTCTTACATAGGTTAAAATCGACACATTAAATAGTTAGTTATGGAATATTGAGCCATAGCCAATTGGTATCATGATATAGAAAGTGTTATGGTAAAAAATAAGTGGCTTCCAGAACTTCTTTCGCGATCCTTATAGGATATTATTGATAAAAAATGGTTATTCATAAAATATATACATTTAAAGAGATTTCAATACAAAAATAAATACATATTAAAAATGAATTTCAATTTTATAATGAAATGCCATCATTACATGTGAAACACCTACCTAGACTCAAACTTGGACTTAGTAGTGGGTAGTGGTGTGTTCCCTTCTAAGGTGTCTGTATTTCATTATAGCACTATGACTCCATGAATCCCTCTGGTCATATGAAATGAAGGTGGTGATGACTATACACTTGAGGTGGTGGGTTGTTATCCACTAGTGATCCCTCGTATAGTTCTACCTATAAAACATTTACCTATTCCTAAATTGATCATCGATGCCTAGTTATGAGAGGGATTTCTAGAAATGTTTTATTATATAAAATGGTTTTCTCAACCTTCATCTAGTTTGAAAGTGGTGACTCAGGAATTCTAGCAGCAACATCATTCCACCTTCATGGGGATAAGAGACTATATGATGTTGAGGCTTGGTTCAAATCTATTTTTTCTAGATTTTATCATCTATCAATGTCTCCAAAGAAGAGGGTGACACTTTCTTCTTATATGTTGTATGATTCTACCATGTGATGGTGGGATGTGATTACCCTTGAAGATCAACATAAAAATATATTCTAAGAAGGTTTGTAGAAAATCCTTTATGACTATTTCATTCACATAACACTGAGGGATGAATGAAATAAAGAATTTATAAAAATAAAACATCGATACAGGTCTGTTATGGAATACTATTCTCATTCTATTGAACTATATTGTTTCACTCCTACTCTAGTGGGTTATTGTCTTATGAATGTTATGTGATTCGAGAATGGGTTGGTATATGGAATCCAACCAATGGTCATTGTGTATCAGTTGATGACAATATCAGTGATAGTCAACCAAGACCTTAGTATAGGTTAGAATTTCAGGGAATATTATAGTGAGAGTTAAGGCAATTCAACACTAAGATCTAACAATTTTTATTCTATAATATTCAAGCATCGCTTCAAGGATTCTCTGAGGGGAACCAACTATCAGGTTCCTCATTCTGAAAATTTCATGATATGTCACTAGTGTGTGAATCTATGACTTATTAAACCCTTGAGTTTACAGAATCTGGTGTAATTCAGAGGAATTGGAAATATGGGGAATATCTGATGCTTATGTAGGAATCTTTTATTAGTTCCTAGTGAGTAGGGATCTAAACCTAATCCTTGTTCAGAAGTTGGACATGTAGTATCCTGTTAGGTAGGAAGCTGAAATACCACCAACGATTCATGCCAATGTGGTGTTAAAGGATGAGGTGACGAAACTCATGATTCCTAGTGCCAATAAGGAAAACAGGATTAGGGATGACATGATGTGAATATGGGCTTTGGTACAAACCTCTTACATGTAGTTCAACTGATGTCTAAAGAGAATAATGAAAGACCTAATGTTATAGGTGTTAATATAGTAGCCTCCGCTTTAGTGTCTGCATTATTTGAAATAGGCATGTCACATTCATTTATATTGAATTTGATCTTACAGAATTTGGGACTTGACCTTGTACACTTCTAGGGAGTGATGATTCTCGATACCATGTTATGTATCTAGTTTGAGAGAATACTACAATGTAATTATGGTCCCCTTGAGATAGGCACATATCTCATTGTATGGAATCATTTCATCACTCACATGAGTTTATTTAATGAAATAATTAGGATGGATTTATTTGTAACCAATCAAGACCATATTTACTGCTATCATTGGAGGTTGATGTGAATAATCACCAGAGGGTAGTAGGAATGAGAATATGGGAGAATAGTATGTGCTTACAACATGATCAAGACCTTTGAAGCAGCGACTATGTATCGTCACATCATAGTTCTCTAGTATTCTCTTAGATGATTAGGAGTTACAACCCGATGTTTTCATTCCATTAGTAGATCATTTTTGGGATGTATTCCTTGAAGAATTATATGGAATACCTATACTTTAATTGGACATGTTTTCTATTATGCCAGTGTTTGGAGAAACATAATTTACTATTACTCCACATATGATTGAACCTATGGAAAGTCTAAAGCTCAAGAAAATGTTGGAGGATCAAGAGGCTAAAGGACAAATATGAACAATGAATTTTCTGTAGTGTTAAACCATACATTTTGAGATGATTTTCGATGGTATCCTCAAGATCCATGTGGATTACTATCGACTGAACCAGATCAAGGTAAAGAACTGGTACCCACTTCTTGAAATATACAATATATTTGATAAGATCCAATGATTGAGGGTGTTTTAAAAGATTAATTTAATGTTTGATATCATTAAGTGTGTTTTAGGTAATCATACATACCTTACACACCATTCAGTTGAAGGTATGGTCTTTATGAGTACCTGTTCATGTGGCCCAGTCTCACGAACCCACCATCAGATTTCATGGCTAAAATGAATTTGATTTTTGACTAGTATTTTGATTCATCCATGGAATTCATTGTTGATGATATATTATTGTATTAATTCTCAAGGAAAAACCATTCCAACCATCTTGAGATCATGTTTAATATACTGAGAGAGAATTATCTCAATGTTAAGCTCAATAAAATCTAGTTTTGGATCTACATTGTCCACTTCATGGGTGATGTCATCTCGGAATTATGTGTATCAGGAGACACATTGATAGTTAGAGCTCCAGTTTCCTGGGATAAGGCCAAGAATGTATTTGATATAAAGAGTTTCTTGTGTATTTCTAGATATTATAGATGATTCATCTAGTATTTTTGACTCTTATAGCACTGCTTACAGGATTGACAAAAATTGGTGTGAGGATTATATTGTCCGAATCATGGGAATTAGTTTATTAGGAGATGAAGGGTATATTCAATTCAGTTTCAATACAGATTATTTTGGATCTTGGAATGAGATATACTATGTACTTTGATGCATCATGTATTAGGTTCTGATCTATTTTGATGTAATATGGTAGAGAAATCACGTCGGTGTATCGTCAATTAAGTCATCCAGATCAAAATGATCCAATCCATAACCTATAGTTAACTATTGTAGTTAATTCACTCTTTTTTTGAAGACACTATCTTCGTGGATAGATTTTTATGGTATTTAGGTAGTGTAGATGGGTTGAGTACCGACAATACTTTTCTTCCATGCTCACTTAAACACCTAGTAATGGAAATGATGAATTCGATGCTCTGAGTCAGAATACACAGGAACATGTGGCATAGGAGGCCAATAAAGAGTGGTAGATCATTGATTTATATTCAGAGATGTATGTCAAGTATCATGGATATGATGGACATACTATCCTCTTATCCTTAGGGGTGACCTATATCCTTATTGATCATGTGAGAATGAGGAATATTTTAGATTCTGATATCTAGATCCTAAGGCAAAGTATCGTAGAAGATGATTCCTCTTTGGGTGGGACCATGTATGGAAATGATACATTAGGATTCCATGGGCATGTATGGGTCCCAAAATACATTATAGAGGATGCAATGCAAGAATTTTATAACATTTTATGGGTAGTAAATCCTGGTGTTACCAAGATGTTTCATGATTTACATCCCAATTATTGGTGGCTAGCTATGAAATGTGAGATATACGACTTAATAACTTAGGGATCCACCTGTCATCAAGTAAAAGTGGAAAATCAGTCACCGTGAGGGATTTTACAACCATTCTCCATTCCTGAGTGGAAATGGGATGATGTTTTTGTTGATTTTCTGACTGGTTTACCAATATCAGGTCATGGAAATGATGCAGTTTTGGTCTCCGTTGATTATTTGTCGATGGTCACACACTACATACCTATATGAGAGAACTTCTCTATTGACCATATGGGAAGGATATATGCTAGAGAGGTTATACGTCTTTAGGGAGATCTGCATTCTATAATTTCTAACATAGAATCTTGATTTACCTCAAAATTTTGGTAGGGGTTTCAAAAGGACATGGGTGCATATGTGCTTCTGAGCACGTCATATCACAATCATATTGATGTGAATTTTGTGACACCCCAAGATTTTATGAGATAGATTATTTTTAATTACATTGATGTATTTTTTTGTACGCTACACCAATATTAGATTGCATTATACTCAACACAACTATTGGCTTGAATTACACGCAAGAACAACCTTCCTCGATTTCTTCTGTTGTAGGCAATTCCGAGTTTACCTAAACAATGATATATCATGATATTATTATTATTTAAAGAAAAATGAACTAGATATTATAAAAATTATTAAATTTGTTTTTAATTTTATATAACATTAACATTAATCTTAATTATTTTCTAGACATGATATATGAACAAATTCAATTTTTTTTAAAAGAAGGATTTTTCAAAAAATGTTGTTTTGTCTCCTTTTGATTGCACACCCATTTTAAATTTAGTTTTTAACACTTTTATATATTATATTTTACAAAATTAACATCTTATTTTGAATAGGAAGATAAAATTTTACTTTTTTGGAATTTCTTTGTATTTTTTGATAAAATTTATATTTTAATGAATAGTGAAAAATTCTGAATTTTAATTCCAAGCTGCCTTTTTGTATAATTTATTAACAAAGTTATATTATATTTTTTATTGGTATTAAATTTTAATTGGACTAGGTTTTTATAATTTAATCCAATGTTGGTCATTGGAAGTAATTTGACATTTAAATTGGACATAAACACAAGAGAATATTTTGATAAGTTTTTACTTCTTAAAAACCCATGATTTAGTTTTAACAACAAAAATTAATTTTAAATTAATATCTTCCGATTATGTGTTTGGAATTATGAAAAATGGATTCAATAATTGGAATTTTTGTGTCAAAATAATATTAATATGTGGATTTTATTATTAGGAATTATGAATATTAATTTTAGTAAATATATTTATTAACATGGTTCAAGGTAAATCATGCAATTAAAGGTAAAAATAGTATTATAAAACTACAATAACACCAGTCAAGAATCCTATTAGATGAATAAGTTCAACCCTTATTATCTATTGTTATAAATGGAATCACCTAATGAGCAATTTCCAATGAATATGACATGATATAAAAAATTAAAGAATTCAAAAAAATGTCACACTCTCATTTTATATAAGTATATTAATTTTAACTAATGTATTAACAGGGAAAAAAATAATGTATATGTATTTTATATAAATATAATATATTTACCTAAATCATATAAATTTATTTAAAATTTTAGAGTTTAAAAAATAATCACTAATGATGACTCAATAGTGATACATAAATTATTTTATTAATAGAAATATCAAATAAATTATATTAATAATATTAAAAAAATAATTTGAGTGAAATAATGTCCTAAAATAATTTTATTAATGAATTTGAAATGTTATTTTAAAGTATTTTTATTTAACATATCTCTATATAATGACATTTCCAAAAATTCAACTATTGAATAGTGGCAAAATTGACAATATGACAACGAGCCCTTACCCGAGTGGTAAGGGCTCCTTCTTGGCATCTAAGAGACCCAGGTTCAAAACTAGGTGGAGGTGAATTTCTAGGGCACTATAGCAGTACAGTAGCAGTTACTGTTCGGTACTCAAGTAGCCAGAACTATTCACCCTATTTTTCTTTCGGGCCACCGGTTTTGGATAACGGGTTTCAAGGGCATTCGGGTCATCAAAGGCCTTCGGGCCACTGGGCCATTCGACCACAAAGACCATTGAGTTTCCCAATTCACACAGAACAAACTCCAGAAGATGATCAGAGCAACAAGAGTACCAGCCACCATAAGAAGAGCTATCATGATTGGAAGAATGAGAGTGTATGGCAACCGCCATCGGGACCAGACACCGTGCAGCTTTGTCTGGGGCAATGCTAGAAAATCAGCAATTCAAGGTGGGGAGCTAGGTTATCAATGAGGCATAAGCTGGGGAGGGGAATTTCTAGTGGGTTGGGTCTATGGGTCATGTAATGGGCATGGTATGCCTCTATGACTTTAGGTCATGTATTTCGAGTCAGTCAGGCCTAGTGCCTTGGGCCTATGGGTCACGTACGGGCTCCCCTTCAACACTTAAAAGAGGGATTATCCATAATAAAAACAAGAAATTCCTTCAGTCCATTCGGGTAAAAATTAACACTATTGATATTTTAAATACATAATATTTTATTAAATTATATAAAATTCATAAAAAAAGTTCATAGGCCAAATAATTGGGATGAAGTTTAATATGTCACCAATGGTCTATTTTTGGATCTTATGGAATATTTTAGTGACTATATTAACCCTTAATAAATAAAAAGACATGTTTCCAAGGTTAGAGTTAATGGAATTAATTAAGGGTAAATCATAATTGTAATTTTTAAAATAAAACCAAAACATGTCCAAAAAAATAATGGATGAATAGTGTTCAATAGTTATCACAATATGATAGATATTGAGTTTTAATATACACTTGTAATGGAAAATAACTTCTATATTATTCAAATCAAAGATAGTTAGAAAATATGACTATCTAGTATTATAGAATCTTTTATGTGCCCACATAGGGCCCAAATCAAGATATGAACGAATATAAATGTGTATTTTGATATAAATAATACCATTTTCATAATATAATTTTTTTTAATTTTTTGAAGTTATATAATTACATAAAATGTTTCTTCAGTTCTAAAATAATATGTATTAAATTGACATAAAAATGGAATAAATTATTTTAATAATATTAATTTAGTTATATTTTTATTAGTAAATGTGTATAAATAATTTCCAAGATCTATATGATATATTTTGGATGTGTGAAATCATTATGTTAGATTTATCACTTTTTCTTATTGAATTTTAATTCAAATTAAATGAATAGTATTAAATTTGGATATAATAATATATTTTTGAGTTAAATTATTTTTAAATTATTTAAAAATAAAAAAAATGTTAAATAATTAGAAGGGGATAAGATATGGTCGAACATGTATTATAAATTTCATTTATCATCCATTGTTAATAATTTATATCTAAAATAGACTTATTATTTTATAATAGTTTGTGATTTTACTAATGTGACCCACTCCTCTATCATAGAAAGGGCATATCAGCCCACATTTCCTCATACCACCTTTAGCATTATAGCTCAACCAACCCCCACCCAATACTCATATAAACATTGTTAGTTATCGTCTAGAGGTCCTGGTTTTCCAAAAAAGCCCCCTTATATCCCTATGAATATATCCATTTGAAGTCCAAATAAGAAGAAGAGGTGACCTCACCCTCGACTAACGAAAAGTAAATGGTAAGGGATAATTTTTCAATATAATTTTTATACGATATTATTTATATGTAAGTATTTACTGGTGATATATTTAAAGTCAATTTCCATGTTTTCTAAAAATGTTTTCATAAATATTTAACAATTCTTCTATTTATGTTTTATGTCATTTTTTTCGATGTTTACTTTTAATAGAAGCTATAGAAGAGATATTTTTTTATTTACCATATGAGGTATTTTTTGATTTTCAGTCAAAATTATATGGATTATCTATTTATCTTATATAGCATGAATGAATTTTTTATTATTTCATGACACCTTATTTACCTGAATCATTCTCTACACTATTTCAAGTTTAATTTCAACTAAATTAATTTCATTAAAAATTATGTGTAATTTTGAGAAAAGAAAATATTTTTAAAGAATAAAAGGTATTTAACTCAGGAATTAAGTTCTAGTATTTTATGAAAATTACTTTCCACCTATGATGACGCTCTTAAATAGGGTTATGTTTCTATCCCTATTATTATTATTGTTTTGTTGTGTTAATGATGGAATGATAATTAAAATGGATTATTTTATTATGGAATGATGTTTAAGAAACCCATTTTATTTTTGGGGTTATGATCTGATTAATGATTTATGTTTTTTTGGAACATGTAAAAGTAATTTTATTATGGAATGGGTGGGACCTATATCTCCCTCCAATGCATTGGGTAAATATTTATATATCATGACATAGACATGATTGGAACCAAAATTAAATAGGGTTCATTAATACATGGATGGAATAGAAACAAAATCTTGTTCAGTAATTCATGGCTAGAACGACAAGTAAACCCGGTTCAGTAATGGACATTTTCCACCATTATTGTGTTGGAAACAATGCCCTGGATACTATGGAAATTATATAATGTGATTATTTATTTTCCACAATCCCATGTTTTATTACAATTATATTTTATTGTTATTGTTTTTTATGATCTATGCCTTATAAACTGCCATGATTTATTTAATGACTCATTATTTGGATATTTAAGATTTATTTTGATGTTTTTACATTATTACAATTATGGTTTGTTTTATGTCCTCTATTTTTACCCATAATAAGATTTTTAACTCACCCTTTTTCTCCTTTTATTCCCCATGATATAAGAATGGTTTTAGGTAGGAAAAAGAAAAGGAGTAGTCCTTTTTGGGAGTTTTTTAAGATCTTTCACAAAGTTAAAAGATAACATTTCATGTTTTAGAAGACACTAAACTAATACAGTCTTCAAGAATCTATTTTCTTTATGTATTAAGTATTAAAAAAAGTAATTTGATGTCCATGTATGTCATACTTTGGTTGCTACAGTTGGTATTAGAGAGAATGTTTAGACAACCTTTACAAACTAGGATGTGATATATTTAGTGATATCCCAATAGATATTTCTAAGGTATGTCTAAGGATTTATTTAAGGAATGGTATGAATATAAGTAAAATAAATAAAATTATTGTGACGATCTTGAATAACCATGGATTAAATCAAAGATGTCCGATATTGAAAGTACTCTCCCTTGATTATGTTTTTTTCCTACTATAATTTTTGAATCTCACACTATTATTTTTTGGTTTTAAAAAATGGGTGGAACCAGAAGAAACCATGTTAATGATCAATGCAATGGAAAATTCAATGATTTTACTCGTGAGTAGTTAAATTTTTTGGGATATGTAATGAAAAATATTATTTCTATACTTACACAAGATTTGAATTATTCTAGACTTCCAAATGAGTATATAAGGGAACTAAATTATATCGATTCCTTCTTGAGTCAACATCCACCTTATTTCAGTGGGTATTATGATCCACATGTTTCTGAAAAATGGATCAGAACAATTAAAAATATATTTTCCATCATTCTATATTTGGAACATGAAAAAGTCATTTCGGTTGTTTATCATTTAGAAGGTGAAGTAGACCAGTTCTACACTCTAAATAAGAATACAAGGCAGTAAGATGAAATTTAACCCATGGAATGGGACAAGTTCAAAAACATGTTTTTCATTAAGTACTTCACTTGTATTCTTCGAGCAATGATATAAAAGGAGTTCCTTGAGATTAAGAAAAAGGAAGATGATTCTATTGGTACACAAGAGGAAAATTTTACAAGGCATTCAAGGTATTCTTCTAGTTTTATCATCCAACCTGAATTTATAGTTGATCGATTCTTCAGTGGTTTAAAAGAAAATATTAGAAAAGCATTGTATATAAGAGACTATAGTATCTATGATGAGATTATGAGCTTTCTATCAAGTTAGAAATGGAGTTGGTGTTATATAACAATCTCATGGTTTTGAAAATAAATAAAATATGGAGTTCAAAGGAAAATCTCAAAACAATGGTGAAAAGAATAAAATTGTCTACTTATACTCAATGTGTGGAAATTAGTATGGTAAATGTTCTCCTAATGAAACTAAAAAATGTTTTATGATTGGAAAAGCTGGTCATCGAGTAGTTGACTATATAATTAATAGAAAAAAAGTTTCTAACGATTCTAATAGAGAAAAGTCTACAGAGAATGCTCCACCCACACTTTAGTGCTACAAGTGCTCAAAAACATGGTATTACTTTAACCATTGCCCAAATCTAGGGGTTATTGATTATCCAAATCAATAAACTCTTATAAAAAAAGACAAATGAAAGTTACATGAGATCACTATTAGTGATATTGAGTATGAAAACAAAGTGGTGGAATGATAAAGTTTTCATTTATTGGGATTCCAAAATTGTGTGGTTGAATATCTTTTACAGTATTATGGAATATTTTATTTTGTATGTATTGTTCCATTGTGGTTTTACATAAATATATAGTACTAGTAACCATGAATAGTGATAAATATATGTCTGTAAAGGATATGATATGCACATAATGACGGGATAGTGAGATAGTGAGATGTTTGATAGTATTAATGATCTCATGACTGATGAAAGAAAAAATTGATATAATGGTTTGAGTATATAGATTTTTTTTATATATTGATGTGTAGAAAGAGTTAATTTTGAATGAATGCATGTTTTCACAAAGGTTCTATGGTTTTTAATATTATTACAATGTTTCAACAGAATACATCATTAAGGTATTCACATGTTTGGAATGTGACAACCATGAATTTCCAAATGAGACATGGGAGACAAATTTTAAGTCCATTTAGTTCACATATTTCTAAATTTTTAAAATTTTAGTTTTTTGAATGATTGTAATGTTATCCATTTATCCATTGTTTAAATTATATTCTTGTTGATTATTGTTAGATTAATTTATTATCTCAATATATGTGTCCTTATGCATATTTGATTACCTGTGCTAAACTTTTTTGTGGAGACAGATTAACTTTCTCTAGACCTTATTTTTAATCACTATCCATCATAACTTGACGGTTATATTTCTATTCCCTATCCACACTTTCACTTATCACCTATGTTATTCTATATGGTAACCCAAGTATGAGTTATTTTGGTTAACCATAATGTTTCTAATGGTCATTTTTTTTAAAATGTTTTCGTATTCCTTTTTACGATATGAGATTCGATGAAATAAGCATTTGTGTAGTAAACCGTTAATAACCCTAACATATTTCAAGGGAGAAATTCATTTGAAAAGGGTAGAATGTTACACCCTGAGATTTTATCAGATATATTATTTTTATTTTATTTGATTTATTCTGTTGTACGCTACACCAATATTATCTTTCAGTATTCGCTACACAATTCTTGGCATACGTTACATGCATGAGCAGCCTTCCTCGATAGTTTTCATCATAGCAATAACGAGTTTACCTAAACAATGATATATTATTAAAATATTATTATTTAATTGGATATAAACTAGAATTTATGAATATTATTAATTAAATTTTGAAATATATATAACATTAAAATTAATATTATGTACTTTCTAGACATTATATATGAACAAATTCGATTTTTCTGATTAAAGAAGTAATTTTTTTTTAAAAAAATTAGTTTCTCTGCATTTTGATGGTGTACCAATTTTAAATTTATTTTTTAACACTTTTATATATGATATTTGAAAAAATTAACTTTTTCTTTTGAAGTGGAAAATAAAAATTTACTTTTGTTGGTTTTTTGGTATTTATCTGATATATTTCATATTTTAAGGGATAAGAAAAATAGAACATTAAAAAAACTACATTTTCATCAAAGTTATTTATATAGTTAGATTATCTTTTTAATTGGCTTTAAAGTGTAATTTGATTAATTTTTTATCATTTAATCCAATTTTATTCATTGGAAGTAATTGTATATTTAAATTGTACTCAAACACATGGAAATCATTTGATATGTTTTTATTTCTATAAATCTTATCTTTTGGTTTTAACAACGAGAACTAATTTATAAATAATTTCTTCTGATTTTTTGTTCTAAAATCTGAGAAATGGATTAAATATTTGTAATAAGTGGTTCTAAATGATGTTAATAGGTAACTGTTATTTTTGGGAATTATGAATAGTAAGTTTAGTAATTATTTTTATTTCCATGGTTAAAGGTAAATCGGGTAATTAATGGTAAAAATAATATTATAAAAATAACTTAACACCTATAAAATCCTATTTAGTGAATATATTAAACCCTTATCATCTATAGTTAGAAATTGATTCACTTAATGACCACTTTCCCATGAATATGACATGTATATAAAAACTATCAACGAATGTGAAAAAATGTCACACTCTTATTTTATATAAGAATATTAATTTTAATTTATGGATTACCAGGGAATAAAATAGACTATATGTAGTCTATATAAATATAATAGAATTACATACTTCATAGAAAATTACTTATTATAATTATTGATTAAATATTTTTCATTAATGATGACTCAATTGTGTTGTAGAAATTATTTTATTAATAGAAATATCAAATAAATGAAATTAAAAATATTAAAATAATTATAATATTAGTGAATTATTGTCATTAACTAATTTTATGGATGACTTTGACATGTTATTTGTGGTTTAACTGAGTTTTTTGATCATATCACCATGTTTTGATATTTCTAAGAAGTCATATAATGAAAAGTCTCAAAATTGTCACTTCATATTATAAATAAATAATATTTTATTGAAGTATATAAAATTCATAAAATTTATATTTATGCCAACTAATTAGAATGAAGTTAAATATGTCACAAATGGTCCATTTATGGATCTTTTGTAATTATAAAGAGACTATATTAACCCTTGGTAAACAAAAAGACATGTTGTCATGGTAAGAGTGAAATGGATTAATTAAGGTTACATAAAAATTACAAGGCATAAAATAAATCCAAAACATGTACAAACAAATTAATTGTTGAATAATATTCAAAACATATCACTAAATGAATAATTTTGAGTTTTTTAATGGACACATGTTCATGAAAATAAACTATATATTATTTTAATCATGGATAGTTAAAAAATATCATAGTCTTGTATTTTAATTTCTTTTATGTTTCCACATAGGACAAAATAAAGCTACAAACGAATATAAATGTCTATTTTGATATAAATGAAGCCATTTTCATTATATAAATTTATTTTTATTTTCTAAATGTTATATAATTACCTTAAAAGTCTCTTCCAATCTAAAACAATATTTATTAAATTAAGATAAAAAATATAATAAATAATTTTAATAAAATTAATTTAGTTACATTTTGGATTAGTTAATGTGTATAATAAAATCATAAAATCTATATGATATATTATAGTTTTATGAATGAATTATATTCTAAATAACAATTTTTCTTATTGTATTTTAAGTCAATAAAATGAATAGTATAAAATTGGGAAATAATAATATCTTATTGAAATAATTTATTATTAAATTGTTTAAAAACAAATTTGATTAATCACAAGGGGATAAGATATTGTCGAGTATGGATTATTAATTTCATTTAGGGGCCATTTGTTGTTATTTAGATCAAGAATAGTCTTATTTTTTTATATTTTTATAATTTCATAATGTTCCTATCTCATCTCTTTTAAAAACATATCATTCCCCACATTATCTCTGACCACAATGAGCCTCCTAGCTCAACCAAAACCTGCCTAATTCATCTATCAACATCATTAGTTAACATCTAGAGGACCTTGTTTTCAAAAAATTCCACCTAGTGTCCCTATGGTGATACCAAAAGGAATTCCAAAGAAGAAGATGAGATGAACTCATCCCCAACTAAGGAAAATTATAAGGTAAGGGAAAATTTTGAAATATCATTTTATCCGAGATTGTTTATACATAAGTATTTACTATTGATATATTTATCATCCATGTCTATGTTTTCTAAAAATGTTTTTATAAAATGTTTATTTTTATTCTATGTATGTTTTAAGTCATTTTACCGATTTTTAATTTTACGACATGGTATGGAAGAAATAATTATTTTGTTTACCATATGAGTTACGTTTTGAATTTATTGGAAAAAGCATAAGGAGAATGTTTTTTTATCGTATATAGAATCAATGGATTTTTTTATAGTTTCATGAAGCCTTGTTTACATGAAGATTCTTATCCACTATTTCAGGATTATTTTAAAAAATAATAATTTCATTAAATATTTTGTGGAATTTTGAGAATAAAAAAGATTTTTTAAAAGAAAGGATATTTTCCACAATAATTAAGTTCAAGTACTTTATCAAAATTATTTTCCATATAATATGAAGCTCTTAAATACAAATATGTTTATATCCCTATTATTATAATTATTTTATTGTCTTAATGATGTAATGATCATTTATATGTATTACGTTATCATTTAATGATATCTAAGAAACCTCTTTTATTTCCTGGTTTATGAAATGATGACTGATTTATGTTTTTAGGAACATGGAAGTATGATTTCATTATGAGATGGGTGGGACCTATATCTCCCACCAATGAATTTATAGTTATTTATATCTCATAATATAGACATTAATGGAACGACATGTAAATATCATTCCGTAATACGGTGTTGGAATAACAAGTAAATCTGGTTTAGTAATTTATGGATGGGACGACTAGTTAACCTGGTGAAATAAAATAATCTGTCCACTACCAGGGTCTTGGAAGAAATTCCTTGGATTCTCTGGAAATAATTTTTTCAGATTATTTATTTTCCATAATACCATATTTTATGCCAACACTATTTTATTTTTAATGTTCCTTTATGATCTCTACCATCGAAATTCCAAGATTTATTTCATGACTCTTGATTTTGATATTTAAACATTATGTTCATGTTTTTATATTCTTATGTTTATGGTTTGTTTTATGTTTTCTGTGTTTACCCTTACTAAGCATTTGTGCTCACCCTTTTTCTGTTTTCTTTTCCCGAGGATGTAAGGAATGGTTTTAGGATGGAAAACAAAAGGGTTAGATATTTATGGGAGATGTTGAAGATCTTTAACCATGTTTTAAGATTATGTTCCAAGTTTACAAAGATAATAATGTAATACGGTCTTTGAGTCTATGTTTTTGTCATGTATTAAGTAATATGAAAATGTAATGTAATTTCCATGTATGTCAAGAATGGATAGCTACAAATATAGAGTTTATGATTTATGTATTAAAATACAAGTTTCATGAATGTTTCCTTTATTTCAACTGTTATTGGGAGAAAACATACCCCTTGGTGAGTTGTCTTATAATAACTTCTTCCAGTCTAACTTCAAGATGGATTATTATGAAGAATTAAATTATAGTACTTTTTGTTCACCTCTATTCTAGGTAGAGGTAGGGGATGAATCTTTTCTTGGACTGTGTCTCATCTTGGAGACTACAGACTGGGTATAGTTGATCAAAAAGTTAATAATGAAAATGATGTCTGTATAACAGTCTTATGAAAAAATCTGATGAAGACCACTTGATTTTGAGGTTGGAGATTTTGTTTTCTTGCTAGTTTTACCCATGTTAGGCTATAGATGTATTCAAAGGATAGGTAAGATCTCACCATGATTCATTGGATCCTTCAAGGTTGTATAATTTATCTGACAAATAACTTACTAGATATAACATCCTTAGATATACCAGTCTATGCATGATGTCTTCTATGTATCTCAGCTTCACCATTATTATCCATACCCATCTCATGTATTTTATCCTGATGTGGTTAAGTTAGATATAGATTCTTCATTATAGGAGTATCCATTTATTATTTCTCATTGGAGTATAAAGACACACTCAGGTAGGTTCATTCCATTGTAATAAGATCTATGGAAGAACGATAGAGTATAGGATGATACCTGATAGCAGGAAACAAATATACATTTATTTTTGCTGGATCTATTCTCAGATGATACCTCTTGACCCACATAAGGTCATCTCATGGATGAGTTTCTTTAAGGACGGGAGGTTGTAATAAATAATATTTTCATGAAGGTATGGATTATTTTTGGTCTAAATTCCTTTAAATTCCTATTATAATTGTACCTAATGGAGCCACGAAGGATATAAGTGTCAATATGTCTCATTTTGAGAACATAACCCCATGAATTTGGTAAATATAATGATCCTCATAGTAAAAAGATATTATGCCACCCTTCCCTCTCAATTTCTTCTAATTGTTTACGGTATGATAGAGGAGGATTGGGGTCACATCATTTTTCTGCAATTGTGAAACCTTAGGCACATGACCATGTGTGATTGCATACCTCTTGGACAGAGGCCATTCACATGGTAGGTGCACGGTTGGTCCAAACCTGCGGCCAAACTGTTAACTCCAATTTTTGAGGGTGAAATGATAATTCTACACATAATGACTTAAAATTATAAAACCTTTTCTTCCTATAATTAATTTAAATTGGAGGGATCTCTCATTTATCTTCAGTGATCTCACTTCTCCTTCTATCTAGGTTATTTATTATCTCATAGATCCAGATACTGAATCAAGATCCATAAGAAGTAATGGATAGTTAGTGTAATGACCCAGAACACTATCAATGATATTTCACTTGTTTTATTTATTTCATATAGGATAAATCACATTAAATCACATATAGAACACAATACAAACATTATAAGTTAAGGATTATTGAAATATTATGTATCTCTATAAGTAAAGGAACCTATACCAATGAAATATTAACTTGACCTTAATAATAGTAACCTGACACATGTTTTTATGAATAAAATTTATGCATCTTATTAATGAAAGTATTATATAATAATATCATAGTATATGTAAGTGAATATTTAAGAAATTAATATTTACGTTTTGGTATTTTCGTAAGTAATATATATTAAATTACAATTTTATAATTTATCAAATGATTTAAAAGTGAATTTTTATTCATAAAATGTATTAATAAATTAATTTTTTTCTCTTATTATTTTTGGATAATTTCAGGGGAACTTAAAAAAAATTACAGAGTGCTATAAAATAAAATTAAAATTTAAAATTTTTTTATATGTGTAAAAGAAGATTTTAGTTAAAAATTAGATCTCTCATATTTATAATTTCTTTCATAAAATGGTGTAATTTGATTTGGAATTTATACATATCTAAAAATGGTGAGGGTGAATTTTTTGGATTTTTCTAATATACATGAATTTTTGGTGAATAGTAAAATATGATAATTTAAGATAAATGTTAAATACATGATTTATTCACTCATAGGTGATTTATAAATGATATAAGCCCCTAATATCACACTATCATTAATTATTATAATATATTTAATAATAAATATCATCTTATTCATAGTATTGATCCATAATATTAAACAACTAATTAAAATAGTTAAACATCACCCCTATCTTCCACTATAAATACCACCCACACTGCTACTTATCCTCACACCTCTCAGTCTGGATACTTGTAAACTTTCTTCCCAATCATTTCCACAAGAAACTTTTCCAAGTCCATAAAAACTTGGTATTAACAAAAAACCAATACACCACCTTAAGGACGTTCTCAAGGAGCAGTATTCAAGAGGTAAAATGGCCTTCCTTTTCCTTTTAATTTCTTTTCATATTATATTCCTTTATTATTATATGATCACATCTTATATTTAAATGATCACGGTAACTATAGTATCATATATATACTATAATTATATATTGTTAATTGAATATCCTTCCCCAAAATCCTTTCCTTCTCTCATTTATTTTAAAAATTATATCTTCATTCGTGAAGGGATGATTTACAACATTCACCGATGACTTATTTTCATTCTTAAATTCATCCTTTTAGGATACTAATGAAACCATTTTTATGGTAAGAATAAAATAGAAAATATTTATTTCAACCTATTTAATTTTCTATAACCATCATAAAAACCTAATATTTATTCAACAAAAAACTAGTTCGTAATCATCGAAATACTGCCAAAATAATCTAAATAATTATCACTAATGTTTTATCTAATGACTCATCCTCATTAAATATTACCAAAACAATTATATAAGACTTTAATATTCTGGATTTTAATTATTATCATATAAATTCAATTCTTTATAATTATATATATTCCACATGAACTTCCATACTCATATACATGTTTACCGACAGTAAAAACCAAGGAAACAAAAGCCCTTGAGTGGTAAAATTGTATATTTTAAGTAAAAAAGGCCATAAATGAAATTAATAAAATTATAATAAATCAAATAAATATTGATAAGGTTATAAAATATTTAATTAATTTATTTAATTTAACAATCCTGGATGTTATGGTCATGTCTACAATACATTCATACATATGTTAAGGGTTTTCATCCCGAACCTTCATTTTTCATTTGGCTTATTATTTCTTTCTCTATACACAAAAATAATTATCCATTATTTTTATATAATTTTTATAAATTATATATAAGGGTTCCAAAATTATATATTTAGATAATTTCATCATTATTTTATGGGATAAGAAATGTTTTACAAGGTACAATTCTCATTTCTTCTCAAAACGCAAGCCCGATTTAAGGGAACATCTCGATTTCTTAACCATTTTCAAGAAACTTCCATAATATGCATCAAGAAATAATTATTTTTCCAAAATCAAATTTTTTTCATGAAACAATGTATTTTTTCATAACTAGATTTATAAAAAAACTCAAGAAAAATAAAAATCATTTTTCCAAAAGAACTATACTTTTCAAAGTAATAGGGTATTTCTCTTAAGAAATACTGAATGATTTTATTAGTGTTTTTTCATATATTTAAAAAACTATATTGAATTTTATTCATTATTTTACATTATATCATATGTTCACCATCCAATGTATTTTATTAAACGGTTTATGATCATTTCTACAATGTATGTGCTATCTTGAAAATGTTCACCTTACTACTCAGAATGGTTTGTGACTATTTTACAAATTAGGGAAAGTTATTCAAATTTCATATTTATATTTCTCTATGTTTAACCATATTCATATGAAGAACATATTGGACTTATTTGGTGATGGGTGTGTCAAACCTTCTCTCCTTTATACACTGGTAGGTCACATGAGAGAAAACATATATGGACATGGTTGAGGCCTTACCCATTTTCAGATATGGTTTTGACTGTGGCTTCAATAATTTTTAGATGTCTTGTCCATAGCCTCAAGTATATTTTTCATATTTCATAAATTATGAATTCCCTCATTATGATTATATTAATGTAAATTCCATCTAGTTTCATGACTAGTAAAATATCTACGGTTTTGTTTTATTATAGAATTTTTTAAATAGATTTTATTCATGCCATTTTATGCTCAATATTATGTTATAATTACATTCAACATGACTTATATTTATGTATCTTATAGTTTAATAAACCTAAATGAGCATATTATATCACCCATTTCATATTTATTATATTTCTAAGGATGTGAGGAAGTATATTTTGAATGACTTGCAGGGATAATCTAGGGGTTGTGGATGTTTCCAATGGAATTTCTATATTATCTTTTCTTTCACGTTGTAATTTAAAAGGTATATTTGTATCTAGTTTTCCAAACTAATAAACTATTTAGTCCTTCAGGGTTCTAGTTCATTGTTCATTATTTCAATGTACTGAAGTAAGGTACCGATTTCACGAAATTGGTGTTAGGGTCTTTATTATTGATATCAGAGGATGTTTAGTAGAAACCTGGGAAACCGGATTTTGAAAAAATATATAAGTAATTATAACCCTCATATAGACAATGAAGATAAAAATAGAAGAACATCCTATAATATTAGTAAGGTATATATTACGTGGATATTCCTAGAAATACATCCATGTCTGGATAATATAAATGGACATGGTTTTGGAACAAATGCACCTAGGGGTATGAACGTGGAAAAGGTGTCCTGATCCAGACTCTGGGTAACCTGGTTCATGGAAAAGGGACTTTCTATGCACTATATTTCACACACCTAGGGATATTCTTAGGTTAATTCCAATTTTCATTACAAACCATTATTATGAATTTAAAAGTTAATTTTTCTTCAAATAAACCTTGTTTGTGATTGTGCGATTATCTATGCACATGATTTCAATTTATGTTAATTAACTTTCTAGTTAAGAATATACATTAGGATTAATAACATATTCTACTATATGAAATTATGTATAAATTGTTCATAGTGGAAGGAATAGAAATCTTATCAACACAGAAATCCCCTATAGGGATTTCCATCATATGAAATATAATGATATTGGTACTAGAACTATGACTAGTGATGAGAAAATGATAAGTATACTCGGATAACAAGATGTTGTTATGAAAAATAACATTACCTATATAGAGAATCCTAATTAACAAAATTCAAGGGAAATATTATACTGCTTTATGGGACTACATACTTTGTCCTTTAATTTTACTGAAAATAAATTTTTAGCGAATTAGTGGATATGCTTCTTAGAGAATATATTTATTTTTTTTGGATGTAAAAAAGGGAGAATGGTTTTAGGGAATTTTATCATCTATCGAGATATGTTGATCCATAGTGTTCTTTACTTGAAAACAAATATTAGGAGGAGGAAATTAAAAATATTGAATAGAGGAAATTTAAGGGAATTTTACTATAAAAATATTTTCCCTACGAACAATGAGCAGATATGGAAATAAAAATTCCTGAGTTTGAAATCAAAAAGAATATGAAAACATTGGAATGTCTGAAGAAAACGTTACAAGTTAGAAAGACTTATCATATACGAAATACATAATATAATGGGGGAGATTGATTGATTCTTTGATTGTTTAAAACCATTCTTCTTAATGGGAACTATTTTCCAAAAAAAATCTCATCATATGAAGATATAGTCTCACATGATATCAAGATAGATAAATAATTTTATATGTCTTATGAATTTAATAGAAAAAAATAAAAGAAGAAGGTTAAAGAAGAAACAATGGATACTGGGAAGGATAAAAAAGGTATTTATCCAACACGTGATATGTGTTGAAGGAAACCCTCTAATCCCAGATTAAAATGAAAAGTAGTTTGGTACATGTATGGAGTGAAAGACCATCATGGGAATGTTTTCATAGGAAATAAATAATATATTAATATTCAATTCAATAATTTTAGGTAGGTGGGATACTATGTTAATGATTTCCCAAGGCATCAAGTAGACGTACCTTCGAAAAAACCACAAGATCAACGCAATTGTTTTGTGATCAAAACTACTGAGGTTGAAATACCAAATGCTGTTGTGGAAACTTCTTTAATCACTTCATCAAACATATACAATGCTTTATTTGATTTTGGATCATCACTTTCTTTTATATCTTCCATGTTTTTCAATAAAAATAGACATTATACTTTTGAATTAATAAAGTATTCGTCAGTCAAAACTTTTAATGGAAGAATCATTACAACAAAGTTGTTTTGAATTATCCTTTAAATAAAACAGAAATGTGATTTAGTTATTAAACTTATCATCATACCGATGATTGATTATGATATTATACTTACTATGGAATACCTTTCAAATTATAATGAAGAAATATATTACAATAATAACGATGTTAAAATTTTTAAGAACGATATAGAATCTCTTATCTTTATAGAAGGAATGTCACCATCTTATTCTTATATAGATACACACCCAGTAGCTATACTGAATGAAATTATTGGGGAGGATGAGAAAAAAAAATCGAATGGTGATGAATGAAATATTCAAATGGAGGTTGTTTCTATTGTCAAAAAAATATTGATGTGTTTATAGATGATTTACTTAGACATCCTCCAGAGTGGGATGTTGAGTTCTATGTTGATTTAATTCCTGGTTCAAGACATATATCAATGAATCCTTATAGAATGTCTACTATAGGTAAAACAGATGAAATAAATAGAGGTATTTATTGTTAAAGGATTTATTCTCCAGAGTGTTTCACCATGGGGTGCCCCTGTTCACTTTTTCAAGAAGAAATATGGGTCGATGAGGTTGTGCAATGATTATAGAGAAATAAATGATATTAGAATAAATAAAAAGTATCCCCTCTATCAAATTGATGATTTATATTATCAACTTCATGGAGATCAATACTTTTAGAATATTTTACTTCAATCAAGATATACGTGTGATCTACTAATCAGATGGATTTGTACCTATCCTAGTTATCCATATGTATTTATTTCAATTACAAAATTAACTTATATGGGGTGCATTTGGAATTATTGAATCATTCCTCCAGAACATCCTGTAGTCATATTACCTGAAGTAGGTGATGACCATACACCTAAGGTGGAGGGCCATCAGCTGCTAGTGATCCCAACTTCAATTCAATATGTAGAACCTCTTCCTATTCTTGATGTGGGATGTCACGACCCGTCCTTGGGACCCGTGCTGTGACTACCCCAAGCCCGCCTTCCATAGGTCAGGGGCTGGCGACTAGCACCAAGGCATAAATCCCGGTAAAAAGGGAAGGCATTGACTTTGTAAAGTAAACAAACACCACAGAGGAAGCAAGCAGTAAAAGCAAACACTAAGTAAAAACTGATTACAACTGTATGTGCGGAAAAGTAAGTGGGCCAGAATACAAACCCAAACTGAAAGTAAAGTACAAATGGAAAGGGAAAACAACAACTGAAAGTAAAGCTACTGCCTCGAGCTGTCCATTGGAACTCCCACCTGAAGGGTGGGTACAGATAGCCTCCACAGCTCCTCAGGTCCAGCTGTCTGCTCCGAGTACGTCCCGCCCAGTGGTCCAACTCCAGGTACCGTCCTACCCCACAAGCCTCAACCACGATCAGCGTTGTCCGTCTTCTGCAACCAACACAATGTAGTGTGGGAATTTCGTGTGTAGTGGTGAGTATACGCTACTCAGTAGGGACCCCGAGACCCCTGAAGGTCTCCCAGAATCCACAAAGGATAATCCACAAAGGAAAGATACAATCACGAAGTAAAATCTGACACAGCATAGGTATATGCCCATACATATACCTAAGTCATCAATTCCAGAACGCTCTAACTTCCGATCCCAAGTACAGCCCAGTCCACACAGGAAAGAAAAACGTAAATCCACACAGGATAGCACAACACAATCCGCATAGGAATGCAAAACAGGATTTCATCTCACACAAGTATACTTCTTCTTATGACGATAGAGATGATCAGATATATCCACTGATTCATCTATGTCGTCGGACCCATGAAGGATCGATAGGTACTAACCCCCACAATGACCCACAAAGGATCTGACCCACATAGGATCGATAGGTAACTAACCCCCTCAATGACCCAAAAAGGATCTGACCCACATAGGATCGATAGGTAACTAACCCCCGCAAAGACCCACACAGGATCCGACCCACACAAGATTTGTAGGCGCTTGCCCACACAGGACCGCTGAGCACTGACCCACACAGGATCGGACCCACACATGATCTATAGCACTGATCCACATAGGATCGCTGAGTGCTGTAGTCATCGCCATTGAATCCACTGAAGATCTCTGTACAGTCGTCGTCGTAGTCGCAGCCAGCTCTAGGGTTCCGGCACATAGCAAACTCGTTCGGGAGGGTCCGCTCCACGAGCTGAGAGGCTGATACATCAACTGACACAATGCCAGGATTTGATGTATCCAAAAGATCAGTATCGTCAATAGGAACTCAACGTCGTAGACGACGCGTCAATCAGACGGCCAGTCTGAGAGTTATTGGCGTTTTTGTCCCAGGGGCTGGTTGGTTTTTATGTCAAAAACAACACGACCATACTCCACCTGCGTCCAAACCTTGGGTGGAGTAATCCAAAATATCCATCTCACTTAGAGGAATCCATCAAAGTTTATGGCACGTCAATCGAACGTCCGGAGCTCAAGTTATTAGCGTTTCTGCTCCGAGGGCCCGGTTGGTTTCGTGTACGAACCAACCCGGCCGAACTCAAAGATTTCCAAAAACTTGAGTGCGATATACCGAAACGACCGTCTCGATCCAAGGATCGGACTGAAACTGATGGTGCGTCGATCAGAGGCTAGTAGCTCAGGTTATGGGAAACATACCGAAGAGGTTCGGTAACAGGGGGTTCAGGCCTGGTCCGACCCGGACCGATACCCCCAGGGTCGGCCCGAACATGGTCGACCCTAACCGAGTCAAGGTAAGGCCAGCTTGGGCACGACCTAGCCCTGCGCGCTGGCCAGGGGTTCGGCCAAACGGCAGAACCGTTCTGGGCAGGGGGCTCCACCCCCGCATGAAGTAAACCACAACCACTTAATGGGGCCGCTTTGTCCGGCCAGCCGAGGGTTTCGAACCCCCGGTTCCTCCATGGTTCGGCCGGCCCGCTCCGGCCGGCCTGCTTCTGCCACCACGGGACCGGCAAGGACGATCCCCTTGCATCGACGCCTGCGGCCCTGTATCGGCCGCCGGTTCAGCTGTTCCGCCGTGGCTCGGAACCGGCCGCGGCCTTCGTCCGTCCGGTGCGGCGCGACAGCGCCACGCCCCTCCGCCGCGGCCCTACTCCGGCCGCGTTGCTTCTGTGGTCCTCCGGTGTGGTGCAATGGCGCCGCGTCCTTTTTTCATCTTCTATGGCGCAACACGACGGCGCTACGGATTTGTTTCTTCCAACGGCGCGGTGCGGCGGCGCCAAGTTTCTCTGCTCTCCCTTTTACAATTTCCGCGTGGTGCTTCGGCACCGCGTTGCCTTGTTTGCCGAATCAAAAATACACAACCAAAAGTGGAGGAGTGTCGGCCCTGTTCATGCGGTCTGACCTCTTCCCATTAATGCGATAACAGGCAGTTCAATTGAGAGGGGAAAAACGACGGAAGAAAAATCACAAATTAGAAACGCATAAAACCCCTACCTCCACTCTATCGTCGAACGAGCGTTCATCACGGAAGGAGTGTCGTGGAATGAGGATCGTCGGTGTCACCTTACATGGCGTCGCATCATTGATCATCGAGGGTTCGACGTTCTTCATCGCCCTTCGTCGGAGGCCGGCATTCTTCATGTTCTTCGCGTTCTTCGCAAAGGAGGATGAAGATCTTCAAGATTTAGAGCTTTCCACAAATCCTCTCAACAAGAAACCCCTCAACAAAAAGTGTTGGTCTTATTTATTCCCATGCCAACGATTTGAAATTCAATGATAAGAAAAGAAAAATAAATTCGAAGAATTAATTGTAACAATTTAACTGCCCAATTTAATGGGGCGTTTCTTAACCAGAAAAACGCACGGTTGACTTTCATTAAAGAGGGGGTTGAGGGTGCATTACTTAGGAGGGATGAAATGGTGGGGCTCATGCGTGCCCCAGATCACAAATATCCTCCCAAGTGGGTAGGATATTTTGGGTTCCACCTTATCTGCATAACTTAGCTTAAGTGGCTTTAAGTGGCTTTATGTGAAATAAAATAAAGTGTTGCACCACTTTTGTTTTTTTATTAACGTAACCCCAAAAATTAAAAACCACACCCGAGCAGGTGAAACTATGGAAAAGGAGTTTCTAAGAAAATACCTGCACTACAATTCCATTGGTGCCCTCGGAATTCGATTCCGAGCACCGGTTTAAATGTTAGAAAACTCCGCTCATTCGTTCGATGAACGTACCCGAGCTTAACATAGGAAAAAGATTCCGGGCGCACCGGGCCTCGGAATCTGGTGCCATCAGAAACTACATTTTTGTAAAATTCCAAAGAAAATTAAGAAAAAACATTTAATTTAATTTTACAGTTCTTTACATCACTCCCACCGCAGGGAATTACATTCCCGTAAAGATACATCATAAACTAGGGAAACAAAAGTGGGTACTGAGCATGTATCTGAGCCTCCCACTCCCAAGTTCTCTCCTAGAGGTTCCCGTGCTGCCATCTGATGCGCACTAGAGGAATCGACTTTCCTCGTAGGACCCGCTCCTGTCGATTCTCAACCTCCACCGGGACCTCAGCAAAAGTCGCCCCATCAACAACGTCCTACTCCCCATGATCAATGATATGCGTCGGGTAGTGCACCTATCTCCTCAGCTGGGATACGTGGAAGACGTCGTGCACCCGGTGCAACTGAGGTGGTAGAGCCAGGCGATAATTCACCTCACCAATCCTGCTGAGGACCTCGAATAGTTCGATGAAGCATGGAGACAACTTGTCGCCTCGGCCAAATCTTTGTAATCCACGTCGAGGTGAGACACGCAAGAAGATGTGGTCGCCATCCTCGAACTCTAGTGGTCTCCTCCTCCTGTCAGCATAGGACTTCTACCAGCTCTGAGCTGTCCTCATCTGCTCCTGGATGATCTGGACCTTCTCTGCCATGGCCTGGACCATCTCCGGTCCCACAAGTGCTGACTCCCCAGGGTCTATCCAGCACAAAAGAGATCTGCAGTGTCGGCCTACAACACCTTGTAAGGTTCCATCCCGATGGTGGAGTGGTATCTATTGTTGTACAAAAACTCCACCAAGAGTAGGTGGTCCTCCCAGCTGCGACCAATGTCGAGGACACATACACAGAGCATGTCCTCGAGGGTCTGTATGGTCCTCTCCGTCTGACCATCTGTCTGAGGGTGAAAGGCGGTTCTCAGACGTAGCTATGTCCCAAACACCTCCTGCAACCCCTTCCAAATCCGGGAAGTAAAGCGAGCATCTTGATCAGAGACGATAGATGATGGAACACCGTGAAGCCGTACAATCTCCTGAACGTAGAGACATCCCAAGATCTCCACTGAGCCCTGCTCTCTGATGGGTAAGAAGTGATCTGACATGGTGAGTCAGTCGACAATCACCCAAATGGAGTCGTGACCTCTGGAAGTGAGTGGAAGTCCAGTCACGAAGTCCATAGATATCCCATCACACTTCCACTCCGGGACCTCCAAGGGCTATACCAAGCCTGCTGGTACCTGATGCTCTGCCTTCACCTGCTGGAAGGTGAGGCATCGAGAAATGAACTCTACCACAACCTTCTTCATGCCTGGCCACCAGTTCTGTCATCTGAGGTCTTGGTACATCTTCGGCACTCAAGGATGTAACACCAAGGGAGAAGTGTGAAACTATCTCAGAAGCTCCTCCCATAACGCAACTGGATCCAAGGTACGTCCTCTGAAAAGGACTTCGTGCTCTGCTCCAAAGGAGAAACCATCAGGTGTTTGTCCTGAGGATATCTATGCATGCCGCGTCTCACAGTCAGCGTCCCCACGCTTGGCCTCTCTGAACCGCTACAGTAGTGGAGGGGTGACTTTGAGAGACTTAAGGAAGGCTGCTCCATCTCTATCCATGATGGATATCTTCAAAGCGGCTAGCTGCTCTGTCACCTCCTCAAGTAGCTGAATGCCTATCCTCCTGTTGAGAGAATCGGCTACTATATTCCCCTTCCCAGGAGTATATACTATCTCAAAGTCATAGTCCTAGAGGAACTCGATCCATCGCCACTGTCTCATGTTCAGGTCCTTCTGAGAGAAGATGTACCTAAGACTCTGATGGTCCGAAAATTCTATAAAGCTCTCGCCCATCAGGTAGTGTCGCCATGTCTTCAGAGCGAAGACCACTACTGCTAACTCCAGGTCATGGGTAGCGTAGTTTTGCTCATGCAGCCTCAACTAACTTGATCCATATGCGATCACTGCTCACTCCTGTATTAGGACACATCCGAGTCCGGTCCCTGATGCATCACAGTAGACTACGTATCCTACTCGCTCCTCCGGAAGCCTCAAGATAGGGGCACTGGTCAATCTCTGTCTCAGCTCCTGGAAGCTTCGCTAACATCTGTCTGACCACACAAAGGGTTTCCCCTTCTTCGTAAGAGATGGGAGTGGTTCCGCGACTCTACATATGTCTTGTAAAAATCTCCGATAGTATCCAGCTAGTCCCAAGAAACTCCACACCTCTGTCACGCTCCTGGGTGGCTCCCAAGCTAGCACTGCCTCGATCTTCACAGGATCCACTGCAACTCCCACCTCAGAGATGACATGCCCCAATAAGTTAATCTCATGTATCCAGAACTGATACTTCGAGGGCTTTCCATAAAGCTGGTGCTCTTAGAGTGTGTCTAGTACAACCTGTAAGTGGTAGGCGTGCTCCTCCTCAGTTGTCGAGTATATCAAAATGTCGTCGATGAAGACCACAAAAAATCGATCGAGGTATGGCTGAAGGATCCTGTTCATAAGTCCCATGAACACTGCTGAAGCATTGGTTACGTCGAATGGAATAACCAAGAACTCATAGTGGCCATACCGAAATCTGAAGGCCGTCTTCTACACGTCCTCATCCCGAACTCTGAGCTGATGATAGCCTAACCTGAGGTCTATCTTTGAGAACCATCATTCTCCCTTGACCTGGTCGAAGATGCCATCAATCCTCAGTAGTGGATACTTGTTCCTAATCGTCACCTGGTTCAGGTGACGATAGTCGACACAAAGTCGCAAGCTCCCGTCCGCCTTCTTGGCGAACAATATCGGGGAAGCCCAGGGTGAAACACTGGGTCGGATGAAACCCGTTCCCTGCAAGGCCTCTAACTGTAACCATAGCTCTCGAAGCTCGGTGGGAGCCATCCAATATGCTGGGGTGGATATCAGGGCTATCCCAGGGTACAGATCAATACAAAAGTCTACCTCTCTGCGAGGAGGTAGTCCTAGAACGTCATCGGGGAAAATGTCCGCATACTGATCCACCACTACAAGAAAACCAGGAATACGCACGTCAACTGCTCCTAGGATGAGGCTAGCCAACTGATGAGTGATGGTCTGTCCTCTCCTATGTGGAAGTCCATCCTGTGCTACGAAGTCTCCCTTCTCTCCGGTGAAGGTGAACCTTGTCCCATCGGTGAGTACACATCACACTTTGCGCCTAATACTGTCAATCTGTGCATGGAATGTAGATAACCCGTCCATACCCAAGATGATGTCGTAAGGCCCCGACGCTGCTACAAGAAGATCCCAGCCAAAGATATCGCCTCCTAGAGTAAACTCACACTTCTAGAACCAGTCCGTAATCATCGAGTCTGCTCTCGTAGGAGTCTCTAGCTGTAACGATCGAGCCAACGGCTCTGTCGGAATCTCTGAGCTCCAAACAAAGGAATCGGCTATGAAAGAGTGACTCGCTCCTGTGTCTATAATAACTGCAGAAAGGTTGTAATATACACAGATAGTACCTCGAATTATCTCGGGCACGCCGTGGTTATAGGCCTCCGCTGCCTGGACCTGTGCCTGTCTCTGCCCACCAACTCCATGTGGTCGGGGTGGACCTCCTGGTGGTGGTGGTGGTGGTAGAGCCTCAAAGCATCGCCCACCACCTGCTGCTCTTCCATCTCCTCTGCCTCATCCTCCTGCTCCCTGAGGACCGCCACGGTCGACCCTTTGCCTCTGCCTGGGTGGCCCCTCAACAGTCTGCTTCTCCTCAGCACGATGGGTCGGGCAGTCACGAGCCATGTGGCCCTGCCAGCTGCATGTGTAGCACTGCTTGCCTCTTGAAAGGCTGGCTCTACACTGTGTGCCCCGCACTGCTGAGCCAGTGCCCTAAGGTCATCTTCCTGAGGGTCTGGTCTACCTGGACCCATGAGTCATTCATCGACTACCTGCTGCAGAAGACTCTGCTACCTGTTGCCCTACGGTAGGTCTCGCTGCTGAAGAAGGCTCAGCGAGAAAGCTCTGGATCAAAAGGGCTCGCTCCAGTACTCCTGCCTGGGTCGGAATGCTGAGGGAGATCAGCGATGCCCTGATCTCATGTCTCAATCCTTTCTCAAAGGTCCGGGCCTATAAGAATGGGTTCCGTACCATGTCTGTTGAGTAGCGTGAGAGATCGGTAAATCTCGCCGAGTACTGGGCGACTGTCAAGCTGCCCTGCCGCAGCTGAAGAAGCTCCTGGATGCGCACCGCATGGAGGGTGGCTGGGAAGAACTCTGAGCGAAAGAGGCTCTCAAATTCCATCCAGAGAAGAGATACCTCATCGTGCACCTGGAGCATCAAGACCCACCATAGGCTCACTGCCGCGTGCTGTATCCTTGCTACGAGGATCCCCATGAGGTCTGCTGGTGTCCTCACTCCCCTGAAAACAAGTACCACTACCTCCAGCCAATCCTCGACAGCCTGGGGGTCTGTCTCCCCGCGGAACCTAGGTGGTCACTGACGCTGGAACTCATGCCGGGCACTAAGGTTACATGCATTGTCAGCAGCTGGGGCTGGAAGCATTGGTGGCTCAGCGGGTAAAGGTATTGCCGGTGCCTCAGCTGTCAAAGGGACCTATACCGAGGCCTCGTCGCTCGGTGGGATGTCGTCAAGCACAACTCTCGGAACCCTAGCTGGATGCCGTCGTGGGGCCATCCTGAAAAGAAATAGGTGCGCTGTGGTCAAACAATATACCTAGTGAGTTGACATAAATTAATCACAACGAAAACTTGAACACAAATGCAATCAATGTTTTCACGCATTAAGTCAGAAATCAGAAGTCAGGGTCCTGGTGTATGGATACGTCAGCCGCCGCACCAACACTGAACTCCCTGGACTAATAACCACACCCAATACTCTTAACACTATTGCTTCACTTAGAAAAAGAACAGATTCCAAACTTCTGCGGTAGAACCGAACTCCTCTATTACCAATTTGTCACGACCCTTCCTCGGGACCCATTCCGTGACTACCCCAAGCCCGCCTTCCATAGGCCAGGGGCTGGCGAAAAGCCCCAAGGCATAAATCCTGGTAAAAAGGGAAGGAATTTCCTTGTTAATGTAAACAAACACCACAGAGCAAGCAAGCAGTAGAAGCAAACACTATGTAAAAACTGAGTACAATAGTAAGTGCAGAAAAGTAAGTGGGCCAGAATACAAACCCAAAATGTAAGTAAAGTAAAAATGGAAAGGTAAAACAAAAACTGAAAGTAAAGCTACTGCCTCGAACCATCCACTGGATATCTCACCTGAAGGGTGGGTAAAGATAGCCTCCACAGTTCCTCGGGTCCAGCCGTCTGCTCCGAGTATGTCCCGCCCAGTGGTCCACCTCCAGGTACTGTCCCGCTCCGCAAGCCTCAACCACAATCAACACTATCTGTCGTCTGCAACCAACACAACGTAGTGCGGGCATAGCCCGTGCAGGGGTGAGTATAAGCTACTCAGTAGGTACCCCAAGACCTACGAAGGTCTCCTAGAATCCACAAAGGATAATCCACAAAGGAAATATACAATCACGAAGTAACATCCGACACTGCTTAGGATTATTCCCATACATATACCTAAGTCATCAACTCCAGTACGCTCCAACTTCTGAGCCCAAGTTCAACACAGTCCACACAAGAAAGAAAAATGTAAATCCACACAGGATAGCACAACATAATCCACATTGGAATGCAAAACAGGATTTCTGCTCACACAGGTATACTTTTTCTTATGATGATAGAGATGATCAGATATATCCACTGATTCATCTATCCCGTCAGACCCATGAAGGATCGATAGGTACTAACCCCCGCATTGACCCACAAAGGATCTGACCCAAAGAGGATTGATAGGTAACTAACCCCTGCAATGACCTACAAAGGATCTGACCAACACAGGATTGATAGGTAACTAACCCCTGCAAAGACCCACACAGGATCAGACCCACACAGGATCTATAGGTGCTGGCCCACACAGGACCGCTGAGCACTGACCCACACAGGATCGGACCCACACAGGATATGTAGCACTGATCCACATAGGATCACTGAGTGGTGTAGTCATCGTCGTCGAATCCACTGAGGATCTCTGTACAGTCGTCGTCATAGTCGCAGCTAACTTTAGGGTTCCCGCAGACAGCAAGCTCGTTCGGGAGGGTCTGCTCCACAATCCGAGAGGCTGATACATCAACTGACACAAAGTCCGGAGTTGATGCATCCAAAAGTTCCGTATCATCAACAGGAACTCAACGTCCCAGACGGCGCGTCAATCGGACGCCCAGTCTGAGAGTTATTGGATTTTTCGTCCCAGGGGCCCGGTTGGTTTTTAAGTCAAAACCAACCCGACCGTACTCCACCTACATCCATATCTTGGGCGAAGTAATCAAAAAGTTCCATCTCACTTAGAGGAATCCATCAAAGTTGACAGTATATCAATCGGACGTCCGGAGCTCAAGTTATGAGCGTTTCCGCTCCGAGGGCCCTGTTGGTTTCGTGTACAAACCAACCCAGATGAACTCAAAGTTATCTGAAACATTTAGTGGATATACCGAAACAACCATCTTGATTCAAGGATCACATCGCAACTGATGGTGCGTTGATCGGAGGCCAGTAGCTCAAGCTATGGGCAACAGACCGAAGAGGTTCCGTAATAGGGGGTTCGGGCCCGGTCCGACCCGACTCGATACCCCCAGGGTCGGCCCGAACCGGGTCGGGGTCCGGCCTGCGTGGGCGCGGCCCGGCCCGGCCCAGCCCGGCCTGGCCAGGCGTGGCCCGGTCTAGCGGACCGGCCGGGCAGCTGGCCCGGTGCGTGGCACGCTGGGTGCGCTTGCCAGGGGTTCGGCCGAACGGGCGAACCGTTCGGGGCGGGGGGCGCTGCCCCCGCGTGAAGTAAACCACGACCCCTTAATATGGCCGCTTCGTCTGGCCAGCCAGGGGTTTCGAACCCCCGGTTCCCCCATGGTTCGACTGGCCCGCTCCGCCTAGCCGGCTTTTTCCGCCACGGGACCGGCAAGGCCGGTCCCCTTTCTCCGACACCGGTGGCCCGGTACCGGCCTTCGGTTCCGCTGTTCCGCCGCGGCCCGGAACCGGCCGCGGCCTTCATCCATCTGGCACGGTGCGACGGCGCCCCGCCTCTCCGCAGCGGCCCCGCTCCGTCCGCGGTGCTAATGAGGTCCTCCGGCACGGCGTGATGGCGCCATGTCCTTTGTTCATCTTCTACGGCGCGGTGCGACGACCTGTGAATTTGTTGCTTCCCACGGCGCGGTGCGGTGGCGCCACGTTTCTCTGCTCTCCATTTTACAATTTCCTCATGGTGCATCGGCACCGCGTTGCCTTGTTCACTGCATCAAAAATCCACAACAAAAAGGGGAGGAGTGTCGGCCATGTTCGTGCGGTCCAACCTCCTCCCGTTAATGCAATAACAGGCAGTTCAATTGAGAGGAAAAAAATGACGGAAGAAAAATCACTAATTAGAAATGCATAACACCCTACCTCAACTCTGTCATCGAACGAGCATTCATCACGGAAGGATCATCACAGACAGAGGATCATCGACGTCACTGTACACGGCGTCGCGCCGTCGATCTCCGAGGGTTCGGCGTTCTTCGTCACCCTTCGTCGGAGGCCGACGTTCTTCGCGTTCTTCATGTTCTTCACGAAGGAGGATGAAGATCTTCAAGCATTAGTGCTTTCCCCAAATCCTCTAAACAGGAAAACCCTAAACAAAAAGTGTTGGTCTTATTTTATTCCCATTCCAATGATTTGAAATTCAAAGATAAGAAATGAACAATTAATTCGAAGAATAAATTGTAACAATTTAACCGCCCAATTTAATGGGACGTTTCTTAACCAGAAAAACACACAGTTGACTATCATTAAAGAGGGGGTTGCAGGTGCGTTACTTAGGAGGGAAGAAATGGTGGGGCTCTTTCGGGCCCCACCTGACAAATATCTTACCAAGTGGGTAAGATATTTTGGGTTCCACCCTATCCTTTTAACTTAGCTTATGTGGCTTTAAGTGGCATTAAGTGAAATAAAATAATGTGTTGCACCACTTTTATTTTATTTCTTAACTTAACCCAAAAATTAAAAACCACACCTGAGCAAACGAAACTCCGAAAAAGGCATTTCTAAGAAAATACCGGCACTGAGATTCCATTGGTGCCCTCAGAATTCGATTCCGAGCACCAGTTAAAAAGTTAGAAAACTACGCTCGTTCGTTCACTGAACGTACCTGAGCTAAACTTCAGAAAATGATTCCTGGCACACCGGGCCTCGGAATCAGGTGCTATCAGAAACTGTGTTCCTGTACAATTCCAAATAAAATTACAAAAAAAAAATTTCCTTGAATTTTACAGGTCTTTACATGGGAATATAAACCCTATTTTGAGAGGGATTTATATATATGTTTCATTCTAAGTTGATTCCCTTCATGCCCTGAGTATAGATGAGTTGACTAGGTAATTCAAGTAGAATCATCCTTCATCCTTCTCAAGGGATATAAAAACACATGATATTTTGTCTTGGCCAGAATCTATTCCTTTTATACTCGATCATATAGATTCACCATTAGAGTGGAGGGTAAAACATGAGGCTTATATGATGCATGATTCTTTCATGAAATGGAGTGATGTTATTACCCAGGTAGATCACCATAGTGATACGGTCCAGGTGCATTTCCAAAATAGCTTATATATATATATATATCTTTCCCCATATTCTGAGGGCTGATTGAGCTAGAGAATTTATCAAGTTACACCAGGGATGTATATATATTATAGAATACCGTCTTAAATTTACCTACCGATATAATTTCACTCATACTATAGTGTATAATTATATTAAGATCTTTAGGTGACACAAGGATGGGTTGGTATACACCATTTGGTCACATGTCACCAACCATATATGAGATAGTCAACAAAGCACTTATTTAAGAGAAGAATTTTAGGGGTTGTGATGGAGCATGTAAGGGTGGTTCTGAACCTTGATCTATTATTGTTTCTTCTAGAGGACACACACATCACATATAGGGTTATCATGGGGGTAACAACATTGAAGATTATCATGTAGAATGTTTCTTGATATGACACCAGTGCGGGAAGATGAGACATACTACAACCTAGTATTTATGATATCTTGTGGAATGCAGAGGCTATGATAGGATGGAGTATATTCAGCGCTTCTAAATGATTTTTCTATTAATTCCTAGAGACTGGGGATATAAAAAAACTCCATGTTTAGGAGAGAGGCATGTTTTTTATCTTTATAAAGGAGCCTATAATTATATTTTTTATTAATGATATAGTGATGGTCAATGTAGAGGTAGTCAGACTCATGACTCTCAACACTAGTAGGGAGGAATTTCTCTGCGTAGGAATGTTGGGATTGAGGGATGTTGTACAAGCTACTTATCTGTACTGTAATGTATGAAATAAGTGAAGAGATTTAGACCTTATACATTTATCTGTACTATTATAGCATCCTCCACTTTAATGTCTTCTTTATTTGACATTGGAAGACCACATTCTGTTATATTTGAGACAATTATGGATACTCTAGGCCTTGATATTGAACAAATATATAGTTTTACGATGCTCGATACCCTATTAGATATCCATTCACAGATCATATTCCATTGAAAATATTATCCCCTTGAGAAAGGATGATATCTTTTCATATATAATCGTTTCATCTTTGAAACGACATGATTTGATGTACTCATTGGGATGGACTAGTCAGTTCCCTATTGATTCCATGTTGATTTATATCTTCAGAGGGTGAATTTTACATCACTAGAGGGAGGTATCATTTGAATAAGATAGAATTGGACGTTCAGTCTACGCGTCCATGAACCATGCATTAGAGGATGGGTTGTTTGATATCTCGGATTCCCAGTATTTTTTAGATGATCAGGGATTACAACCCTCTATTTCCCATCCTATAATGATTTTTTATGGATTTCTTCCTTGATGGATTTTCTAGGATATCTATTTTTTGAAATCTATAGATTAACATTGATCTAGTTATAAGAGTAGCAGAAGTTACTATTCACATTTATAGTATGTAACCTATGAAGATTCTGGTTCTCAAAAATCAAATGGATGATCTAGAGGATAAAGTAATTGTGAACCCCAACTCCACTCCTTGGGGGTTCAATGATCCATTTTTTCATAAAGTAAAATGACACCCTGATGATCTATTTATATTACCATCGATCGAACAACCTCAGAGTCAATAATCGATATCCACTTCATTGAATAGATGGGCTCATTGATAAACATCTAGGAGTGATGTTGTTTTTAACAATTGATTTGAGATTGTTTTGTCATCAGGTGTGTTTCATGTAATTATACATAACTCACATATCTTTCAGTAGGATGTATGGTCTTTAAGGGTGCATGGACATGCTGTTTGGTCGCACGAATGCACCTTTGGTTTTCATGGATATATTTAATTTTGTTTCAACCCATATTTGGATTCAATCATGGTAGACCTTGTTGCAGATATCTAAGTGTGTTCATGCTCCAGACATGAAAATTCTGACCATCTTTAGTTCATTTTGAATACACTGAGAGAGCATCATCTCTCTTCTATTCTTATTAAATTGAACATTCAGATCGGAAAATACCAATTATTATGTCCTCTCTTCTTGAAATTAAGATTTTTAGTAGGTTAAGATAATTTGAGGGCTATAGTTTCCTGGGAGCATCCTAAGAAAAACATAAAATATAATGTTTCTTGTGGAGTTCTATATATTACACAAACTTCATCCAATATTTCTCATGACTTGTCGAACCAGATAAATTATTGGTGAAAAAAGTTTAAAATTATTATGGAAAGAATACTGTGATGCGGCCTTTCATGAGATGAAGGGAAGATTGAATTCAATATAGATATTGTTTTTTCCAAATCCAAGAAGGACCAATGCTGTTTACATTAACACATCATGTATCAGGATTTGAGTTGTTCTGATGTAGGTTGAGTGAGTATTCATGTATGGGTATCATCATTTGATACAACACGAGTGGAATTTCCTAACACATGACATTGAGTTAGCAATTTTAGATCATAAAATACACTGTTAGAGAAACTACCCACTTAAAGCGAATTTTTTGGTATTAATTGATTACAAAATCCCCAGGAACATCTTCACATAATAAGATATAAATCTCAGGTTTCATATATGGGTTTCATACCTGCAATCCTTATATTTCATGATTACGTACACCCCTTGTAATGGTAATGTTGTAGCCAAGGGTCAACGCCAAACGACTCATACACATTTTTCTGAGGAGGCTAGTGGTGAGTGGATGAGAATTGGTTTATTTTCAAAGATACACAGTGAGGATCCAGAGGACAGTGACCATACTATCATTTCTTCTATAGAGATGACCTCAACCATTATTGAAGGGGTGTGGATGTGAAAAATTTTGGCTCTTGAGGGATTTCTCCCAAGATAAAGTATCATTGATGATGATTTTTATTTTGGTTGGATATTGGATGATAATGATTCTTTATGTTTCCATGGGTGTGTATGGGACCCATCAGATATAAGAGAGGAAAAAGTGAGAGAATTTATTACCCTATCATGGTCAGTACATATATGTTCCACCAAGATGTATTTGAATTAAAATTGACAGTATTAGTGGCTTGTTGTGAAACATGAAATATCCTTCTATATCACTTAGTGTTCCACTTATCAATATGTGAATATAGAACATTAGCAATCAAAAATGATTTTATAAAAATTTTTATTTCCCAAGAGGAAATGGGAAAATGCTTCTATGCATTTCGTGAGTGGTTTACACAAATCACATCATGGAAGCAGTTCAGTTTAATTTTTCATTGATCCTTTAATTAAGGTCTCAGACTTCTTACCTATTTGAGAGATCTTCTTGGTAGATGAAATATAGATTCTATATGTCGGGGAGGTCATAAGTCTTTATGGATATCCATGTTCTATTAATTTGAGAATATAGTATCTCCTTATATAAAAATTCTAGTGGGGGTTATAGAATTCCTTAGGTACACAGGTGTTTTAGAGCATGACCTATCACCCTCAGACCAATGGGAAGGAAAAGAACAAAATTTATGTATTATAGTACATGCTATGATCATGTGTCCATGAATTTTGGGATTATTGGGAGAAACACATATTCCTGATGGAGTTATATTATAATAACTACTTCTAGGATGAAATTGAGAAGGCTCTTTATAAAGCCTTATATGGTTGGTAAAACTGTTCACCACATTGATGGATAGAGGTAGTGGAGACAACATTGATTTGAACATGTATCGTTCATGTGATTAAATAGTAGGTGTAGTTGATTAGAAAGGGAATTATGACAACATAGGATAGAAAGCAGTCATATTCCAACAAAATCAGATGACAACATGATATTGAGGCCTAAGATTAGGTTTTACCTCATATTTTCCTACGTTGGGATATAGATATATTTAGAGGTAGTGTAATCTCTCACCTAGATTCATTATAACCTTCAAGGTTATGAAATGGATTCGACCAGTGGCTTACCAGATAACACTTATTTAGAGATACTGGTATATGCCTAATGTCTGCAATGTATCTCAGTTAAACCAATACTATCTAGACCAATAAATCTTTTATCGTCTTTATGAGGTTGAGATGGAAATGGAAACTTCCTTTGTACAGTATGTATTTAAATTGGTTTATTAGAGTGTGAAGACACTCCAATGAAGGTTATTTTGTTTGTAATGAGTGAAATTGAAGAAAATATGAGTATAGGAAGTGTGTTGGGTGTGGAAAGATGTTATATAATCTCAATGGATGGATCTATTCTTAGTTGATACTTCTTTAAACACACATGGTAAACTCAGGGATTATATTCTATAAAGAGGGAAGGTTTTATCAACCCATATTTTCATGAATGTCTGAATCATTGGTTATTATAAAATTATTTTAAATGGACATTTTGTTGTTACCAAATGGAGTCATCGAGGTCATGAGGTTATCCGAGGCTTGTTCAGAGCCCATAACCCTAGGAATTTGGAAAACATATTGGGCCATATAGTTTGGAGAAACCAAGCATCCCAACCCAGATAGTCTTAAATAACCATGTAGGGATTGATAGAGGAGTAATAGGGGTCATATAATTTTTCTACTACCATGGAACCCTATTTTCCTGACTATGCACAATTATTGACTTCTTGGAAAAAGGCCATTCACATGGTTGGCACACGGGTTGGCCTACCGTGCAACCAAACCGTGTGACCCAACTTTTTAGTGTGAAATGAAATATCTACCCCCAATGAAATAAAATACTGAATCATTTATTCCACCACCTCATTTCTAGTGGATATATCTCCCATTTTTCTATCTTGAGCTCACTTGTACTTCCTTATATGTTCTTTAATATCTAATAAATATTGACACCAAATCAAGATCCTTTTAATGAAATGTATAGCTAGAGGGATGCTCTCAATTTCTCTTCCTTCCATTCCATTTTTACCTTCATATCCTTTGAACTATTTAGGTTCTGGCCATTTTTTACTATTTTCATGGAATTAATCAATTTTATTGACTTCATATAATCTACTTAAAGTATGATTCCAATATTAAGCGAGGAGTCATCAATTGACTTAAGGTAGGTGGTTTATTTATTTTTTGTAAAAATAGATTTGTTTTTATAGCCTCACAATAGTTCGAAACACCTTCCTTTTCATCATATTTATTTATAACCAGTTCATCATTTCTAAATTGATTTTTTTATAATTTTATTTTCTTGACGATCATTTATTATGGGTTGGAGGATGAATAACCCAATTATAGATAGTCATTGGGTGTTTTAGTTTAAAATATCTCTTTATAATAAATTAATTAAATAGATTAAATACCTTTTAATTGTTCATCATATTTTATAATTGAAATTTACCACTCCTATATAAATATTTTTTGAACTGAGGCCCCTCCTAATTGAATGAATTTACTTATAAATGAAATTTCCCTTATAGAAAGTTTCCTAATTTATAATGGGACCTTCTAAGTGTATCATTGAAGATTGAACCTTAATTTCAATTATTTGACTGAATTAAATTCCTTGTAACGAATTGAATTGTTTATTCATTGAGGTTTCCATTCTTAAATGGATAAAATGGAATTAGGTAGAAAGGACACACCTCATATTTTTTAACAATGAACATGACTATATGAATTGAGATTCTCATAGTTCTATTCAGACTTGATAAATATAATTAATGAGATGAAATTCATCATTTATATTGTTATGATTATGATTAATTCTTTAATAAATTTTATGGAATTATATTTAAGTAATTTTTTTTCATGTTGTTTCACTCTCTCTTACATTAGGTGTTAGGCATGACATCTTACACCATTGAAACTATTCGGATAGTGGTTCTGACTTACCACATCCCTTGATTTGGGTGTTGAAAATGAAACTCACCCACAATATCGAATGTCGATCATGAATTCTGACATTAATTTTAAGATATGTGTCTTTTACCCAGTTTTGGAGCTTATAGGCTTGTTTATGCTGGCGATGGAAAAATAAATTAAACACCGGTCCAGCCATCACCTAGTATCTAGGTATATGGCTACTTACATCTGAACAATTTATTTTTATATAGCTGAATAAAGTTTATAAGAATAACATATATATATATATATAATTAATATATTTATAATGACTGATACGAAATCCATTCAGGGAAATATTGATGCGGGTAAAGCTGCCATGTGTTATTTAGGAACCTGAGCATGCTAGTTTTTATTTATTCAGTGTTGTCAATTATTTATTATAAATGCCCACTCCTGCTTCTATATACACTGATGTGATAACTTCTAGATAGTGATGGAGGTGGCCTACTAGGATTTAATATCATACCATAGTCGAGACACCTTTTATATTTTAGTAAATTACATGTTTTCAGGTATGTATGAGGGAAATAATCTACAACATATATTTGATATGCTTTACGTATAATTGGATAGTGAGAGAAAATTACCGGTCATATATTGATGATTCTTGTGAAACTGTCTTTTGATTATTTTATATTTTTTCATAGCATGTTTTATATGCTTACCCCATATTCTCTTATTATATATTTTCATTCTCTTACATACCCATTTATATTAAACTACCATGTTCCTTTGATATAAATTTTTTAGTTACTCAGTTATTCAGGCTTCCACTATTTATTTATTATATTTTTTTGTATCTTTTTAAACTAAGATGTGTTACTGGTCTTGTCGTCATTAGTGTCTCTACTAATATATTCTTCTATTATTGTGTGATTAATATTATATCGAATATGCTACTCCAATAAGTTGTCATTGAATCCACATCATAATATCTATACACATTCAATTCTTGTCAGAAGCCTCTAGAGTATGTTGAGGAGTTCTTGATGCTATGTGACCCAAAAGATTGGGTCACTAGTTAAGTGGATCCCAGACTAAGAAGTTACACTACTAAAAAATTTTATGATCGCACCTAAATTGTGCTACTCAAAGTCATTAGACCAAATATATTTTTAGGGTTTGGTGTTTTTAGGTTTTCTTATGATGTGGGATAATCTTATAGATGGGGATGAGCATGTGGTCACTTGGAGATCAGGTTGGTTATGTTTTCATTTTGGTTTTACATTGTTTTCTTATTATTATATTATCTCGTTGTATCAAAATATGTTTATATATTTACCATTATTCAGAGAACTAGTACCTCTTATTCAAGATGCATAATATTTCTTTTTAGTTTAAAAATTCTGTATTGGAGAAATTCATACCCAAATGTATTATCATGGATTCCCACCACATGTTTCTAACCTAAGAGGATTGAGAATGTCTCTAGGGCGTTGTCACATGCCACCTTGAGGGACTTGTTCAGGGTTGATATGGGTTGGTTTATTAAAATATGGTATCATAGGTTATATTTTTAATTTGGGACATATGGAAGACTAGAGAAAGTACAATATAGACTTTATAGAGAGGATAATGAAGTTAATCATGAACTCTTACTCGTTCTTTTCATTAAGTATCCAAGGGTTTTTGAGATTGAGTTTTTATTTGTGATTTTCATTTTATGTTAATGGTGTCTTTTTGGCATGATTAGGTTTGGTATTTAGAGAATTAAAACAGAATGTGATAGTGTTACATGGTGTTATTTCATGGAGTATTTAGCTATTTGAATCCTGATTTCATATTTTATGATACTTATAGTGGTCAGCTCATTCTTAGGGAATGTTCTAGAAAACCATATTACTAGTTTATGCATGGACACAAGTTCCTTATTCTGTCATTTTCAATATGAGTTTTTTTTGGTTCGAATTTAGTCACTGTGAGTTGATTCTGAGTAAATAGTTATTTTTTTTGAAAAATTAGATTTAAAAACATGAATACGTATTTGGGAAATTTTTCTTCATTGAAATTGGGATAAGATGTTTAAATTTCGTTTGGAAGCAATTATTGACATTTTAAAAGGGGAATTGAATAATTTTTTAGAATGTGGAATGGGATTGGATATTTTAGGATATTGATTTTTTTATTATGCGAAGTTTTTTTTTTTGAGATTTGTGGTTTTTTGGGATAATCATTTATTTGAATTTTTGTTTGATGTTGATTCATTATTTTATATTTATGTTATCTAGTATATGGTACCTGGAAAGGTCCCAATGGTTTCTACTAATTCTATTTAAACTAATGAACCTACCCAAACTATTATCTAACAAAAATCTCTGTATCCTTATCATATTTTTATGGTTTTATGAGTTGATTGATGATTTTTAGATGATTTGGAGTGCATTGAGATAGTTGAAAAAGTATTGAGGTCTTTCGGAATTCTTGAAGCCATGGGGGTATGATCTATTCTGGGGTTATTTTATGAACTATTTTTAGTTCGGTGGAAGGTGATCAACCCATCATAAATTCATGATAAGATGTATTGGGATGGTTTTAAGACCAACATCATCCAATGGTTTATACATGAGAAGGTGAAGGTAAGGAAACTGGAAGATCTCCATGGTTTTCAGTTAGGTCAAAAGATGGTGTAGTACTTAGATGACATGTTTAAAAAGGTTGATTATTTTTCTCAAGAGATATAATCAAAGGATCAACTAAAATATCCTCTATTATTATGTGGTCTTATATTGGAGATTATGGAGATATTTCTCCCATACGAGGATGTTTTGTGCAGGAAACATGAGGACGAGGAGTTTCTAGCCGAGTTGGTTCCTGAAGAATAGTCTGTTGTCCAAAATTTATCATTGTGGTTGGTGCAGGTGGACCAACATGTTTCCATAATGTTAGATTCATGATAGTTTAAATTATTCATATTGTATATTTCTTGGTTTTCAGAAAATCCATTTCTATATATTCTTAAAAATTTCTATAGTGGATATTTATATATCAGAATCACTGAATTGTTATCTTGGTTGTTGATCAAATTTTTTTTTGGTAGCACTAATTTGGAGAAGCTACTGTCTTATGGATGTGATGATTCATGGTGTGGGTTTCAATTTTTCTTGATCTTCTTTCATTGGGTTCCACATTTGTTAGAGGTTTTAGTGAGGTTACTACTGTTCTTGTCAGTTTTTAAATGGTATGGATACCACCCATGGATATTCCTATGGTTTTCTATAGTTTAATTCTATTAATACAAATGGAGATGAAATATTACACTAGTAATCATGATTTTATTTGTATTTTATTAGTTCTAGGTCATTTAATTGTTCTAAATTTGGATGAGAATATTATTGGGGAAAAAAGTATTTTTGGTGGATAGAATTATCATATCCCATCTTATTTTTTCTTTAATTTTATTTTTCTACTTTTTCATGGTGTTTTATAATTTTATTTAAGTTTGGTTTGAGTTCCTGGGGAGTATTTTTCAGTTTTGAGGTTTCAAGTTTATTTTTTCCTTTGCAGAGTAAGTGTTCATGGTTTGGGGAGAAACCCTACAGCTAGTGAAATAAGGGATATTTTAAGTTCATGTGGTTTGTGTATAGTTTACCTTTCTTGTTCTATTCATGGTTTGACCAAATCTATCCATGTTAAATGGGGTAACCATGCAACTTCTTGGTGTTGTCTAAAATAAGGCACACAGTTTGCACATGATTAGATAAATCTAAAGAGAAATCAAAAAAGATGATATTCTATTTTGAAAACAACAAATTTTTATAGTTTGAACATGGTTTCAAAAACCATGTGACAAACCTATTAGGGTGTACCTTTATTAGAGTAGGGTGCACACGGTTGGCACATGGTTTGGAAAACAGTGTGAAAAAACTGTCAAACATACCAAGATTCTTAAAAAAGAGAATTCTTCTATTGCCACTATTTTTTAATCTTATTTCATATTTCTCCTCAATAAATTGTCCTAGGTGTACCATAGGGACCCCAAAAACCACTTCATTTGGCACTCCTTGGATCCTTGGTGCTGCTCCATGAAATATTGGTGAGTTTCTCCAGAGTTTGCATTATTTTTCTCCTCTTCTTCACCTCATATATTGTTATTCTTGTCTCTCATGACTTGGATAATTATTTTTAGAACCCTATGGTGTATTTTAAATTATGTGCGTTTATTTTTTAGGGTGGTTGAATTCTTCCTTATTCACAATTCAGCCCTCTCTTTAAGATTCAACCCATTTGTAAACTGTTGAATTACATGTTTCCATCAATTTCATTTTTGAAACATTCCAATTGATGCTTGAATTTTTTAAATAATTTTTAAAATTTTTATTTGTGTTTTTGAAGGGCTAGTTATATTTATTATGGAGTTTCCAGTAAGAAAATTTAATGAAAATAGGGGTTCAAAGGAAATTCATGCAAATAATAATATACATATGTTCACAAAGAGTTTGATAAAATGATAAGTGAAATTATAAAATTTATTTGTGTATAATAAGCGTGTGTTTGAGCTTTTTGACTTTTTTTAGTCAGACTAAATGTGATATTGAGTTTTTTATATAGGTTTAGTGCTTATTTGTGGATTATTTTGATTTATTGTGAAGTTTCTTGTAATTCAATTATTAGATTCTTGGGAATTTTTATGGTCATCCATATATATGACAATAAATGTTGGAATATTTATATCTAATCAAGGTGCATAAATAAATATTAATATGAATATAAATTGTGAAAACATAAATGATCCCATCATGAAAAAATGAATTTCAAAACACCCTCCTCCCATTTCGTTTATTTTCTCTTCTCTATCTCCCAAACATTTTTCATAAACCCCTAAGGTTTCCAAATAGATTTTTGGTCATCCAATTAACTCAAATGTTGTTTTCAAATGTGTTTTTGAAATTGTGTACTATTTTGAACCTTGATGTATGATTTATATCCTACTTTACATGAAAGGCCCATTTGGAACCATCCAAATATGATTTATGCTTCCTACATGGGTTTTATAACTAATTTTAGATGAAAAGTATTTTCACTAAAAATGGTTCAGATATGTAAATATTAAGGCCTAGTTGGTACTTAGTGATTTCTTTGGAAATTGGATTTTAATTCATATGATGTGTAGGAACTATTTTCACTTTTTAAAGGATCCATGTTTGACAGAAACCCATATTATTATCCTAATGATGAGAGGGCCTTTATATAGGCAATGTCAAGGATTGGTAAATTAATGCATTATGGTATCTATGAGTTTTGTTTAATGTCAAATATGTGATTAATTACTAATTATCTATTATAATATTATAATGGTATAACTGTAATTCATATAGTGAGTTTAGAGATGATTTGTTTCAATCCTAATTAGATAGATTATAACCCCCTGGAAAGAGACTAGGTCATGTATAATTTCCACTAGCGATGCTTGTTTAGAGAAGTCGGGATGGTTATTTACAGTAGAGTTGAACCATATGATTAAATGTGGGTCTGAACCATGTATGTTAGGGGATTTATTCTAGGGATGTTTTTGAAACTCCTATGATTATATATGTGTATGTTCCTTTTTTATTTTTTTAGAATATTGGTTACTCATTAATTTGATATTTTTATGATTTAACTTATCTTGTTTCATTTATTTATGATTTTATTTAATATTTCATTCTACTTGTAATTAGTTTAGATTTTTCGATACTTATATAGATTACTTGATGTATGTTTTTATTTAGTTTTTATATTTAAAATTGGAATCAAAATATATTTTTTTAAGATATAAAATAAGTTCTTGTTTTCAAGGTGTAATTTCTAGAATATGTTGTTGATGGATTAAAAATATAAAACCCTAATTTTTATCAAGGAATTTTAAAATTGAATTTATGAATTTTTTTCAATGGAAAAGTAGGGATTTTTTTTTGTTTTTAACTACTGAGTATTTTTTTGCTCACACCCTGCTTGTGCCACCCAACATCGGTTGACCGACACCATTTTTCAAGTTTAGTTTCGTTTAGGTTGGGCTGTGGTATGGGCCAGTCATATGGATGGTGGAAACCAAGAGTTCACATGGAGATCTTTTGGAATATTGTTAAGATTTATTTTTGGTTTTGTCTTCTTGTTTTGTTTCATGTAGTTATATTTAGATATGTTTTTATGTTTTATCATTATTCAGTTATTTAGATCATCCTATTTATGATATGTACACTGAATTGTTCTATTTTATCAGTTATTTATGGGGTAAAATCATTCCCAAACATGTTATCATTTATTCCTGACACTATTTTATAGGTCAACTGTATCAAGAATGCCTCTCGGGCCTTGTTGTGGGGTGCCTAGGGAGACCAGTTTGGGGTCAATGCAGGATGGTTCTTGAAAAAGGATCATTAACCAATGTTAAACCCACACATTAATGATCTACAAGGCTAACCATATAAGTCATCAACTGGAGAAATTCTAATAATGGAATTGTAAATTTCATTGTAGGAAAACTCAGCCACTCCAAAATGATCATATGAGGCTCCAGTAAAGTCATGAACGCTGAAACATAGCATGTACTCAATAATATGTATGTCCCATTATTTTTTCCTTCCATATGAAGATTATATGACATTATGAAACACAGTTGGGATTCCATGGGATCCTTGAGGCCTCTCTATAAGTGAAATGTTAAATTGGGATACCAATCAGAGTATATAATTTATAAAACTCAATGAAACCTCATAATTTCTTTCCTGTAGAGGCGTCCAAAGTACTCAACCTTGGTTTAATCTCAAATGGGTATATTGTTAGCCTATTTTTATCCTACCAATCACAACACATATCACATAATTCAATAATTTAGTATGTGGAAACCCAACCAGAAGGGTCATAGAATCTCAACCTACTTTCATGTTGGAATAAGAAGTGGCTGATGAAAACCTATAGTTCTTTGGTGATCAGATTTGAACTGTTAACATGTATAAAAATAAGAAACAAATTCCTCAATGTCTTAACTCAGACTGACCAAATGAATCATCACTGTATTTCATAGAAAATTTTTGTGGTACCTAGGTGAAACAACCACAGGGAAGTATGGAAAAACATTATCACATCCTTTATCTCAAATAATGGTACTACAAACAAGTTGGGAAAACATTTGATCTTCATGGAGGGGAACGATCAGTCAGTAATGGTTTGACCACCTTAAAAGGAACCCGTATAACCAAACAAATCATCATAAAACTACTAATCTCAAATGTATCTACTCAATAAATGTAGAGTTTATCTATAGACCTTCCAAAATAACATTAGAACCATTCTCCTAGACTCCAAGTTAAATCTATCTAAAGGGAGACATAAATTTCCACTCTTCTAATTATTCATTCCTAGAATGGGTCATAATTTTACTAGTCAATTAATAAAAAATGATATTACCCTTATCATGGTTATAAGAACATTAAAAATCTAAACACTAAATGTAATCTTCCCAGTTCCTCTATCAGAGGTTCAAATATTTTTATGAGAATATATATGTCATGAATTTGGGGTCCCCAATGACTATAAATCGTTTACAAAAAATATAATTCTGCTAACTCTTTAAATCATGCATCCATGGTATATGTTTGAGACCATATGTCATGTGATTCTTCTCATGTTTCCTATGCTATCAAGTGACATAGAATACAATGTGACCCACTTACATAAGAAAACAACTCATATACAAACACGATACATCACATAAGACAACATATACACACCCATCTTTTGGGAGAGGCAACACAGTTGTATAATTCAAAAAAAAATCAACGCATAATAATATATATGAAAATGTTTATTCCAAAATAAATCCAATATATTATTACTAAGAGTAGTCATCAGAGAGGTCATCTATGATAAATCCTTAAAACATGTACCATAATTCACCCAAATCACAAGAATATCTATATCATGAAAACATTACATGGTTTATCAAATTTCAAAATAGCCTTTAGCTTCTCAGTTTTAAAAGAAACACCATGTTATGATACCATTTTTTTCCAAAAACTTCACTTATAAAATACCAAAACCACACATTAAAAGCTTCACATAAACTAGGTGATCTTTTACGACTTCCATAATATCTCCCTAATGATGAACATAGTCTTCCTCAATTTTTGAGTAAACCAAAATATATACTAAAAATACCAAAATGAAAAATTCATTTTATTTGTGGAATATTTTATTCAAAAAATCCATAAATATTGTATTCGAATTGGTTACTCTAATAAGAATAACATGGTATACACAATTTCCATAATTTCTCTAAAAGGTGGTCACAGGAATTGAAATATATTAAATTTTAAAAAAGTAATAACTATATAGATGATAAATCCTTGAAAACCAATTTTACCCATTCATATTGTAAAAAATATCATTAGTATGTGCTAATAGATACTTTTTCTTTACTCTAACCCTATTGAGTTTTTAATAATCACCATATTGGTGAAGCATTCTGTCATCTTTCTTTTCCAAGAGAATAGGTACTTCCCTATGTGGAAGAATCAGGAGTTTAAATCCTTTCTATAGAAAGTAATCCAACTATTACATTAATTCTTAAAACTATGATGGTTCCTTATTGTAGGAAGGAATAGACATGGACTAAGTACCATGTACCAAATAAATATAGAACCCATCCACTCCTGTTGGTGGAAAACCAATGTAATCAAAAGGAAACACATTTGGAAACCATATGATGACTGGAGGGAGATAAATCATAAATCATTCTCACTCCAAATCAATAAAAAACACTGATATTAACCCACACATATATATAAAATATAGTATGAATATTCTAAAACATTGTTCCCATTATCCCTAAAAAACACTCCCCATCGAGTTTAGTAAATGAGACCTTCCAAAGATAAATAAATACTTCCTTATTAATAATCTTCCAATCCCATTGGAAAATAATGTCATGAGGTTTCATATTAGGAACCAGAAAACTAAAATTAAGCATAATTTCTAATAGAAAAAACACAAGTGCGGCATTGAAGACAATAATGTATCTTAATTCAAAGGTAAAGAGTAATATCCATCCTATAAAACAAAACATTCATAGAATGATTCAATAGGTCCATAATATTATTTGAAAAAAACGAGTGAGAACACCGAGTATCAAATAAATCAGTAACTAAAGATGAACCAATGGTGACGATACCTCTCATAGTCATGGGACCTATATCAAAATCCTCTATAGACTCTTGTACTATGAGAAGAAGCTTCATTTAGGATTTTTATATATATAAACCCCTTATTCCTAAATTATATAATTTCAACATATTACTTTAATGTGATGATGAGTCCATTACACTACACAGATAAGAGATGATAAGGATGAACTTTTTTAGGCGGCATAAAAACCCACAAAAACAATTTGTCTTGGGTACCTCAATGAAATCACATTTTGAATCTCTGACCATGAAACTCAGGGATCAAGTCATAGAGACTCTTCTAGGAAATTAAAGAGAAATGAATGATTCATAATGTATAGATCCACCACACATCTCGTCATCATTTTTATAACTCTTAAAGGGACCAAATTAATTTCCATCGGGATAAATGAGAGCACTTATTAACCCCAAAACACCATGTAGATCAATATCATACAGTTATGCTCTATCCAATATGCCAGAATAAGAAGTGAGACTCAAAAATGAATACTTGAGATCAGATTTTATCAGGAAAACCCATCTCAAATATCCAATCCTTATATTTTTTCAATTATAACAACCATAGGAGAAAAACATACCTACTTAATGAAATGTTTTTGAACTGCATCATGGTCATCACACCTTATTGGATGTCATGTAATTCCATAGACATTTTCATGACCCAAAAATATGGATAGAATATATTAGTGAAAATATCTGTAAAGCCTTTATACTCTCTAAGATCCTGCTTCATTTCTATTACCATCAATTCTCACCATCTTCTACTAAGCCAATCAAGCTTGAAGGTACACTGTATAAATTGATAATGTCATTAATTTCCACGAACTAAAAAACAATAGTTATCATTTTCAACCAATACTGATCCTCTCAATGATCATTAGAGTCAAAAAGGCACGTGGTTTTGGTGAAGAAAATATTGATCATGATATCTTTATTATTCACTACGAGGTTCCACAACCAAATCCTGAATGGGAACAGTTTTAGTTTCCAATCCTAGTGCTTAGATAACATGTACCATTATCTCAATAAAATTATAGTCCATTGTATAATTTTCCCTCTGTGATTCACCACCATATTCCACATAACACCTATTCATGTGTCTTATCATAGAAAAGACGTAACACAATAATAAAATTCAACACTATACACATCAATGTGACTAGAACACTCATGGATACAATGATAAAGGATATAAGAATATAATTTCCATCAAGATGAATTAATTTATGTTCTTCAGAAAAATATAAAAAATATTTATAAAACAATTAAAAATGATAAAACGATTTTTGAGAGTAACTTTTATCAATCATCCATGGATACATAAGATTCGTTATAATGAAATTTGTTAAGATACATTCTCACAACTACCCCTATGTCCAAAAAATCATACCTCTTTTCTACAAGGACAACATAGACTATTTAATGAATTCAATGAGAGATGAAAGAATTGGATATAATACTTATTTTTATTGAACCAATTTAGATACCTTACTACCCTAATAAATAATCTGGTATTAACATGGCTCGAAGGTAATTCCCTGTCCCCTCAGGTAGGATACTAGTTCCTATAATCACATCAATGTCAAAAGGGAATTATTTTTTCAACACAATATTGGAAGATAAATATACAAGTCGGTATTTCAACACACCTCAAAGAGAATGTACCATAATAAAATATGTAAATAAAAACAAAAATGATACATCATCAAGGATGATATATATTTAAATATAACACCCTAAAAACCCCATTCTACTGGTGGATAACATCTCGACCAGTCCATCCACCACTCTAAGTCTCGTGAATTAAGTATATCCCCCACCACCAAGTGGTACATTTACATTACTCAGACCTCTTATAATAAAATATAAAAATTCACTAACCCATGGGTATGGTGTGTGCTAAACATTTTAGTAGGCTATCACCATGTTTTCTTTTTAAAAATACCCTAACAATTTTACAATTATGATTTTAATTCAAATAAAATGAGGAATGAAATGGAATTTAATTATTTTTAACAAAAATTAAATTCAATTTCAAATAGATATAATATATATTGAAATTAGAATAATTGAAGATTTTAAATAAATCATTTGTTCAAATCAGTTATAATGAAAAAATAATTTAATTAATAAATGTCATGTAGTCATCAAATCAAAACAAATCATATCACTATGTAATAAGCCTCATGGTATATTTGTTTCTAGAAATAGGATTGTCACAAATTTTAATCATCATAAAGAGTAAATATTGTTGTATAAACGTGGTTCAACACCCCATTAGGGATCCTAATATAGGAAATCAATTTATAACCTATTATGGGATCCCATTTTTAGAAATCTTAAGTAGATTTTTATAATTATATCTATCATTATAAATCCATTTATAGGGAGTCAGATTCAAAGATTTCTTGTCCTATTAACATACTAAATACCCAGGTTCATTTGTGATTCAATTGTTCAATCAATCCATATTGTGTAAATCAATCATTTCAAATGAGTTCAAAATATAATGGCCAAATTTTAGTTTTTAATATTAGATTTTCATTTCAAAACCAAATCATAGATTTTATAAAATTCAGGATCTTTAAATAATCGTTATATTTTATATAATTTTCTATAATATCAGCATCCAATCAATTTAATAAATTCAATATTTTTCAACTAAATCCATCAATTTTCTTAAATCCTCTAAATATTTTCAATTCCATTTATATTGGGGTTTTCTTTGATTTTCATTCCCATCAAAAAAATATTAATATCAAATTCATGTTTTTTAAATCTATTAAAAACGCATTCTAAGTAAATTAAATAATTCATGGATTTATTTTATGGAAAATAAATATATAGAATCACCTAACTTTTAAAAATACATCAAAAATACTCCACCAATGGGAAGACAAATGAAGAACAGAGGTCAATGAGATTAAAAATAAAACCCATAATTAAGGTTTATCAAAACAGAAGATAGATCCATCAATAACTTGTTGAACTACCAATATTTAAGGAGGATAGAAATGGAGATCAGAAAAAAAAACACTCGAGATAATATCTACTTATAATAAAGATATAAAATAAGATTCATGGTGCTTCAATCCCTTAAGAAAAAGGGGTTTAGGAGCTAAAAATAATTCTTGAGAGCCTTCAAGACCACATATTTCGATTCGGATTGAAAGGAGGTGTCTAGAAATATTTAATGGGGGACCTGATATTACTAATTAAAAAATAAAGGGTTTAAAATCTAGCTTATATTTTTTGATATAGAGGAAACATGGTTGGTAGTAACTATGAACCTTAAGCATACTTCCATATTGGAATATTGGATGGGTTACGTGGTTTAGATGCATAGTTTCTTAACTATGATCCAACTATGAAAACCCTGACTATGTGATGTTGTACAATTTAGAGTGGGTGGCCACATGGTTCGGAAAAACTATTCACACCCTTTCAAGGACATAAGTAAGACCTCATAGTTTCTTAGTAAAAACTACATGGTTTTCCCTAACAATGTTCCAGTCTTACACAACCCCATGAGTTTCCAAATATTTCCCCTAAAAAACCAGAGAAAAGAACTATAATAGGAACCATAAAATAAAGGGTAATAATGTAGCTATAATTATATAATAATAATTTACACTCAAGAAACATAATGTTTCTAATAATGTCACATATAAAAAAATTTAATACCATGAACATATGTTCTATTAAAAAAATTTAATAACCTTACACACTATAAAACCTCAATAGAAATATATATTATTCATGAAATTAACACTATCCTTATTCTTCAAATAAAATCATATATAATGAATTATATTCCACAAATATAAAAATTCAATAAACATTATCATAAATCACTTTCTCACCTAATCACTAATCATTTTCCTGGTCACTGATAATATAAAATTTTATTTATCAATATAAATCAACTATTTATCTCAACTAATATTTATTATATCAATATGATGAATATATTCATCATTATATATCCCTCAATAATGTTTTTTCCAAAACAAATGTCTCTTTAGAAGTATATTGATTTTCAAAAATATTAATACCATTAAATTTATGCTTGAAAATACATAATTCAAAACTCTTATATATTAATCCTTACATGTTTCATGTTTCCTTTTATTATAATATCATTGATATAATACTACTTTGAAAAAATTCATGAATCGAAATGCGTACCCACTACAATCATTCAGCTTCAAATATTGGAATAACATACAAAGTTCCTTGGCCAGAAGTTACTGCTTTTATTAGGAAATTGATTAAATTAATTCCCTACTTCACTACTAAAAAGACATCAAATTACTTGGTAATTATTTTCTCTATTCCCATAATATACACATTTAAAACATCTTCTCATTCCATTGATTCATTCCGCTAGGTAATTCATCCCATATTTTAGTCATAAATAAATTTAAATTATCATTCATCTCTTGTCATTACCACAAAAACTTCCATAAAATCCCATTATCCTATTATTTTACACCATAAGAAACTGACCTAAGTTTATGTTTTTAATAATATATTTTGATATACGATTGGAAGTAAACAAAAGGATTCAAATTCAAGATCCCATATCAATTAGTTTCTCTAGGGGAATATATTTTCATTATTTATCACATTTATCATTAATATAATTTGCATCGGTTCTATCCATTGACTAGTATAATATAAAAATCATAGTGTGAACAAAAATGATCATAATATGTAATCAATAAAAATAATTCAAAATCAAGATTTATTACATTCAATTTATGACACATTTGGTTTAACCTAGTTCATCAATGATGAATATATATTAATGTAATTCATAATAGTTTATAATAAAAATATGAATTAGCCTAAGAATATTCCTCATGTTTCTGAAACTAGGTGTGCAATAAGGGAATATTCATCCCGCATCTTGACTAATACTGATATATACTAGACCAACTATTTTTTCGATTATTATAATTAAATGGATCAATTACAAATCCAATATCACTTATAGTGTTCAGATAGGGACTTATTACTGGATAAATCTTATAATTTTATCCTTACCAAAATATTAGGTTTATATCGTATACATATACTTATCATTAGAGTTTTAAATACAATTATGTAATCTTAATATATAAATATTAACTAAACCATGCATTAAGACAAAATTAAATTATCAAATAATAATATACATAAATATCACATATTTTTAGTGAATATTCAGTATATATCCCTGATAGACATGCTCAGGAACCGTAATGGTTTAATATCTTTCGAGACTACATAGATACAAATATAGTTTCCTAAATAACATCATTACATCACACAATGTACTTGATAATAATACTATTTTAGACACAACATACCTAGAAACTTCCATGAAAACATAGGTATGGGGAATATAAGAAAGGGTAAGCTTAGATTCTCAATATGGGTAAACATAGAAGATATAAATAAATGATTATACATGATCATAAGGGTATGGGAATATCATCATAACATTAGAAACTAATACCCAAAAAATTTAATATATTTAATCGTGATTCATGTAACAAATATTATTAATAAAAAATAAAATATTCGTAAGAGTATTTAATAATAAATAATAATAATGAAAAATAATAATATATATAAAAATTGTAATGATCCAAAAATAATAATATAACATAGTGAACATGTATAAATAAAAACAGGTTCACTCATTATGTTAAGGACAACAAAGTAGAGCCTCAAATAAACTTACGGACATCATACTAGGAACATGCATAAAATATTGGGCCCAAAACCATGTCAGATTATAAACATATGGACAAGAAACCCAGATAATGAATAAACGTATAGACAAGAATGAAGATACATGTAGAAAATTATGAATATAAAATCAGATCAACAAATATACATATGAACATGAATCAATAACCACAATTAATTTTGCGAACATGAAACCAGGTTCACAAAAAAAAGCATTATTTCATTAGATACCCATATTTACCAATTAATTGGAGGTATATAAAATTATCACCAATCACATAATTATAATAAATAAATATGTATTCTATATGATCAAGGTAATATTTAACATTTCATCATAAAATAACTAAAGGAAAATAAAATGGGATTTATCAATATCTCATCATCATACCCAGAAAACATATAGAGAAATAATAAGGATGTTATCATAGAATCATATCCCCAATTAAAAATAAGTAACATCAAATGATGTCCTCAAAGATGATTTTTTTATTAAAAGGTCACATAGAACATTTCCTGAATAAATTACACTTCTCATTATTAAATCACTTATATAGAATAAAAGTATTTCAAAAATATTTAAGGAAAAATTTAATTTCAATGTAAAATAGGAAACATATAAATGAAGCCTTAAATAATTAGGCCTTTATAATGATGGGAAATTCATTTCATGTCATATCATTAAACAAAATATCTTCTTTACACCATTGGTAAAAGTGTGTTGTTCAGAATGAGGAATGAATAATATGTTTCAATTTTTTTTAAAAAATCTATATTATGTGTAAAAAATTTATTGAAACAATAATTTAAAAAATATTCAATATCATTATTGATATATTTTTTGAAAAAATGGATATGGAAGGAAAAACTTTTTCCAACAGAAAGATGAGAAATACATTCTTCATTTCTTAAAAACATTTTATGAACCATTTTACCGAAAAACATAAATGGTACGGAAAATTCCAAATTCCTAAAAAATAAGAGAAGAAATATAAAATGGAATTATTAGATAATTATTATATAATTTCCTCAATGTAAATTCATGCATAAAAAATCCTGATTATGATAGGAAGGACATGTAAATCTCTTACTGCTTTGCTAATTTTTCGATCACAAGACCCATGCTAAAAGAAAATCAAAAGTAAATTTAAATACCATTAAAATAATTTTATTAATGTTATACCATTTCAAATGAGATTAAAATACACCTCTTAAATGAATATATGTTCATAACATAAAATATGTCTCAATGAAGACAATTTGGGAAGATAAACCCTTACATCAAAGTGAAATTGCATAATAATATATCCATCTTATGTTATAATAAATTTATGGTTTTTATATTCATATAAAATAATCATGTACATAATTATAATATCATATATCATCCACTTATAACATTTCAATACCCATTTATTATTAATATGTCATTAAAATCATTGTTTTTAGGATTAAAATGTTTTATTTTTTCTGAATGTCTCGATTTAGATGTTTTGGTATTTGTACTATAACAATGGTTCCATCTGACCCATAATATTAATCATGATTAAAATATTATATAAATTCATTATATACATTTTTATAAGTTTTAATATAAATTGGTGATGAGAAATTAAATTCATCACTATGTGAAGATGATAGTCTGTACATATGCACGAGTGATGTTTTCCAATTTTGGATAGATCAAATAAATGAAATTTCAATGAAAATTCCCATTTATATATTAATTGTTATATCAGAAATATTTTATATATTCTATTAATATAACCTTATCACTATCCATGTAATTAGGAAATATAAAAAATAAGATTGTTTCATGCCCGGGGTAGTACACACATACGCGTGAGCGACATTATCACATTCTGAAAGACGGAATGGTGATAAATATGATAAGATATTATAATTATAGAATTATAATAATTTAATAAATATAATTTATAAACATTAACTACCATATATTAACTAGTAATCAATTATTCTTAAGGAAAATAAATCATGTTGTTATGTGGAGGAAGTAGTCCACTCGTACACAAGAGTGATAATTTGATTTTTATTTAATGGAATTGTGGGTTGATAATGGTATTTCCTTGAACATAATAACAATTCAATATATATATGGTAACTATGTTATAATTTTATTATGAAAAAGACATATTTAAAATATTATTAAGATGAAATAAACTGAAAGAGGTCAGATAAGATGATAACCTCTTCTATGGTTGACCTCCTATTGATCCCATGTTATAGTCCTTTGGAATGATATTTTAAGAATACTAACACCTATAATTTGTATATAGGTAATTTTATAAGATAAATAGATGATTTTGGTTGAAATATATTCCTTTATGTGGTGAAAAGATGAGAAATTAGTGTCATCCTTTTAGAAAGGAGGAAAGAGGATGTCTTGTAAATTTTCAAAACATTAAAAATTTATAAGGTAATATTCATAGAAAATTAGTTATAAATTGGATTAATATAAAATTCAGAAATATAAAATATTTAAATTAACTCATATAATAGAATATATACATGTTTCTAAGTCATTTTTCTCCTTATATATTATGTTTAACCCATGTTTTCCTATTTTCCACAAAACCACAATAAGATATTTTTTAGTTATTAGGGGCTAAAAATTTAATTCAAATGAAATAATTGTAAAAAAAATAGAGAAGGGACATAATTTTAGACCTTATAATATCCCAATTTTTCTATGTCAATATTTTCATAGTTTTTAAATAATTTATTAAAACATTGTATATCCCAAAATATCATTAATGTAATATTATGTATTTTCATTGAATTAGTCATTAAAGACATCAAGGAAGGTATTTTATTGAAATGTAAAATATTTTACCACACATTAAAAATAAGTATTCAAAAAAAAAAACTATTTTAAAAAATAACTCATCCAAATAAGATTACTTTTGATGTTATTAAAACCATATACATTAATTTTTCTACAGTCAGATCACGCAGTATTTCAACATTTTGTAAGAATTTAATTTAATTATACAATTAATTAATATTAAAAATAATTAACTATCATAAAAATAAATAAATAATTTTCAATATAAACCTTTATATTCATTCTTAATGTCTTTTTCATCCCATGAAAACATAAAATAGAAGATAAAAAACAAGAGAGTTTCATTTTGGATATTTATTTTCATAAAATAATATAAAGTCCATTATCAACGAAAATGGCATAAAAAACCAAATATTATAAATTTAGATTTATGTGGTGAAATAAATCTCATGGATAGAAATAATTTGACATTTTTGGTTAAATTTGTGACTTTATATTATAGTATTAACCTTGATTTTCCAATATTACCCTTACTAAGGTGACAAATAATTACCCTAGTTACAATTCACATTGATAAAAAATAAAAGGGATCTCTTTAGAAAATTTGAACATCATGATTCAAATTTAGTGATTGATTTGTCACGATTCAATTTAAAGAAGTGGAATAACTTATTTTGAATATAAATGTGTAAAAATTAATGAAAAATAGTTTTTAGTAGAATGCTTTGAAGAAACAAAAATTAACTTTTATTAAAATAATAAATAATTTTAATTCAAATCAATTTATATTGTTTATTACAAATAAAATGGATCATATTTGAATCTTCAAAAAATTACAAGAAATAATGTGACCATTAAAATAATTGATTTAATGAAAATAAATGACATTGTTTAAAAAATTCATATTTTTCACTAATCACTAAAAATATAATCATTTTATAAGAAAAAAATGTATTTATTGTAACTAAATTTTGATATTATAATTTAATAATATTATTTAAATTTAATTAAATTTAAATTTTAAATTATAAAAAAACTAGTTATAATTTCTATGCACACAACGAAATAAAAAATGCGTTTAAATAAAATTCATTTTGAAGAAGAACATGAATTCCATTATAATTTAGTGAGTATTTCCTAATAATTAATCTATGAATTTTTATTTTTATTGGAACATTATATATATTTTCGTTATTGTCTTCACACATATTAATACCCACCAATTCAATTTTTATGTAATAAAATCACATTTAGATTGAAATATTTTTATAATATACATCATTTCAAAACAATTCTTATTGTTGTAGGTTCAACATGGTATCAAGCTTATTATAATTTTAAACTAAATGTTCAGGGTTTTATATTTTATATAGAGATGCATTATGATAATATATTAATACAAAATTTATAACGTGGTCTAATTAATAAATATCAAAAATAATCACACTATCAAAGTACATAAAGCCTTAGTTTCTTAGAGGTTGGATTTATAAAGATCTTATTTAACACAAATTGCTAACATTTATATACAATCATAATCATCTAGAACCTATTATAGACATATAATATGATTTAATAATCTCTATAACCTGGGAAATAATGTCATAAGAAATGGGTGATCTTTAATGATCTATAAGTAAAACTTATCATCTAGTAATAATTGTTATATCATAAATGTTAGAGAAAACATGAGAAAGGAATAAATATAAGATTATAAGATATTTGGATCATAATTGACAATCATAAAAGATGATTTAGAATTAAGTATAATTTAATAGAATCATGAGACCAAATAAAATTAAAAAATATGAATTAGATATGTATAAATGAAATGTAACAAAACGTGAAACCAAAAAATAATTAAACTGAAAATATTTTGAGCATGGAAGACCATAAAATTTATAATAGAATTAAAATAAAGAATAAATTAGGAAATGTAATTTTCGTAAAATTAGGTTGGAATGACATAGTGGATTATGGATCACCACATTATTCCCATAACATTGTATAATGAGTCTCACTACAAGATTCATATAGTGGAGCATGAAATAAAACCTGATTCCCATTATAGAGTGATCATTACTTAATCAGTTAGCATGGAGGATACATTGTTCTATAATTGATTTTATAGGTATCTCATTAGTTAAAAATCACTAACCAATATATTAGAGGGAGATATAGTGTAGAGACCCTAAACATTACGTACATGTAAATTACATTACTTTTGCAGAATACTTAATAAATAACAAAACCAGACACCAAAGGACCGTAATAGTTTAGTGTATTTGGAAACATGGAATATAATATTCTAATATTTGTGAAAGATCTTCAACATCTCCCATAAAGATATTCCCTTTTTTTCTTACCTAAAACCATTCTTTAAATCCCATGGAAAAGAAAACATATAATTGGTGAGCTCAAATGCTAATTAAGGGTAAGCATGGAGAAAATAAAACAAATCCTATACATTTGAACTAAAAAAACATGATCATAATGTTTAAACATAAAAATCTTGAGCAATGACATAAAACATGGTAGTACGTAAGTCATAGATCATAATGAAACATCAATCATGACAAAATACCTTGGGAATAAAGTATGTAATTGTGGCAACCATTAACCATATGTTATGATTTCTATCGTATCTAAGGCATTGCTTCCAAGACCATCTTAGTGTACAAAGTCCATATCTAAATTGAGTTCACTCCACGTTTCAGTCCTGTATCACTGAACTGGATTAACTTTCCATTCCATCCATGTCTATCTTATGAGATATAAATCTTTATCCAATGCATTGGAGGGAGATATTGGTCCCACCCATCTCATATTGAAATCATTTTTACGAGTGCCACCACATAAACATAAATCATTCATCATAACCCAAAGAATAAAATGGGATTCATAAAAAACATCCCATAATCACATAATCCATATAAAATAAATGGATATCATTTCATAATAAGAAAAATCCAACCATGTAAATAATAGATACATTATAATTGAAACATAAACATACATAATAATGTCCTCTTAGATGGAAATTTTTTTTGATAAAACACTTGAAATGAATTCTTGAGGAAAATATCCTTTCTTCTTCAAAATCATTTTATTTTCACAAAATTCCATACAATTTAAAAAAAATAATTTTTTTTAAAATTATCCTGAAATATTGTATAGGATGCTTCATGAAATTTAGGCGTTAGGAAAACGTAAAAACCCGTTCATGTTGTATAAGTTAAAAAAACACATTCTCCCCGTACTTTTAACTGAAAAGTTAAAAAGTACCACGTATGGTAAAAAAATATCCCTTCCATAACACAAAGTATTACTTTTAACATACATGTAATAATAATAAAAACTTTATGAAAAAAAATATGGACATGGATGAAAAATATTACCCCGGTAAATACTTACGTATAAGAAATCTCAGATAAAAATGTGATTGAAAAATTATCCCTTAACTTATGTCCGATATGATTTATATGTATCCAAACCTCCTGTAATATGATTTGAATAATGTCATTGACTTATTATAGAATCATAATCATTATTAGAATATCATATATGTTTCACTTATGACTTTATATTACTCGTTCTTTTGTAAATTCAATGATAAAGCAGCGTTTTGGGTAAAATTGTTTCATTTATCATATTTGTTTCGATTTTTTGTTATTTATATTATTACATATATCCTTATTTAAATAATTACTGAATTTAAAACATGATTTATATATAATATATATTCACCATATAAATATATATGATAGATCGAAATACACCGTTAATGGAGACGGTAGACCATACGTACGCATGAACGCTGTTTTCGTTTCCTTATTGAATTGAATGGAATTAATTAAATGAAACATATATGTAAATAAATCCAGTATCATTATTATTTAATATAATTTATGATTATTTATTATATATACTCATTATAATCATACTATAATGGTTAACAATGGAAAATATATCTCATCACGTTCGGGGATACGGTAGTCCGTACGTACGCACGAGTGATGATATCATTCCCATAATTATTTAAAATAATTTGAGTGGATTATATAATATTTCAGAATAAATATTATGTTATAATAACCATATATAGTTATTCTTTACACCATTATACCCATCCATGTATGGTGGTGGTGGAAAAACTAATTACACCACGGCGTGGAGATGGTATTCCGTACGTACGCACGCGCGGTGATTCCATTTTCCTTAGGATGGATTGAAGGTGAAATGGGGTTTGTTTAATATTTATAATACCATATCAGTATATTATTGATACTTATTTTGTTACTTTTCAATTAAAAAACTAAATAAGAGGAAGTTTAAGAAGAATGAAACAAGAAAGAAACAAGAAAGAATCGACAGAAGAGATTACCTGTTCTTCGACACACCTCTTGTAAGATTCCTATTAAGGCACTAGAGTTTGTCTTTTGAGGAGACACGAACCTCTATAATGTTTCTAGAGAAGTTGATAAGTGAAATTGTCAGGGGTTGGCCAAGAATGAAGGTTCAAAGTTGTGTAAAGAGGAGAGGGAGGAGGTTCCATTTTATAAGGGAGGAGAGGGGAACCTTTGGAAAGTGTGAAAATATTATTTTATTAGAAACATATCTTCGGTATAAAAAAGTTTAAAAATAATTAATGATGAATATAATATGACTTATGGTCTAAATAAAATCATCCAATAATAATTAGACATGTTTTGGATAATATTTGAATCATTATAATCTTATTTACTTAAATCATTTATTAATGAGGTAAATACTACATCATTATTATGTCATAAATAATTTAATTTATTTGATTTATAAAAATTATAAAAAAATACCATCATATATGAACTCTTTTAATACTTCCAATTAACATTTATAGTGAAAAATATAATTTATATAACCCCTTATAAAAATTAATTACTAAAAGAGTTTTGTTAACGTCAATTTTTTCATTACATTAAATTAATTAATCCAAATTGTCATTATCACTAGAAAGTGGCTCAATGGGGTCCAAAAATAGACCCAAGGATGCCCATGGTCGGCCACTACTCATCCAATAATGTTTTAACAAGTTTTAAGGTAATTTGGAATTATTATAATATTCTTTTAAACTTGAATTACAATATTTATCTTAAACCGCGGTAAATAAAAGTCAAAATTTACGATTCCCAAAAAAATATTTTCATCTTATTGAACCATATTTTGCTTCATGATAACAACAACGTATGTCCAATTTTTGAAATTCAATTCACAGAAGTTGTAAAATTTCTTTTAAAAGAAAGAGTCAGTTTTTTTAACTATCACAAAGTGGTTTCACTATTCATCAAAAAATGATGATTTTTCAGAAAAATACCAAAAATTCAGTCTAACCTATATTTGATATTCCGAATTCATAAATTATGTCTATGTTTCCAAATTAAAAAAATATAAGTGGCATTAATTAATTTGAAAATTAATTCCCGTTATCAAAACAAATAGCATGTTTTTAAGAAACAATAACTATCAAAATATCGACACTCGTTTATGTACAAATTCAAAGTGAAATTAATTCCAATGACCAAATTGGATTAAATGGTAAAAATATATTGTAATTACACTTTAAACCCAATTATAAATATAATCTACCCTTATAAATTACTGTGATGAAATAAGGTTTTTTAAATTAAAATATAGCGTGTTTTTACTATTTATTAAAATATGAAAGTTATCAGAATAATATAAAAAATTTATCCAAATTAAATTTCTATATCCTGATTAGAAGGAAGAATTTTATTTTTCCAAATTGAAATTATAAACATGTAAAAAAGTAGATTTAATGTGGGCGCACCATCAAATGGCTGCAAAACTGCATATTTTGAAAAATAATTATTTTACCAAAAAAATTTATTTAGTTCTCATACCATGTTCTAGAAAATATGTAAGATGAATAATAATGTTATAAAATTCAAAATTTAGTTAATACTCTTCATAATGTCTAGTCCATAAAAATATTATAACAATATATCATTGTTTTGTGAAACCCGATATTGCGTACTACACACGCTATCGAGGAAGGTCGCGATTGCATGTAATGAAAGATAAGTCAGAGATGTGTGTTGTGAAAACCCCATTTGGTGTTTAGTATAACATAATAAAAACATTTTTAATTTATACATTAAAAAAAATCTATACTTAATGTTGCATAGAATAATTTCCACAAAACAATATTGAAATTGGGTGTAACACGAGCAAAGAATAGTGTTGCGTATACTACAAGCTAATATTGTGTTGCATATAGTACCAGATAATCTTGGTGTAGTGTATAATAGAAGACATCAAAGAAATTAAAAATAATATATCTCATAAAATCTCAGGGTGTTACATTCTACCCCCCTAAAAATTAATTTTGCTCTCGAAATTCGTTGGGGTTATAAATCGTTTACTACTTGAAAGTTTCATTTATAGAAACCCACATCATAAAACGAAATAATAAATCATCATTTTACAAAGGAAAGTTAGAAATAAAACAGATACCAAAAGTAAATCATAGCTTGGGTTCCCACATTGGAGTTATAGGTGAAAATATGGATATGGAATAGAATTCTAACCATCATGTTCTGATGGAGAGTGGTAGAGAAAATGGATATGAAAAAACCTATAATCACAAAGCCATAAATTTGTGATAATCGAAGGTATCAGCTTATTCATCGGATATAAGAGAACTAAGACAACATATTTTGTTTTCAAGATCATTTCCCCAAAGTTGATGAATTTTAATTAGAAGAAATACTTATAATATTTCGGTATAATCTAACCATTTTTTGTGGCTTAAACAATTTCCATTTCATCTTTAAAAGAAATGAAGTTGAATTGTTCATTAATTAGGTGTTAGTAGATCATGTGATAGAATGATTGGTCATTCTACATGTCTCAAAAAAAATGTTACAAAAAGTTATCAAATATACATAAGTCCCTCTATGTTGAGGTTAATCGTATATTATTCCAAAAATGGACTTATACTTCATCTATCATACCGATGAAAATAAAACTAGTTTTTACTAACCAGGGACTTCTTGTAGGCCAGTGGTAGGCGATAAATGCATGGCGCACTTCATTTGTGTGTTCGATTCCCGCAACCTTGACCGACGTGATGGGTTGTCAACCATCCTATGGGTTATCATTTTTCTAAAACTATACTACTATAACATTCTAAAAATAATATCAAAAAGTTCTAGCCTTAAAAAATACTATATGATGACTGACATCATCCAATCCAGTATTTAGACTTATCCAATATACATCTGTCTAATCTCACAGTATAAAGAAAACGATTACTAGAAATCTCATTAACCAAGAATGTGAATACCATCCTTTATCACCCACATATCATAAGATATATCTTGTTGATTGCATTCCAAACATGTGAATACCTTAATCTGGTATTCTCTTACAACATGAATTACAATAAAACCGTAGTGAAAACATGAATGCTATCCAAAGGTAACTCATTCAACATACCAAAATCGAAAAATTTCTATATACTCAAACCATGAAATTACTTTGTCCTTATATCACTCATGAGCTCATTAATACTATCAAACATCTCATTATCTCTTTATCCTTTCATTATGCACATATCATCTACCTTATAAAAATATTTTAATAACTTTTCATGGTTACCGGTACCATTAATCATATACTTTCAAAAACTCAAGGAAAGACAACAGTGTAACAATCCTTATATTTTTATTTATTCCATAGTACTATACATTATTCTTGATAAACATGAAATCATTCCACTACCTTATTAAACCATTGACTGAGCTTCATCATTTCTTCCATCTCATATATCATTTGTAGTCTCTTCATCATCATCCACATAAATACTACCCATATAACCATGATGATTCTCTTCATTATATTTTCCCTTAGGTCATTGGTTTGCATAATTCCCGTACATTCCACATTTAAAACATTTAACCATTGCTGATGTCTTGCCAATACCATTATCCTTGTACATGGTGTTAACTGAACCTTTTTATTTTGCAATTACTGGCTTTGTGTCCTTCTTTTCCATACCCAAAGCGTCTTCCAATTCCTTTGAAACATTATTCTTGATTCCTCTTCCCACAAGATTTACAAGGGGGAAATTGAACATTCTTTCTTCTCTGATTATCATGAAACCCCATATTTCTCTTATTATCTGAGTCAGGAAACTTACCAAAGTTGAGATTATTGATCATATTAAGATATTACTGATTAGAAATAATAACGATGTTTAGACATCCAAATCCCATTTCATTTGGTTGCTCATGAAGATTATCATTCCATTGACCATCATATTCTCCATTAACATGAATCCCTCTATTTCCTACCATTTCTTAAAACCCAAAAATAATAGTATGAGAGGAAAAACTCGTACTAGAAAAAAAACATAATCAAAGAGGAGTACTTTCAATCTCTAAAATCATAGGATTTATTCTATGATCGTTACCGTAATTCTAGGAATATAACCTATAATTATACATAACCTAAGAGAAATCACTAGACACCATAGAAATATATCTAGAGACCTCACTAAGGGTTTCGCATCCTAGTTTACAATGGATAACTTGACCTTTCCTCTAGTACCAACTATAGAGACCCCAAATTTGACGTATATGGACATTACAATACTTTTCTGGAATACTTAATACATAAAAAAACAGACACCAAAGGACCATAATTGTTTAGTGTCTTTGGAAACATGGAACATAATTTTCCAATCATGGTGACAGATATTCATCATCTCCCATAAATATCTTCCCTTTTTTTCTTACCTAAAACCTTTCATTAAATCATGGGGAAAGAAACATATAAAGGGTGAACTCAAATTCTCAGTAAGGGTGAGCATGGAGAAAATAAAACAAATCATATACATTTGAACTAAAAAAATGATCATAATGATTAATCATCAAAATCTTGAGCAATGACATAAAACATGGCAGTACGTAAGGAATAGATCATAAAGATACATCAATCTGGATAAAAAAGCATAGGAATAATGCTTGTAATTGTGGCAACCATTAAGCACATGTTATGATTTCCATAGTAGCCACGACATTACTGCCCAGACCATCTTAGTGGACAAAGTCCCTTTCTGAATCAAGTTCACTACTCGTTCTAGTCATGTATCACTAAAGCAGGTTAACATTTTGTTCCATCCATGTCTATCTCATGAGATATAAATCTTTACCCAATGAATTGAAGGAAGATATAGGTCCCACCCATCTCATATTGAAATCATTCTTATGTGTGCCACAACATAAACATAAATCATTCATCATAACCCAACGAAAAAATGGGTTTCATAAATATCATCCCATCATCTCATAATATATATAATAGAAATGGATATCATTTGATAATAAGAAAAATCAAACCATGTAAATAATAGATACATTATACTTGAAACATAAACATACTTAATAATGTCATCTTAGATGGAAAATAGTTTTGATAAAACACATGATATGAGTTCTTGAGGAAAATATCATTTCTTCTTCAAAATAATTTTCTTTTAAAAAAATTCCATTCAATTTAAAAAAAAGGATTTTGTTGAAAATGATCATGAAATCTTGTAGAGGAAGCTTAATGAAAATCAGGCATTATGAAACTTTAAATATCCATTCATGTAGTATAAGATAAAAAACATTCATCTCATACTTTTAACGGAAAAGTAAAAAAGTACCACATATGGTAAAAAAAGATTCGTTCCATAATAAAAAGTATGAATTTATACATACATGGAAGAATACACTATGAAAAAAAAATTTATGGACATGGATGGAAAATATAACCCCAGTAAATACTTACGTATAAGTAATCTCAGATAAAAATGAGATTGCAAAATTATCCCTTACCTTATGTCCGATATGCTTCCTATATATCTGAAACTCCTATATAATGATTTAAATAATGTAATTGACTTATTATAGAATCAAATTCGTTGTTATTATATCATATATGGTTCACTTATGACTTTATATTACCCATTCTTTTGTAAATTCCATGTTAAAGAAGCGTTTTGGGTAAATTCGTTTCATTTATCATACATGTTTCGATTTTTTGTTCTTGATATTATTACTTATATCCTGATTTACATAATTCCATAATTTAAAAAATTATTTATATATACTATATATTCCGCATATAAATATATATGATAGATCGAATTGCACCGTTCATGGAGAGGGTAGACCGTACGTACGTATGAATGCTGTTTTCGTTTCCTTATTGAATTTAATGGAATTAAGTAAATGAAACATTTATGTAAATAAATCTAGAATCATAATTATGTAATATCATTCATTATTATTTATTATACACACACTTTATAATCATGCATGAATGGTTAATCATGGAAAATGAATCTTATCGCGTTTGTGGAGACGGTAGTCTGTATGTTTGCATGAGCAAGGATATCATTCCCATAATTTTTTAAAATAATCGGAGTGAATGGTATAATATATCAGATTCATTATGATGTTATAATAACCATATATAGTTATTATTTACACCATTATACCGATCCAAGTATGGTGGTGGAGGAAAAACTAATTACACCACGGCGTTGAGACGGTATTCTGTACATATGCACGCGTGGTGATTTTGTTTTCCGTAGGATGGATAGAAGGTGAAATTGGGTTGTTTCATATTTATAATTCCATATCAGTATATTAGTTATACTGATTGTATTACTTTATAATGAAAAAACTAAATAAGGTTAAGCTGAAGAATAACGAAACTTGAGAGAATTGGTAGAAGAGATTATCTCTTCTTCGACGCACCTCTTGTAAGCTTCCTCTTAAGGCACTAGAGTTGGTATTTTGAAAATACCAGAACCTATATACTTTTTCTAGAGAAGTTGAGAAGGGAAATTAGCATGGGATGGCCGAGATTGAAGGCCCAAAGCTGTGTAAAAATGAGAGGTATGAGCTGCCCTTTTAAAAGGGAGGAGAGGGGCACCTTTGGAATGTGTGAAAATATTATTTTATTATAAACTTATCTTCAGTTTCAAAAGGTCCAAAAATCATTAAAGATGAAGATAATATGACTCAGGGTCTAAATAAAATCATCCAATCAGAATTGGACAGTTTTTGGATAATATTTTAATCATTATAATCTTATTTATTTAAATCATTTATTAATGAGGTAAATACTGCATCATTATTATATCATAAATAATTTATTTTATTTGAAGTCTAAAAATTATAAAAAAGTATCATCATGTAGGAAATATTTTTATATTTCAAATGAATATTTATAGTCGAAAATATAATTTATATAACCACTTAGAAAAATTAATTACAAAAATATTTTTGTTAATGTCCATTTTGTCTTTACATTAAATTAATTAATCCAAATTGTCATTATCAATACCAAGTGGCACAATGGGGTCCCAAAATCGACCCAAAAATGAACATGGTTGGCTAATACTCATCCAATAAGTGTAGGTCAAGTGTTAACATAATTTTGAATTATTATAATATTTTTTAATCTTAAATTACCCTATTTACCTTTAACCACGGTAAATAAAAGTCAAAAGTTACTATTCACAAAAAATTATTTTCATCATATTGAACTACATTTTACTTCTTGATAACAAACATATATGTCGTATTTTTAAAATTCAAATAACAGAAGTGGAAAAATTTCATTTAAATGAAAGAGTAAGTTTTTTTTAACTACCACTAAGTGGTTTCACTATTCCTCACAAATTGATGTTTTTCAGAAAAATACCAAAAATTCATCCTAAGATATATTTGATATTATGGATTAAAAAATGATGTCTATTTTTCCAAATTCAAATCATAGAATTGGAATTAATTTATTTTAAAATTAATTCCTATTATCAAAACTAATTGCGTGTTTTTAAGAAACAATAACTATAAAAATATCGACACTTGTTTGTGTCCAAATTCAAATTAAAATTAATTCCAATGAAAAAAAATGATTTGAATGGTAAAAATATATTATAATTACATATTAAAACCAATTAAAATTATAATCTATCCACATAAATTATTGTGATGAAAAATGTTGTTTTTAATTAAAATATATCGTGTTTTTACTATTCATTAAAATATGAATGTTATCAGAATAAAATGAAAAGTTTATCCAAATTAAATTTTTATATACTTCTTCTAAGAAAGAATTTTATTTTGTAAAATTTAACTTATAAACATGTAAAAAACTAGATTTAATGTGGGTGTGCCATCAAAAGGCAACAAAACTGCATTTTTTTTAAAATACATGTTTTACCCGATAAATTTATTTAGTTCTCATACCATGTTCTAGAAAATATGTAAGATTAATAATAATGTTACAAAATTAAAAATGTAATTAATACTATTCATAACAGCTAGTCCATAATAATATTATAACAATATATCGTTGTTTAGTGAAACCCGGTATTGCGTACTACACACGCTATCAAAGAAGGTCGCGATTGCGTGTAATGCAATCCAAGTCAGGGATGTGTGTAGTGAAAAATACATTTGGTGTTGTTCATGACATAATCAAAACATATTTCATTTATACATTAAACAAAATCTATACTAAATGTTGCGTAGAAAAATTTCCCCAAAATGTACTTTAAATTGGGTGTAACACGAACCAAGAATAGTGTTGTGTATACTGCAAGCTAATACGGTGTTGAATATAATACAAGATAATCTTGGTGTAGTGTATAATATAAGACATGAAAGAAATTAAAAATAATATATCTCATAAAATCTCTTGGTGTTACATATAGTACCCTTCCCTTCATCATCCATACATATAAGTGCCCCATAAAATAAAATAATTCAACATATCATTAATTACTCATGGAAAGAAAAGTTTTTTCATATTCTTTCCAAATGGGATTAGGTAACAAAACCTGATCATTTAATACTAAAAACATGATCACCCATAAGTAAAATTAAAATAGGTTACATATAGGTCGAATTAGGAATAATTAATTTATTAGAGAATAATCCTTTTAAAATTAATGAGAAATCATAAAATGGATCTTTTTTTAAAAACCATTCCAAAATGTGACCTTAAAAAGATTTTATTTTGTTTCACTTTTTAAAAAAATTGATGATGAATTGAAAGATAATAAAATATTTACTAAAAAACTAAAAATAATTACATGAAGATAAGAAATAAAACATATTTCTAAAATTAAATTTTAAGGGATAATAAAATGATCATGGTATAGAGAAGACTTTTAAAATATTATAAAATTCCTTTACTTTAAACCCACAGTGTTTAATGGTTAAAGACCCTTCATTTTAAAATTTAATAAAATATAATATAGGGATATTATTTGTTATAAAAAATATTATTTTCCTCTATGGATAAGTGATCATTTGCAGGATGTAAAATCTTGGATTGGAAAGAAAAATCTATTTAATGAACAGTAATTGATCTTAAATTTTTTAATTAAAAACTGAATTATTTCATCAGGGAGGGTGGATTTGGTGTGAAATTTGATTTCCCTATAAAATAAAGTTGATATTTAACATATAATCCTCATTTATTATGATATATAAACAATTTATGATAATATACAATAAATTGTGATTATGAACCAAGGATAATATTTGAGTCATGAAGACCCCTTACCTTTATTCCTTCTTAGTCGAATGTTCTCTATACTAATGTTAAAAAAACATAAATATATTAACATAATCATTTATAAACATATTTATAAACATTACCCTTTAATATAAATCATTTTTCTCATTTTTATTGAATATATTAGTGAAAATTAGTTGTCTTTATCCTAGAGTGTTAGAAAATTGTGTTGTTTCTTTCATTAAAACATCAAGAAGATGACATCGATTATCACTTGGCGGTTTCAAGTTCATCACTACCATATCATTCATGATATAAGAATAAATAATTTTACTATTATCACGTATGTATCATTTTCATTTGGTGAAATACATGAATACATATTATGAAATTAGAAATCTCAGTTAACTAGTATTTGATGTGGTTAACGATCGACAAGTGATAAATTAATAGATAAAATAATTTTTAATAATTTTTTTATAATTGTTCTAAAATAATAAATATATATTTATTTCATGATATTTATACTATATCATACCACTTAATTATTTGTGACATAATCGTTAAATGATCGTTTATAATGGCACTTATACCGTCATAAATGGTTTTGTGTCTTTTGGACAGAGATGAAGATCGTGTGTTACATAATGATGTTGGTTGGTGACTTCGATGGACTCCTCCGGGCTCCGACGATTGGTGCGGTGGACTGCGACCCCGATGGTGGTGATGATGGAGACAGAGACAATAGGTTAATGATGATGGTATGAGGCGATGGGTCTTTGGCTGACGGACCTGTATTGCGATCCTCTTGGGTTATGTGAAATATCTGGGTTTTTGATTTTCAAAATTTTAATCCGGACATTTTTCATTTTGTATCCCGCCGGTTACCGCTTATCCTTAAAGCGGTTGCTTCCAAAATCAAATAAAAATGATTTTTTAGGTATAGGGATGTATTTAGATAATTATAATGTTATATAAATATGAAACTAAGATGATCATAAAAATCATATATCATCATTAATTCCAATATAGTTACTATCAGTGATGGGATGTGATAAAAAATGAATTTCAGTTCCCGTGGATGAGGTAGATAGTAAGTACTTCTAAACGACGATTTAATTTTTCTTAATGAATGTGATAGATAAATAAATAATTAAAATAGAATTAATATAATATCAATAAAATATAAAAATGATACTGATATCACTATATTAGTGTGTGTAGATAAAATTTGAATGAATATAATTGTGAAGAAAAGCTTAGTAACTGATAAAACTCACATTAGGGACTTGAATTTTCCATGGAATTCTCGCTGGTAATGATGGAATTATGCACTATAATTGTGAAAAAAAATATTTAGAATGATTTATATGGTTCGGGGAGGAATAATTTGGTGTAATTTTTAGAATAATGTTGAAGGATATGTGAGTCTTGAAGTGGTGGAAGTGTATTCCTTTTATATGTGAAGGAAGTGTCTCTTTGGAAGTAATCATTACAATTTAAACAATATAATGTTACTATTTGTATAAATATGTATTTAAAATAGGAAAATGTGGATATTAATATATTTTGGGTTATTATTATCTTAATCCACAATTTTTTATATATACTAGACTTTTGTTTTGGATTTTTATATTATATTTTTAATTTTTACCCAAATATACTTTTAGTTTATTAATTAACTTGTAACCATTGTAATTTATATAAATGGGAAAAAAATTATTAAGGATGTTTTCGAGGAATCATATTTAAATTTTGAAAATAATTAATCAAAATAATTTTTTATTTCATTGAAATGATATTTTTTTTAAAAATACATATAATATATGATATTTTTAAGAATGATGTGTTATTATTTTTAAAAATTCATGTAGAATATAATATTATAATATATAGTAGTTTTTATGAGATTAATTATATTATAGTAAAAAAATAAAATTTAGGATGTTTACAAACTAATAAAGACAATACTTTTACCTTTAAAACACTTATTTAGGAAAAGAGACTGAAAATAATATTCTGGTCATAACATTTAATTTTAGTTTTAAAAATTATTAATTTAGGATTTATATGTTTAAAGAGTATTTTAAAATGAATAAACTTATTTCTTAAAGAGATATGTGTTTAATTAAAATGTTTTTTAATATTATATGACATGCTTACCTATTGACTAAATTTCAAAAATTATAATTTTCTCCAAAGCTGTATTTTTTGAATAAAAATCAACATTTTCATAAAACAACTCAAAATTTCTTTCTATGAAATTACTCAAACCCGAAATCCAAAAATGATATTATATTTATCTAATAATGATTAAAAAAATTATAAATTTAGTTTTTAAATTAAAACAAATAACTTAAATATAAACTATTTTTAATGAAAAATGATGTTTTTAAATATTAAGTATTCTTAATATGATTTCATATAAATTTTTAATTTATGATATTATAACCTATTAAATCATATATAATAATATTTTAAAAAATTTTAATTAAATTTATTAGGATAAAATATTTTATTGATATCAAAAAAAATTTTTTAACAAAAAATAAATATTAATTTTATAATATATACTCTTAAAAAATATCATTAAAATTAAATATTTATATTTTAAAATTTAATTGTACTACATCATTGGTATAAAAATATTTATTTTAAATTATATATACATCATATTATATTTTAATAATATTATTAAAATTTATATGTAACATATTAGTATTATATATTTATAATATTTTAATTCCACATTTTTATTTCATTGTAAGTTATATTTTTTTTTTAATTTTATTACAGAACAATGAACAACCTTAGTATACCTATTAGATATATTTACAAAAAATATATCTACAATGACCATATTTTCTATTACCGTATTTTCATTAACTATATTTTTAACAAATAGATTTTGTTTATATATATAACCTTGTTAATCTTATTTGATTCACGCTTTCAAATTTCGATAGATTTAAATTTTGATCTCATAACACAATCATTGTATTATTTTTCGTTGATTTGTTTGTTAATATATTGGTTATTATTATTGTAAAAGGAGGTCCAATAGGGTTTTTAGTACTAAATATATTATTCTTAATAATTTATCTTCCACTTTTTAGTAGTTTTTATGGATATCATAATCGATGATGTGTACAAATAATTGTATGGAACACATGGTTTCATAAACCTATGTTGTAATGTCACATTATTGTTGAATTGTGTGTTGTTAGTGTTGTTTGTATCTTGTATGACCCAATCACTAATCAAGTATAATTAAATTTGAAATAATAAAGGAACATTTTTAATAAGTATAAGAAAAAAATTAATCTATCCTTAAAAACTGGGTGTTATAGTACTCCCTTTAAATAATTTTCATCCTCATAGTATTTATTATCACATAATAAAAGAAATATGTTTGTATTTAAAAGGTCGTCATGAATCAAAGTATAATTTCATGAGAAATGACTACTGTAGAAAAGTAAGGAAGATATATTTTTTATTAATAATTGGTTTATTCAAAATATTTAGTTTTTATATAATTAATTAGGATGTGTTTGTATCATTAATAATCCTTTCACTAATATACTATCATCTCTGTATTTTAAATGTGATTACCTTAAAATAACCAATAATTATTCCTCTAAGGAGAGAAAAAAATTCAATAACAAAAATAATGGTAAAAATATCTAAATGAAGGTTAATAATACTTGAATGCGTCCTAATCCCACAAGACTAGAAAAAATTGAAATACCTAGAGTACAATAATGATACCACTATGTGTATTTATAAAGAAATATAATAGTTTATGAAAACATACAATACATAAGACATCCAAAATTCTATAGTGTAAAAATAAATGTACCTAGCACCACTTAATTTTCACTATTCCCTTCAATTGTCATCATTTCATAGGATTTTTCTTAATCCCATGGTCTATTTGTTGTTATTATTTTTTATCATATTAATACTTTGTATTAGTTCATTAGTTTTTATTATTCCAAAATTATGAACATCTAAAACATTGATAAAATTGTGGATCCTTAGGAAAAATATTATTTTATACATCATGTTAACTCAACTCTTCCTCTTTCCACAGAATATTTTTAATTAGTGGCACTATATTTTCAAAGTAAAACATACTATAGTACAATTAAGAGAATTTCCTTGGTTTTTCATTTCACCTATTTTGCATATAATAAATTAAAAATTATTTGTTTCATCACATCATCACTTGAGCTTTAATAGAACTCCCTTCTTATCCTTATAGAAGCTTTTGAGACTTAAACTATGTTCAAATTATTAATAGTATTTTATGATATCATAATTTTTATAATAACACTATTTCTCATTCAAGATCTTATTCTTCTGAGGTTTTCATTAGGGGTAATCTATGTACTTTCCGTCTAACCGATGGTTCCTTTTAGTTCGATACATAACGAAAAATAAAATGGTTTATATGAGTTATGAAACAATAAAAATACTTGGGAATTTTCCTATAAAATATAATAAAAGATGCCAAACATAAAACCATCAATATGTATTATAAAATTAACTTGTAAATCAATCCATAATAGTGTTTCATAAAGATTATATAATCAATAGATCATATACCCTAGGAGTGTCTATCCCATTCTGTAGTTTTAGCTCCAGTCGTCTTGCATCAAGGTGATGAAATTTTTAATTCTCAACCAACAATTTTTTGGTCTATTTCCTCAAGGTTAATCCATGCAACAAAAACATCCACTTTCTTGAATAAAAAAGTTATGTATTTTAAGTAAAACCACATACTCTAGACTTTACTAGTATTTTTGGATATCTAAATCAATATAGAGTTATATATTTGTTATTCACCAAGGTTACATTACCTTAATTCCAATTCAAACAAAACTTATCTCTAAAAATAACAAAACCCACCATGATACTAACTATGGATTCATGTACAAAGAATATATATAAATAATTCATTGATTAAATGGATTAATTAATATACCTCTCAAATGTTCACACAACCCACATACATAATGTGTCAGTGCCTCCGATACTAGATACATAAACATATTATTTTACAACGCTTTTGAACATTTCTAAATAATGATATCCTATAGACCCTCTTTGATATATATCATAATATACAATCATATTTATAACCCGATGAATGAAAATAAAATAAATTTTTTATCTCAATGACAAAATAAGTTAAACATATCAAATATGAAGTAAATACAGATCAAAAAATGAGGTGAAATATGGTCAAGGGATTAATATTCGATAACAACATGATTCGATAATAATTATAAATAAATAAACATGATTTAACATTAAGGATACTGACATAGAAATTAAATACACATTAAACTTAATCAAAACATGTCTTAGATACACAGAATAGAAAAATACATAAAATCATAACATAATAAAGAAAAACATATATAAAAAATTAAATATCATAACCATATGGAGCATATTTTAAATAAGTCAAAACATACGAATTAGAATTTTCATAAATATAGTTAGTAATTTCATAATAGAGTATACATCACCAAATAATTCCATTAAAATAGTAGATTAGTAATAACTACCCAATTCCCATAGATATGTCCACACAACTACCTGATTACTAAAGTAGAGTGGACATTCCAAACTCGATTCCCATAGCGAAGTGAGTGTCCCTTAATAGAATCCCAAGGTTATCTCATGAGATATAAAACCATAACAAATACATTATATGTATATATATAATACCACCCATCATCATCCATATATATGAAATCCACTTAGAATAAAATCATTCATCATATTATACATTACCATTAGAATGAAATAGAGTTTCAAAACTTTTCCAAATGTTATCTCCTAATAACACCAAATTTCATATCAAAAACATGATCACCCAAAAATGTGTATTAAAAAGGGAATATATAGGGTTATTTATGAACCATTTATTCATTGGATAATAATTATTTGAAAAAAAAAATGGAAATAATAAAATGAATTTTTTTTCTTAAAAACATTTTCTGAATATCGATGTAAAAATACTTGATTTTGATTGACCTCAGAATTTATTTTTCTAGATGATGAGAAAACATTTTAAATGGTTAATTAAATACAAATTTCAATAATGGGGCTCTGATAGAAATAAAATATATGTATAAATGTGATTTAGAAGGGAGGATTATATGATCTGGGTATCCAAAAGCCTTTTGAAATATTTGGAAACACCTTTATTAAAAACACACAAAAATAAACCGTTAATGATAAAATGCAACCAAAATATAATTATTGGTAATATAAGTATTATTGGAGATAATTTTTTCTACTTGGTAAAATAGATAATTTATGGGATGTAAAAACATATATATGGAGATAAATTCAATTAAAAAGAGAATTATTCCTAACAGAAGTTCATTATAAACAATTTTTGGTATAATGAAGGAGAGAATGTTTGATCTGAAAAAGGATTTCCACATAAAATATGTTTTATAAACAACAATATATAATCAATGGTTATAATGGATATATAGATATTGATTGATAATAGTCAAAGGGGAGTGACTATGACCAAAGAAAACTATATGAGTCATGGAAACCCCTTACCTATTTTATCACTAATTTGAATTCCCTATAACCTCTTCTAATAACAAAAATAACCATCTTAATTTTATATTTTATAACATATTCATATAAATTAAGCTTTTATAGACTTTATTTTTCTCCTTTTATTATTAATATAGTAATTATTTGTCACTTATTTTAACAATTGGGTGTTAGAACGTTTGATTATTTATTTCATTAAAAACATTATAAATATGAGATATATTCTCAATTAAGTTCTATCAAGTTAATAATTACATGATAATTATAGTAATAATAATAATTATATATTAATGATTACTTGATCTCTAGATTCAATTGGTGAAAGAGACGAGTACGACTTTTGGAAATTGAAATCGCGATGAACTACTTTTCAAGGTGTTTACTGATGGAAAGGTGATATATTAGTAAATATTTTAAATACTAAAAAACCTTACATAATCATTGTATTTTTTTAATATATAATTATTAAATCATATTACAATTATATTACATATCATAATCATTTATGACGTAATCATTATAAAATTATTTACACACGTTATTAAATCAACACAAAGGACAATGTGTCATATTGATTCATTGAGTAAGAGGATGTTTTTATAAAATAATAACGTTAAATATAATTTATATTAAATGTTTAATAAAAATGATATATTTCAATTAAATCAATTGGAGTAACTATAAATTATGGGAGGGTAAGAAAAATAAAAATTTGTTCTCATAGATGTAGAAGTATTCACATACACATGAAACATTATTTTATATTCATTAATGAGTGAAATAGACAAAAAATTGTGATAACAACCTTAATATAATTAACTTAAATTCTATAAATTATTTTAATATCATTATATAAGTTTTTATAAAACAAATTTGAAAGATGTTATTTAATAAGAAAATATAAGAAGTTTACAATAGTCATGTCCTTGTACTCTAATTTTACATAATAGTTTTCTTTGTAAGGAAGGAATATGATAAATATTGGAGAATAGAGTATTTTTATATTGGTAGAGGATTTGATAATTTATATTGTGAAATAACCCCCTTCAAAAATATAACAGATTGGTGAGTCTTGAAATGGTGTAAGTGCTGCAATTTTATAAGTGAAGGGATGGGTGGTTTTAGAAGTAGCCATTAAAAGTTTAATAGTGTAATGTTACTATTCAAATGTAAATAGATCAATAATGGTAAATAGTAGAGGGTATGGTTTTTTGTCTATATTCGCCTCATAGAATCACCTTATAGAAAACTAAAGTGTTTCTAAGAATTTTTTTTTATTTTTTTTACTTTAACCATCATTTACATTTACCTTAGTAATTAATTTTTACTATAGTTATTAATATAAATTATGAAAATTATGAATAGAGCTGTAAAATAATATTATACATATTATTTTATATTTGGGAATCATTTTACTAAATAAATATTTTTAAGTGCATGAAATGTTAAATTTAAATGAAACCCACATAACACAAAAAAAATCATATTTTAGGAGAAGTGCATTAAAAGGATTTAAAAATAATGAACAAGATTAAATTTTCAATGATATGAATTTTTACGACAAAAATTGGTTAATTAAAAAACATTTAAGTTTCCTTCAAATAAATCTAAAACATTGTTTATCAATTAGAACAAATAATTATAGGAAAGTCTAAGAACATTTTATTTAAGTAACATTTTAATTTCTCTCTACAAATGTTAAACCTAGGATTTATATGTTTATAGATTATGATAAATTGAATGATTTATTTCATTAATTTAATATTATATTACATAAAATTATTTTCAATATTTTTGGATAATTTTATATAAGGATAAATTAATCAAAATTATAACTTCAACAAAATGGTATTTTTTGACTAAAAATATAACTTTTTAGAAAAAACTAATAAATTCACGATAAGAAAATGATCAGATATTATATCCAAAAATGAAATTATTTTAATCTATGTGAAATTCCAAAATATGAAATAAATAAATGATCTAAATCATATAATTAAATAATTTTTTTGAAACAATGGTGTTTTTTTAAAATTTTGTGTTCGTAGTATGATTTCATATAAATTTATAATTTAAGAGATGTTAATATATTATGTCGTAGATAATAGTATTTTAAAATTCCTCAATTTAATTTTTTAGGATAAAATATAAAATTATAATAAAATGGTTCATTGAAAAAACAGTTATATTACTTTTATACTAAATTCCCTTTTATCTGATATTATTGAAATTAATTATTAATATTTAAAAATGTAATTTTATTACTCCATTTATATAGAAATATTTATTTTAATTTTATTTATACATCATATAATATTTTATTAAAAACATTTATATTTATATATAATGAATATATATATATATATTATTTTAATATAAAAGTATCATTTTATCCTGATATTTATTATTTTATTTTCTCTATATAGAAATACATGAACTAAGTATAACTATTGGATATATATCCAAAAAATATATCTATGAGGACCATATTTACATAACCCAAATTTTCAATGGTTAAATTTGATTCCTATATAGATAACCTTACAAAAATAATATTCAATTCAAACTTACTATTTCCATAGTTTTCATGTTAGATCTCGCAACATGATTTATCCATTCATTGCAATATTTATGAATTTTTTTTCTAATGGCAATTCATAACAACGACGGTGGTCTAGGGAGTTTCTATTTCTAAAGATATTATTAATTTCAATTTATTTGACCCTTTAGATTTTTTACAGTTTTAATAGTTGTAATCATACATGATTTATAATTATCCATTGTATGTGACACATGGTTTTATATAAATTCAAAATATTGTATCATTATATCCAAATAAAGTACATTCAACATTGTTCATATCTTGTATGTCTTAGTCTATAATCATGTTTAAATTTTTCTAATAAAATAGAAGATTAATATTTATAATTATAGGAAAAAATCAATGTAACTTAAATCCTAGGGTGTTAGAGGACACCAAATGAAATGTGACATGGAAAGAAACCCTATATAAAAAATGTGATGAAATTTTAAGTATATATTATTTCAATAATAGATATTAAAATTAGTTAATATATAGTTATGTGGAAAGAATTTTGTCCCCCCTTGAAGAAGTGTATGGTCTAAACATGCTTAAAAAGTATGAATATTATTAATGAGTGCTATGTCATAATTTTAAATGAGGATAATGGTAGAATAATTTATATGATTAAGAACATTGAATAATATTGTGAAGAATATTATTAAGTTAGAAAAATTAAAGGGTAGTCAAAAATTACTCAAATGAAAATTCTAAATCAGTGGAGGACATAAAAACTAAATAAACATGGGTTTCACCTGAAATGAGAAAAATGAATGTAGAAACTTATCCATAAAATATAATATAAGATATATTTTCAACAAAAAATCATGGAGGGTGTGAAATATATACCATGCTTTTATATGATTAACGGAGGAGAAAAAATCATTCAATAAATGATGCCATATGAATTATGTGTTTGATACATGAATCAATAATTGTTTTAAATCGATAAGAATAAATCCAGGGTAATTCTAAGGAATCATTAAAATAACAATGATATTTGACCAAAGTGGATCCTCACAAAATAAATTATAATATCATTATATTATGATAAAGAAAGTAGATGTGTCTGGCGTGTAAAGGATATCGTCAAATTTATGGTCCGGATTGTAAATATAACTTCTCACTAGTGGATCTACATGATAATATAATAAAATTATTGTAAATTTCTATTCAATGAGGATGGATGATTTATTACATGGATTTAAGATAGTAATTATTAAAGGGTATACTCAAATTTTATGGTTATATTAATAAGGTGGTTGGATTCTTAATTAAAAATGATGTGACCAAAGTGTATAGATATAAGAAGGCCTTGTATTCTATAAAATAATTTCCTTGAACATAAAATTATCATATTTAACAATACATAGAAACTATTAAATTTAAAAGGAACAGGTTTGACCAAAATATCTATATGGAGAAATCTATGAAATAATAATTAATGATTGTTATTTGTGTGGATGATATCATATTTAGTAGACTTATACAGAGAAATATAGTGGATATTTAATATCTATTGATGTTATAACATAAATTTTAATTTATTGGTGAACTCACATAATTAATGTGGAAACATGTGATTCAAAAAGATTAATAAAATTTCATTTCTCATGCTATATATGTTAGAGTTCTATGAAAGAAATTTAGTATGCATGATTCCAAAACAATATAATATTCAACTGTATATGGAATGATGATTTGGAACAAAATGGAATGTAAATATATAAATCTCTATTTTTATATGAGTATAATTGTAATGTTTTCATAATTTTCCTTAATTTATCAAGATGAATTTTATAAAACATGTTTTCTGGCATGCATCTGAATTATTCTAATAGGTTTGTATTAATTAATAGTAAAACTTATCACGAGAAATATACAAAGTTATAATAGTATTGAATTTTCTTTAAAACAATAATGGATAATTAATTATCATGTCTTTCTGATGATGAATGGATTGGTTATGTGGTGATGAGAATTCCCACACGTGGTTGTTCATTATTCAATTGAAGTAAATGTGTATGAAGATGGAGTAAAAATTACGAATGTACATTGATGAGAATGTAATTAAAATAATATATCTCAGTAAAAAAGTTACACACTCAAAGTATATATATTAAAGAATAGTTGAATGATATTTTTAAATATGTGAAGAAAACTATTGTATTTTTTTTGATATCACGAGTGTTGTTTAGTTCATGAAAAGTCATGTTTATTTTCCTCGTACCATGAGAATTGAGATCAGATATCACATTATTAATGAAAAGGTATAGTAATGAATTTTTTAAAATAGATAATGTTTTAAATAATAAGTAAGTGGTAAAAATAATTACTTTTCCATTGGAAACTACAACATTTGATAATCATCAGTTGAACTATAACATTAAACCACTACCTTCATCTTGAGGAGATTTGAATTTTTCCATCTCTTAATTTGAATATAATTATTTTTTTGGGTTTTTTTATTTTTTAGGTTCATTACCATTAGGATTACTATCAAATAGAGATAATTGTTATTATTTTGGCGAAATTAAATAGTTTCTGTGATGATATACTATAATTATGTGGGACTACATGGTATTATATTTAAGAGAAGATATTAACCAAGGGTAATTCAATAAGAATGATGTTAGAGATAATTTAATTTTGGAATAAGGAATGTAATGAGGAAATGGTTATTCACATGAACTATTATTTCTTATAATTAAAATTTCCCAAATATACTTGGAGTGATGGATGAAATATTCAATAACTATATAGATAGGGTAAACATGGTTTTCAATAAATAATTTCAGTTTAGATTTATTTTAAACCCAATGGGTGATAACATTAGCACCATGGTTATCTATGATAAATATTGATAGAATATATGACATTGTCGTGAAAAATTGAGAACATAGAGTTTAAATTTTCATGGACATTTAAGATGCCAGGTCTTTAGTATTTATTTTCCATAAACGTTCAGATTGTCTTATTATTATTTACATAAAGTATTATGTTAAATTGTGATGGTTTATAGGGATCATCAATGTGATTATACCTTCCAAGAGAGTATGAAATTTAGATAATTCTGGTAGGTCTAGTTTGAAGAAGATTAATTTTTTAGGAGACTATATTATTAATTCATTTTTTTATTTGTAGAAAATGGGTAATGTTAATTGTTTTCAAGGGATTTCTTCAAAAAAGTAAAGTAATAGAAATATTTATTGATAGGAGTTCCACAGTTTCCAATATAATTTATCTGAACCACAAAGTTAGTAATTTTTAAATATAAGGGGTAATTGGTTTGATAATAAAAAAAGTATGAACATTTATAATGGTTTATATGGAAGTCTGGTTTTTATTCATTTAGCAATGATTTCCACTTTTACATAGGAAATCTCATACATTATGGGGATTGTTTAAGGATATATGATTATTTTATTAATTAATTATCCTTATTAGAATCATGGATTACAAATACCCAATTGACCAGGTCTTATAGGATCATGAAATAAGTAATGGAATATCATAGGGAGTAGTTTATTCCTTTCAGGGTAAAACATACCGCACAAGAAGATTTATTTGGTTATTATATATGAATAGAGGAACTATTTTTATATAGTATAATAGTTGATAGGGGAAGATTAATTCATTAAATAAAATTGTTTGTCTAAGAGTTATATTCATGAATTTGTATCAATCTGGAAGAAATACCATTTCAAAGATTCAAAAACATTAATCAAAGGTAAACTATAGAGGTAATTTCATGAGAGTGTTTTTGGTAAAGAACATATGTGAATGTTTGTATGTGTGTCATAAATTAAACACACACACATATATAAAGATGTAGAATTACATTAGAGGTTACTCTTATGTTCATGAAATTAAATAGAAAATAATATTTGATTTTTTTTAATTTCTACCAATTGAACAATTTTATTGATGATGTGGAAGAAAAATATATATCAATAAACTTATAAGACATCTGTTTTAAGTTATAAGAAATGGAGGAGTCAGTGGATGTTATCCAAAGGAGGAAATACAAATATTACAATATTAATTATAATTTAGTGATCTCGATATGGATTGAATGTGAGACAAAAAATTTATCCATATATTTATATATATATACATATTAAAATATAATCTATTTTATACCGTTGACACATCATCAGTTTGTGGTCCACAACTGTATACCATAATGATGAACAAAGTTAAAATTATATTCCATTTTTTAATTATTTATTTTAAATTTTTATGTATGTGTATTTTTTAATTAATTTGATATTAATATACGTACATGATCCAACATAACATGATAAAAATCTAAGAACTTGATTCATTCCCCTCTCTTGGTGTCAAGTGATGCACCACCACCCCCATTAGTCACATAAGAAAACAAGAATCACCATATAATAGATCTATAATTTAGTTACTGAATAAATCTAGTAAGGGATTTAATAATATGAAGTACAAAGGGAAGAAAAATATAATTTATGAAACAATAAACTTCTATGAGTAGTCAATAACACATCAATAAAATAATTTAAATTTATAGAAATAAAAATACAATAAATAAGTAATAAAAAAATCTGGTTAATAATATCATTGAAATTCATTATCATGTTAAGATATTCTATGGGTTAAGGATAAGCTCAATGATTAATTAATTAGTTAGCATACATTACTTACAATATTTTCGTTTTTTAAGACTTATTAATTTTTTTAAATATACAGGGAAGAATTAATTATGATAAATGTTCGTAGTCACAGTAGATATAAAATATGACATGAAAATAAAAATAATAATAATAAATAGTTCGTTATTATAAGATACATAACCAACTTATAAATTAATTAGTCTTATATTATTATATTCTTTAGGTTAATATCAACAATTTTCCCATAAAAAAACTAAAGTATTTTAATCCCAAATTTCTAACCTTAAATATAAGATAATTCATGAATCCCTTTCCTCAAAACATTGATTTTGAATTCCCCAAAAAAATAATTAAATTATTTTCAAGAAACCTATAAGATACCTCAAGATAAAACAAATAACCCTCAGAAATCATCCCAACATTTATCCTCTTTGAATATAAAAATATAAAACTAATGAAATAGGGGTACAATATTATTCCAAGGCTTGGAAGAAATGATAGAGATAAAAATAACGAATATAATATATTTATAGAGGGATATGTTGTATTGATTGTATTTATTTCAAAAGTCAAAGTCCTAATGAGAAATTTCTGAGGGATATGTTTGTCATTATTCTCCCATGGCTACAAAAGTTTCAACAGAATAAAGGGTAAAAAAGAAAAAATTGAGAATCAACCAAAATTTATATAAAATATTTAAAAATACTATACCATAGAATGGAAATGATTAATTGGTCTCCCTATACCAAGATAAAATAGGTCTTTTGTTCACTTTTGAAAATATATGGGGCTTTGGCCCTTAAAAAACAAGTATAATGAAACGATCTCCCCATGTGGATCCACCAATATCTAATAGTTAATGAACATTTGTTTTATTTGTAGATGGAGGTTCATGGTGTGGTTAGGGATATCACATAGTAACTTTGAAACCCGCTGATATCATGGCATGAATTATATCCATTACCTTCATCAGAACCAAACCCCAAATTAGATCAATTTTGGAACCCAATGAATAAGGAACAATGAATCCAAATATTGGAGAACCATTTAAATTGAACAATAAGTCCACATTGGGTTTTGAAACCCTTTATTTTATGATAAAAAAGTATATAAATAAATAAATAAGAGTAATAATACGTAAATATGGTTTTTTATTTGATACATAAGGGTTTTTAACTTTGAAAAATCCCTAAACACACTTTATACCTTGAACAAAGCCATCTATACTATGAAAAAACTCTGTACCCAAAATTGTATGGAACTGGAAACTCAAATACCTCACCCTAACCTATGAAAAAGTCATATCCTAAGAGTTAAAAAATCACATCACAATAGAAAATTAATGATGTGAATCCATATAAAACTAGAGTTAATCCTTAAATAATTAGTAAGGATACCTCTAAAATTCCTTGAACTCCCTCAAAATGAGATAAACAACAAAGAAATTGTTTGGTAAAATATGATCTTTTAACCAAAATACAACGCAAAAGATTGTTTTTCACAATAATCAATACCAAACCCTATAAGAAATCATATATGCATAAAATAAGCCCCCCATGGGATACCTCTTAAGGATTTATCGATATTAATAGCCTTAAAAAGAATCAAAAGGTAAGGAAAATGAATCACACACTATAATTATATTCTCATTTATCAAACCATGTCAAACATATATCATAACTATAATATAAACTACAAAACAACTTATTATATTGAGTGTGCATCTTTATATTTTGTTACCAAGTATAATCATCCATGAAAACATGTCACCACATGACATGTACCAAGGGGAAGATATAGTTGCATAACACATTCCTTAATTGTCTTGAATACCAATTTGTTATTCCTAGAATATAAGGTCATCTTCAGTATCTAAATCAACATAGTTAATTCCATTAGAGTACTGATGAAGATAAATAGGAATTTGAGAAATTTGGACAATTTCATGGATATAATCCATCTTTTTACAGAGTGATAATCGATACATAACTTCTCCAATATGATCTATCACCTTGAATGGGATAATAAATTAGGGGGAAAAAATCTTATTATCAAACCTCTAGTGAATTGATGAGGGGATACCTTTAAGAATAAATTGTTTCCAATATCAAATATAGGAGGCCATATCCTATGATATTAATTGGAATTATAAATATTTGAGCTGACTCCATCCACTTGTGACTCACCAAATCCTTATCATTCATGATTTCAAATAATTCAATTTCTTGAAGTTCATACTCCCCAATGTGTGTCTAAAAAAACAATGATATGTGAGGTTATCCATGAAGTTCATTAAATAGATCCATTATAATGATTTTGTGATGAATATTATTATAGGAAAACTCATCCAAGGTTATGTTATATAATTATAAATATCTAAAATTCATAACAGTTTTTCAAAACATGGCTTCTAAAATTTGATAGTATGCTCCATCTGACCATATACCTATGGATGAACTCATTTAAGGAATACCTAAAAACCAAAATAAATTATTATTTCTTTTCATAATGGGGAGGTAAAATAGGGATTATCATCAATGATTATCAAACTCATAACCTCATGGAGAATCACTATCTCTTATAAATACTACCTCAAAATGACATCCACTATTACAAACTCCCTTATCAATAAGTAGTGAGATGAATTTTCAAGAGGTAAAAATATCACATATAGTGAATCATATGAACAATATGATATAGGGAAATTAGTCATTAAATACCTAAAAACATCATCAAACAAACACATAGGGACAACTTATTATTAAATTTACCCACTAAAAAGTTTATTCCCAACACTCACCTTCTTGGAAACTAATCATTGGGGAAAAACTATACAACTGATTTATTATCCCTAGACCACTGAAATTGAATCCTCATGGAAGGATACATATCATCCATACTAGGATACAATTCCTAGGGTGAATAGTGAAATATGTGGTGAATCACCTCATGCCTTTCTATTGGAAGGAAGATGCTCTCCTAAAATAACAACTCTTGTAGATAATCCTATGAAATTACCTCTAGGTAATGATAATAAACATCATAATATCACTAAAAATATTTATTTGAGTTACTTAAATATCATTCTTAGACTTCTTTCACTATGGAGGAAAAAACATCTTTTGGTAGAGTCTCCCTCTACAATTTAATTCTTCCATATCAAGGTGTATTTCTACAAGGTCCCACATAAATCTCAATCTATCCCCATAATCTTTAAAAAACATCTCCAAATAAATTCTTATTGACTATATCAAGGAAACAAATTTCATTCAATAGTGTATAAGAAACATTGATTTTGTAATCTATAATAATTTTTGTCACCCCTAATGTTTCAAGTTCAATTAAAACATAGTGATGATATATCTAAAACTCTTTTACATTGTGAAAAGAAAAAATTACTCACTAATTCAATAGTGTAATGAAAACATTAAGGGAAATAATAAAATTATAATATAGATATCAAGGGTGGATTATTTATTTTCAATTGGCCTTAACATCTAAGACCAATAATAAATGACTAATCATTGTTATATAAGGAAACAACCCATGAAAAGGATTGAAACATCATAGATAACATCAGACATAACACCTTCCAATGGAAACAAGAGAATTTGATTACTGAACATATTATCCATTATATACTCCAAAGTATAATTTTTTTTATTTCATATGAAATACTATTCTTTCCTATTCAATTTTATCAGAGAATCTATACTCATATTTAAATTAGGGAAAAAACCCTGAAATAGTGTATGATAATAAAGACACTCAAAAATTCCGGAACTTTCTTCAGGCATACCAAATAGAGAAATTCCTCTACCTTCATAAAGTATATTACTGCTCCCCAACAAGTCACTACATATCATTATCAATGCATCTCATGGGACTATGAACTAGACCTTGAAAACATCCTAATTAGATGATTGATTATTAGGAACTACAAAATAGATAATAGATTCTATACATGTTATTACTTAGAGTCTAGATACTAGAGGATACTATCAATGAACTCCCCTACCAACTAATTAATGAACTCATGGAATAAAATTTTATTAGTTCCATGTGTTTTTTGTGCACTAAAACTAACATCACATATATATTGTGGACTAATTAGTGTTGTGATATGGTTTAGGATAACCATATAATTGGAATTAATTTCATTCAATTATATGATGCATAAAATATCCATGTACGATAATGATTATATTTCATTAGTTACAAGTATATTATGAATAGATTTAAAAAGTAAGATTTTTTTAATTCGTATAATGGACTTTCAAATAAAAATTAATTTATATCGATATTATGTATAAGAAAAAAATTCATTAAATAATATAAATCAAATATAGATATATATATAGGGATGTGATCACTCTTAATAAAAAATAATTTCTTTCTTTTGAATTATGTTGAAGCTCTCTTCATCCTTGGTTATTAGTTTATCAATCTTTTCTAAGGAAGTAACACCCCTTATGAGTCTGGGGATCCTTAATAAGTGTTCTGGGATCCTATGGTTAGTGTAATACCTTATAGGCATGATTTGGTTTACAAATTTAGTGATCTTGATCAGATATAATCCATTAAATAAGAAGAATATGGAGGATAAAAAAAATACTAAATTTATGATAAGTTTGATTTTACTTGCATTTTTTCATTCCATGAAGATAGAGCATGTTGTGTTTGAATTATCTTCCCTTACCGATTATCATATGATGATAACCAATAACCAATTTGTGGTATCAAATCATCATTCTTCAATGAATTAAATATACGATTCAATAGTTTTAAATGAAAATATATTATCACCATGAAATAGTTTCCCCTATGTTATTATGTTGACTATAATATGGTGACATTACTATCAACACACCATAGATTATTTAGTGGGGGTTATTCTCTTAATATTCTTGAGGAACAAAATCATGCCCCATGTCATGAACTCTCCAAAATGATTAGAATATTGTACCTTTTTAGGATTACAATATGACCATCAAATAACCAAGCCTCACTAGACCACATAATGTTTTAGGAATTTAACCTTGACCCATGTCTAGTTGCTCGATATCATTGACCTTTCAAAAATAGGCACCATTTAAGGACCACAAATTTTTTCATGTCATGGTGCTTTGTAAAAGGTATAAAAAGCTTGTTTGACCAATTTTTTTACGTTTTATAAAATGGTAATAATTATTAAGTGACATAGATTGAAATTTGTAATTTTATATGTATAAATTATATAAAAATAGTATATATTTATGTCTAATGTATTGAAAAATAAATAAATTTTAATTTATTTCCATAATTCCATAATATTCATTCATTGTAATTTTTTAATGAAATATGAATATTGTGTTTAAAAATTAATGTTATTAATTACTTATCAAAATTAGATCATTACATTTCAAGATAAGTGTTACATCATAAAATTTATTACCTAGAATTATTTAACTCATTTTTTTGAGTAATTAGATTCAAAATAGATTTTCAATATTATTTTTTTCATATTTGGTTTTAATGATATCATGAAAAATATTATCTATTTAGTAAAGTATCCCTAGGTAGATGTACTATGAATCATAATTACTATATACTGAGATGATTTTTCCATGACCATGGTCGAGGATTTATACATGTGTATATGATATTACTCATGAAAAATTATCAAATTCATAAAACATTATCCCTTTAAATAAAACAGATAACTAAATTGTTTATAATATACTTAGCATCTATTTTGGTTGAATAACAAAAACTAATGAATCATGTGAATTGTTATAAATTACTGTGTTGTGAACATATTATTTTAGTGGATGGAATAAGTATTCTAAATTGATATAATTATAATGATGAAAACAAAAATAACAAACCATGAGAAGTTAAATATTTCATGTTAATCAATAATTTAAAAATTAATATTCCTATGTAGTATATTAAATTTGTATGACATTATACCCCCTTAAATACTATGTTTATGATTTGATCTAATGAATATGTATTCAAGACCAAGATCATTCAATTTTTTAGTTTCATTGCAAAGTCTAGTCCCCTGGACAATCTTGTGTAACGAAGAATGTAATGAGGTTGTACTAATGGTTTGGGAAATCTTCTTAGCATTCACTTTTTTGTATTTATAGTTATGACTCATTAACTATTATGATACTAGATGAATGAAATTAATTATATCCATATAATGGATTTGGATAAATAATTATTCACTCAAATATCCAAAAAATCATAATTTTTATGATTGGGATGAGTCTCTACCTACATTACTATATGATGAGATGAGTGCTAAAGCAAACTCATTAAATTGTAAAATATTGGTATTGGCTCACCAAATAGGTATGATGTTAATTTTTATCACCATAGTGGGGGAAAATTTAGTAAATATTCATAAATAAATGACATAAAACATTATACTCACCCAATTATATGTCATTTTTATTAAATCTATATTACTACATAATAATCAAATTGAGACAACTTATCAGAATGCCCAATGAAATGGTTAGAGATTTCTATCTCATGTTTAAAAATGTTCTCAAAGAGAAGCATTCTATGTACCTAAATGTAAAATATATAGATATGAAATCAATAAACTTGGATAAATAGATATGATGGAATTTTTAGACAGTGATGTTCATAATAGAGAATGACTTGGTTCATCATATGTTTACACATTGGAACTAGTTTTACCAGTTGAATTAATACTATAATTAGAAAACCATTATTATGATCATTTAATAAATAATATATAAATATCTTAATTTTTTTTAAATTGGGTTTTCATTATGTATTAATAATATTTTTTTGTCAAATAATAATGAAATGTTTTATTGAATTAAGCATATATTAAATGAATAATATTTTCATATTATAGAAAAACCAAATTATAACATTAAAAATAAAATGGTTATGGTTGATTTTAATCCAATATAAATATGTAATTATCATACTTAACATATAAATGAGAAATTTTAGTACCCCCAACATTTTAAAAGAATTGGATTATGCTCGATAGAATATAAAACACACAACATAGATCTTAAACGAACCATATAATATTTTTATTTAAATATAACCATTATAATCCATATATTGAATTTTAGGGTATGAATAATAATGAAAACATTATCAAATATATATTTAGAGGTCCAAAAAATTTTATTTATTAATTATTATGGAATGAGAATTCATTTTCAAGTAATGTTATTTTATGGTTGAAAATATACATTTCTTTCAAAAATGTTTTTATTTATTTCATTGAAAAATATAATATTTAAATTTTTCCTATTTTTTAAAATATATTTGATTCACATAAAATAATTTTTCAAATTATCATATCATAATTATATTTTGTGCAGTTTGGTGATTTTTCTGAAAATAAACATTTTCAAGTTAATATTTAATAATACTAAATTTTATTGAAAATTTTATTTTTGTTTTAAGCATGTGCATGGTTCTATTTTGGTTTAAAATAGTTGAAAAAGATTATGTTTCTTATTATATTATTAATAATAAAATTATATACATTGAATCAATTTTTTTGATTAATTTTTTTTAAATTGATTTATTCATAAATAGTATTTTTATAAGAATCTATTTTCATTGGGGTTTTTTTATATCTTAAATTAATTTAAAATAATTTGAGAGGTTGAAATTTGAGAAATGGTATCCATATTTTCATTTAATAGGTTATTATTTTTTAAATAATCCCCTTTAATTTTTTCAATAAGAACAGTGAGCTTGATAAAAAAAATTAACCTATGTAAGGGTAAAATGTGTAAAATAAAGTTACAACCTTGAGAAAGGTCTCAAAATCAACCAACCAGTTTAAATTATCAAATTTTAAGGTATTATTTCATCCATTTAAAAAAATAATAATACATGCCCACTTGGTGCCGTTTTTCATTCATTATAACCATCATACGATTTTATGAAAAGAATGTATACAAAATGTTACTCTCTTGACATTAATAACTCTATGTTTTTATTGTAATGATAACAATATGATATTTTTTTTCTAAATTATTATTTTAAATTTGAATTATAATTTTTTTGAACTAAATTTATTTATAATTTTTAGTGATTGAATTTTTATGATAAATGTTTTGACAAATCCAACAACGTATTTTTTCAAATAATATAAAGAAAATAAAAAAATTCAATAATATGAAAATAATAAAATTCTTATGAATTATCATACTAGAAGAATTTAATAGATAAATTTTATAAATTAGTGGTATCTCATGTATTTTATTTTAATTTATTCACTAGATTAGGATCATAAGTTCAAAATTAATTAAATAGTTTCAAAAATAAAATTAATGATAATTTTACAAAATAAAGGATTATTAAATTATTTTTAAATCTAAATAATTTTGAAAGAAGAAAATATAGATAATTTGTGGTCAAAAATGACATCCATTTCCCATTGAAGATCCAATTTCGCCTCAATATGTTAAATTATAACCCTTATTATTGAAAAAGATGTTACTATAGTCAAGGTTAAAATCTGTAAACAAAGGGGTTAAACCAAAATATAAGTTTTAAAATAACAACAAAACCAATATGAATTTTATTTCATAATTATATATATACCTTAGAATATTATAATTTAATATATATCAATTTTAAGAATTTTTACTAAGAATTATATATAATATATTTTAATGTTTTTTAATATTAATTCTGCCCTTTCCCTCTCTTATAAAATGACACCCCTTCTATATTTTCAGAAAAAAAATTACATCATATATCTTGACCAAATCCATGCCATTTATACTCCGAACATCATTATACATATTATATATGTGTTGGTATTTCCAAAAAACCAATCGTAGTCCATTAAGAGGATATCTAAACTTATTATATTGAAGAATAGGTATTCATCTTTACTAACTCTTTAAAATTTCATTATACTTATACATATTATAAATATATTAAAATGATAATAAAATATTATATAACATATCATAAATGTAATTATATATTGTTATGGTCATGATAAAATTTTTTATACCTACATGTATTCCTACTAAAAATGAAAATATTGCTCATGCCTATATATGACTTAACATCACCGCATTAAAGTGTAATTTTTGTTTAATCAGAGTATTTCATGGATGGTTCTTATGATCAAATTAAATTTTGTATATTATAATTATGAAATAATTATCCTTATGTAATTAAAAAAATACATCTTCATCATTACTTTAAAATCCCTTACAAATTGATAACTTCGTTTGTGTGTAGGTTTGGACTACCACATCCACAAAACAATGTGATTTGTTTGACATTCTTGTTTTACTAGAATAGAAATAAGGATATATTTAATTAATATATTAGATATATATAATAATGTAATGATTTTATAAGTCTTAATTTTTATTTATCTTTATTTTATTTAATCTATATAAAAGTGGAACCATCTTCCATGCGTATGTACTACCTACCGCCTCTATAGATGATGTAATTCATATTTAAATATCCATCATTCATATACTAATATAAAAATTAATATAATGAGTGAATATGATATTTATATTAAAATTATGGATATTAGGTAACCATGATCAATGCACATGTACCATAAAAAACAAAACAAAAAGGTAATGAAAAATGAAAGAGTTAACACCTAAAAGTGACTATTTAAATTAGAAATTACATATAAAAAGTCGTTTAAATATTATAAGTGGAAAATATATAATATTATAAATATGTAAATTATTATATTATATAATTATAATAAAATTTAATTTATATTCTTGATTTTAGAGTTCTTTGGAGTCAATGAAAGCTTCAAGTCGGGGGGATTTTCATGTCGTATTGTTTTTGTGCGACACATGCCATATTGACCACTTATTTATTTTATGTGGTGTATGTACTAAAACATTATGTATTTTATGATGATACATGTTATAATTAATTTCATACCCATATCTATTTTATTTTATTTATTTCACGAGGTCATGTTTCAAAATTTATCAAAGTGGTATGTGATTTATGTTATAATCTCATTATTTAAACAGATTGTTTATAATTATGATTACAATGACACAATTTCATTATCTACATTTAAATAGGATTATATATTTTATTATATTGTTGTTATTTTGTACATGTAATTGTACTATTTTCCTCTCTTTAGTATTTAAAATTTCTGGGAAATCAATTTTTATAAAAACACACATTATGTCTTCTTAAGTAAGGATAATTTTCATTTAATTTAAATTTATTATTTAAAATGTTTTAAATAATTCTTTAAAACCATATTATTATTATTTTGATTCATTTTTACACACATTTTATTTTTTTAAAAATGATTTAAAAATTACCTTCTAATAATTTTTAGAGTTTAGTGCTTTGGAGTTTTTAGTGAAGATATTAAATTAAAACTACTTTATTATAAATTGTATTAATGTATTTTCCTACCATCATGACTAAAGAATAATTTAAAAAATCCATTATAATTCAAAATGTATATTCTCAAATAATTGTTTTTTCACGAATATTTGTAAAATAGTAATATTTTCAATATTTTGTTTTAAAATTAAAAGTGTTTTTTTCTCAAGAAATATTTCAAGTGAAATTTTAAAAGAATTTTAATCTATGATGACATCATTTATTGTTACATATGTTTCACTGGTTATATTATTCTTTGATATCATTCTTATTATTTATCTATATGGTTTGTTTTTAAGATGATATGATGTTTACAAAACCTCTTTCCTATTCCATGAGTTTTGTTAGGATGAAATGTTGAGTGTCTTCATGATATTGTATGACATATATGAATTTATTATGATTATATGATGTGTGGGTCATTTATAGACCTCTAATGAATTAGGTAAATATGAATAACTAATCATTTTAGTATTTTTTATGTGACCCTAATTTCATGTTCACAATTTTATGACTGGGTATAGTTTTAATATCGATGATATTATTTATGGACTTGGTATTTCATTCCATAAGATTTTGTATAGACAAGATTTTTATTTCCATATATTTATGCATTGACCTGGCTGTCATGTCTATAATATTATCGGTAAACCTTGTTTCAATTTCAACAAGTTTAGACACAGGCCTAATTTCACATCCCTATCTTAATTAGTGTACCTATTTCTATTTATACTTGTTCTTATTGATAAATATTTATATTTATATCCACATTTATATTTCTATGTAATGATCTATGGATTATTCAATTTGTGCCCTTATTTATTCATGTTTCATGAATTGTTATGATTTATTAAATGAAATTCTATTATGATCTATGGTAGTATGTTTATGGTTTTCAAATGTAAATCTCATATTCTCATACCCCTATACTCATGTCCTACTTCTGTGATCATTGCTATATCCCATGTTTACTCTTACTGGGAATCTAAGATCACCATTTCATATGTTTCTTTTCCATGGGATATAGAAAAATGTGTTATTTAGGGTATGTCTCAGAAGAGTAAATTGTGGGATGATCATTGTGGTATATATATAATATCCATAAATAAATTAAAATATTGTATACATATTTTCCAAATACACTAAAAATATATTATAATTGGGAACTAATTATTAAAATATATTTGATATTCAAATATGAAGGTGTGATATATAGGTTTTAAAAATATGGGTTTCTTTAGAAATGAATCTAAAAACTATTAAAGAAGGAGTTTTTGAAACATACGATTATGAATCCTTTAAAAAATGAGAATACTATTTATTAGAAAATATAATCAAGAAATTTTTTAATGGAAATGTTGAAGGTATAGTGGAATATTTAATCTCATACATAGATATGTATTTAGGACAATTAGTACTCAAGAATTTTGTTGTTTTAGTCACTTCATAACATTTAGTGATGTATGGAGTTGGCATGGTTGTCTGATTCTGATGAATCAAAAGTATAAATTTTCTAAATTTTTAATGTGTTTAAAAATGAAGTATATAATAAATTTTTTAAAAGGTCACATGATTACTTATTCAGACTAGGGTGATGAATTATTAATCCATAAATTCATTATTCATCTTAGGGATTGTGTAATTGTAACACAACTCAATCCTCATGAAACACCAAAGTTGAATGGTCTGTCATATAAGAGGTATTATAAAATTTTACATATGGTTCTATAATTGTTCTATTAGTGTGACCATAATATTTCATTATGGGGGTATTTTATTGATGATTATTCATTTCTACTAAACCATGTTCCATCTAAATAATCCATAATACACTATGTGAAACACCATAAAATTATAAAGATGGATATTTTTATTCGACAGCTTCTATGACATGAAAAATAAGTTGAAAATGGAATATAAAATCCAAAACATTTCCATATATATATTATTCTATATAAATTCAATCTATATTATAGAATTCAATGCACTGAATACAGGGTTAACAATCATTACACGCAACTATGACATTCTTCAATAGGTTGCATTATATGTAAGAATGATTTCTACTGAATAAATTTATTATATAAAAAGAATTATCTCCACGACATTAAATAGGCGGTTATTAAAATTTTTAAATAACTTATGAAAATATTCATCTAAATTCACTGGTTACTAATTAATTAGAAATGAATGTAAAAACAATCAAATATAAAAATACTTTTTTTTAAAACATATTTTTACACGCCAATTTTATTTTTTCTCTATAATTAAAATTAATTAATATAAGAAAAATATATTAGGGAAATTTATATATATTTTATATTCATTCAATTTTTTTAAAATTCTTAAAATATATTTGATATACCTAATATTAGAAAAAAATAAATTTCACGTATAAACAAATGTATTCTTCTAAGAGGTAATTTTCCTTCCATTTAATAGAGATCCTATTTTAAAAATAAATTATTAAAATTTTAGAAATTATAATTTTCAAAGTAAAATTAAATTTTTAGAAAACAATGCAATAATTAGCTTAAGGATGATTTTTTATATTTTTTGAGAAGTTTCATTTTTGTAGAATAGTGAAAAATATTAAATTTTTATTGAAAAAATAATTTTATTTTTTATAATGTATATGGTTAATTCATATTATTACATTCTTAAATGTTCAATTATTCCAATTCTACAACTATTAATACACTTTTTTCATTGGATGCATTTTAATATTCAATTTACAAATAAAAACATAGTAAACATATGAATATTTTTACATTTAAAATGAGTTTTCCCATTGTGTTTGTGAGATTAATATTAAATTAAATTATAATATTTATATGAGTTTAATATTAGAAAATGGATTCTATATTTGGACGAGATCATATTTTTTAATTTAAAATAAGGTCAACTTAATTTTTTTCTACAATGACTTGTGAAAAAAAGATAAATATAATCATAGTGATTAAGGTAAAAATAAGCTTACCAAGGAACTAAAATTTATTTTTATGAGATGAAAGACCTAGAAACATGTCCAGAACACATTTTTGTGCCTTATTTCTGCCATATCCTCTATTTTATTGGAGTCACCCGTTGTATGTGGGACCTACCAATAGTGCTTAGTATTTGGTATTTACAAGAATGTCACTCTTCCTACACTATAAATGGGTACACACACCTCTTAATTATTCACACAAATAAATCCATTTAAATTTTAGAAAAAATTCCAATATTAACTCTAAACATACACCCTCTCATACAAAAATCCTAACATTTTGAATAATTTTTAACCATGTATTCCATTTGGTGCATCCAAAAGGAGTTACCAAAAGGCGAGGTAATGTTCATTAACGATCACTTTTGATTTATTTGTTTCTCAACTGGTTAAATAAATATTATATATTTATTGTATAATATCCATAGTAACTTATATATAATATGAGTTCTTTTATTTTATAGTTTTGTCCGACAAATTTATGCACATCCATAAAATTGGATACACAATTGAGTCTAGAAATTTATGGTGCCCCATTCTCATATATCTTCTTTCCACTCTTAGTGCTAATTCTACTCCATGGGTTTCCATGGGAGTCCTTAGTGGTGATGGATCACCCTCTCTTATCCCAATTATTTTAAATTTCCTCCTTTATGATTTTATTTATTCATTTTGTTTTCTCATTCTTCTTGGAAATTCTTTCTCCCTTGTGTTTATTCTCCTATTCTCTATAGCTCGGTATTGTTGGATTTATTTCACGTCTCGTTTAGTCTTCCTATCAGTGGTTGTTTTCATTAGAAACCCTTGTCCCCTAAAAACATACACATACCTCACATTCCTTTGATCTATAATATTTGGTGTTGTATTGGTGGTAATAAATAGGTTTTGGCTAGTGTAGTTTGGTGGATGATGGGTTTTCAGAAGCTACCGAAGTCTGCTAACTTTTGTTATGATAACTGCAGGTTTTGAACTTCATCAATGTTGTTGATTTAGGGATCCCTCAGCCACTCAAATCCCTTCTCTGACATTATGTTCTTATATTAATATCCCATTCATATCTAGAGCAGTAGTATTTATTAAAATTTTGGATTTCTAGTTTGGTAGTTGTCGGTGCTCCATGCTCGTTAGGAGTCAGTATTCTCTTGTTAAGATGATTATTGATATAAAATATCTTCTTGGTGTTTCTTTCTCAAATCCATTTGTGATGGTTTTTTTGTTTTTTTATTTTATTTCTTGATAATTTTTTTTTCTGTTTATATATCTATTTTTTATTTTTTTCAATGATTTGTGTTTCTAGTGTGGTTTTGGACGTCAGGGATGACGGTGATGCGATGATTGTGCATGTGTTTTCTGTGATGGATAATATAATTGGATTCTATTTAGTGGGGTTCCCATTAGATATGTGGGTACATATGGGGGTAGGGACAAGGAAACACATTGCTCCGGATTTCCAGACCCAAGGAAATGAGAGGTGTGTGACTTTTTTATTTTGAATTTCAATTTTGCAATGATAGTTTAGTTGTATAAGGTTTTTTAATTTTGAAATTTGGATGGTGCTTTGGTTTAATCCCACGAAATTTTAGTTTCCCACATTACCATAATATATCTTTTATTAAATAAAAAAATGGATTTGGATAGAGATGATACGCAATCATCAATTGCGTGTACGACGATATATCACCTCCCGAACAGATCTCGTCCATTCTGTAATTAATACTATTCATGGTTGGAAATAATTATAGATTTATAATTTATATATAATATATATATATATGATATTTATAATTTATTAGTTATTCTTAAATTTTTATATAACACATACCATCATGATATCCATTTTTTGGTTATACAATGTCATCATTTCTTGGCATGTGTACTACCATTTTCTTAAAGCGATGTGATTCATTCACACATTACATAAAATGTGTTAAGGATTAGTTTAATAAAAACCAGTGATATATACAACATTATTGTAACACTATAATGACAATATAAATTTATGTAACCAGCTTTTATTTTTTAAATATTACAAGAAAATTGAAACAACGTTCTTTCTTACGTATGACATACTATCTTCTTGAACATTTCACCTCATCTCTTATCACTAAATATTTTGGATTACTAAAAATAAATATATAATTATTATATATGATATTTACATAATGTTTTAAATTTTTTATATCATTAAATCATGATCAACATAAGTAGAACACGAAAATAACAAGTCAAAACACACGCGAAAAACTATGCAATTTACACCCAAATCAGGGTAAATAATGACATATTATTAAGAAACATAAAATAAGATATTATAACAGGATAATATATGATATTATAAATTGTATTATAGTATTTTTGAAACTACAGAAAAGTATTATAACCATTATAGAATAGGTTAATGATTGTTACACCAAAATGATGTGTAAGGGAATGATTTTCATCTTAATTTACATTCAAATTAGGGTTATTTTTTAAAAAAACCAACTCAATTTTATGGGAAGTATATACTTCCACACAAACATTTAATATCATGATTATTTTATAATTCGTGGTATTGTATACTTCAATTTCAATTATCTCATCTAATGGGGGTTTACTTGAAAATTTAAAGGTGGTAAAACTTATATTTACTATATAATTTTCTTTTGTGAATGTTACCTTTGTCTTAGAAAAATCCCTTTATATTAATAATTTTTTATTTGAAACTAAAACTTCTCATTAATTTCCCTAATGAATTGTAAATTAAATGATAATTTCTTAACCCTTATACTATTTTTACATATGTTCTTTACTTGGCATGTTCTTTGGTGAAATGGAGAAATATTGATAAATCCATATCTTTTACTTTATACAAATATTTGATGATAAATAATATTGACATATTTAAAGAAATTATTTTATATAAGAGGAATTATTTAGACCTAATATTATTACTTGGCCCTGAAATAATATTACCACATGATGCATCAGTAGGTCTCATAAGAAAAATTAAGTTGGCATTATTAAACTATTTTCTAAATATAGTTTTAAAATATATTATGAATGTTCTTAATAGTTGAGGTACCATGATTTCTAGGATAATAGAGTTTAGAAATAAATAATTTGATTCATTTAGAATTTATTTATTATTATCCATGAAATTTTCACTATAAATAAATCTTAGGAAGCATCTTATTTTCAGTATATTGATAAAATGGATGTGTTTTAAGTTATTTCCTTTCCATATTGTTTATTCAATATCTATTTATTTAAATAAATTTTTTGTTTAGTTATATACCTAATGAGTTGGATTTTTTTTATTGATTCATCATAGCTTATATTATACATATCCCTTACTGATAAACTAATATCACGCATACATTTTTTACATACCCCATGACATGAAGAAGAAATATTTGAATAATCATTCAAGGATTCAGATAATTTTATTTTGTTATCTGCCATGTTTTAATTTCTATTTCCCAATGTAAAGTGGGTATCATATATATAATTTGGTTCTCTAAAACAAATTAACTGATTAGTCCTTCTAGTTTTGATCCCTTCTATTCATTCCAATGTTATGAAGTTAGGAAATGGCTCCATGCTTATGGGTTCAGCGTTGTTAGAGTTGGTATCTAATAAAGTTTACAAGAAACATTGGAAACTAGATTTATTATAGCATAGATTTGTGAACATAACTCTAAGATATAATTCAATGATAATTATAGAAGTGTATCCAATAAAAACCATGATTATTATTATATGATGAGATACAAAAAATAATTTTAATTTAGGTTATGTATGCAACTAGTTTTGGGATTACAAATATTGATTTATAGTGTTAGGATGTAATCTAGTATATTCTATAGTTTGGAAACGATTCTTGGAAAGAAGAATGGTATTAATACTCATGGAAAATGTAGATATTTCCCTACCCAGGGATCCAATACATATGGTATTGGAATGGGGAAAATTATGGATATATTTTTTATGCATAATCATGTTATGAAAAATAACATAGCACGAATGGAAGAACCAATTCTGTAATGTCCTCTGTTATTGAAATGGGTTAAAATACGATTTTTTTTAATTATTTTCTATTTATCAATGGGTCTTTTCTTTAAACTAAGATATGGAATTTTATTCATAATTCTGGAAGACCTAAAGGTGTTGTTTTTGGACATTCATAATTACCCAATTATTTTTGCAGGTGTCCTGATGAGTCTCAGGAACAGCAATTTCGGAAAAGTCCACATTAATGGATCTGCATGGGCATCGCACAGTTTCATTCCTACCCATTTAGTTTACTCAATTTAATATATTATTTATTATAATTAAATAATATTATATGAGAGTATGTAATTAATTAAAATAATGTTTTAATAATAACTATTATGAATTTATTATTATTATTATTTTTGTTGTTTAATTAAATGAATGTTAAAAAATTAATTAAATGAATATTGAAGAAATTAATAGGGATAATGGGTTTATGAAACAACCATTTTATTTAAATGGATTGTTTCTGAATTATTAAAGTATTATTTATTATTAAATAGATGAATGTGATAATAATAATAATAATAATATTATTATTATGGCCTCATAAATTGTTTTGATGGATTGATATTTTAATTTCATGTGAAAAGAGTATATTATTTATGAGAATTCAATGATGCTTTTGAGCTTCTCAAAGAAACATTTAATAAAATTCTGAGTTTGCGATTTAATGAAGAATTGTTATTAAAAAGTGGTCTTGGGTTTATCAAAAGTAAGAAAAATAATAATAATTTGATTATTATTATTTTAGTTTTATGAATGTAATAATTATTATTATTATGTAAATTAAATTACGGGTTACCGGTTAGAGTTTTTATCATATTAATGATATGGTAATAAATTGGGAGTTTCATAATTTATTATTAAATGTTTATTAAGATAATAAGGAATGAAGAAGAATTTATAATTAAATGGTTTTAACATTTATGTTAAAATATTTTAATTTTATGTTTAATGAGGTATACTATAGAAGTGAAATTAATAACGCTTTTGGGTATCTCAAATAAATGTGTAATTAAATAAGTTGTTTCATAATTAATAAACAAGTGATTTTATTTAATAAGTGGTATTGGTGTTTATCTAAGGTTGAATAAAAAAAATAACAGTTCAATTATTATTATCATGGGTTTTTAGTGGTTTTTATTATTATTAAAATTAATCATAATAATGGGTTTTTTGGGGTTTTATTAAATTAAATTAAATATCAATAAGAATTTAATTAATTGCTACGAAGCATAGGTTTTTATTTAATTAATTTTTGTTGAGATAATTAATTAAATAATGATGAATTGGGTGTTATCGAAAAAGTGTAATTATAAATGGTAATATTAAATAAGGAATAAATGTGGAGTTGGGTTTAATTTAATTAACCCATTTAAAATATAGATATCGGGTTGTGTAGGGGTTGTCAAATGGTGCAGGACAACTGTGCGGTTATATGGTTTGTTAAATGACTTACTTTTCATTTATTTTAAATACAAGAAATATTTAATTATAATTATAAGGATATTATTATTATTATTTTATTAATTTGATTGGATGATTAATGGGGGTTATCAGAATTAGTTGTGATACATTTATTTAAATGTTTTTTAATGAAGTAAAATTATATTAATTGAGAATAATAAATTTTATTATTATTATATTGAGACTATTAGTTTATCATGGGTTTATTTGAAAATTGTGGGAGTGAACATGGGGGTAGAGCACTCCCATATTGGAGGAACATAAAAAATTCACCCAGACCCTGTTTTGAGGTGCGACACCCCCTCAGTGACTCCTCTTCGCGTAGTCGAATCCACCCGGTTTATTCTTGAATCTTGTATTTCTTGGTGAGGTGAATCCATCTAAATTTATTTTGTGATTCACCTCATCCATTTTTGTCTTAACTCGCCCTGTTTCCTTGGCCAATATCTTATGTTTAAGGTTTTATTGGGTTTCCTTGTTTTTTGATTCTAGGGATGTGCAAGGGGATCCTCATGACCCTTTTTAACGTATTCCCGCATTTGCCGATAAAGGAGAGGCATATGAGTTTTTTTGTTTCTTTTTTCATGTTTCAGTTAATGATACTCAACTGTGATATTGATTCACATAATTAAATTAAAGGTTTGATGATTTTTTTGAGTCCCCGATACCTAGTTAGACGACCGTTGGTCCTTACTGCTTTGATTCTGAGTACCTATTTTAATATTTTTAATTTTATTAATATTTTTATAGGCCACATGGGTGAATATATATATATATATATATATATATATATATATTAGGTGTGCGCACGTACGATTGCAGACCAATTATGGGTTGGTTTCCGTTATGTATATTAATGTGCTTCAGATTAAAAATGGCACCACCCCGAGGTAGGGTCCCAAATCCCAATCACATTATTTAATAATTATAGCTTCATTAAATAATTTGAAAATGTGTGTTTCATTGATTACGATATGTCTATTCATGACACTTTTGATGTTATTAAATGATGCCACCCACTAGAGATAAATGAGGAATTGAACATGGCTTGATTTTAAGCATGTTTTGCTAATTTTGATAAAGTGATATGATTAAATAGTTAAATTATTTGAATGGTCATAATGGGTAATAATTTAATAAATTGTTGAATTAATTATCATGTCATGAGTTACAATAAAAATTGTTGCTATTACTCATTATTGAGAATATTGAATATTTGAAATCTTTAGAATATAAATTGGAAACTAGTAATAATTAATGGGTGGATTAATTATTACATGATAAATGTAAAATGAATAATTAATTGATTATTGTTTAATTAGATATGATTTAATTAATTAATTTTTGAACTAATTAATTTGAATGTATTAAATTAAGATTGTGAATTAATTGTTTGTTACGACTGTTGGCCAAGGGTACCTTTTGATGCTTATTATATTTCCATGAATTAATTTGTCTTGGATGGAGCTGTTTTATACTGTGAGATGCTGCATGAGATAGTTGATAAATATATGAGATTTGTTCAGCATGTTTTTGAAGATTTTGACATGCATTTAAATTACTAACTGCTGGACAAATCATTGTTTGAGTGGATGGATTCATACTTGTTAAATAATTTGGATAATTAAATGTTGATTAAATTATTTATATAGATTGCTTAGAATAATTAATTGTTAATTAATTATTTACTATTTAGATGTTGAATTGTTAATTAATCGTTTACTTTTGATGGTGATTTATGTTGTTAATTAGTTGTCGAATTAATTAACGTATTGGATTAATTAATTTAGGAATTAATTAATTGATGGTTGTGGTGTGTTAGACATGATGTTGTTCACAAATTATAAATATTTAAGTATAAATGATAGACATGACGTTCCACACCCACCTTGCCAGAAAATATTATTTTATAGGTCAGGGAATGATGCTCCAAATACACATGGTTTGTGAGAAAAGGAATGATATTCCGAATACTCATGAGGGTGCTGGAAATTACGTTCTACACCCATTAATTGACATTGGATTGTTGGTCCAATTGGTCTTACATGAAATGAATTAATTTATTAATGAAAACTGTTGTGACATTTTTATTTGTGAATTGAATATGAGAAAGGGTTCATACTTATCAATGAATTGGGTGAATCCCTATTAGTGCACAGACCCATGAAAGAATCACTAATTTTTTAGTTGACCAGCTCTGATATAGTATATGAATGATTAAATTCAATATCTTATGATGCATTATCCAAGCCGAAGAATAAGCTTGTATTTGGTCTTAACATTGATTACTTAGATGGTCATTAGAGACATATTTGGTGATTGACTTATACAGGGAATGTCAGGCTTAGTTTGGATCATCTGAATTATATAGATTAATGAGGTTTGAGTAATTGATAAATGAAAATGGTTTTGTAAGACTATTGTGTATGAATGACCAATATATAATACAGGTTCAGACACCAGCAGAGAGCTAAAGTAGGTACAAGGGTAAATTTATATATTTTATTGATTACCTTAATAATGCATGAATGCACTGTTTAAATGATTTATTGGATGTCAGGATTAGGGGTATACACTAGTGGTCCCATCCTACTAAGATTTATATCTCAGACCCTACTCAGGCTGCCATTGCACTGGGGTACCCAACTAAATTCTATTTGGTTGTTTGATTGTGCTGTTTTCATTAACTTGGAAGATAGAAGCAAATGATCGGGTGGAATCATGGGATTTTATAGGACAATACCCTCGAGGCATGGAGTCATTGTTTATTTATTTTTGTAAAGTAATGTTCAGAATGATGTTTTTCTCACATTTTTCCATTTTTTGTATCATTAAAATGTCATGCAAGCATCTGCTATATAAATGATGTTGTCTATTTGATTATACAAGATTTATAAAATCTACCTTCCATAGATTTATCATTTATTAGATTTCTTCCACTTTTTATTGACATTGTTTGTTATTTACTTTGATATACCACAGTGCAGCTTTGATAAGACGGCATAGTCTCCACACTGACTATCCTTAGACCATCACTACTAGTCTGCAACCTCTGGATTACAGGGAGACATATTTGAGGTCATGTGGAGACCGGTACGACCACTGGTTTAGTGGTGGGCTGGGATGGAACGTTACAAAGTGGCATCATAGGGTTTCTTTTCCTTTTCCTTACTATTTCGGGGTTGGTAGACAAGAGACTAGGAATGTGTCAGCTCTTCGGTTAATAGCTGTGCTTGGGACTGATCACCCCATGTATGTGAAATGACCTAGTGGCTAGAGATGGGAATTGATGTTTGTACTATTAGAGGTTACAGTGGATATGATTTCACCTTTAGTGACTGTCGTATTTTTTGCAGTTTATTGATTTTGTGAGTTTTGAAAAAAAATAATTTTCTTGGCCTAATATGGAAAGGAAGTTTCATACATGATTCTTCTTATTCACATAGAGATTCACATGCCATGCATATAACATGACATGTAATATCATTTGTTGGATGCCTGCAAATTTTGACTGTGTTTCTTGGGTGCAATACAATGTTTTTATCATCTTTATCATGCCTCTCTAGATAGCATGTTTTGGTGATTGATTTAACATGCTTGAGTTATTATATGCTATATTCCCTTGGTTATTAGCATGTTTTGTTATTTATCCATGCATCTATATTATAGCGTGTTGTTTTTCTACTTCTTGTGCTAACATGATATTAATTTCTTGATATATTAAAGGGATTCTAAAGTTAAAATGTTAAATGATTTTTGATTGCGATAAATGGGAGCCAACTTCCAATAATAAGGTGTATGGGTGCCTTATCGATTGGTAGGTGTCCACCCACGTGACTAAACCATATAACCATAGAATGTTTTTGAGAATGGTTATGACTGTAATACTTATGAGTTTTTATTGTAATGAACCATTGTGGGGTTTCTTTTGAAGAACTCAGATTAAATAAATGGGTGTTTTGAAGGTCTCCTTTTCGGTAAAAAGAATTTAGATTATAAATTACCGGTTTATATTCAAATAACACTGAAATTAAAATGTTTAAATAGGATGTTTTTAATATCATTCTTATTCTTTCCAAGGGATAATTTTTTAAAAACAAGTGTAATTTTGTGAAAAAGTGATTGTCTATTTGTTTAAATTCATTCAAATGATGAAAGGTTGAAATGAATTAATTAAAATAGATAAAAAAATGAACTTTTGAATATTGTGTTTTTTGTTTTCGGTGACCATGATAGAGGGTTGATGTCAATGGTCGTAAGAGGATAACCCATGGTAGGAAGTACCCATAGAATGTTCTAGGCTATTAAATAATGTTCGTCCCACTACTCGAGAGGACTTATTTGGACTCAACTATTTTGGCACGCCGATAGGATTATGTTAGGGATTTTATGATCAATGTTTTACATGGTGACAGTTATTCAAGGAATGTCACACACATGTGTTAATTTTTTCTAATAACATGCACTGGTGAGAATCTGATCTTTTCTTGCGTCGTCATGGAAAATCCTAATGTGGGTATGGTTGCATCGTATTTGATAAACGTGTCAGCAGGTGATGTCGATCTTTTAGAAAAGAGTTCTCCATTAATAGTTTGATTGATCTTCTTAATGACCTTGGTTTTTTACTTAGTACTCACTTCTATATATGATGAGCATGTCCCCTATCTTGAATTTTTCATGGAGATACTAAGATAGCATTGGTCATATGCTGCACTATAGTTTAAATGATGTTGGTCTTGACAAGTGGTTCTTATCTGTGTAGTACGCCGGATGCGTTGATTCTATGGGCTACATTTCTTTTTGTTTTGGGGAATGGTTGTTTTAAAATATCATTTATGATGACATTAAATGGAAATTTTACCAAAATTTGGGTAAGGATGTTTTTTTACATGCAGATGGTTTTAGATAGTTTTAAAGGAACATCGTCATAAAATGGGCGAATGGAGTTTTGGGTCCACGACGTTATTTGAGGGAAGCATGTGAAACCTGTTCTATTGATTGATCTAGATTCAACCATTGTCATTGACGGGGTCCTTCTAATGACCAAGGATATAATTATTGTTTCGATGTTTATTCTACAAACTGATCATTGGCACTAGTTGTAAAGGCTTAGCCATTAATCTTGTGAAAGGTTAAAGGTGTGTTTGGAATTGGGAACACAAGACCTCACTTCTAACAAGATTAAATGACCTTGGTAGGACCATTGTTTTAGTAGTGGTTCCCGATGGCTTCTCTGGGACTATATGTTTTTAAGGTGGTTATATTGTAAAGTCAAGGGATATTTAACTGGGTTAAAATATGATTTTTTTTGATTTTTTTTTTCAGATTATCAACATGTCGTTTTTTAAACCAAGATCTAGAATTTTGTTATGAGTGTTGGAACACCAAAAGGTGTCATTTTCGAACTTGTGTAATTACCCGATAATTTTAGCCGGTGTCCTGATAGGTCTCGCGAACACCAATTTCAGAAAAGTCCAATACAATGGATCCGCACGGGAAGTGCACAGTTGCATTCCAACCCATTCTGATTACCCTATTTAATAAATAATTTAATTTAATTAAATAATATTATATGAGAATTTGTAATTAAAATAAATAAGTTTTTAATAATAATAATGATGAAGTTATTATTATTATTATTGTGGTTGATTCGTTAAATGAATGTTAAAGAATTATTTAATTGATAATCGAAGAAACTAATGAGGATTATGGGTTTATTGAAGAACCAGTTTATTTAAATGATGGTTTTAAGAATTATTAAAGAACCATTTTTTATTAAATGGAGGAATGTTCTAATAATAATTATGTTATTATTATTATAATTATGTTTTTAGAAATAATTTTGATGTGTTGATATTTTAGTTACATGTTAAAGCAGTATATTATTTTAGAGAATTTAATGACACATTTGACACTATCAAAGAAAAATTAAATAAAATGAGGAGTTTCAGATTTAATGAAGCATTGTTAATAAATAGTGTTTTTGGGTTTATTAAAAGATTGAAAAATAATAATACTGAGATTATTATTATTTTAGTTTTATGAATGTAATAATTATAATGATTATGGCACTTAAATCTAGGGTTATGGGGTGGAGTGTTTATCATCTTAATGATATTGTAGTAAATTGGGTGTTTCATAATTATTTATGAAATGTTTATTATGATAATAATGAATGAAGTAACATTTTTAATTAAATGCGGTGTAACATTTCAATAAAAATATTATAATTGGATGTTTACTAAGGTATAATATTGATGTGAAATTAATGAGGCTTTTGGGTAGCTCAAATAAATGTCTAATTAAATAAAGAGTTTTTTAATTAATAAAGAAGTGTTTTTATTCAATAAGAGGTGTTGGGTTTTATCTAAGGTTGAATAATAATAAGAATAATAATTAAATTAATATTATTATGGTTTTAAGAGTGTTTGTTATTATTTTTATGAATAACGATAATAATTGATTTCTTTTGGATTTCATAAAATTAAATTAAATGTCAATAAGAATTTAATCAATAGCTACAAAGAGGAGGTTTTTATTTAATTAATTTGTGTTGAAATAACTAATTAAATAATGATGAGTTGGTTGTTATAGAAGAAGTGTAATTTTAAATGGTAATATTAAATAATGAATAAATATGGAGTTTGGTTTAATTTAATTAAACCATTTTAAATATAGATTTTGGGTTGTGCAGGGGTAGTCAAATAGTGTGGGTCAGCTGTGTGGTTATCCAGTTTTTAAAATGATTTATTTTAATTTTATTTTAAAAAATTAAATATTTAATAATAATAATATAGATATTATTATTTTTAATGAATTAATTTGATTATATGATTAATTTTGTTTTCATAATTAATAGTGAAACATTTATTTGAATGTTAGTTAATATAGTAACATTATATTAAAAGAGAATAATACATTTTATTGTTATTATATTATGACTATTAGCTTATCACTGGTGTAATTGAAAATTGGGGGAGAGAACATAAGAGTGGAACACCACCATGTTGGAGGAACAACAAAAATGCACCAGGCCCTTCCTTTGAGGTGTACTACACACCCCTCACTAGCTCATCTTCGCACAATCGAATCATCCCAGTGTCTTCTCAAATCATGTCTATATCGGTGAGGTTATTGCATCTACATTTTTTTAGTTATTTACATCAACTATTTGCCTCCTCCCTAGCATTGTTTCCTCAGCCAAAATCCTATAGTTCAGGTTTTATTGGATTTCCTTATTTCTTCAGTTCTAGGGATGTTCAAGGGGCTCCTATAGACCCTTTGGACCATATTCCAGAATATGTTGACAAAGGTGAGGCATATGAGTTCGTTTTCATGTTTTCGTCATGTTTCGGGTAAGGTTATTTAACCATGGTATTGTTTCACATCATTCAACTAAGGCTGTCATAATTTTTATAAGTCCCTAATACCAAGTTAAAGGTGTGTTTTCCTTACTCCGTTGCTTCTGAGTACTTATTTTAATATTTTGAATTTTATATATATTGTTGCGGGGCATGAACGTGAATATACATATATATAATGTGCGTGCACATGCGATTGTGGTCCAATTGTGGGCTGGTTGCCACCAAGTATATTAAAGCGCATCGGATTTAAAATGGTGCCACACCAAGGTAGGGTCCCACATCCCTATAACCTTATTTAAGAATTATAGATTCTTTAAATAAGTTTAGAATGTGATTTTCAATGATTATGATATGTCTATGCATGACACTTTTGATGTTATTAAATAATGTCGCCCACGTGAGATAAATGAGGACTTGAACATGTGTTAATTTTATGCATGTTTTTCTAATTTGGTTAAAGTGATATGATTAAATACTAAAATGATTTGAATGGGAAGAATGGGTAATAGGGTAATTAATTGTAGAAATAATTATCATGTCATGAGTTGGAATAAAAATTGGGGCTATTACAAATTAATAAAAATATTGAATTTTTGAAATGTTCAGAATATAAATTGGAAACTGGTAATAATTAATGGATGCATTAATTATTACATGATAAATTGAAAATGGTTAAATAACTGATTATTGGTTAAAGATATAAGATGTAATTAATTAATTTTTGAATTAATTAATTTGAATGCTATAAATTATGATTACGAATAAATTGTTCGTTATGACTGTTGGATAAGGCTACTTTTATATGCATGTTATATTTTCATGCATTATGTTATCTTGGATGGAGTTGATTTATATTATGAGATGCTTCATGAGATGGAATCCAAATATATGGGCTTTGTTCAGAATGTTTTCTGATGATTAAGACGTGCCTGTAATTTATTAAAGGCCTAGATGAATCACTGTTTGAGTGGACGGGTTCATACTAGTTAAAGAATTTGGATAATTAAATGTTGAGTTAATTATTTATTTGGATTTATAAGAATATTTAATTGTTAATTAATTATTTACTAATGATATGTTGATAGAATAAATAATTGTTTAATTTTTATGGGAGATTTATGTTTTTAATTAGTTGTTGAATTAATTAATAGATTGGATTAATTAATTTATGAATTAATTAATGGATGGTTGTGGGGTGTTAAACATGGCGTTCTATGCCAATGATAAATATATTTTTCTTATTGATAAATAGTTTTTGAGATTGGTACTCATGCTCCAAATACTCATGGGGTGATATACATGGCATTATATACCCATCTTGCAAGAAAATATTCTTTTATGTGCCTGGGACTGATGCTCCAAATCCCCATGGGTTGTGAGACAAGGAATGGTGATCCAAATACTCACAAGGGTTCTAGACATGATGTTTTACACCAATTAATTGACATTGGAATGTGGGTCTAATTGTTCATATATGAAATGAAGTAATTTTTTAATGAAAACTAGTGTGACATTATGATTTGTGAAATGAATATTTGAAAGGGTTCATACTTATCAATGAATCGAGTGAAACACTACTAGTGGACAAACCCAAGAGTGAATCACTATTTTTTAGTGGAAGGGATATGATATTGTATATGAAATATTAAATTGAATATATTATGATGCATTATCCAATCCAAACACAATCTTGGATTTGTTCTTAGCAATGATTACTCATATGGTCTTTAGAGACATCTGTGGTGAGTGACTTATAGAGGGAATGTCGGGTTCAGTCCCGATCACAAGAATTATGTAGTTTAATCAGGTTTTAATAATTTGTAAATGAAAATTATTATGTAATGACTATTATGTATAGATGGAAAATGTATAATACATGTTCAGGCGCCAGGTGAGAGCTGATGCAGGTACATGGATATATAGTTACATTGTACTGGTTACCATAATTATGCATGTGTTCACTGTTTATATTATTTATTGAATGTCAAGAATTTGGGTAGACACTGGCGGTCCCGACCATTTTAGATTTATATCTCACTCCCTACTCGGGTGGTTATTGCACTGGGGTACTCGAGGAGATTCTCTTTGGTCGTAGGATTTCTCTATTTTCATTTTCTTGGAAGATAGGAGAAAAGGGACGAGTGGATGCTCAGGATTCTTGAGGAGACTTCCCTCAGTGCATGGAGTCATTGTATATTTATTTTTTAATGGATTGTTCAGAATGATTTTTTGTTCATTATTTTCCATTTTGTATCATTTTCATGTCATGCATGCATATCCTATATAAATGATGTTGGCCATTTGTTTGTACAAGATTTATATAATCTACCTTCAACTTCTTTATCATTTACTAGACTACTTCCACTATTAATTTCAATTGTTTTTCATTTACTATGATACAACTCTAATAAGAGGGTATAGTCTCCCCACTGACTATCCATAGGCCATCACTTCTAGTCAGCATCCTCTGGCATATGAGGAGACACGCTTGAGGTCAGGTGGCGACCGGTCCGGACACTGGTTTAGTGGTGAGCCGGCTGTGGACGTTATATATTCCTCAGTGAGATTCTCCAATTTTAGAATTATTTATTCAATAGAACCCCCTATCATATACTATGAATTTGAGCTAATGGTATCTGTTAAATGTATTAATCCTTTAGAAAAGATATTTTATGGAATTAGGATGTGGTGAAAAGGAAAGTGTTAAACTTGTAGTATATTATATCTATGTCTATAATGAAAAGTGTTTGTAATTGATCCAAAATAATATAGAGGGATATGAAATATAAACCGTGGAATAAAAAACTACTAAAGGGAATTTTTTCGTCAAATATTTGCCTTAAGAGTAATAAAATGATTAGACAAAAAAATTACATAGCTTAAATAAAAATAAAAAATATAGAATTTTTGAGTATGAATATATGTCTAGAAGGTTAGATATGTATGAAATGGATTATATATGAAACATTGAAGAAACAATGAAATGTGTTCCATTCAGTTGTGAAAAAAATCACCTCAACCAGGATCGAAAAGTTCACGGTGCGAATCTGCATTTTTAATGTGGTTCATTGACAGTAATGAAGGCACTGGGCTGAAGTGTTGGGACAGAAGCACAGAAAAAAATCCCAAACTGGGGTGCAGGGGTGCATCCCCCAAGGTATGGAGGATTTATTTTGGAAAATTTCCCCAAATCGGCACCCATGGTACCTACACGCAAACACAATTGCACCAAAATTCTAGATCTGATTGGAGTAATTATTTTGGCTAAGTAATCAATGTGTCACCCATGTCTAGACAAAACATCATCAGCCAGCAAAGTACTTGCGTTCCATAACTAGTTTTTCTCTGGTACCTATTTGTTTCTATAAATAGACCCTTGGGGCCTTTATTTGTATGGACAGATTTTCCTAAAGCATAATTGTTGATATGGTCACCCTAGTGCTTCGCCCATGTATTCCAAAACATCCAAGGTTCTTCTTTGACACCTAGAGTAGAGGATTTGAATGAGTTTCACAGTACATAATCCTTTTTAGTGTTTTGAATCCATAACACTTGTGGCCCTAAAGTACCCAACCTCTATGAATAAGAAACACTTTCATGCCATCGATTCATTGCACAGGAACTTGAGCACCCCAATTCTGGTAATACCTGTGAATAATTTTGAAGTATTGAGTTAGTTCTCTACCACGTGTTAACAAAAAAGTTTTTCATCACATAAGTGAACATCTGGTCACCCAAATTTTCTTGGATGCCCAAACTTGTGAGCCAGTACTTACTTGGGTTCCCTTTCTTGATTCACTTACTCTCTTCAATCTACCATCCATTAATCACGATTCAAATCCATTCATGGAAAAATATATTTTCCATTGACTTCCTTTTATGAAATGGATTCTCTAGATTACCGCACCAAAACCTCATAACTTATCAAAAATTCTGGAAAAGAACATCACTATTTCTCCAATTCAGTTTTTGATATTCGTAGTCTGAGGTTCCCATTATTAGTTTCACAATGGGATTACGATTCATGGTGTTTATGTGGGTTTGTATATCCGTAGTCACATAGACCTTTCTCTCAGTAATAGTGTTTGGATGTTCTTAGTTTTGGGGATTAGGATATGGGTTCTATCCTCCCCTTTTTGTCTCTAAGACCTGAAACCTTGGGTCTCTCGTAGGGAAGGTACAATTCAAACATTATTTTCTGTACAAGAAAATGAGACGTCTCCCTCCCCTACCGAGATCCACGAGGGTATCCATCCTAGTCTATGCCCCTAATCATCCATGTAGGAGGTTTTATTATTTCTCCAATCTACATCATTCACCACCACTAGTTATTTGTATTGGACCCTTGTTCAATGTAATGTGAAGAGAGGTAAGGATCGATGCCTCACGCTCTTCCCCAAGCGACTCTCCTTTTTCCACCATCGCCGCCATAGGCGCACCCTCTTCCACCAGCATAGGAGGATAAGTGAGGTTTCCTTTATTTTATTTTTGAAATCCTCTTGTTTCTCACACTGAGAAATACTCATGTGGACTTATATATTTTTCCTCATCACGATATCTTCACTGGACAACTTGAACTACAAGAACTCTCATTTCTATTCATAATTGGGATATGTAGGAAGCCTACTCGGGACCAAAGATCACTGGACATTGTCTCCAAAAATTGAACCCTAATTCCCTTAACATGGGCATCACCCTTAGGAATAACCCCCAAATTAAACCCCAAAAATCATCAATGAATCATTTTCAGGATGTAATCCCTAACTCATTATTCTCAAAGGATTATACACTTTTATGAGACTCATTGATCTACATGGTCTTTCATTCCCATCCAAATTGGATATGTAGGAAGCCTCCTTGAGGTTCAAACCCAGCACTTCAAATCAACTATGTTCTCCTTGCTTCATATTCCCAATAGCGTCTAATCTAACATGGAAATCAATATTCATTCCATGTTCCTTAGGCTGAACGGGCATAAGTCTCACACAATACTTTGAATAATCAAGTTTAGCATAAATGTCCTTACCATATGACATTAAACTATAAGGTTAGGTCCTAATCACATGACCTCAAAAGGTATTATGTGTCCCATTAAGTGGCACCGAACAATGAGGGTTCTGATTCTTTCCACAAGGATAAATAGGTAGCACATTTTGTTGGTACAATCCCAATATCAAAACAAACCATCATCTCCATGGACAATAATAAATTAAAAAGTTCCCCACTGAGTGGATTAAAAACTTATATCAACATAACGATGGATAAAAGAATATCTTAATATTATATAAGATGATTCCATTGATGGAGAAACTCGAATAAATTTAGATATCTCCATTTATGAAGATACTCGAATACATATAGATGAATCTAAATTTCACAGATGTTAATATGTGAGTGAAAATTCCCAAGGAAACCAATGTTCTGCTTGGTGAATTAAAAAGGTTTCAATAAAATATTTTTTTATTTATAAATATAGTCATGATGTAGACAATAATTCCCCCCAGACCTCCCATCCTCTTGACTAATGAAAAAAATTAAGTATTGTAATGTTCGAACATAATGAACACATGAATTTGGAATAAAGGTCCCTTGTGTATAATGAACTATTGGATGTTTCGAGTTCCCTAAATAAATCCAATGGATACTGCCTTGATGTAGTGACTCCTGAACTGGAACACAGGTTTGAAAGAACTACGAAACAAAAATGGTGAACCCAACGTGAATCCTTAACAATGTTAATAATGTTAACCACCTGTCAGGAACCTATCAATGAATAAAGGATGTCAAAAAAAGAAATAAATCACACATGTATACATCTAAAATATATTTCTTTAATGGAGTTTATTGATGTTCGTAACTTTTTCATAGAACTCCCTTCACTCAAATTTAGCTTTCTTAAAAACAAAACCTATGAATTTACCAGCCTCTGCTCAAGCTGGATCCTCATCCATGGGAAGGGAATCATCACCCACTTAGCATATTCATCACTCTATATCCAATGTGTTGGTATGGTAGAATTGTCATCATGGTACTATCCCAACCATAGAGGCTTCATGAAAGGTTCCCCAAGTTAACAACAACCCTTGATCGTCATGTTAACGATGACCGATGGGCAAGAAACAGACAGTTCCAACCACAGTCTTCAACTGTTTCAGGACTTTACCATTAAAAAACAATATCCATTCCTTCACATAATATATGTTGGTGGATCAAGAGGTCACTCATGGCCCCAATTCAATGATACAGTGGTCCTTCATGAGGACTCCCACCAACAATCACCGCGTGCAGAATTGCGTGGCAGTGAACCCCCATCATGATGGGGGGTGTTTCCTCTAGACATTCAGCCCAGGTACCCAGACATGAGAATGAAAGAAGAACCACCAGGGACAACATCTGGTCAACATGAATAAAGTTCATATATTTTCCCCTTCTAGAGAATTCCATCATCTTATCTTGATTGAAATTGATGAATGGGAACATACACCAGTCTGTCCTAATTCCTCTTCCCAGAAGACTAATCTGGAGGAAACCCACAAATCCTACTAGGAAGATCTTGTGTAGTACAATGAATAGTTACATACTCCTATCTAAAAATTATCATCCAGTCAGTTGGCTCATCTGACTGCATATTGGGAATCCTACCAATCAAATGTGCTAGAAATAGCTAAATAGGAACATACACCTTCTTACACTAGACAATTTCTTCCAGATGTCTCGTATGCATGTATTAAAAGAAGATAGCCAACCATATTTTATGGAAAACAGCCAGAATGTATATACCCCTACTGGAATTCATCAATCCTACCAACAGTCTCATTGGGAAGCACCCGAAGAAGACAGTCGAAAAGCTCCAATGACAAATCATGGGCAGACTAAACTCTCTACCCCGATACGTTAGTATAGGCAGTACTTATTGACAAGTATAGGAGGAAATGAGTTGGAACATACACCTACTCCTGATACTGAATATATGTATATTCCCATTCTGGTCGTTGATATCACTAACTACATCTTAGAAATGGTAATAGGGAAGACAAAATATCCTTCCTATATTTTGAAAGCATGCCAAAATTTTATTTCAACAACATCAGCAGTACTAGGGGAACAAACACATAAATTTGTCCCAACACCTAGCATGACACATCATCATGCCATCCTAGATAAGATACATACCTCTATTCTAGTGAAGGAGTTTTGTGGCGCATACTCTCCCAGATCATACGAACAATAGGATCAGGAACATAAACCCTTTCCAATTTGAGGTAATCAGCCCATTATGATGACCATACCAGGGCAGGCACATACACCTTCCCATGATAACCACTTCTCTTAAAATGTGGCCCCATCTACGTGTAAGAGAGCATCCAAGAAGAAGTATCACCAAACAGAAATGAATAATGAAGATCTAAGCTACGATCTGTATCTTGTTAATTCTATTGTTCATGAAGACCTCATGCATTTATTAGTTGCAGCTCATGATCATACCCTCTCATTACAAAATTCTGGGATTAATAGTAGCAACTCTGAAGTTTCCCATAGAAAAATTTATCATGAAGTCTTGATTCAAGAAAATTTGGTCAATCCAAAGAGCCTATCTCTGGAAGATCCCAACAGCAACCCTCCATGTGGACAGAAGACCATGGAACAAGAGGAATTATCTCTTTCTCTAATAGAACATGGTGGTTCTCCTCATGATGGAATTGGATGAAATGGTTTTATCTATAGTATTATATCGCGTTGTTAAGATAATTCTACAATTGAAATTGTTGTCACGAAAAATCCCTCTTATCTCGAGGCACTTGCCAACAGAATGCCCATTCTGTATGATGCCTTGTAATGAATGGGTGAAATAATTTCTCAACCAGAAGACATCTTAAGGGAACTGTCATTATCAGATCCTCCTTTGGGTCATTTTTATTCTGATACAGTAGAGGAAAATCTATTGATTCCATTGTTTTTAATAAAACAATCGAGAAGCATCCACTTTGTTCAGAAAAAGCTGAGAAACCGCTAGTAAAATATTTTGAACATATGTTAAGCATGAGAAAACAATTGGATAAAGGAGATGTACCATTCATGTTCTATCCACTGTAAAATTCTCATTACAAAATTCTAGAATTGGTGAAAAAAGATTGAATACTTTATGAATGCACCAATTTATGGAATATTGTTCATCATTTGAAATTTGAAGTATTACCTTATTCTGAATATCCAAATCATGTAAATGTAATAGAAGGGTTGAAACACTAAATTGACTTGGCATCTCTCTCAATTACCTAATATCTAAAGGTTGAAAAGTAGTTGAGAACCATTAAAAATTCATTCTTTAATGGTTTAAAGAGGCTATTCCAGTTAATTTATGATACCCCATCTGGTGGTTGAATTAGATTATGGGATGCACAAGGGGAATTTCATTTAACTACACACCAGAATCAGAAAATTCTTCCAAAATTGGTCTCATGAAATGTTACTTCCCATTACCATCTACAATCAATATATTTTGTATTTAATCAAGTATACTCTCAAGAATAGGCCTCAACTCGATCTCATCAGATACATATCTAATGAAAGAAAGCTGTTGAGATTCTTTTGAATCAAGCATATACGAATCGTAAGTAGGCCTCATGCATTGAGGATTCCAGCCACCAGATGATGTGAATGTCTGAAATAGCATAATGATCTTATGAAATATGTTATTTGAGTGTTTTTTCAATAATGCACTAAACTAATATCCAAACCAAAATTAGAAAATTCATAAGTGGATCTACGTGAATATTAGCTACAGATATTCAGAAGCCACGTCGACATGAAGGGTTGGGGGCGAGTTTAATTTATCATTTGAATTCAATATAAATTTTCTAAAATTCGAAGAAGAAGAACCGAAACAGTCCTAGCCTATAGGGATGTCAGATTTTCACATATACAATCCCCTCTTGTACAGAAGTCTCTTTTCTCCCAATTAGGGAATAATCCACAAAGAGAGCACACAACTAATCTATCCAAAGATTCCCTTTGGGTAAATTTCTATCAAAAAGTTCCCGTGAAGTCACCATTTAGGAGATCAAAGTCTCATATAAGATATATAAATACCCGATTTTACAAAGATACTGATAGAATTCAACCAATAAATTTTGAATCATTAAATTTCATTAACACCATGGTAGAAGATCCCCATGAAAATAATCCTATTTAGGTGAATCAGATGTTGAAGATCATTCCATTATATAGAACAAACTGAAGAAAATGATGGAGTTTTGAATACCCAAAATCAGCGGCTTACAAAGAATCTAAGTATGCCCACAAATAATCAACTACCACCCCTCAAAAGGTATTTAAAATGGGAATGGTAAATTTCAGATCACATCTCGATTTTTTCCACTAGATAAGGTGAATCTCTTTCACATGAAGAATTATTTTTACAAAAATAAGTGGAGATGAAAGCGTTAAAAATACCCAATACAAATTTAATTCGCAGTAGGATTTATCCTAGGCAAACTCCCTAGGCATATAATCAACTTGGACATCCTGTAGGATCTCCACAACAAAGAGGATATGTGGTAACTATAGATGCGGATAATGAATTCCCACCATTGGGTAAAAATTCAAAGCAGGATGAAACATATCCCTATAAAACTATCACCATGGGTTATCCAAGAAAAATAACACAAGCACCGCCAATTGTTTTTCATGTTGTTTCACTAATTTGAGATCCAGCTTCAGTAATTGTACATGTCCCTTATCATTTGGATATTCCAAAAATTCTTATGAACACAATTGTGGTATTAATAACTCCATTAGAAGCTAAGGAAGAGTGGCGTGCTTTAGTTCATTTGGAAAAGGGAGCTTACCCTGAATGAGTGGATCTATTATCTCCCCCACAAAATTTTTTGAATATTAAATTCCAAATTAATAATGGTTTGGGAGATCCAGAGCAACACGTAACTCATTTTGTTTTTCATTGTGATCCCATGAGAGGGACTCCTAAAAAAAGTAGTAAAGATTATGTGATTTGTGTAGTCATTACAAGGACTAGTATTTTTCTAGTATACAGGTTTACAATATCGATCAACTAATAGATGGGAAGATCTCCATAAAAAATTTCTTTTTCAATTAATCTCAACGCTGCAGAAAATGATATAATTTGATCTTCAAAATTGTAAACAAATATAAAATGAAATATTTTCAAATTTCATTGATTGATGGAATGGATTAACATATTCCTTAAATTTGTAACTTTTTCATGAGGAGTTTCTATCAAATTATTTAGAAAATAAGCCTGATGAGTAACTCACACAACTGATCTTTTTGAAATACATAAGAGGGGTCTGATACAATGCTTCAATTCCCCTTTCGTTGGTGGATTACATTGTGGAAACTAAATATTAATCTTGGGTGATTCCATCAACTTTAGGAAGGAGAATAGAGAATGCATAGGATGATATAGTCACACTCAAGAATGAACCTGTACCTGATTCAACTTTAAAACATTCATCATATCGATGGGATTATCCTCCCTAGCATTTTTATAAATGATAGCCGGGTCTAGATGATCAAAGATATCTAAGGCAGAAATAATTTGAGGAGTTAAAGAATAAATTTTATTTATTTTTAGATTAAAAAGGATCTTGGATACTTCATCTCTTATTTGGAAAACAATTTGTTTATGTTTCCAAGTCCGAAGAAACCCAATAAAGATGGATATTAAGATCTCTTGAATTATTGTCCCTTTCACCGGATGTTGAGGAATCTCATTCATGAGTGTTTTTTTTTCAATGACCTCCTACAAAAAATGGTAGACTCTAGACGAGTGAAACTGAAAAGTTCATTAGCCCAAGTATCATGTGATATTGATACTAATCTAGAGGAAGATGGAAAATGAAAGGAAGTCCAAGGTAAAAATGAGCAGAAATATGATCATTTAATCATAATGAAAATGATCAATCGAACTCATTCCATTCCACAAACAAAGTTGAAACAACTGATTGTGTCTTCTTCCACTCTAGTCACAGTAAAATGGCCATCCTCAAAATATTAGTCCTTTAATGGTCAATCCTAAAATAAGAGATGTTATTATAAGGACAAAGAGTTGTTCGAAGAACACAAGATCGTGTCAAGGACAATGTTTTCATTAACTCTAGCAGATATTAGGGCGTATGTTTAAAAGGCACAAGAACTACCCAGCCAAATTCCACAATCAAAAATGGCATGTCAAGAAGAATCTATATCAGATAAGAAATTTATCTTTTCTTTATTCAAAATTATCCATATAACAGATCCCTATGCTGATGGTTATTCTTGTTACAATGAGCCTGATTTACTTGTACCTAAATAGGGAACTAGTGGAAGAAGTCAATTTTGAGGATATAGGGGAAGGAATGGGTATTCTAGAATCCTTTATTTAAATATACTTATGTCCAAACCATATATGCTGTGGAAACACGTCGGAGAGACCTTCAGAAGGCTCAATAAGAACATGGACATTCTTCCACGAATGACAGCTTCAGTCCAAACATGATTATTTTGGAGGACCGATTAGAGGTTACCCCATCTTTCTCTCAGCAAGTAGATAGAATTATTTAGTATAATCAACCAACGTCAGGATTATTTCTAGTTTCTGATCCAAAATAAGGTACAACTACATCTGGAGAGTCAATCATTGGTAGTAGATACTTGTTCCTTACAGTCACCTGGTTCAGGGGACGGTAATCGACACACAGTCGCAAGCTCTCGTCTTCCTTCTTGGAAACAAAATCGGGGAATCCCAGGGTGAAACACTCGGTCGGATGAATCTCTTACGCTCCAAGTCCTCCAGTTGTACCCGTAGCTCTCGAAGCTCGATGGAAGATATCCGATATGCTGGAGTGGATATCGGGACTGTCCCGGGGTACATGTCAATATAAAAGTCTACCTTTCTGCAAGGAGTTAGTCCTAGAAATACGTCAGGAAAAACTTCCGCATACTGATACACCACAACAAGAAGTCTTGGACTCCGCATTTCAATTGTTCCTAGGATGAGGCTAGGAAACTAATGAGTAATTGGCTGTCCTCTCCTGTGTGTGAGTCCATCCTGTGCTGCAATGGCTACCTTCTCACCGGTGAAGGTGAACCTGCTCCAATCGGTGCGAACACGCCACACCTTGCGCCTAATACACTTGATCTGAGTATGGACTATAGATAACCAATCCATGCCTAAGATGAAGTCGTAAGGCCTCAACGCTGCTGCAGGAAGATCCCAACTGAAGCTCTCGCCTCCTAGAGTAAGCTCACACCACCGGCACCAGTGCGTAATCATCGAGTCTACTTTCGTAGGAGTCTCTAGCCGTAAAGAACGAGCCAACGGCTCCGTCGAAATCTCCAAGCTCCGAACAAGGGCAGCGACAATGAAAGAATGACTCACTCTTGTGTCTATAAGAACTGCAGCAAGGGTGGAGTAGACACAGATAGTACCTCAAATCATCTTTGGTGCACCATGGTCGTAGGCCTCCGCTGCCTGAAGCTGAGTCTGCCTTTGGCCGCCATCTCCCTGTGGTCGGGGTGGACCTCCTGGTGGTGGTGGTGGTAAAGGCTCAAAGCATAGACCACCACCTACTGCTCAGCCACCTCTTCTGACTCATCCTCCTGCTCTCTACGGACCACCACGATCGACCCTCTGCCTCTGCCTGTATGGTCCCTCAACCGTCTGTTTCTCCTCTTCACGGCGGGTCGGGCAGTCACGAGCCATGTGGCACTACCCGCCGCATGCGTAGCACTGTCAGCTCCTCATAAGACTGGATTTGCGCCATGTGCCTCGCACCTCGGAGCCAGATTTCTGAAGTCGTCCGCCTAATGGTCTGGTCTACCTGGAGCCCTGTGACATCAATCGACTGCCTGCTGCAGAAGACTTTGCTACGTGCCTCTCTACGGTAGGTCTCACTACTAGTGTAGGCTCAGCAAGAATGCTCTCTACGATAAGGGCTCTCTTCAGCACTCCTGCCTGCATTGGGATACTAAGGGAGATCATCGATACCCTGATCTCATGCCCCAGTCCATGCTCGAAGGTCCGGGCTCGGAATAATGGGTCCCATACCATGTCTGTGGAGTAGCATGATAGATCGGTAAATCTCACAGAGTACTGGGCTATCGTCATGCTACCCTAAAGCAGCTGTAGTAGCTCTTGAATACGCATCATACGAAGGGTGGCTGGGAAGAACTCTGAGCGGAAGAGACTCTCGAAATCTGACCAAAGGAGATTTTCCTCGTCGTGAACCTGGAGCATCAGGCTCCACTATCTGCCTGCTGCCTCGTCTAGGAGACTCACTGCAGGGAACACCATGAGGTCAGCTGGTGTCCCAACTAACCTAAAAACTCGTACAACAGCCTCCAGCCAATCCTCGGCTGCCTGAGGGTCCGTCTCCCCGCAGAACCAGGGCGGTCTCTGATGCTGAAACTTGTGCAGTGCACTAAGGCAACGTGCACTCTCAGCGGATGGAGCAGGTGGCATCGGTGGCTCGACGGGTAGAGGTACCGCAGGTGCCTCCGCTGTAATAGGATCCTACACCGAGGCCTTGTCGCTCGGTGGGCTGTCGTCTCGTACAAAGCATAGAACCCTAGCTGGCTACTATCGTGGGGTCATCCTGAAAAGAAATAGGTGTGCCACAGTCAATATAGTATACATGGTGAGCTGACACAAAGTAATCACAAATAAAACTTTTGAAACACACATGCAATCAATTCCTTTCTGCATTGAGTCGGAAATCAGAAGTCAGGGTCCTGGTGTATGGATACGTCGGCCGCCGCACCAACAGTGGACTCCCTAGACTGATAACCACACTCAATACCCTTAACACTATTTCATCACATAGAAGAAATATCAGAGTCCTGAGTTCTTCGGTAAAACCAAACTCCTCTGATAGCAATTTTTCACGACCCGTCCTCGAGGCCCGTGCCGTGACTACCCTAAGCCTGCCTTCCATAGGCCAGGGGCTGGAGAGTAGCACCAAAGGTGTAAATCCTGATAAAAAGGGAATGCATTTCCTTTATAAAGTAAAAAAACCACAGAGTAAGCATGCTGAAGTAATCACTATGTAAACTGGGTACAACTGTAAGTGCCGGAATGTAAATGGGTCAGAATACAAACCCAACTGAAAGTAAAGTACAACTGAAAAGAAAGTACAGAAACTGAAAAGTAAAGTAGCAAATTCGAGCCATCAACTAGAAATTCCACCTAAATGGTGGGTACAAATTTCCACCTCAGCTCCTCGATTCCAGCCGTCGGCTCTGTGAACGTTCCGCCCAGTGGTCCACCTCCAGGTACCGACTTGCTCCACAAGCCTCAACCACGATTAGCACTGTCCGTCGTCTGCATCCAACACAAAGTAGTCCGGGCATAGCTCATACAGGGGTGAGTATACGCTACTCAGTAAGGACCCCAAGACCCCCGAAGGTCTCCCAGAATCCACAAAGGATAATCCACAATGGAAAGATACAATCACTATGTAACAACCAACTCTACTTAGGTATATACCCATACATATACCAAAGTCATCAATTCCTGTTCGGCTCCAACATCCGAGCCCAAGTTCCATCTAGTCCACATAGGATAGCGCAATCCAAACCACACAGGATAACACAACCCAAACCAAACAGGATTGCAAAACTATCATATCGAAGACAACGATTGAATGTCAAGACTCAGCTCAGACAGGTATACTTATTCATAAGACGATAGAGATGATCAGATGTATTCACTGATTCATCTAAGATATCAGACCCCCGTAGGATACAAGACCATCTAATCTATCAGACCCACAAAGGATACAAGACCAGCTACTCTACCAGACCCACGTAGGATACAAGTATAGTGTCAAATACTGTCGGACCCACGCAGGATACAAGAATAGTAGTCATGTACTGCCGAACCCACATAGGATACAAGAACAATAGTCATTGTCGTCGAACCCCTAGAGGATTCTAGTACGGTCATCATCTCTGTCGAACCCATGGAGGATTTCAGTACAATCATCATCGTCGTCACAATCGTAGCATGCTCTAGGGTTCCCGCACACAGCAACCTCGATTCCAGGAGGGTGCACTCCACGAGCCACGGGGGGGGGGGGGGGGGGGGGGTCGATACATCAACTAACACATAGTTTGGTGTTGATGTATCCCAAAGTTCCATCTCATCAAAAGGAACTCAACGCGATAGACGACGCGTCAATTGGACGCCCGGTCTGGGAGTTATTGGCCTTTTCGTCCCAGGGGCCTGACTGGTGTTTAAGTCGAAACCAACCCGATTGTACTCCAAATGCATCCAAACCTCGAGCGGAGTAAGCCAAAAGACCCGCCTCATTAAGAGGGATCCAACATAGTCGACGAAATGTCAAACGGACGTCTGAATCTAAAGTTATAAGTGTTTCCGCTCTGAGGGCCCGGTTGGTTCCGTGTTCGAAGCAACCTGGCTATATACAATGTTCTTGAAAACCCTGAGTGTAATATACCGAAAAGACCTCCTTGATCCGAGGATCACATCACAACTGGAGGTGCATCGATCGGAGGTCTGTATCCCAAGTTGTGAGCCTTTGTACGAAGCTGTCCGATTGTAGGGGGGTTTGGGCCGGATTTTTTTAAATACGTTTTTCTAAAAAAAAATTCTGAAAAACTGCCTAGGTCATTTTTGTAAAAAAAAATACTCTACAAAGGCAGCATCGTAGATGCCGCCATTGTTTTAGGGCAAAAAGGCGGCATCTGCGATGCCGCCTTTGCTCCCCCACGCCGCCATTGGCCCTGATCGATGACATGGCAAAGGCGGCCGGGGGGAGGCCGCTTTTCGCCTCAGGGTAAGGCGAAAGGCGGCATCACAGAAGCCGCCTTTGGCCATACGCAGAGGCGAAAGGCGGAATCCGTGATGTCTCCTTCGCCTGAACTCTTTATAAAAGGGCGGCCACCCCCTCCCCTCTCCTCACTTGCTCATTGCATTCCTCAATTCATCTCTCCAAATTTCTCACTCTCTCAAAAAAAAATTCCTTTGCTGTGCAAGCATTTACAAAGCTTAATTTAGAGGTATGTTTATTTATTTAATTTAATGTTTTTATTTAATTAATTTAATTTTTTTTAGTTTTAAATCTTTCATTTGTTATGTAGTTTTGGTAGTTCTTAATATTTGGTTATTTAGTTTTTGTAATTAGTTATATATAGTTTTAAATAATTACTGTTAGGTAGTATAGATTTAGTATAGATTAACTTAAGATTAAGTATTTAGAAATTTTGGTAGCTTAAAGATTATGTGGTTATCTACGCAATTAAATTCCTATCTGGAAACAAACATGTGGATGTGGCTATGGCACAAATGTACATAGGGGTAAAACTCGAAAACACCGCTTCGAGCTAGACTCGAACGGGAACTGGTGCACGATAACGGGCCTTACTGCATCCTGGTTTGACACTCCTGGGAAATATGCTTAAGATGATTCATATTTTATTTATAAACTACTAAAATTTCTAAGAGAAGAAAAACCAAATCAATATATTTATCAATGATAAATGATAAATATAATGTTAAAGAATCAAATAAAGACATAAGAATTAACGAATTAAAGTTATTATTAGTTAATTATAAAATAATAGAATAATTAACGATTAGTTGTTATTAGTTAATTTTAGAATAATTAATAAATAACATAGGATTAAAACATGGATTCATATAATGATTAGCTAACGATACTAATGATCATTATATTTATCAATGCTAAATGATAAATATAATGTTATAGAATCAAATAAGGACATTAGAATTAACAAATTAAAGTTATTATTAGTTAATTATAGAATAATAGAATAATTAAAGATTAGTTATTATTAGTTAATTTTATATTAATTAATAAATAACATAGGATTAAAACAAGAATTCATATAATGATTATCTAACGATACTAATGAACATATAAGGTGAAATGAAGAAGAACAAACAAACTAAATAAAAAGGCGCTCTAAAATTACATTCTAATAAATATCATATGGTCGAACATCAGTAGCTTAGTTTATGGTATAGAAAGGCGCAATAAAATTACATTATAATAAACATCATATTGTCAAAAATAACTGTTAATATTTTGTTATACTATCATAATTTTGATGAAAGAAACATTTTTGACATAGAGAGCCAGGTTTGCCTGTGTGTACTATTATGGGGAGATTATTTAAACTGAGCAAGGAGCTTCTTACAGTACACAACCAATTACGGTGGTTAGTATAGTTGATTGTGTTACCATAAGTGACCTTCATGAGAGAATTCGTGTTTCCTAAAATCTGGGACATGATCAAGAGATAATGTCTATGAGCTATAGACATTTGAAATTTCCAACAACACTGTGGCATATAGCTTTTCCATTGGTTGCTGATGCGCAGTGGGTCCAAGAAATTAATTTATTTTCTCAACGGTTAGATGGTACCATGATGGAGTTATACGTTGTTGTTGCTACTGTACAACAACAACGTCCACTTGTACAAAGACGTAGAAATACAAGAGTGGTTGAAGACAGTCTACCCCATGACATTGAGCCTATTCCAAATGATGCAGAAGAAGAGGACAACCTAGATGATCTCCTGGATATACATGTCAATCCGACTTCTGATGAGGAGTTTCGTAATGATGGATCAGATGGCGACAACAATGCTGATGAGGAGGGACCAACATAAGATAGAGAGCTGGTTTTGAGAAATGCAATTGTTGTACATCAACCTCGGTCAATAAATCATCCACCACTATTTTCATCTTGGTCAAAAGCAATGACATGCATGCCTGAATTCGATAATACTATTCTCACACCGACAACTGAGTTCCCTGGAGTTGTACCAGAAAGTTTTAGTGAGGTGGACAAAACCTTATATATTGGAAGGAATTTTCCCAGTAAAGATGCCTTAAAAAGCATGTTAAAGAGATTTCACATTGAGAGAAACATCAACTATGTAGTTCACGAATCATTCCGTAGTAAATATGTTATACGGTTCGTGAAGTATGGGGATGATTGTAGATTTCACTTAAGGGCTATTCCAGACATTACATTTGGAGGTTGGAGAATCTCAAGGATTGAGGCGGTTCATACTTGCGTTCAGCCAAGTCTCACATAGGATCATACTTCATTGGATGCAGAATTTGTGTCATCTATTGTTGTTGAGATGATTAGGACATGCCAAGATGTTCCAATATCCCTTGTGCAAGAGAGGATTCTACAGACATTCGGTTATATGATTTCCTATAATAAGGCATGGATGGGGAAACAGAAGGCAATTGTGAAGGAATATGGTGATTGGGATGACTCATATCGAGTATTACCGCAATTTCTAGCCATACTAAGGCATCATAACCAAGTTTTATTCCATCTGGATACAAACGAACATGTGTCTTCTGATAATTGACTGGATCCATCTCGTGTTAAATTTCATCGGTTGTTTTGGGAATTCCTTCCTTGTATCTCCACATTTCGTTTTTGCAATCAATATATTTAGATTGATGGAACATTTCTGTATGGAAAATACAAGGGCGTATTGTTGATTGCGGCAACCCAAGATGGAAACCGTTCACCTCTTATGCTTGCATTTGCCATTGTAGAGAATGAAAACTATGAATCATGGAGTTGGTTTCTGGCATGTATCAGCAACCATTTCACCTACATTCAGGGAGTTTGTTTGATATCTGATCGCCATCGAGCAACTAATGAGGCAATCAATGCAGATCCTGATACATGGAGATACCCAAATGCACATCATCGATTCTGCATTAGACACATTGCTATCAATGTGCATAAAAAATTCCACAACGAACCAATGAAGAAGGAAATCACGAGGCTTGGTATGTATTTTATTCATTCTGTTTTACTATTTCAATATAAATATAAAATCAATTTATGTGAAATATCATCTATGTTTTGTAGCATATGAGTCGGACCAACGACGATTTGAAGAATGTTTTGAACAAATTCGTCAGGCTAATCAAGATGTTTATGATTATATGATGCAGATTCCAAATGAGAAATGGACATTGGCAAACGACGGGGGAAAGAGGTACAGACACATGACGAAAAACATTGTGGAGTGCATCAATTGTATCTTCAAAGGACTTCACAAGCTACCTGTAACCACCTTAGTTCAGGAGACATAATATTGATGCGTGAAGTACTTTGTGGATAGAAAAAAACTAGCATCAGACGGTATACATCAAGGGCTAAGATATGGAAGACACTTTCAACGAGAGATTGAAAAAAATATTGAAGAAGCTTCTAGTTATCACGTCTGTCTCTTTCGAAGAGAAGACTCCCGATTTGAAGTTCAAGAGCGTTCAGACCCCATCACAAATCACGTCGGTGAAAAAATGGGGGTATTACTGGAAACAAGGCAATGCCAATGTTGAAAATTTCAGGCCTTATGGTTTCCATGTACACACACCATCGCAGCATGTGCCTCTTTGAACATCTCTTGGGAAACATATGTTGATCCAGTGTACTAGATGGATATCATTGCCGACTATTATGCTGCACCATGGACACCTATTGGGGAGTATCGTTATTTCCCAATGCCTAAATGCCAGCCGATAGTGATACCTTACATGAATCGGTTACATCCTCGTGGGAGACCAAAGGCGAGTAGGATGCGTAATGGGATGTACTGGCCTTAAGAACAAGGACAGAGTTTGCGATGCACAATATGTAATAAAGAAGGTCATAACCGGAAGCGATTCCCTAACGTTGTTGGGTCGACTTCATAGTCTCATTCATAATGATGTATTGTCTTCATTGTGACATTCCCATATTGTAAACTAAATGTTGTTATATCTTCATTATTCCATGGTTTTCTAAACCCCAAACATCTGAGATAAGTTTTTATATTAATATTCATTCTTTCAAGAAATAACTATAAATATGAGATAATAAAATTTATTTCAAAACTCCAAAAGCGTAACACATAACCCATATTGAAAAGTGTATGTCAGTTAACCCATTAACATGTTTCCTGGATGTTAATATTAAAAATTTTAACCCTAAACCCTCCAACCTAAACCCCAATCTAAACATGCATGATATTTTAGCAAACTGTTCTATAACAAATTTATAGTATCATAATAATTAGCATAAGATATTGAATAAATACAATTAGATAAATTCTAAAAACATCATTACTAATTGACATGGTTTATCTTAATCCAATCCATAAGTAGTTAATCACAAAGCTCCCCCAAAATATGTGTAAGCAAATTCAAGACTAAATATTTTAGATAACATAACTTATTTCATATTAATATTCATGCTTTCAAGAAATAACTATAAATATGAAAAAATAGAATTTATTTCAATACTCCGAAAGCGGAACACATAACCCATATTGAAAAGTGTATGTCAGTTACCCCATTAACATGTTTCCTGGACGTCAATATTAAAAAATTTAACCCTAAACCCTCCAACCTAAACCCCATTGTAAACATGCAGGATATTTTAGAAAACTGTTCTATAACAAATTTATAGTATCATAATAATTAGCATAAGATATTGAATACATACAATTAGATAAATTTTAAAAACATCATAATGTTATATTTACATTTTACACTTACGACTCATTTTCTTTGTTTATATGCAGATGGATGATACCATACTACTCACTCAGCAGCCTACCCATATTTCACAGGCCGTGTTAGAGGGTCATCCAGATCGATCTGTGAAGGTGGGTCGAGCGCACCACTTTCATCACATGGAGCCTCCACATTCCATTAGACCTTACTTGCGCCGTGCTGGCTTCTATGGCCTTGCCGTATCAGATTTCACATTTGTAGATCATTACCTACTTGCTACCCTCGTTGAGAGATGGAGACCAGGGACACACATTCCACTTGCCTGAGGGAGAGATGACCATCACCCTCGAGGATGTCATAGTGCTTCTCGGTCTGCCTATCCAGGGGAGACTTGTTGTTGGACCCACTCGTGCAGCTTGGCCAGACCATGCTCAACGCTTATTAGGCGTTGATATTTTGTCCGACCGTAGGGCTACAGATGGATCATCCATATCTATGCATTGTTTGGAGTCGCAGATTCCACATTTACAGGATGATGATGATGAGAAGACCGTCATGCGTTACGCCCGTGCATATATCATACGACTCATTGGTGGGACCATGTGTACTGACCACTCGAGGATGCACGTGCATATGATGTATCTACCCCTACTAGAGGACTTTGATCGGGCTGGGACGTACAGTTGGGGATCAGCCTGCTTGGCATACACGTACAGATCATTATGCAGACTGTCCCATAGGGACCATACAGGTCTTGGAGGATGTGTCATCCTTATTCAGATGTAGGCATGGGAGCGCATCCCAGCATTCCACCCTGACCTTGCTGGTCCACCGGTCGAGATGGAGGTGCTGCATGACGCTCCACGTGGACGCTGGTATGATAAGTCATTTCTATTGGTTTTTTATTCTACTATGAGTTATTGACTATAATATCTCATTATTTGTCATTATCATGGTATTTTACAGGTGGTGTCTGCGACATAATTTTGACGTGGTTCCGAGACAGCATTTGGGCATATATCGGCTACAGTTGGACTGTCTCTTACCTGATCAGGTATGTATATACAATCTATCACTGTCTAACATTTTTAATAATAACATCAATTTTGGTTTTTAGTTGGGTGTTTTTTTGACAAAATCACTTGTCATTTCAGATTTCATGGATTCCATACTGGAGTATTATGGACCAGTTGCCAGCATACTGCACTGTTGGGCTTGAGGATGCTATGGCTATAGTGCCCCTCATTCACTTTAATATTATTTAGTGGCAACAGCCTGATAGGGTCATGTGCCATTTTTTTTCGTACTCAGCCGATTCCATTACCATCTAGACAGACAGACAAGCTTCATGGGATAAAGCGGACAGGGAGGCAGGATGATGACTGGTCCCAAGTACATGCGAGTTTTATCGACTGTTGGCACAGACGTGCAGAGTTACGTATTCAGGGTGTTCCTAGAAATCGATTCTCTCTTTCAGAGCAGGTTGACTATGCGCCATGGTATAGACTGAAGTCTATACTGTATCTTACCCAAGCTGGCATAGAGATGCAGAGGATGGTATGTTAATAAATTCCTATTAGTTTGTTTATTGAATTATTTTCTAATTCCATTTGAATCTACTTACAGGGAAGTCACACAGAGCAGCTTGTTCGCATGAGTGATGAAGAGGAGGAGGGGGTGTTTAGCCGGGAAGCCGTCCATGCTACAGTGCTGGAGGCGATGGCATCTTTTCATGCACTTTCTGAGAGAATCTTCACACGTCTGGCTTGGAGACAGGAGGTTCCTGCCCCAGAGGAACATCCTGCAGCTGCTGCTGGTGCTGAAGAGCCACGACCACGGCGACAGAGACAATGTCATGCTGCACGTGAGGCCTCGCCTGTTCCACAGGAAGAGGTCAGGCCTCTAGTAGTCCAGGATCAGCCTATTTAGGATATGCCTCAGGTGGCACGAGATCCGTCTTTCCTGACAGGATATTCACAGTTCTCTCCATCTTGGGTTCCAGATCCTCCACAACCTTGGATTCTAGAGTCGTCGTCGTCCTGGGGTATAGCTCCATCACAGGCTTCGTTCCCCTCTGCGATGGAGGCAGGTCCTTCTACCACCCTAGTGGGAGAAGGATCCGAATGACAGTACGAGATGCAGTTGACAGCTCCTCCCACTGACACACAGATGGAGGATACGACGGTCGACGTTTCATTGCCCGAGGATCAGCCTTCTCCAGGTCATCAGACTCCACTGTGCACTCGATGCGGACTTCCTATTCACAGACCACCATGTGGGATGGAATCTCCTCGCCACAGACATATGCATTGATTGTACATTATTGTTTACATGTTTTATGTGTACTGAAATCAAAATACTATTTTTACTTATTGGTCAGAGTGGAATCTCAGGAGAGGGTAAATTAGGTTTTATTTATATATATTTATATAACCATACGAACATAATAATAAAACATTAATAATTACTAATTACCTAATTACCTAATTACAAACTATATAATTAATAATTCTATTACTAATTAACTATTTAATTAGTATATAATTAATATTTATATTACGAAATAACTAATTAATTAGTATATAATTTGTAATTTGGTAATTAGTGTTTATTAATCATTAATTATATAATAACTAATTAGTTAATTAGTAATAAAATTATCAATTATATAATACTTAATTATTACATATATAATAAATATTTAGTTAATTAGAAATATAATTAATAATTATAACTAATTAATTAGTAATTGGTAATAATTAATTAGTTAATCAGTAATATAAATATTTATTATAATTATTTATAATAAGAGGGTTTGCCCTGAAAATAATTCTGCATTTTTGATGTGGGATTCATGTTCTACCTTTACTACGTAGTACATTCTGCATTTCCGATGTGGGATTCTGTTTTAAGTACGTGACTTTGAAATACAATAAAATATAAACTATAAGGCCAATATAAATGAAATTTTAAAAATTGATTAAACATATAATAAATAGTTGAAAACAAAAAGAATTTGCTCAAAAATGTTGATGAAAAATAATCTATAACATTTTAAAACCGCCTACTTGAAACTTAAAATTGTTTCAAATAAGTGAATTTGAAAGACTGTAAAATATAAACTATAGAACTAATATAATTGAAACTTTAAAAATTGATTAAACATATAATAAATAGTTGAAAAAAAATAAATTTCCAAAAAAACATTGATGAAAAGTAATTTATAAGCTTTCAAAACCGCATACTTGAAACTTAAAATTTTTCAAGTACGTGACTTTGAAAAACCATAAAACATAAAATAGAAGACCAATATAAATGAAATGTTAAACATTGATTAAACATATAAGAAATAGTTGAAAACAAAAGCAATTTCCAAAAAAATGTTAATGAAAAATAATTTATAAGCTTCCAAAACCGCCTACTTGAAACATAAAAATGTTTCAAGTACGTGACTTTGAAAGATTATAATTATATTACTAAATAACTAATTAATTATTATATAATTAATAGTTATGTTAATAATTAACTAATTATTTATTATATAAGTAATAATTAATGAGTAATAATTAATAATTAATAATTTAATGAATGGTTATAATTAATATTTATATTACTAATAAACTAATTAATAATTACTAATTACTTATTCAAAATTATTAATTACTAATTACTATTTATAATGAATAATTATAATAAATATTTATATTACTAATTAACTAATTAATAATTAATAATTACTAATTAATTAGTTATAATTATTAAATGTATTTCTAATTAACTAAATATTTATTATATATGTAATAATTATATTACTAATTAATTATTATATAATTAATGATAATATTACTAATTAACTAATTAATTATGAAATATTTAATTATTAATAATTACTAATCAATAATTAAAAATTATAATGAATAAATGTAATTAAAAATTATATTACTAATTTACTAATTAATTGTTATATAATTAATAATTATATAACTAATGAACTAACTAACTATTATACAATTAATTAATAATAATTAATAATTAATAATTATAATGACTAATTATAATTAATATTCATATTACTAATTAACTAATTAATAATTAATAATTACTAATTACTAATTACTAATTACTAATTACTAATTACTAATAATTAGTAAGTGGTTTTGAAAGCTTATAAATTATTTTTTATCATCATTTTTTATGATTTTTTTGTTTTCAACTATTTTTTATATGTTTAATCCATGTTTTTAGTTGCATTTATATTGGCCTTATAGTTTATATTTTATAGTCTTTCAAAGTTACATACTTGAAAATTTTTATGTTTCAAGTATGCGGTTTTGAAAGCTTATAAATTACTTTTCATCAACATTTTCTTGTAAATTTCTTTTGTTTTCAACTATTTATTATATGTTTAATCAATGTTTAAAGTTTCAATTATATTCGTTTTATAGTTTATATTTTACAGTCTTTCAAATTCACATATTTGAAACATTTTTAAGTTTCAAGTAGGCAGTTTTGAAAGGTTATAAATTATTTTTCATCAACATTTTTGAGGAAATTATTTTTGTTTTCAACTATTTATTATATGTTTAATAAATTTTTAAAATTTCATTTATATTGGCCTTATAGTTTATATTTTATTGTCTTTCAAAGTCATGTACTTGTAACAGAATCCCACATCAGAAATGCAGAATGTACTGTGCAGTAAAGGTAGAACCTTAATCCCACATTGAAAATGCAGAATGATTTTTAGGGCAAGCCCACTTATAAAAGGGAGGCCTGGGTAAGAGTTTCTATCGGAATCCAGACTGCTATAATGGCTGTAGCACTGGATCATTAATAGTAGATAAATTTTGCTGAAATTTTTTGTTTTGTCTATATATATATATATATAAACAAAACAAAACAAAAAAAATAAAAATAAAAATAAAAATTTTCAAAAAGAAAAGATTTTTTTAGGAGAAAGGCGGAATCGCGAATGCCGCCTTGCCCCCGAAATGCAAAGGCGGCATCCGGGATGCCGCCTTTGAGGTGCATTTAAAAAAATTTTTTGCTGTAACCGTTTTCTGGAATTTTTATTTACAAAAATGAAAAAAAAAACCGTTTGGACCCCTACGGACCCGGCCCGAGACCCCCTGGGTCGGCCCGAACCGGGTCGACTGCACCCGGGTCAGGGTCTGGCCTATAAGGGTGCGGCCCGGCCCGGCTGGCGCATCCCGACCCACCCAGAGCGGCCCTGTGCAGGCGGCCCGGCCCAGCGCGGGCGCCACATGCCACGTGTGTGCAGAAGGGGGGGTGGGGAAGCCGACACCCCCCTTCGAACTGAACGGTGGACCTGTGGGGGTCCACCCTACTGCGGTGATTGGGGGTTCAAAGCGCCGGTTTTTCCGGATCTGGCCGGCCGTTACGGCCGACAAGTTGTGCCGTGAGGAACCAGCCGGTCCCGCCTCATGAGCGCTGGGGGCCAGTGGCTCCGGCCGCCCTCCCCTGCTCTGCCCCGGCCAATGGCTGCGGCCTTGGTCCGACAGGCGTGGCTCCATGGCATCGCACCCCTTCGCCGTGCCCCACCCCAGCCGCGGCCCTCCATAGTTCTCTGGTGCGGTGCGACGGGGCTGCGCCCCTCCGCTGCAGCCCCGCTCTGGCTATGGCCTCTTCCAACCTCAATGGCGCAGTGTGACAGTGCCGCACTCCTTCGCCGCGGTGATACTCCTCATTCCCACGCAGTGTCATTGCACCGTGCCACCTTCTTCCCAAACCACAACGGTGAACATCAACAAGGGGGGGGGGGGGGAGGATCGGACGTGTTCGTGCAGTCCGACCTCTTCCCGTTAATTTATAACATGTAGATAAATATTTAACGATGAAAGCAAAGAATAATGACATCATGAAAACAAACCCCTACCTTGAAGTAGTTGTCAAAAGAATATTGTCTCAGAAAATGGTGTCACGAGGTAAAGCTCCATACGTACTTGATGGATAGCGTCCGAGGTGGAATGACATCTCACACTGGCTGCGGAAAGGAGAATAAGGGCACAAAAATCACTCCTTGTGGTGACGGAGTTCCTGATCGAGGTCATGACATTCTTCAAGGTGGAAGACGATGTTCTTCAAGACTATAGCCCTTCTCTCCAAAAATCTCCACACAACGATTCAACTATAATAAAATAAGGATTTGCTTGAATTTATTACTCATGCCAACTTTTTTCAAAATTCCAATTTTATTCACCAAATTAATTGACATGCATTGTCCAATTAATTAGGCATTTTATTGGAATGTATTTTAATGTGGAAGAGTGTAAGTGTTACAAAATTCATTTCTAGAGGGAGGGGGGGTTAATGAGGTGTTAGGTAAATTAAAGGTGGTGGGGGCTCGTGTGGACCCCACCCCAACCTCCTAACATCTTCCTTTCCCACAACACTTAAACCATCATTAAAAAAAATAAAAATAAAATTGTAAAACAATGATATTTTTATTTCTCACAGTTTTAACATATCCTCCCGAGAAAACACAACTCCAGAAAAAGTCTTCCTAATAAAAAACCGCCACTGCGGTTTCATCGGTGTCCTAGAATTTCGATTCCGAGCACCGGTTCAAAGGTTTTAGAAAAACCCGCTAGCTCGTTCACTAAACATACCCGAGCTAAACTTCTGAAATTGATTTCGGGCACCTCGTGCCTCAGAATCAGGTTTTTTCAGAATCTGCGTACTCGTAAAATCCCAAAGAAATTATGAAAAAAAAAATTCCTTGAAATTTACGAGTCTTTACACTGATATTCAGTATGGATTCTTCATCGGGTGATTCATACATACTTCCAAAAAGATGAACAATCTTATCTTCATCTAATTTCTCTTTTCCACCTCCAGCTTCAACATCCTCAGGTTGGATAAAGTCATTATTATTACTTTCTTATTCAGATAGCTTGTTCACTTCTTCTTCTCCTCCTTTCTCATTAATTCCCGGTGTAGCAATTTTTGAGGATCCGACTTCATAATTCCAGATTGATAACTTTTCAGATGGGGTTCCCTTATCTTGATATTCTTCAACTTGCTTAATTACATCATCAAGGCTACAACTCATCTCATCTTGTTGAACATTCTGGAAAACTTGTTGAACAACATCCATCACTTATTTCCCAACTTCCTTCTCTTTGGAATTTTCCGGAGTATTCTTACATAGAGTCTCAGTCAATTATTCCACAAGGAATGATTTTGGCACTCGGATGTTCCCAGAATAAATTTCAGGATCCCTCAAAATGGATTGGAAAATCTCAGACTCTGTCATCTTCTTCTTCTTCTGCTTTTTTTTCTTTTGCTTTCCTATCTATCTCTTCAGTAGTAGTTTCTTTTAAGGATTTTTCATCAGTATGATCCAAACCAAGCTATGTCTCCCCTGATTTTCTAGTCATTTTATCTTCCTTCTACATTTTGACCACCTCATCCGGATATGCTTTTTTCTTTTTGGGTTTAGGAGGTGCGAATTTAGGTTATTCAGACCTAGGGGTCTTTTCTTCAGCTTGAAATTCCTTGAACTTCCTCTTCTTACTGACCTTCTATGAAGGTTTAGCCTTTTCCACATTTTCCAGATTGGTTTCTACCTCCTCCTCTTGAAAATCATAAAATTATCTTGTCTCATTTGAAAAGCCTACTTTTATTCTCTTTAAGGTGTCATCAATAATTAGCATCACCTTTCAATTTCTCAGCTTGGAGCTACATGGGATCTGGAAGTATTCTAGGCACCGAACTATCAACTTAGAAAGCAACGCTGGATACATAATGATCTGAGCTCTACAATTTCCATTCTTGACGTTATGAATCGTAATGAAGATATGTCTCATGAGATTCACATTCCATAGATTTACCAGAAAATCTAGAATATACATGTCGCTCTTCTTAAGGGTATCCTTATCACCCTTCATCGGTATGATAAAACCTTGTACCCAAAGCTGTAGAATCTGATTGTCGGTTGAATGATGGATGATATTATTTGTAGTCTTGATATCAAAATGACCAAGGCACTCCATAGTCTTTTCCTTGACAAAACTACCTTTGAAATTCTGGAATCTTATGAGAGAAAAATTATGCCTCTCCTTCATAGGGTATTCCAACCAGACTAGCCGCCTTAGTATAAGATAATTCATATGTCCTATCATAGCTTTTGAAGGAGAACATCTCCCTTCCGACTTCCTTGAAAAAACTGGCTGACTTAGAAAACACGATGAGCATGTCCGGATACACCACATCTTGATCTCAAGTTTTAGAAATGGCTACAACTTCCCATTCATTGAGTTTGATGTTCATGGAAATTAGAGAATCATACTTATTGAAAAAGTTTGGCGTAGAAACCTATCCCTATATATCTGCCATTCTGAGATCGGCTTGACTGAAGAAATATACTGAGAAGGGGCTTTTGTATACATTCAGACTGAGGAACTTTGAGAGATTTGGAACGGGCTTAAAAACATAAGCAGAACTTCGATACACAAAATCTTTGAAAACCTAAGTGGGACAACCCTTTATGGTCCCTTTATATATGCGATGGAAGTGACCTTTCATCTTCCAAAACAAATATAGTGGATGGGAAACTCTCTGATCTGATCTGACTGTTGAAGACATGCCCGCAAAGAAATCATGAATCTGATCTTTTGAGGTTTTAAGAAAAACATTCAGATTTAAGAAGAAATGAATACAAAATATTGAAAGAAAATACTAGCAAGTAAAAATTACTACGAAAACATGAGTGATGAAATCATACCTTTTTGATTGGTTAGAAAGATTATTCGTAATAGGTGATATTCTTCTTGAAGAAAATTTGACTACGAAAAACTGACTATGAAAAACATACTACAAAAAAATTCACTATGAAAAACTCACTATGAAAAACATACGATGAAAAACTCACTACAAAAAAAAGACATAAAAAATAAAAGTTTTATTGAAAATAGTTTGAGTACAAAACTTGATTATGAAAATTCCCATTATGATAAATCCCATTACAAAAATTCCCATACCGAATAATCCCTTTTCGAAATTTCCTATTACGAAAATTTCCATTACGAAAATTTTGAAAACAAACTATGAAAATTTTATTTATAATATTCTGAAAAACTAACTATGAATGTTTTATTACGGAAATTTTGAAAAACATCAACAACATATGTACTCCCCCTATGAAAAGGAGTTTATTACTGTCAGGAGATTGGTTCAACAGGAAGTTATTGGAGGAAGATTACCTTATGTTTATCATTCCAAACTTTTCATTAATGTATTCAAATCTATCAGAGGGTAAATATTTTGTGAGAATATCATCATGTTGATCTTGCATTCCGATGAATTGAAGAATGATATCTCCTTTTTGTGTGTGATCCCTAAGAAAGTGATGCCTAAAATCTATCTACTTTGCATGAGAGTGATGTGATGGATTTCCTAAGGGAAATGGAACTTGTGTCATAACACAAAATTTGATTCTTAGTAAAACTCTAGCCATTGTCTGTGAGTGTGTGTACTATCCACAACACTTGAGCACAAAAACTTCATACTGCTACATATTCAGCTTCAGCAGAGGAGAGTGATACATAATATTGCTTCTTGCAAGACCAAGAAACTAATGAATCTCTTATGAAATTACATGTTCTGAATGTGCTCTTTATATCCATTCTATATCCACAAAAGTAATCATCTATAAAAATCTTTAAAACAATATCTTTTCCGGAGGTGTAACATAGTCCTAAATCCATGGTTCCCTTTAAGTAGAGAAAAATTCTTTTCACCACCATTAAATGAGATTCCTTAGGATTGGATTTATATCTTGCACATAACCATACAAAAAACAGTAAGTCTGGTCGACTAGCTATCAAGTAATGTCAACTTTCTATCAAACCTCTATAATTTGTTTGATCTACTGGTTTCCCATCTTCCTCAAGATCAAGAGTCTTTGAGGTACCGATGGGTGTACTTATACTGTTAGTGTTTTCATATCCACACTTTTTATGAATATCTTTAATATACTTATGTTGGGATATATAGATTGCTTCTGGTTTTTGAGAAATTTTAATACCAAGGAAAAAAGTTAACTCACCCATCATACTCATTTCAAATTCAGATTTCATTAGATCCGAAAAGGAATCAGTTAAAGATTGTTGATTTGTACCAAATATAATGTCATCAACATAATGTTAAATAATTATAACATTTTTCTTATCTTTCTTTATAAAAAGGGTTGGATCTAAATTTCCCTTAACATAGTTATTTTGAAATAAAAATCATGTAAGTCTATCGTACCAAGCACGGGGGCTTGTTTAAGGCCATACAAAGCTTTGGTAAGTCTAAAAACATGATCAGGATGTATTGTATCTTCAAATCCAAGAGGTTTTTCAACAAAAACATCCTCTTGAACATAAATGATAAGAAAATCCCATTTCACATCCATTTGAAAATGTTTTAAATTGAATAATTTTTCAAAGGAATTTAAAATAGGAATAGATTCAAGTCTAGATACTAGAGAAATGGTTTATGCATAGTCTATTTCTTCTAGTTGATTATAGATTTTAGAAACTAATCTAGCTTTATTTCATTCTATGATTCAATTTTCATCACATTTATATCTGAAGAACCATTTTACTCCAATTACAAAAGTTTCCTTTGATCTTTCAACCAAGTTTCAGACTTTATTCCTTTCAAATTCATTTAGTTCATCTTGCATGGCTTTAATCCAATCATCAACACCTAATGCTTCATCAGTGATTTTTTGTTCCAATTAGAAAAGAAATGCTAGATGTTGTACTTCATTTCTTAAGTAACTTATATTACTTACGAGTGGATGGAAATCACCAATGAAATATCACTAGGATGATTATTTTGAAATGACTGATTTGTGTTTCATAAAACCTGTTCATCAAAATAGGGTAGGAATACTTATAGGGTAAATGTTTTTGGAGTTTTTTCTTGAGAATTTTCCTTATCATAGGGATCTTATATCATTGGTTGATAATCAGTTTTTGAAAACACATTTGAGTATGTTGGTTGGGGTTGTCTAAAAATAAAAGGATCAGTTTCACCAAATTAAAAATGTATTATCTCTTCAACAGTATAATTGTTTTTGTGGAAAACACAATATGCCTTTGAAGTTGTGGAGTATCCTATGAAAATTCCTTTATCAGATTATGGTTCGAATTTATGAATATTATCTTTAGTATTCAGAATGAATACCTTGCAACCAAAAACATTAAAGTCGGATAGTCTAGGTTTTCTACCATTCTATAACTCATAATGACTTTTATTAAGAAAAGCTATACTCAAAAATATACTTATTGTATAACAAGAACTAATTATAGTTTCATCCCAAACATTTTTTGCAATAGAATTCTCACTCAACATGGTTCTAGTTATTTCTTAAAGAATTCTATTTCTTCTTTCAACAAAACCATTCTATTGAGGTGTTCTGGGTGCTGAGAAGTTGTGAGTAATACCTTTTCTACTACAAAAAGTTTCAAAATTAGAATTTTGATATTCTCCTCCATGATCACTATGAATAGTTTTCAATGGAAGGTTTTTCTCATTTTTAACTTATTCTATAAAACTTTTGAAATAAGAAAAAGCATTAGACTTCTTTTCTAGAAAATACTCCAACATAAATCTTGTGTAATCCTCAACAAAAAAAATAAATAATACTTTCCCCCAATGCTTCTGGTTTTTGTTGGACCAAAAAGATCCATATTCACTAGTTGTAATCCATCAGTAGTTGAGACTTCACCAACTAATTTAAAACATGATTTATGCTGCTTTCCATATTGACAAAGGTCACAAAATTTTGAAGAATCAAATCTATGCTATGGTAGATCCTTAACTAATCCTTTCTTAGAATGTTTTCATATTTTCCTAAGGTTACAGTGAGATAACCTTCTGTTCCATAACCATGAATGATTTTCCATTGCACTATGGAAAGGTAAGACATGGCTTCTAAGGTCTTCTATGTTTAGTGTGTAAACATTCTCTTGCATATGGGAAGAAAGAATAAACTCTTCCTTGGAATTGTGTACTAAGAACTTATAATTCCTAAAATTTACAAGATAACCTTCATCACATAATTGACTTATGATGATGAGGTTGTGCTTGATACCATTAACAAATAAAACATTTGAAATCAATGTTTTTCCAAGAAGAACGATGTTACATATACCGATAATTTCTCCATGAGCATTATATCCAAAATTTAATTTTCCTCCATTCGTCTTGATAATAGTTTTTGTAACCAGTCATATTCTGGGAACATCCACTATCCATGTACAATGTATTGTTGATGGTACTTTACCTATTTTCCTGAATATAAGAAAAAGTTAGGTTTTCGGAATCTAGACATTCTTTGATTCTAAGACCTCAGAAAGTAAAATTTCAGGAACCCACATATTCTTTGAAAAATAAGCTTTAGGGAATCCTAAAGACTGGGTATTTTTTAGAGAACAATTCTTTGCCCAGTGACCACCACATTGACACTTAGTACAAAATGAGGAACTTTGAGGAACCAAGTAATTGCTGCAAAAAATCAGTTTAGAAATTGTTTAACCAAAACCAGAAGTATTCTTTTGAGGTCGGATTTGTGAATACATTTTATCAAAATTTTCCTCACCTAGGGTAAAGTTTGACAAACACTTCCTCAATGAGAATATTTCGTATTTGAGTATTATAACTATGTTCTTGTCTTCAAAAATAGTTGAACTAGAGATAGTCTTAAAAACATTTTTCTTAGCAATTATGTTTTCTAGATCTTTAGAATGTTTATTCTTCTTAGAACTTACTTCCTCATGATTTTTTGTAATACATACAAAATCAGAATTTTTCATATCAAGATCATTAGAAAGAACAGATATTTCTTTAGTAAGAATAATATTCCTAGAATTTTCATTATCATGTTTTTTCCTGAGTTTTTAATTCTCATTCTCAAGGAGTTTGGAAAAATAAGAAACTTCTTCATTGGTAGGTAAATCATTATCTTCCTCAGAAGAATATTCTTCATCCGAAGAGTTATAATATTTACTATCATTAGTATTTAATGAAAAATTGGTCATTGATTCAGTATTGTGTACCTTAGCCATCACGAAATGATTATCAATAGGTAGCCTAGCTAAAAGAACACAATTCTTCTATCCAGAAGATTCATAATCTGAAGATTAATCTGAAGAATATCCCCCACTAGCACTCTATGTGTCATTGGCTTTCAACACTTTCTTATCATTGGACTTGTAATACTAATTTCTATTTTTCTCAGAATTACATTCCTTTATTTCTTTTATCTTGATCATAGGGCAGTCAGGTCTTATGTATCCAGCTCTCTTACATTCATACCATGTAACTTCAGAATCATTCTTGTCTTTCCTTTCTTTCTTCTTATATTTGGATAGAAAGTTCCTCTGTCTAGATATCTTGTTTATTCTTCGAGCAAGATTTGCTAAATCATTTTTTGAGGATTCACTTCAACTAGATTCGGAATGGATAACAAATTTCTTATATCTGGATCTAGTAACTCCCTCATGAGTCTTAGCTTTCAAATGATTGGAAGTAGTAGTAAAAGCTACACTGCAATTTCCATTCTTCTTCTTCACAATACGAGCATCTCTCTTTATTCTAGTCTCATGCTGAAGAAGAGTTCCAAACAACCCATCAAGGGTAATCTGAGTGACCTTTCTATTCTCATCAATTGTAGTCCTTTTTCATTCCCACTCATTTGGCAAGATGTCGATGATCTTCTCAAGAATGGCTTCACTATTCAATCCTTTTTCACCTATTTATTGTAAACTATTTACAATAGTCGTGAATCTCTGTTGCACCTTGCATATGGGTTCACGATAAGGAAAACTAAAGCCATGATATTCAGCTCTATGCATGGCTCGTCTGGTCTCAATTACATTGCAAGATCCAAAGTGAGTAACTTCTAGTTTTTTCCATATATAATTTGCTGCTTCACAAGATGAAATTTAGTTATATATATTTCTAGTCATTGAACAATGTAAATTTTTGTGTACCTTATAATTTAGTTGATATTAATAATTTTATTGATTTGTAAAGGCACTTACTTGTTTATCCGGAATTTTGTATCCACCGGTATGAATAACAAAATTTTCAACCACAGTGTTGATAATGAATGAATTCATGCAATCTCTCCAAAATTCGTAATCATTACCATCAAAGATAGGTGGTCTGTTTGGATTGAGATAGTATATGAAACAAACATTGATTCCTGCCATTCTTAAGAAAAGTCTGTCCATAAAAACATGTTAGTAGAAATAGTTTTTAAACAAGGAAAATATTCTAAGCAAGAAAAAACAGAGTAAAAGTATCTCTACAGAAAATTGAATATGAACTATATGAGTCCAAAAAATAGATTCGACAAAAATATGATTCCAGATGTGTGAATCCGAATATGTGAATCCACAAATTCTATTCCAATAACTAATTCTATTCTGAAACCAATCATGATATTAATTCATTTTGAACCAAACGCTCTGATACCAATTGTTAGGATGGTATGTCGGAGTATGATATACTCTATAATATCAAACGTAGGATCGAAATAAGAAAGAGATTATCAGATACAAGAGGGGGGGGGGGGGTGAATTGTAACTTTTAAAAAATACATAGGATCTTTTGAAGATGGTTATGTTTAAAAAGGTCAAACAAGATAATTAAAAAGCCCTCTATAAGTTCTAACCACTTTATAAATTTCAGAAAAGTGATTCCAGAGATGGAACTTAGCTAATTTTTACACAGATGAAGATTCTACCATAAAGCATATAGAATATGACTATATCAAAGTAAAAGTGTAAAGAAGTATAAGATAGTTATGTTATCTTTAACAGTACATATGGAGTGGAAAACCAAAGTAGTAGAACTACTGGTAGCAATTATAAACTCTTTTATCCCAAAGAGGAGGGTATCCAACAACCTCGGATAAAGGTCCCTTGATTTATAATTTCAAGAAATTATGTCTTGCCCAACCCAGGTTAAACACTCAATACGAAGATCAGAGTATGTCTTTCTATCCTCGAAAGCCCTCAACTATCAGGCAGTCGGCACCTCTGTCTTCCTTAGCAAGGAATCCATCAACTTCAAGGTGTTGGAACCTATGTCCTCCTATCCCTGGAAGCCATCGATTGTACACAACAACAATTGGAGTCACACGAAGAAAATCTTCATGAAGCAATGTTTGAACAAGCTATTCAAACTTTCTGCATGAAGCTTGAGAGTTTATAAGAGACTCTCTCTATAGAAATCACTTCAACAGCATGTAGGCACAAATATCAAATTTCAGTAGTGAAGTCATTGTATTCTTTTCAAATGAGCTATTATTTATAGGCCAAGCTCCAATAGTCAGATCCATCCTCCAACGGTCATATTATTCCTTTAATTTTGGAGGAACCTATACACGTGTCATTCAATCAACGGCTAGTTAATAACTGAAGGCACAAAATCTTTTTATTGTAGAACAAGTGAAGGCATAACTAAAATTGATATTTGGAATTGAGAGAAAATGAAAGTTAGGAGTGATGAATGTTAAAGTTCAGAGTCTTACCAGAAAATAAATTCTGAGTATATAATAAAGAGATATTCAGATTCTGTTTTGTAGAAGAATTCAGAGTCGAACATCATACAAGTTAGTATCAATAATTTGTAATCAGAATTCAAAATCAGAATTCGTAATGAGAATTTGTAATCAGAGTTCATCATCAAAATTCTTAATGAGAATTAGTAATAAGAATTCAACATCAGAATTTGTAATGAGAATTCGTAATCAGAATTCGTCACCAGAATTCAAAATTATAATTCATAATCAGAATTTCTTCATCAGAATTATTAATTAGAATTCATAATCAGAATTCGTCATCAGAATTCTTAGTTAGGACTTTATACAAGTTTGTAATCAGAATTCAGATTTGAGCTCCATAAAAATTCATAATAGGGAATTCGAAGTAGAACATCATAAAAGTTCGTAACATGAATTCATATTCTAAAAAAGAATGCTTCATATCTATGTATTATATGATTATGAGGTTTTAGATATGAATCAAATTTTTATTTGTAAGAAATATATTGATATGAACAATGAAAACAAGTTTGGGTAAATTTCCATGGGTAAAGAAATTTTCTTTATTGAAGTAAAATAGGGGTAAAAAGTTTTTTGCGTTGAAATCAGGTGTTTTCATTTTAAAAACAGGAGGAATGGTTAATTCATAAGGAAACCACGATGAATTAACAATCTCCCCCTTATATGAAGGAATGGAAAATTTATAAGAGAAAACCTTATTGACTCAACAGTTGACTCCTTGCGAACCCCGAAGAATAAAAACCACTACTGCCTCGCTTCTCCACGAAACATCCTCACAACAAAGGACACCCAGTGCACCTTCTGAGCACGTATCGAATAGAAGCCTATCTTTTCCTCCTCCAACTAGTCTTCTTTGATTGCATCTGAAATAGAGACCTCATACTTCTACAGAATCTAGTACTGAAACTCTCATAGTGTCCCCCTCAAAGTGTCATCATCGTCAACCTATAACCGGCGACGATCTACTGGAACAACTTGCTGGACATCATCTATGCGATCCTGATGAGGATGTCGACCTAGAGTCATACCTGTAAATTAAAAAACAGTAAGGGCTTTTAAACCTAGAATATGGTAGACTGAACATTAACTAATTAATTGTCTTCTATCATTGATTTAGGATAACATATTCCAAGTTCTACCCATTCAAACACATGCACAAAGAAGAATGATTAATGACCCTTTCCTAGGTCACTACCCTTTAACTAGGATCACCTAGATTAGAAGCCATTGTAAACTTAAAGGTCCATACATCAGATCATAGAGGGCCCTAAATGCATATGTCTTAGTTAGTATCCAATGTTTTCATCACTTCCTAAACATGAATGACACTGTTTCCCTACCATCCCATGAGTCATCAGCCGTTCCTAACTCCATACTCCATCATATCTCTCATCCTCCATCTGAAACCATTCGGTAACGACCCCTTCCCACAATGTGTACCCCTCCTGGGCTCGTAATGTGAGAATGTAGATTATTACCCCCGATTCCTGTCTCTAGTTGGCCTTGGGTTGGTGACCAGCATCAAGGATATAACAAACACACAAATGGGAAGACTAACCACTGTGCCTACACACATATATGGGGAAGACTAAGAAATATGCCTACTAGCACAAGTAACTACCTAGAGAAGAGAGTGGGGCCAATGGGGGTTGTCAGCCATCCATCCACTAATCAGAATGTTGGGGAAAACACCCCCGAGGGCTCAGAATCTTTGTTCTGTCAGTTTCCCATACTAATGTGGTAGAGTAGCATATAAAAACAAAAAAATTATAGAATATAATATATCTCACAACCTCATTAAGGGAATAACCTATTCTTAGACTCAAAATCAAGGAAACTTCACTCAGACTCCTAACTACCACTTCTAAGACAAGGAATCTTATAAGCACATAACCAATTAAAAAGCGTTATTGCCTTACTACATTCCCTTTTAATGAGTTCCACTTTACATTAATTAATTACTTAATCATTTATTATCCATTTACAATTCCACATTATATTTCAATATAATCACACCCAAATCCCACTATCCTTTTTAAATTACAACCTAATCATTATGTTCCAGCAAACTCTAACCCCACGGGTTAACACCATTTTTTCAATTAATCATTACAAAATTAATTTCTCACATTCCCAGGCATTATAGAAACACATTCTATGGTACTAAACACTAGGGGGGTCAATAAGATGACTATATGTACTACCAGTCAATTATTTTCCACATATATCATGAGAGTAGACCCATCCTCCATTGAGAAGCTAAAAATGAAAACCACGTGGCATACCCCATGCTTCTTCACCTCTTTTGGAAGAAGGGTTTGCAAGACCAGATGCCTTAGGAAGTGGGGAAATGTAAAACTTATTATCAAAAAAAAAAAGAAACAACAAGCTTCCAACAATCACATCCATCCAATTCCATCATCCATGGTCTCCCCCCCCCCGCGACACCCACATCCATAAAAGGATGCATCCCACCACCCTAGGAATCATTTTTTGCCACAAAGAAAAGTCCCCCATGACCCAAATATCACAACAACCATCTAGGCTCACAACACAACACAAGAAGAAGTAAAACAAACATCTTAACCATTTGGATCTTGGCCCTTTAACAATAAAGATGGTAACTCAGAACCTTACATGGAATAATATTTTATCAAACAACTAGTTCTTTAATCCATCTTGGGATAACCGATTAAATTTTGTAGGTTCCAAATTCGGGAAACATGATTAGTAAGTTATCACAAATAATTAATTATACTTACTGAGAAAATTTGATTAAAAAAATTACAACATAAACTAGATTCATTTACATGCCTCTTTATCTTTAACCAAACTATTATTAATTAATTATGGTTTATGTTCATTATAGATTTACATCAAGAATGAAAAAATAAGGAAATAATGAATAAATATCACACTATCTATTTAAATAAGAGGAAAAAACATACGATCCATATCAATTTATTTATCCAGTTCAAATATTTATTATGTCAATTCTATTGTCATCTAGTGGGATAAAACATGCTAACAATATAGTTGCATGTAAAATAAGAGAGAAGCAATGAATTATTGAACTCAAAATTTTCTCATTATTATTTATACATAAATGATACTAAAAAAGAATCATGATCACATCCTCCCGTGCCAACTTTATCTACCCGAGGATGTTGTGGTACGACCGCACCAATAATATCCCAAGAAAACTCCCTTAGAATTATAGATATCACATACCATAACAGGCTAAGGAGAAACATAAGGAGGAAATACCAAAAGAATAGTGATAGATCATACCTTATATCGAAGATTGATTGATAATTCTTGGTTGCATCAAATAGAGCGATAACAATCTAAGGAGGAAAATTTGATGGCACAACACCAATATAATAGAATGAAAGGTTCCAGCATCTCATATTTGAGGACTAGGAGGAAGAAACAGGGTGGAAGATATCTAGTCCCATTAGAAGATTTAACAGAGCGATGGTTTAAGATGTGCTAGTTTTTCCATTAAAAGTGGATTGCATTAATCCATGTGGTTTGACCAAGTAAAAACGTCTCGAGTCTTAGGATAAATAAATTTAAGAGTTATAACCTTTGAATCGGCCTTAGAGTCCATAAAATAAGGATTTAAATTCATTTTATGTCAAAGGAAATGTTATTGGGGAAAAAATCTAGGAAGGTGGAAACACTGTTCACGAACTCAAAATTTGGCAAAGGAAAATTGAAGTTACCTATAGAGGTTACCGATAGACCTCACTATTCTGTAAGCATTGTTCACAAACTCAAAATTTGTCAAAGGAAATATAGATTACAAATAGGCATCGCCATTTTTTAAACACTATCATAGACTCAAAATTTGGAAAACGAAATAGAGGATACTGATAGACCTCCCCATTCTAGAAATACTGTTCACGAACTCAAAATTTGGTAAAGGAAAATAGAGGTTACCAGTAGAGTTTATCGATAGAGGTTACAGATAGAACTATTCACCGATGCAACTATTCATAGAATTGAAAATTTGGAAATAGAATGAGAGGTTACCATTAGAGGGTACTGAATGAAATGTTCACTGATGGAACTATTCATAGAATTAGAAATTTGGAAAAGGAATGAGAGGTTACTGTTAGAGGTTACCGATAGAACTGTTCACAGATGGAATTGTTCATAGAATTGGAAATTTTTCAAGGAATGAGATGTTACCATTATAGGATACTGATAGAACTATTCACCGATGGAAATTTTCATAGAATTGTAAATTTGGGAAAGGGAAGAGAGGTTACTGTTAGAGGTTACTGATAGAATTTTTCACCGATGTAACTGTTCATAGAATTGGAAATTTGGAAAAGGAAAGAAAGGTTACTGATATAACTGTTCACTGATGGAACTGTTCATAAAATTGGAAATTTGGAAATTGAAAGAGAGGTTTCCATTAAACCTCACTGATAGAATGGTTCACCGATGGAACTGTTCATAGAAGGTTACCGATGACACTATTCACCTAAGGTCATCAATGCATAGTTCACAAAAGTTTACTATCTCACTGTTCATAACTTTCTATCATTGGAACTATTCAACGAACTGATGTTTTGGAAATGTGTTGGGGACAAGTCACCGTGACCTCCAGAATCACCTCATATGCATGATTCTCACAAAGGGACCAAAGAGGTCTGGGCCATTACAAGTTGTCACTTCAAAAAAACCACAAGGTTCTAGACATGGAATTCTAGGTCCAAAATGTTGGCATTGGAATTTGGTTTCAAGTGGCTGTAATATAAAATTGAAATGAGGTAACAATTGAAACCCCATGAGTTATATGATTTATGATTTCACTTGTGGGAGGTTTATAATCTAGTATGGGATGATGCATGTATTAATGGTTTGATTGTCCTCATGAACCAGTGTAATTTTTGTTGTTAATTAAATAATAATTAAATTTGATAAATATTTACATTATTGTATATTATTATTTATACAATGGAAGGCACTATTATTGATTGAATATTGTTTTGATGTCATTGGGGATGGCCTACTGAGTTATACTAGCACCATAATTGGGATGCATGATCAGTTCCCAAATAGACTCCACGTTTGCAAGAAATGATAAGGGAAACAGCCTATATTTGATAGCTGAGTTGGGTTGGAGTCTACAAGAGGGAACCATACATGGTGTTAGGACCCTCTTAATGTTTTTAATGTCTTCTTTGGGTTTTTATTCGAAATTTGAAACATATATGCAATGACATATTTCATATTTAGTTTTGATATTGTACTCATGATTTGATCATCCTGTGATGATGGTAGTATTTTTTTTATGGATATTATCGTTGGGTTATATATTATTTATTTCCACTATTGTGATAGTTTTATAAAGAGGGTATATTATCCCCATTATATATATATATATATTTAACGCTAACTTCAAGTCATCGGCCTTTAGAATATTAAGAGGAACACTTGAGGTCATGTGGACAACTAGATTGAGGTACCATTATGTGGATCCTAGGATAGGATGTCTAATAGAAATATAAATAAATATGCGAGTAAATAATAACTGAAACTGGTCAGTTTTTTTGGTATTAGACAAGTAAGTGGAAGACATATGAGAAGAAGACACATATCCTTATAGACATGCTCTATGCTATATATAATAGATTTCCTAAAAGTGTGTTCAGTCGAAATTCCTTCATTTTATTTGTAAAAATTATGTCTAATAATAAATTCCATCATAGGAAAAAAGAGGAAGGTTAAAAATTTCAATTACAAATAATATAAGAAATGTGAAATAGTGAAAAAACATTTGATTATATTATATTAAAGAAATATAAATAATTTCATTTTGTATTGAATTAAATAAATCCATCAAGTGATATTAGAAAATATAAACAGCAGAATAATTTTTTTGAAGTTTATTATTTGAGTTAATGGTGATGGTAATAATCTGAAACTGAATAATTCGTGGGGTATAAATTAAAATAATTGTTTTTATACAAATTTACAAATGATGAACCGATTTCTGAATATATTATAAATAAAATAATTGGAACAAACTATTAATTGAATCTCATAAAACTATTATATTTTCACTCATTATTGAATTAAATAAATTGATTAAATGATATTGAAAAATATAAATGGTTGAATAATTTTTATAATAATGTATTTTTTGTTAACAGTAAATGAAATAAATTAGAATATAAAATTGCACATGACCTAAAATAAATTGATGGGTTTTCTGGACATTTATAAAAAGTGAAATAATTTTTGAACATATTATAAATAAAATAAATGGAAAAAAATCTTAAATGAATTTGGAGGAGTATAATTATTTCATGAATAAAATTCCTAAAATAAAAAAATTTAATCTCTAGTAATGATGAATTAAACATAGTCTATTTGATTATAAATTGAAAAATATAAAATGTATGGATGATATAGAAAGAAAAAAAATTAGAAATGTTTTGATTATATTATTTTATTACTACATGTTTAATGTGTAACTACAATGTCATAATAAAACAAATGTAGTCATGTATAGTTAAAATGAATTCTAGAAATTTTTTTGAAGTAATTGTTCCAAATTTAATAAACTCTTACAATTTTAGAAGAATTACATAAACAACTAAATAAGTGATAATGGAGAAATAGAAATGTTTTATTTCATTATTGAATAAAATAAACCAATAAAATGATATTGAATTAATGAAATATTGAAATAATTTTATAGGGTAATATTGTTTTGATTTATTGTGAATGAAATAAATTGTAATGGAATATTATACAAGATATAAAATAAATTGATATATTTTGTATGTATTTCATTTAAATAATTCTTATAAATACAATATAGTTGTAAATATATTTAATTTAACACAATATATTCCATAATATATCCATGAGATACAAATCTCTATGGGATACAATTTATGAAGAAATATATTCAACTACATTTCATAGAGATATAACGAATGCAGTGAGATGAAATTCATGAACTGATATACAATGCATGAAAATCTAGTTAAAATGTTTTTAAAAAAAGTTAGGGAAACTATAAAAATCATTCAGATTTATAAAAATAAACCACGCAATAATAAAATTAATTTATTCATCCTCCTATTTTCATTGCTTATAAAATCATATTGAATATAGTCAGTTATCTTGCATACACTAAAGATTTAGGGAATATATTTAATGAATAACAATACAAAACAAAAAAATTCATATTTAAACAAATAAATAAATATATAAAAATAAAAACGTTCACTGAAATTGAAAAATATATTGAAACCATGATATAGAAAAATAAAACCATCTGGAACCATTAACTAATTTTAAGATGGAAGTACAATTTTTTTATAATGTTAGTCACCACAAAAAATTACAATGTCTATATCACTCCTCTAAAATTTCACACTCATTTAAAATCCTCCAAATACCTAAACCATAACCATACCAATAATTATACAGAGACTAAATTTCGTGAAAAAAAACTTATTCTAAATTGAATGTTATGTCTCATATACCTCTCAAGTGAACAAATTATTGTGCTCCCTATTTTCTTTTATGGGGAAGTTATTTTATTAATTTTTTTATATAATAAAATAATGTATTCCATTATTTTGTCAGTAAATATATTGATATACCAAATAATATAATTTTAGGTTCTACTATGATGAAACTTCTATAAAGTTTTTTTGATAAGAATTGAAAATTTATAAATTATGCATAACGTATGTTATTCTTGTATATGAAAAATAAATTTAACTTTTCAGTTTGTACTAGTTATTTATTCTTTTTTGGATTATTTCCCTATGGTTAAATATATTAATATTGATGAAGTTATCTAATAATATCTTGTCAAACAATGGATGTTTTAAAAAATGAATTTATATGAATGTAAATGGGAGGAATAAAAATTTCAGTTATATTGCATTAAAAATGAAAAGAAATCATTAATTTAACCATTTTAATTCTGAAAAAATAGAACGTAGTATTATGTATAAAATATTATAAAATGTTTTAGGAATGCGTAAATCATGATGAACCTTTATATTTTCAAATAATAATAAAGATTATATTTAAAAATTAATGACGAGTAATACACCAATTTATATAACTAATATGTAACATAACACATAATAAAACATGACACAATTAAAAATGATAAATATTAATGACTATAGATTATACATATTCAAGATTTCACATAACTCCAGAATTTACACATATAACACTCAAAAATTGATGAATTCCGCTTTATGGTTGAAATTAAAATATAAAAAAACATGATGTCTAAATTTATATTTATAATTATCTTTTCAATAAAATCACATAAGATTAAATTAATTAATTTTTTTAATAGATAATGTTTATAAAAATATAATTTATAAGAGTTAATATATATATATAATTCAAAAATTCACATATTTATAAACATCTATATGTTTATTTTTCTACTGCATTGATAACTTCTTCTATAATATATGGTTTCGTAAAATTTTCATTGAATCCGAAATAATTGTCTAACATATTAGTAATAATATGTTAAGGGGTGAAATATTTATATAATAACCATAAGATATAATAGTAAATCAATTTGACCCCATATATAAGAATGAGGATTTGAAAAACATACCAACTGTAATAAGGACAATGCCATATCATGGTCAACATGGTGTAAAAGGTAAAATGAATTATACCTCATATATAGATCAATCATTGCATATACTTGATTTTAGTGGAAATATATTTATATATAGTACGTGAGGTGATCAACAATGAATAGTTGAATATATTAAATAAAAAAATAAACATTTTTCAAATTCGTTTGTGAGGTATTAAATTTTTATTAAGAATCAAGTTGTTAAAATCTATGATTTCTCTTTTATTCAATTAAAGAATTCTATTCCATTATATTTTAATAAAAAGATTGAAGAATTATTTAATCAGAAGTAAATTTTAGGGATTAAAGGTATTTTTTAATTTCAATTGAAAATTTGAACATGATGTAATTCTATGCACTTAATCTACATTTCTTCAAATGTATCTGGTCACACCAACAATTATTTATATCATAGAAACAATCGAGGGAAAAAATATAATACATATATTGTATGATTTAAATGATATTAATTCCTATGATGTATGTCCCCAATGTAAAAATCAATGATATGTAATTGTTTTTCAATGTTGGATTCTTAAAAAATATTGGATAATATTTATAGTGATAAGAAAATTGCATATCATGAAAAAATTAAAATTTATCTAAATAAAACCAAAATATAATTGTCCAAGATATATGAAATGATGTTCAATGAGAAATATTTATAATTTAAAGGAAATTAATATCCATGTATGATATCCAAATCATGTTTATGTACAAGGCACCATAAAAGGAAGAGGGGAACCCAAAAAACATTGGAAACATCTCCCATTTGAGGAATGGATAATTTGAAATGGTTATTCTAGTGGCCTTAATTTACTTTCTAAATATTATATTATTATAAATTATGTCATTGTTTAATTGTTTTTAGTAAAAGTGATCTCAAAGGCTCATAAATAGAAATACATAAGACATAAAAAATTCTAAGAGATAGGTTTTTATATTTTACCATTGAAGGATGGGAATTGTGCCCATAGGAAGGGATTTAGAGGGGCATCATACCTCTTCCTTTATTCCCTTTTTTGAAATAAATACAGCTATGTAGTTTCCCTCACAATGGATGTTTGTGATAATGTAGTTCATAGACGATAGCACATTTGAAAAATTGGCCTAACCCATGACCATCTTCCATGAATGGCTGACTATTCTGATCCTAAATACATGAACAATGGTTGTAAGTCAAACTCAAACCATAAATTTTTCCCTTTCTCTTTCCTCACATTATAGGCAACACTGATAAATCTATTCATTTTCAATTCAATTTTTTTTGTGATCACAAGGACCATGAAGAGATTCCACCACATCACCATTCTAATGTCTAAAAATGGACTCATATCCTATAGGCCCCATATTTCCCCTTGAATCCACAAATGTGTTGAATTTGAGATAAAAAGGAAAGGGTGGAGTCAAGAAGACATAAAAGGTGACATATTTTTTGGGAATGTTTCTTTTTAATTTTCATCATCTTGAGAATGATTAGATCCCTCACTCTATTACGGGAAGTAGCATTGAACAATATATTAGAATTACGGACAGCCTCCAAAATCCGAGTAGTAGCTGTTTGAGAATTGAAACATTTATTCCTTTGAATGGCCATGTTAAGAAATCTTCAAATGGCATGAATTATCCTTGCACATGCTACCCTAAAAATAAGTGTCATATTCCTTTAGAACATGATGCCATAATCCTGGAATGATTCATCGTATATGGGTTTCACCTCAAATTTATTGAATAAATTTTTCAAAAGGTAGGATGTATTTTTACAAACTAAAAAAAGTTGATCAACATCCACAATATATTAACAGAAAATAGTGCAGTTAGAGTATATGGATATTCCAACACACGGAAGGTCTTTATCAACAAGTATTTATTAATTTATAATCCCTAGGGCAGTGTAAACCATGATGGAAGGATTTAATTATTGAAATCCCAAGTATAATGGATGCCTCCTTCGAGTATAATATGTTAAAAATTCTTGGATTTATGTTTTCCATTGGGGGATGGTTCCTAAATGAGTAAATCATGCAGATTGAGAAGCTAATAATTGGATATAGATGCAAAAATATCATCAATCAGAAGCTCACGGTTGTATATATGGTAAATGATAGAGATGTTATGATCAATATTTTGATCAGAGGAGATAATATTTTCAATCAGTGGAGTGTGAAGATATTTTTCATGCTGAATCTAAGAGAATAATTCTTATTAAATCACCAATGAGAGTGCATGTGAATATTTTGAGAAACCATCCTCAGGTCGGTCCATATAGAAGACTTCATGTAGATCGAATGTCATGCTATCAAATATTAAGAAAACTTGGATCTATAAAATCGTATAGATTTAGAGGGACAATTTATGATCATCTAGTCGAATTTAGCATGAATAAAATGATTATAAAGTTGTAGTTTTTTTATTCGACCATCGAAATCATTTCGTAAGAGGCATCCATTCTAAGAGGTTTTGATGAATTTTCTTTCCAATATAATCCCACTATAAAAATTTTTCCACATCCTTGATTTAGTCATTTCGATAACTGAGGAAATTCAAGAGTATACCATAAAATTGTAGTCCATCCATGTGGCGACCATAAGTTTAACAAGGAACACTCTTCCAGTAATTGAGAGAGAATAGCCTTTACAAGAGGTAAGAGATCTTCTAATATGGCTCAAAAAAATAGTGAAATGAGATGCACTAGGTTTTTACAAAAATAGGTTGACTCTGAGGTAAGAAAAACGTAGATAACCCTCTAATATTTTCAGGTAATTGATGACGGAAACCTTACATGGGCTTGAAATATAGATGTGAATATAATTAAAAGGTATAAAAACTAACATAAATAAGATGGATAATAATATATTAATTATTAATCTAACATTACTTAGTTATGTGACATTATTTATATTCAATATGAGTAGATAAAAAATCTATATATTTTTTTCTATGAAAATGATACATAAGTATTGGGAATCAATTTACTTATTGGCTTAATAAAATATATCATTTTTTCAAAAAAAATTAATTTTTTATAAAATGAAATACATTAATAAAATTTTTCATTTCAATTATGAATATATGACTAATAATAAAATTAATACATAGAAATAACAAAATATAATAAACCACATGCGGTTAAATACAAAAAATGGATACGAAATGACTATGAATTGATTATTTCCTTATCATAATAACTAAGATGTAAAAATAGACAAATCTTAATTAATTAATACATCCAACTGTAGGGAGTCTGAAAATACATTTGTAAAAATATACAAGAAAGGAAAATATTAAATATTTATCTATTTTAATTCAATGGCTTGTGTTGTAGCCATAACCCTATAACATGAATTATTTCAATCCTTCTACTTTTTATTTATGAAAAAAAATCAACTTAAATAAAAAAGGAAAAGGGATAAATAAAATAAAATGAAGGGGAAAATTTAATAAAAAATAATATATGTATAAAATTAAATGATAATTGACCAATTACATCAAGGGAAGAGAGATAAATGGATGATTATAGATCATAAGAAACTACACAAGGATGATGAAATATTTACAGAGGTGTTCAAATTTTGAGAAATAAAAATTTAGAATGAGAGTATTATAATGATTTGATATAATACACCCAGAAATACATAAATGCAATGACCTTAAAAAATTGTACTGAGAAGTGGAATGGGATAAATTTTATTGGTTATTGTGAATTTAAAATGAATAAAATATCATAAATAATATGTAATGTTAGTTTATATAACCATTAAAATTTTGAATTGAAAATTTTTATGGAGAGAAGATATAGTGAAAATACTTCTTCGACCCACATTGTGGAATGATTGGAGATAAAGTGTGTATATGGAGAAAGAAAATAATTGTAAAATTTATTAGATTAATGAAAAATTATTTGATATTAATATGTTTAATACTATGTATATTGTTGAAAGATATATAATTTAATGTTGTAGTAGATGTATAGAGGATAAGCAGAGGAAAAGAAGAAGGCAAAGGCATAGGTGATACATAAAGTGGTGGTCTTACAACAATTCCTTAAGTGTTTTTTTTATTTTGGAATTTTATGGGAATTGATATTTTTATAAAATAACGGGTTTTTTTATTAATAGGTTTTCATTTGTATGAATCCAAATCACGTTTGATGAAGTTCCATTGAACGAGAAGTGGAATCTACAATAACAGTGGGGGAATATGGGGCATGAGGGAATTGGACTTTTCATGGGAAATGGGATTGGGGAGATGATGTATTTTGAGGTATTAATAAGAATAGACTTAGTATTAGAGTGTTAGAAATATAGTTATAGGAATGGAATGGAGGATTCACTTGTTCTAGGAGGCATAATGAATAGAATATATGATGTAATAAAAAACAATATTAAAATATATTTGAAAAAGAATAATTATATGAAATCATTTGGGAATAAAGAAGAATATAGATAGAATATAATATAGACCTAAAAACATGAGAAATTAAAATATATTAAACATTGTTGATATATGAAAAAATATTAATGTTTTAAGAAAATTTTTTCATAAAATTGAGTAAACTAACTGTGTGGATTTTTAATGAAACCACCTTTGAAGAAATTCACATTATAAAACAGTCATGTGAGATTTTAAATTGAATAATTATGAAATTATTACATTTATGTAATATCTTAGAGTATTTTTTAGTGTAAATGAAGAAAAATTGTAAATATAATGTGAAAAATGAAAGCCAAAATATTAGAATAAATGACTACTTCATGCCATGAAATTAAATGAATTTGATTAATTTTAATGAAATCAAACATTTATCATGAAAGACTGAATATAAATATATCTTGGGTAAAAATGAATTTTAAACATCATTTATTTAAATGAACATATAGATAAGCACAATTAATTAATTTAGAATAACAATGAGGGATATCATTAACAATTAAAAATATCAAGCTAATTTTTTGATATTAAAATTGATAAGGATTAATGATTATTGATATATTAAAAATGAAAAAATATATTTTAACAAAAAAAATTTAATGAATTATTTATTGGTTAAATTTATTCATGATATATTACCTTAATAACATGCTCAACCATGATATCATAAATTGTAATATTATACATACAACCAGAGAATAATATATGAGAAGCCAACTAAAAATAATAATCAATTTCATGTAATGATATTAGAAAAACCATTGTAGATATGAATTAATCATATAAATTTGATATATGAAAAGGGTGAATATCATAAAGTTCATACCACATGAATATTAGCTAAATGATCAAATCCCAGGAAATACATAATATATCAAAATTCAAAAAAACTATACCAAAAGGTTCAAATGGATAAAAAACATTCCAAAATCCTGATTAAGTGATAAATATAGTTGCTTGAATAACAATAAATAGACATGAGGACATAAATAATAAAATTAGAGGGTTTATTGAGGAGAAGAATCCCTGGATCAAATGAATCTATGAATTTGATGAAATATGGGTCAAACAACTAATAATAATTAATGTGAATCCTTTTTCAAAAAATAATAAATAAATTATAATTTTGAAAAAATATCATCAAGATGATAAATAAAACACTACAATCTATTATAGTACCTCTAATGAAAATATGAAATCAGAATTTTTCAATATATTAAATCACTATAGTCAACTTGAAACAATCTATGTGATCCTTTATAATCTTCATCTACACACTTTGAATTAAATAATACAACAAAACGAAAAATATAATATAAAATATATATCTTTATAAATAAAATTATGTACTCCTAATCCAACTCTAGAAACTATATATAAAATGATCTAAGTGTTCAAAGAGTCCATAATTTAACAGAAATAATTCTATTAATCTATTATAGAAAAATAGTGGAAATATTCCAAAAAAATTAGACAATATTGTGGTTCACCATGAATTTTTTTCGGTGAAATTATAGTAATGATAAATAGGGTTGATCTCAATATGCATCCATACATTTTTAATGAAAAATATAAACTTTTTCAATTGAAATAATGAAACACTAGAAATTAAAATTCATTTGTCTATATTAGACAAGATATCCAGTATGATGTACAATACCGTTCACTGTATTTTATTCCTCTTCATATCCATTGATGAAATCCAATATAAATATATGCAGTAAAATATAAATAACATAACAAATATGTATCAAGGAAGAACATACCAATGTGAATTATGGATTAATTTTATGAAGAAATATGAAGGAACATGTTCATGAATCTTATTTAAACACTAACTTAATAGATTGGGATTTATAATAGACATAATGTGATATGTATAATATTAATATAAAAAGGAAATAATGCACCAAAAATGAATGTTGTCTCTGAAGGATTGATTCTATGAAATATTTCTCTTATTTGAAAGATGAATAGACATGATAGGAACAAGAAGAAGATAATTCATATGGTTTCATGGGTAGGATTTGAAGGAGAATTTATTTTTATAATTTTTCTATAGAAGGTATGACTGGAGAGAAGATGGACGGATTTATTGAAATGAAAATAGAAACTAACAATGAATGGCTTGGTTATAGAGGGAATGACGTGTAGGTGTATTTCTTTGGAATGATAATTCTATAAAAGAGTGGTCATATGTTTGATAAGTACAATAGTTATGGTAGTAGGAAGAAAGTAATTACTTAGCGTTTCATTGGTTGGATTTTAATGAGATAAAAACTGAATAGTTTTGAAATAAAATCTATAACCAACATAATGAAATTGGGATTGAAACATATCTAAATATAAACAAAAGAAGTGGGTATTATAGGGGTGATGATATCAATAATGCAGATTATAATTGATTAATGGAATTCAATGTTAGGAGAGGTTGAGGAGAAGGTTGAGGTGAATGAGAAGACTAAGGTGGGGGTAGAGGCAGAGACAAAGGTAAATAGAGACATAAGAGGTAGATTTGGAGGAGTATTTGGTAGAGATTGAATCAGTATCAAGGAAGATAAATAGGATTAGTTATTTTGATGGAGTCTGGAATGGTGGACAAAAGGGAATATAAGGGAATATAATAGGTTGATGACCTGTGGAAGGAAATTCCACATGCTTTAGTATATTTAATATATTTCTATATTTGATGTTATATATTTTTTACTTTTATGTATAAATTTTTTGGTTACATTTATTTTTAAATTATATATATGTTTATATTATATATATATACACTATTTTTAATATATTATATATACCATATTTTTATATTAATATATATATATGTGTGTGTGTGTATGTGTGTTTATATTATATATATATATATATGTTTATATTTTTTATAGATATATATGTTTATTTATATATATATATATAATTTGCAACATTTTATTACATCCATAAACAAGTCACTTAAATAGCATAGTTTTCTTAAAAATTGGACTATATTTAAAATATAAATGTGTTTTTATTTATATTTATATATTTATATGTGTTTATGTATGTTTGACGTTGTTTATATATATTAATATATATAAATATATATATCTAAATATATATTTACCTTGATGTGTGGAAATGATATATATATATGTATATATATATATATATATATTTGTCGACTTTTTCAGAAAAAACATCTCTAATTCAGAGATGTTCCTCAAAATGTTGATAAATTAATAATGATTCCTGAAAATTTCCCTAATAAAGTAATAGTTTTCTTGAAACTTCACTAATTTATCAACTTTTTTCATTAAGAATCACTAAATTAATGATGATTTTAAGAATAAGTTTCAAAATTGGGGAGGTTTTCTAGGAGACACCATTAATTTAGAGATGTTTTTCCTGAAATGTTTCTCACATAGTGATGTTTCAATAAAACATCACTAAAAAATGTCACTAAATTTAATGTTTCCATATTGTGAGAATATTTGGATGAAACTTCCAATCTTGTAATTTACTGTTGTTTTTCATAATTCATATGGTTCTATCACATGTTGGGGGGCTCAAAATAAATCCCTAGGACCTTTTAATAAGTTTTATGATTAAAAACACATCCTATTAGATCACTCAACATAAATTAGACATTACCTTAGGAAAAAATCTCTACACTAGGTATTTAACTCTTATAGGTCATATAATATCTTCATAGTATCTCCATGACATCAAATAAAGTTGATAGAAATCATGAAGAAGTATTCTATTAGAAGTTATCAAAAATGTACATTCATGAGATGCATGTACACATTCATATGATGCATGATAGAGACATATATATATAAGACAATATTATACACATGGTTTACATTTAATATATATATATAATGATTTTAGTGTTCATTCATGGGATATATAAGAATAATATATATATATATATATATTTATTATTTTTCCAAAATTGTTTTCCATTAGTTTTTTTTCCAATATGAAGGAATTTGAGGCTTTTCATTAATTCATTTTAAATGTTCAATGAATTATATTCCAGAGTAAAAATGCATATGATCTGAGGCCTTAGGATTATTCTTATATAATAGGGCTAATTTTTTCTATTATTGGGTTTGTTTTTCTCAATATATATATACTTTTACTTTAACAATCATTCTCCATAAACACTATTTATCTATTTTGACAAGTCCTAAAACCCCTTTGTATCAATTTTATCCTCATAAAGTATTGATGAATGCATTGGTTTGTGTAATTCATTCAATGAAGTGTTCTAATGTTCAATTGTCCCCATGATCATTCTCAAACATTATCTGTGGAAGGAAGATGTATACTACTACATGTTTCAAATTCTTAGTAATCTATTTTATATTATTTTGTCCATGTTAATTACTAAATATATATATCTTAGGTTATTGAGTTTTCTTCCACTCCATATGGACATTACATGATTATAAAAAACTAATAAATTGTATCAAATGTTGGTTCATAAAAAAGTTAACATTTTTTGATAACTTGTTTTCAACGAAAAAATAAAAAATAACATTTTCATAAATATAAAGAAGGGTTATAGACTGTTAAATGATATTCATAATGGAAAATGTAGTTTACCCTTATGCAGGTTGGATACGTAATGGACATACCCTTACACATAAAATTTGAATAATGTTATCCTCTGAATTTACTTTATAAAAATTTGTTTCATAATGGTAGTATCCTTATTCTGCAATTTTACTTAAAGGTAAATATAGATTTATCCATACATGCATAGGTATTTGAGTTGTTATGTAAGTGTCCATAATGTTTACCATTATAAGGAATAAAAAATTTTGAGATTACCTATATGAAAAGTAGTTATGTAAAGGTAATAAATTTATGGGATTCTTCAATGAAAATCATATATATATATATATACATATTATCATTACGCACTGGTTTCTAAAATTTTGACCCAACTTTACATGAAGCATTCAAAATTTGGTAATATCCCCTTTATCCTTAAATATAATGAGATTCATGATTGTAATCCATGTAATAGCTTCACAGAACACTTAAAATCTCTTATTTTTTATGGTAATGTGTTATATTCTTTTCCAAAGGGTGATCCATATATCCTACATAGGCATAATAAATAGAAACCCTTACAAAACATATGTTTTCTTTTTGTAAAAGTAAGAAAACATGTTTATTTTTATAACATATGAATTTTTTTATGGTTCATAAAATGTTTATAAGTCATAATAAATAGTCTTTAGAGACTTTTCAATTTCTAAGGATTTAATATATAATATTTTTAATTATGAAGGGTTTTTAATTAATAAAATAATTTTTATAAAATACTTATTTAGATATATTATAGGGTAGTATTTTTAAACAGCTATCAATATATTAAATGGAAAGACCTGTGATCTAGAAATAATTTTATATTTATAAATCCAAAAATGTGATTTATAAATTATTTATATATTACAAAATATAGGATATTTATATTATATAATATGTATTCATAACAAGTATTTAATTTTTAAAACTCTATAATTCATTGTATTTGTTATAAATTAAATTTATTAGAAATTAGTAAGGGTTTCATATTAAAATTAATATAAAATATTTATATTCTTTCAAATTTATAAAAAAACATTTTATTAGAATTTATGTATGAATAGTACACAAATGTCTCATGTTTTGGAAGGAAAGTATATATTATTATTTATATGTTAAATTTATTTTATATTCCTAATTACTTAAATGGTTATGAAATATAAATATTGTATATTACCATTTGTATGATAATTATTTTATATGATTGAGACATGAATATCATTCTAGGTTTGAAATCGTAAAACTTAGTTTTCATCTCTATTTACCATAGTTTTTTATTTTGGAGCTTGATAATAGTTACAAGAATAATTTCTAAAAAATAGGTTCTAGATTATTATTGAATAGAATTATCCAATGAGTAATACATCCAAGTGTATATGGACATGGAGTGATACCATTGTCTTTCATGGAGGCTTCCCATGGAAAGAAAAGTCAATGGGGTTGTTTTTTTATCACTCTGGTATTACTCATGTATAGTTCTTCAATTTTATATAGCATCATGCCTTTATATGTAACATCAATGTAATGTATAAATATTATGAATTGGGATGTGTATGAATTTAACTTGATTCTATTATTCTATATTACATATGATATTCTGATTTGAAATGAGTTACACAATAATGTGGTGTGAGCATATTAACATGGTTTGGGGGAATTAGGATTCCAAAAATAAACCATTACAAGCAAGAATACCCAAAAGGGAATAAAAAATGGGAGGATAATTATTACATAGGATGAAATATTATTGAATTTAATATGTATGTTAGGTATATTAGATGGGTGAGACTTAAAAAAAATTCCCCAAAAAACTTAGTGTGATATTCATTCCAAATAATTAATTTTCAATAAATCTATCATCCAACCAGGGTGATGTCCAGCTCAATATGAGTACCCCAAGATTATGTTATGTAAAGAAGTCAATATATATGTTATTCAATATTTTAATGATTTTTATTATAAATACTAACAGGATTATCTAGTGATTATCCTTAGTAGGCTTGTTCTTGGATTTTTCGTTAGGTTGTAATAGTTCCAGATCCCTAATGGTTAGAATATTAAAGGAATATAGTTGAGTGAATCACTATGATGAATTTTGATAAAGGGTTATCAAATAAAATATCCAATGGTCACAAATATTGTTTTTTGGTGATTTCTTAAAGAGATAATCATTTCTTGCTTCTTTGATAACTAGATTTTTTTATAATGTAATATGGATCAAGGATTGCAAAATAGAAATGATGTATGTGGATATCAGTTTTAGTGGAAGAAATATAATTAATTGTACTTAATTAATAAATACAAGACATTATAATCACATATAGAAAGATTATATTAAATATAAATTCATCATCATAATCATGAAATGATAATCTTAAAGCAAGTAACTCCAATGATTGGTATCCTAAGAAAACAATTTAGGCATGATAAATATTATATATGCTAGAATAGTTATTTCTCAAGTAAAATAGTGTTCACATTGTTAAAAAGTAAATCAATATTCTTATGGAATCACACAAGGATTATTTTAAAATTTAAAAGGAACTAGATTCTAATTGAACTATGATAGATTATGTCAATATTATTCATTATATTGATTATGCCTATAGATACTGAAGCATTCTTATATGGAATGTTCTTGTTACAGAATTAATTCTTATTTGATCATTGGAAATGTTCCATTAAACTTAATAAATATAATTACATTTTACCAGATATTCCAAAATAGTTTACAATTTATTAATTTGGTATATTATATCATTTTTTTTGGTATTCTCTAGAAAATATAATTTAGTAAATTGTTTAATTGTAAGAAGAAATGTTTGTTAAACAAAATCACCTTTTTTTTCAAGAATTCAGTTAAGGTTATTTGAATCCTAAAGATACTATTATGAAGGATTAGGGATTCTATATGACGGTATTATCTAATATACCTTAAGGTGTTTTGGAATATCATGAAATTTAACTGTTTTGTATGGATGTTTTGGATATCAAGTATTCTATTTGGTAGGATGTTAGTTATTGAATGTATAATTTACAATATGTTATAGATAAAAATGAGTTAAAAATAAAAGTAATAATTTAATAACAATATAGACTATATTCATAATATTGAGTAAATAATTACTATAATAAGGATTTTATTGTAAAAGATTTTATCTAGATCAAATGATTATAAGTAAAAAATGTGTATCTTAATCTCAATTATATTATATGATTATAGAATATTTTTGAAGAAATAATTTTAATATATAATCTTTTGAAGGATAATTAAATAAAATTGTTTATTATTCATAAATTGTTACAACATAGTCAGAGAAGAAGATATGGATAAAAGTTCTTATGAAAGATAGAACTGATTGTCCAAATATTTTTTCAAATTTTCGGAAATGTGTTCCACTCCCCATAAATGGTATATTTTAATAATGTATTTTTTTCAAATGAATATTTTTTAAACATAAATAGAAAAAATAAATTATACGGATAGAATATATTATTTTTTAAAGACAAACACTAAATGAAAATAAATGTCATTTCTTAAAATAGAAATTATTTTTGGTTGTGTCATAGATGGTCATTCCCCAGAGAATAAAGTATTATAGTGAATAATGATATTATGATTGAAATTATAAATATTCAATGTTTTAAATTTAAATATTTCTATTAATTAATGAATTATACTAGTCTAAGAATATAATGATTCATAACACAATATCCTAGGATGTTTAGGCTATGTGATGGTAAATAAAATGTGAAGAGTTTCATTTTGTTTTCATAATAAGTGAACATCACCATTACCTAGAGGATAATACCTTCTAATAAAAACTATATATCAATTCATATCCTAAATGGTTTTAGGGTATGGTGTTAAAAGGGAAACTAAAATAGTTACCACAGGTATTGAAAAAATGTAGATATCACTTTCTCCTAATTGAATTTTGAATGTTATTGTAAAGTGATAATGTAAATATTCACATTATTTATACAATATTTTAAAGAATAATTTGTATGAAGAATATTCAATGATTATGGTGTACTTAAAAAGACTTATATGTTAACAAAGGAGTGTAAAAGTATAAAAGTTTATGATATAGAGTAAAAACATTGGAATATATGTTTAAAGAGATTAACATTAGGAAAATGATTCTTATATATCACCGTAATTCTATCTTTAATTTTTCTTAAACTTCAATCACTGAAATGTTAGATGGAGTAAATTAAGAGATGGTTAAAAATGGGTGTAATCAGAATTACATATGGATCTAATATTCAAAACCAATTTCTATAGAAACTACTTGAGAGTTGTGTAGAATATATAGATCATAAAAACTTTTGTTATTTGTTATAATTTTGTAAACATATCATTTATTTATAATTAATTAAATATACCATTATCATTCATTCAAGTTTTCATAAATATACATGACATGAATTTTCAAATGATAGATTTTCCCTCAAATTAAAAAAAATTGATTTGTACCTAACTGATGATCACCATGGAGTAAAAGGTGTTATGATTATATATTTATGTGAACTTGAATAAATACTTTTATTAATTAAAATGGTTTTTATGTGAGATAATATAAATAGACTATTGAGTTAATAAGGAGTGAATTTTTGATATTAATGATATGTGAATGTATACATCATCGAATTTGTTAGGGTCATAGATATACTTATGGGTGTTTTAATATTATAAACCATAATTAAATATGATTTTAAAGATACATGGCATGTGAACCTTCATAATATTATACCATATATACAGACTTCAATTTATGTGCAAAGCTACTAATGGGGTGAATGGGAATGTTGTTGATCGTTTCATTAGTTGGAGTGAAATCAAGATAAGATTTTTCTACTTGTATGACAAGAAATGAGATTTTTCCCATGAATCAATTAGATGTAATAAATACATATCCATTATTAGTTCTTTCACACATAATGTGTTCAACTACTTGGAAATGTTACATGGGAAAAAAAATATAAAATAAATGATTTATATGTGATATATTCATCAACATGGTCAGTCTATTTTGGAGAATCCAGAATTGCTGATTACCTATACCAAATTTAAATCTTTCATGTCAATTGGTCACTTGATGTTATAGAAAAATATATTATATTGGCGTATAAATAGTTTCTATGATATATCATGTGATGAACATGTCTTTATAGTGATTCGAGTATGTTTTATGAAGATCACACCAGACCCCCTAATATATTGAACATGAGAGATGCTTTTATAGAGGGTGATCATTCATTACTTCTATGAAAATAGGATTTCATATTTGTCTTCATTATTTCTAAATCCCACATGGTGACAAAATAAGGTTATTGGATAAGGATATTTTTTAGAAAATTTATTTTTTAAAAATTGTGATATTTTGATGAAAGACATATCCAAAACGTCTGGATGGAGTCACAGAGAGTTGAAGTGATGTTTATAAATTACTAGTAGGATTTTTGTTCACATAGGAGACGGTTGGATGTTTAATAAAATATAAATGCATGATATTTATTTAAACATTCATATGATACATGATATATATATATATAATACATGATATTACATATATATAGTACATTTATTATATTAATATGATATATGTTATGTATAAGAAAAATTAAAATATATTTATATATATAAATATACTATTTAATTATTCTATATGATTTATTCATTGGTTTCTATTCATTGGGAATATATTTAAGGATTTTACTTAATTCATTGAAAAAATTGAAGTAAATAAAAATTATGTGATTCCTTGAGATTCTACTTATATAATAGGATAAATTCATATATTGTTGGATGTGGTGGGTGGTACATGTGTAAGCCTCTTCTATATCACACTTCTATATGGAACTATGTATTTCTCCTTCAAGAAGGTTATATAATCCCATTGGATTATGAGTATCCTCAGGAAGCATTCACATAACCTTTTAATGTTGTAATCCCTCAAAGGTAGGGTTGTTTTGATTAATAATCCTCACGATCTTTCTAAAAAGATGGACAGAGAAGAGGAAGGTGTTCAAGTTGAATAAGTGAAGAGTAATATACTTGAAACCATGGTAGAAAGAAAATAAAGTATAAGAATATAAAGGGGAATTACTTTCTTATGAGGTCCATGTCCATCCAAACAATAAGTAAACTATTTTAATGGATGGAGGATTAAATTAAGTAAAGAGAAATGTTGGGATTTCATGTATCAATGAATTGAGGAAAATTTCCCAGTTTTTTCACATGATTTGATAGACTATGCACCAAACATGTCGAATCCATAACCATGGTAAACCAATTTTACAAAAATAATTTTAGATAATACAAAAAAGTGGAAAAATCATATGCAAATGATGAAAGAATAATATTTAAAATTACAGACCCACTTCACATAATTATTTCTCGGTTTACCTAAATAGGATCAAGCCACATGCTAGTTACCATATAAATAAAATTTAACAAATTGTTTCTCTTGGTTCAGAATAGTTTTCACTAAACCAGGTCTTACTCATGTAGATCGACCATTGATAGAATAAATTAAACAAAGGAATATATTTTTTAGGGTAACTATACAGTTTCCTCTAAACTATTCACATTAATTGAGGACATGGGGTGAATTTTTTCTAGTTTCAATCTGAAAATTCTCTAAAATAAAAAATAAATTTCAGTAAAATAAAAATAAAATATAAAATTACATAGATGGTTTCCCAATTATCCACAGAATATAGCTTTATTCAACCAAATATACTTTTTTTTCAAAATCAATGTCTAAGGAAAAACAAAATACAATGGTTTCTAAGAAATGTATCCTAACATAAATGATCCATTAGTTCAAAAAAGCCTTAGACCGCTAGATAAATCCTGACACAACATCACAAACCCCAATTAATATCTAGTTTTTAATAGACTAAAATAAGGATCTATGTATATAATAATCTTACTTTAGTCTCCATACAATTTAGAAAATATATACATTGGTGGAACAAGAAGCATCCTATTTACTATGAAAAGTGATAATCAAAAAGAAACCACTAGACCAAAATCTCTAAATGAAGTTAAAAGGGTTCTAAAATTACAACTAACCAAAAACAATAAGATTTAACATTCATAAGAGGCACTAATCAGAAGAACATCCTGATGGAAAAATACTTGATTATCAAACTCATGGAATCCCAAAACCTTGTTTCACAATAATATTGAAAATTAATCCTGAATACACAATACGGTTCTAATAAAGAGTTAAAAAATCGTATATAGGTAACATAGGTATAAGATCATGAAACACCATTCCATTATGATTCTGATAGAAAAAAACATCCAAGAGGACCCTAAGATCCACCGAGAAAACAAAAGACATTTTTATTTACATATGCACATTGTAAGAGTCATCCCATTTCTAAATCAACAAACCAATACCTAGTGCATTTTCCACACAATGCGTAAAAAACAATGATAACCACTAATCTATAGGTCATGAAATTCCCCAAGAAAACAACACATACACTATATCCTTTAGAATAACTCCTGAAATACACCTAATGGTATCATATTGATGCCATAACTACTTAATACTCACAATTCATAAATCCAAAATGGTTTATCAAAAAATATATAATTTACCAAGAATAAGAAGGATACATCAAAGGATAACCACCTAATTAAAAATAATTTATCTAAGAGAATTGGTCCAAATGAATCCTACTAATAAAATGAGGATTTTATTTCTTATCTAATTGATCCATATGATTCACAATAAAATATAACAAAATGAATACGACCTTAAATAAATTTAATAAAGATTACCTAGTGGAAAAGATAGTAGAATACACTCTATTTTGATAAGGGTTTTTCCCAATAAATTAAGGATAAAAACTGTTAAAGAATAGATCTCTACACATACTAATTAAATTCAAGGAGGAATACACAGAAATGATATAAGAACCCTTGAATGACCAGGACACCAAAATAATATTAAATAGTCTATATTAAAAAAAACGGAAAAATTGACCTAAACAATCAAATCACCCATATCAAAACACCACAAAACATAGAAAACCTAATATAGGTAATTCTTTTAATGATTAATAAAAAACCATTATGAAATATAAATCAAAAAAAGTGATTGGGAAAACTCAAAAAATTTCGAAACATAATTCCAAAAAAACACCAAAACAATTTTAAAACCTAAACACCTTGTAGATTTAATGAAAAAACACTAATATTTGGAAATTATTTTAAATGAATAATTATATTTAAAACATGTTCCATGGTATAGAACCCCAAAAAATGCAACAAATATATTTTAAAAAATCACATGTTTATTATAAATTTAGATCTAACCCATTTCAAAATACAACTTTTAGCTAAAATATATATCTATTTAAACCATTTCATAAAAATTGACTGATTTAAAACCAATGAACATTATAGGTTTTTTAATTAAATCATATACTTCAAAATATTTCATGTAGCTCAAAATTGTTTTACGACCTATCCATAAGGTCTTGTTTTAAACCAAAAACATTTTTCTCATTAAATATTTTTTTTCTTCCACATAATTTCCAATTCAAATAACACATAAAAACATTAAAAGAATATCAGTTGAAATATAATCTAATAATTCAATAATATCACCAGACACACCTTGAGTCATTTCACAATACTCTAACGACACTTGTAAATCCAAGATTCTATGTTTCTAAATAAAATAATTAAATTGAATGTGGAACTCTCATCAACTTGGATGTATGGTTGAAGAACAAATTCTAATAGTACAATTATTTCTATAATGTTATTAAAATAATGTTTTTGTTTTTCAAATGGGTTTTTATACCTAGAAAGACCACATAAATCATTCATATTTTTTCTAATATTCAACATAAAATAAAAAATATTACCCCAAGGAAACTGATGATATATCAATGGAGATTAAGGAACACCACCATAGTAATTGAATAATTATCAAACATGACCATCAATCAGTGATCCAAAATCAATGATAAAACCCTAACTACCTATGGAAACATAAGGATCATAAAAAGAAATAGCTTATGAAACTCTCTATATAGAAACTTCTTTAGTATTTAAAACATTATCTCAAAAAAAAACTTCACAAAGAACAAAGGAGCAGGTTTTGAAGTTTAGCTCAGGTACGTTTAGTGAACGAAGGAGCAGGTTTTTTTAACATTTGAACCGGTGCTCAGAATTAAAATTTGAGGGCACCGATGAACTCGTAGTGCCGGTAATTTTTTAAGGGGACACTAATCGCAGTTGCGTTTGCAAAGGAGGAGAAGTTAATTTAGGGGGTTTATTCAAGAAATACATAAAAATTGATGGAACAATTTTTATTTTGAAAGGTCGATTTTCCCTCCCATGGGTAGATAAGGGTGGGTCCCACAGCCACTTAACTACCCATGTGTGGGTGTTAGAGAGGTGGGGCCCACATGACCCCCCTCCATTTAATTTCCTCTAATCTCATAAACATCACCTCATTAATTTGGAAAACCTTCATTAAATTCCAGTCTCTCCTTTAAATTGTGTCAACAACTAATATTAATGAGGAACCTTCCACTTTCTTCATTTTCATTTATCTTCCAAAATGTTCATTAATGAGGAACCTTCCTCTTTCATCCATTTCATTTATCTGCGAACACATTTATTAACGGGGAACCTTTTCTCTCCCTTCTTAAATTACTTGTCATCACGTTATTAAATGTGTTCAATTATTTCAGGGATTTTCTTTGCGTGTGAAATTAAATAATAGAAGGAACCATTTATTTAATTTGGGAAAAGAGCTTCGTTGTGCGAGGGTGATAAGGGGAGAGCTCTTTATCTTTGGAAGAATTTTGTCCTTCGACGAAGAATGATGAAGAATGATGGCCCCTAACAGAGAATGACTAAGAACACCAGTTCCTCGAAGATCGACGACGCGCTGCCCTTCACTTCATCGTGACAAGAGAGGAGATGCCACTTCCTCCTCGGCGCACTCCGACGACACCTATGATCATCTTCCCTGCGACGTCATCAACCGTGATTCCATCTACCGTGACGCAAACGATCGTCTTCTAGGTTGAGGTAGGGGAAACATTTTTATATTATTATTTTATCAGAATTATACCCTCGGCAAGGCGTGTATTTATTTAGTGATTCTTTAAACCACTAACGCAGTGGGTGCAGACTAACAAAAAAATCTGAACCCACCGCTTCATTGTTCTTGATGTGTGTAATAATTGGAAACGATGAAGCAGGACCAAAATGGAATTTGAAAGACTTCTTAGTGATGTTCGTGACCCAAGATGACCGCTGGCATAGTCGGGAGCGAAATCGGACCACCAGAATGACTCTGGTGGCCTGCAGAATTCATCGGCGACGCGGTGGCGCCGGTGGACGGAGGCAGCGGCCCGCACCGGCTGGCCGCCTGGATGGGGGTGGGGCCCTGGCGTGCCACCGGCTGGAGCCCGCTGTGGCTGAATCCGCGTCCGCGACGAATCGGATCTCCCGGCCACGCGGGATCCGAGGGAGATGCGGTGTCAGTTTCCACATCTGCGGAAGAAAGGGGGGACCGCGTCCCCCCTGATCGGCCCGCTGGCCAAGCCAGCGCATCCCCCCAGCCGGGCCGGGTTTGGTTATGCAGACTTGGCTAGGCCGCGCCCTACTGGGTTGGGTCGACCCGGTTCGGGCCGACCCAGGGTGGGGTTGAGCCGGGTTGGGCCGGGCCCATACCCCCCAATTTGGACCGTTTTCGTTATTTTGACCATTAAATGAGCTAAAGACCTCCAATTAATGCATATTCTATTGAGTATGAATACATGAATCGAGATGGTCGTTTCAGTATATTACACTCGAGGATTCAGCAAAGTTTGGGTATGGCCGGGTTGGTTCCAACCCGAAACCAACTGGGCCCTTACAGCGGAAATGCTTATATATTATGTACCAGATGTTAGATTGACATGTCATCAATTGATTTGGAATCCTTTTGTTGATACGGTCCTTTTGGATTACTCCACTTGAGTTTTGGACGCAGTTGGAGTATGGTCGGGTTGGTTTTAGCTTAGAAACAAACCTTTCCCCTGGGACGAAAAAGCCAATAACTCTCAAACCGGAGTCTGATTGATGTACTGTCTGGCGCGTTGGTTTTCCTTAATCGATACAGATCTTTGGAAAAAATTATCTCTAGACTTCATGACAGTTGTTGTATCAACTCTTTTTCTCGAGGAGAGGACCCTCCCGGAGTCATGCATGCCTTGTGAGGGAAACTTAGAGCTGGCTGCGACTATGACGGTGATGACTGTACTTGGATCCTCCATGGGTGCGGCAGTGCGGATGACTATACTTGGATCTTCTATGGGTTCGGCAACGAGGATGATTGTACTTGGATCCTCCATGGGTTCGGCAGTGAGGATGACTGTACTTGGATCCTCCATGGGTTTGGCAACCACGACAACCGTATTGGGATCCTATGTGGGTTCGATGGGGTTGACTAATGTTATGGTATCCTATGTGGGTCTAGTAGTATGACCTCTATACTTGTATCGTGAGTGGGTCTGGTAGAGTAGCTGGTCTTGTATCCTATGTGGGTTCTACAACTTAGCTGGTCTTGTATCCTATGTTGGTATGACAACTTAGATGAATCATTGGCTACATCTGATCATCTCTATCACCTTAAGAAGTGTATATCTATGTGAGATGAGTCTTCATTTTCAATCAAAATCATTGATGTGTTTGACTTGCATTCTTCTGTGGACTGGGTTGTGCCTTCATGTGTGGATTGGGTTGTGCTTTCGTATGTGGACTGGGTTGTGCTTGGGCTCGGGAGCTGCAGTCAAACTGTAACAGATGTATTAGGTATATGTATGGGCATATACCTAAGTAGTGTTGTTAATACTTCGTGATTATATATTTCCATTGTGGTTTATCCTTTGTGGATTCTGAGAGACCTTAAGGGGTCTCGGGGTCCCTACAGAGTATCATATACTCACCCTGCACGAGCTATTCCCGCACTACGTTGTGTTGGATGCAGACGACGGACATCACTGATCGAGGTGGAGGCTTGTGGATCTGGACGGTACCCGGAGGTGGACCACTTGGAGGGACGTACACGTAGTAGACGACAAGACTGAGGAGATGAGGAGACTATCTGTACTCACCCTTCAAGTGGGATTTCTATAGGACGACTAGGTGTTTATTTTTTACTTACTACTGTTGTACTTTCCTTTATGTTGTACTGTACTTTCAGTTGGGTTTGTATACTGGCCCATTAACTTTTCAGCACTGACATTGTACCCAGTTTTACTTAGTGCTTAATACACTTGAGTACAATGTTGTGTTTTGTTTTCTATATAAAAGGCAATGCCTTCACTTTTTTCAGGATTTATGCCTTTGGTGCTAGTCACCAGCCCATGGCCTATGGAATGCGGGCTTGGGGTAGTCACGGAATGGGCCCCGAGGACGGGTCGTGAAAAATTGGTATCAGAGGAGTCGGTTATACTACAAAACTAAGGACTCTGATAATTTCTTCTCTATAAAGCAATAGTGTTAAGAGTATTGAGTGAGGTTATTAGTGCAGGGAGTCTAGTGTTGGTGCGGCTGCAGACGTATCCATACACAAGGACCCTGACTTCTGATTTCCAACTCAGTTCATGAAAACACAGATTGTGTGTGTGTTTCCTTTCAAATGTTTTCTTCGTGATTACTTTGTTTCAACTCACTATGTATACTATTTTAACCGTGGTTCACATGTTTATTTTCAGGATGGCCCCACGTCGGCAGCAATCTAGGGTACCATGTTACATACAGGATGGAAGCCCACTGAGCGCCGATGCCTCAGTGTGGGGCCCCATTACAGTGGAGGACCTAGCAGTATCACTACCCGCTGAGCCACCGATCTTACCAGCCCTAGAGGCAGAGAGTGCATGCCGCCAGAGTGCATTGCATGAGTTTCAAGGGAAGAGGCCATACAGGTTCTGCAGATAGATGGATCCTCAGGCAGCTGATGATTGGAGGGAGGCTGTCGTTAGAGTCTTCATATTTTTAGGGACACCCGAAGACCTCATGGTGGTCCTTTCCGCGAGTCTCCTGCCCAGAGCAGCAAGTAGATGCTGGAGTCTGATTCTCTAGGTTCACGATGAGGCATCTCTGCTGTGGAAGGACTTCAAGAGCCTCTTCTACTTAGAGTTTGTTCCAGCCACCCTCCGTGTGGTGTGCATCTAGGAGTTACTACAGCTGCGACAGAGCAGCATGTCAGTAGCCTAGTACTTGGTGAGATTTACCGACCTCTCATGCTACTCCACGGACATGGTACAAGACCCATTCTTCAAGGCACAGACCTTTGAGCAGCAGCTAAGGCATGAGATCAGGGGTTCGATGATCTCCCTCAACAACCCGACACAAGAGGGGGTGTTGGAAAGAGCGCTTCTAGTGGAGAATTTCCTCGCTGAAAAATCACTAGTGGTGAGACCCTCCACAAGATGACACGAAGTGGAGTCTTCTGTAGCTGGCAGTAGACAGCAAACACAAGGTTCTAAGCAGTCCAGGAAATCAGGTGGGTGACCTCAAGATATAGGTTCGGCTGTGTGGGGAACACGACACAGAACCATCCATTCGAGGAGTCAGAAGTGCTATGCAAGCGGCGAGCAGGGTCACATGGCTCGAGACTGCTCGACCCGCCCTCCAGATGAGCAGCAGGCGGTAGAAGGACCTCTCAGGCAGAGGTTAGACCGTGGTGGCCTACCAGGAGTGGATGGACGTGGTAGAGGGGATGGCCAAGCAGTAGTTAGTGGATGATATTTCGAGACCCTACCACGACCACCACCAGGAGGACCACCTCGACCATTGAGAACAGCTGTACATGGGAGAGCTCAGCTTCAGGCAGTTGAGGCATCCGACTCGAGTGCTCCAGGAGCAGACGGGCAGGATCAGGACTAGCTCCAGGCATGGAGACTTTTGTTCATGTTGCTTCTAGCTTTGTTAATGTAGTTGTTTGTGGATGCTTAGTGTCCTTTTACATTGAACTATAGTGATAAAAGACAATTTTTCTTGTGAAGTCTTCTTCCTTGTCCTTTTTATGTTGTTGATACTGAGAGGATCCAGTTAAAACCTTTGAATTTACCCTCACTTCCGAGAATCCTACTAGAGGAGACTTAGTTACCACACACTACTGCCGATAGTGAGACTCGACCCTTGGAGGCGAGAGTAACAGTTGGATATCTTAGTAGTAGCGTCGATGCCTTACGATGCCATCCATGGCATGAAACTGTACCATTCATTTTAGGATTGACTGTATTAGGAAAAGAACATGTTTCATCTAGGGGATGAGATCATATTTTTTTAGCAAAAGAGAAATCATAGCAGCTCTTGTGGGACATAATTGAACAGGGGTGTAATAGAGTTTTTTACAATGGGTAGTCACACCCATGGTTCGTTTAGTGAACGGTTTACGGTATACTCTAATATCAAAAGTCTCAGGTGTGTCTTCTCATAGAAGGACCAGGACCTGAGACGGTGTCATTGAATTGAGTTCCACGGGGACTATGACTATGAGATAGTCTATACTCCTGGGAAGGTGAAACGCTGTTGAAGGGTGAGTTTCACGATGCATCACTTGTCAGAAAGTGAAGGTGGAGCACCAGGTTCCAACAGACATGGTACTTCCCTTAGAGGTCCCGGAGTGGAAGTGGGATGAAATATTTATGGATTTCGTGAAGGGGCTTCCATGTACATCCAGAAGACACGACTCTATCTGGGTGATATTAGACCGACTCACCATGTCAGCCTACTTCCTACCGATCAGAGATCAGGGCTCAGTAGGGAGCTTGGGATGCCTCTACATCCATAAGATCATATGGCTTCATGGTGTGCCATCGTATATCGGCTCTGATCGAGACGCTCACTATACTTCTTGGCTTGGTAGGGGGTTGTTGGAGGCTTTTGGGACGTTGATATGCCTGGGAACTACCTTTCACCCTCAGGAGAATGGACAGACGGAGAAGGTTCAGATCATACAGCAGTAGATGAGGACTGCACAGAGAAGACATAAGTCCTATGCTAATAGGTGGCGGAGACCACTAATGTTCCAGGATGGCGACCACGTTTTCTTATGGGTCTCACCTCGGCGTGGGTTGCAGATATTTGGATAGGGCGGAAAGTTATATCCATGCTTAATCAAACCATCGCAGGTCCTCAGTAGTGTAGGTGAGGTGGCTTACCACCTAGCCCTTCCAACTCAGTTTCCCCTTGTGCACGACGTCTTTCACGTATCTCAGCTGAGGAGATACGTGCATTACCCGATGCATATTATCAACCACGTGGACCTGGACATCGATTAAAGGGTGACTTTTACGGAGGTCCCGGTGGAGATCGAGGATCGATAGGAGCGGGTCCTACGTGAACGGTCGATACCTCTGGTGCGCATTCGTTGGCATCACGGGAACCTCTAGGAGAGCACATGGGAGCGAGATGCCCAGATGCACGCTCATTACTCTCATTTGTTCCCCTAGTATATGTTGTAGCTTTACGAAGACGTAATACCATGAGGTGGGAGTAATGTAAAGACCCAGAAATGTCAAAGATTTTTTTAAATACTTTGGAATTTTATGAGTCTGTGGATTCTGACGGTACTTGATTCTGAGGCCTAGTGTGCCCGAAATCAATTTTTGATATTAAGCTCAAGTACGTTCAGTGAATGAATGAGTGGGGTTTTTCTAACTTTTGAACTAGTGCACTTAATTAAAATCCAAGGGCATCGATGAACATACAACACCGATAATTTCTTAAGGGGACACTTACTGCATTTGCGTTCGCAAAGGAGGAGAAGTTAATTTTGGGGGTTTATTCAAGAAATATATAAAATTGGACAGAACATTTTTTATTTTGAAAGGTGGATTTTCCTTCCCATCGGTAGTTAAGGGTTGGGCCCATACCCACATAACTACCCAAGTGTGGGTGTTAGAGAGATGGGGCCCACACGACCCCCCTCCATTTAATTTCCTCTATACTCATAAACATCCTCGTCATTAATTTGGAAAACCTCCATTAAATGCCAGTCTATCCATGAAATTGTGTCAACCCCTAATATTAATGAGGAAACATCCTCTTTCTTCCTTTTCATTTATCTTCCAACATGTTTACTAATGAGGAACCTTACTTTTTATTCTTGTTCATTTATCATCCAACACGTTTATTAGTGGGGAACCTTCTCTCTACCTTTTTAAATTAATTTTCATCACGTTATTAAATGTGGTGAATTAATTCAGGGAGTTTCATTGTGTGTGAAATTAAATTTTAGGAGAAACCTATTATTTAATTTTGGAAAAGAGCATCATTGTGCGGGGGTGATCGGGGGAGAGCTCTTGAGCTTTAGAAGAATGCTGACCTCTGACAAAAAACAACAAAGAATGCTGGCCCCTGAGGAAGAACGAAGAAGAAAAACAGTTCCTCGAAGATCGATGACAAGCCACCCTTATCTTCTCCGCGACAAGAGGGGAGACGCCGCTTCCTCCTCGGCGTGCTCCCACGACACCTACGGTCCTCTTCCCCACGACGCTTTCTATTGTGATGCCATCTACCGAAACAATGATGATCGTCTTCTTGGTTGAGGTAGGGGAAAAAAATTTATATTCTTCTTTTATGTTAATTATACCCTCGGCATGTCGTGTACTTATTTGGTGATTCTTTTAACCACTAATGCGGTGGGTGAGGACTAACAAACAAGTCTGAACCCACCGCTTCTTTGTTCTTGATGTGTGGAATAATTGGTGACAGAGAAGCGGGAATGAAATGGAAATTGGAATCCTTCGCAGTGATGTTTTGGTCCCTAGATGACAGCTGGCGCAGTCGGGAGCGAAATCGGACCACTGAAATTACTCTGGTGGCCCGCGGAAGTCACCGGCTGCCGGAGGCAGTGGTTGGTACCAGCTGGCCGTCTTGATGCAGCGGCGCCCAAATGCATCTCTGCCCTGGTCCACAGCCGGCAGGAGCCCTCCGCGGCTGAGGCTGCAGGGGCGAGTTATTGGATCCCGCAACCGCGCGGTATCTGGGGGAGACCCGACCTCGGTCACCGCGTTCGCTGAATTAAGGGAGGACCGCCTCCCCCCTGCTTGTCACGGTGGCCGAGCCAGCGCACCCCCCAGTCAGGCAGGGCCGCGCCCCACTGGTCTGGACCTGGGCCGGGGTAGGTCGACCGAGTTTGGCCTGACCCAGGGGGGGTTGGGCCGGGCACAGACCCCCCACTTCAGACCTTTTTCGTTATTTTGCCCTTAACATGAGCTACTCATCTCCAATCGACGCACCTTTAGTTGTGTGGGATTCATTGGATCGAGAAGGTCGTTTCCATATATTACACTCGAGGTTTAGGCAATGTTTTGGTATGGCCGGGTTGGTTCGAACCCGAAACCAACTGGGCCCTTGGAGCGGAAACACTTATATCTTAAGGATCAGATGTCTGATTGATGTGGCGTCAAATGCGTTTGGATCATTTTGTTGAGATGGTCCTTTTGGCTTACTCCACATGAGGTTTTGACGTAGTTGGAGTACAGTTGGGTTAGTTTTATCTTAAAAACCAACCGGGACCCTGGGACGGAAAAGCCAATAACTCTCAGACCGAGTGTCCGATTGACGCACCGTCTGTCGTGTTGGGTTAACTTTGTCGAGATAAAACATTGAGATAAATCAACTCTGGTCTTCGTGACAGTTGATGTATCAACTCTTTTTCTCAAGGAGCGGACCCTACCGTAATTGAGCGTGCTGTGTGTGGGAACCCTAGAGCTAGCTACGACTGCGACAGTGACAACTGTACTTGGATCCTCCGTGGGTTCGGCAGTGAGGACGACTGTACTTGGATCCTCCGTGGGTTTGACGACGAAGACCGTACTGTGATCCTTTGTGGGTTGTACAGCGATGACTACTGTTCATGTATTCTATGTGGGTCCGGTAGTATGACCTCTGTATTTGTATCATGCGTGGGTCCGACAGAGTAGCTGGTCTTGTATCTTATGTGGGTCTGACAGCTTAGCTTGTCTTGTATCCTATGTGGGTCGGACAGATTAGGTGAATTAGTGGCTACATCTGATCATCTCTATCACCTTACGATGTGTATAACTGTGTGAGATGAGTCTTGATTTTCAATCATTATCATTGATGTGGTTGACTTGCTTTCCTGTGTGTACTGGGTTGTGCTTTCCTATGTGGATTGGGTTGTGCTTGGGATCGGGAGCTGGAGCCGAACTTTAACTGATGACATAGGTATATGTATGGGCATATACCTAAGTAGTGTTTTTGGTACTTCGTGATTATATATTTCCTTTTTGGTTTATCATTCGTGGATTCTGAGAGACCTTCAGGGGTCTCGGGGTCCCTACTGAGTATCGTATACTCACCACTGCATGAGCTATACCCGCACTACATTATGTTGGATGCAGACGAAATATATCACTGATCGAGGTGGAGGCCTGTGGAGCTAGACAATACCCTAAGGTGGACCACTTGGCGGGACGTACATAGAGAGGACGACCGGACCGAGGAGTAGAGAAGACTATCTGTACCCACCATTCATGTGTGATTTCTGGAGGAAGACTTGATGTTGTTGTTTTACTTACTGCTGTTGTACTTTCCTTTCAGTTGTACTGTACTTTTAGTTGGGTTTGTATACTAGCCCAATTACTTTTTATCACTTACCTTGTACCCATTTTTACTTAGTTCTTACTACACTTCCGTACTCTGTTGTGTTTTATTTTCTAAATAAATGAAAATCCCTTCTCTTTTTTTTGGGATTTACACCTTTGGTGCTAGTCGCCAGCCCTTGGCCTATAGAAGGTGTGCTTGGGGTAGTCACGACACGGGCCCTGAGGATAGGTTGTTACAAAACCAACCCTAGATTCCATCTAAACTATCACTAGACCTAATTCACCATTTTCCAGAAGGATACTTTCTTTCCTCATAAGCTTTAAAATAGTTCCTATAAATCACAAATCATATTCTATGAATTTTTTTCCATAAATATGATAAAAATGAATAATATATGGACATAATAAAAAAATCATGATATAATATCTATAAACATCATATACAAGATATGTATTAGGGTTCAAAATAATTCATACTAGAAACAGAGACCAATAATGCCTATGAAAAAAAATATACCAGTCCATGTAGATGAAAAGACACCAAAAGAAACAACAAATCCCAAACTACTTTTTTGGTCCTCCATATGACCCATGAAACCTATACAAATTAATTTATCCCATATAAGATCAATGAAATATAATCCAAAAAGAGTGTACTAGGACTTGAAAAATATAGAAGTGAGTGAAGAAACTTCTATGTCACCACCCACTGTGTTTTTTAGTAAATATTAGATTACTTACTAACAAATAAACATTGAAGTAGTTCCTAAAAATATACATATTCCATAATCCATTACATGTAGAAACTATCAACATATCAAAATTTTATTAAAATATATTTTCATTTTTTCTATTAAATGAAAAACATCACTTGGAAATCACATTTCTACTCTAAAAGACTACATGACTAACCCACTATTTCAATGTTCATCATTAAAACCCATATTTGAAGCAATTTTTTTTCTGAGTATACATTTAAATCCTGTTATAGGTATTTTGAATATCTAAAAGTTTTCAAAAGAATAATTGAAACTAATTTGAAATCAAGAAACACATGTCAAACTAATATTAGATTTATAATCACAAAAAATTGGAGTTCAATAAAAAACCATTACTTAATATTTTGTTGACTAATTTTTTTCAAAATTTCTTTTTGTAAACACCATTTCTTACTTATAGAGATAGAAATTTAAAAAACTATTTCTAAATCATTTTGGGAAGATACAAAATCAAATTTAAAATGGGTGAGAATCACAAGAATGGAACATCAGATTGATGAGAAAAAAATATATAAATAAAATGAAATGGTTTTCATGAAATCACACATTAAACACCAAATACATGTAATTTAAAGAGATGTAATCAACTAAAACGATCCAAACTAGGAACCTAGAATAATGGAAAGCTTCATAAGACTATAGAAATAAATGACTAGAATTAGAGACAAGGAAGATAGGTAGAAACTACATAATATATCATGTATCCATTGTCATATAGAACTAACTAAGTTATAACAAATATATAGGATATAAAAATAAATCAATAGTCCATTCCAATACATTATAGTAAATCTAAAAATATCTCTTTATATTACTTAGTCTGATAATGTCATTACTATAATGAAAGAATATATATTAGGGTTTTCTCTAATATATTTTATAGAATATCTTCTTAGTTTTCCCATGAAATCAAACGTGGTGGATATAAATGAAGTAGACCCATGAAGAAGAATCATTCTCATCCAATAATTTAACAAATTAGTTCTGAAATTACCTCTAATGTCCCTACATTAGACATCACCATTCACCATCACTTGAGAACCAATTTCAAAAATAACCACCCATAAATGGGAAAAGTATAGAAGTGGTCACAAGGGGGCCAAGTGGAAATCATTAAATAATTTATTCTCATAAATCATAAAACAATTATTATATAAAAAACAATTAGAATTCAATGTGAACACATAGTATTTAAAATCTCATCTGAATCAAATCATAAGGTAATTTTTATTAACATGTTTTGAAAATTCATTTTGGAACACACACATTCCTTAAATTCATTTTTGAACTATTATAAGTCTATAATAATGTTTATAAATATCAATCACATGGGTTAACACAATTGTTTCAAATAAAAGAACTATTTTAAATAATTTAAATAGATTAAACACCACAAAAACATTGTTTATAAATTAAATGATGTAAGCTTTATTTAAAAACCACATGTCATTGATATGCACCATAATTGAAACTATTTTAATTCTTTAAAACCAATTTAGTATTTTTAAAATCAATTATCATAGAACATGTTCCCTGAATAAGGTTAAAATTGTTTTAAAACCACTTTTTTATTCTTTGTAGGACACATATTAAAAAATTATTTAGATACAATAAAAATTTGAAACACCCAATAATATGATGGAAAAAATTATAATGTAAAATCCATGAAAAAACCAACTTGTATGAACATGACAGAATCTATAGTGCACAAAAATCAATGAATAACACTAATCATAGATAAGGAATGAACACTAAAAATCCTACATGGTAAAAATCACCATTATTAGTTCCACTAAAAACCCTAAAATAATACAAAATGACCCCTATCATTGTTTGTAGCGATTTAAATTAGGGGAAATCGAATAATAATAGATAATAAGGTATTTTTAGTGACTAACCATGGAGAAATCCTCTTGATCCCATGTTTGAAAGATTAAGAAATATAAGAGGAGGATATTCATGGATCTCAACATGAGGTCCTAGTAGTTTTGAATGCGGGGAATAAGAATGAGAGGGATAAATAGTTAAAACTAATAATGGGGAAAAGGTAAAATTTCACGTTTAAATTACCTTGAGTAGACCAAATATTTTGGATGCATTATTTGAAAAACCATCTTTCAACTATGTGGTAGCCACAACCAAGTTAATCCTTCTCACACAACTACTCCATGAAACTAAAAATTGTTGAAAAAATCATATGATAACAATACAAAATAGAAATTTCAATTTTTAGGCCCACTACACATTCATATCACAGTGTTTACCGAACGAGGTACAAGCCACGCACCGACACCCATACACTACGAAGTTACTATAGGGATTTTGTTATGTTCTATATGGTTTCTACATAACTATTCACTACTCATGTAGACCTAACATGTGATGAATCAATTAAACTCATAAACATTCAACCAAAGGGTAACTATATGAGTATAACTAAAAAAATACTTGTAAACCTTCAAAATGTGATGAAATTCAGGTTTTTTATAGTTTCATGTTGAAAATTCTCATAAACATAAATAATCCCTAAATAAAAAATAATAATACAAAATTTTATCTATAGTAACATTGTGGACATCACAATGTTCAATTTTTTTAACTTATGTTTTCTTTAATCTTATAAATTATCTTCATATGAGATTTATTTTTACCAGTAAGGAATTTTTATAACACAATTTTCTAATATATTGGATGTCATATCCTTTAATGCTTGGTGGATTTTGTATTGCATGTTTGGTTATCATTAATTTTATTTCAATGATTTAAAAACAATAGAACATAAATACCAAGTCACATATTCCCAATGTTACTTTATTACATCAGTACAATCAAAGAACATTAAACTATTATCATTAAAAACCCATATTATTATTTTAGGAAGATATAAAAATCAATGTATATAAGGATAAAAAGCACTTTTGAGATAAAAATGATGTATTTTATTGAAATCTAGATGATTATAGATTTTTTAAAAAACCAATAACACTATCCATAATAGGATGAGTATAGATACATGAAGATAAAAATTAAATAAATTACTTCCCTTCAATAGATATTCAATTAATACCATTTATGATGAAAACAAAAGAAGAAATGATGGTATCTGAACTCCAATGGTAATACATTGGATTTGTAACTGAAAAAATCAATCTAAGAAGATTTGTTATATATTTCATGATATACTAGTACCATATCATGCTTATATAAGATAAAATGAAAAAAAGATTAAAAAATGCTTAATTTGATTTATATTATATGATGATTAATGTAAAAAAACCATAAAAACACATTTATATAAAACCACTGAAAAATAAGTATACTTGTATGTTCTATAATTTTATAAATTGTTTGAAATTCTTCTAATTACCTTTTTTAATTAAATTATTCACCTCCATTAATACAATTATCATTAGACTCTAAATTGATAAAACAATTTTTTACACGATGATAAATTCACAATAAAATAATTTATATTCATTTTTGGAGACAATATATCAATTTGACAAATGAAAAATAACACAAAAGTTACATCCTATATGAAAATTTTAAAAGATTGTGCATTATATATCATGGGAAACTTTATAATATAATGGGGCACCATAATATTGAATTGAATAGATATCAAATTTCATAAAACTATACTAAACCAATATATTTTTAAATTGTGGGAGATAATTCAATATGTATGGAAAAATTTTAATCAACTAATGTATAATGATATAAAAATTTTAATTAAATTTCATGAACTAATTATAATTTCATGATTATGAAATTTTTTAATCATAATGTTTTTTATAGAGGATTGTTTTAATCTAGTTACATGTCAAGACCCTTAGGGTTGTGTGAAAGAATGTTGTAAATTAAAATTAGATTATGATTAATTATGGAACTATAAATATTACATATAATTATGTAAATTATTGGATTAAAAACAAAAAATAAAATTAAGGTTAAAATTTATTTCATATATCTTATCTCATATTTTATTTTCATATTTTATTTTTAGTCCATTCATTTATGGTTGAGGATTTGCCTCTCCCCATTTGGGATCATAATTCTCACCTATTATTACTCTCTATATCTTATTTTTATTTTCTTTATCCCTTTTTGGATTCTTGGACCCCTCATAATTTTTCCTTCAAGTGTTTAATAACTATAAATGGTTGGGGGAGTTCTTCTTTCCTTATTCACTTGAATCCCCTCTATGTTATATCAGTGGTGTAGTGAACACCAAATGTAATTTTTAATATTTTTCTTCATCCCACAAGATAGTGGCTTAGTATTTTTTCCACCATTAATGGGTTAATGATTCCTCTTGGGGTTTGATTGTGAATCTCAAATATATTTTTTTTATAATTTTTTGTGCTTATTTTTTTATCAAATATAACATTACATTAACTCTTGTTGTTTTATAATTGAGCTTTCTAAATACATTGAGGTTTCTGGACTACAAGTAACATTGGTTTATGGAACTTTTCCTGATATTTATGATACTAAGACCCAGTTACCTGGTTGTAGTTCATATGATATTAAATATATAACCTTTTCAGGATTCCAAATTCTGAATTTTGAAAATTATTATGAAGAATTTAATTAATTATTAATATTGTTATAAATTATATGGTTAAATAATTCATTGGATATTCACAGTTTAAATTTTATGAATCATTTTTATATAGATATTATCATTCTATGGGAGGGTAATAAATGTTTTTCAAAATATAATATAAAGGTTATGGAATTGCATGTATGAAAAATTGTGATTTTAGTAAGGTAATATAAAATCATTAAGATAATGAAATAATTATAATATTTCACATGGTTTAAAATAGAGTTATGCTTCAAACTATTTAAAATGGATTTATATTGAATCATTAAATTTTATAGTTCAAAAAATATTGTTATAGAATTCTACGAATATGTTAATATATCTTAAAACCTACTGGGATAATATTATGATTATATTATTGGTGAATTCTTGGGTGTTGGAAAATTATATTTTTAATGTAAAATATATATAGAGTAAAGGATGGTTACTAAGAGATGTTTATTAATGGGATTAAAATAGAAGGTTAATTCTTCGATATTTTTAACTGATGAGCATATGATTAAAGAATAATAAAGATTGTTCAATTTAATTATCATGTGTTTTAAAATATTTATGATATTTTAACCAACTTAACATATCAATGATAATATACTTATCCCCACAATGATAAAAAGTTGATGATGTTTCATTGTTAATGATAAACATAAATCAATAATCCAATATAATATTATTAAAACATTTACCTTACATGTGGATGATTATACCTCATTGTTATTTGATCAACATGAGTATCATTTTTCTATTTTTAATCCAATAAAAACATAATGAGTTTGTATTATGTTCATATCATTTTATGGGGGTTTGTTTCTAACAAAACCCTATTCCAGCTACATGAATAAATTAGAATAAAATTTTCAACAGAAAATAGACAAATAACAAATATACAATATCTTAGAATCAATAATGAATGATATTCTAGTTGAGTAAATATCAAAATCAAATTATTAATTAAAAAATTTTATTAATATAATTCTACCTCATTATAATTATCTTCTACTATGGATTTTTCATGCTTATATTAAAACTAATTCAATTTTTTATAAAAAATTAACATTAATAATTTCCAAAAAATTAATGCAAATTAGCATTATAAAATCATTTATATCTCTTTTAATGATATTAAAAGTCTCAAGTTGGGGTGAATTTTGGATATAAACCTTTGAAGATGAAAATTGCATTAAAATGAATAATGCCTGATTTTTTTAAAAATTAATATAGTTTAAAATATTGAGTTCAAAATAAATAATTTTTTTGATAAAAATAAAATTTCATATGAAATGTTGTAGCATCCTATAATTTTACAAGAAAACACTATTTGATAGTGCATAATGTACGTCACATCAAGCTTAAATGGACCGAAATAAATATCTATATTATAATGAATATAAATTTATTGGTAATTTATTAAAAAATGAGAACAAAATTGTTAGTAATATCAATTTAATCTTTAGAAATACATTTTATTCAAATTTAAATTCTTTTTTTATACAAATAATAGAATTGAATTTTTAAAATTTTATAAATTTTAACTGATAAAATGAAATTAATTTTTTCAATTAGCAAGAAAAAATTATATTATGGTTAAATTTGGTTAATTTAATGAAAAAGTGCAATTTTTTGCGAATAGAAAAAATAATGTTTTTAGAAAAATATGGTACCTTTTGTGGTATCGTCAAGAAATATTTATGATATAAAAATTTATTAAACATATAGATTTAATAATGTATGATATGATTATATAACTATTCTACGAAATCTAGAAGATATAAATTATCAATTGCATCTTGATAAATATAAAAATCCTTTCCAATGCTAACTCAACGCCTCCACAACATTGGAAAACTCATATTTTTTTCTTTATAGATAATAATTAGGGGATAAAAATTAATTTTAATGAATTTTTTATTAATTATTTTTTATAATTCATATTATTTAATTATTTTGATGAATTTTATGTTTTAATAACATCTATTTTATCTAAATTCTTGTGCAATGTTTGCACAAAACAAGAAAAGTAAACATAACAAATTACAGCAGTTTTCTTGATATGGATATGAGTAAAAGTACATAGTTAAATAATTAATCTGATTATAATGAACAGAATTAATTTTTTTATCTGTTTTTTTAATTTTCATAAATAAAATAGTAAACATTAATTCTTATGAAATTTTGTTGCAATAATTTTAAAACCAGATGAAAAATAAATATAATGATTTTAAATAAAATTTTTTGAACTATTAAATGACACAAAAACATTTATAAATTTTATTTGTTAATTATATACTAACCAAATTTTTCCAATTGTGAAATTAATGACCATTTTGGGCCACATGGATATGATTATGACCAATATAATATTTTATATAAAATAATGGCATGTTATTCACAGTATTAATTTTAATTAGTATTATATTTTAATATATTGTATTAAAGAAGTGAAAATTACCAAATATAGTAATTTGAAAGGTAATAAATTTAACTTATTCATTTAAATTTATTTTAAATTTTTACAAAATAAATATATACCTTAATTTCATGTCTAACAATGATGTAATAATTATCAATTTCATGGAAAAATCAAATAAATGATATTAAAAATATTAAAATTAATATAATCTGAGATAATTAATCTGATACATGAATTATCAAGATTACTATGATATTACCAATATTTTCAAAAGATCTTGTTCTAATTTTAATCTTTTATTTTGATGTTTTTAATTTCATAGTAATTAATAATGTTAAATTGGACAAATATTATATTTCATGAGTATAATATATTATTAAATTTTATAAAAATAAAAAAATCACGAAAAAAGACAAATATAACGATAAATTTCCTAAAATTTAATCTCACTATATTTTTAGGATGTTTTGAAGTCATTACCCCTATAATAGACTTTTTTTATTTTAATATTATATATATTTCCCAAATTTCCCCTTACGTTAATTATAAAACATATTCTTCACTTCACATAATTTAGTTAGATGGTTCATTATTTCTATACTATTTTCTAAAAAGTATTTTATCTACTTACCTCTCTACATTATAGAGGTACTAGTTTAGGTATAATACCATATTTAGTTGTCTTAATGTGGTAATTATATAGATTGTCCGAACAAAAGGGAGATAAAGGATATGCACACTCATGGTAAGGGATGCTTTCATTTATAATGTCTATATTTTAATATAATAATTTTACATATTAAATAAATTTTTTGTGTTCATGAATGTCATAAATGTTAGCATATATAACAATATTATATAATTTCTCATTACTTTTTATCCACTTTATTACAAGAAAATATTTTAAATTAAATATGTCTTTTATATATAAGTAATTATTTTCTAAAAAACTGGATTTTTTTAAATTGTCATGTATAAAGTGAGTTTTATAAGATTTTATGTAATGAAAATATTTTATTTTATGATAATAATATATATAATATTTTTTTAATTATTTTAAAAGATTATTTATGAGATAGATGGATCTTCAAAAATTGTGTTCTTGAAAATTAAATTCTAACACCTGGTTATCAGGACAGAGAAATAAAAATAGAGTTTAAAATGATGAATTCATAGGAAATTATCCCAACAATCATATTTCTTGTTCCCTCAAGGATTTTATAACATATATTGAGTATCATTTTATTTGATAAAAATATTAGTATTTTTATGGGATATTCAGATGATATCAAATTGTTTTCATAGATGTATATTGGAAATGAAATTTCAAACAAAGTATTTTGAAAGGATTATATTTGTTTTTAATATTTATATTTCATATAAATTATTTTATAAGGGTTTAAAGGTAGTTTTTTTTATAAAATATATTCCAATAGTTTTCAAACTAAATACTAGAAAATTTAATTCACATCCCTTTTTTTCATTTTATTTTCATAGTTCAATTAATAGTTATATGACAAGAAATATGGATTATGCAAACAATACATGTGAAGAGTTTTAGTAATATTATTTTATTAATTTGAAGATTGGATAATTTTTAATATATATTTTCAATTATCTAAAAACTATATGAGAGAAGGTTCTAGTGGGTAATATGTTCTCTGTATTTTTTAGTTTTCCATTATAAATATATATATATATTTATTTATTTTATAAAACTAGAAGAATAGGATTTGGGATTCATACATGGTATCAGAGAAATGGTCTATAAAAATATGGTGTTTATATGTTTTCATTTGAAGAATACAAAACTTACGTTATAGAATTTTCATTATATAATTATATTACCTTAGAAGTTTTAGTTTTTCTAAACTTTGAAGACATAAATTCATAATTTTATATATTCTAATGAATTAATTGTGAGGGCTCAATTAATTTAATATGGGATGTATCATCCTGAGATTTAAAAAGGAAACACTACGATTGATTGTTCATAAGATTCAACACATCAAGTATAAACAAATAATTATATATTATTATTTTAATATGACTGTTAGAACATTGTAGAACATTTAACCGATATGAATAAAAAATAAAAAATTTATGAAATAAATATTTTGGATGTAATAAATATAAATTTTTTGGAAAATAATTATAAAATATTAACATTTTTTTTCTAATTTTAATCTTGTGAAATTCAATTTCATCAAAAAATTATTTTTATTGTTTTTAGGAAAAAATATTATAATTAAATTCTATACCCTTTAGAAAATTTATTTGATAAAATGATAATTATTTTTTAAAATATTATAATCAATTTATCCAATGGTGAGATTTTCAGAGTTATTTTGTAAAAGTTAAATTATTGGTTAATAGGGAAAAATGTATTTTTTTTATAAAATACATTATCTTTTGTGGTATCATCAAGACAATATTATGATAGAAAAAATTATTAAACTTATTTAATTATCAAGGTAATATATTATTATAAAAATATTGTAAAAAATATTCATAACTTTTAAAATTTTAATTAATTCATGATAAATATTAAAAAAATCCATTGCTGATGCAATTCCTGCACAATGTTATCAGTTTCAAATTTGGTTCATTATAAATTGTAATTAAAATTTTAAAAGTATTATACTGACTCTTTTTGTAAATAAATATTTATAATTTTGGTTTTTGGATAATAATTTCTAATTTTAGATTCATAAAAAAAATAGCCAAATGCCTTTGTAATTCTTGATTAATGAATGACAACTCAAATTAACAAATGAAAGATGTTTTATTGACATGGATATGAGTAAATACATAATAAATTAATAAAAATTATTAACATGAACATAATTATTTTTTTTATCATCTCAAATTTTTTTAGTTTTTATATATGAAATTATATTCACATTAATTCTAATGAATGCCGATGAAACTCTTGTGAAAGTAGAATAAAAATCAATAAATAGATTTTAATTAAAATTATAAGTATCGTTAAATTAAAAAAATTCTGAATTTTATTAGATGATGATAACAAAACAACGTTTATCCAAGGTTATACATAATGACTATTTTGAGAGAATTAGATCTTATTAATACGCTTATAATATTTTATTTAAAAGAAAGTCATGTTGTTTACACTATAATTTTCAATTATTTTACTATTTTAATATATAGTTTAAAAAAATATAAATTCTACTATAAAAAGTAATTTGAAAGGAAATAAAATTATATTCTTCTTGGAAATATAATTTTAATTACTATGGAATATATAAATACCCTAAAGTCATGTTCAAAAATGATACATTAATTATAAATTTAATAGATAAATATAATAAATTATATTATGTTTTTTAAAATAAATAAAATCGGAAATAATTATGTTTATTGAGGAATTACATGATAAATAAGATATTTATAAATTATAAGAAAATATTTGGTTCAATATATAATTATTTTGATTTATTTAAATTTATTTCCATGAATTGTTTTAAATTTTTTAGAAATTATATTCCATGAATATAAAATTTTAGTAGATTATATAAAATTAAAAAAACCTTGAATAATTAAAAATATTATTCTATTTGTTTTAAAATATAGTATTTTGATATTTTTAGTCCTTTTAGATGTCTTTACCCCAATAATATACATATTATATTTTAATATTTTAGGAAATTTCTAAATTTACTATCTCATTAATTATAAATTGGAATCATTCATTCACATAGTTCCATCACTTCATTCCATCATGATCGAATATACTCTATAAAATTATTTTATCCACATCCATATAAAAATAATAGAGGTATGTGTTTAGAAAGAGTACCAAATTTAGTTGTATTAAGTTATTAAGAAATGACATTTTTCTAATAATATGATGATAAAGGACATACAAACTCAAAGTATGGGATGTTTTCATTTATAATATCTATGTTTTAAAAATTATAAGTTTACATATAAAATGATTTTTATGTTCATGAATATCATAAATTATAGTATATATGTACATATTCTATAATTTTTCATGACAAGTAATGCATTTTAATACATGAAATTTTTTTAATTTAAGTACATATTTTAAATATAACTAATTGTTTTGTGGATAAATTGGTTTCACATAATATTTTATTTTTAAAGTAACTTTTTCAAAAACAAAAGTTATGAAATTATTTTTTCCTCTGAAAATTTTATATGTTTTATTATGGAATTATTGAAATGGGTTATTTTTGCAAAAAACATATCTTTAAGAAATGTTTTCATAAAAATCTAATTCGGCACTTGGGTATCTTTTGGGAGAATAATGAATGTGGGGTGAACCCATAACCTCACTCGAAATTTTTATACTGGTAATATTTCTTATTTCTATAAGGGTTTTATAATAAATGTCGAGTGTCATTTTAATATATATTAATATTAGTATTTTGAAGTAATTTTCCAGAGAAATCCAAATTTTTTAATGTATTATATTAGAAAACAATTTTGAAAATATGTAATTATAAAGGTTTACATATACATAATATATTTTATTTTAAATAAGGTATTTTAAAATTATTTTAAGGGAGTTTTGATAAATAGTTTTCTACTAAATTTAATACCCCTTACTGTGCAATTAAATTCTTATTCCTTAATTTAAAATTATTTTCATAGGTCAATTAGCAGTTCTAAGATGGGTGAATTTGGTTATGTAGTTTTGGAACGGGAAGAATTTTATTTTATTCTTGTATGTATTGGTCAATTTTTACTATATATATATTTCTATAAAACAAAAAACATAAAAGGAATTGGTATATATTATTCTCTATTTATTTTTAGTAGCCTTTAGTAAAAAAATACACATCATTTTTATCTTTTGAACCTGAAAGCGCGAGTTTGGGGATTCACAATGATGTTAAAAAATCATTTCAAAAAAAAGGTATTGAAATTTAATAAAAAATTGATACAATTTAAAATTAAATGTAATGAAAAAAATTTGAACTAAAATAAAAAATGAAAGGGGTGTGGTGCATGACATCATGAATATTCACTAGTGGTTCAAAAATGTATAGCAATTCCACTTCAATATTATGTAAATGTGCGGAATATTAAGACTCAACCATAGAAAAGATTTGAAGAGGAGAGAATGTATATAAGAAATTCCCAAAATGATTATGGAATGAATGTTTTTGTAATTTTTGTAAATAAAATAAACCTAAAAATTAATGAAATCAAGAGATAAAAGAATTCAAGACTTCATCGTCTAAATTTTTTCATAATCGTCTAGGTTTTTGGATTTTTTTTATTTTTTAAAGGAATTTTAAATAATTTTTATATATAAAGACTGAAGGGGAGGATTATGAATCTATTGAAGACTCATTATCACTAAAAATTAGATTCTATATATTTCATAGATAAGAGTGATTTTAATTATTTATAAGAAATTTAATTATGTAATTTTTTTAATCATCAAATTTTACTAATTTTAAATGATTTTTAAGATTTTAATAAAATAAATATTCCATTAAATAATTATTTTATAGTAAAATTGAAACATAATAGTTCCCATATCCATGTTTGTGAAACTATCTTAGTTATAAAAATCAATTTTCCATTCACCATATATAATTATTCAAAAGTATTTCCTTTTAAATTTGACTTATAATAATTATCCATCCAATGATAAAACTAAGATAAATATGATATAACAACATAATAAATTGATATCCTAGGTATTATAACTCAAATCCTAGATTGTTTATTTTTTTCTCATTTATATTATTCATCCCCCGAAAAAACACACCATGTTATAGTAGAGTCATCATCATTTTTGATTTCAATTATGGAATGAATTTTTTAATGGAAATTTTAAAATGTTTCATGTAACCATGCCATTTTCTGTAAATCATATAAAATTTTGATTATTGATTAGTTATTTATCTTATAATATCTTGGGAAAATAAAATTACCCTATGTACATTAGCGTGGTTTCTTTTAAATAATTTATAATATTATTAAAAATACATCTTCATATTGTTACACGATTTAAAAGTAATCCATATAATATTAACTTATAGACTTTTTATCACAATTCATATATTTTCACAATTAAAATATATTTTAGTTAAAATACGAAGAACAACATATAAAAATAAATAATTTTAAATATAAATAAGAATAATCTTGATAAAATATTAAATTAGTGAAAAATTAAAACACATCAAACTCTACCTGAGTTAAAAAAATATTATTTATCCTCTTAAGTAATATAATATCATACCTTTTCTAAAATGTAATATTTTAAAATATAATCTCTTATATTTTTAGTGTAATCTCCCCAAAATTTAAATTTTTATTAAAAAAATAAATTATATTTTATACATTATATTTTATTATATTTTAAATGAGAATCATATATAAGGAATAATATATTTTGTTAAATATCAATATTTAATATTTATTGTGACAAAAATAAATAATGTAGAAAGATTCAAAAAAAAACTATACACACACTAATTCAAACTACATATTCTTGGAATCCATAATGAATATTTCTATTGTTATTAAAATAGTAAAAATAAACAGAAGAGTTAAAAATATGATATTCATTATCCGTGGAAGTGTAAATATTTTAATCTTATTTTGTGAATGATACATTATGGGAATTTTGTAGTGTTTATTAGTTATATAGGGTAAAGTGACCTCTATGATATCACTGTTACTGGAATTTTTTTCAATATGACTATTGAGAATTATGACAGTTAGAAATAATGTTGTTGTAAGAATCAATTAATGTCATGGGTAATGATATGATATAATTGAAGAAAAACAGAGAAACGATGGCTTAAATAGGAGGATATTTCATTTTAATCCACATTTATCATAATATGGGATGTAGGTAGCATCATTAGGGATCTTCCTTTAGCTATCCAATTAAGAGACTCGTCATTTAAGGCTTGAGAGGAATAAACAATGGGAGATGTTCATGATATTGTATATCAATGCATGATTAATATTAAACTATATACCTCAAAAAAGTAGTACCCTCCCACAACATACCTTTAGGATTTATACTAGCGTAATTAGGGATTTTTTATCTTTAATTTTATTATTATAGAGGAATCATTTTTTTCTTCGAAATTTTAATGTGTTTTCTTCAATCCTATTTTCATTATTATTTTATTTAACAAAATACATATTAATTTAAGATGAATACAATTAATATAGTTTTTGATACAATGAAGACATAATAATATTATTGAAAAGTATATAATTTTGAATAATATTATAAATAAAATTTATTTTTATTTAATATTCTTTTAATGTAGTTTTTATATATATATGATAAAGTAGTTTTTTAATGACAATGGTAATTATTATAAGGTTCCTTGTGTTTATTATTTCATAAAAAATAATATTTGTCAATAAATATGAAATTTGATTGAATGATTAATATTCACACACATATTAAATTATTTTTATAAAACTATTATTTTATTTTAAATCATGAAGTCAAAATATAGTTATAGTAAAATTTTAAAAATTTTCAAAAACACATTATTTTTTAGTGAATAGTAAAAATATATCGTTAAGTTTTTCGTATGTTTTATAGATTCTTAAGTATGTGAAAATAATGTAATTATTAAAATATGTTAATTCACAATAAAAGAATATTTCATTTTATTAATATAATGTATTTAATGAATTAAAATGATCATGTAAACTCTTAAATAATTATCCAATGTCTAAAATGGAATTAATGTTCTTTTAAAACCATATTTTATGGAAACATCAGTTTCTCATGCCTAAAGTAATAATAAAAATAGGATTTTTATTCTTATGAGGATAAATGTAAAACAAATTAGATGTAACAAACCATGAGATAAAACATTGGATAATAAAATTTCATTCCATTTTCCATAACCTAATATTTCAAGGATGATATTAAGAAATTAATAAAAAATTCTACTCATTTTTTATAAATACCCACATATATACTCCATTTAATTTATTAACAATTCTTTTATCATAAATATAAAATTATTTTTGTTCCCTAGAGTTATTTGGGGTTTATATAGTCCCAAGGTAATCTCCCAAATCGTTATGATTTTATCTCTCATGGTAAGGGATTCTCTCCCTCTACCATTTTATTTGTGTACTTCCATTGTATTTTACATGTAATTTAAATGTTATTTTATTCTCATAAAATTATTATCGTTCCATTATGGGCCAAATTCTGTTCTATTAATGAGATAATTATGTTCGTTATCATCAACCCTATTCTATAAACAACATTGGATACCCATTTTGATGCCAAAATCATAAATTGGTTTTCCATGCCACAGATTTTTATATTCTAAATACCAAACCCTAATTTTATTCACCAGTGTTCATATAGATGTAATTATACTTCATTTATTAGATTTTTTCTATATAAAAAACCCTCACTCACTTCTCCTTTATTAATGTTGATGAAATGTTCACATCATTAGACACTAATGAACTCAATTATTTTATATGAAACTAATTCTTTATTCTACATCAAAAATAAATTAAATTTTTTGTTAGGGCATATGGTCTATTTGGATTTCTATAATTAAGACATATAAATGGTAGATACTGGTAGAACATTAATTCATTGGGTAAATAACTAATCTCTATAGAAAATTTGTAGTATGCTACCCTAGACAATGACCATAGAAATATTTTTTATGAAATCATGGTATTAAAAAATGTTAATATGCTTATGAATGTATCATTTTTATGTCATTTACAAATTTACCTGTTTTGCATCCCATAATTATGATTATTCCATCATGTTATAAATATTTTTTTATATATGATAATCACTCATGTTTAATTTCCCTTATTTATCCATTACAAGGCTCTATACTCATCCTTTTCGATTGATGTATGCCAGAAGAAAATAACATTCTATGAGGTGAACATGGATAAAATAATAAGATAATATTTCAGGATGACAAAAAAATTATTTTTATGTTTTTATGACTTATTCAATATATTATGTAACTAGTTTCTATACACTAATCCTCAAAACATCCATTACAGTTTTTAATTAATTTTTTAATTAATTAATTGAAAAATAATGTATTAGAAATATTTTATTTTGATGTGTAGTGTTATTTAAAAAAATAATATCCGCGGATAAATCTTTGTGAAACATCTCACCATAACTCTAAAATATTATTTTTTATAGTTAAACATAATTTTATGAAACACAGATACTTATAATATTCTATAAATGAATTTTAAATCATTTTTTAAAATTTAACAATTTTATTAATCATGATAAATAAATAGGAGTATTAAAATATCACTAATTCTATAGGATGATATATATATCTATTTAAACATTTTATTTCAGAATATTGATAAAAATAATATATTAATTCATGAAAAAATTATAATTCAATGAAACCTCAATCCCCCATAAATCAAAATTTTCTAATCACTAAGTAAATATTTTAAATTATCCATCGAATAAAAATATCCCAGGATAAAGAAATTTATAACACAAATTAATAATGAAATATTAATATAAAACACCTTAAATACATAAAATAATAATGATTTCTAATGATTAAATTAATCTTTTTCAATTCACTAGAAGTCATTAGAAATAAAAAAACCAGTGAATAATATATTTCTAAAAACCAAAACCATATATTATCTAATTAAATATAAAATAAATTACAATAATGGATGTTGATAAATTATTTGAACATAATTATTTAATTTAGATTAGAATAAAAACTAACTGGGTCTTCCCTCTATGGTGTATTCATGTGCTAAGCTGAATCACTTGATTCTCATGTTCGAACCTCATTTAAACTATGGAATGCTAGTTTCATGTGTGGAAATGATGAATGATGAGAGAGAATTATGGATAATAATATGATATATATTATAAATATATAACATTAATGAAAAATAAAATCTAAATTCCTTGGAGTCATTATACACCTTAAGGGAATTTTCCAAGTCTCTGTTGATTTTAATTTGATGTTATAAAATATATGAGTAAATTGCATTCAATTGATACTCTTTATAAACATTTGAAACATAAATTTATCAAAATTTAATGATATGAAACATTTACTAAATTATATATTTTATAAATGAGGTATATTTACACAATAATATTTAATTTTTAATTATCTTGTCAATCATAAGATTCACTAGAAATAATACAATAAAAATCACAAAGCTATGAAATTATTTTATCACATACTGAGATAGGAAAAAAATGGTAATATTATTTCCCCATATCATACAAATAATTATTACCAAATATCATTTAACAGACATTTATATCATATCAAATAATATCTCTATATTATAAAGTATGACATGGAAAATATAAATCATATTTATACAGGGATTATGGTATATGTCTTTCAAATTTCCACTTTCACTAAAAAATTAAATTAATTATTAAATTTGAATTCATATTTTATCATGTACTATAACATTTGAAAATGTTTCCAATACTCGTTTTTTATTACTCAAAAATATTTTTGAAAGATTACTCAACATACAGTGTATCACAAACTGTTAAATTCCTCCTAAATTTATACCCAAGAATAATTTTCGATAAAAAACCACTTGAGAGGCTCTATGATTCCCATAAAACTCAATATAAATTATGTAAACCACAAATTTTTACCCCATGGGACATTATAGTGTTAAAAAAATATGAATTCATGAACTCATAAAGTATATAAAAGAGATTCCTAGACAAGTATATATCATAATCAAGTACCAAGAGATCTTGTATGATCTCAATCAAAAGGTTGAACCACTATACAAGTGACCACTAATTATGTCATATAAAAGCATACATTTTTTAAATGATCCATTTCTATATGAAATCTAGTAAAAATGGGACCCAATGTATTTCAATCATATATATTTTATAATAAAATATCATTTAATAGTGCATAGACTAACTAGATTAGTAAATACATTTCATGTCATTCATGTTAGTGGATGAGTACATCACATGTCCCACACCCAAATAGATAATTACAGCATATGTTTTATATATTCATCACCATTCTCGTTTGATTTTTATCAATTGATGCCCCATATTTCATATATGTCGTACGAGAGGAAAAATCCAATCTAGGTTAATCCTTATCAAATGTCGTGATCAACAACATACCCAACCAACCCCAAATTACAATAACTTCAAGGGTTTTATTATAAATGTAACAAATAATGAAGGTTCTAATGATAGGTATATTATCAAATTTTTGTATAGGTATATTCTAATATGAATATTACACACATAGTATAACAAATGAATAGTTTAACACACTACATGTAGTATGATTATGGGGTCATCCAATACACAAAACTAATTTGGTGCCTCATAAGCATATTTCATATATCAATTTGAAATTATAAAATGTTTTTACACAAAAAATAATCACATATTATAATACTCTATGATGAACATTGATATGAATAAATGAATGGCATTTTTTAAAGTGTAATTATCATTTAACTTCATGTAATATATAGATCCTATGTTAATGAATTAATAATCTTCGTTTTGATAGTTTTTAACAAGATACATTTAAAATTATTAAACACATTTAATAATATTATAAAAATCCAATATAATGAATTTTCTAATAATATCTCATATGATAAGATAATGTAGATTCGTTATGTTTCTACACTTTTAGGGTTTTTTAAATGCATAATATATCAATTTAATAACTAGAATATCATTGTGTGAGCATCGAATAATATCCTCCCAATAAAACCTTTTAGTGAGAAACATTTATGTTTAAATGTTTTTTAAATAATGTTGAGATTATTATTCATATTACATATGTTCAAATATTTAGAAAATATTAAAACTGAATTACTTCAAAAGGTCATATGTTATGATGATAATATTTTTTTGTATTGAATACTCTTTCAATGTTCATCATCTTCATCCTTCTAGGAAAATTTCTATGAATGTTTTTCTTTTAGATAATTCATGAAATATAATATTACTATTAACGTTTCCTGTATTAATACATCATAAAATCTATTAGGATATAATGTAATAGTTACATTATTATTATTTATAAAAATAACTATTTAAATACGTATTCATAGAATTATCAAAATCAATGTTTTTTTATTATGTGATAATAACATTGGATTTTTAATATAATAATTTTTAAAATCAATATGTTCAAAATGTACCCCCACTGGTATCATAGAAATTATATACTCTTTAGAATATAATACTAAGATACAATAAATTTATTATGTTAAAAATAACATTTTTTGGTAGGAACATTTAATAGATAAACTATTGTATCCACATTATATAGAATATTCTATGTGTTTGGATAATTATACTAAAACATTTTTATCAAAAAAAATTATACTTATATTCTTATCAATAATGTTTTAGAATTTATCGAATCACTAATCATTTGTCTATTCATCGATTCATTTTTTTCATAACAAATAAATGATAATAAATATATTCAATTATCATATGAGATAAATAATATAAAAATACATAGCATTTATATATATCCTTGTGATTTTGGTATATTCAATTCCATTAAATTCCATGAATCCACAACCCATTTATTCATCATTATAAATTAAACTAAAAGATCAATCAATAATAAAAATGGTTCTCAATTCATGTAAATTTACAACACTTATAACAAAATAAAGTGGGTATTATAAAACCATAAAGAATAACCAAAATATTTCTATAACAAAAATGTCTTTTAAAAAAACTACATGTAGTTTTCAAATTACCTTTAGATATCAAAGTCAATTCAATCCTATAAATAAATTATCCTTCCAAAAAGAATTTATATTTAGGTTCTGATGTGCTCAATAAGATATATTGAAGAAACATTGTTGTATTTTAAAAATAAATTTTCTCTATCATGTTATAACATTTACCCAATTTTACTACCAATGTAGCTTGAGAAACAAGACATCATTTGATATCCTTTTTTATCATAAATAATATGAGAAAATTTGGAAATCATTTTTTCAAAGTTTATATGTTATTATAACATTTAAAATGGTAAACATAGAAATAATTCTTCAACATGAATGAACTATAATTTAAACCCTCACTCACTCAAATTCATTAACATATTCAATAAAAATGAATATAAAATTGAAGAGAAAATTTCATTCTTTTATCAAAATTTTAATTCTTTTAATTTTAATTAAAATAATCATATGTATCTGAAAAATAATGTTGAGTCATTTGTTAATAACAAAAACATTGACTTATTCAATAATGTTTCATATTAAAATATTGAATTTATTTATTAGTTTTGAAATTTTATTATGTAATTTTCTTCAGCCGATATATTTCTTCCACTAATATTCTATTTTAAAGAATTGATCATTATGTCATGTTGGATTCAAATGATTCCATTTAACAATATAATCGATTTTTATTAGATAAGTATCTTGTTTTATATAAATTTCATATGTAATTTTAAATAAATTCAATATACTATATTAATGACACATTTTTAAGTCACATCATATGCATAAATATTCTAGGATCTATATTTTACCAAGAATTGGTTTTATTTAGAATTTATCCTGTCACACAATGAAATACTTAGTGAATCATGTCAACCATATTAGATTTGACTGTTTGATATTTAATCTTATAATAATTTTTCCAAATAAATAATATGTATTGATTCAAAATTATTCCTATTGTAACATAATTTTATACTGGTCTCTCAACTATCAATAACCAGAATACAATTCAAAAAATGCATACATGGATGAATTTGGGACACCCATTATTTTATTTCCTTGTACATGATTTTCTATAGGAATCAAATGCTAGTATGTCCAACATGTATGTATGATAATGGTCATGAAATATATATTTTTCTGAAGGAATGTAATATTTAACGTGTTACACTAATATACACATAAATTTTGAATATAAAAAATATACATAAATATACGAGGGAATAAAATTAATAAATAAATATTTCTTAAATTTAAACCTGATAAAAACTATTTATGGTCAATTAATATATAAATAAATTATAATTTTTTTTTGTAATGTTTGAGTGATGTGGTGATTTTTATATTGATATTTTCGATTTTTTAATATTGAAAATACCTAACTTTTTTATGAAATACCTCACATGTTTATATTAGATATGTATAATTTCACCAAATATTTCTAAATACAAAATTTCTTAATTTTATATAGTATTTTATATTTTTTATAATGAATCTGTGGTTTTAGAGGTCTACAATAGTTCTAAAATTTTCAAATTTTTCACAAGAGATTAATTCAGACAATTTATTAAAATATAATTTTTCTTCTATGTAACCTAAAATTTGTTTTCTCAATGTCATAAAATTTAAACAATGTAATAAAATTTCATAAAAATCATATGATCCCATTCTAGGACATATTAAATGGTTTTAATGTATGAACATGTTTTTTAAATCATATATCATGATTATGAATGACATATGAATGGGTTATTAAAATCATAGTAAAAATAAAAATTTAATGTAAGATAATTGATGATTTTAATAACTTTGAAATTATTTTTATGGATATATATAATGATACTCACATAGAATTTATAATGATGTTCATGAGGACATAGGACCATGATTACACATACAATATTCGTTCTTATATAGACATAGTAACATGTTCACATAGAAGCTACTTCAGATTCATGGAACCATAGATATGATGCATATGAAATTTTTAGGCTTACAAAATAGTTTAAAATGATGTTTATAATGAAATATAAAATGATTTATAAAAAGATATAAAAATAAATATTATTTACAATAATTTCACTGTAAAATAATTTTGATAATATATTTTCATGATATAATGATATTTTTACTTAGTACAAGTTGTGAGGATTTATTATAATTACTATATTACTTTTTAAAACACATATAAAAGAGAATGATTAACAATGAACAGTTTTTAGAATTTTTAGTGAATGATTTACTGTAGTTTATTTTCATAAATGGTAAATTTTATTATTCCATATTTTATTGTCTTTAATAATGGCTAGCCATGATTTATCCACAAGAAACTCTTACACACCTATAATGGTCTTGGTGTAAATTAAAAGGTATTTGGTATTATATTTTTCTCATGATAACTTGATAAAAATAAAAAAATAAATGTCATAGGTCATATGATAAAACACAACATTTATATTAGGAAAATCATGTGGTGCCACTTTTACAAAATCTAAATTATTATTTCTTATTTTATTGTCTAAAATTAATCTCATTAGGTTAGAGGTAATTAGAGAGTAAATGTAGAATAATTAAATCAAAACAAAAATAAAAATATTCTCACCATTTAATTATATTATATATATAATTTTAATTTATTTCAATTAAATTTTATTACAATGTTCCTCAATGTTGAAATAGAATCTAATTTAATTTTATGTTTTGTTGTTTAAAAGGATTATTCCCCACATCTAGTCTATACTTTTTAACATAACTATGCCAAAAATTAGAATCAAAGCTAACTACTTTTGGATTTAGGTTATGTTTCTCATATTATTTTCATTATCCTTACCTTTACCTAGACATAATAGTCTATGGAAAATTACTTTTTTAATAAATAAATAATGAAATTAAATAATGAGTGGATTCTATAAAAGAAAACATATTTTGATGGAAATAACTATGGTTATTAGAAGGACTGAATAGAGTTTTTATTGATGAATTTTATCATTCATATCCTAAATATGACTATGAAACTATATAATTTTATAGATTCAAATCTAGATACACTAATAATTAATTATGTGGTAAAGAATTTTTGATTTTTAATATAATGAATATATTATAATATCATATTATTCAGAATGTGTTTTCAACACCTCATCATGTATTACATATCAACAAATTTTGCGAAATCCTCAAGTAAATCATTACGGTCCATACTGTATTAAAAACAAATTTTTGAATTAGAGTCGAATAGTATAATTACTTTATAATGAAATATGATGTTCTCATAAAATACATGATCCATATATTAACATGTGTATTAAATGGATGAGTGAACATCGATATATTCATTATAATATAATATCTTTTGAAAGGGTGTAGAGTTAATTTTTTAGAAAATTTCATCTAAAGGTAGTTTTTGTTGACAATAGTAATATCCTTATGATGAATACTTTAGATGAGCATATTGGTTCTTTTCCTTAGTATAAACATAATTAAAATAATTTTAAAGACGAGGAATCTTCTAAAGAGAAAGGCATTTCATTAAAATAGAATATAATTTATTCTTATAACACATCAAAAATATAAATCTAAAGAATGTGAGAATGAATAAATATTTATATTGAAGATTTTTTTAAATGATATGGAATTGAAGAAGTTATTTACAAAAAATGCTAAAAAAAGAAATATCTAGAAATAAAAATGGGTTTTTAGATCTAAATTGTTTTGACTATGGGAATAATGGAAACAATAATTTATAATGTAGTAATATAAATAATTAATGAAAGCAAATAACTATATAAAGAAGTAGAAGATAGATCAATATAATGGATGGAGTTATGTTGATGATTCTGACCTGAGATGTGTCTATTGAAGTGAAAAAGAGATTGATAACCACGAAATTATGGATAAATGATCTATGGTTCTTGATTCAGCTTTTTCATAGTTGATAAAACCCCCTAATGTTCCTTACTATTGTTACTAAAGATGCAACTAAAACTGATTTTGATTCTATTTTGGACATTATGAGGATTTTAAAAATTCAAATGTTAACAAATTATATGAAAAAAATAAGAAATTACATAAATATGGTTTGAGAATTGTTGAGTTGTACAAAGAACATGAAATAATAAATAAGAATATTTTTCAAAAAATGAAATATAAAAATTAAAAAGAAAAACTGAATGTTTCTACATTAAATAATGAATAAGAGAAAAAGGAAATTGATTATTAGTTATCAACCAATATATTAAAAAATGGGAACTATAAATATGAGAATGATATAATTTAATACAATTTCTATTAAAAAAATAATGTGATGAAATGAAACTTAATAAACGATTGGATTCTATCACTCAAGTTATAAAATAATGCAACAAGGTTAATATAAAAAATAAAATATTAAAAAATATTACTTTATAATCAAATGATAATGATTGTAATTATTTTGGAGATACTTAAAAATAAAATGTGAAAATAGAATAATTAATTTAATATTAACAAAATCTTAATTATGTTCAAGGGATGGAAAAATAAAATAATATTATGTCAATGAATAAAAAATAAGAATATTTTTGACTATATTTGTCGGTTATCGATGGTGAGTAATAATTTTTTTAATAATTGTTCAACTAGAATAGTTTCAAGAGTAACTTATTTTATGTATATAATACAGAGTTATTATTACTAGGGATTATCTATATGATTTAACAAATAATTTTCTCACAGCTATAAATTTTTATTTCAAAGTATTTATGTTCATGATTAAAAAAATAAAAATTTTGAGGTCTCTTTGGATGCCATAAATATTTACTAGTAATCCTACTCGACCCTAGAATGAAAGGGTTCCAAAATAAATTCCTACTTATTTTTTTTAATATATTGTTTATGAGTGTGATGTATTAATGGTATAAGGATGTTGTCCATTTTTGACCATTAATAGTGACATGTCTGACAATGTAATATTTAATTATTGTGATGGGGGATCTATTTTTACCATCATGGACCAAATCACTTGAAATAGAAGTAAAAAACCATCATCATGTGACCTCACTCATGCACCATAATACACCATAGGATACTAAATATTAGTGAATCCATGATGACAAATGTGGGGAGACTATACCGTCTTTATCACGTAAAAGAAACATTATATATTTTTTTAAATGATAACAAGAAATAATAACGACATCACTTGAACTATTTACCAAAAAATTGTAAGTTCCCAAAAACCAATGAAGTAAACATGAAATGCCATCCTCATATCATTTGTGAAACATAAAAACAAAATAAAGCTAAAAAATGAAAATCCCAAAAAAATCACGGAATCAAACATTGTCCCATAATCCATTCACATTCGCATGTCCCAAAACATCGATATATCACATGGACCTTTCCCTTATCAATACATTCACGGGTGATGTCTTCTCAGTTTCCATTGAAGACTCAGGAAGGGTGTTAATACAACTATGTAGGCCACCAAAAATATAATTGAAATCTATATGTATTCTAAAAACAGATTATGAGGTTTTATAAGGAATAAAAGACAAAGAAATAAATGAAAAATGTTTCAAAATAAATAGGTATCAATTAATCTCTTTGAACCTAATGTTCCTCATTGACACCAATCCAACCAAAACTACTTCATACAATGATATAATTATGAAACATATATCAAAGTGTTCAAACTATTCATGTCAAGAATATGAGTTTAGTAATAAATTCAATTCTCGATATTGAGGATATTGAGTCCATGTACATGAACTATTTAAAAACATTTATTACCAGGAGAATCATGCCAGCACTCAAACTAGGGATAAAATGTTCCATGTAATAAATTCCAAAATAAAGATTTTGAGAATTATTTTCGACTGTACAAAATAAAATATAAGGAGTTTCATATACAACCCCTATGAACATTTAATACACTATATTAAAAAGGGTGAACCCTTTTAATTTTTTTTATACACATTGTATATAATATTCAACACCATTACCCCAATTTCCAAAATTATAATATTTACCAAATTATTCATATAACACATCCATTAAAAGTAATATCACACATTTAATAATTAATAGAATCCCATATTAAAAATTTACCATTTTATTCCTCTATCATTTTATAACACGTTTAAATTTCATGATAAGAAATACAACATATAATTCCAAGATAATATTACTAGATGTAATTATAATTATTCTTAACTCATGAATTCCTTATTCCACATTTTAATACCCCATTAATAAAATTTTTGTGGAATTGGAACACCCCTTGGCTGGTCATAGGCCTAGTTCATAGTCATTAATGGGCTATGTGAGTCTTTAAAGGATTTAACACATCATTAAAATGATGGAAATATTATTCCTAATCTAGTAAGGAAATGAATATAAAAATCTCAATATTGAACATAAAAAATACACATGAAGAACATCAAGACTATGGAAATAACATGAATAATGCCTACCATAGTTTCAGAGAAAAACGAATGTTTCGAAAATTTATATAGAAGTTGTGCAAAACCCATTTGCACACGTCTCACTTGTGGTTACATTTCATGGTTATAAAAAATAGTGCATTGAGTATGAAACTTATTTTGTAAGACCCATTTTATGCATATACAAGTACCAAACCCACAAAACACCCTTAAGGACATCCATACTCTCTATAAAAAATTCAAGAAACCATTTAAATGAATTTGAACCAAAAATTAGTATAAAATTTTTTCTTAAAGATGTAATAGGCCATAAAACATCCCAAATATAAAACAAATCATTAATTGGGTGCACTCCCCAACATCACTAAGTATACATGGTAATAATATTTTCCCACATGGTCTAAATATCAGCCCATATATGATTGAATTCCTCTTGATCATGAACATGATACAACAACACTTTTACGAAAGGAATTTTCTTAACCCGAAAAGGTTTCTCACTATGATCTTGAAAAAAAATCTAATTATCCTAAAAACATTACCCAATTTCATGATAAATGTCATAAATATAAATCATATGTGGAGGTATAGAGTGACATTTCCAAATATGTGACACATGGAATACAACCTAAAAATAAATATTCCTTTGTAGAAGGGTCAATAGATTTGATATAAGAAAATTCATCTCCACAATATCTTATGGACTAACATACAAAGTTTCCACCTTATTATGCCTTTATATTAAATGGTGACTCATTCTCATGGAATCATGAAGGATTTTATGACAAGCCACTAAAAACTCATTAGTTTTAAGGTTTTTATTAGTGTATGATTTTTTATACTATTTTTCGAATCCGTAATATTTTTCAACTAAAAAATATTTGATGTCTACAATATAATATTCAGCCACAACAACACTAGCTCCTCAACCACTATTTATAAAAGTATTGATCTATATGGACTTCTATACAATTCATATTAATCTTCCTTATAATGTTTCACACTCTATATTTTTTATAGAAGAAAAAAAAATTTAGGTTATTATCCTTGGACTCACAAAAGTCTAGGTTGAATGATATCAACATGTACTTTAATGCTTGGATAGTCCACTTTTATTTTCATACATCCATGCATGGTATTGTTTATTTATGAACACCTGAGTACCATGAACCTTCTGCATTCCTTTCCAAAATTGAAAAGTAATACATGATTCATTATCCAAAAATGTATACTGAGGAACCTCATTAAAACATATTACCTTCTGAAAATTTAATCCATCCAACTAATCAATGATGATAGTATCATGAATCAGTTAAAAGGGGATATGTTTTAATCCAATCCAGAATCACTTAAATCACATTACTCTAAGATGGATTCCTTGGTATACGAACCTTCAAATACATGATTTCATCATCCTATTTCCATTCAAGAATGGTAAATGGTTGTAATAGACCAGTATTCTAATGATTCTAAGACATCTCTTTCTTATATGTGTAACATCGTATAAAAAAAAAGAAACCTCATTATTCATTTATAGACATCAATATTTTCTTCATATATCTTTGTACTTTTTTGTAAAACTAGGGTGTACCACCCATTTATAAGCATAAAACTCACACATTTTCCCCTGTATACTCATACAAATGTAAACACATCCATGAATGTTGATAAACTCATCACAATCAATGATATAGTTCGGAGGTAGCTTCCCACCACCAATGTTTCCATCATTAGTAGACACTATAGTGCCTCATACAACCAAATATTAATTTAGCTTAGAAGATAGAGTGTATTAGAAAATGACAAGTAGGGTAGGTGTTCCCACTCCTCTTGAATGCCGATATGAATCACAATGAATACGGTGATCATCTTCTACTCAGAACTAGACTCATGGACTGCCCGGTCCGGTGTATTCTGAATCAATGATTCAACAACATTATTTCCTTTTCCCATTATATAATATAGCTGAAAATAAAAATACTTGGCATACACAACCCATATATACGGTCACAGATTTGGATCATGCTGGGAAAATATATATTTGAGGATCTTATGATCCGTATAAACTTCAAAACCATTACCTAGTACTACTAAAACTTCCTGGCATAAACCACTCCATAAATCTATACATCTTAAAGTTCAATTAATTTAGAATCATAAAAAATATTATATCTCATACACAGTTTAGGTATGATCAGAATTATTGATTTCTTAAAATTTATATTGAACTCATAGAAAGAATTTTAACCAGATTTAGACTACTAAAATATTATTCCTTTCTTGTTCAAGACTCAGAGTGGTTCTTCCAATATGGAAAAGTATATAATGATCCTTCAGTAATAAAAATATAAATAAAAATGAATCAACATGTTCGAAACATTATTGGGATGATCCTAAGAATCAACCGATTAGACCTTCTCAGGGTGTATAAACACACCTTCTTCTATTACTATGTGTCCTGAAAAATATATATCATTGATCTAGAAAGGGAAAATATATATATTCTTATAAGGGTTATTCCCTGTTAGTGTACATATTTTGATTTCCTAATTTTTAGCAATATAGTATCTAGTTTGGGAGTATACTATGATTTCATCATCATCAATAAAAAAATTTATCCCCTTAGAGTTGAATGATTCAATTCATCTAGGATTTAGGGACAATAAATTTTTTTATCTAATCAAATGACATCTTGATGAACTCATATAGGCCAAACCTATATCTATAATAATTCTATGATATATCAAAAGGTCTTTCCCTCTGATGATTATATGCTGAGATCAAATCAATCAGAGTGAATTCATATAAACCCCTTAGATAGTACAAAATATTATTAGTATGTGGATTAGGATTAATGATGTCGATTATAAACCTATATTTCTACTGATAATCTACAAATAAATTCAATATTCCATTTATTTCATGGAAAATATAATCTGAAATTCTCTATAACAACTCAAACAGTTATGAATAAAATACCATTTCATTGGATTAAATGACTTATGGATATTGAAAACACATGTAAATCATTTATTTTATTTTGTCAAATTGGATTTAAATTACAATTACATATAATTACCATTGATAATATAGGCATTGAATAGTGTTTAAAAAATTGTATAAATATAGGGTTTAAAAAAAATCCTTTTGACATAGATAAAGGAAGTGATGGCCTGAACTAGTAGTATGGTTCCCTATGAAGACCATTTATAGAAAATTACATGGGATGTAGATTTTTTTTGATTTTCCCTAGACTAATCCCAATCATATATCGAACCAATGAAGCATGAGAATAACCCTTTACAAGAGAAGTTCAAACTCATCAAGATCATCGCCCAAACCATGTTCACCGAACTACCCTATGAAAGCCCAAGAATCTCACGTCAGATTCTTAAGGAATATGTTGGTGTAAAAATGGGATATTTATCACAAACCTAGAAATAATATTGTGTATATTATTTTATTTTTAATGAATATATTTATCATATTATTTATTCTTTGTAAATGAATTTTAAATAATAGATATTATTTTTGGTTAATATTCAAATTCAATTACACAATCTGTTTTGATGAATTTATTGAAATTTAATATAATTTATTTTTCAATAAAATAGTATTATTATATTTCAATTTTTAAATATAATGGGTCATATATTTTTTTGAAGAAAAATGAAATTCTTATGAGGGTTCAGAAAATATTATTCTCAAAACCCCTTCATTTTTTATACATGTCGATTTTCATATTAAAATAAAAACAGACATATTTAGAAAATTATTTAGTTAAAATTAATATTATTTTTGTAATTAGGATGTAGAAATTATCCAAGGATTAATTTTTTAGAACTTTCTCATATAGTCCATTTTTTGGGTAAATATTATATAATTTATAAATATATGTTGTGTTTTATGACATCGTTATGGCCAAATGATGGTCTAATAAATAATATAAAAGGTATATTCATCCAAATATATGTTTTCAATTTTATTTAATGTGGGTTTAACATTAATTTATTTATTTTTTAAATATATTATATATAGTACAAGACACTATATAGAATGGATGTTGGGGAACATGAGGAGATAAGGAAACCACAACAGGAGAATCTAGATAAATAGTTTATACATTAAAGTTCTTCACCATGGGATATACGGGTCTTACTCATAAAGAAGATGGATATTTCAATTATCCATTCCATTTATTATCGTGAGCTCTACATAATCATGATAAAGAACATGCATTATTTTCCATTAAAAATAGTTCTACAAGGGGGATCTGTAGTCAGGATATTAACATGTAATTGTGAAGTAAGAGGATATCCCCAAGAAATCATTTCATAAAATGTCAGATCATTACAAGTTCATAGAGATGCCATTTAGACTAACTAACTCCCATAAAATCGTCATGGACTTCACGAATAGAGTCTTTATATATTACCTCAGAAAATTATATACAGTATTTATAGGTGATATTATAATATATTCCAAAACCAATGAGGGGAATGAAAAGAATCTGATCATTGTGCTAATGAACAATTTAAAAGAGAATCTCTATGAAATTTATATCAAGTGTGAGTTATAGTAGAATGAAATATCATTCTTGGGAAATATAATCACACACAATTGGATAATTGTGGATCCTTCAATGAAAAATGAAATTGAGGGATGTCAAAGGCCAACTCACCTAGAAGATCTCCGTAGCTTCCTTGGGTTATCTAGATATTATATGCGATTTGTGAGAATTTTTTCACAATTTTCAAACACTCTTATCAAGATTTCTCATAAGGGATTCAAGATTGATTAGAATGATGAATGTGAAGAAAGATTCATGTAGATGAAAAATAGGGTTATCACTGCCCCTATGCTCACACTACCCACAATTGGGGAACATTATATAATCTTCAGCAATGCTTAAATAAAGGTATCGAGATGTCTGTTGATGAAAAATGAAATATTCATTATCTACACCTCAAAGAAATAGAAAGGTAGTGATAAAAAATATCCCACACATGATGTAGAGTTAGAAGCTGTGATCTTTATGATGAATATCTAGTAGAATAGTCTCTTTGTTGAGAGTTATGAAATATATATAAATAAAAAATTTCTCAAATTTATATTCACATAGAAATAACTGAATATGTAAAAATAAATTTGGTAATATCATATAAAATATTATGATTTCTCGATCCCATTCCAACCTGGGAATGAGAAAAAGGTGGCATATGATCTATATAGAAAGGACCCAAAAATTCTATCATTGATGAGAAATGATGATGGATCCAATATTCATAGACATGGAGAATATCAACATGATATTTTTAATGAAATGAATGTCATAAATACTTTTACAAATAATTGATCAATTATATCGTTGGTAAAGGTTAATGGATTCTCAGAAAGATGATGTAGGAATTCAGAAGAAAGTGGAAACAACCAGAAAATGGAAATCCTCATAGGTCAATGTTAATGAAGAATGAATTATGAGATTTGGGTCAAGACTATGTATTCTATCAAATATCGAGTTAAAGAATGAACATTTGGATTATTCACATAGTTTGAATTTTTGTATTCATCCAGGAAACAAAAATATTTATAAATATCTTTGAGTGAATTGTTAGTGGGATAACATGAAGAAGATGATCATTGAAGATACATCAATGTGCCTAGTATGTCAGAATGTGATGGCTAAAAAGAAATATGTCAAAGGGAATGATGCTACTATTACTGATACACACTTTAAAATGGGAAAACATCACTATAGAATTTTTTTCTAGGGTTCCGAAGACATCCAAGGGAAATAAATCTATATGGGTTATAGTGGATCATCTTACAAAGACTGCACAACTCATTTTGATTCAAGAGGACTTCTCACTGGATCAATAGATGTAGATATACATTATATAAGTGGTAAACATTCATGGAGTACCACTATTGATTGTTTCTAATTTAGCCCCAAGATTCACATCAATGTTCTTGAAAATTATTCCCCAGGCTCAAAACACTTATATGAATTTTTGTATTTTTTATAAAGCTCAAATAGATGGCCCACCTAAGAAGAATATTCAGATATTGTAAGACATGTTATGAGCATGTTCAATGGACAGCAATGTTGGTTGGGACCAATATATTCATTTGTATGGGTTCTCTTGCAACAATAGTTTCCATTTGAGCATCTATATGGTCCCTTATGGGGATCATTATGGGAATAGCAGAAGAACACCGGTCTTTTAGGATGAATTTATTGAATGAAAACATCTAGGTCTTGAAATAGTCCATGAAATGTTGGAGATGGTTTAGACCATCTAAGATAACATCAACGCTGCTCAGAGTTGAGAAAAGGGAAATGCAAACAATCATAAATCTGACCTAGAGTTTGATGATGGAGACATGGAATTCCTCTGCATATCTCCATGGAAGAGAGTGATGAGATTTGGTAAGAATAGAGATCTGTGTTGAAGGTAAATCATTCCTTTTTATAACCTTGATCATATAGATGTGGTGGCCTATCAAATAGCAGTCCCACTGAACATGACTCAAGTGAATGATTTTTTCCATGTAATACTCTTAGGAAACGTCCAACCAAACCCATCACATGTACTCAATCTGTAGGTCTTACCATTGGATAATGACCATTCCTATGAGGCACAACTATTGAATATCATATATTATATAGAAAAAGTTCATCAAAATTAGGCAATTTTCCTCATCAAATTTTTGTGGTCAAACAACTATTTTGATGAAGCAACATTGGAAATGGAGGAGGTGATGAATCAAATCTATGTCATCTTTTTTAAGTGTGAGAAAAGGAAATTTCAAGGGATACATTTCCATAGTGGGGAGGGTAGTAATGAACCGAACATTTATAAATAAAATCACATTTCTTTTGATCAAATGTCTATTAATATCGAAAAAACATGAACTTATTTTGTTTTATTACATCACATTCAATTTAAATTACTATTATGTATCATTACCATTAATAATATATATATAATAGTGATCACATTATTAGTATAAATATAGGGTTTTAGAAAATTATTTCGACATAGAAAAAGGATGTGATGACATCAACTAATAGGATTTTCACCAACAAAGCCCATTTATTAGAGCTTTTGAGTGTGATTAAATTTTTTGTTTTTTCTATAGACCAATCCCATGTAGAGATTGAACAACATAAGTAGGAGGGAAAGATTTTATTGGAGATGTTCAATCTCATTGAGATGACAACCCAAACTAGGTTCACCAAATGATCACATGAAATCCCCATCATCGCACACATTACTATTAGGGCACGTACTGGTGTATTAAATGGAAATGAATCAAGACTATATCTTTAATACTACCTATAATATTTTTGTATTGAATATATTCCTCCTATTATTTTATCATTGTTATTTTTTTAATCCATAAATTGTATTTTTGTTTAATATTAATATTATATTAAGAATTATATTTTGATATTTCATAGATTTTCTAGATAAATAATTTTTTAATAATATATTATTATGAAATTACTTTTTTTAATAACAAAATATAATCTAATTTTTATTATATCAAATGTTATTTTTATTAGGGTTCAAAAACTCTTATTATCAAAATCCAATCATTTTGAATAAATTGCAGTTTTTATTTTAAAATAAAAAATTCAACTATTTAGAAATTATTTGAAATAATTTGATATTATTTTTGGAATCTGGATGCAGAAATTATCGAATGGTGAAATTTTTATAATTTTTTTAACAGTTGTTTTTTTGTGTAAAAATTAAATATTGTATAAATATACACTATGTTTTATGACATAATAATACACCAATAGTGATGTTATAAATACTATAAAAACATATTGTCCCAAATATATGTTTTATCCATAAATTAAAATGGTTTTATGTTAATTTTATTTATTTTTTAAATCGATTATGAATCCTCCAAAGCATATAATAAATTTTATGATTATAAAATTTGTTTCATTAAGAGTGTGGCGCATCTCCACATAAGAAATGTATATATTAAAATATATTTGGCCGTTGGAATTTTAAAATAATTAGTACCACTACCAATGCGGCTTCACCATGGATTGGGATCCATGGCACTGAAATTTATTATATAAAAAGTAATGATACAAGGAATAAATGTTCAATAGGTGACAACACCACAAAAAAAGGAGTACAAAATGATTAGCATATAAAGTAATTCTCACCTCTTCCTAGGCCTTCCCCGACCCCGATTTCCACCACGAGTCGCTGAGTGATGCCATCTTTGACATTGAATTAGCTGAAAATATGACGCCTCCTCTCTTGACTCTTCCACATGAGAAGCCATATCATTTTAATCCTTCCTTTGGTCATCATGAACAACCTGTTCATCCTGGACCACAACCTTCACCTGAAGCTGGACAACTTCCTTATCAGCAGCCTGTTGTGGGACAACCTCCATCTGTTGCTGCTCTGCATCCTAAATTTCATTCTGCAGAGAATCTTGTATGGTGGGTACATCTTTATTGGAAACATTATCAACACCTTTATCAGGGGTCACTATCTTTATTGGAACCTTTCCAACAGTAGAATGCAGCAAATGGAAATGTTTTCTATTACTACAACCTACACTCTCAACACCCTCAAGATTGAGCAAGTCAAATTCAGGTGTGTTAATAGAGTCTAACAAAGAAAAAAAATTAAAACCAGCTTTGGTAGAATCCATGGGAAAAAACCATGGGATGGTATGTTATAGAGCCTCCCCATCATGCTTCCAAGCTTTTAAGAATCCCCTCCAAATCCTTTAGATCCAGACAATAAAGTAAGGGTTCTTTCCCTCCACATCTTTACCCAAGTTTATTTGTCTTGTTATGGCATTTTATTTTCAATTACAAATTATGATTTATGTTATAGATCCTCCACTTTATAGACCATTTCAATTAAAAATTATTAGTTCTTCCTTCAAATCTCATTAATCCCCCCTATGATCCTTTTAGTACACCTGTTACTATGCCGTAATTTTGTAAGAAATATTCCATACACCTTTTATTATCAAGAATCCCTTTTATTTTAGGTCTTGTAATTTTATTTTTATATGTTGGGATATGTTATTAAATATAACTCACACTTAATATTATTCTTAGTCCCATGGATATCTTAACTTTTGTTATTGATTTTTGAACATAATAATGTCAATGAAGCTCTGTATGATAAATATAGTATATTTATTATGAATTTTCAACAAAATGAATTTTAATGAAATAAATTCTAGAATATTATCAAAATTCATAATGATAAATAAATTATAGGAACTAATTAAATTCTGCTGAATAAATTGGATGATGAATAAATATTGTTAAAAAAATACAGCTGCTCAATAATATCTGAAGGATGAAAAAATGTATTTTTAGACTGATTTTAACTTGTTTATAAGATGTAATATATGAATATTATATTGATTTTTTCATGTTTTTAAAATTTTAAATTGTTTTAAATATTTTAAAAAATTAATATTAAATAAATGAATTTTTTATATTGGTTTTTTATCAATTAAATATATTTGAAAATGAAAAATTTCAAATTCATGTATTTAAAATTTCAGAATCATTGTATGGGCTTAATAAAAAACAATATATCATGGTATGATATACTAATTTTTTTGAAAATAATTTTAACTTATGAAAAATTTTAAAAAAATAATTACTATTTTCTAATAATATTTTATTATTAAAAATGTATGTTCATTATATGTTGTATATATAAAAAAAATTATAAGTAATTAATTTTCTATGTTTATGACCTTTGAATTTTATATGTGTTTAATGAATGAAATGTAACTATTTTTAGGTCTTAAAATTATTCAATGAAAATAAGGAATATTTTAAAATAATTTTAAAATTATTAAATAACTAGAGAAAAAATTAATCCTAAGTCATGTAAAGTATTTTTTTCCCTAATGAGTACCAATTAAACATATTATTTGGATGGATTTGGAAAATTCATAGATAGAAAAAAATTTAGGGTAGTGATGCAATACTACTTTATTTTAAGCAATCTATATCTAATTTTATTTTTTCAGCTTGTATACATTCTAATTTACAAATATAATCCTAAAGAAATTCATCTAAAGGCTATTCAAGGAATATTAAAATATGTTAAAGGTGGTATAAATAATTAATTTGTTTTAATCTAATAATATTTTTTTGATTTATTGACTTATCCTAATTTTGATATTGGAGGTAGTAGGATTGTTAGAGAAGTCACTTCTGGTACATGACATTTACTTGGTAAAAGAATACATTTATATAATAATAAAAAATAATGATTTCTTTCATTATCAATATATAAGATTGATTATATTTCTACGTATAATTATTTGAAGAACCTTGATAATTTATCTTAAAAGAACACTACTATTGACAACTTTCTTAACACACAACTTTAATCTTTAAGATAATTATGAAATAATATATAATATTATTATTTAAATGTGATCATTATAACCTAGTTATTGATTTTGTGGGATTATATATTTGTAACCACATCATGAAATACATTTATAAGTCTCTTATATAATACTAATATTTTTATTAATTGTTAATAAATTTTCAGTCAATTTTTTGTGAAGTTATTTTAAGGTTTAAAAAATTGTATTGAAAAATTGTTTTGATTGCATTTTTCCTCAAATATTATAATTAATTTATAACATTAATAGATGATTTATTTAATAATGATAATAATGATTTTTAATTTATAATATCAAAATTATCATTGGGATATTTTTTTGGTAATATTCTAAAAATGGTGATTTTAGGTTGAATAAAGAAAATACCAATTTTGAAAGAAATTTTTATTTTGTATTATATAATTTAAAAAACCCTCCATTTTTATTTTTATTGGTTTTGAAGATTAATTAGGTTCCTTTTATTATATATAATTTAATTTAATATTTTTGGATCAATATTATTCTTGTTCTTTTAATAAAAATACTTTTATACTTAACAAGACTGTTTTCAAGAAACAGTTTCTCATCCCTTTTTGGCGGATTATTTTAAAATGAATCTCTACCACTTATAGTAATTTAATATTAAGGATGAATTCCATATATTTAATGATAAAATTAATTTTATGTAATAAGATCAACTTAATTGTTTCATAATTTATAGTAAAAATAGTAAACAATTTCATTAATTTAAATGGTTAAATCATGTTAAGTAATGTTAAAAATAATGTTAATGGGATTTTAATTTAACAAAAAGAATTAATTATAATTACTGGATGATTTTTGTTATTATATATTCATCTAAGATTCTAATTTATGTCCATTTTAACCCATACTTTTTTGATAATGACCATTATAATATTCAATGTAATGAAAAATACCAAACAAAACTGCATTTATTTTAAATTTCTTTTACATATTTACATAGGGATAAAAATTATTTTCAAATGAATATTTTTTTAGAATGTCTTTTTTCAGGATTTAAATGTATTTTCAATCTATATGTGATTATATAATTAAATCTTATTCATATACAATAGTAACATTATTCCCAAGAAATATGTAAACAAACTATGTAAATATTTATAAAAACATTAAAAGAAATATATTTTGGATGAATGATGGGTCTACCAGAATTTTACAGTAACAAATAGTATATTAATTTTTTTTTAAATCTATTATTTTCTAATTTAACTATTTGTTAATGTTTTAAAATTCAAATTTTATAAATAGTTCTTAAAATTACATTAATAGAATTTATGTAAAATAATGTTTTAGAAAATTATTTAAAAATCCTAAAATTCTCAAAATTGCACATGTTGAATAATTTTTTTTAAATATTCATCCCTTGTACATTTATGAGAAAATATATATGTCATATATATAATTATAACTGAGTAATATCAAAAAATACATTGCAGCTTTTGGGGTTGAAATTTTCATACCAAAGGGGTTAAACCAAAACATAAGATTTAAAATAACAATTAAACATGTAAAATTTGTTTTGTTTAATGGTATAAAAAAATTTCCTACATTAAATGATAAATTTCTACCAAATTGTTCCACTTTTACATGAATTTAAATGAAAAATATATAATTGTTTTTATTAATTTTGTGTGTGTCACTTCCCCCACTTATAAAAGGAAACCCTCCCTTGTATTCACTACACCAACATGTTCCACCAATCTTGACTGAAAACTACCCAATTCACAATTAAATATCTCTATCTGTTAATTATATGTATTTTTATTCATAAAATACCATTGAAAGGTTCCTTAAAGTGGGATATAATAGATTTCATTCCATGAATAGAAGGTTAATATCAATTAAAAGTAATGTCAGACCCGAGGTAAGGGTTTTCATTTTACATTTCTTTCTATGATACATATTCAATAATCACTACTAGTTTATTTTATATTATATTTATATTTTCCCGTTGATGTGGAATATTAAAAATCATTTTACATTCATTGCATTAAATGTTTAATTTTATGTTTTTTATATCATGGGGGTTATCATTCAAAAGATACCAAAGTGACAAGGGAGTTCATTTACAATATAATTATGTTTAGGAATTGAATATGTTTAGATTTCCAATGGAAGAATTATATGATCCAAATTTGTTAAAGCCCATCTATTTTCTCCAAATATGGATATGTTTGGGGTCTACATGTTCATTTTCCATTACATATATTGTTTGATTATAAATCAATGAGTACGTGACATATTTGTATGTTGGTGGTGGGGTGGTAAGGGTTTGGCGTGGGGAGAGGGTACATTTATCGGGTAATGCCGGTCAGCCTGAATTTTTATTGAATTTATTTCCTTGTGTTGTGTTTCATAGTGGTGTATGTAATCCCGATTATACAATGGTATTTACATTTAAAATAATGTTTTTTAACATTTATTTCCAAATATTTTATTCAATTCCAAAATTTTCTTTATTGTTTTTCATGAATGAATTTTTTATATTCTCCAAAATTTTATAAAATTCATGTTTACAAATATTTTGTGTTCTAAAAAAATATTAAAATAGAATATACTTGTAGTTTTTAGAATTATTTACCTTTTACAGTATGTTTTAATGGAATATTCATTCTAATGTCTACTATGGTAATGGATTTATCCAGGGTCATGAAAAAATCAAGGAATAAATTAAATGTTTCTATGGTAATATTCAATGATTTTATTCATAATATTCATGAAATTTTAATATTTTATATAAGTGATTTCAAAATGAAAACGGTGTTTTCCCTAATAAATGTTCCCAGTATCTTTTATGGTTATTTTTATCTATGAAAACACCCATTGATGTAACTAGGGATATAATCCTATGATGCTAATATTGGTGAACCATAATCTAGACTCAATATAGATAATTATTGAATTATAAATTTTATGAGAATGATTTATATAGATCATTCGATATATAAGTAAATCATTGGTTTTTTAGTTTTGGGTGTGAACAGATTATAGATAATGCATTGACGAATCCTTGTGTTTGTAATGCTCTTGTATTCCATGGGATTTCATTTAATATATGTTTTTATTTAATTTCATGTATTTTGATTATCAACATTTCATTGTTAATTATTACAAATTTACACATGATAGCTTCAATTTTACATTACCATTAATGACTATATAATACAAAATTTATTTTTATTTCCATTCCCTATTATATTGAGAATGATATGATGAATATATAAAAGATTTTAAAATGATTCATATACTTTGTGTTTTATAATTTATAATGTATGTCATGTATATATCTATCTATTTAACAATACTAAATTTATCTATCCTTGGTGATGTGATCCATTGTGTCTTATAAAAAAAATATTGTACACACCCAATATAGGTTCATAATTCCATATTAATTTAGTTTGAACCAAAGGATATTCAGTTTAAAAATTATAAAATAGATATATTAAAATGAATATTAGTGAAAATTACCATATAATAGAATTTGATGATTAGTGTTGGTTAAAGAGATCATCTAAAGTTATGATAAATAAAGGACTGTTGTTTTCCTAGAAAATACACTTCTTTATAGATACAAGTAGTTGGATGTGGTTGTGAAATAAATTCACCTAGTGACAATAACTTCGAAATGGGTGGGTTAGTAATTAACTGTATCTTCACTAGTGCACAATTATTTTCACTAATAAATCATTCCAAGTAGGACACTCCCTATATATATACATAGGTTAATTCAAATTTTAATTGTAATCCATTTTGAAAGATTTGAATATTTATTTACCATGGAAAACATATTTTAAACCAATGGTGTAATATATGTATAATAATGTTAGATTATTTAGAAATTATATTGTTAGAACTCTGGTCTTCTTTTAGGTTTGTTTTCATTTTTATTGTGTTTTTAAGAATAATATAAATTTGTAAAAATTTATTAAGCACATGGCGAGTACTTTATGAGTACACACTATGTTCTCAGTTACCGTAAGTAGCCATGTGCTGGCCATGTAATGGCTATGCACATGGTCGTGTGTGGTGACCTGGAGGCCGCCTAATGTGGGGATCAGTATGGGAAAGTACACGCCATGTACCTCAAAAATACACGTCGTGTAAATTTTTTCATTAAGCAAATTGGGGTCACATTTAATCAATAGAAACATCTTCTTCTCTGCCAAACATGACCTAGAGTATCCATATGGCGCATATCATCGTCGAGCCCCTGATTGAGCGTCTATTCTCAGAATCGATCTCCATCGGTAGCATTTGAATCACATCAGTGAGTTCTATCTTCTTCTTGAACACCTTCTTCTGATTCCTTCTTTCTTGTGATATATAGTGGGTTGAGTTTTTTTAGTGTTTTGGTAGATCTACAATATTTTTGAGTGATTAAAGGCTTGGGGTTCACATATAGTGATCATACAACACTGAGGAAGGGGGTTTGGGCCTTTCTATTGAATTTCTTCGAGTTATATGGGAAAAATTTGCAAATACCCTTGAACATGGTATTGTATATTTATTATTTTAGCCCTATTAGTTGGATACTATTCTTTTATTCTTGAATAAATGTTAATTGATTGTGAATAGGGTAAATGTCTAAGCATTGAATGTGTTTTCCCATGCGTGTTTGTTGAAGACCATTTCTTCCTGCTTAGCCTATTAGGCTGCCTTTTTTTCGCCATTACTTGTACTATCGAATGGAGTGATGTTTATCTAACATGTTGTTTTGTTGTAGACTGTTAGACACATAGTTCTTGAGGATTAATTTGGCCGTATTTTCATTGCTATGCTCGTTTGGCTTACACTGGGTTGTGAGAACATTTTGTAGTAGACCATAGGGAGAATGGACGTAAGGGCTTCTACAGAGTGAGTTTTTACTATTACGATGCGAGGCCATAGGGGGAATTGACATAAGTTCTTCCTCAGAGTGTCTGTAGTTCATCAATGTGGGCCACAGGGGGAATGTGACGTATGTTCTTCCCCAGAGCGCCTTTTAGATAAAAATACGATACTATAAGGTGAATTGATGATGAGTTCTTCCTCAAAGAGTTTGTGCTAAAGCTGAACAAGAGGGGTTGGACTTTGTGTGCTTCCCAGAGGGTTGCTTTGGTTTTCTAGGTAGGACCAGAGGGGATTAGGCTACGAGAACATCCCATAGGGTTACCTTTTTGTGATTATCTTCTTACTTGATATGTGGTGATTGAATGCTTTGAACTTTAGGAATGTTTTCTACTGAGTACTTCCTTTTTTACTTCTTCCTTTTACTTATATCCGGCAATATATATTTCCTAACTGTTAGGCATAGATCTTTGTGTGGTTTCCTATATGGATTAGTCCCACACCCTGTTTGGGTCATGCTTTTGTCCCAATCATATTATATTATTGTAGGCATAGAGAATGGAAAGCGCCCTTCTACTTCAGGTACTTGACTGCTTTGGAGCTGGAGAGCATGGGACCAAGCTGAGGCTTGCGATACTGAGACGTTGATTCTTGTTTTTCTTTTGTACATAGTTTAGTACTTTATTCTAAAATTGTGACTTGTTTGGATGTTTTCCTATACATATGTACCATGTATCATTTATACATGTGTAATAGTTGTTCTTAATTTTAGTCTTCCACTATTTACTAATTTATGACATTATTACTACCTTATCTGTTGTATATTTGTCTTACTTCTACTATATTACTTGACCAATGGGGGAATAGTTTCCCCACTATCACACCTAAGGCACTCTCTACTAGTCGGCAACCTCCAGCATTCTGGGAAATGCACATGAGGCCATGTGACAAACTATGTACGGGGCACCTCTGGGCGGATTCTGGAACCCAGACATTACAAAGTGGTATCAGAGGGATTATTTTCTTCTTGACATACTATTAAGAGCCTATATTCATTGATATGACCGAATTGGTACTTAGTAATAAAATGTCCTAGGGAGTAGCTAACCCGTGTATAGTGAAAATAGAATCTTCCAAGTTATTGCATTTTTTAGGGTTTTGAAATATTACAGTTGATTTTATTTTCCTCGATGGGTAATTCACATGTTGTGTGATATTAGAGGTTATGTTATGGAGGTTTTATTCCAGTTGAAACCCGATGAGATGAGGATATTCCATTTCACGCACATACATGAATTTTATAGAAATCACATGTCATGCATTCTCTCCATGCCATTTAGGGTGCATTAGCAATTGCTTGTTGTTGTGATAGATGTTGTTCTAGATATGCATGATTTTATGATAGTTTCTTTGATAATAATTCCTGCTCTATGAGATGGTATTAAATTATGTATGGTTTTGTCTAAATGAATGCCAAACATTGGGTCTTTAGGTGTTATGCGCCCTCGTGGATCATTATTTGGAGGATCAGTTATCTATTATGCTTGTATAGGACATGTATAAGATGCAAAGCTTTTATTTGTAGGTAGTATGGGCCCTCAAGGATCAGAATATGGAACTATAATGTTTGATTTCGTGTTTTTCGATTCAAGATTAGTTTCTGCGGCTTAAATTTCAGAAAAACCCAGAATACATGGTGTGTAATGATGAATACATGACATGTGTACTTCGGTTCCTGAAGGAACTATTTTTCTTAGCTGTGCATGATGTACTGTATGTACAAACTCTATAGTCTCTAATCGTATCTCAAACTGTGTTGATGAGGACACGGGGTTTGGAATCTTTGGTAGGACACACCATGTTCTGGCTGTACACGCCATGTTGTAAATCGTGTAACTGGACGGGTGACTAACAACACAGGTCTACAGAGTCATTCCTTATAAATGTTTTGTCCATATAGAACATGCCGTGTAGTGTAAACCGAGAATCCATCCGTGTCCGAGACAACACGGTATGCAGAAATATCTTATTACACACCGTGTCTAGTAAAAACATGCCATGTAGGGTTAGCCGTGTAACTGACCATGTCAATAACAATAGGTGTTGGTGATGCTCATTTACTACACACTGTTTCAAGAAAGAACACACAATGTAGTTCTGTTTTATGAGAACCTTGTGGTCTAGTCATGAAGAAGAACATGGGCAGGGGAAGAGAAGTCAAGTGCACTGTGTGTATTTCGATAACACGCCGTGTGTTTGGGGTGATACATGACCAGTTGTGGCAGCAGTACATGACGTTGTGAAAGGATTATTGGAACACACTGTGTATGCATTACACATACCGTGTATCCCTGTTCCAAATAAAAAAACATTAATTCTTTCTTTTCTTGTTCCATTTTTACACATATTGTTTAAGTCCATGTTAATCATGACCAAAGGTGTGTGCTTGACCTTTCATATTCATGCCAGAAATATTTCCTCCGGTTTTCTGCCTGTTACAGGGCATTTATCAGACACCGGACATTGCTGACCAAGGACTACATGCAGATCTTCCAGTTGTGCCAGTCATGGAACCAACCGTCATTCCGAACACAGGTGCTTACGCATTGTTCCAAGAGGGATTTATATGGTTCATCCAGACCTTTTGGAGAGTACTGCATGCTGCCCCATCTATGGTAAAGATGACATGAGGTTTTCAGCAGCAACATCCTCCCACCATCACAAGGGAAGGAGTACATCAGGAAACAAAGTAATGGTTAGAAGTCATGCTAACTATCATCAAGAATCAGGAGACACCTCCAAAGAGGAGGGTCAAGCTTGCTACACGTATGCCTCAGGATTCCATCAAGAGATGGTGGGATGTGATCTCATTGGTGGGACACTAGTAGGTTTGGGCTTGGGATGAGTTCCTGTAATCCTTCTACGATTACATCAACCAGGTGACTTTGAGGTCCGATCGAGTCTGAGAGTTCATGAATCTGGAGTAGGGTACTCTTTCTGTAATGTAGTATTCTTCTTTCTTCATAGATCTGTAGAGAATCATGCCTATTTTAGGAAGTGATGAGTTATTCTTGGGAAGGAAGTTCAAGGATGGTCTTAGGCATAAAATCCGATCATAGGTGAACATCATCAGGTTGACTTCCATCACTTCTACAGTCAACCAGGAACTAATCATGGAGACAAATTTGAGAGATTCTGGAGTTGTGTGTTTTGGGATGTTCGACATCCGATGTTAGTATCCCTCCTACTAACATCATGAAGTGCCACAGGGGGTCTTCACACAGTGATCCAAGGAGGTGAGATACTTATTCTGGTAGCCAGGTGGTGTGATAACAATGCAGGAAGATCAAGCATAGAAGGCCACATTGCCCGAGAGACCCAATGGTGTGTCGATATTTTGGAAATATGGGACATCTTCAGTGATTCTGTTAGTTCTTGTCTCCAACGGCTGGTGACATGGGGTCTTCTATGACTCCTCTCTCAAGAGAAGCACCACTTTTTTCTCATCAGTATAGGAACCCGTGTTCTTTCATCCATACAGGTCGGGGATCATGTTGTGGACGTGGTATCCGGTCACCAAACATTCAGCGACAACGTGGTGGATCAACTCAGAGTTGTCAGGCATGGTGACAAGTCTACCGTACAGGCCATACTATTACAGTGGAGCCGACCCAGCAAGTGCAAGACCCTGGACCCACTACAGTTTGAGGTACAAATCTTATTGCCTTAGTTTTTTATTCTACTATTTTTGATATGGTGGCCTCCCATAGATTTATATATGTTTCTGTTGTGGAGATCAATTGGCTCTGTATCACTTCTTCTACTGATATCTTGATGCTAGACACCCTTTTGGAATCTAGAATGGCCAGTGTACGATAGTGCAAGGATATCCCTCTAGAGGTTGGTGGGTGTCACATCTTATGGGACCTTTATTTCCTAGAGATGACAAGCTATGGAGTCATTCATGGAATGGTCTGCTTAGTTCCCATCCATGCTATTTTTTCTTGCTATCACCGTAGGGTGAGTTTCATGTCACCATATGGTGGATCGTTACTTCACAAGGGAGAAAGGGATGTCTAGGCGAGCAGAGAGGGTCCCGAGTATTATGGGTTGGGAGGAGTTAAATATCAGATTTCTTTCCTATATCTGGAGGACCAGGGTACATCACATAATGAATTTCCTCCAGTGATGGATTATTTTAGGGATGTCTTCCCAGTGGACTTCTCAGGTTTTCCTCTCGAGTGAGAACTTGAATTTTCTATTGAGCTCATGCCAAGAGTGGCACTAGTGTCCATTCATCTTTCTAAGATGGCTATAGAAGAATTTTAGGATCTCAAGAATCAGTTGTAGGAGTTGTAGGAAAAGGGTTTCAACCGACCTAGTAAATCTCCTTGGGGTTCACCCGTTCTATTTTCAATGAAGGTAGATGGTACCCTCAGACATTGTGTGGATTATTGAATTTTGAACCAGTTGACTATCACAAATCGATATCCCTTGCAAGGATTTATGATCTCTTTGACCAGCTTTTAGGATCTAGGGAGTTCTAGAATATTTACTTGAGATCCAGCAACCATCAGTTTCATATTAGACATTCAGATATACCTCTTACAGCCTTTCGGAGTAGGTAGTGTTTTTAAGAGTATGTGGTTATTCTGTTTAGTCTCACAAACGTGCCTATAGGTTTCATGGAAATAATGAACCGATTATTCCTTCCATACGTGGATTATTTTGTGGTAGTCTTCATGGATGATATCTTGGTGCACTCTCCCACGCAACAAGACAATTCTACCTTTCTTGAGATCATTCTGAGTACCCTTAGAGAGCATCAGTTATATGTTATGCTTCAAAAATTCAACTTTTGGATGGACCATATTTACTTCTTTGGTCATGTTATCTCAGAAATAAGAGTATCTGTAGAACAATGGATTGTGAGACCATTATTTTCCTAGGAGAAGTCATAGAAAGTTTTTGAGGTACCTAGTTTTGTAGGGCTTGCTGGATATTATAGACATTTCATACCATACTTCTCGTGATTATCATCACCACTGATGGTCCTAGCTATGATGGTTGGAATGTTCTTGTTGTATGACTCTTGCGAGTCAGCCTTTCAAGAGATGAAAGAGTGGTTGAGTTTAGCACTGATACTAGTATTTCCAGAGATGGGAAATAGCTATATTGTGTAATGTGATGCATCGAGTATTGGGCTTGGAGCCATGATTATGTAGGGAGAAGGAGTCATTGCATATGGGTCTCGGTAGTTGAGGCCACCTAAAATAAATTACACGACACACGATCTTCCGTTGGTTGTAGTTGTTCATGCTTTACTCTATTTGAGACATTATCTCTTGGGAGATAATTTCGTGGTTTTCCCTGAACACAAAAGTCTCATGTACATCTTCACTCAACTTGATCTGAATTTGAGATAGTGAAGGTGGGTTGAGTACCTTCAGTCCATTGACTTTGAGCTTGCCTATACGCCTAGGAAAGGCAATGCAGTGGCTAATGCACTGTGAAGAAGGACTCATATATAGGAAATTTAGGAGTCGAATAGTGAATGGATCTATATGGATCTATTTTATGAGATGCATTTGGAGGTGCACGACAGAAAGGGGTAGGCATTTCTTTCTTCTGTAGATATTACCTCTACCCATCTTGATCGAGTGCGGATGAGGATTATATTTGATTTTGAAGGCCTATAACTATAAGAGAATTTGTTAGGAGATGAACCTATTCTTCAATGGATAGTAGGCGAGGATGAGATCTAGAATTTTAATGGGCGCATATGGGTGACAACAGACAAATGGGAGGAGGTGATATAAGACTTTCATTCCTCATTTTTGGGTAGTTCATCTTGTTGTCACAAAGATGTATATTGATCTACACTTTGATTTTTGGTGGACAGGTATGAAGAGAGATGTTGTTGTTTTTTTCATGAGATGTTTCACATGTTAGTAGGTGAAGGCAGAGAATCAGTGAGTTGAAAGGCTTTTGTAGTAGTTACCTATTCTTGAGTGGAAGTGGAATGATGTCGCGATAGATTTTGTGACCAGTTTATCCGGATCTCCTCGAGGAAATAATGCAGTATGGGTTGTCATTTAAAGACTCATGACATTTTCTCACTTCTTTCCAATCAAGGAGACTTTCAGTTTTGATGATCTTGGAAGGTTTTACATCCGAGATATCATAAGTTTACATGGGGTTCTACAAACCATTGTATTAGATAAGGATTCTCGTTTTACTGATCAGGTCTGGATGGCGATTTAGATGGCTTTGGGTACCTAGGTGCGTTTGAGTACATCTTACAATCCCCAAATAGATGACTAGTCTGATCATACGATTCAGGTGATTGAGGATATTCTTCAAGTATATTTCCTATATTTTGGAGGTTCTTGAGAGAAGAAAATACATCTTGTGGAGTTTTCCGAAAAATAAAAATTTTCATGTATCTATTCAGATGACACCTTTTGAGGATTTGTAAGGTAATCCATGCCGACCACCCTTATGTTGGCTAGTGGTAAGTGAGAAAGATATGATGGTACCTTGTCTTTTCTAGGAGGACACAGAGTAGATCGAGTTGATTTGGAAGAGGATGTCTACTGCATAGTCGTGACATAAATATTAAGTTGATCGATAGAGACAACCTCTAGAGTATGAGTTTGATGATTAGGTGTTCAAACGTGTCACACCGATGTAGGGCCACATGTGGATTAGGGGCAGGTAATTCTTTCAAAGAGGCACCTTGGGCGTTTTTAAGTTTTGGATATAGTTGGTCCGGTTTCCTATCGGTTTTAAATACCTCAGAGGTACTAGGAAATGCACGAAGTCTTCCACATTTCTTAGCATGGAAATTATTTCTCAGAACCATCTCATACCTTTCCACCTGAGGAGGTTGAGCTCGAGGTGGACAGATCTTTCTAGGAGTGTCCTATCCAGATTGATGATCAAATTAAAATTGTTTTCCCTGGCCGGTATGTTCCTCTGGTACGAGTGCTATGGTTGCACGGGTGAGTACATGACGAGACTTGGGAGTGGGAGACCACTATATGATCATAATGGCCAGAGATGTTTGGGGATTCTTCTTCTACACCGCCTTTCTAAGGAAATTCATGGAAAAATTTCTTTATGGGGGGAAGTTTTTAAGAACCCGGATATTCTTTCAGGTATGTTTTCAATTTTTTTATGATTTTATGAAAAAGAAAAATTTCTAGATATTTCATAAGTACACGATCAGTACTTTATGAGTTCGCATCGTGTAATTAGTTACCACAGGTAGCTATGTGCTGGCTATGTAATGGCTATGCTCATGGTCATGTGTGGTGACCTAGAGGCCGCCTAAAGTGAGGCTCGGTAAGGGAAAGTACACTCCATGAACCTCAAAAGTACACGCCATATACTCTATTTTTTTCATTAAATGGACCGGGGTCATATTTGTCAGATAAAAAAATTATTTTAAAGGTATTTATTCATTTAACTACCATTATTTCTTTGTTTTAGGTGTTTTCAATTCATTTTGGAGGAATGGGTGTGCTTTCCTAAATTTGTCCAAAAAGTGAGCCCAATTCAAGATTTTAAAATAAATTTTGTATCATTTATAACTCTATCATTTTTCATCCATTTCATTTCATAATTTTCATCCTCTGACCTATTAACACCACCATATCAATTTTGATCCATTAGGCATCAAAAAAATTGTGTATTTGGGTTTTTATTTAAGGAATTGGGCCACCCTCAAAGCCCATTTCTAGTTTTAATAAAAACATATTGTTTTTTAATAACATATTTAATTTTAACGATATTTCAGTGATTCCACCTCTAACCCAATTTAACGGATCCTAGATAAACACCCAATCTCTCCCCCCACTTTGGAGCTCATTTGCATTGTGTAACAAGTCAAATCTTCTTAAGCTTCCTCAATTTGAGAAGATTTATAAAGGTAATTTTTTCTTTCATTAATCCTTCATTTCCCTCTTTTTTCCCCATTAAAATTCCTACATGATATCCTTATCCTTGTTAAAACACCCCTTAAATTTTGGGTTTTTTTTAAATTAAGCTACTGGTGTATTTGTGTCGATATCTACAAGATCCCTCAAGTAAGTTGGTCTCCTTCATTATTATTTCTATTTTCATAGGGTTACATTCAATATGGTTAGGGTTTTTTCCCTTATCCATGAGGTTCATAATGTCTAGTAGTAAGGGTTCAAACCTAGGGTTTGATTTCATGTATTTTGGGGGAAATCTTGAGGTTTTTTGTTGTATTTCACTACCTTGATGTGCGGCGGTGGTGTATTTGATGTTTCACACCATGTTTTGAGGGTTTCTATATAAATGGTAGGTGGTTACATGTGTAAAAAATTATTGTTAAGTTAGATTGCTATATTTACTCACTTTTCAGATTCATCATTTCTTGGGTGTGGTGCAAAAACTGTTTATGATTGATTTGGTTAAGTGTTAAATTTTATACGGGTCTTTTAACAAGAAATTGTGTGTTTTTATATGTAACTCACGGGGTATCATTTGGGTGTATTCCATAACATATGGCATTGTATTTTTAAATATTTTTTGGACTTCCAATTCTGTTTTGGAAATGTATTATTGTCATGTTTTCCTAAAAAGAGTGTTTTTGAATAGGTTTGATGTGTAAACCATTGTTATACTTCTTGAGGGCAGTTTATGAAAATGTGTGTTTTCATCTGTATCTTTTCTGGTATTATTCATGGTTATTTTTATTCAACTTGAAAGTGGTTTTATAAATTTATCTAGGGCTGTCAATTTTATTTTGCGTAGGAATTAGTATGGATTAATCTTAAATGGGGGATTTTAAATGGGTTTTTTGTGCTAGACATCGTTACACCACTTGGGTTTTTATGAAAATTGTTAATGTTTTAGTTTGTTAAAAAAAATTGGAAAAGGGAACATATGTACTTTTTGGTGTGTGTGTTCACCTAATATGGGTTTTTGAAAGGTGAAATTATGTTATAAGATGTTAATAATTTTTATAATGTGTTGTTAATTTTTGAAAAGTAATATTAAATTGTGATGTTGGAGAAAGACTTGTTTGTGGGATTTTTTGGGTAAGTTTGATGAAAAAATTATTTTGAAGGTAAAAAGGGTATTATATGGAATGGGTATGTGTTATTTTATGTGTTGTGTGTCAGCATGTAAATGTTTTATAAATTTTTTTAATTGATTTTTGGAAGTGTTAAAGAAATGTGAAAAGTGTGGTTGGCTATTTTGGTTTGACTTGGATTTCAAAATCAATTTGAATGAAAAGTGGACTTTTTTCACTTGTGTGGTATACATGTATGTGTTTTGGTTAATTTGTGATGTGGAAATGATATTTTCATGTGAAAATTATATTTCTTGACTTGTTGAACTAGTTTGAGAACAAGGGGAAAACCCGAGTATCTAGGTGGGTGGACGTATACTAATATTCTAGTGAACTCCAGGGGTTTGGCCCTAGTTTCACATAGCATGATAGAAACTTATGACTCTAACTAAACTATACTGATCATGATTGGGTACCATTACGTTATTTGTATGATCCATACTAGTGGATCATGCATGAGAAATTATATTATTGATTGTTACTCTCACTGAGATACGAGGTACCTGGGACACACAACCAGCTAGTGCATAGTGGTTATTTTCTATTTCATGTGCTCATTAGTTACATTGTGCATACCGTTGGATTATGGTATAGTTGAATGGAAAATTTAGTAGTGTTGAAATTATTTTTAAAAGTGTTTATTTTTAATGATAGCCCACTTGAAAACTGTTTTAATTTTAATGTTTCATTTTTTAGAAATTATAACTAACATTTCTTTTTTATGAAAACTTAAATGATTTATTCATTGAATGTTAATCACATGGAATCTCATAGTGGTATTAACCTACTAGGAATAATCTCACACCCTACATACACCCTTGGGTGCATGTAAACTTGGTTATTTTTTGTGGTCGCATATTGGGTATAATTTTTAGTGCTAGTGGTTCAGGTTTGTAGCAAGTTATGGGTGGTGATGTATTGTGCAATTGGCTTGAGGGCCATTCTTCTTTCCATGAGGGTTTATGGGAAATTTAATAATTTTTTTGTACATTTTTTATAGTAGTTATTAGTTGGATTAAACTATGTAATTCATTTATGAAGTTTTATAAAATATTGTTTGGTTTTAAAAATCCAGATTCATTTTATAGGATTCATTTATTCTTTTATGTTTATAAACATGGGAAAATCATTCCCAAATTTTAGTTTAGGATACTTGGGCACTTGTGCTTGCCCGTGGGGATCAAGAACATTCTTCTGTCCATGTCGCAGGTTGGGTCGGGTGCCGTTTTTGAAGGTTACTAGATTTAGTTCGTGATAAAATTATATCAGAGGACGTTCACTCTCTTTGAGTCATGTTATTCATGGAACAATCGGGATAGTCTGGAGTAAGAATTTTTGGGACTGTAGGATCGAAATAATGTTTTAGTTTCTTAATTTACAAGAGCGGGTGAATTGTATGCTTTTAAAATTTCCTTAAAAAAGGAAAGATCTAAGTTTAACATAGTTAACCAAAGAATATTCACAACACCTCTAACACCAATTAGAGATTTGGAACAAGGTATGAAGTTACAGACTTCTAGTTCTATGCACTTGCTTAAATCTGGAAGTAGATTCCAAAAACAGGTTCCAGAAATATGGATCCGTAAATTGAGACTTAACCAAAGTTTACAATATGAGATTCTACCTTAAAGAGTATAGAATCTAAATAAATCAGAGTACACGTGTAAGGAAATATAATAAGATTATACTTTCCTTGAAATACAATATGCAGTGGAAAAACAAGTAGTAAAACTACAAGTAATAAACAATAACTTTTTTAACCCAAATAGAATGGTATCCGACAACCATGGATAAAGGTCCCTCGATTTATACTTTCAAGAAAGTCTGTCTTACCAATACCAGGGTAATCCCTTGATACGAATATCGGTGTCTCTTTCTTGCTATCCCTGCATGTCCTCAACGTCAAGGTAAATGGAACCTCTGTCTTCCTCATCAATGAAGCCCTCAAACATCAAGGTAGTCAACACCTCTGTCTTCCTATCCACGGAAGCCCAAGAATGTAATCACCAACATTCAGACTCACACGAAGCAATCTGAACGAGAAGTTCAGTACCCACAAAGCATGAAAAGCATCTCTCTCTATAAATCACCATAACATCATGTGGTCTCTAGATTGATCAACATGTGTGTCGAGCTCTTTCAAATGAGATCCTATTTATAGGCTTGGTTGGAATGGTCGGCTCCCTCCTCCAATGGTAATATTTTCCTTAAAATTCAGAGGGACATGTACAGGTGTAACTCAACCAATGGTTAGTTATAAACAGAATGGATGAAATAGTTTTATAACAAAGCATGTATAACTGAATGCACATCATTGTTTTGTAATAGAGCATGTGTAAGAATAAGAAAAACTAAGATTTGTAATGTAAGTAAATAAAAGTTCAGAGTCTAACAAAAACGAAATTCAGAGTCTATAATAAAAAAGATATTCAGATTCTGTTTTATAGGAATTTGGAATTGAATTCTATAGGAATCCAGAGTCTGAATTTATAAGGAAATTATAATTCTGGTTTCACTAGAATTCATAATTTGAACTTACAAGGTTCAGAGTCAAACTAGTAAATGTTCGGAGTCGAACTTATACAAGTTCAAGTTCAAACTCATAGAAGTTCGGAGTCAAACTACTAAATGTTCTGAGTCGAACTAATAAATGTTTGGAATCAAACTCTTAGAAGTTCGAAGTCTAACTTACAGAAGTTTGGAGTCGAACTAATAAAAGTTTAGTGTCAAACATATAAATGTTCGGAGTCCAAAATCTGGAGTGAAACCTTATGAGAGTTCTTATCCATAATTCATAATGGAACTTTATGAGAATTTGTATCCATTATTCTGAATGTAAATTTATTAGAGTTCATATTCAGAATTCAGAGTGGAACTTCATTACAGTTCATATTCAGAATTCGGAATGGATCTTCATTACAGTTCATATCCAGAATTCGGATCCTAAAAACATAATTCTTCATATCTAAGCATTATATGATTCTGAGTTTTTAGGTATGAATCTGATTTTTTTACTTATGAATAATATTAACATGTATGGGAAAAACTAGGTTAGTGTAAATTTCCTTAAGGATGGAAATTTTCCTTATAGAAGTAAAATATAGATTTGCTTAGGTATAAGGTGTTTGTGATTTTAAAAACAAGAAGGAATGGAAATGTAATAAGGAAAACCTTATTGACCCAAACATCTCCCCCTTTTTGGAATGCACAAACATCCTTACGGAAAATGTTATAATGTTTTTTTAATGATTTCATTAGACTTTGAAAATAATTCTTATCTCCCATTGTTCATGAATAATGATGAATACAACTAACTCCCCCTTAGCCATTAAAACACTAAGGATTGTATTCTGAATATCTGGAATGTATTTTTTATTGTCTAGGGAATGAAAAACATCATTCTGAGAAAATCCCCCTTTCTTTATGGATATCTTCTCTTTAGAAATTTTTCTTCTTCATTTTAAATTTTTCTTCTCTTCTTTTTAGTGGTTCTTTTCTTTCTCCCCCTTAGGAGTAGTTTTTTTCCTTCTACCCATTTGTGATTTTTAAAAATAATTGAAGGGAATGGAACCTGAAACATTAGTATATAACAAGATAAAACCAACTTAATTTTTATTAGAGTTGAGAAAAAATTTAACAAATACAACAAAAGATCGGAGTGAGTTCATTTGTCTTCCATTTCCATTGGGATTAACTTCTTCAACAATGTTTTGAGCTTCTTCAATCCCATTTGATCTTCCTTAGCTTGCCTCTCCAAGGCTTTTATCCTTTATTCATGAAATTTCAAAGCATCAGCCTGAGCCTTCATGGCCTCTTCCAGCATTTTTATTAACTCCTCGTGCTTTTGAAGCTTGTCTTCAAACTCAATCGGGAAGTCTCTTTCCCCTTTCCAGTTCTGAGCTACAGAGTTAAGCTTACCATTCAAGTCACTGACTAGTTGATTCCATGCACTTTTCTCAATTAGCAGCTCTTCCTAAAGATTCTTGATCTTGTTATGCTCAGTTTCAAAGGAATATTTCACCTAATTCTAAAAATTATCATAGTCACCCTTATCTTCTTCAACATTCTTAGATCACGAAGTTATTTTACTGCAAAACATCCAGTGTACATCATAATTGATAAGAAAACTTCTATGATCAGCTTCAATCTTCACACACATATCCCTGAACATGGATAAGGAATTCGATTTCTAATTCATACTCTGTTACATCATCTAGCACCTGTAATCTATAGTTGGAAAAATCGGAATAGTATCCACCAACTTTTTCAGAGACTCAAGCAAAAAATCATGACCATGAGTTAATGACTCCGAATCCGATAATTTACTTGGAGAATGTTCTTCTTCAACTTGCACCAGTTTTATTTTAGAATATCCACCAACCTCCTTCTTTATGAGAATCTATTTTATTAGTGTATCCATCATAATTTTCTTCCCCTTGTCAGCTTTAATAATTGGTTGATCATCTGGAGATTCTTCTTCACTTTATGATAACTGAACAATTAGATCTTCATCTGCTTTCTCTTTTTCTGTCCCTTATTCATGAAAATTATTTTCATAAGATTCTTCCTCATCATACATAACATTTTTCTTGTCTTCCTCTTGATCATCACTAGCCTTCCCACTTTCTTTCTCAGCTGCTTTTTCCAAAGTGGGTAATTTTGCGGATTCAGCCCTTTCTTTATACTCTTATACTTGATTGATTAGATCATGAAGATCGTCACTTCCTTCTTCTTCTTGTTCTTCTTCTTCAACAACCCCTTCTTCTACTTCTTCAACAGCTTGTTTTTCTACTTCTTCAATAACCTCTTTAACCTTGTATTTTTCTGGACTGACGTAGTTCTTACCTAGAGTATCTGGTAAAGATGGTTGGACATCTAAAGATTACATAATGCGAATTTTCTCAGAATCTCGTTCAATATCTATTAATATAATTTTCACCACATCAGTATCACAGAACTTATTTTTCAACTTATTCTCTTTTTCCTGATTTTCTAATTCATATATAGCTCTCTATTTTAAGGCCTTAGCCTCTGCAGGGTCCAATCTGAACTATGGATCCCCTTATTTACTCTTATTCTTGTCTTCTCTCCACTTGGCTGCCACTTCATATGTATATGTTTTCTGCTTCTTCGGCATGGGGGAAGAAGACTGAGTTTCCTTAGCTTTGAGAGTTATGTCTTCAGCATCCAATTCCTTAACCTTTCTCTTCTTCCATGCCTTTTTATATGGTTCTGGAGTTTTTGAATATTTTTAAGCTACCTCAGCCTCTTCCACAGATAAAGGATAGAATTATCCGGATTCACTAAAAAAACCCATCTTCATACTCTTCAATGTATCATCACTAAAAAGCATAAGCTTACAATTCCGGAATTTTGACTTGCATGTAACATTGAAATTCTCTAAGCATCGAAATATCATCTTTGATAGTAAAGCAGGGCACATATTGATATGGGCTCTCAAGTTCCCTTATTTTCTATTCTTGATCGTAATCAAGACATTCCTCATCATAATTAATCTTCCTTATATTTACAAGGAAATTTAGGACATAGATGTCACTCTTCTTCAGATTATCCATGTCACCTATTCTTCGTACGAGAAAACCTTGTACCCACAACTGTAGAATCCGATTATTCAGAGTGATCTGAGCACTGTTAGCTGTCTTGGTATCTTTATGTCAAAGACATTTCAATTCCATTACATTGTTGTATCTTCCTTTCGCATCTGGAAGCTTATGTGAGCAAAATTCAACTTCCCCTTCGTAAGGTAAACCCACCAAGCTTGCAGCCTTGGTATAGGATAACTTTTATGTCTTACCATAAGACTTAAAGGAAAATAAATCTCTGCCATCTTCCTGATTGAAGGAAACAAACTCGTAGAAATCGACTAGTAAATCTTTATAAAAGTGATCCTTTTTCTCTGAATTATCCAAGAAAACTTCTTCCCAGCCATTCAATCCTATCATCTTGGTTATAAGAGAATCAAACTTGTAGAAATCCAGATGCACTAACCTTTCCCTGAAGACTAACCACTTTGAGATTGGTTTTTTAGATGACATATCATGGGATGTAGCATCAATAGAAATTCAGAGTGGAGAGTTCTGTAAGATTCAGAATGGCTATGACAACTATTGGAATGGTCCTTAAGAAGAGATGTAGGGCTTCGGGCCGAGAAATCTTGAAAAATCGATGTGGGATGACTCTGAGAGTCCACTTTATATAGGTGAAGGAGGTGACCTTTGGACTTCAAGAAACCATCTAATGGTTGAAAATCCTTCTGATCTGATCTGATGGTTGAGAACATTCCTTCAAGGAAAACTTGACTCCGATCATTAATGGTTTTTAAGAAAAACATTCAGATTTAAGGAAAACTAGAATATGAATAATTTTAAAACTCATAAGAAAATACCAGCTAGAAAAAAATGACTACAAATTTTTTTAAGGAAATCATACCTTTCAGATTGGATAGAAAGATTATACATAATTGGTAATATTCTTCTTGGGAGGAATAAAACTCATTACGAAAAAACCCTCATTATAAAAGTTCTCATTACGGAAAATTCATTACAAAAAATTTTATTAAGGAAAATTCATTAAGAAAATTATCATTACGGGAAATTCATTACAAAAATTCACAATACGGAAAATTCATTATGAAAATTCTCATTACAGAAAATTCACTATGAAAATTATCATTACGATAGTTTTAGTACGAAAATCTCCATTCCGAGAGTTTCCATCCCTAGAAATTTCTTTCTGAGAATTTCCATTCTGAGAATTTCCAAAAACTTGTTACATAATATTATAGTTACAAACGTTTAAAAAAACTATCAATGAAAATTTTGGTTAAACTAACATGAAAATGTACCCCCCCCCTATGAAAAGGAGTTTATTACTATAAGGAGAATTGTTCAACAAGATGTTAAAGAAGAAGGATTACCTCGTAGTTATCATTCCTAACTTCTGTTTAATGTATTCAAATCTATCGGAGGGTAAACATTTTTTGAAAATGTTAGAAAGTTGATCTTGCATTCCAATAAAATGAAGAATGATATCTCCTTTATGTGTTTTATCCCTAGGAAAGAGATGCCTAATATCTATGTGATTTTCACGTGAGTGATGTGAGAGGTATTTACCAAGGACAATGGCACTTGTGTTATCAAACAAAATTTGAGTCTTAGTAAAACTCAATCCATAATCTATGAGTGTGTGTTGCATCCACAACACGTGAACACAACAACTTCCAGCTACTACATATTCAGCTTCAGCAGTGGATAGTGCTACTTAGTGTAGCTTCTTGCATGACCAAGAAACTAATGAATCTCCTAAGAAATGAAAAGTTCTGGATGTAATTTTTCTGTCCATTCTATAACCATAAAAATCAGCATCTAAAAAGAATTTTAAAACAAAATCATTTCCAGATTTATAAAATAATCTTAGATCCGTTATTCCCTTTAGGTAGCGAAAAATTATTTTCACTGCCTTTAAGTGAGATTCCTTAGGATTGGATTGATATCTTTAATATAAGCGTAATGAAAACATTATGTTTGGATGACTAGTTGTTATGTATAGTATACTTCCTATCATACCTCTAAAAGATGTTTGATCTACTGGTTTTCCAGTTTCATCAAGATCTAATGAGTTTGAGGTACCGATGGGAGTACTTATACTTCTTAGTGGTTTCATATCCATACTTTTTATTAAGATATTTAATATACTTATGTTGAGATATATAGATTCTTTATGGTTTTTAGGAAATTTTAAAACAAAGGAAGAATGTTAATTAACCCATTATACTCATTTCAAACTCAGACTTCATTAGACTGGAAAAAGAGTCAATTAAATATTGCTGAGTTGAACCAAATATGATGTCATCAATATAAATTTGAACAACCAAAACATTTCTTCGTATCTGTATTTATAAAAAGGGTTGGATCTGCATTTCCATTAACATAGTTATTTTGAAGAAAAATTCTTGTAAGCCTATCATACCAGGCTTGTGGGGCTTGTTTAAGGCCATACAAAGCTTTGGTATGTCTAAAAAGTCGATCAGGGTATTTTGTATCTTCAAAGCCAGGAGGTTGTTCAAGAAAAACTTCCTCTTGGACATAAACATTAAGGAAATCACATTTCACATCCATTTGGAAAATTTTAAAATTGAGGAATGATGAAAAGTCATGTAAGATACGAGTAGATTCAAGTCTAGCTACTGGAGAATAGGTTTCTTCATAGTCTACTCCCTCTTACTGATTATAGACTTTAGCAACTAGTCTAGCTTTATTTCTTTCAATGACTCCATTCTCATCACACATGTTTCTGAAGAACCAATCTACTCCAATAACAGAAGATTCCTTTGGTATTTCAACCATGGTCTGAACTTTATTCCTTTTGAATTAATTTTGTTCATCTTTCATGGATTTAATCCAATAATCATCACCTAAAGCTTCATCAGTGCATTTTGGTTCTAATTGGGAATGAAATGCTAGATGTTCTACTTAGTTTCTCAAGGAACTTCTAGTCCTTACAGGTTGATTTACATCTCCAATGATACTATCATTGGGATGATTCTTTGGAAATGACTGGTATGGGTTTTCTAAAACCTGTTCATCAACATAGGGTAGAAGGTATTTTGGGGTAAATGTTTCAAAAGTGTATTCTTGAACATTTTCTTTATCAGAACGATCTTCTAACAATGGTTGATAATCAGTTTTTGAAAGCACATCCGAGGATGTAGGTTGGGATGGTTTAAAAAAAGGATAAAATTCATCAAATTTTACATGCACTGTTTCCTCAACAGTACATGAGTTTTTATTGAAAACTCTATAAGACTTAGGATTTGTGGAGTTGCCGAAGAAAATTTCTTCATCATATTTTCATGCAAATTTGTGTAGATTATATTTAGTATTCAAGATGAATACCTTCAAACCAAAAACCTTGAAGTAGGAAAGTCTATGTTTTCTAACATTCCATAACTCATAAGGTGTTTTATTAAGAAAATCTCTAATCAAAACTCAATTTATAGTATAACAAGCAGTTCTTATACCTTCAGCCCAGAAATTTCTAGCTATAGAATATTCAATCAACATGGTTCTAATTATCACTGGAAGAATTCTATTTCTTCTTTCAACTACAAATTTTGTTGAGGAGTTCTTGGTATTGAAAAGTTTTTAGTAAGACCTTTTCGACTACAAAAATGTTCAAAATCAGAATTTTAAAATTCTCCTCCATGATCACTATGAATAGTTTTCTGTCTATGTTTTTTCTCATTTTCAACATGGGCTCTAAATATTTTGAAATAAGATAAATCTTCAGACTTCTTTTATAGAAAATGGACCCATGTAAATATGGTGTAATCATCAACTAGAACAAACACATAGTATTTTCCTCAAATGCTTCCATTTTGTGTTGCACAAAAATGATCCATGTGCACTAATTATAATGCATTAGTTGTTGAGACTTCACTGATTGATTTAAAACTAGATTTATGTTTCTTGCCATATTGACAAGGATCACAACCTTTAGAAGAATCGAATCTAATCTCTGGAAGATCCTTAACTAGTTTCTTCTTAGAGAGTTTACATAAGTTCCTAATATTACAGTGACATAGTCTTCTATGACATTACCAAGAATGATCTTCCATTGCACTTAGTCATGGTATGTCATAGCTCCTAAGGTATTCTATGTTCAATGTGTATACATTCTCTTGCCTATGGGAAGAAAGAATAAACTCTTCCTTGGAATTGTGTACTAGACACTTATCAATCCTAAAATTCACAAGGTATCCTTCATCACATAATTTATTAATGCTAATGAAGTTTTGCTTAATACCCTTAACAAAAAAACATTTGAAATTAAGGTTTTACCAAGAAGAACAATATTACCTATACCAACAATTTCTCCCTAACCATTATCTCCGAAAGTTACATTTCCTCCTTTCATGTTGATAATCTTTTCAAAATATCTTTTTTTACCACTCATGTGTTGGGAACATCCACTATCCATGTACCATGTATTGTTGTTGGTACTTTCATTATTTTTTTGAAAATATGAAAATGATTAGACTTTCGGAATCCAAACTAGTTTGGATCTGAGATTTTTAGATAAAAAATTTTAGGAACCCACATCTTCTTAGAGAAAGAAGCCTTATGAAAACCTAAAGATTGGGTTTTGTTTATAGATCAACTCTTTGCCCAGTGACCACCACATTGTCACTTGGTACAAAATGAAGAACTTTTTGGAATAAAGATGTTATTACTAATGGTTTGTTTTTTATGGGTATAACCAAATCTAGATTTGTTTCTTAAAGGTCGTATTTGTGAATACATCTTATCAAAATTTTCATTACCATGGGTAAATTTTGAAAAACACATTTTAAGGTAAATATTTCAGACTTCAGTTTTATAACCAAGTTTTTATCTTCAAAACATTAGATATGGAACTAGAGCTAGGCTCAAAAACACTTTTCTTATAAATAACTATTTCTAGCTCTTTAGAAAGATTGTTCTTCTCAGAACTAACTTACTCAAGACATTTTGAAATACTTTAAAAATATGAATTTTTCCTATCAAGATCTTTAGAATGATCTGATATTTCTTTAGTAAGAATATTATTCTGATATTTTTTCTTACCATGTTTTTTATTGAGTTTAGAATTCACAATCTCAAGATGTTCCGCAAACCTAGAACCTTCTTCATGTGTAGGTAAAGTATTTTCTTCATAAGAAGAGGATTCTTCATCTGAAGAGTTATAATATTTACTGTTATTATAATTTAAAGAAACATTGACCAATAATTCATCATTGTGTACATTAGCCAAGAACAAATGATTGTTAATAGGTAATCTGGCTGTAAGTCCAAGATTTTTCTGTCCTGAAGATTCATAATCAGAAGACTCATTTGAAGAGTCACCACCACTAGCACTACATGTGTCATTATCTTTCAGAACTTTCATAGCTTTGGAATTATAATAGGTCTGTCTATTTCTTTCAGAATTCCACTGTTTTCTTTCTTTATTTTTGAGCAGAGGTCAATCAGGCCTAATATGTCCAGCTCTCTTACATTTATATCAAGTAACTTCTCCATCTTTCTTATCTTTCCTTTCCTTTTTCTTATACTTGGATTGGAAATTTATCTGACCAGCTATCTTGTTCATCCTACAAGCAAGATTTTCTATCACATTCTCTGAGACTTCACTCTCACTAGATTAGGATTGGATAATAACCTTCTTGGACTTGGATCTGGTTACTCTCTCAGGAGTCTTTGCTTTCACATCATTTGATGTTGTAGTAAAAGCAACAGTACCATTTCCATTCTTCTTCGTGATGTTGTCCGCATCCCTATTTATTCTTGTTTCATGTTAGAGAAGAGTTCCAAATATTTCATCAAGATAAATTTGAGATACCTTCCTATTCTCATCAATAGTTGTTCTATTTGATTCCCTCTCATTAGGAATAATATCAATAATCATATCTACAAGAGATTCATCATCCAGACCATTCTCTCCCATAGACTGCAGACTGTTTACAATTGTCATAATCCTATGTGGAACTTTTCTAATGGGTTCACCATAAGGAAAATTGAAACCATGATACTCAGCTCTCAACATAGCTCTTCTTGTTTCAATTACTTTAGATGTACCAAAGTGAGTAACTTCAAGTTTCTTCTATATAGATTTAGATGTTTCACATAAAGAAATTTGGATATATATTTTCCTAGTCATTAAACGTAGTAGAGTGTTGTGTACCTTATAGTTTAATTGATAATCATGCATCTCTTGGTGGGTTAAAGCACTAACTTCCTTATCATGAATTTTATAACCTCTAGTAAGCATAAAGAAATTTTCTACTCCAGTATTGATAATGAAAGTATTCATTCAATATCTCCAATACTCATAGTCATTACCATCAAAAATTGGTGGTCTTGTAGTATTTATATTGTCAATATATCCAACGTTCAAACCTGCCATCTCTAAGAAAAATTTGGCAACAATACTTGTAAGTAGGAAAAGTTCGTAATCACAAAGTTCAGAGTGAACAAGTTCAAAATTGAACACGTTCAGAACAAAACTATCTCCCTAAGAATGGATGAAGAACGATGATAAAGTGAGCAAGAAAAACTTATATTTGAGTATAATTATTTCAGAGACCTCCTATGATACCAATTGTAAGATCGAAATAATGATGTAGTTTCTCAATTTACAAGTGGGGGTGAATTATACACTTTAATATTTTCCTTAAACAAGGAAATATCTATGTTTAACAAAGTTAAACTAAAAAAATTCACAACACCTCTACAACCAATTAGAGAATTGGAACAAGGTATGAAGTTACAAACTTCTAGTTCAATGCACCTGCTTAAATCTGAAAAGAGATTCCAAAAACAGGTTCCGGAAATATGGATCCGGAAATTGAGACTTAACCAATGTTTACAATATCAGATTCTACCTTAAAGCATATAGAATCTAAATGAATTAGTGTACAAGTGTATGTAAATATAAGAAGATTATACTTTCCTTACAATACAATATGCAGCATAAAAAAAGTTGTAAAACTACAATTAACAAAAAATAACTCTTTTAACCCAAAGAGAAGGGTATCCAACAACCTTGGATAAAGGTCCCTTGATTTATACTTTCAAGGAAGTCTGTCTTACCCAAACCAGGGTAAGCCCTTGATACAAGGATTTTTTTCTCTGTCTTGCTGTCCCCACAATTCCTCAACTTCAAGGTAGTTGGAACCTCTGTCTTCCTCATCATGGAAGCCCTCAAAGTTCAAGGTAGTCGGCACCTCTGTCTTCCTATCCACGAAAGACCTCGAATGTAATCACCGACATTCGGAATCACACAAAGCAATCTAAATGAGTAGTTCAGTATGCACAAAGAATGAAAAGCTTCTCTCTCTAGAAATCACCTTAACAGAGTGTGGTCTCTAGATTGATCAAATAGTGTGTTGAGCTCTTTCAAATGAGATCCTATTTATAGGCTTGGTTGAAAGGGTCGGCTCCCTCCTCCAATGGTCATATTTTCCATAAAATTTAGAAGGACCTATACACGTGTAACTCAACCAATGCTTAGTTAGAAATAGATTGGAAGACATCATTTTATGACAAATCATGTTTAACTGAATGCAAAACATCATTTTTTAATATGGCATATGTAAGTATAAGCAAAACTAAAATTCAAAATGTAAGTAAATAAAAGTTTGGAGTCTAAAAAAAATGAAATTCGGAGTCTATAATAAAATGGATATTCGGATTCTATTTTATAGGAATTCGGAGCCTAAATTCTGTAGGAATCTGGAGTCTAAATTTCTATGGAAATTTGGATTCTTGTTTCACTAAAATTCAGAATCTAAACTTACAATGTTCAGAGTCAAACTAGTAAACGTTCGGAGTCGAACTAGTACAAGTTCTGAGTCAAACTCATAGAAGTTCGGAGTCGAACTAATAAAAGTTTGGAGTCTAACTAATAAAATTTCAGAGTCAAACTCTCATATGTTCGGAGTCGAACTCATAGTAGTTCGGAGTCGAACTAATAAAAGTTCAGAGTCGAACTTATAAAAGTTCGGAGACCATAATTTGGAGTGGAACCTTATGAGTGTTCATATACATAATTCAGAATGGATCTTTGTGAGAATTCATATCCATATTTCGGAATGGAACTTTATAAGCGTTCATATCCAGAATTCATAGTGGAACTTCATTACAGTTCATATTCATAATTCGGAATGGAACTTCATTACAGTTTATATCCAGAATTCGGATCCCAAAAACAGAATTCTTCATATCTAAGCATTATATGATTTCGAGGATTTAGGTATGAATCCGATTCTTCTACTTATGAAAAATATTGACATAAATGGGAAAAAATAGGTTAGGGTAAATATCCTTATGGATGGAAATTTTAATTATAGAAGTAAAATATAGAATTGGTTAGGTATAAGGTGTTTGTGATTTTCAAAACAAGAAGGAATGGAAAAGTCATAAGGAAAACCTTATTGACTCAATAAGGACATGGCATTCTAGTTAAGAGTAGTGTGACTGATCACCACAACCCATTACGGGATTCACGTCACTAGAGGAATTTGGGAATTTTCTAAGTCCGTTGGTTTTATTGGTTTGATGATGATTATGGGGAATGAAAAGGGAGTTGGGTTAACGGTATTAGTGAGCTCGTAGGGTCTAGAAAGCCTTGTAGAGCTGGGGATATTTCCCTAGAACACACTCTGTGATGGTTAAGTGATTGAGTATGGCCACCAACCATATGCCCAACTCACTAACAGAAGCTAGTTTCCCATTCAATTGTCTTGTGTCCTTTAGTTATGAAATCATGGAAGTTAGGTTTTAAAACAAAAATGACAAGGTTTTAAAAAGTGTAATCTTTTTTTGAAATTATTTTTTAATAAATATGGAAGGTTTTGAATTGTTAAATGGAGTAACTATGTCTTCAGAATTGTTTTGAAATGGAAAATGGTGGGTTTACAACTCTTTTGAAAGTAGAAAATTGTGTTAATGTTGGTTTTGGAAAAGTGTTTCCAATAAATTTTTCTAAACTGTTGAGAGGTGTTTTAATGGGATAAGATGCTTTTGAATTACTGTGTAAGACATTAATGTGAGTTTCTATTTAATTGACTATTAATTTATGAAAATTTTTGTATGCAGAAATTTGGGATTGATTTCATTGTTAGAGATTTTGAGAAAAAGGAGATATTAGTTGATTGTATTGGTCTTGAAATGTTGAAGGAATTTTTATTTCAAAAATTGGTATTTCAATGAGAGACCACATGCATATGGCTATATGGGTTGATGGATTGTTGATAGCATGGACGGGTGAGTTCCAGGATGGATATGAAGAGGGTGCCCGATGTGGGACAAAAACATACATGTGTGGGGCCCATCGGGAACCATTGGTGGATATACTATCTGTTAAACCATTTGTTTTCAGAGAATTGTTTTTTAAAAGAACAAATTATTTCGTGATATGTGTTTGGGGATGGTTTGTATTCATTGTTTTTGGAAATGTTGATGTTATTGAATGTTTTTAGTCTAAGAACCCCTCCTGTTTGAATAGTGTATTGGGTTGGTGTTTCGTCGATAAGCTGGGTTGAAGGGTTGGTTAGTGGTATCTTCTGAGAAAAGATTGGTATGGATTTATGGTGGTTCCCTTAATCTATTTGGATCGGGTTTTGGTATTTCTTAACCAATGGACCAGCTTTGATGGGTCCTTGGGTTCTTTTGTTGGATAATGTAATCCCCCACTAAGGGTTAGTGCATAACTGAAGTGCCACACATATAGTTTCACCATTGGAAAATCCACTAGTTTATTAATATATGGAATATATTCAATACCTTAGTAGAATGAGTCTATAACCATTCATTTTTGTGTTTGAGGATACTCTTGTAGCGGGAGAGTGCTCGTGGAAGTTTGAAAGAGACCATAGTTTCTTAAGTTGCCTGATTCGTCGAAGGTGGAAGTGGTCTAGGGTTATTAGTGAGGATGAGTGTCTGTATGGTTTCTAAGAAGGACTATGGGTCCTCCAGAGTCTCTTTGAAGTAGGAGTTCACATTAAACACCCAGTTTGAGAAATATGGTCATGAAAGGATATTGTGGACACTTTCTAGAATTGTGTGTTGTTTGGGGATTTTGTCTAAGGTCCCTCTCTATGCATTGTTTATATCAGTCACAATGGTCATGTTTAGTGATGCCTTGTGATGACATGTGCTCGATTGAACGTTAAGGTGAAAGTTGTGCAGTCCTCTGAGAGTATCTGTTATGTTGGGAGAATCTTTACCTTGTAAAAACATCAAAATAATCCATTTTAGAAGAAGGTGAGTATAAGTGTTCATTATATCAAATGTTTCTCACTCGAAGAAACAAGGTCTGATGCGTGTGCATCTTCGAAGCCCTTTTTTCAGTGAAATATCAGGTTAAGGTAAAGTGAGTTTGGAATATGTTATGTCTTGCCAATGTTATGGGGAATTATGGTGTAGTTTTTGGGGGAATAGAAAAAATAATTCTCATTCAGGGGTTTCCAAAGCCTAACTGTGAGGCCAAAGATGATTCAATCATTTGATCACCAGCCATAGGTCTTGGAGAGAAGTCGGATCAAAGTCAGGGGAAATCCCAGGGTTGTTTAAACCCTTGTAAAAATTCTTATCTTCAGTATGAAAGATAGGAAGAGTCTAACCCTCTGGTGTCATCATATTTCTTCTATTGTTCATGTTCGGTGGAAATAGGTTGAATGCCCTGTACCCATGTCATCACCTAATGTCATTCTCTCCCCCTTTGGGTTCCATTGAGTCTATCGAGAATGGTTTGAAATTTGGCCTATCATGCAGAGCACAAAGATTATACACGATTAGTAGTGACCATGTGCTAGGAATCCATTCAAAAGATTGATCTGTGTAGTTAGTGCACGGTTTCCCAAACCATGCAGCCCAACTATGAGACCTTCCCAAATATTTATGTATTTCCTTGTCAGTCCATGATGGTCGGTTAAGATGGTTAGTCTCTTTTGGTGGATAGCCTATTTGTGTCCCCCATACCAATAACTCATATTTATCCTTCAGCTTGGCTTGCCGGTAGATAGTCTTGCTCAGAGCTATCAAGATACCAACATCATCCTTGAGTAAACATTGGGATTGGATATTGCCCAATGGTTTAGTTAAAGTAAGGTAAGTGTATCCTTATTCGAAGTTGTTGTTAATTTGGGGGAAGTGTGTGAGTCTTGTTCGGATAGTGTTTGAGGTGTTCTATTTTGGATAAAGTATGAATGTGATTGAATATTTCATGAAAGATATGTATGTTTGTGTTGTAAGAGTAATCTTACCTTAATTGATCACTCGAGGTGTTTTGGACATTGGGGGCAAATCATGGAAAAGTAGTACATCATGGTTTGTCAGTTGGGTTTTGTTTTTGTATTTGGCGCTGTTGTGGATTTTTGTGGATGGAAAGTTTTCATGGTGTGGAGAATTTTCACATACATAAATTATTTTAAAGGTATTTTTTAATTTAAATCTCATTCTTTGTTTTGGGGGTTTTCCATTCATTTTGGAGGAATGGGTGAGTTTTCATGAATTGGGCCAAACCGTGAGCCCAATTCCAGATTTGAAAATAAATTTTTGATTCTTTTATAAATCCATCATTTTTTAAAAAAATTTATCAATTAAAATTCTGAATTTGCATCCCCTCACCTATTAACACGACCCTATCAATTTGGACCCTATAGGAATCCATAATCATGATGGATTGGGGTTTTTAGTTAAGGAGTTGGGCTACCCTGAATACCCATTTCCAGTTTAAAATTAACATTGTGTTTTTTTGATAACATATTCAATTTTAAATATTTTTTTTCTGATTCCCCCTCTAACCCGAGACCACAAAACCTAGGCTCCCCAAAATCTCCCCCCCCCTCTTTAGATCTCATTTGCTTCACGGAACAAATCAAAACTTCTTACGCTTCCTCAATTCGAGCAGATTTGGTAAGGGTATTTGTTTCCCGCATAACTCCTTCATTTATCACTCTTTTTCCCCATTACAATTACTATATGATCTCCTTATAGTGGTTATAACCCCCCTTAAATTTTTGGCTATTTTAAAATTCTACGACTGGTGAAATTGGTGTGATTTCTATAATATCCCTCAAGTAAGTTGGTCTCCTTCATTATTCTTTCAATTTTCTTAGGGTTACATTCAATGTGATTAGGGTTTCTTCCCTTATCCTTGAGGTTCCTAATGTCCAAGAGTTAGGATTCTATCATAGGGTTTGATTTTTTGTTTTTTGGGTGAAATCCTGAGGTTTTAGGTTGGATTTTACTTCCCTTATTTGAGGCGGTTGTGCGGTTGATGTTTCACAACATGTTTTGATGGTTTCAACATAAAAATTTGGTAGTTCCTTGTGTAAACAATTATTGATCAGTTATATTTATGTATTTACTCATTTTTCATTTTCCTCATATGTTGGATGTTGTATGAAAACTATTTATGATTGATTTGGTTATTTTATTAATTTTTTAGTTTCTTTTTAACTTGAAATTTGGTTTTTTTGTGTGTAACTCATTGGGTAGTATTTGGGTGTATTTAATAACATATGGAAATGGTTTACAAAATAATTTTTGGCCTACTAGTTCTATTTTGGAATTGTCTTAGTGTCATTTCGGTCTAATAAGAGTGTATTTGAATAGGTTTTATGTGTTTAACATTGTTATACTTCATGAGATCATTTTATGAAAATGTTTGTTTTCATTGGTATCTTTTCTGGTATTATTAATGGAGATTTTATAACACATGAAAGTGGTTTTATAAATGTCTCTATGGAATCCGATTATATTTGGGATTGTAATTGTTATGGTTTTGGTCTTAAATGGGGGTTTTGAAATGGGGTTTGTGTGCAAGACATAGTTACACCACATGGGTTCTTTTTTCGAAAAAATTAAATGCTTTAGTTGGTTATACAATATAAGAAGAGGGAACATGTGTATGATTTGGTCTATGTGTTCACCTTATATGGGGTTTTTAAGGGTAAGTGATGTTTTAAGATGTCATACATTTTAAAATGTTTTGTAAATTTCTGAAATGTTTTATAAAACTGTGATGTTTGAGAAAAACTTGTTTTGGGGCTGTTTCGTGTAAGTTTGATGATAAAATGATTTTAAATTTAAAAAGTGTATAATGTGGCATGTGTGTTTGGGATGTTATGTGATGATTATCATCTTGTGAATGTTTTATAAATTTTTTAATGGATTTGTGGATGTGTTAAGGAAATTTGAGACGTGTTGCAAGGAATTTTGGTGTGAGTTGGATTTCAAAATCAATTTGAATGATAAGTTGACTTTTGTGACTTGTTTTGTATATATGTGGGATTTTTGGTAAATTTGTGATGAGGAAATGATATTTTCATGTTCATATTATATTACTTGACTTGTTGATCTTGTTTGAGCACAATGGGAAAACACGAATATCTAGGTGGGTGGACGTGTACTGGTACGCTAGTGAATCCTTGGGGTTTGGCCTCAGTTTTATTTATCAATATTGACCCTTACAACTCTAACTAAACTATGATGATAATGATTGGGGACCACTAGGTTATGGGTATGTTCCCTACTAGTGGTTCATGTACAAGAAAAGATATTTTTGATGGTTTCTCTCCCTGAGATTTGAGGTACCTCGGACCTACAATGAGCTAGTTCCTAGGGGTTATTTTATATTTCTTATGCTCATTAGTTACTGTGTGATTACCACTGGCATACAGTATGGTTGGCTTGAAAATTCAGTAGTGTTGACATTATTTTTGAAAGTGTTTATTCTTAATAATAGCCCACTTGAAAACTGTTTTAAATTTTATGTTTCATTTTTTTAAAATTGTAACTAGCATTTCATGTTAATAAAAACTTTCATGATTTTTGTCATTTAATTTTTATCACATGGAATATCTCAGTGGTGGTATCCAAATGGGAATTGTCTCACACACTACATACACCCTTTGGTGTAAGTAGAATTGGTTATTTTTTTGTTGTCACCGGTTGGGTACAGTAATTATGTGCTAGTGGTTAAGGTTTCTAGCAAGTTTGGGGTGGTGATGTCTTGTGGCGATGGATTAAGGGAGGTTCCTCTTACCATGAGGGTTTATAGGTGGTTTCGTATTGGTTTGTACCCTTTTTATTGGATTCATTTTTTGGTTTAAGTTTATAAACTTCGGTAAATCATTCCCAATTTTTTTTTTAGGATACATGAGTAATTGTGCCAGCCCCTGGGGATCGGGAACGCCCATTAGGCGATGTCGCGAGCCGAGTTATGTGCTGCTTTTTAAGGCGACCAGATTCAGTTCATGACAACATCTAATCGATAGAATCATCTTTTTCCCTTATGAACTCAACCGAGAGTGTCCATACAGTGTGGATATTCGCCAAGCCCCTAATTGAGCATCCGTTATCCGAATTGGACTCCATCAGTTGCGTTGGAATCACATTGGTGAGTTATCTCTTCTTCATGAATAACGTTTTCGGATTTCTTTTCTCTTTTGAGATACTGTGGGTTGAGAATTTTTTGCAGTTTTTAGATCTACATTGTTTTTGGGTGAATTAAGGCTTGATGTTCACGTATAACAATCATACAACTCAGAGGTAGGTGGATTTTTCCTTTTTGTACAAATATTTAGAGTAATATGTGCAAAAAATTTCCAATACCCATGAATGAGGTATTGTGTGTTTACAGTTTCATCCCTTTTAGTTGGATACTATGATTGTATTCTTTAATAGAGGTTAATTGAATGTGAATAGGGTAAATTTCTATGATTTGGAAGTTTTTTCCCTTGAATGCTTGTTTATTACCGTTTAGTCCTCCTTATCCTATTAGGATGCCTTGTTTTTTTACCATAACATGTACTATAGGATGGAGTGATGTTTATCTGACATGTTGTTATGTTGTAAACTGTTAGCCAAGTTGTTATTGAGGTTGAATATAGCCGTATTGGCAATTCTGTGCTCATTTGACTTACACAGGGCTGTGAGAACCTGGTATAGTAAACCATTGCGAGAATGGACGTAAGGGCTTCTCCGGAGTGTCTGTTTTTTCTGTAATGATGCGAGACCATAGAGGGAATTGATGTAAGTTCTTCCAAAGAGTTTCTGTAGTTCCTCGACGTTTTCCAGATGGGGAATGTGATGTCAGGGATTCCCTAGAGCACATTTTAGTTACCAATACGAGACTATAAGGTGAATTGATGGTGAGTTCTTCCTTATAGAGTCTGTGCTAAAGCTAAACCAGATGGGTTAGACATTTGGTACTTCCTAGAGGGTTTCTTGTGTTTTCTAGGTATCACTAGAAGTGACAAGGCTATGAGAACATCCAAGAGGGTTACCTTTTATGTTTATATATATACTTGATATGTGGTGTTTGAATGCTTTGAACTATAGGAATGTTTACTGTTGAGTACTTACTTGTTTAATAGTTCCTTTTACTTATTGCCTTCCATATATATTCACTGACTATTAGGAACCGATATTTTGGTGGTTTCCAACTGGGATTACTCTCACACCATAGTTGGGTCATGATATTAGGACCAAACTGATTATATTGGTGCAGGTATAGATAAGGTCATGTTCCCTTATACTTTAGTTACATGACTTCTTCAGAGCTGGAGAGCATGGGACCATGCTGAGGCTTGCGATGCTGAGGAGTTTATTCTTGTTTTTCTCCTTGTACTTGGTTTAGTGTTGTATTCTAGCATTATGGAATTTTTGGTTGTTTTTATAGACATTTGTATCGTGGATCATTTATATATGTTCTCCAGTTGTTCTTACTTTTTTTCTTCTATTGTTTACTTATGTATGGTATTATTATAGATTCTTTTATTGTATATCTATTTATCTTACACCGAGTGACTCTGCTAGTGAGGGAATAGTTTAACCGCTATCACAACCAAGGTCCTCATTTCTAGTTGGAAGCCTCTGGTGTTTAGAGAAATGAACTTGAGGCCATGTGATCAACAAGGTATGAGGCACCTCAAGGATGCTTCCAAAACCGGGACGTTACCCCTATATTGTTTTCTCACTCTAACAACAATTGTTCACATTATTTGTTGGTTTTAGTCAATTAATTGAAATAGGATGAGTCACGTTGTAAATGAATATGATAGATAATGAAAGGATTCCCCCACCCCATGGAGAAAGGAAATGATATGTTATATATAATGCGAAACATAGTGATTATATATAATCATCTATCATGATATAGGATTAACAATATAAATATAGGTGAGTTGTATTATAGTAAAAATATGAGGGAAAATAATTTTTGGATATTCTGCTCGAAATGAAGATAGAGGAAAGAAATTTCAATTTTCTTTATGTCATTAATGATTGAGGAGACACCCAATAGAATGTATCAAATTAAGAGGACATTATTTTCCTTTTAGATATTCAATGTATTTAGTATTAAATTTCTATCGGAATTCAATGTATTATGTTTGGGAAATATATAAATTATCTATGTCAATTTCAAAATACATTGGTGAAATGCTTGACCAAGGAATGACCTTCTATATACCAATCAATGACGTTATACGATTTATGTGTTAATGTTATGATATTTGATAATTATACTATGGAATTTTAATAGCATTAATATTCTGTTTAAAAGAATAATTAAACATCTATATTTTTTATAAATGTTCTTTATGATTTGATTGAATATTTTAAATGTTAATAATAAAGTAAAAAACATAAAATAAGGTGAAGGTTATTTCATTTTTAGTTTTATGGAATATATTTAGTGATCTATGATTTTGTTTTTGGCATTAGTATAGAGATATGTTTAGAAACACATATATTTTCATAGTGATTTTATAGTGATCAGGTTATTATAATGTTTTAAGAGAACACATGATCATGTTTTATGCAAGTCTGGTTTGAATCATTATGAGACACTTTATTTTTTCTTGTTATAAATTATAAATTTGAAATTGATAAAAAAATTTGATGAAATATTTAATATTTTTTGGTTTTGAATTTGGGTTGACATTTTTTGGGGAATCTTATGGTAACCAATTTTTGGAATTGATTATGTTGAACATTTTGTGTTAATTTTTAGGTTTTATCACTTTTGTTTATATTTTTCAATATTAGATATATTTTTTCAACTATTTTGGTTTTGTTAAATATTTTGAGAAAAAATTAATTAGTTTTCATTTTTTATATATCTTATGATCTATTAAAAGTTAAGGTTAGTGCTTCAGGCACGAAAACACTACCTTTAATATTCATTTCATTGTATAATAAATTCTTGGGAAAGTTAATAGAATACTGTCAAAGGATAAAATTATTATCACGAAATTTTAATAAATCATGTATGAATATTTTCCCATAATCTATATAATTATAGTAAAAGAATCCCTCAACATTATAAAAGGATATAGAAAACAATGTTATTGTTTTATCTTTATTTCTAATGAATTTATGATATATTAACCCATCATATATTTATGGCTTTGTGGTTATTGTGTTTTTTAAGAACGTGTTCTATATCACCTTATATAAGTCCTTGGATTGTATTTTATTCTAATATTTCTATAATTTAACTTTCCTATATTGGTATCCTTATCTCATAACGAATATGTTATCCACTTCCACATTTCAAAGGATGTTTCATTATTCCTTTGTAACACTTGTGTTTAAAACAATAGTAATATTAAATATCAATCCTTCTATTATGAAGATAAAATTTCAAGGATGTAACTTATTAATAGAGAGGATAATTAAGCGTAGAAAATGTAGTGAAATGGTTACTATTATCGACAAATTTCTTAATATAAAACACCAAATTTTTAACGAATTACAATATAATATAAAAATACAATTATTTAAATGAGATTTTTATCACCCAAACTTCGAATTGATGGGTATGAATATGTGTAATAAAATTTTAAAATATATTTATAATAATCTTACTATATAAAAATTTATTTAATAAAACTTATGAAATAAACACACAATATTTAGTGAAGACATTTTATGTTTCACAAATATTTTTCCATCAAAATATTTTATGTATTTACATTATTGAATGGATATTATAATTAATTTTGGATGATATTAGAAATTAAATTTTATGAAAAGGATGTTATATATTTAATTATCTTAGTGTTAATTTTTGTGAATTTTATAAAAAATGGATTTTTTAAAATAGTGTAACTCTCAATTTTTATAAAACCCTATTATTAATTTATTTTTATTTTCAATGACCGATTATGATATGTATTGGTTTTTAAAGTTAAATATTTTTTCATTTGTTAAAAATAATTAAATTTAAAAATTTGTTATCAATACTATAAATGATCATGGTACAAAAATACATGTAGTCTTAAAAATAATATATCATCAATTTTTTTTGTCCTTTATTGTGGGTTTGTTTTAAAAGGGATTTATGTAACTTCTAGAAATTACATCATGATAAATAGATTCCTTATTTTAATTCAGAATAAATAATATTACATAATTATCTAAAATTAATTTTTGGTAATAAATAATTATAAACATGGAAAAGCATATATTAAGGGTAAAATGATAAATATATATAAATATTTGTTAAAAATAATTTGAAAAGGATTTAAAATCTATATAAAAATTTACATTAACCAATTAGATACGTTTTTTCATCCATCAACAACTAATTTTATATTATAATGTTATTTATATCCATTTCATTTGATAATGGACCATATATCAATTTAGTTATTGACATATAAAATCTGAAACAATATTGCATTTAAATTATTCTTATTTTTTCACATATAGATAAAAAATTCATTGAAAGAATCTTAAAATTTTATTTTTGAAAATAATTACTCTTTTTGGGAATATAATTTATTTCTAATTTTTTATTTATTATATTATTTCCTTAAACACTTATACAACAATGGAATAGTTCTTGTGAAATTAGTGAAAAAATAATGATAAATAATTTTAAAAACATTATGTGTAATAAATTTTGGTTAAAACATTATTCTTTATGAATGTTATATATAATAATAATGTATTATTGAAGTTTAAGTGTATTATATTCTAATTATATTTCAGTAATAGTTTTTTATGTGAACTTATATGAATATTTAATAAAATGGATATAATTTTATATTATGTTAGGAAATATTAATTATATTATTTAAATATAAAAAAAAATATTTTAAAAGGACAAGTATGATGATTATTAGTCTGAGAATTCTTCCTGTGTCCATTAAGGAGAAATATTTTACCATATATGTAAAATTATATCCATTTATGTCTCAATATCCATTCAATTCTCCTATAGGGTTCTCCTTAACATTGATCTAGAGGGGGAGGATTATTTTTGTCCTCTCTGATGACTTCCCCTTTCCCGTCAATCACTTATCATTGTCTAATCCTCTAATACCCCCTTCTCAAGATTCAACTTGAGTCTAGTATCTCCTTATCTATTTCCCCTTTATCAATGGTTCTAATTAATGATAGTGATGTTTTTCTTTTTAGAAGTTCCAATGGGAGACATTGCTAGTCCCAATGATGTTTTCTTACTATTCATTCCTAGGATTTAAAAACTCTTCCTTAACCACATGTTCCTATATGGATCTCATAGTCAGATCTAGATAATTGGTAACAATTTGGTTTTGGGTTATGTGGTTTGGTTGTTGATGTTTTTCCAGGTGCTTTTGGAGTCACCTATCTATTTCTTCAACTAGTTTCATTCTTGTTAATGATAACAACCATTAGAGCCCAAAACCTATAAAATCCCTATATATACCTCTGGTTTCTCTACTCCTATCATAGTCAGATTCAGGGTAGGAGTATGAATGCCATTTTGGGATGAGGGGTTTGGCATATGGTGGTGTTCCTTGCAAGTCATGAGTTGGGTTTCTCTTATGATGATGGTTTCTGGTTCTCTTCTTCTTTAATTATGGAGACTTTTGGAGGTGGAAATATCAATGAAAATGGAGTTGTTATTAGGTTAATAGATTTTGTATGATTTTTATTCAAAAAATTTAGCAGTGAAGATTGGATGGTTTACATCAATGAGAGATCGATCTGTTTGAGGATTTTTAGTGATTTCAATCTATGGTTTTCTTATTAATCATTCATGGTTATGGTGGACACTTTATGTTATGATCACGACAATGTTGTGAAATTGATTATTGCATTATTATGAGGTTGTCTCGCTCTACGAGGTATTTTTGAAGATGTGGTGGATGATGAATAGGGGTCTCACCAATGTAGTGGTGTTGATGAAGGTTATAACACCTATTAGGGGTGCCTCTTGAGGGGCACCACTGCTCAATATTTCGTTACCCAAGGTGGTTTGGTGGTTATGAGTTGATATTTTTGAATTTAGAATTTGGGATGTGGGTTTTTATGATTTCTTTTTTGCATTGGAATTTTGAAAACATGGCGGCATAGTTTTTATTAGGTTAAGGTGAGGTTAACACATAAAAATAACTAATTATTTAAAAATAACAAAAATAGTTTTTAGATAACCATTCATAATTAAAGATATCCTTACAACAATTCATGTAAATTTTTTTTAACAATTTGGTTAAACTAAAAGATAAGGATTAAAATATTACATAAACCTGACCAAATTTTAAAAGATAAAGGGATTTCATCAATACTCAATCTTAGCTCCAAATTTTTGTTGACATGGAACAAATTAATAAAAATATTATATTTAAGCCTTTTTATTAATTTCATTGGCGTCCTATCCTCCACTTAAAAAATTATAACCCCACCATCTTCTCTTTACAAATACATAGGCCACTTAGATCATCAAAATCAATCCTAAATATATTATAAAAATCCAAAGACACAATTTGGTGGTTTTGGATTTCATAAAATTACATTAAATGGTCCTAAAAAATGGTCATAAAATATGTCCATTAAAGAAAAGGAGGATAAAAGTAAAAATAATGAATGTTAGACATGTGTTTTGGGTTTCTCATCTCACTTTAGTTGATGTGATACATTTAAAATATTGAGCATTTTTTTATGTTTTTTATATATTTTCCCTTTTTTATTATATATCATATCACCATTTACATTCATTTTATTTAATTTTTCATTTGATGTTATTTTCTTTATGGGGTTTATGATTCCAAAGAAACCAAATCAGTAAGTGATTTCTTTTGAAATCTCATTTTACTAGAGGATTAAATATTGCTTGGTTTCCTTTTGGAAAATTAATTGATCATAATGTCATAAACCAAACATATTTTCTTCTCCTCTAGTTAGGTTTGTGGTTTACATATTAATTTTCCATTTCATATCATGTTGGATAATAATTCAATCAGTAATCTACATGTTAGAGATATTTTTAAAATAATCTTGTTTGGAATATTTCAATCAAAATATTTTCTTCCATTTCCATATTTTATTTAGAAAAATCATGATATTTTGTTTTATATTATCAAAAAAAATTTAATACGTTTTACTCTTATTTTAATTTTTATATAAAGGTTTAAATGGAATCTTCTTGTAATTTTTAAATGAGGAAATTTTTACAAAAATGTGTGAATGAAAAATTTATTTCAATGTACACAACATGAATGGATTTTACCACCATCAAAACTACTATTTTTATTTAATATTCCTTTAATATATCCCATAATTACTTTCATTATCAATGTTTTTTGAAATATTCAATAAATTTTTAGATTTTCAATAAGTAATTTCAAAATGAAAATGGTGTTATACTCAAGAAATGTTCCCATGGCATTTTAATGGTCTTTTCATCATTGTAAACACTAGATGATGTTACATAAGATTTGATCCAATGATACAAGATTAATTTTTTTTTCTGGATGGTTTATGATGATGATATATTAGTGATCCTTATTTTTTAAAAAATACAGAAAATTGTTGACATATATGGAATTTTGAGAATGAATTAAATTGATAATTCAATATATAAGGCATGAATTGTATATGAATTTATGGGGGGGAGCCTAGTTATGGATAACCCCTTACTGAATTGACATGAATCATGACACCAAAACAGAAGATATGATATATTGTATATGTCAATTTTTTACACCAAACAATTTATTAATAATGATATCTCGGTTGAGAAGGAATAACGGTAAGATTCATGATAACGTGGATGAGGTCACCTAACCATGAATGTATAGAATTGTAAATCTCCTTTAATAAGACTTTCCTTTTCATTATCTATGTGATTTCTATAATGATATTAGACATGGATTCACATTGAACTCAACTTTTTTTATTTAATTTCATTTCTTTCTATTATCCACTCTACTCTATTGATTATGCATTTTTTACTCATGATAGCTCCTACTATACATAAAACATATAGATCATTCAAGATAATCCATTATTATTTTACTTTATCGATGATATGAAAAACTATATTTTTAGAAATATGAAGGATGTGAAATGATTATTATTCTATGTTTTTTTCATACAATTAAATATAGGAATCCTTTATATATATCATTCATTAAGATTATAAAATTAGTCAATCATTGGAGTTATGATCCCTTATATTTTATGCCAATGTAATAAAGTTTACAATATCTCTATGTTATTGGAGTCGAGTATCTATAGTTTTTCTCAAATACTTCTAATAAAAAAATATAATTTGGATAAATGTTTATTTTAATTAAATCACTATATCTTGTAATAATATTACATTCATTCAATATATAAAAATATTTTACAGTTTTTAAGAGGGAAACACATGGATTATTCATTTAAATTTCTAAGAGATCATTCTAATAAAGGCGATATTTGGTAATAATGTTTTCAACTGATAATCAACAGGGTGGTATATTAACTAATATAAAAGATTATTTGATGTACATGAAAATAAAAAATGAACATAGAATGAAAACTATTCAATATAGAGACATTGGTTTTAAAAAATTTATTAATCATTTTTTACTAAAATATATATTGTACTTGGTAGCATGAATCTAATTTTTAGGAATAAATATGATATATTGATGTATAATTCTTGGATTTCTACTGATGTTATAATCTAGAATAATTTTTTACTTAATGCGTCTAGAAATGTTTATTTTAAATAAGACTTCAATTATTGTTTCTGACCATTTTTAATTTTTTCAAGTAGCATGACTTCCATAATTGATTAAGTATTTTAGAGTTAATTAATATAGTATTTAAAAAACTCTAATATTTTATATGAATATTTATGGTGGGGCTTAATTCTTTTTTATTCCTAATAGTTTATAATAAACTTCGATTTTATAATATATTAGCATTTTAATTTTTTACTAATTTTATGTTACTATGTGCTTATAAAAAGGTAACATATTTTGAATATATAGGATATTTTTATGGTAAAATTTATGATAAATCTCTATAACTAAAATATTTTTCTTAATTTCTATAAAATTTTGTTTGGTTATTTAATATCCAAAAAGTGTATTATTGTTATTTTTAAGTTTGAGTAATGGGTTGATTGCTTTTTTGTTTGTTTTTTAACATTTAAAACACCCAAAATTACTTAGAAATACCTCAAAAGATTAGATTCTGTAAGAATAATTCCACAAAAATATTTTTAAATAATGTTTTTATTTTTCATTTACTTGTTTTCTATTTATAATTATTTTATAACGTATATTTAGTTTTGGGGTTATACAAATTTTATGAAATTTTCATAATTCTCACAAAGGAAAAACTCATATCATTTTTAATGAAAATTCATATAATTTCGTAATGTTATATTATATTCTTATGGTCATATTATTTTCACAAATTCATAGTATTTTAATCTATTTCATAAAAAATGGTTTTGAAGTCATATAAAATTGGTTAGAAAGTCATAACAATTTATTTTATAATAATTGGTTATTCAAAGTAAAATGTAAAAAAATATGTTAAATTAATAATATTGATGTTTTTAAAAACTATAAAATTACATTAATGCACTAATTGAAATATGGTAATAGATAATATGTAATTATTTATATATATTCATATATTCAAATTTTTTCATATAGAATTCTTTCTTAAAAAGATATAGATTCATGCGTACACAGAACAGAAACATTGTTTATGAAAAGGTCAATACAGTTAAATGAAACAATAGAAATATTGATTATGTAATTATAATTATTACACAAAAGTTTATAATAATAGTTATGCAGTGATATATAATGATGTTTATAATGATATAAAAAATTATGATTATGAAAAACATACATTGTCATTTTATGATAATTTTTAAAATCTATTTTGTAAATATTATGATATTTTATTTTAATAAAAGTTATAATAATTTATTCTGAAAATTTATTAATTTTTAAAATACAATAAAAATTATAATAATATGTGAACTATTTTCTAAAATTATTGTTGTGTATTTAGCTATGGGATATTATATAATAAGTAAATGACATTATTCTATATTTTATTTTTTGTAATAATGGAAATTAGTGATTTTCTTGCAAGAAACTCCAATATCAGCTCAATGATATTAGATCTAGTCATAGGGGATTATAAATAACTACCCAACATTTTAAAATTCCATAAACATTAGTTAAGACAATAATTTTACTTTCTTTCACATTGAGGATGTTTTCAGTTATATAGTTTTATAGAATTAGGCAATAACTCAAAAAAAAACTCAAATATTAAAATGTAAAAAATTCTACTCAATATCCATTTTATAGAAAAACTATAAAAATGAAATATGGTTTATTTTCATGTTCAATAGACATAATTTTTCCCTTGATCTCATCTTGTCCTTTATTCTCTATTAAATATCGTGAAAAATGGTTAAAACATAGGTTGAGCATGCAATGATCGGTAAGGAATACATTAAGAAGGAAAACTATTAGTCTTTTAAAAACATGAAAACCCATTAATACTTTATCATAAAGTAAACATTTTACTTTTAAGAAATTGTAAATACTTTAAATTTAATGTAATCACCTTTAAAACCATTTTGTAATCACAATTTTACCATAAAACCCATATCAAGAATAGATAACCCATATTAGTACCTTGGGATATAATTATACTTAAATTGAATAATAATTATATCAATTTCAAAACATTTCAATCTTTCAGAATGGACTAACCATAATGTCGACTTCCATTCATATGAATCTTACAAAAAAGAATAACCATACGGTCTAGTTCCAAACCCAATTAATTGGATGTTATAACACAACCACCCAACCTTAGATTATCACAGAACCAAATATCCTTGGTTCATCGCATAAATACCATTAAAATATCCATATACAATTAAATAATCATAATACATAAATGATTGAAATTTTAATCATCTGATGACATTGAAATAATCAATCATTGTTCAAAACAACATTCAATACCAAAATATCTAGAAACTAAAAATTGGATTTCTTTTACTTTTATAAATTCAATGGCATTTAGAGGAATATGAATATGAAATAATGTTTATAGTGGTGGAGATGTTTGTCATCACTGTATATGTTTAAAATAGCATTATTTTGTTGTTTGTAAAAACATTCAATATAAAACATGTAAAATGATTAAATTTTGAAAACCAATGAATGAAATGATAAATAGATAGAAAATTTATTTTATAATCCTTTTATGTCCATATAAATATTTTAAATAATTTGAATATTATTCACATGGAGACAAGGTTATTGTAATTATGTCTTTAATCATTCAAGGCATTACATACGACTTTAAATGTTTAAATCATAGTCCCTATAAAACAATAAAATTTAAAAATAATATTTAATAAAATAATAATAAATAAAATAATGACTATATAATTCAATGGTAATTTATATACACCTAATAATATAATGTTGTTCAATAACATCAAACTATGCCTCAATGAAAGCATATTGAGATGAATTCCCATAGATTGAGTTTGATTCGTCAAGTATGTTCTTTATCCTTTAAAATACTAAAAATTGAATAAATAATTACTTTTTTGATAATATTTCTCATGTTTATAATCCCATTTATTTCACTTATTTCTATGTTATAACAATTACATAATTATTTATGTTCACATTGGTTATTTTGATGATATTATGTACATGAGTCCCAAATGACTTTGGAAGGGAATCAAAAGTAAAAAGTGATTATCAGTACATCATGTCCAAAATAATATTCATGACATAACAATCATTTTTATACATTAATGATTATTTTAAATACATATGTTACATATGTATATGAAAAATGATCTATTTTATAATATTGGGTATAGTAAGTCATACATACAGTTGGGTAAAGTTTCCATTTTTCAAATATCAATATAGAAAGTAGGTTGATATTATTTTATCATTTCAGAATTAACATAATGTCCTAAATATAATATTTAATATTTAAAGATAAAAATATATATTAATATATATTATCTAGGTGATGTGATGATTAAATAATAATCTCATCGCTTCATGGATGTGATAGTTCAGATATACGTACGATCGACATTATTATATTAATGTGCATGGAAATTAAGAATTTAATTGATATATAATTCTATAGTAATAATAAATATGTAATTAATATCATATATAAACATTAACTAAATAATTATAAACATTTTTAATTTTTTTGGGATGGAAAACAAATTATATCGATTGGTGAAGGTGATAGTTCCCACATAAGCACAAGTGATTAATTTTTTCCCCAATTTAGGGAAGTGGAGATGGTTTTAGTTTATAATATTAAATTAATAATGTCACAGTATATATAGGATACAATACATTTTATTTAATATTGGATGAATAATATTTTATGGATGTGGAATTAGAAATAAAATATAAACACTTATTTAAAACAGTACCTTATCTTTGGATGATTTACATTGATTATCACTATAACACCTCTAATGAGGGTGTTATAACTAAAATAATTACTCTATATTGTGGGTATGGAACCTATTAATTGATTTAAATAGATCCATGATGGAAAAAAATATTTTTATGTGTGAATAAATGATAATAAGTAGTTCCCTCTTATAGGAGAGGGGAGAGGAACTCTCAAATGTTTTCACACTATTAAATTAATTTTAATTTCCATGCCGCTCAAAATTGTGTTTTTTATAATATAGGATTATTATTGGTCTAAATAAATTAATACAATTCAAATTATATAGTTTGGGATTATTGTTTTAGTAGTTATCAATTTGTTTTAACCCTTATTTTATCCTTTTAACACTTACTGTGTTGTCATTTAATTTATACATTTTTGATTAATATATTTATAATAAAATGCAGAAATACCTATAAATGAGACATTATTGATATTTTTGGACTTATCACACTTATTTTTCTAAATCATATATATTTATAAGATTTATATAACTTAATAAAATATTTTATATTTTAAAATAACATTTGTATCAATTTTGAAACTATTCATGAATTTTTTAAAATGTCATAACGACATGGTTTATTTGAATACTATACTTTAACACATCAATATAATTTTAAATTCATCCATAAATTTAATTTATGACAATTATTATATAAAAATTTATTTTTATTAAATATTTTTAATATCATTAATTTGATTTTTTTCCTTAATAAATTAATGCATCATCATTGTGTCACCATTTAAGGTAATTATATTATAACAGAAAATTATAAATAATTTTCCATGATGTAGATAAATATTTTGTTTTAAAAATTAATATTTCTATTTGAATATATGACATATATTTTCCAATATTAAATATATTACACTTTTTAAAAACAAAAGTGTAACAAAATGGACTTTTCTTTGAATTTAAAATACTAAATATTTAAAGTCATACAAGTTGATCCAAGAGCTCAAAACAATTTCCAAGGATTTTTTGGATTAAAATAACTATTAAATTAATATTAGTACAAGATTTAGTGTTTGTTTATAATATTAAACAATATTATTTTTACCATTAATTACATGATTTACCCAAAACCGTTGTAATAAAAAAATTACAAAACATAGTATTTATATTTTAAAAAAATGAAAGGGCCCTATTTACAACATTTGGATCTTATAATTCCTACTAAGTGATCCATTTTTCAAAATTCAAAATGAAAAAATTAAAGAAATTTATTTAATGTTAATTCCGTTTGTGGAATGAAGAAATGATATTTTACGGTACAAATGATCCAAAATTCACAAAAAATATAATGACCAATTTCAATATAAAATTGATTCTAATTATCTAAATTGAAATAAATAATAAATAATAATATAAATATACATTAAATTGATTCAACAAAATAAGTAAACACTATAGATAAATATGATGAAAAAGTTGTTTTCAATTAAAATGCTTTCTAATTTATTAAACATGTGAATTAGAGGCGATGCCCAAGAGGAACTCTGTCGGCGATGCCATATCGGCGATGTTCGCATCTCCGGCCCCCTCCTCCCTGGTGGGAGGGGGGGGGGGAAAGGTCTTCCATCATCCCTATCAGCTCGGTCCTTCTCCCCTTTCATGAACACGGACTTCCTTCCCCCCTTTTCTTCTGTTTTGGTTTTCCCTAAGGTCCTCGACCTTCTCAACGGCTCACACCAGCACGTGCTTTCCATGAATGAGTTTAATGAGGCCTCAGACCTTCACTGATTGACGATTTTGGTCCAATTCAAGGACTGCCGTCCCTCTTTCAATGCTTTCAATCAGTTCGTTTTTTATTATTGGGATCTCCAGGAGCTCGCCGTGGTGAGTCTCTTCCATCAGCGCCACATGATGGTTCGCTTCTCCTCAGAGGAAGACCTGATAGTTTCCTGGTCCCAAGACCCTCATGCAATCAATTGATGTAGTTTCTCTCTTCTCCGCTGGTTTACTGAACTCATCATGAATCGTGATGCGCCCTCGGCTGCTGTTTGGGTAAGATTCCCAAATTTACCTTTTCCTTTCCAGAACCCCTCTATCACGACCCGTCCTCGGGGCCCGTGCCGTGTCTACCACAAGCTCGCCTTCCATAGTCTAGGGGCTGGAGATTAGCACCAAAGGCATAAATCCTGATAACTGGGAAGGCATTGCCTTTATAAAAGTAAACAAAACACCACAGAGTACAAGCGGAAGTAAAACACTAAGTAAAACTGAAACAAGCTGTGCTGAAAGTAAAGGAGTCGGAATTACAAGCCCAACTGTAAAGTACAAGGAATAAGAAAAAACAGTCGGAAGGTGACAAGCAGCTCCTGGATCATCCACCAAGGATCCTACCTGAATGGTAGGTACAGATAGGGTAGATCTTGGATAGTCCACCACGAATCCTACGTGAAGGGTAGGTACAGATAGCTTCCACAATGCTCTCGCCCGTCAACCTCCTCTGACTGTCTTCTCGTCGTGAAGTCCACCACCAGATACTGTCTCGTCGTGAGATCCACCTCCGGGTACCGTCCAGTCCTCAAACACTCGGCCTCTGTCTACGATGATCATGGTTGAGCCTTGCGGAGTAGGACGATACCTGGAGGTGGACCACTAGGCGAGACGTACTCGTAGCGGTCGGCTAGACCCGAGGAGAAGTAGAGGCTATCTGTACCCACCATTCAGGTGGGATTTGCAGTGGACAGCTCAACGTTGCAGATATACTTTTCAGTTGCTGTTTTTCCATTCCAGTTGTACTTTATTTTCAGTTTGGGTTTGTATACTGGCCCACTTGCTTTTCCGCACTTACTGCTGTACTCAGTTTTTATATAGTGTTTACTTCTTCTTGCTTGATATGTGGTGTTTGTGGTTTACTTTACAAATGAAATGACTTCCCTTTTTCCAGGATTTACGCCTTGGTGCTAGTCACCATCCCCTGTCCTATGGAAGGCGACCTTGGGGTAGTCACGGCACGGGCCCCGAGGATGGGTCATGACAAATTGGTATCAGAGGAGTCTGTTCTACCGTAGAAGTTATAATTATGATATTCCCTTTCTGTGAAGAAATAGTGTTAAGGGTACCAAGTGTGGTTTTCAGTTCAGGGAGTCCAGTGTTGGTGTGGCGGCTGACGTATCCGTACACCAGGACCCTGACCACTGATTTCCGACTTTGTGCACGAAAACACTGATTGTGTGTGGTTTCCAAGAGTTTTAATGTCAGCTCAAACAAGGTCAGCTCACCAGATATAAATCGTTTTACCGTGTCATATCTGTTTAGGATGTCTCCATGAAGTCAGTCAGTTGGAGTTCTGAGATAGTACACGATGATGGCCCACCGAGTGACGAGGCTCCGGTGCGAGGCCCTTTTTACTATGTTGGAACCCTCGGGTGGTGTACCAGCAGCACCACCACCTGTTGGGCAGTAGATGCCACCAACTAAACTAGCGAACTATGCATGCTATAAGACCGTGTTGCATGAGTTCTAGCGGCAGTGACCTCCAAGGATACGAGGTGAGGTAGATTGCCAGAAAGAAGAGCACTGGATGGAGGCGATTGCTAGAGTTTTCTGCCTAGCCGAGACATCATGAGACCGGATGGTGGACTTGGCCACTAGTGTTTTCCAGAGAATGACCATGAGGATGGTCCACATTGTGATGAGGCTTCGGTACGTGGACCGATGCCTAAGATAGTGCCTTCAGGTAGTGTGTCAGCTAGACATCACTACCCATTGGTCATCAGTTACAACTGACGGTAGTGGAAGGTGACACATTTAAGCTTACTACCTTACACGTGTTCTAAGATCAGATACCCTCAAGTTCTGAGGCAAACCTGATTCACATGTGGCTGGGGAATGGCTTGAGTAGGTGGTTGAGAGTTTTCTAGAGCTTATACAGCTTCGGCAGGACGACGTGTCTGTAGCTGAGAATTCATCGAGGCATACCGAACATTCCAGGTACTCGATGAATACGATTCGAGCCATCGCTTTTTCCTCTATTAATTCCTAATCATGATAGGGTGCTAGAGAAAACCTTGAGGTTTAATGTTCTTTGGCTGAACGAATACAGCTAGAGAATGTTAGATGTTGGAACGCAGCGACCTGGTGCCAGTCTCAGAGACTTGGGCATGTGAATGTTTCATGAAGAGGAAATGTTAAGGACATAAAAATCTGTAGAGCATCAGACGTGGACGTAGAGCTAGGAGACCAGCATGAGGTGGTGTACATTTAAACATGTTACAACCACCCTCCATTATTTTCCCCTCCAAGATCAGGTAGTTGGAGGGAAGGGGAAAACAGTAGCTGCATGCAGTCAAGGAGTACGACCGAAATGGCTCTAAGGATGATTCGAAGTGCGGACATTGTCTTCTACTAGCTGTCGTAGCCACAAAAATCAATACAAATCATCCCTTCCTTCCATGAATCTAGTCCTAGTCCTAGAGTTTCTGGTTAATCTGTTGAATTGACCCTCACGTCTGGAGATACCTTTGGGAGGAGACTCGATAGTCACACTTACGCCGACAGTGTGATCTGACCCTTGAGGTGAGAGTCTCGGTTGGGACCTCATGGTGGCAGTGTCGAGGCCTTACAACGTTAGTTTGATTATAGATTGGGCAATCACTGCTTATACTCAAATTGACGGTATTAGGAAAATATCGGGATGGGTTTTCCTTTGTTGGCGAAAAGGAAACCCCAGGCATCACATGATAAACTCGTGCATGGGAGGGTGTAGGTGATCATTCTTGGGTCGGCCAGCCATAGCCTCGTGGCAACAGGAGTTTGAGTTTTAGTTCTAATCAGGAAAGGGAGACCTCTAGAGTTCGAGAATGGAGACCACGTTCTTATACGGGTCTCACCTCGATGAGGTTTACGGAGATGTAGTTGAGGCAGTGAGATATCTCCGAGGTTCAGTAGACCTTTTAAGGTCCTCCACAGGGTAGGCGAGGTGGTTTACCTCTTGAACCATCCACCTTAGTTGCACTAGGTGCACGATCACTTACACGTATCTCAAATAAGGAGATACGTTCACGACTAATCACACATCATCGACCTCAGGATGTAGTACGTTGAAGATGGGGCGACATTGGTAATGGGGTGACTTTTGTGGGGGTTAGTTACCTATCGATCCTTTGTGGGTCATTGCGGGGGTTAGTACCTATCGATACTTTGTGGGTCCGATGGCTTAAATGAATTAGTGGAAATATCTGGTCATCTTTACCATCATACAAAGAAGTATTCCTGTGTGAGCTGAATCCTTTTTGCTTTCCTTTGAGGATTGTGTTATTCTATCATGTGTGGATTTACGTTTTTCTCTCCTGTGTGGAGTGGTTTGTGCTTGGGCTCAGATGTTGGATCCGAACGAGATTTTATGACTTAGGTATATTTATGGGAATATACCTAAGCCGTGTTGGATGTTACTTCGTGATTGTATCTTTCCTTTTTGGTTTATCCTTTGTGGATTCTGAGAGACCGTCGGGGGTCTCGGGGTCCCTACTGAGTAGCTTATACTCACCCCTGCACGGGCTATACCCGCACTACATTCTATTGGTTGCAGATGATAGACAGCATTGCTCGTGGTTTAGCCTTGCGGAGCAGGATGGTACCTGGAGGTGGACCACTGGGCGGGACATACTCGGAGCGGTCGGCTAGACCCGAGGAGCAGTGGATGCTATCTGTACCCACCCTTCAGGTGGGATTTCTAGTGGACAGCTCGACGTTGCGGATTTACTTTTCAGTTGATGTTTTTCCTTTCTAGGTGTACTTTACTTTCAGTTTGGGTTTGTATATTGGCCCACATTCTTTTCCGCAAATACTATTGTACTCAGTTTTTACTTAGTGTTTACTTCTGCCTATTTTCTCTGTGGTGTTTGTGGTTTACTTTACAAATCCAATGCCTTCCCTTTTTCTGGGATTTACGCCTTGGTGCTAGTCGCCAGCCCCTGGCCTATGGAAGGTGGGCTTGGGTTAGTCACAGCACGGGCCCCGAGGACTGGTCATGACACCTTCAATTATTAGGATGTTAGGCAATATAGTAGGAAGATTTTTGTGTTCTGGTAGTCTGATGGTAGTGGTATGTAATCTTATATCTCCTTGGGTATGCGTCGAGGCTGACGTTTCAAATCCCCCCACTGAGTGGCTGTGGATTTCGGTTGGTGAGGAGTTTTTTTGGAGGCAAAGGGTTGTCTTTGAATCATGGCCAAGTTTCTACCTGGGATTCCAAAAAATAGGGAATTTGGTTATTGTCTATCACTGTTGGCATAGGGTTCAGCAAGAGGTGATCGACACAAATGAGGGGAATGCGGTGTTGGATGAAGCTGTTGAGACCCAGAGGGTGCGGGATTTCGACGGTAAGGATGAGCAAGAAGAGTTTCATGGGGGTAATATGGAGACAGTAAATTACTCAGGGGAAGCTGGGGTGCACAAACTAGACTTGGTACCTCCAGGTCCAAGTGTAGTGGCAGTCATCACGAGGCTAAGAGGTGACTTGGCTACTCCCCCACACAATAGGACCAGGGTGGGGGCACTAGGGTTAGGGAAGCGGTTGAAGGTACTCAGGTCTCACCTACTACCCACACTCAGGCTCCGTTGGAGGTTGCAGGATATGCTGAAGCAGATTGCTCAGCTGATGGGGCTGAGGCAAGCAGAATTTCCAGTTCTTATGCATTGGCGGTGAGGGCTGGCATTAACTTGGTCAATTAAAGGGTGTATAATGGCAAGAATAAGTCATAGGTAGGCCATGAGGGGGATCAGATTTCACTGGGGGATAACAGGTCACCGGACTGCAGGAAGGACTTCAACCCGAGGGGAACTCATTTTCTATATTCCCCTCAACAACTGGATTGGGAAATTTATTAATGAGGGTGAGTATGCGGGTCATTATAAGGGATCTTATGAGACTGATTCTTAGAGTGACAGTCGATCTTTTGAGGACAATGGATTGGGAGGGGAAGGGAAAGACTTGAAAAAGCAAAGAGGGAAGAAAAGGAACAAATAGAATGGGCACCCAGGGTGCTGCATTGTTTCTAGGATGCCGAAACCGAAGGGGCGCAAAGACTACTCTTTTTTACCTAGACCTATAGAGACCCGGTCGACTAAGAAAGAGGGGAAACCCAAGGATCTCGAGTCCCAATTAGTGGGGAGAATGGATGGCCAACCAGTCTTGGTCACCGAGTCACATGAGAATGAACCCTCTCATGAATGCGATCAGCATGAGGAGAGGAAATTACATATAGAGGAGGTGATAACAAGGTTGAGGAAGGATGCCTCTCGGGGTACACAGAGGGAGGAAGGAACTGGGCCAACTGTCAAGTTAGGTGTAGTGGAAGAGGAGGTGCAACTGAGTGAATTGGCTTTAACTGCCAAGGTGGGAGTGAAAGGTATGCATGGGAAGCCGGAAGGGGAGTCTGTGAGCATGGAGGATCCATGGGATTTGATTGTGTATTCCGAGGATGGGATGGTTGTGAAAGAGGTAGATATCCATGCTTCTGCCAAGATGCCGGAACGGTTGAAGGCATGATCGATGCAAGTTGACATGACCAAGGAACAAAGTGAGTGTATTGACAAACAACACCAAATCCTAGTCATATGCTTCAGTGACAAGAAAATTGACGAGGAGGAGTTCTTGTGAGCTTGGGGGAAGTTGGCATCCCATTTCGAAGACATCATCAGAGATGACCCTCGCAAAGAGGTAACTTCTCTCTTCTGGAAAATTTCTAAAGATAGCAGGTCTACTTGTTTTATGTTGGCCTTTAATAATTTTTTAATGTGCTATAGTTTTTGACGGCTAGGGTGTACTTTTTGGTTTCACACTTACTCCATAAAAGTGATTTTGTTTAAAATAAAAATATATATTTGGAGGCAAAATTAAAATGCTTTATTATTTCTCTAGTTATCAAATCATGATATTTATCAAAACAAATAACAAAAATTAAACCAATGTTTATTATAATACTCTAATTTAAAATGAGATTTTTTTTTCAAATATAAATCATAAACATTTCAATGACTAGATTTAAAAGAAGTGCGCCTTCAAAAGGAAGAAAATTTTCCTTTTGAAATGTATTTCTTTATTTTTTAAATTTGGAATTGTTCTTATATTATCTCAATAAAACACATAAAATGATTTGATAACCATTATATTATATATTATATATATATAATGTTAATATAATCCAAAAAAGTGATTTTATTATTTTAAAAATATACTTGACCACATTTAAATAATTTTTAATAAAAACATTATATTTTTATAGGGGTTTTTTATAAAAGGGTTTTATTTCCATTTGTAATTAATTGGTAAAAAATAATTAATTATATACACATAAGTAAAACATAATTTAATAATTCTGTTAATATTGTTCATTCTTTCCATTCTAATGGAACGGTTATAATAGTAACATTTAAGTAATAATATTTAGTTTCTCATTTGATATCAATGTGGCGTATTCATATTTTCTTTCAAACATAGTATTTTTTTATTTAATTTCATGATGTTAGATTCCACAAACCTTTATTAAAATTCATCGACACAATATGAACCTTAAATTGAATACTGATGGCTTAAATTTTTAATACACCTTTGTTAAAATCCAACATTGGAAAAAGGATTAATGAAATTTCCACTTTAAAATAATGAAAGTAAATTAAAAAGGCCGCATGAGATAAAACGCATGAGAGTTTATTGTTGGAAAACATTTATATATATGAAAAAATAACTATCATGTTCTGACGATGAGTTATGGAGAACACAGTTATGAGAATGATAATAATCACAAAACCATACATCTGTAATTGTATAAATGTTAATTTATTTGTTAGCATGATAATTAAAATAGTAATTATTTAATTTCAAAATCCTTTTTAAATAGATGAGTAATTATTTTAATACTTTAACTAAGAACATAATTACAAATACTAAATTTCAATGTTGGGTTTTATCCTTTTATAGGTTTTTTATCATCAAAGGTTATTTTATACCTCGAATTTGTATCCCAACATATAATTACCCCATATACTTAATTCATGATATCGTTCATATGTTGAAATTTTTAATTTAATCAACCTTGTATTTAATAAATCTTTTAGATGATAAAAGATCATCGAACATTGATTTTGAGGTCCACCTAGTTCCAACAATATTTTTTTGACGTAGCTAGAATGTTCATTTTTTACCACAACGATTTGTAGATTCTTAAAATTCACTTGCCACCATTTTTTAAATACACCGTATAAAACATGGGTTGTATGGGTGTTTGAATAATTTTTTTGAAAATATTTTTTTCACAACTTATGATTTCAATAAATTTTATAAAACATGATGTTTATAAAACATTCTGACCAAGTTTGATTTAAAATGTTCCGTAAAGTGTCATTTAAATATACTGTAAGAATCCAATGATGACTATAAGTTAATAGCATATATAAATATGATACACAAGGGTATTATTCATTGGTATGTTCTTCAAAATCCTAATATGCTTCAAAGTCTTATTATATGGAAAAATAACTAACTATTCCTTAATAATAAATAACTTTTTTTAACTTATAAAAATACTAAGAAAGTATTATTTAATTATAAACAACCCATGAATCACTATGGTATTGGTGCATAGATGGGGTTTTCGATATTTTATACAATTGTTTTCAAGATAGATTATTTTGTTAGAAAATGTTTTAGAATTACATTTCAAAAATTATTGCATGAAATTCACTAGAAATAGATAATATTATTGTTTTAGTTCACCCACTATTTATTTGTTACTATGTTTCCTTGATCTGAAGAAGTTAAAGATCGATGATTTAACTAAAACAATATAAATTGTGATTGAACCAATGATTACCTAAAAAACCTAATCCCTAGTGTTTTCTAAACCATTAATTTGATACAATACTTAATGAGATAATCTTAAAACATTCTATAAAAAAAATTCTTGAGTTTTACTTTCTTTCAAATTAAGGATGTTTTCATTTTTAGTGTTTTAAATAATTATTCCATAATCCATACATAACAACTCAAATAATACAATATAAACACTTATAATAAAAATACATTTTTCTCACAAGCATGATTCTTTTAAATGAAACATGGTTTCTTTTCATGTTTAATATTTATACTTTTACCCTTTATACAATGTGTGTCTATATTCTCCATTAAATCTGATGAATTTTTTTTTAAAATTGGATGAATAAAAAAATCTTTGTATGAGGTACACAAATAATGAAAACTAATAGCCTTACGAAAACATGAATATCCATTAATAATTTATCATAAAGTAAAATTTTCACCCTTAAGAAATAGTAAATAATTTATTTACTTTGAAAATAAATACAATTTATACTTTTTTAAAAGAATGACTTCAAATAAACCCATAGTAATTATAAATAAAAAATATTGGTAAATTGGGACATAATTATAGTTAAATTTAATAACTATGCAATAGACATCCATACATTTCAATATTGCAACATTTAATAACCAGACAGCTGAGTTTCAAACATGTCACTCTTAAAAAATAGAATATCCTTATTGTTGACTTCCATGCCCAGTTAAATTTTTGGTTATAGTGTAACCTACCATACATGGATTATCATTTAACCACAATTATTATATTTATAATGTAACCAAATATAAAATTCTCATGTACCATTAAATAATCTTACCTATTAAATGATTTAAATTTTCCTCATTTTATAGTTAAAATTTCATTTGTAATCACAGGAAATAATTTCATGGTATTGAAATAATAAATCCATTTTCAAAAACATTACCAATACCAAAATACCAGAAATTAAAAAACATTGTTTCTTTTTATTTTAAAAATAAAATGTCTATTATAAGAATCCAAATATTAAATAATGATCTCTATGGAGGAGAAATTGTTTTCACCATATACGTAAAAAATAATAGTCTTTTGTTGAATGTCAAAATCTTCTTTGAAAACACATAAAAGTATAGATTTTTAAAAATTATTGAAATAAATTAACAGTGTAAATATATTTTACATTATAATCATTTTTATTAATTTAAATATGTAAAATAATATAAAAATTCTTCAAATATAGATAAAGATTTCAGAATCAAGTCTTTATACATTCTAGGTGTCCCATACCATTTTGAACATTTAAATAATAATCCCATAAAAGAGAAAACATTTTAAAAATTATAAATAACCTTATAATAAATAAATTCACTACTTGATAAGTAAAAGTTGTTTTTATATACATCTAAAAAATTGGGTGGGTTTATAACACTAAACTATGCCTTAATAAATTGATATTGGGACAAAGTCCCTTACTTTGAGTCCTGATTCAAAATGTTTGTTCATTATCATCATGAATAATAAATATATTATAGTTTTTTAACATCATGAGATCCTTTTTAATATTTATATTTATATCACTTATAACATTGTAATAACAATTACATAATTGGTTATGTTCACATCAGAAGTTTTGATGATATTCGGTACATGCGAACAAAAAAAATTTGGTAGGATGACAGAAGTAAAAATTAGTCATTAGTCCATCAACTCTATAATAATATTCAAGACATAAAAATAACTTTTATATAATATTTATAGTTTTGAATACATACATTACATATGAATATGAGAAATGAACTAAATTAAAATTACAGAGACAGTAAACCATACCTACTCATGGGCAACATTTCAATTTTCAATGTTTTGTATTCAAATAAGTTAATTATTACTCAACTAACCATAATGATCATATTATCATTAATATAATATTAATTTATTATTATTTTTTAATATTATCCTAGTGCTGTGCAGATTAAAAAATAATCAAATTGATTTTTCGAGGTGATAGTTCACATGTACATGTGAATGAAGTTATAATTTTTATGTGCTTGAAAAGAAAATATTTAATTGAAATATTATTCTATAAAAACTATAAATATGTCATTAATCTCATATAAAAACCTTAATTCCATCCTTATAACTTGTCTTTTGAGGCAGTGATGGAAAACAAATTATATCGGTCTATGTAGGTGATAGTTCACACATACACACAAAAAAATTATTTCATTTCCAATTTCATGGAAGTGGTGATGAATTTAGTTGTTGATATTAACATAATAATATCTTTATATTTTAGGAGTCTATATTTATAATCTTTTCATGTTTGAGGACAATTCTATGTAAGTGTAAGTAGAATTAAAATAAAATCAACTATTTAAGAATGGTGAATGTTCTTACGGATATTTATTTTGATTATAACCTTAACACCACTAAGGATTGTGTTAGGAAAAAAATGATTCATGTATAATAAGGGGTGGGATTATAGGAATTTATTTAGGTATATATTTTTCAAAAATAATTTACATTTAAGTGTAAAAATATGATAATAATGAGTTCTCTTTTATAAGTGATGGGAGGGGCACTCTTGGAATTTTTTTAAATATTAAATAATATAAATTCATTTTCTATTACATGTATCAAAAAATATATTTATTTATAGTATAGGATATTATGGTTCTAAATTGAATCATTCAATGAAAATTATACAATTTTTTATTGTTTTTTATCCTTATTGTTTTGTTTGAACGCTTATTTTAACCTTTTAATGCTTACAGTGTTATAATATAATTCCAACTGTAATGCTTAATATAATTACAATAACATGAAAAATAACCCAATAAATTTGTCAATAATGATATTTTTGGACGTATACCAATTATTTTGATGAAATTCATATTTTCTATAGGTTTTAAATTTTCTAATAAAATATTTTATAATTGAAAATACTATTAGTGTCCATTTTCTCTTGATTCATTTCATGAATTTTTAAAAATATCATAAAAAATGACAGATTAAAAAAATAATTTGTAGACATAAATAACACGTCAAAATTTTCCATAAAATTATTATATTATATTAATTATATCCAATTATATTTATTTTATTATATTTAATATCATTTATTTGATTCTTCCATTAATTAAACAATTATTGTGTCTATATTATTTCACTATTTAGATTGTTTATATTATTAATATAAATAATAAATTAATTAATATTATTAAGATGGATATATTAAATTTTAAAATAAATTTTATTATGTAAAATATCACATATATTATCCCATATTAAAAATATTTATGTTTTTAAAAACAATAATGAAACAGAATTGAATTTTCTTTTAATATAAACTATAAATGTTTTAAATTTATACATATTGTTTCAGGATATCAAAAAATATTTCCAAGGATGGGTTTGGTTGAAAATAACTCATAGAATTGAATTCATACATGTTTTAGGGTAAATTTATAATATTTAATAATATTATTTTTAATGTTAATTACCCGATTTACCATTAACGGAGGTAAAAATATACTAAAGTTACTATTAATATAGTTAAAAAATTAAATGGAACTATTTTCAAAATTCAATCCCTATGATTCAAAATACTTAATCCAGTTTTCAAAAATTATAAACACATAAATTTTAGAAATTATTTAAAAATTAATCTCATTGATGAATCGAGAAAATGAGGGTTTAAGATTAAAATTATTAAAAAATATTAATGAATTTACGTCCAAATTAGTTGTGAAATTGTTTCTAATTAGCCCAATTGGATTAAATAATAAAAACATGTCATAATATTTCCCCAAAAAATTAAAAATTCTTAATTTAAAACTATTAAAAAATTATGAGAATGTAGTTTTCAATTAAACTGTATTATTTTTTTCACTATATATCAAAACATGAAATTATTCATTAAAATACCTAATATTAATCCAAACTAAATGTTTATCATCCATTATCAATGATGTAGCTTATTTTGTCAAGTAGAACATCTAAAAGTTTCAAAAAAACTAGATTTAAATTATGTGATCCACAATAGGTTGAAAACATCCATTTTAGAAAATACATATTTTTTTCGTAAAAATTAATTTGTTCTTATATCATTTCTATAATGAACATAAGATAAATTTTAAACATTAAAATAAATATGATATATATAGATCATTAATATAATTCAAGAAGAATTTTTTTTCTATTTTACAAACACATATGTGCACATTTAAATAGTTTTTTTAAAAAACCATTTTTTCTATTTTAGAAAGCATATTATTTTCTGTTATAATTAATTGGTCGCCAAAAAGTTATTTTTGTATACATAGTTAAACAACATTTTTAATAATTCTATTATTAGATTTCAATACTTTAATTATGAAATCTAGTTTATAATAGTACCTTTTAAAGAATTATATTTAGTTTTTTAAGCTCTATGTGGTGTATTTATGTACTCTATCAAATATAGTAAATTTTTTAAACTTGGGTCTTTACAATATACATGGGTATATGACCCTGAAATATCGATAAAAACAAAAAAAATGTTTTTAATAATATGATGCAATATGACATTCATATGTGAATTATGAACTAAAAAACATTTTAACAATGATTGCTATCATGAATAAGCATCATCATTTGATCCCTTACTACTAAAATGTCCAAAAATACATCAAGTATAATTATTTTTTACAGTATTAATGTTTTTATTTTTTAATTGGTTTAGAAAGTTTTATCATTATTTTTTATTTCCTCTAAACCATCAATTTATTCTATCCATAATCAAAATAAAGGTTTATTCAATTATAACTCCAAAAAATGTTAAATAATTCAGTTTTATCTCTAGAACAAATTTTAGTAGTTATTGGATGTGTTTTTAAATGGAATGGAATTATAAAAAATATGGGGTTTTCTACTAGGTGAGAGAAATATAATTCCTTTTAATGGTTTTCACACTTTTAAAAAGTGTTTCCTTTTTTGGTGAGTAACATTCCTCTCAGTATTTTATATTGGAGTGAAGGGTATGAATAGAAACTTTCCATTTGATCTACTATAAAAATTAAGTGTTCTCATTATTTTATTTTCAACATTAATTTATTTTTTAAACCTATACTATATTACAGTATTCATTCTAGTAATTTTATTATATGATTAAATAAAATGTTTTGAAGTTTGAATGTTCTTTCATTTCATAAAAAATCTACTAATCAAACATTACAATTTTACCATGCATTATATACATTCTATAAATAGAATCTATTAACCACATTATATTAATTTAAAATAATAACTCCTTTATATTATCTCTTTATGTGGATTTTAATTTAAACAAATGATATTTGAAATATAAATACTATATATAACAACTATTCATTTATTATGTGAAAATTTATAAAAATACAAATTAATTCTTTTTTTTCATTTATCATACCAATTATAAAAACTTATTTTGATATAGTTCAAATAATTAATATTAGATTTCATTTCATGTGAAAAATTATAATTATTTATTTTGAATAGTTCATAGTTTTATATATTATCTCTTTTACATCTTCAATTATATTTAACTTTTAAATTGTTTTAAAATTCCATTTATAATGATGAAATATTCATTTTTATTCAAATTATATTTCATTCCATATAAATAATAAAATATATAATATTATCATTTATTATTATGGACATTAATTTTTAAAATGTTTAATAAACATTGAATGATATCACTTATTTCTTAACAACGATGTGATAATATGTTTTTCAAATGGGGATTGTTGATATTGTTTTTATGACCCCATTTAGTATTTTTTATGAATTATGAAAACAAACATGTTTGAATGGTATCACCATATGAGATATCCCATATCATGGTTTAATATATTCCATATTGTATGGAAAACCACAATAAAATTCTTTATCATATTTTATATTTTAAATAATTACTTCTATATGATATTTTAATTTTTTTCATTTTTTAACATGATTTAAAGAATTAAGATGAATGGAGAAGAATTATTCCCACTAATAGAATTATAAGGATAAAACCACACTTATCTACCATAAGAGAAGGAATTAAAATCAAAAGAAAATATAAAGAACACCATCAAATAATGAACAAAAACCATTTATTAACTAAATTAAGAAAATTACCTTACAACAATGGAGGTGGGTTCATATTTTCTTTCTACTATAATGGTTTGATGAAGATCACAAGTAAAAAGTAAACACTTCCCACTTGGTGAATCTATATGATTATATGAATCAATTGAAACACATATGAATATACACTCCTAACCACAATATTATAGAAACTAAAGTTGAAAATGATGTAAGATGATTTATAAGTAGTGATAATTGGCTGAGAGATCTCAAGAAAAGAACAAGTAAATTTTCAATACCATCTCAATCAATTGAACTTCTTATATACCCATTGGGGAAATTCCTTGATATTTTTTTGTAATTATTAATACATTATAAAATGTAAGATAACATTTTTTCTAGTAATATATCTTTATAACCCATTAAAACATCAATATAAAAATTATTAATCAATAAATGTTTTTTCTATGATTGCTTTTAGATAGAATATATATCTAAATTATAATAATAAACATTAAAATAAATTGTTAATCATTTGATTAAATGGTTATAATAAAATTCTAATCACAATGATATTATTTTCCTTTTTTATAAAAAATGAGAGTCCAAAACAATTATCACATGATAGCACTATACCATACTAAATGATATATCTAAAAACATATTACTTTTTTAGATTTCATATCATATGATATCCTTATTTCATCACATTTTATGTGACCCATATATTAAACATAAGAATTGTTTTTTAGAACATGTCCATCATAATGGGGTATCAATTTTATATACATCTATAAATAAACTACATATGAAATAAATAACTATAAAATATAAATTTTATTAGCATTTAAAATGAAATTTCTCAATAAAATTCATATTTTAGGAAAGATTCCTTTTGAAAATGAAATCATGAGATTCATCAATACATACTTCTATAAATAACATTATTCATTAAATATTGACTCCCTAACTGTAAAAATTAATGATAAAGATATAAATAAAAAAATAATTAAGATAATTTAGGTATGAAAATATGAATTCTCAGTGGATCCCAATGAGTTTTAAAAATTCATCAAAAATTTAATGTAGTTATTATACTTTTAATAACATTAGGAGAAAAATAATACATTATTTGGATGTAAAATCCATTTTTTATATCTTATTAAGAAGGAGTTTAAAATAAAGCCATCATAAGTAGATAAATACCTATTTGGTTTCAAATTCTTATTTATCAAAAAAACTACTGAAATTTGATGCAAATTATCATTATTCGAATAAAAATGATTTAATAAAATCTGCCAATGTTAATGGGGTATTATTAGTTAACATTTAAACATGAGTATTAAGGATCGTAAATTTGTAAACCAGTATTTATGTTTAAGATATTATCAAACATAGGATTTCATGTTTTCAGTATATTAATACATTTGTTTTTATAGTCTTAGTTAGAGTTCTTATGTTGAGTAGATGTGTTCTTTATTTATATTTGTATGAAAAATGAATTAGAAAAGAAAATTTATTTAAACAGGAAATATAAGGTTATATTCATATAATTTTGTTTATTTACTAGATATCATTATTTTTTATCATTTAACTAAGTAAATGGTTTTGGTGTAAGAAATTTTTAAATAAAATATTTTTTATGAGTCAATAACATGTTTAAATATAAAGATATGATTATATTTCACATTTTATTTTCTGAAACCTTTGATTGATGAGATTGTAATATCACCTTAATCCATTTCAAATGGACATATCCAAATATCCATTTAACCCTAACTAGATCATCACTAAATCTAAGAGTGCGTCCCTTTATCACATGTCTTGTGACAAGTATAGTAAGTCAAAATTGTTAGTTGAGAAATAATTAAACCTCCAAGAATATTAAAAAAAATTAGCATCGAATTCATAAAAAAATTGGCCAATACATTTCTATACATTAAACATATTCAAAATTCCAACATATTCAATAGGTTAGTAATTTTATGTCAGGGGTATCTGGTATAACAATAAAATTTGTTTCTATATTAATGTATCTAGAAAAAAATACTCATTGTAAATGTAAAAAGTCCATGAATGGAAGACATATAATATAATACATTAAATAATTAGTCCTTATAATTGATGACATGGAACAAATATCATATTTCCACTATTGGTGTCCTATACTCTAACACCATGTGATGACTTGACCCATTAAGAAACATCCACACCTAACAAGTCCACAAACATGCATATTGAAATATGTATACCTTTATATACCTAAAATGAAATGAATAAATATGTATCTCTAACAAATTTCACATCAATGGGGGTAGAAAATATTCTTACTTAGATACACCAAAAATATCAATTCATATAGAAATTAAATATGTGGATGTCTGTTATATTCCAATACATTTACACACACACACATACCTTTAAATACTGTATAGGAAAAAATAATGTTTCTCCAATGTAATAAAATATATCATGCTATTTCAAGGGATAAATCCCACACCACTAGGATGATTTGAGAATTCATTTAGATAATGTTGGAATCTATAATAGTAGAAAACCATTATTCCAACAGGTATATGTCTACTAATAATACCTATTTACTATAAGATTTCCATTCCAGTACATAATAAACTACTTTAAAAACAATAGTCTGGGAATTCCATGGACTACCCTAGATAATCCCATTTTGAATAAACAAATTTTTGGGAAGGTAATAACACATACCAAAACATTTTGACCAAATCGTAGCATAAACATTTAATTAATTCATGAAACATTATGTAATTCCAAATAAATCAATATATGTAAAATAATGGGTAGTTGGGGTTCCCATGCACATGGATATCTCAAGTACGCATTCCATAATATTTCCCAACTGCTATATCCTATGTTCCTCTTGTAAAAATGTTAATGTATCATATAAAAAGAAATAATATATACATCTAACACAAACAATAGTTCAAGGGAAAAGAAAAAATATCATTGTATAAGCCGTAATATAAAACAATATCTGTCAATATTAGTATTATATAAGAATATCAACATGTTATAATTTCCTTTGACTAGTAGTCCATGTCTATTATGGATATAAAAATCAATATAAATACGAAATTGATTTTATGTCAAAAAATACCCAAAATAATTACAACATCATCAATAATATCATAGAATAACTCAAGAATTAGAAAAATGTGATATACATCACCTATGAGAAAAATAAAATTTTTATCAAAGTTTTATGAAAAAAATGTTTAATTAATCCGTTATGAGTAAAAACGTAATTTTATTAAAAAGAGACTTCATCCAAAATTTTTGATAATTATCAAAAAACCATTTAACTTTCTAAATATGACAATTAATATTTTAACTAAAAAAACTACCCCATAAGAAAACATCAACATTAAATAATCCATTCCTTTACCTATGTTTTATACATAATATCTCCTCCCCCTCATATCTCAAATTTATTAGGTTTTTGTTCTACAAACCCAAACACAATTCCTATATACAATAATATGGGTTTCTTTTACAAAAATGTTAATAAGAAATCATAGAAACAAAACCACAACCCTCATGTTGGATCCAATGTATTAGGATAATGAGTGTCCCAAAAAACATCCAAAAATAAACATACAAATATGAATTTATTTAAGAAACCACAATGAAACTCATTTTTTACACTAAAAATATAAAAACTCTATTTTTTATACATTAATTTATATTTCAATTTCACATAAATCTCTCAACCCATTTTAACCATGTTTATTATATAATAAGTCACAAATGTTTAATTAGTTACTCGAAATATTATGTATGGAATATTAATGGCAAGGAATAGAATAATTAAACTAGTAACCCAATGATTACAAAGAATGAATCTAATATAGTATGCATTAATATTCATAAGGAATGGTAGGTTACCAAATAATTTTATAAATGAAGAAAATAAAAACCTGAAAAGAAATCAATACATGAGTTATGATATAAATAAAACATTTCATAAAAAGATAGAATGAGAGATATAAAAATCTATCAAGATATGAATTTCATTTCATCCAATTAATGATATAAAATAAAACCTTATATCATTAAGAGAGTATAAAATTCAATTACAATCTATAAAACACATAATCATTATCTAATCAACACAATTGCTGATAAAATTTTATGTATTAATTATTAATATAAGATTCCTTCATGTAAGATAAAAATAAGAATAATAAAACATTATTGTTATAAGAGAAAATCAAATAAAATAACTCACCATGAAGCTTATTTATATCAATCAATAAGATTGATTTAAAACCAATCAAAAACCATATAAGTATTAAAATCATTATATAATCAAGAACATGCTTGACCAAAATATGTTTCATAATAATGTATGAATTTTGAAATTTCACTTTAGATTCTAGATGTATTAATAATCACTAATATTTACCAAATACCCTCAATTCAATTTTCATGTATCAGTAGTTAAGAATGTGAATGGATAAATCATGAACCATATATTTTTTACCAACTTTTTAATATAATATAACTTTGGTTTTTTATGTCCTATTATCTTTTACCATGTTAGGGTTTAGATGGGTGTCTTGGTGAGCTGAATGGAGAGGATGATATAATGGAGTCTTCATGGGTGATTTTAGTAAATTATGTGGAAGATATGGTGGAGAAAGTTCAAAACAACTGTTCTTCTATAGAGGATCTGAAAAGGATGAATGTAAGGCCAATTCAAGTATAAATCAATAACTTTAAATAAAGTTGTTTTAAAAACAGAAACTAATCTTATTTAGATGCTTAAACAATAAGAAAATATATTTGGAGGAGTTTTTGCAAGCATGGGACACGCTTGCCTCCAAAATTGATGTTTTTATCATTAAAGACCCTAAAAAATGTGACAGATCTATCCAGTAAATTATTTAAAGTAATTTTTTATAAAAGATTTTTGTCCTGTTTTTAATTATTTTGTTACTTTCTATTTTTTGTGATGGATTTTTTTGATAATATAGTTTTACATTTTTTCTATAAAAGCTTCCATTCATAAAAATTATTTAGTGGTTGGTCTATAAATTGGGTTTCAATACCATAATTATTTCTAAAACATCTCATCAAAAACATTAAAAATAAATTTGACTATTTTTTATAATTTGGAAATAAAGTTGTTGTCACATAAATGTCATTGCATGAATAAATACATGGAATGTTAATGCGACATATCTTAAGTATCCATGTGAATTCTTATCAAATTCCATCAACCACTATAATAAAAATTTATAACATTAAAAAATTTCCATATCTATGTAATTTTAAATAAGTAAATTGTATATAAAAATTAATGTAAAATATTTATTTGAACCCCATGTGGAAAACTCAAATAAGACTATAGATATAAAAATAAAAAAAATCCCATAATTTACCCCAAAAAACAATATCTAATTTCAGTCTAAAATAAAAATGTCCCAATATGAAGTCCACCCGACCTAAACCACTATTACCCATGCATGGAAGTTTTAAACTAATTGTGAATCCATAATCACATTTATAATATCCCATGTTTAACACTTGATGAATTTTAGAAGAAAACTATGTTTTATTACTAATATGACATGTAACACAGAGTCTAAATGAACGATGAGATATTATTTTTTAAATATGATATTTATAACCTAGCCATTAAATTAAAATGTATCACTAATATTAAATGATTTATCAAGTATATATAAATGGTCATACTAAATATATTTTTATGGAAAATTTTTAATATATATGTACGATAATTTTAATATTCATATTTTAATATATATAGATATATATATATTTCATTGACAATGATTTGTATTGTTTTTAAGGGAAAATATTGCAACTATTAAATTTAAATTTGAGACATATTATTTTTTAAAATGAAAAACATCTTTTTAAAATCATATAAAAATTAAAATTGGTTGAAATATTTGGATTTTTCTGAAATGTTTTATTTTCTTGTGAGTAATAAAATTTACAAATTTTTCAAATACTATAATTTATTTCAATTAAATAATGTAATATTAATGTTCCATTGTATTTTTTATTTTTTATTAATTTAATATATGACCAATTTTTTATAATACTCAAATTAATTTCATTTTAATCATTCATTCTCATGATAATTATATAAAAATTGTTCTCTTAAAACAGTGGTTTTCTACAAAATATTTTTATATATATAAAGTACATGGATTATAAATAATTGAAATAATTCCTAGTAATGAATGATTTAATTTAAATTAATAGACTATATATAAATTAAATATTAATTAATATTCATATAATTATTATTTATCGTCATAAATCTAAAAAAAGATACTTTATCCATTGAAAAATAAATATTCGGAAAAACAATTTTAGACAAGTATATCTATTTTAAATTGAATTCAAAAGATTATATTATTTTAATTAAATTAAATTTTTTCCATATTTGGAATGATAATATTTTATATTAGGTAATATGGTAAAAATATTTTTGTTTATAATGAATAATAGAAATATTAAAAATAACTAGTTACCGTTGTAAATAACAAAAATGGTAAAAGTGAGTAATCTATTAGGTATATGGAGAAAAATATTTTATAAAAATGTATATTTTTGAATTATTTCAGTTTTCTTCTACTATATCACGTATATGATCCATTATTTTTAAACATAAGGTACACTTGTATTGAGTGTGACTTCCAATTGTTGAATAGTTTTATTTACTAAAAAAAATACCACTCCCTCTCACTTATAAATGGTAATATCTTCTCATATTTTTTAAACACATAAAATTACTTTTATATTATCCACTAACCAAGAAAAATAACCTCATTAATTACCTTATATTGAACTAGATGACTTTATTTTATCAGAAATCTTAACTATGCAAGCTTTGGGTTTAATCCTAAAGAGGTGTTCTGGAATAGAAGTATCGTTCTTAACTGAGAAAATATGTTTTAATTTTTATTGAAATCATTAAAATATTACTCAATAATGATGATATAATAACTGAATTATCTCCAATATAAATAGTTTATTTATTTTAATTTCATATCCTACATGTATCTACTCTTGTATCAAATCATAAATGAAACCATCATTCATGGTTATGGTAGATTACCACCTCATAAACCAATGTTATTAATTTTCCCTAACCACCAATCATATATGATAATGATTATGGATTTAATGTATCTATTTTATATTCATGAAATATTAATGACTATGGAATATAATTTATCCTATACCTTTTTACCCTACCTTACATTGAAAAATGACAATGTCATTCATGTGAATGGCGGACTATCGCCTCACAAGGAGAAGAAATTAATATTCTTATTAACATTTCACATGGATGATATATGTTGGTGTATTCAAAGAAATAATTTGATATTTATAATATAATTATCATAAAAAAATATAAAATCACAATTACCTTCGTTCCATTATGATCATTTAAAAAGGGAATTTCTATTTTGTGTACATACATTCTACCATCTTTATTATGGAAAAATAGTTCATTTTTTATTAAAATATTTCATAAATTGTTTTGAAAGAATAATTTCATTAAAAATATAATTATTTCATGATTATTATTTGGGAGATGATGGAAAAGTTTCCACTTTGACCACGATCAACACCTAGATTCTATTTTGATCTTATGAACGGAACGTCCTCAAGACATCCAAAGTGGAAAAATGATTAATTAATTAAATATTTTATTAAAATAAATGAATTAAATGGTTTATGTATTATGGAATAACCATTTAAAATTATATTATCAAAACAAATAATTTATATTAGTGTATTATATAGAAGATAAATGACATACATGACAAGTCTGGACTCGAGGAAAGATATCTCATCTCAATTTCCTATCATTGAGGCGTATATGAATTTGGTGCTTCTAATTTTTTTATATTGTAAATATACATCCATTTTTGATTTTATATCCTGAATCATTAATACATAATGGTTTCTTAGGTAACTATTCAAATCATTTCAACCAATGAGATTTTTTATAAGGTTAACAAATTATAAAGGATTTTATACTAAATTTCATTCATTGGATTAAAATACTTAATTGTCAATATTTATTAGATAAAATTATTTGTGAAATGAGAATTTATTAATTAATTTTTTTATTGACACTTTTTATATTGGTATTTACATTTTAAATTCATAATAACATCATTTTTTAATTCTCATTTCAATGATATAATCTTTGTGATGTATTTTATAACTCAATTTCATTCATTAGTTCAAATTACATATTCATTGTATTTTACATGAGAAGATTATATGTGTAATGAAAAATATCTATTTATTTTGTATTTCATGTTATTTTAGATGTACTTACATTTTACAGACTTAATAACATAATTGAGTAATTCACAGATTAATGAAATGATCATTGTAAGGGATTTTTTAGAAAATTTACTTCCATGAATCATATTCCATATTCACAACTTATTTCATTTATGTGGTGTATATACATCCACTTTTATATGTTATTTCATGAATATATATTTTTTTAATATTTATTGTACGATTTTATGTTTTTGTTTCATGGGGTTATGATTTTGAATATACCACATTAGTGAGCGTTTAATTTACATTATCATCATTATTCAGTATTGTTTATATTTGAATTTTCATGGAGTCAATTTATACGGTCATTATACAATAAAAACCCTTATTTTTATAATATATTGTTTATTTATGAAGATTTAATCTATTATTAAAATTATACACTCTTTGGTTGTTAAAATTATTGTGAAAATGTTTTTAGGAAAATATAACATTATTTGTCATTTCAGTCGAAAATTATTTTTCATCCATATATAAATTTTATTTAAAATCTATTAAAATCAATATTTAATATTATACATAGATTTATTAAATAATGTTTAATTGATTTTTTAATATTTATAATTTCTTTAAAATTAATATTCTTTTAATTTTTTAAATATGGTATTTCTTTCACTTTTTATAAAAAATGTGAAAGAAATACTTGTTGTAACATACATGGCCAGAAAGGAATATTCCTCCCAGTATAACCACAAAATTATTGGAAGAATAATTTAGAGGTTCAAATATTATTTCTAAATAAAATTTTTTCTTTAATATTTTGTGAATATTGATATTTTTAAGGAGTGATCTCAAAGTTAATATGACATATTCCTCATGAAATATTCTGTATAATCTTTAAATGAAATTTTCTTCAATAATGAAAAGCTTGGATTTGATGGATTTATTATAAATTATAAATATGTATCAAATATATATAACCAGAGTATTCTACCTTAAATTCATGGGATAATAGAATACTTTTTTCACCAATTAAATTCCTTCATTATAAATATTCTATTGATTATGATAAAAGACTTGATTATGAGACACATATTAAATTCCATAAGAAATTATAATGTTCATGAATTATGATTGATCATAATTTTTTTGAACATATAATCATTATTTAGTTCTTGATGGGTGAATATAAATAGTGCTCCAATTCATTGGTTGAAGCATTATTTTAATGAGAAATCATGCTTGGGAATAGAAATTAACCCAAATCAAATATATAACATTTTTCACCATGTGATATTGTATACGAAGTTAGCATTGAATAATGTTCTGGTCATGTTATATGTTATTTTAAGAATTACTATTTTACCATGAACATATAACAATTTTTTCATTATGTTATTCTCCTATGTGATTATTCATATTAATTATGTTTTATAGTATCATGTCATACCTTTAAGTCACATATTAGGTTTCCTTATTATGTTAATTCCATTATAAATATTTTTAGCTGACCCGGTTTTTCTATTTATTAACTAGGATATCTCATGAATTTTTATAATATTGAAATAATTTAAGAGACCATTATAGGGCATAAAATAAATTTGTTTTATTTTAGTCTCTCTTTTTTGTATTATAAACTCCATTTTATCATGAAATTATGCCTAAGGATAACTGGATTCTAATAAATGTGATTTTACATTAAAAATCAAATAATTATTTTTGAAAAGGATTGGGTTGATATATTTTGTATTATATAAATGTCTAGTAATTTTACAGGAGTATGGATTGATTACATTAGTGGGAACCTAATCGATAAGTATAGGGATAAGCATAAATAAAGATAAATATCCAATAATATTAGTGAGGTTTCTAATTGATAGTTCCCAAGAATATATTTCCTTGTCAATACAATAAATGTTTTTTTGGATGAGGCATAGTTTTAAATAGAGTTAAAAAATCATAAATGTATGCATTGGGATTTTACATGATCATCACCTAGTACATGACAATATTCTTTGTTACACTACACGTTTGACACTCCCATGTTATATATTTTAGATATTTAAAACACATTATGAACCATCATCATGGATTTTAATAAACGATAATGAAGGATTAACTATGTTAAATATAAGGATTCATTGATTGGAAATAAAATGTTAGGATTTTTTTATCCTATTATGGATCTTCATGATTATGATAAATATTTCTAACAATAGTTTTTTTCATTTCATTCAATGGATAGAAACATGATTAATGATTTTAAATATCAATATAGAGGATGATTCCATTATACTGAGCAACCAAATGGGAGTACGAATGATATGAAATAGATTTTGATTTTGAATCATCATTATTCATGATATGTGATTAAAAATAGGTATCATAAAAAATTATTGGTCTCACCAATGATAATAAGGATGTATACTTATAAGAGCTCATATGGAGGGGAAAACAGAGGAAATAAGTGTCAATTTCCATCATGTTTTAAATTCTGGATGATACACCATGGAGAATGTCTCAACGAAACTATGAAATGGTAGGTATGCGGAAAATAAGTTTATAGAGAAAGTAATTTATGAGGAAAAATGAAAAGTACAATATAGATTAATTAATATCATCATAGATATCCATTTATAGTTCATTATCTCTAGTGTGGGGAACATAAGAATTATCTGAGTGAATTCATTCTTCTAAAGTTAAACACCTAGGCCTAGGAAATACCTATGTTGTTCCATTAATAGAGGTCAAACAATTGATGTATTTATGAGATGAAATTTTAAATTATATTGAATAATACTTTTTAAATGGTGTTTTTGTTATAAAAAGTATGAATTGACTAAGTATTGTGGAATCACATATGACTTTACTATAGATTTATAGTGATTCAGGTTATTTAGAGGAATTATATTCATATGTGATTACGAAATTTAATTTTTTGGAATGAGAAAATATGTTTGGTTGATTTTATTTTAATATTAATGTTAAATATGTCTTGGAGAAATACAGCATAAAATCATTCAAATCAATGGGTTTCGATATTAGTTTTGAATAATTTTTTGAATTTTAATATTATTTATTTATGAAAAGATTTAGGTTGAACATTTGGTATTATTGTTTAGGCAATAGAGGTTAATGTTATATATCTTTGTATAAAGGATTATTAATTTTGGGAAGTGATTCATTGGAGGAAGGTATATTTAGTTCTTTATTATAATATATAAATTAACAAGGAATATTATTTGCGAATAGCACAATTAATGTTTTGTATCTCAAGGTTTTTTCGGAGGAAGGGTTATTAAATGAAAAATCTATGTCAAACCATTGGTGAAAATGTTGAAGTAAAATAGATTATTTCATTATGTGAAAAACCATTTCTATTTAGGATTATAGTTAAAGGTAAGTGGAATATATAGTTTTCGTATTGCGCATTATGTGACATATAAGATGTTTTTAGTGACTCAAACCTGGAAATTCATATAAAATACTAATAGATTAGAGGAATAGATCAGATTGTGGGGGAAATTGATTAATGGATGAAATTATACATGTCAAGTGTGTATATTTTATATTATTATTAGTATAGATAGTAATTTTATCCTTTAAATTTTGAAAGAAAATTTAAAATTTTAATTTTAATCATTTAAATAAATCAACAGTTCCATATCTCTTAAGAAAAATAAGTATAACATTTTCTAAAAAATTTAACTTATTTAAAAATTTATGTTCTCACATTCCCATAAGGGTATATTATATAGAAACTAAGTTATGTGAAATAATTATTTTATACTTTTCCCTATTTTCAATAGGATATTTTAGTAACACTTTTTAAGATCATGGTTTCCAAAAATTGTTTGTTAAAATGTAGAAAACTTGATTACAGATATTATGAGAATATTATAATGATAAATGTTCTTAATAAGTTATAATGTTACTAATGGAGATTAATATAAAATAAAACTATGTAGGACAGGTATTAGGACATACAACACTAAGAGTACAAGAATAGGATGATATAATTATTTAAATATTGTAGTTATGAACACAGATGTTAAATAAAAAATCATGAACAATATCAACAAATCAATGAAATATATATTTAAATTTATTTAAAAATATAGATTTATAAATAAATATTTCATAATAATAACATAGATTTTAATAACTATATTTTATCTAGAAATGTTGTTTCGTTCAAAAATGACTTTATTGATTTTTGTAAGAAATTATTAGATTTAATTTATTGAAATTATTAAAATTTTATTTAATAAAATTAAAACCAACTTCTTTAAATCATTACATAAAAATTATCTAAGGGGGAAATTTTTGTATTGTTTTAAAATGTATTTTTCATTGAATAATACAAATTATCAATTTTAAAAATAGATTTATTTCATTTCATTAAATGATGTAAAATAAAATTTATATTATGTTTTTTTTTTCATAAAGTGATATAATATAATTATTATTTATATTAATCTAATTTATTTCATTTAAATAATTAATATTAATTAAGTTTGTATAAGTGTGTTTTAGGCATAAAAATGGTTTCTGTAAACTATTTTGAAATGAATAAATTATATTCATTTTAATTAGTTAAAATGACCTCTAGTAAAGAAATATTTAAGTTAAATTCATTAATTATACATATATTTTTATTAATTGGGATGTATTTGACTTTATTTTATATTCATAATGTTAATATCAGATTATCCATTTCTAAAAAATGTATTTGTTGAACAAATTGACAAAATATATGGGTGTAATTTTAAATTGAATTATTACTCATCTATAATTTGAATTTGATAACATTGATTCCATATTTGGAATAAACTAAGATAATATATGTTAATATGTTTAGCTTACGTTATATCTCAATTAATAGTAAAATGGTAAAAAACTAGTTACCATTGTGAAAACCAAAATGTTTAAAGTGAAGAACCTTAGAGGTTATTGGAATGAATTTTTTTTTAAAAATGTGAATTTTTTATTTTTTGAGGTGTGTTTATACAAATAAAAGCCCTATAATATATTAATTACCATTTTGAGGAACTTTTCTTGAAGTGAATTCCCATTATTAAATAGTTTGGAGAAGATAGAATGTTTTCACTCCCTCTTGCTTATAAAAGGGTGCCTTATCTCCTATCCTTTTCACTAATATAAATGTATTTATATGAAAATTACAATACAAATACCTGAATTAATTACTAATACATTTCATAGATACCTTTATATTATAACAAATATAACCAAAGGAGACATTATGTATAATCCTAAAGAGGTGTTCTGAAAAAGAGGTATTTTTTGTAACTGAACACAAATGATTTATTTCTTATTCCACTTCCATAAAATCATTCTAAATCATGTATATAAAAAACATCAATATAAATAATATAATAATATTTAATTATGTTAATTTGGTAATGAACCTCTCTCCACTCTTCAATAAAATGAGAATCAAAAACATCATTCGTGTGTACGGTGGACTACCACATCAAAACCATGTGCAATAATTTTTTTGATCATCACCTATCACATCAGTTAATGAAGATATATTTAATTTTTATATATTAAATTAATGAAAATTTTAATTTTTTTAAAATAAATATTTTATTTACATTCTTAACTTACCATCTATTGAAAAATTATAACACTGTTCATGTGTATGATAAATTACTTCCTCATAAAGTAATGTGACTGATTTTTTATTATGAAATAACTTCATTGGTAAATATAAATTTAAATAATTAAAAATTATGATATTTACTATATAATTACATTTATTTAAATTTAAAATAACACTGACCTTTATTCCACCATGATCGTTGAAAATCGAAAATTTACTCATGCTTACATATGTCCTTTTGTCTTCAAGATTAAAACATAGTTCATTTTCATAACAATAATTCATAGTTTTTTAAAAAGATTAATTTATTTATATAAATAATAATTAGGTGATTAAAATAATCCTATATGTTATGTAATAATGATCCCTTTGACCAAATTCATTAAATAAATGCCATTTTGAATTTCAGAATTGATTGTCCTCAAAATACATAATATGTACATAACTAATTGAGATATTAAATATACATTTAGAATAAATGAATTAAATGGTTTATATTAAAGTTATTAATCCCATAAAATATTTTTAGAAAAAACACTCGATATATGTTAATTATATATATTATGAAGTATATAAATGACATGTCTGGTCTCGAGGTAAGGGACTCTATCCCAATCTCTATTCATGATGATGTATTTTAATTTTATGAACATAATTTATTTTATATTTTTTATATACTACCATTTACATATAATATCATTGATCAATAAAATATCAGGTTATTTTGAGTTTCAATTTAAAATATTCCATCCAAGGGTCTTTTTCTAAAAATTTACCAAATTTTTAAGGGACTTCATAACTCAATTTCCTTTATTTAGTTAAAATACTCTAATATAATATATTTTTTCTAATGTTATCTAGGAAATTAATATAGGTTATATTATATTTTATTGACACAAGGTTTATATAAAAACTCTTTTTAAACACATAATAACTTTATTGATTAATTATTACATCAATTATATAATCTTTGTAAGGGTTATTATAACTCAATTTCATTCATTGGGTTAAATTAATTCATAACTACCTTTTACATGAAAATATCATGTGTTTAATGGTAATTGATTATTTTTATTAAATAATGTTTTTGGGGAAATAAACCTAATGAAAATAATAAAATATTTTATTAATTATCCCTTCAACGACATGATCATTGTATATTATTTTCATATCACTTTTATTTCTATAAGAGATATGTTACATTCACAACTAATTTATTTTGTGGTGTTTATAATGAACCTTTTATATTTTATTTGAGGAATCAGTTTAATTTATTGGTATTTATTGTTTCATTTTATTTTATTTCTTTCATGGGGGTTATATTTTAATGTTTCCAATTTATAATGGTTTATTTTACAATCTCATTATTATTTGGAATTTTTTATGCTTGATTTTACATCGAGGTACTTTTGAGAAAGGTTGTAAACAAAATCATTCCATTGAATTACTTATTACATATTCTATAATGGGTTAATCTTGAATGAGGTTTTTTAAAAAAAAGGTGAACACAATATCTTTATTTTAATGTATACCATAAGACGGAATTTTCCCCTCGTCGTGACTATTATTTTATTTGAAACAGACATTTTAAGTACTAATGGCTCATTTGAAAGAAATAAATTTACATATTGTTTTATAAATTTTAATATTTTAAACACGCGACTTCAAAAAAAGTTTATTTTTCTCATTAAATATTATTGTGATATTGAAAACACATTTTTCATCTATAATAACGGCCTTTTAAGATTCTTATGATACACATAGAACATGATTCTATTATACCACCCATATTATTTCAATAGATTTTCATTGATTATGATGTTGATGTCTTGATGAAACATGATTCTTTTTCTATGGTAAAATCTATGATGAAATTATAAATTTTTTCATGATACTATACCATAAAAATTCATTTATTATGAATATGTGATCTGTAGGTATATTATATCCCTCCATTAAATTAGGTAAATATTAATGATTTTTGTGATCAATGGTTATAAGGGATATTATCCAATGCCAAGAGCAGGGTACATAAGAGGTTATTCGAAGCCAACATGAAGGTAAACTGGGCATTATCCTAGGACCGAAGAATGTTCATTATTGGTTTTCCCCAGATGAACATGAGTTGAATGTATTGGTTTTTACATTTTATATAATATTTATATAATTATTATTATGCCACACATTGTTCCACTATTATATTACATTATCATATGCTAATTTTATTCTATCATAGATCATATTCTTTGATTCATTTATAAATCATCGGTCTTAAACTACCGAGATTTGTGATGATACCCATGATTCTGATATATAAATTATTGCATATGGTTTTAAAAATTTATTCTCATTTTCTAATACCCTTACTATCAAATTATTATTAATTGACCATTAATATAACCCTTTTTTACATTTACTGATCCTCTAATCTCACCATTTATTATGTTCAATTTTCCCCATGATATAATAATTTTTTTTACGTATGATATGTCTATAAATGGTGCTAGGTTTAGAGAAAATAGTTGGAGATGATATAGTTTTCTATATACCAATTATTTTTTATCTATGTTTCCAAATATACAAATAATTATTATTATTTCGTAGATCATAATGTTATTTAATGAATATTAATCTAATAAAATGTATTACATATGTATAAAATGTTTGGAATACGATATTTTGTATTAGAGAGATTTATAGTTATATTAGTAAACAAAGATGAGAATGATTTAGTTAGAACACTTAGGATAAACCTATGTATATGAGAACCTCATATATTATGGTAAAGAATCATGTATGATTTTCCAAAAAATAAATCCATGTATGGATATTGGAATGTTGACAAAATTATAAAACTGAGGCACCTAGGGTAATACCTCTAAAATAGGTGGAATATGTTTTAACATGATTGTAATTGGTGTATGAAAAGTGGTATTAAAACTATACACATAGCTAAAAGATCAATATCGATATTCATGGATTAATTCAAATATCCTTTATGAGCTATTAAGAAGGATTTAATTAGACGATGACCATGGATGACATAGGTTCAAAATATTTTATCATTCATTGAAAATAAGGTATAATGATTTTGACATCATATAATTGATTTTCCTGATTATTTTTGTTATCACTATGATTATTATTTATAAAAATATGTTTTTCCCTAGTTTTAAAATATGGAACTATAATGAATTATGGTAAAAATGAATATTATAGACAATGCAATGATTGTACTCCTAAAAATACAACTTTTATGGTAGTTGGAATGAAAAATCTATTAGATTTGATTTTGAAACATTTCCAAGGCCAGAAACATATAACGATTATAAAGTAGAATATATGGGAACTAATATTTCATCAGTCCTTCATTTGGAGACATATTATTTCTTTTATTGGATCTATTAACTCTCTAAATACTAGGAAATAGATTGGTAAAAGGGAAGAAATATTTTCTTTTCTCTACTGTTCACAGCATGAAAATTTTATTTTTTTATTATTTATAATGAGGTTTATATCAAGGGATGGATCTCATTATGAACATGAGGAAACCTAATGAAATTGAATCAATAGAGGGGGATGACTTTATAATTATATTTTTCAGAAGGAAACTTCTGTGTATTATTTAAATGAAAATGTAGAAGTAAATATGTGAGCTAAATAGGAAGGATGATGAAACCATTCGTACTTACAAGGATAAAATTTCAATACATGTGAGTTTCATTTTAGGTATTATTATAAAAAATAAAATAACGTTTGATCAATTATTTAGTGGGTTTAAAAAAGTACCTAATGGGAATTAAACATTATATATTATAATATCTATACAAAAAACCCTTGAAGTGATCTCATGATTAAAATGAAGATCAAAGTCACCCATTTAACTCATGGTTTTGATATGAAAATAATGGTAAAATTTGAAAGAAATTCTAATAATAAAATACATGGAGGTTTGGAAATGAGTCTTATGTTATACCAAATGTGAAGTAATAATCTTGGGAGATTTTTTCATAACGTAATTAGAAAATATTTAAGTGTGAAAATAATTTTTTTTAGATAATTGAATTCAAAAATACTGAGAAGAAGTTAAAAAAAGATTTAAGTGGATATGAATCCAATATGATTGGCATGGACCATACTTTTCATGAAGGTAAATATAATTTTTTATTCAATTTATATCCAATGTTTAATCATGGTAGAGGTGAACTATAGACTAGAAAAGGATCCATGAGTGCTCATGGCTTTTTTCAGTTCACCAAGATTCAGAAATTGGAAAAATTACTATGTCATACTTCTAGTAGAAACCATTCAGACCATCTTGAACGGTATCCTCTAACCATGCAGGGAAAACAGAGGTGAATATCGAGTCCTCTATTTTTTAGAAACAATTATAATCTAGGAACATGTCCATAAAAAAACTACAGATATTTGACAGTAAGTTTTCACATGCGTTTCAAATGGTTAGGAAAACAGTTCTCATAAACCATGGACGGAAAAATCTTGAGCAGTGGCTTGAGCACAGTTTGTGTAGGGTTTACTAAACTATGTACCTTAACCATTTTCCTACTATTTTTACGGTAAATTGAAAAAAAATCCCTTAATGTTTTCTTTATGCCATTTTTTCCATTCAGTCATCCAGTGAATGAATCCCTTTTTATCCTCACGTAGCTCTCCCTCAGTCTAAATCTAGTCATTAAGGTTACTTTGATGTTTTTTTCTTATTCAAGATCTAAAGAATGAATTGGATAGTTTAATTTGTGATCTTGAATTGTATCCCTTATTATTTGTGTTTATCTTTGAATCCATTTCACTATTTAGTTGCAAGCCCTTTTTCCATATTTTCTTGGATTTGGATTGATTAATAAATTTCTTTCAACCAACATCAAATATGAGGCTACCATTTGAGGAAGATATATAAACAGTTTTAAGTTAGGTGTTGTCATCATTTTATCCATCATCTTTTTTATTTTGTAGATATGTCATTGTACCTCATTATGGAATTTTTTTATAGACCAATTTTAATTGAGTTCATTATATCAAATTGATCGTCGCACGTTGATTCACACCGTTCGATTTAATTTGATTAGTTTAGACGATGTTGAAGTCAAATATTGTCACCCCTTTGGCTGTTCCACATTGAATGTCCATATTTGGTTAATTATTTAAATAGATGGAGTTCCTCCCATGTGTTCGTCTAGGGTTAGAAATTGGGTTTCCATATATTATATCTATATTAAATAAACCCATGAACCCCCTATGTTCATGGTTTTCCATTTAAATTGAATGGGACATATAGGTAATTTCCTCATCAATGTTAATACCTCTTGAATGATTCAATGAGCCTTATTATAGAAATTTCATGTTTTTTTGAATTAAATTAATTCATTGTGTGGAATTTATTATTCATTTTGGGATTATTTTCCTGAAATTCCATAAATGAATTAAATGTAATGACTTTTGAAGTGCGGTATGGCCATTCCTATTAATTTATGTTAATAAAATGACTAATTTGAATGGTATGACTCATTTACATTAGTAATTTACAAATGAGATATATGACTGTTATATCCTCATGTATTATATTATAAATTTGTTTATCCTTGATATTGGCTATGAGATGTGGGTGAGTATTCTATTGATAATGACAGTTTCATTTTACCTTTCATCGAGTGTTGGGAATGTTTTCTCACACCATTGATACTAGTATAATGGTTAGATTTACATGCCACATCCATTGTTCATGTGTTGACATGATGTCCAACTCACCATATTGAGTGAGTTACATGAACTCTTCCAATCATTATGATATTCTAGGCATGCACTATTTTTCTTGCACATATATACTCGTTTGACTTGTTATGGATGTATGAGTGATGAAGTGATCCGGAAAGTAACATGTATTTTAGGTATGTATAAACATACATCACCATGTACAAGGCTCATATATGTGGATGAAATATATATAAAAATAACATATATTTATATTGTTACTTAATATATAGTGACTAATCAGACATTCCTCCCAAACTATAGCCAAAATAGGTAGAGCCTCCATGTGTCCTATAGGAACATGAGTTGGATGGCTATTTATTTCAGAACATGTCTATTATTTCACATATACCCTCAACCTTTTTATTGATGAGCATATATTGGATTACTTATAGACACTATTGGTGGTGGACTACTGTGATTTTATCTCACACCCAGCCCGCATTGCCTTCAGCAACCATGTGATTATTTGTCTATAGGTACTGAGAAGGTATATTTCCCCACAACTAGTATTTGATATGAATGACATATATATGGATTGTATTGGTATCCAAGAAATCATATTCTAGAGATGGTAGTGGAGTATGATTTTGTATTTTTTTAATTTTTCCAGTGTTTTGTATATGTTTGTCCCATTCCCCTTTTTTGTTCCATCATGCCTTGCATACATGAATATAAAACTTTCAAGAGGAATTTGATTATTATTAATTTTTATGTTATCTATTATTAAACTTCATTATTATTATGTCTAATTATATATGCTTCAATTGGTGTATTTTTATGTTTTTATCCACTGTGCCACTCTAGTATGATGTTATAGTCTCTTCATCGTACAACGTTTACCCCCTCTCTACTTGTTGGTAGCCTCTGTCATATAAGGAGGCATGCTTGAGCCCATGGGACACACTCAATCAGGGCATGGTTTAAGTGGACCCAAGATTGGGACATTACAAAGTGGTATTTAGGATAATTGTTTTAATTTCCTTAATCATATGGTGTTAGAAATAAGACTAGGATTTATTTGTATTTTTAATTGTCCATTTTCATGGACATAGCTAACCTGTGTATTGTGGAAACCCACATTTCCATGGATTGTGAATTGGTTTTTTAATTATTACATTTATTACTTTTATGATTCAACGGTGTGATGAAAAAAATTTCTTATGTGGTTTATGATATTTGTATTATTAAAATTTGGATTTCTTTACCATGGAAATTTTAAATGATGTAATTCCATTAGATGCACCACTATAGGAATAATTGAACTACGAATCCATGCATTCTTAGATTTCATATCTATTATTAGCATGTTTTTTCTTGATTCATATTTATAATTCCATGTTTATATATTGAATTGCTCTAACACACATTTTATTGTTTATAAAACATAATTGAAACTTAATGGATCTTCGTTAAACAAACATTGTTTTCCTAAATTGGTTTATGTAGAAACTGCATGTAGTCAATTATGTCACATTGATCCATGAACCATCAGTCGAATCGGAAATCCTGTGTTATTGTGAATAGAAGAGATATATTGTTTCAGAAAGAGTATTGGAACATATAGATAAGAAATTATAATTCACATAATTAAACCATTTTACTTATTTTTAATATTTAACTGTGAATAAATCAAAATTGAATTTGATTTCTAAAGTGAAATTGATTGTCCTATACATGTGAAATAGATTCTTGAACCTAATCCTAAACCTTATAGTATGTAGATATAATTATCTTGAGCTCTGAAGCCCTATTGTGGTTTTTTCTACCACCTAGACCTATATTGTGAAGCATATAGAGAGGTGTGATAGTTTTAATAGGAATGCTATGAACCTATCCTATTTTCTATATCCAATATTCAAAATTTATAAAATCACTTATGAGTGTGAGGTTGGAAATGTAGAATCATGTCTCTATAATTTCATCTAGTTATGAACCATAATGGGGGTGATGACAATGAACCTGAGGTGATAGTCCATAAGATCGAAGTGATTCCTCCTATAGTGCCACACGTGTCACCTATTCATATTCTTGATTTGGACACCGATGCTAATTTCAGTGAGGGATTTCATTTATTACAAAATAATCATGTTTTTTCTTAACCAACCCCCTATATATCACAAATGGCAGGGTAATTATACCAGTATCACCCACACCCCTTTTTAGGGGATGGAGGACCACATGTTGGTGAGTCTTGGATCAAAGAAATTATCTCTATATTTAATCATTTGTAGACTCCTACAGAGTTGATGGTCAAAATTACTAAATATATGTTGCATGATTATCCTAAGCGGTGTTGGGAAATTATTACTCTTGTAGATAATCATATTAATATGGTTTGGGAATATTTACAAAGGATATTTCTTCACTATGTCTTTCCCCAGACTATGAGGGATTAAATTGGTAAATAATAAATGAACCTGCAGTAGGGGAGTATGTCTGTTATAGAATAATCTACCCATTTCACTAAGCTATAATGGTTCACTGCTTCTTTAGCAGGTGGTGATCATTTGTCTTATAGCTGATTTGAGTATGGGATGGTAAACACCATTAGGTCAGTGTTCCATGTAATGATGTTGGCAACTAATTTCAAAATCATCAACGAAAGGAATATCATAGAGAAAAAGTTTAGTGAAGATCATAGTGCATGTCATGATGGTTCAGAGCCTTGATATATATAATCATCTTATTTCAGGGGAAATAGACAAATTGAGGATACTCATGGATGGAGATGCATTCAGGTTCCAAATGTTGACAATATTCTGATATGTCATTAGGGTGGGATACAGGGACACACAACACCTCATTATATATGACATGTAGTTGAGGGAAGAGGCTGCAACATGATGTTCCCTATTTAGCATCTTCACAGAATGTTTCCCTTAGGTCATATATATGATGGATCTATGTCCAATCCATGTTCAATATTTGGAACAACAGAATCACGATAGGTAGGAAATGAGAACAACACCAACTGATCTAGCCTAGGTGTCAGTTAAGGAAGAGGACATAAAACTTATGTTTCCTAGCACTAGTAGATCTTAATTTCATAGGGATGTCATATAGGGGATCGGGGAGGTAGAAAAATCTAGGTTCATGATTTATATCCTATGATAGAGGGTAATAGCATCAGACAATCTATAGTTAGTGGTACTATTCTAGTAACCACTAGATTATTGTATTCATTATATGACCTAGGGAAGTCTCACTCTATTATAACATACTATTATGGTATGTTTGTAGCTTGATATTGAGAACTACTATGGAATAATGATTCTAGATACATAGTTAGGTATCCGATCATATTTATTTCACCATGTTAATGACTATCCCATGGAGATTGGAGGATACCTCTTCGTATCTAATCTTTACGCCCTCCACATGATGAGACTTGATGTAATCATCATGTTGGACTAGTTAGTTCCCTAATTAGCCCAAATTTTATGATACCATTGGATGTTGAATTTTACATCTCCAGAAGGCATCTTGGAAGTGTATAAGGGAGAATGGGATGTCAGTATGACAAGATTAGGACATATGGAGTAGAAAATTGGTAGTGTGATAAATCAAATAGATAGTCTTTTCTTGGATTACAAGGGGATATAGCTTATTGTTTTACCTCTAACAGTGGATTATTTCAAAAAAATCTTTATTAGGTGACATATCTAGTCTACCTCTAGTGTTAGAAGTATAATTCATCATCAAGAATGTGAAAAAATTAGTACCAATAATCATTCCTCTTTAAAGGATGGAAACTACTGATCTTTTAGATATCAAAAATAAATTGTAGGATATGAAGGATAAAGTGTTCATTCACCCCAACACATATCTTGGGGATTCATCAATCCGTTTATTCAAGAAGGTTAAAGGATTCCTCAAGATTTTCATGGATTAACATTGATTGAACCTGCTCCTTGTAAAGAATTAATATTCAGAACCACGAATAAATGACATATTTGATCAGCTATGAGAAGGAAAATTGTTTTCCAAGATATGTTTGATGTCGGGCTATGACCAGCTATGTGTCAGGTCATCAGACATACCTCAACCATTTTTAAGAAGAAGTAATGTTTTATATTAATATCAATTCATTCAGTTTGGACTCACTAATTCACAATTTTTGTGAATCAAATGAAACTTCGTTTCCACCCATATCTTGATTCATTCCTAGTAGTAATTATTGATGATATATTAGAGTATTAAAACACAAAACATGACTATGAAACCTATCTCGTGATCTTGCTGAATATAATAATAGAGAATCATCTCTACACTAAGATCATTAAATGAGACTTTTGGATCGACCAAGCCCACTTCCTGGGTCATATCATCTCATAGTAAGAAGATTCATGAAACATAAAGAATGTGAGGGTTGTAGTATTTCATGATTATCCCAAGAATTTATTTGACATTTAGAGTTCATTGGTGTTATCTATATTTTTAATATTCTTCATATAATATTTATCATGTTTTCAAAAACCACATACATGCCTAAAAATGAATGATCTAAAATTTATATTGTTATAATCTTGTGAATAAAACCTTTTATATTTGACAGGTAGTTTGAATTAAGAATAGATACTAATTATTCTAGAGACAAGATGGAGCTATACAGTCTACACTACCAGATGAAGTATTGTTCTTGGGGATGTTATGATATATGACATTAAATTAATTCGGTCCATGTCTCATCAGTTGAGGCCTCATTAGTGGAATTACCAAACACATGACCTTGAGAATGTTGTCATATTTCATGCTCTATGTTGTTCATGACACTATCTGAATGGGAAGTATTTTTGGGTATAACTAGATCTGAAAAAACTCAATTACATATTCACAATTCATGATCTAAACCTCAGATAATGAATGCGGGTTGAGTATATACAGTCAATTTATTTCGATCTGTCCAACACATATGGTTGTGGAAATAAAGTGAATGATTGTTTAATATAGAAGACTCAAAAATAGATGATTCAGGAATCCAATGGAAAATTGAAATTCATGGATTTTATTATAATAGATACACACTGAGGTTCATGAGTACAATATAAATACTATCATCATGTCCTAATCAGTGACTTATAGAATTTTTGAATGGGTAAGAATGAGGAAACTAACTGATCTATAGGGCCTTTTCATAAGATAATGTGTCTTTAATGATGATACATCATCATTTTGGACCAAATATGGGGATGATAAATCACAATTACAAGGGTATTTGTAGGTTATAGAAAAGATTACAGGGGAGATAATGTCGGAATTCCACACCTCCGCAAGGGTGGTTGACCCCGATGCCAACAAAATGTATCAAAATATATAGAATCAGTATTGGTGTCTTGGTATGAAAAATGATATTGTAGGCATCATCACTCAGTGTTCCAACTATGAAAAATTTATTTAGGCACAAAATATAATGGAAGGGATATTACAGCCATTGTCCATTATTGAGTGGAAATGTGATGAGGTTTGAATATAATCCATGTCTGTTTTTCCTAGATCACATTGTGGAAATTATGTTGTGTAAATTTCCATTGATCATTTGACATATGTTATTCCCTTATTATATGTGTGAGAGACCTTCTCAGTTAACAAGAAAGGATTGTATACATTATTGGGGTTTTAAATCTTATGGAGATCCTAGTTCTATAATTTTGTATAAATATTATCATTTTACATTATGGTTCTAGGAGGGGTTGTAGAAGGCCTTAATTACATAGGTGATTATGAGAATGGTATATCACCCACATACTGATGGGCATATGAAGTGTATAATTCAAGGGCTAGAAGAAATATTCCATGCATTTATCCTTGAAATCAGGGTTTCTATGAGGAACACATTTACCTAATAATGTTGCCTTATAATAGCTGATTTTACCCTTCTATTGAGATAACTCATTATCATGAATTATATGGTTGGCCTTTTTGTTCACCTCTATGCTAGAAAGAGACAGGTGGTGCATCTTTTCTTATTCCAAGTCTTGTAAAGGAGACAACATAGTAGGTCCAACTGATCAGAAAGTGCATAATGATATATCCATCTAAAAATTAGTGTTCTACAACCAACAAAGAAGACCTAATGATTTTGAAGTTGTGGAATGGTTTTTATAGTGAGTCTCACCCCCATTGGGCCATATAAATATTAATATGAAGGGTAGCCTTTATCCATGGTTCATTAGAACATTCGATATAGTCAAAGGGTTTAGAGAAGTGTATTAATAGTTGGAACATGATCAAATATACTAGTCAATCCTGTATGGATTTCACATATCTTAGGTTCACTTGTATAATCCAAAATCATCACATATCTTCCATCATGATGATGTTGAATTGGATGTGGATGCTTCTCTTAAGGATTACCCAATTCATATTGTGGATAAAAGCATGAAGACACTCTGAGTCATGTCGGTTATATTGTAATGGGTTCTATTGTAGAAAATTTGAGTTCATGACAAGATATGGGAATTAGAAGATGATATACATTATCAATGGCTGGAACTCTTTGGTGAAGATACCTATTTACACTAAAAAGGCTCACTTAGTGGTGATTTTCTATAAAGAAGATTGGTTTAAAACCCCATAATTTTACAATCATATAGAACATTTATTTTCCAATTTAAATCCTTGTTTTAATTTGGTAAATGTGAACAATGAATATAGAATGGTTATAGGATCATTTGATTCATTTTTAAAGGCTAATGTTTCGTAAATGAAAAAAATAACAGGGCCACACAGTAAGTAGAAATTGTGCGGCCCAACCAACATGGTTTCCTATAATCATTTTGGGTGAAACAGAGGTACAATAGGATTTGAACAATTTTTCTAAACCCATTCTTCTCAATGTAAACGACCATGTGAAAAACTGCATACATTTTTCCGGGGGTTTTCACACATTTAGGAAAACATTTCACCATTACTGTGTGTAGAAAATCCTTAAGTAGTGTCTTGACCAATGTTTGTGCTTGGTTTAATAAACCATGCACCATAACTATCTCCCCACTATTTTGAGGGTTAATTGATGAAAATATATTCATTGGTTTCTTTTAACCACTTTATTCTTCTTATTTATTTCCTCTAATAGATGAATCCCATCTTTTATTCACATAGGATACTTTCAATCAATATCTAAGAATTTTGATAGCTTCATCATCTATTATATTATTGAGGATCTCAAGGAATAATTATATAGCTTATGGTGATATCTCAAATCCTCTCCATTTTTATCTATTATTATCATTTAATCCATTATGTTATATAGGATCAGTAAATTTCTCCCAATTTTTTGTTCTTTGGATAATTTCATGAATTTATCTCATCCTACGTCATATTTTAGGATTCCGTTGGATGAGGAGTCATCAATGACCCTAAGGTCAGTGGTCTCGTCATTTTACCCATTAGTTTTGGTGATGTGTAGCTATACTATCATGCAAAATGCCGACCATTTCGGAGTGTCCACTTTTAATTGAGTTCCTAAAAATAAATTGATCATCGCACCTTAATGCATGCCTTATGATTCCTATTTAGTTGTTTATAAGATTCTTACCTCACATATTGACACCACTTTGGTGTTCCACATTGAATTGATATATTAGGTTATGTTTTTAAATAGATGGTGCACCTCTTGAGTGTTCATATTGGTTTATAGAGTGTCTTGAACTCTATTATATAGATGTCTAATAAACCCACAAAACACATAAGTTCATTGATTACATTTTATGAGGTGTTTTCCATTTATGTGATCGAACCAACAATGTTGAATCCCCTTGGATGACTCATTGAGGATTATAATTGAAATGTCATGTTTTGGTGAATTAAAATTGTTGATTATGTTGAATGGATTTTTCATGTTTGGTTTCATTTCATCAAATTAAATGAATGAATTAAATGGAATGAATTAAATTGAATTGTATTCCTTGTTTACATATATACTTGAATAGATATATATGATAGGTATTACTTCATTTATTATATTATAAATTGGTTAATACTAGATATAGGATGAGATATGATTGAAAGGATTATGTTGGGAATGTAGGAATCAAATTTCATTACATCAGGCTTTGAGGATTACGTCTCATGCTATTGAAACTAGTTGGATGGTGGTATTTACACAACACACACCTTGTTTGAGTGTGGACATGATGTCCCAGTCATTATCTCGAGTAACGAGCATAATGTATCCCACTCATTATGAGATATATGGAATGTACTATATTTTTTGATCTTATGTGCTAGTTAGACAAGTTGTGGATGTTTGAGTTGTTACTCAGTCCATCCAACAACTAGTATTCAATGTATATGTCCACTTATGGTTGCACATAATTAATATTGAATTGATAAATATATATAAATATTCTATATATATTATTACTATATATATATTGAGTAACCGGAGATTCCTTCCAATGAAGAGTAGAAGATAGAAGCGCCTCCATGTGTCCACTAGGAACCTGAACATGCTAGTTATTTAATTCATCACTTTTCTATTGTCTAATTTATACTCACACACTATTCACTTACAAGCATGGCTAGGATTACTTATAGACACCATTAGTGGAGGCCTAATGAGAGTTTATCTCATACCCTACTCGTCCCACCTTTGGTACACTTGGGAATATTTTCCTATAGCTACTGAGATGTGAAATCACTATTCTACTAGAATTTTATATTATTGACTTATAAATGGATAATATGAGTAGAGGATCTAGAAGATGCTAGAGATTCCAGTGGAGCAGATGTTTTTTTTTGTGTTTTTTTACTTTCTTTAGTATGTTGTATATTCGTGTAACTTGCTTCAATTTTTTATATAATTTTTCCATGCATCGATGAATATGACACTCCATAGTGGATTTTAGTTTTTATTTAGTTGATCAAGTACATATTCTTTTTCTTATTTATTATTTTGTTTTTCAATATATTCTCCTTTTGGTGTATGCTTATTATGGTATTAGGTATGCCACTCTAGTATGGTGGTATAGTCTCCCCAACATACTATATTTAAAACCTCACAGGTATTTAGAAGCCTCTCGCATATAGGGAGGTGTGTATGAATCCATGTGACCCACTAGATCACAGAACATTTTATGTGGAACCGTGTCAGGATTTTACTAGATGCATTATCCACACTTCAATGATTTAATTACAAGGAGTATAGTAATTATTATATATTTTTTAAATAATATGTTTAAAGAAATGGTCAATAATGAAAATATATTAAGCCCAAATATAATATGATATCTCACGTGTTCTCTATTTATAATGTGTGGTATGAAAAAATAGTATTGAATGTTACACACAACAACCACTCTAGAACTGCTAATTTCATATTTTATTTTTGGATCTAACAAATCTTTTAATTTTTGGTAATTTACAAAATTTGTAACATTATTTACTAAACTATTAGTTTATAAATTAGTTGAAAAGGAATTTAATGGTATAATTATCACATCTCATGTCCATGAATATTTTCTAATTTATTCTTGTGTGAATTTTATTCCCAAAAATCTTTTTGTTCTTCCATTATGTGAATTTTATGTCAATTTGGGAATATGTTGAATTAATTTATATAAAACAAAGTTAATTAATGATTAATGGAATTAACCTTTAGTATTATAATCCAATATATGATTCTTTATCAGTTTGATGATAAATAAGATGTTTCAACAAAAATAACATTTATTGTATTGAACTTGATTCCAATTCAAAGGATAAGGTATTTATCATATATGATTTGGGATAACTCATTAATGAAGATAGTATTATTGTATGTGATATTACTTATATCATTATTGAATAGTTTTATATTCATTCTTTGAATCATGAAGTTCAATTTCCTAAATAACGCTTACCTGGTGCTCCTCCTAATTTGAAGACTCCATACAGAATGCTCCCAATTGAGTTTTAGGAATTAATGAAGTATCTTCATGGTAATATTTTTCAGGGATTAATTAATAAATTTTTGTGCCCATGGGGTAGAAAAATTATTTTAATTAGAAATAAGTATGAATCAAAACAACATTAAATTAATTATTTAGAACATAATAGGATCAAAATCAAGAATAAACCTAATTTAACTGAATTAATGATTTATTGATCAATTATTTGAATCTTTGTATATTTTCAAGTATGATCATTGATATGGATACTATAAATTTATGAAAAAAGTGATAGAATACACAATAAATGATTTCATATGAGGAATTAGGACTCTGAATTAATAGTGATTCCATTTGTTTTTACTATTTCACCCATATATGTTTTGATTAAATTGATAGAGTATTTAATGAATAAAATGATCAGTTTTTTAGTATTTATATATGGTAGTTTTCTATATTACCTGAGAAATAATGATAATTATGATCAATTGAGGATTTTACTTAACACCCTAACAATGGTAGAGTTCTATAATAATTATCCAAGTGTCAATTTTGGCTATAGAAGAATTTATTTGTTGTTAATATAATATCTGGAGAAGATATATTGGTGGACTCATCAAAGGCATAAGTCATTCAATAATATACCATGCAAAACAATATTACTGGTATTTGTAGTTATCATCTATTTTTAGGATATTAATGACATTTTGTTATTAAATTCCCATTAATATCTAATTCATTGGAAGGGAGTCAAATTCCATTGGAAAGATGAATGTAAAGAATATTTGAAGTAATTGAAATGAATGTTGATCAGTGCCCCTACACTCATAGAATTATAAAGTAGGTAATCATTTTTGATTTAAAGTTATGCATCAAAGAAGGGTCCCAAATGTTTTTTATGAAGAATAATATAGTGATAGATAATTTCCTAGGATAAATAAATTTTCTCAAGAAATATAACCTAACATAGGTTTGGAGTTAGAAATGGGAATCATTTAATTTAATATATGGATGTATTATCTTTATGGGATGATATGTTACATATATTATGATCATAAAAATTTAATTTATATATTCACCCAAAACAAGTTCAATACATGACAAATAATATGGTAAGACATTATTATTTATTATAATTAATCTGTACATAACCACCATATGAAATTTTACATGGAGGATTGTGTTATGATCCTAAATCTATATTATAGATTTTCTTTGGTGAGGATCATAAAGGACCCAATAATTATTGATTTTTAAAGACTATAACATGAAATATTTAATTATTGGGAGATATTATATCATTCTCATGTGATTTTTTAACTATCCAACAACATAAGAATTAAAGAGGAATAGAATAAGGATGTGGAACTAAAGAAGATGGTGGTAAATTTTATCAAACTCAATAGTAGTGGTGAAAAAATGATTTGGTTCATGAGCTATTTACTTTTTTCATCAATTCTATACATGAATAATTTTTAATTGGAATAAGATCAATCCTTATCTTTTTATATTCATTATCAATGCAAGAAGATGTATAATGATCTAAAAGAGTTTTTATAGTGGAAAAAAATGAAGAGAGATATTATAAAGTATATATCTCGATGCCAAGTATATTACTATGATGAATATAGGATATAAAATTTTAAGTGGATGTTAAAACAATTACCCATTACCGACCTAGAAATGGGAAAACATCACTATGGATTTCTCAATGGACTACCCAAAACTTCTAATGGTCGTTACTCTATTTATGAAGGTAGAAAATTTCATTAAGAACAGAAAATATTTCTCTATTGATCATGTTTTCATGATATAAATTAAGGTCGGGCTATGGTTTCATTGAGTAACACAATCTATTTGATAGGATTGAGGTTTTAGGCTTTACTCGATGTGCTAGAAATGACTTTTAGATTTTTTTATAAAGGGTTATATTTTAGTGATACTTATCATCATTTTATTTATGGTAAATCTAAAAGAATAATTTATATAATGGAGGATATCCTAATATTCTATTTTATATATTTCAAATGTTAGTGGTAATAACACTTTCTCTTATCAAATTCCTATGTAACAATTATATTCACTCGAGTATTCTAATATTTCATTATAATGAAATATTTGGATGAATATAAAATACCAATGTGTTGGTATGAAGTTAGAGAAAAAAATATATTGGGACCTGAGATATGTTATGGAATGATATGGATTTTTAGCTCTATTTAGTAGCATATCAAGGAATCATAGAGTCAATAAAAGAGTTATGCTCCAACTCCTAATTGATATAAGAAATTCAATTTTGGTGTGATGGAATTCATGTAAAAATATTTATAGAATTTGGTTATGATATTTGGAATGATTTTAATGTTGATACTTTAACATATCGTCCATTTTTATATTTTTGGTCAAATATGGATTGTTTAATGTCTATTGTCCCTTCCACCAAACCTCTCTCAAGTTCACTATGTGTTCCACATAGCTATCATAAAGAACTAAACACCTTTGTAGGTACTAAACTCATAGGTTATACTAATGGGTATTTATCATTACAATAAAGATAAAATGGTATAAATCATTGATCATAGAGAAAAATTTTTATGGAAGTTGACAACTTAGTTGGTTAATGTTCTCTAGAGTAATCAAAAATTCATGAAAGATACTTGGGAATCTAGGGATGTGATGATGCAGAGATAACCATATTTTTTATATTTAAGTGATGATATTTTGAGGTATAAATTCATTATAAAGGGTCTATAATTTAACATAGTAATATATAATTTTTATTTTCATGAAAATAAACTAGAATCATTCATCATCTTTCTTTATACAAACCCCAAGTGTAAATGAACCATTAATATAATATACCTTTATAACCTAGCAGTTGGATTGGATGATGTGGATAAGATAAATAAAATTATTAAATATATATATATCTATGTGTATGAATGTGTATTTTTCCAAATTTAAATTTATTTTTTAATTCTTAATATATAATTATTAACATTTTAATAAAAAAATTTAATAAACAAATGTCAAAATTTTTAGCAAAATGGGGTTTTTACATGTTATGAATTATTATTTATAAAAAATATATATTAATCACTATTAAAAGTATATTTTAATGAATTATATTGGTAATTTATTAATAATATATATAATAGTTGTCATATGGTAAGGAATGATGATAAAATCAATTAAAAGTAAATGTTGTATTTTTTTATAAAAAAACTTTAGTGCGCAATGAGTTTTTTTTCAACATGAATGTAATAAATAATTATAAAATAATATCATATATATAATGAATTGTCAATATAAACACTAATATATTTTAAAATTAATTTTATTGTTCTCAGAAGTATATGAATTAAATTTAATTATATTTTATTCTTTAAATTTAATTTTAAAAAAATGTGTTTTCCTTGAATTTAGCGTGATTATTTAGAAAATAATTTATAAAACATATAGAAATGTTATTTTATAAGATTTATTCTATATTTAGAATCATAATTTTAAAATTTACTAGTTTTTAAAATTTAATTTTTGGTAACAATAAATTATTAATATATTAAATATTTTCTACCACTATTAATGTTAATACATGTTTACTGGTGGTGGAAATAACATGAAGATAAGGGTAGTATTTCGACAAAAACCTATCTAATTATTATTATATTGATATATATAAACTCTATATCTTCATAAACTCTAATTATTTTTAGTTTCGACCAAATTTCCAAAAAATTGATATTATATTATTTAAATATTTTATGTAATTCATTATGTGTTCCCTCTCTCACCTATAACAGGGTACCTGCTCTCCATACTTATTCATTAATTTGGAGAAATATATGAAGGAAAGTACCTACCTAGAAAACATTTTAGATTATATACCTTTTTTATAGATCCCTTGGTATTCTCTTAAGAGTAATATTTCGAGGAAGAAGGTGTTATCTAAATGATGTCTCTCATAGAAGATGTAAAAATAATAATAGAGCTCTATCAATTTTATTTCTTATTCCACCTTATATAAACATGTTGTATCAATAATAAAAATATTTATATGGTATCATAAATATAATAATAATTTATTGTGATTATTTCACAACATTGATCCGAATGTTTCGTAACAAATGTTAAACTAAAGTATCAATCGTGCGTATGTTTCAACTACTACCTCTATGTTGAAATATGATTCAATTTCCTTAAGTAACTAGTACTAATGGATATAATTCTGGATTTAATAATTATATATGATAATTATGATATAAATTTTTTCCATAATGATAACTTATTATTTATCTTTTTTCCCTTATTATCAATAAAAAATGATAATGTTGTTCAAGCGTACGTACGAACTACTGTATCCAAGAATTGTATAATTTATTTTACTATATTTAAATTTTATGGATGGTTATAAAAAATTATACATCTAATATATATATTTATATAAGATATTAATGTAATTATTAACATTATAGAGTTGAAATAACAATGCTCAATGTATAAGTACCTAAGCTATAAGACAAAATGATTCATGAAAAATGGAATAGTTAATAGATGTAAATTATTGTTTTAATAATGAACTATTAATAAATAGGTGTTGAAATAACATATGTGGACCATATATGGTATTATAGTAAATAATATGGTTTCATTTATTTATTATAATAAATTTTATATAATTACACAAGAGGTCAGAGAGCTTATAATGAATATTGCAGTTGAGGTAGGGGTTTTATGATAGAACCTCACTTTTTACTAGGATTATCTATGTATCAATTTTTTGATGATATATTTATATTATTTATCTATCAAAAATCATATATGTTTTACAATACGATATTTACTTATTTAATTTAATCATTTCAAATTCATTTTCCAATTTCTATTTATGAAATGATTGAAATAATTTTTTAATGGAAAACCTAATTTGGTTTTTTTATTCATCCTAGAAAATTATTCTTCCATATCCTTATTAGATTCTAAATGTTTTCAGTAAATATTCTTACATTATGTTATGATTTTTTTATTTCAATATTAACCATGGTTTACATTCCAAATAATGTTTCAATTCAAAAACTCCTTTTTGTTTTCACAATGAGGTTTCTTTTTTAAAAAGGTGTTTACATAATCTTTTTTATGTATATGACACAAATTTATTTTAAAACCATCAGGAATAAAATTTTATTTGAATCCTACATTACATTTCTAAAATGATATTTTCTATTAGTTTTTTCATAATATTATGAAAAAAAATATATTTTAAAGAAGTATTCAAAAATGAAAAAGGAAGTTTCTTAAATAAATATTCCAATAGTCTTGTAAATTAATTTTTTATCTATGATAAAATCCTTTGATTTTACATATTTACATTTGGTATATTATTATATAATACCATTATTTTTATTCCTCTAGTTAGTCATTGATTATGAAGATGTTATCTTGATTAAACCCCTTTTAATATCTATAGGTTGAGTTATGAGGAAATGGTGAATTTTATCTGAATCATTTGGCATACAGATGAATGGAAAATTATTATTTGATGGATGAGTCAGTTATATTAAACCAATAAATTTGGTAAATATTAATATATTTGAGCTTAAATGGTAACCTGGTGGTTATCCCCATACCAATAGTTGATTCATGTGTGGTTATCACTATTCTTAAGTATGGTACAAAGGATGTTATCCCAAGCACATATAATGTATACATGTGGTTCTCCAAATCCTAACATGAGATGAATTTAATATTATATATTCTTACCATTCGATTTATATTAATATTATTTTCCACCAATTTATATAATATATTATGAAATGAACTTATTCTAATATCATGCTCCCATGGCTCATGTTGTTGACTCCTTAACAATTCCGGTCTTATAAAATTATAATAAATATTTGACGAATGATGTTTAGGATAAATGAATTATTAGTTATTGTTTTCTAATGTCATGTTCATGTTATCATATTCTTATACTCATATTATTCAAAAATTGTAATTGATATATCCATTTTTACCTATAACGATAAAATGAGCTCACCCTTTATTATGTTTAATTTACTCTAGGATATAGAAAAGGGTTTTTGTGTGATATATTTAATAAATATTCTAGTTATGAAGAAATTAATGGGAGATGAAGTAGGTCATTTATTTACCACTTATTTATGTATTTAGAATTCTAATGAACCTAAACCTTTACTTTTAAGACATTGATTATAATAATATAAAATGTATATTCACCTAATATGATGTTATATTTATGTATTCAATGTTTGGATCACCACAATTATTCTATCCTCTAGATCAACATTCTTTAAGTATCTTGAATAGTGTTTGGAATTTGTCTTTCATAGCATAGTATTAACATTTCTCTTTATTCCATTGAGGTTGTCTTCAATGGGTTTCAATTCCTTCTTCATTTCCTTTCTATAACCCTTCCTAGAACTATCATCATCAACATCATCTTCTTCATCTATTTAATATATTTAACATTATATACCCTTAATTTCATCTCAGAATATCCAATATATCTCTCCACATAAAATTTGGAGTCCATGAACAAAATAGTTGGAGACCTTGTAGCATTACAAGGGTTGATAAAAATCACACATTACTTCTATGGGTTTCCTTTTATGATATTCCAAATAAAATTACATAAATTTAATATCTCATAGATCATTTCTCTCTTATTTATATCATGAATCACAATTCTATTTAACTCACATGGGTTACACTCTAATCACCTTTGTATCATCATGGGATCTTGGTCTAAAATTGAGGCTCAGGATGTATGAAAAAAATTATAATTAGATAAATAATAATCTGAATTAAATCCTCAAAAAATATTGTGTCTCCTTATAACATAGTATCCAAAACCATTATTCTTAAAAAAAATAGTGTGGTCATTGTATTTATTGATAATTCATCATTAATAAATCATTAATCCAAAGTATGTTGGATGGGTTACCTAGTACCATATAATCCCAAAAATTCACTTTCATTACAAAAATAAAATACGTTCACCACATCCATCACCATAACCATAATGGTTCATCAGATGGATCACAAGTAAATTCATAGTACCCCACTGAAAACATGAGAACCTGATGAATTTTCTCGGCCATGTTGACCACTTCAAGCCTTCAGTCACCAATGTACAAAAAAATTTACACCATACAAGTTCCTTTATAGTCTATCACAAAAAATGTTTTTTTGTTTGACTCATCATAATATGTGACAAAATCTCATAAAATAGTAGATGAAAATGATAATATACCATGTTTCTATGAAATCCTTGACCACTCAACAACCTTACGACCACATTTTATGTTCATCCTGTTGGAGAAGTGATCAATAATTCCACTATGTGGAATACCATAGTTTAGTACATTTTATATTTTATATGTTTAGAATATCCCTCTCTACAATAACTATATTCCATTAAATCATTACACCGACCTTATTATTTATGATTAGCATGCCTATTTACTATGATGTGTTATTTACTTTTATTTGGAAATGTCAACAATTTGTTTTGAAGATTCCATCATAATATATTTGAATATTCTGTTGTCCATGTAGTCTTATAATATAATTATATCACATTTCCACATTAACTCCTAACACATTTTTTATTTTTTCACAACGAATCCAACATAATAACCTAATTGTCAAAAATATCCAATATAATCCTTTCATATTACTAAAACTCCCATATATCCCCAAAAAAATTAATATTTTATCATTCATTCCATTAATATAGTTTATTTTCATGAAATATCGGTATAGAAATATTTCATCATATAAAAAATTAAAAACAAATCAATATGAAACATGGAATAATCAATTTACAGAGTTAAAATTGCAACAAGTAAATTATTCAGATCCTTAAAATGATTTTATATATTGATACATTAAATTATATTTAATTATTTAGTGCCACATTATATTTTAAAATCCTATGAATGAGTATTTTTGGGATGACTATATATTTTCTCTTGAGTATCCTTGACAATCACTCATTGTTCATCCGACATATTAATATTTTTGTTATTTTTATGTTTCAATTAAATAATGATGTGGGGGGTGTTTTTGTTTATTGTAAATGGAATAAAATTAAACAATTATTATAAAACTCAAGAATGTGAAGTAATTGAATTACATAAATGAGATGATTTTTTTCAAACATTGTTTTTAATGGTGTTCAAATTCATCCCATTATCTAGATGAATATAATTTATCAAATACCATATCATTTTTATTATTTGGGAAACTAAATAGAATTTAAATTTATCTTGTGAAAAAATACCTAACTCCTACGATGAAAATATTTATTTCACAAAAAAATCATGCACATGACACCAAACTCAACTCATACTGATCGTATACATTTTCTTTATTGAGAAAACTCAACTCCATAATATAATGTATAATAATTGTGAAAGGATGGACAATTGATATAATAGTGAATGAAATGATCTGAGGCAACGTGGGAATCAGATGACAACAATTAAACCTATCCAATTACTCTTTAAAAATTGCCTTTAATGAGAATAATAATTTTTAAGAGTTAATTTGTGAAAAATAATGAACAAATAATTCTCTATTGTGATAAGCTCGACATGTTAGCTAACCAAAATTGTTGGTGTTAAGAAGAGAATAATGATAGAAAATATTAAAAGAATATGGGAGAATAATAACATATTAATTTGAAATAAAACAATTCAAATGTGTAAAAATTAAGATCATAATTAAAAACCTATAATAATTTATTTAACACCCATTCAACATGGTGAAGATTTATCTACAATAGCATATAAAAGCGAGGTTCAATGTGTCTCATATATTTTTCAAATGAGGATGGATGATATGGGATTTTCTCCAAGTGTGATTGATTATTGATCCTTAATTTGGTAACTATTCCTTGAAAATACCCTTATAATCATTATATTATAATATTTATGAGATAAGAACATGTGGTAATAATGAATATCAATTTCATGAATTAGTCTAATAGAATGAGAAAAAAATATATTTTTGTGTATGATCTCACATAAAAGAAATATATATGAATTATCAATGAATAAAATATCAAAAAATGATATTATTGAATGTTTATATCTTAAAAATTGTTCCCTTAATCATTTTTGGGTGCTTCATGATAGTTTGATATGATTAAAATATAGATATTTTGTTGTAGTGTGATTTTTTTGTGATGTATACGCTGGAAATATTTTAATTAAATGAAAAATTTGATAATATAAGTGATTATGTGTGGGGGGAATGAAAACTAAATTGGGGATTCTTGAGACTATGTGAGATTGATAACTGGTGTTTCATCTACTATCGATCATGTGTTTGTGTGTTGATAGATCTTTCATTACCTAGATAAAGATACATTGGTGTGATAGATGTTGAATTGATACCATATTAGGATTCCCAAAATGTTTTCATCATAACTCTTAAACCATTGTGATGAAAATATTCAATGAATTTGGTTTCTAATAATATATTAAGGAATATAAAATACTACAATATAGTCATATTTTATATAGACTAGGTGACACATGCCGCATTAGTTCTTGAGCTTATTAATATGTGATAATAATGTGTTAGGATACTCCATGAGTCTATGTTGGGTTATAAATAATGTCCAGGATAGTCAAAAAAAATTCATTTTGGTGTTTGTATAGCATGAGCATGTAGTACATGGCAATGTGGGAGTGGTGAAAACAAATCAAGGGCCATCAAAAGAGTATATTAGAAATTCGACATAACCACAGGTTAATTCAAGATAGTATGTAAATGTCCTAACACTATCATAGGTTCTGATATAAGTAGTATCAGGGATTTATGGTTATCCATGTTGATCAGTGGTTCCCTTATATATCCCTACTCTTTGGAGAGCATGTGCTATCCAAATTTCATAGTTATTGCTTTATGAATCCTTGTATTTTCTAGTATCTCTAAGGATGATCCAACATCATCAACTACATGATCATCAAAATACATAAATATAATAATTTCTATATAATTTAAATGTTGAATATTGTTTTAATCATTAAAATAATGATTTATCCATTTAAATATTAATATTTTAATTCATCAAAGGCGATGACAATGAATTATTAAACGAGGACGTGGAATATGATTTGTATAACATGACCCATGCAACTCTATGACTTTAAAAAACATTATCTTCTAGGTGGGATATATTAATTCCTATTATATCATCATAGAGAATTATCACATTAGATATAAACAAGGTCTTCATTCCACAAACCTTATTCTCTAAGGAAGAGAAGAAACACTCATCCATTCCATCTATTTTGGATAGACTTATTCACCCATTGGTTAAAGGTCATGTTCATTCAATGAAAGTTCTTTTCTTGGTAGGATCAGAAAATGTCCTATTATGAACTTCATAGATACTCTACTAGCGTCAGATACTAAAAATAAAAGCATCAAATTCCCTCAAATATATTCATAAAAATAATTTAAAAGTATTAAAACGTGGTTAACAATAATTATATCATTGTAATGTATATGGTCAAATTTTATATTGTTGCTGATTTCAATGGAATTTTGTCACTAGTTTTGGGAATTATCATACTTATTTTACAATATTACAAAATTTTGTATATTTGATAGTTCTATATTTATTATATTTTATATTAGTCTTCATGAATATGTTCTCTATTTAATTCTGTTCTAGGGAATATATCATCATATATTGGGAATTTGAAACTCATAATTATTGAATATGGGGCTTTATCATATATTAGTGGTTTAAGGGAATCGAGTCTGGTTGGGTTCCCAAAAAAAATTAAATTTGGATTCAACTAATAGTGTTTCCCTTTATGATTGATAACCCATAATTTTTTATGTTTGTATATTGAATGATTATCTGTCACATGTTAAATATTTGATCAAATATCCTACTTAACCTCCATATTGTATAGTGACGACATTGGTGGGAATATCTATGATGAGTTCATGATTTGAGTAACCCCCCACCAATCCCACCCAAAATTTGTTAATGAATGTTTTTTCATATGCTACTTCTATAATATATTAATCTATAGATATGAGAAGTTCTTAAGAGGTGATTAATCACATATATCGAGACTTCCTTTTGGCTAATCCTAATAGAAACAGTTTTATACCATGTTGGATTCCCTTATTCCAGATCCCACTATTGTTCACATGGTAGAATGTATTTATTCCCATACTAATAATATTATATTGGATCCCAATAAAGATAAATTAAATGGTGGTTATCATTCTCCCATTCTCTTTGAACCATTAATAATAATATGCAAAGTGATCATGGTTGATTAATTCATTAGATATAGTTATGGAAAAAATAGTTCCTTATACATGAATTATGTGGTTGTGACTATGCGGTCTAGTTCATAATCTCCTTAAATAATATTATCAACTTCCCCCATGATATAAGATTGAATATTCTCAAATACCTTCCATTATTTTCCTTATTATATATTTTATCATCTTAAATGTTAAGTAAAATAGATACCCAAAAAATGTGTTTTTTTGTCACATGAATCTCAATATAACCATATTTCACTATATAATATTCCTAATTAAAATCATAAATTATAATATATTAATCATTTTATATCAATGATATATTTTGGAAAGTTCATGCTTGATAGTATAAACAATAAAAAATTTCAATCTTCTTGAATTCTTATATACGTGGGTTTGATTTTTGACATCATATAAGAACATTAATATTATCATGATATACTATTTATCAACCATTTATTCGACAATAATTTATTCAATTTGTGATGAATTCTATAGATAAAGAATCTAGAAAAAGTTATCATTGTAAGATCCAGACATCACAGCTTAGTTTGTCAGGGGTGACATAAACACCATTTTCGACCAACTAGAGAAAGGTTGATGATGAATATATTAGAGAATAATATGAATTATATTAAAATTCCATTTTAAATAATTCACTTGGTTAACTAAAAAGAGTGTAAACCACTAAATATTGAAAAATATTGATAGATGATGGCCAAACATGAAATGGATTATAGATTCTATCGTTAAAACATTACTAATATGGAAATGGATTTTTCAGACCATTCCCTATTATTTTTTACGTCTAACATAATCTAATTTTATAATCATCCACTCATTTTTTCTAATATTATGGACAAAAGATGGTGATTAAATCTAAAAATTATAAAAATCAACTTTTCTTCCCATGCAGTGTCATTCATGGATGGACATTAAAAAAATTAGAATATTTAATATTTATTTTTCTGACTAGAAAAAATTTCTAATTACCTTATTATCATCATAGAGTATATAGAAAAAGAAATTAAACATATTTGCACCAATTTTCATAAGAATATGTATGGTTTTATATTTATTATATTATCAAATAATGAATTATAATTTAAAGAAAAACTAGTTAGGTGGTGATAATATACAATAAAAATATATAGCACTTTGGAGAAGGGTGGAAGACAAGTAAAATACAATTATTTCATTCCTTTAAGATATAAAATATTTTTTTAGAGAAATGAATATGTTTATTAATGAAATATCATGTACCATTTATATTTATGTTTCTAGACATTATCTTATTAATAATTTAAAATCATTTATATAAGGTGTGTGGTGATAAATGGATAGGGGTTATCTAATTTAGGAAATTCGTCAGTATTTCTTGAATAACATACTAAGATATATCTATGATGAAATAAATAAACATTTAATTAGATTACCTAAAAATGATGAAATAAATAAATATATCAACCACATCAACCCATAAAATTCCCATAAACCCTATGTTTTTCAGTATCATTCTATTAAAATGTAGAAGAAATAATCAATAAGGGTCTTAATAAGTTGGTTCCATACTTTTTAATTGTATGTAGACTTCTTATAGGTACATGTGACTCTTGCTTAGTCTTATATCAAAGGTAAAAAAAATAAACTTATATAGTCTAGATCATCTAATAATTTCGTTTAATTTCCCATATAAAATATTATCCTACATTATCAACACTAGACATACAAAACTTATTTTGTAACGTGATTTAGGATTACGAACATGGATTTATAAAAGGTAGAAATATACATGGAGGAATAAGCATGGAATGGGAAATAATATGAAATATAAAAATAAAATTCCATAGGTCCAACATTACTGTAAAACCTATCATGAAAAAGGAATATATCATATTAGAATGTAACATTAATTTTGGGTTTAAGAAGAGATATGTGTCCCTGGAATTGCTATGTGACCTTTTATTTCAATTATATTAATGTTTATCATTCTTAATATCAAATATGGTAATGGAATAAGGATTTCTTAAATATATACATGTTATTTTTCATGATGATAAAATTTACCCAATTATTTTTTATGGAATAATATTTTATTATTGTAATTCATTGAAATTAAATATTAATGGTATAGAATCATCCGTGCATATGTTTATATAGGCTCATAATAATCTAAAAATTATTCATTATAGATGAGTTTATGTTATTATTTAATTGAATTCATAATTAAATTTAATGATTCAATTATACTCTGAATAAATATGGTAAATGTAGTGAAGAAATATAATAATAGAATTACGATCCATGTTTACATATCAATTTAATACGAAAAATGACATGTTATGTTGATTTAATAATAGATTGGTATTACATGAATGTACTTACATATTGATATCTAAGAGTTCTATTTTCATCAGGTATGATATAAATTCATCATTTCGATGAGATATTTAACAAGATCAATGTGCACATAATTAAAAAGAGTGGAATTTTTTAGTACGTCAATGGAAAGATTACCGTAGTCAAAATTATTCTTTATACTGTTCTTATACATGTGGTGTCTATAATATGTATTTAAAAAAGTCCATGAGATAATTGATGTTATGTTTAATGGACTTAATTTGGATTCAAATAAATATAGATTGTATAATGTGATATATGGAATTGGATTATTAATAATATTGAATAAGGTGGTATTAATTTGAGAATCCTTGAGTAAATAATGTGATTCTTATAAGAAAAATATGCAACGGAGGTTCTTGTAGGAAATCTTATTTGTTGAAAACATATCATAAATAATTATGTGAATCCCAAAAATGTGATACAAAATGAAAGTACTAAATCATCTCCCTTATAGAATATCATTTAATTCGTTGCTTACATTCTCATTAATAGTTTATGTGGGATTGTTGGTCAAGGAAACATAGAATTTGGGAATGTTATGTGGTATAGGGACCAATTATACATCGAATATTGATTACTTAATAAAATAAAATTTTCATTGGGTATTAATTACACTAAAACTATACATTATATACATTATAATTGATAGAAAAAAAATCTTTTCTTGCATTAAATTATTGGAGGATCCTAACTGATGCATCTCTAGTCCATCAACTTTATAATCCTTCAATGATTTTTTATTTTTGAAACTTATTCACATTATGTAAGAAACTATTATATAGTGTAAATTAATTTCATTAAAATATACAGCAACCACTTATAATTTAATTTTTCAGAGAGTTCATAACTATTCCATTACCATTAACTATTACGTGTTGAAAAATCTACTCATATGGCCTTAAAATATTATTAATACATGAACAATAAGATGAAGTCTATGGAGGAAGTGTTTTTATGTATAATTGGATCAAATTATCATATATTATATTGTAATTTACATTAGCATAATGATTCATCTTGGTGTTCAAAATATTTATTTACATGCATTGTTTTCCAATTCTAGTGAATCCTTAGTCCAAACACATACTCATATAATTATATTTTCTATAAGATGATGGGCCATCTAAGAATATCTCAATGTATCTTGAAATCATTGGATATGAAAATATTCATTTAGTTTTATTGTGAATTTTTCCTCGTATTCCTAGTCATTATTCATTGATCAATCATAATGAGAACACCAATTCCATCATTAAACCAAATGGTCACTAATCAAAAGCCAAATATAGTGGAGAAGGGTCTCCTTAGAGTTAATAGGTGTGATGTAATTCATCACTGAATTTTCTCAAACTCAATATTGATGGTGTATTGGAATGATGAATTAGGAATTCAAGAGGAATAATTCAATATTTTAGGGGTTATGTTGTCTTTTACTTAATTTCTTTTTATATTAAAGGGTTTTTTCTTATAGTAAAATACATATACTTACCTAGAAGAATTTTTTCATGAAAACATTGTATGATTTAATTGTCAGTTCTATAAAAATTCTATAACCTTATGTCCCAATACCTTTAATTAAATTTCCCTAATTATTATTCTATTACAAAATATAATAAATCCTAAAGGGGTTTTTGGAAGATGGATATATAGATTCTTTATATACGAAATGAAGTGAGCATTAAGGTTGAAATTCAGTTTTATAAATGTGTGTATGAAAATGTTCTCATAATTTACTCATGCACTTGGTCTCTTCCACTAGATTTTATAAACATTATGAATAGTTATTCTCTTATGATACATAATTTATACCACCTTGAACACTCTCTTCTTTCAACCATATAATAAAAATTTCAATTTGTTTGAAGTAAATGAAATATAAGTGTTGATAAAATTATATGGTTGGAAATATTGAAATAAATAAAAAATATAGAAAAAATATGTTGAAATAAAAAACCACTTTTAAGAATACTGGTATTTTTTATGAATATAGTAATTTTACAATTGAATTTTATGTACTAAGGTAACACATGCATAATTGAGATACCCCATCCAATTTGAATATTCCATGCTTCTTGAACAAACAACTTATAATCATTTAACGCATTAAACACGGTATCATATAAAACCCCTTAATCATATGATTGCAATGTGAATTAATATAAAAAATTAAATCAAATTTTAAATAGGGTCATTTAAAATATATAATCTTATAAAAAACATTGTAAGTAAAAACCCTTTTTATTTAAAAAATCATTCATTAAAACCATATATAATACACCAAAACAACTGATACCACATTCCCCCTATGAAAACAAAAAAATCCCTCTAAACACAATAATGAATCCATCATGAGAACACATACATAAAATATCCCATACCAAAACTAGTTTCTTCTCTATAATATATCTCCTCTTTATAAATAACCATTACATTTGCATTCTAGTCTACTAATATATACAATATTCTTGAACATCATGCATAAGGGAATCATTCCCATTGATAACTAGATAGGAAAAAATAATCTAAATCTAATCCTTAATATAAGAACTAAGGGAATAATATAATGATAGTCACAAACACCATTCCCAATGAAAATTACATTAAAGAATTTACATTAGAAAAAATATTGAATCACTATTAACACAAAAATAGTTGGGAAAAATATAAAGTGTTGAAATAATGAGAATTCACAATTATTCTAAATCTATCAAACCATTGAAAAGACTAAATTACTATAATATGTCATAATATTTTGGATTAAAATTCAAAATCATAAAAAAGGATAAATAAATGTGATGAAAAGACAAAAACAACAAGTTTCCCCAATAATACTATAAATGAATCATGAAATGTAACATGTAATACATCCCATAAATGATAGGTCAAAAAAATAACATTAAAATATAAGAACAAAACACCTTAAAACAAACACTTGTACAAGAGTGATGAATCTAATAACCAATATCATATTAAAGGAGAGTTCTTGTGTTTTCTAGTCATGGAATTTCTTTAAAACCATTAATAATTCCATGGAAACCCATTAACATTAAGACAGTAAATCATTCCATTCAAATCCACAATTCATAACCATCACATTACCATCAATGAAATATCTTAAATGAAGGAAACATTCCTTTAATTGGAATATGAGGTATTCAAGGTATTTTTCAAAATCAATACTCACCTTCTATAATACGATAAATTATTTACAAAAAATATTTAACATCAAGAAATAGTATTTATACAACACAACAATCCATATTTTAAAATAAACCATTCCTAATTTTACTATTCAAAATTTAATATAATTAAGAACTAGTTTATTGAAAATTATATTAAAAAAAGTTAAATATATAATTATTTCTCAGTAAATTTAAAAAATAATCATAATCATAAATTTTTATCTAAGAAACATAACTCCAAAGACATGTATATGTAATTAATTATGGAAATGGATGAGTAATGTCTTATGTTTTTTTTATTTCATTGGCCTTTCCATAAAAATAACTTAATTTAACATATAAATATACTTATTATAACTTTACATTCATAATTTTTAATATAATAATTATTCATATATAATAATTTCGAAATGACATAGTTGAAACATAACTAAATTAATAATAATTACTACATGGAAGTTTGAGACTAAACTTGTTAATAATCTACTATAAATCTCATTAAAATATAATAAACAGAATGAAAACACCTCAAAATATGAAATAATATATCTTTTAAACAAACATTAAATAGTAAATACAATAAATATTGAATGAAAAATACCAAAAGTAAATCCTTGTGATAACACAGAAAGATAACTCTAAACATAGAGGAAATAAAATTATCTTATTAACCCAACATTAAAACCTCTAATTTCATACCTAAATTAAAAAATAATAATAATAAAAGACCCTTAATTATATTCTGATGAATACAATGATTAAATTTTTTAGGAATCTCTTCCATGAATTCCAATATCAAGGAGAATGATACAACCATTTTCCTAAAATATATTTCACAATTTTTAAATGAAACAAAATATCAAAATATAACTTAGTAAATGAAATATTGGGAATGTGTAATGAAATAGGGAAGAAAATAAGGAAATAATTTATTCTAAAACAATTTAACAAGAATCAAAAATGTAAAATAACTTGAATTAAATAGAGTCAGAGGAAAGAATACATAAATTTAAATTATATATGTTGTTATTTATTTGTTATCTTGTAGTAGAGTGATACTTAAGGAGGGTCAAAATAGGTTAAAAATAATAGGAATGTAATTTACTCTATTTCTTTATTTGTTTTAAAAACATTATCTTGGATATCTAGTACTCTAGGGCCCTCCATCAATAATCTCATTACACATTGGAAATTGTTTTTAATCCCACTATTGTTCTGTTGGAAGACCAATGGGGATAATTCCATTTTTCGGCCCATTAGGATTCATGTGGACCTATTTAAAGAGTCATGTAAGCTAAAAATACTAATCCATTAGAATTTATTCAACCAAATACAATAAATTATTATATGAAGATTCATTAATGACACTAACTTCATCAATCACTATCTCTAAACAATCGAGGAACACCAATAATGATCCCTGCATCGATCAAAAAAACATTACTCAGTAATAACATTATCAAACGAGTTAAACACATTAAATCTTTAATTAAGATTTAAATACATTTTTAGGTGGGCTACAAATCCATATATATCATTGTGATTAAATTCAAGAATTGGTTTCATCTTTTCACCAATCAGTTCATGTTGGGGAAAAGGTATTGGGATTTTCTGAGTGTTAAGCCTCATAGAAACATTGAATGAGTGATCAAATGATCATATTCCACACCATGGATTCTATACTGACACCTTCTATTAAAGATAATACCACTATAGGGGAATATATAAGATATAGTATTCCATCTTATACTATATATCATTAATGAATCTAGAATAAAATTGATCTAAAATATTAGATTTTATATCAAGTTTTCATCTATCTTATCTATCGTTCTTATTGAGAAAATGGTTCAGTATTAATCTCATAGTTTATTTTCGTGGTAGTTTGTGTCAGAAACCATCCATTTAAAATATACACATGATTTACACTTTTAAAAAAATAATTTAGTTTGGGATGATATAAATATTACTAATGATGGTACATTCCTCCAGGAACTATGTGAATGAAAGATATATAAATCTATAAAATATTATAATTTCACATTTTAGAATCATAATCAAATTTATTTAATAATGGAGTTATTTATGGGCTAGTTAGTGAAGTCTCTAACAATGTTATTACCATAGATACTATAATAAGAACTCTATTATTCTCACTAATGTATCAAATAGAATTAGCATCATCAATATCTCAATTAGAACTCATTTATTTAGATATAGCATGCCCACAAAGTCAATCAGTGTGATGATGTGATTATTATTGAAAATTTAGAATGATATAGTCCATTGTTTAACATCAAAACCCTTAACCTCTATATCATTATCTGATTCTACAAACAAAATATGAAATGAACCCAAGAAGTGAATCATTCATATAGTGTATACTGGATCTATAAAACTTATGAGAGGAGTCTATATAACAATGGTGATGATTTGAATCACCATCTCTTCTGATCCAAAAAAGTAATATGGTCTCCATGTTTATGTATCCTGAAAATACCATTAATTATAGTCATGTTATTAAATATTTATCTCCTTCATCTATGTCAAAAAATGGACTATATTTTCGTTTCAAGGATATTTCATTTTAATGATGCTCTAATTTTATAGACAAAGAAAAAAAAGAAAATTATTTTATTTATTGTAGTTATAAAATAAAATAAAATAGATAAAATTAAAAGAAAAGAATAAAAAAACAATTTCAACTATATGAAATAAAAATATTGAAGAAATGTGGGAGAAAAAATAAAAACATCCCGAATAGGAGAAAATATAAAAAGTAAAATAAAGAAAATAAGATAAATATTACAGATAATTAATGAAAATTAAAAAAATAGTGAAAAAATAATATAAAATAAAAGTGAATGAAAAAAAGGAAAAGAACAAAAATACAATTAAAAATAAATAGACACTTGATATTTGAATATATATATTCATATATAATAATGAATGTATGTTATAAAAATATAATAATGTGGGTGAAAATGGGAGACAAAATTTCTTCTTTTATAAGTAATATTTTTTTGGGAATTTTTATAATATAGAAATACATCATGTTCAAATTTTAATATAGATTTTAATTTACATTCACAAACCATTAAATTAATTAAATATATGATTATGAATTTAGTATGACCTCAATTGGATATAGTATAACCTCAAGAATGTACTAGTATTTTAAAAATTTGTTGGGTAAAAATCCCTCAAAGTGTTATTGAAGCATTTTTGAGGTGATTGTTTTTGTTGACAAAGTGGACATCTGTGTTGTAATTGTTGGAAACCCAAACTAGGAAGTACAAGTTTGATGAAAAAGAGGATTTCATGGTGGAATTTTGAGTTCAATGGATATTTTTAACGATCCATGTTCGATTCAAGAATGTCGAAAAAGGAATGTATGATCTATAAGCAGTACAAAAAGAACAGATAGAAGGTGCCACCGTTTTCCAGTGTTGTACAAATTTTGGGGCCTGAAAATCGACAAATGGACAAATTGGATTTGGAAAAGGGAGTTGCATTACGTTGAATTGAAGGAGAGGAAACTTGTGCACCATATGTTTTTCTAGATCAGAACATCAAAATATGGAAAAGGGATAAAGGGCGCCCATGTTTTAATGTTGGTCACGCAAGTGACTTGCGCGATAGAGACTTGAATGCCGAAATATGCACGTCAAGGGGAGAGTTGTGGGCCATTGCGTAGGGTGTCCAAATGCCGAAGAATACAGGTCTAGCCATCCTAATTTAGTACATGTTCAAAAATTTGAAAAAATTAGAGCTCTCGTCACGCAGGTGTGGTGGTCACGCAAGTTGTGGTGGGTCGTGCAAGTAAAAGTTGCACGCCTTTTTTTATTGCACACCCAAGGAGGTTTGGGTTAGAAAGGAAGTGATTCACCCATGTTTAGAGTTGAAGAAGTAGGTGTCACACAATTGGTTGAGGTGGTCTTGCACACCATGTTTTGAAGAAGCGTGATAGTTGATGTTTGTGAGCCAAAATTGGTTTGGGCATAAAAGGGTGTCAGTCATGCCAGTTTGGAGTTGAAGATGGCAGTGTCGCTCTAGTCAATGAGGTTAACTTGCTTGCAGGTTTGGACATTCCCTTTGAGACTTGCGCGCCGGATTAGAGAAGGGCAGCAAGTAAGGTTGATTCACATCAGTGATTCAAGGATGCATGAAAGCTGGAATATTTCCTGATACATTCAGTGCAAAGTGAGATTAATCTATGGGTGAAAGTTGGACATCAAAAGAGCATCCACATACTACAGAGGATGTATTCATTAGTGATAATGATGTGACTGATGAAGCTCACATTTTCATATATTTTATACTGTAAAACATTCTTTATAATCCCACAAAAGTGTTAATGAATGGGTAATTATCATGTTTTTTAGGTTTTAGTGCTATTTTGAACCCAAATGTGAAAAACGACTAATTCTGGATTTTTGACAGAATTTTACGTCAGGGATATTTTGGTCATTTCAGGAACAATAAAATTCCAAATTTTATCATTCAAATTTTGTTAGAATCCTTATTTTATTTCATTCACTTTTGTCTTCTGGACCAGGAGCTGATTTTGTCATCTATAGGGTCTAAAATATCATTGAAATTGGAATTTTTCCGGGCGGACAGCATGGACCAACCCAAGGTAACGGGCATCAAACGCGGCCTAAACATATCCAAATGATGTGTTTCCACCTGGGATACCTCGAGGACAGATAAGGCCGTCTCTAAAATAAATTTGGAGGATTTTGAAGCTCATTAAGGAGGCTATGGAATGACATTAGTTTGGAGGAACCTTCCTGGATGCTTCGTCCAGGAACAGAAACAGAGAATGACAAATTCATAACTCCTACATACGGTTTCCAAATTATCTGAAATTTGGAGAGAAGACGGAAAAGACATTTATAAACAAAATTTATGAATGGTGGAACGCGTGAATATGTCATTAAAAGGGTCTACAACGCGTCTACATTTGAGGGACACATTCTGCCTATAAAAGGAGGCCCTCACCTCCTTCCCAAAGCATCCCATTCTCCATCCATTTCTTCAAGGCACCAAGGAGGAGATCTCCACTGAGGGAGGCCGGCCGCAAATCCTCCACCTTTCTTTTTATTTTATTTCTTTTCTTTATCTTTAGTTTTTAATTGTAATTTAGATTTCTAATAAATTCATGCATTGTTTTTATTTTTGTGTCCACCGATTCACCCTATTTTCTTCCTCTCATCTTACCATCGTGAACTATAATACTCATGATCATGAGTAACTAATCCGAGGAATATCCCGAGGGAGTAATCATGTTCTTGAACCCAAGACCATGTTTTTAATATTCTTTGAGTTAATTCTAAGGATAATTTATAGTGGGTGTAATCCTCACTATGGTTGTCTAAAGATTAACTTCTTAATCTACAACCATTTTCCCTCGATTGAGGAGGTGGATTGAAGGTGTGCTTGGTGATCGCTAAGTAGACTTTTCATTCATAACCGGTGTAGAATAAGGTGTGCACACATATGATGGAGTGTGTAAACTAAGAATATTTTAAGCTGGCCAATGAAGGTGCTCCCTGAATTTTCTCTCGGGAGAACTTCCTTTCTTCCCTAATTACATTCTGTTTAGCATTGCATAGTAATTTAGAATTAAATTTAAGTTTCTTCTGATTTATGAATTTCATTTATTTTATTAAATTACATTTATTTCATAAAACATTAAACAAAAAAAAAAGAATTTGATTAGGTGGAATAGAAGTAGTGATTTATTAACCACAAGAGCTCCTCAAGAGAACGACCTAGGTGAGCCACTATGCGGCACTTAGTATAAATATTTTTGAGAGCGCACACGACAACGCTACGTCAAATTGGCGCCGTTTCCGGGGAGCCAAGTGGTTTTAATTCACTATTTTTATTCACATTGTGTAAATAATTTTCCTTTCATTTAAAAAACAACAAAAAAATCATAAATTTCAAAAATTAAAAAAAATCTTCTTTCTTCATGATGTATTCAAATTATGATTATTATGCATGGACTGATCAATCTCAACTGCAAGAAAATTTTTACAATGAACTAGATGCGCAGTTTCATAGGATTAGTGATAAAGTGAAAAACTTGGAGGGCCAAATAGAATTGATTGCAGAATATGTACGCGCATCCCAAGAACAACCCGAACCTGAACCGGAACCTGAACCAGAACGAGTGGTGGAAGAGATTTCACCCATCATTTTTTATGCTAAAGAACCTGAGGAGGGTGAGAAGGATCTACTAAAAGAATTAATCACATCATCCCGCACTCAACCATTGCTCGAGGATGTCCCAGAAGTAAACATTCCAACTGATTCACTAATGGGAGGTCAACATTTTTTGGAAGAATCTTGGAATAACTTTGTTGAAGATAACTTGAAACATGATCTTCCCATTCTTAATAATGAAACATCAGACACTTTCTACCTCTCTCTTGCTTTGGAAGATAAGGAAGAAGACGCACCTGCTGAGATTGAGTTTCCAATGGTCATGCATGAAGAGATCAATTACCATGCTGAATTACTTGAAAGGGAATATTTCTTAATTAATTCTTCATGTTTTAATATTATTCAAGCTAAATTGTTTTCTGACATCTCTTCCTTTGAAATTTCTGATATAGCACAAATGGAGCGGACCATGGATGATATGAAAGATACCACTAAATTAGTGGTGATCATGGAAGAAGATCTGGAGAAGGTGGCGGTGGTACGACTACCTCCTCAACAAAAATTTTCATACCATATGGAGGAGGACACCACCGAAGATAACAGGGAGCACCCTTATCTTCTATTCCCTCCCACTTCGAACCTCAAATTTCTTCTTTATTCTTTCTCGGGGGTTGGGAACATTCAAATCTTATTTGGGGTTATCTACTTTCAGGTTTTACTCATGGATATCGGGAAAACTCACATGTGGTGGTTCATCTCAAAGAAACCACACCAACCTTCTGATTGGGGATAATCTACTGAAACTTCCTGACTAGGGGCAGTAATAACCTAGCACCCGCTTGGGGGTCTAAACCAAGCATTATCTCTTTTCTTTTCCTTTTCTCATTCTTTTTATTTATTTATTTTTTCTTATTTATTTTTATTACTTTCTTGTAGTCTTAAAGTGTTTGCTTCTAGGAGCTTAACTCAAGGCATCCACTTCTAAAATAATTTCAGGTTGTATCTTTACTTCCCTTTGATTTTTATACCTTTATATTTATATTTTGTTGAGTTTAAATAAGGGGTAGTTAAATTTAAGTGTGGGGGAGTGTCAACCTGCTTAGTTCTTCTTGTGTGCTTTTCATTTTTTTTAGGATTTTTGAGCTTTAATGAATATTCTTATCACTTTTCACACATCAATTTATTTTGAAAGAGTTGAAATGATTTTTGAAATAATGGATTTTAAATGATTGTTGATGTGAAAACATTTTTCTTGAATTGGATTATCAATCATTTTTATGAGTTTGACTAATTTTTGAAATCCATTCCCATGAAACACTGACTAAAAATATTTTCCCAATCCTGTGAGGTATTCTAAACCACTTTTACATATTCTTCCTAATACACACACTTTCTTGAGGGAATCTTGAATTTTGTGTGAGAACCAGAATTTGCGAATAATTCTCTTTCGAAGCTTTGGATTTCATGAAATTTATTTGAAATGATTGAGGCATATCTTTGGCTAGCCACATTTTATCTTGAGACCCACCTTTACATTTATCATTCGTAAGCCCTTAGATGCCATGAATTTCCTTATAGGTTTAAGCCACATTACATGCCAATTTTTCCATACCTACCCGCACTTTTAGTATTTTTGCATGGATATTTCAAGTTTGAGTGTGGGGGAAGGGCCTTTCTTGTGAGTTCATTGGGATGTGTATCACTTATGGGTAGTGTGAAGTGTGTGTCAATACTTTGGGCAGTGGATAACAAGAGAATTGGGCATGTGTCGTCATTTCGTTGTGCTTTATTTGGTTCATCCATTTCTCCTAAAAAAGAAAAAAATTGAGATGAGCTTGAATTCCTCATTGTATATTCTTTTATGACTCATGTCCCTCCCAAAAATCAAGGGCATGAATTGTAATTAATTCATTGTATTCAATTTTTCAGCTCATCCTCTATGAAAAAAAAGAAAAAAAAATAATAAAATAAAGCTGTGCTTTTCTGGAGCTTTGAAAAAAAGAGGAGAACATACATGATATCATCACTTATTGGCTCATGTACCATGTAATAAAGAGGGGTGGGGTTGTTTTTCACATTTAAAATTAGTATTGAGTGAGGAATATATTGTGTTTTCACTTGATTTAATCATGCATTGTACTTAAAAGTTCAACCTCCTCTTTCTAGCTTGGAACATTTTTCAATCATTCTACCACCGACCCTAAGCCACAGAATCATTTGAACCTTTAATTAAATCCCTCATGATTAAATTAATTTTCATGTTTCACTCTGTGGAGAAATGATAATTTTCACAAACCTATGGTGATACATGTGATTTTCAAATATGAGCATAACTCCAGAATCAATTTCTATTGAGTGAAGAGTGACATAAAACTCAATGTGAGGTAGGTTGTGATTGGGTCGTGGATTGATTTTGAGGTTGAACAAATTTTAATGATTGAAATGAAAATGAGATAATTATTATTCATAAATGAGACATGATGGAATTCTATTTTGGATAAAATCATTGATATTTTCTCATTTTTGATTGTTGTGTGGATTTTGATTTGGATGTAAGATGATTGCCCAGGAGTGCAATGTTTAAGTGTGGGGGTGTGATGAAGCTCACATTTTCATATATTTTATACTGTAAAACATTGTTTATAATCCCACAAAAGTGTTATTGAATGGGTAATTATCATGTTTTTTAGGTTTTAGTGCTATTTTGAACCCAATGTGAAAAACGACTAATTCTGGATTTTTGACAGAATTTTACGTCAGGGGTATTTTGGTCATTTCATGGAAAATAAAATTCCAAATTTTATGATTAAAATTTTGTTTGAATCCTTATTTTATTTCCTTCACGTTTTCCCTCTGGACCAGGAGCTGATTTTGTCATCTATAGGGTCTAAAAAATCATTGAAGATTGGAATTTTTCCGGGCGGACAGCATGGACCAACCCAAGGTAACGGGCATCAAACGCGGCCTAAACATATCCAAATTATGTGTTTCCACCTGGGATACCTCGAGGACAGATAGGGCCGTCTCTAAAATAAATTTGGAGGATTTTGGAGCTCATTAAGGAGGCTATTGAATGACATTAGTTTGGAGGAACCTTCCTGGATGCTTCGTCCAGAAACAGAAACAGAGAATGCAAAATTCATAACTCCTACGTACGGTTTCCAAATTATCTGAAATTTGGAGAGGAGACGGACAAGACATGTTTAAACAACATTTATGAAGGGTGGAACGCGTGAATATGTAATTAATGGGGTCTACAATGCGTATTCATTTGAGGGACAAATTCTGCCTATAAAAGGAGGCCCTCACCTCCTTCCCAAAGCATCCCATTCTCCATCCATTTCTTCAAGGCACCAAGGAGGAGATCTCCACCGAGGGAGGCCGGCCGCAAATCTTCCACCTTTCTTTTTATTTTATTACCTTTCTTTATTTTTAGTTTTTAATTGTTATTTAGATTTCTAATAAATTCATGCATTGTTTTTATTTTTGTGTCCACCGATTCACCCTCTTTTCTTCCTCTCATCTTACCATCGTGAACTATAATACTCATGATCATGATTAACTAATACGGGGAATACCCTGAGGGAGTAATCAGGTTCTTGAACCCAAGACCATGTTTTTAATATTTTTTGAGTTAATTCTAAGGATAATTTATAGTGGGTGTAATCCTCACTATGGTTGTCTAAAGATTAACTTCTTAATCTACAACCATTTTCCCTCGATTGAGGAGGTGGATGGAAGGTGTGCTTGGCGATCGCTGTGTAGAATTTTCATTCATAACCGGTGTAGAATAAGGTGTGCACACATACGCTGGAGTGTGTAGACTAAGAATATTTGAAGCTGGCCAATGAAGGTGCTCCCTGAATATTCTCTCGGGAGAACTTCCTTTCTTCCCTAATTACATTCTGTTTAGCATTGCATAGTAATTTAGAATTAAATTTAAGTTTCTTCTGATTTATGAATTTCATTTATTTTATTAAATTACATTTATTTCATAAAACATTAAACAACAAAAAAAGAATTAGATTAGGTGGAATAGAAGTAGTGATTTATTAACCACAAAAGCTCCTCAAGAGAACGACCTAGGTCAGCCACTATGAGGCACTTAGTATAAATATTTTTGAGAGCGCACACGACAATGCTACGTCAGTGACCTACAAGTCTATAAACTGTGAGTGGATCCTTTCTAGATTAGTGAGAAAAGGAAGAGGAAGAAGGTGATCCTCTCCACCTATAGTGACCTAGAGAGAGAGAAATATGGAGTGACCCTTAGGAAAGAAGTGAGCTGACCCTAAACATTGTAATGGCAGTGAGACTAGAAAAAGAATTGATCTATCCTGAACCTTGTAAACAGCAGTGTTCTTATAGTGAATTTGGAACATCTGCACTTTTCCGGTGTATGACTCTTGGACCTAGCCTTGTGAGGGTAATCCAAGTAAAAATTGATGTGTCATGTACATGCTTTACTTTCTGTTTATATTGTGAAACGAGAAAGAGAGAGAAGAGTGTTATTTATAATAGTGAAACACGATCAGAATGGGAAATAATTTTAAATTCTTCATACTCTGATTCACCCCCCCTCTTAGGATATTCACCCTTGGAGACCTGACAATCGGTATTAGAGAGAAAGGTTGATATCAGTACTTCTCTCTCAATGGAGGTGACCAATCATAAAGGGACTCCGATCTTCGACAGACGAAATTTTCATATAGGGAATAATCAAATGCAACACTCTTTCTGATATTTTGGAATGGATGTGTTTACAGCAGTTATGCATGGTATCCCATCATACATCAACAGTGGAGCATTATTAGAAGTTGAAAGAATGGAACTAGACGCTGACGCTAAGAGTATTAATGCATTCAGTGGAACCCTTTCCAATTCTATCTATACAAAGGTGATGTCATGGAAAAATTCAATGCTATGTGGGAAAAGTTTTTGAATATATATGAAGGGGATACAAAAGTTAGAGGCAAATCTGCATGTTCTGTGGAACAACTATGAAGATATGAGAATGAGCCCGAATGAATCTGTTGATTCATTTTTTTGAGTGGGTAAATGTTGTTGTGAAAGACAAGTGGGGTCTTAGAGAAGTCATCAGAGATATAAAGATTATGAAGCATATCTTGAGGAAACTTCCACCTCAGTTTAATCTGAAATTCTCAGTCTTGAATGATAAAGACAGAAAAGAGCTGATGTTTGATAACCAGCACAATACCCTTGTTGCATATGAAATGAGGAATGATGAAAATGATTATGTGGAAAAGGGTAAATCAAAAGAAGTGGAATTCAGGGCCATGAACAAGATCACCATTGAAGATTCTCAGGAATAAGAAGAGATATATGAGTTTATGTCATTCCTAAGCTCAAATATTTAAAGAGGAAAATTAATGTTGAAAGGGAAAATTCCACTTGCCTGTTGTCTATATTGAAAGGATGGTCATCTTGCAGCAAGATGTACCAAAAATATCCAAGAAGATGATGATGTCGACGAATTTGAAATTCCAAAGAAGAATACATCAGCCTATGGGAATGGAAAGAAATAGTTCAAGAGAAATTTTTTTAGAAGAAAAGTATTTTTTAAGAAGAATGCGACAGTTCAGATGAGTCTGAAACTGGGGAAGTTGAGGAGATAGAGAAATGTAAAAATCATGGAGAAAATGCTATGGTGATAGTTTCAGCAGTTCTCAGGAGAAGAACGAAACTGAAGGAGATGATGAAGAAGAAGAAGTTGAGGGAATAATAGATATGAAAGCTAAGTTAGAGGCTTCTCTTAAAGAGATAGATGTTTGGAGAGCCAAAAAAAATAATGTTAAAAAAGTTTTTCGCGATGACAAACTCTATATGATACAGTAGGAAGAGGAGAAGTCTGAGTTGATGGAAGAAATTGAGAAACTCAAGCAATCAGCACTACAGAACTTTGAATCATTTAGTGATCATAAGTTCAAGATTGAAGAACAGAAAAGGGAGATCGATGGATTGAATAGAAAAATGAATGATCAAGTCATGTGTATCGAAAAACGTGAAGAATAAGTGGTCGGTTTGTGACAAAAATTGAAGGGTCATGAAAAACTCTTAACCCCAAATGAGATATTAGAATAGAAGGTCATTCAAGAGATAGAAAAGATGAAAGAGGAGGCTAGTTGTTCAAAAATAATGAAGCAGCAATCGAGCTCAGATGCTAAGGCTGAATTGGGGCTTGATTGGAAAAAAGCTATAAATATTGATATCAGTCCACAAGCACCCACTGCGATATTGAAGATTGATTTGGGCAGAAAATAGAATCCGAATATTTAGAGATCTCAAGGAGAAACTCAAAGTGCATTAGTAACACAATGTAATGCACATTATATCAGGTGTTACTGTTGTGGAAATATGGGACATTCACAGTATGTGTGCTCCATAACCAAGAGATATCAAAGGGAACAAGAATAGAGGTGATAGCCAAATAGAGAATAGTTTTCCAAAACATATTTCGAAGGAAACTTTTTTTTGGTGCAAAGGATTTGGGCACATGTCTAGGTACTGCACTTTGATTATACAGAGGAATGTGCCAAAGAAGAATAAAAACGTTTCAAGCAGTATATCAATAAACAAACATGTGAGTTAAAATGGGGAATAGATTTGCGGCTTTACAAGATGAAGCTGGTCCATCATACTCTGAGAACGAACATAAGTCTCAATCCATGCCGAGTGTGAAGGAAAAAGTATAGACCAAGAAGAAGAATGAATTAGAAGGCTATGGTGGCATAAATTTCTCTTCAGTCATTAGATTGATCTGGTGTGTGGATCATTGATAGTGGGTGCACATCTCACATGACAGGTAATAAGGATCTTCTTTCAGGAATAAAATATGAAAAAGAAGAAGTTTTAAATTTGGAAACGATGAGGGAATAAAGATTTTTGGCTAAGAACGACCATGTTTTGGGGAAATGAGATGAGACATGCGGATGACTTAGTTGTAGAAGGCCTCTGTCACAATTTTCTCAGAATTAGTCAACTATGTGACTCAGGACATTCTATAAAGTTTACTAAGAAGATGTCTGTTATCAAAGGAAGATATAGAATAGTTGTTCTATAGGGAAAAATAAAAAATGGAATTCTCTACCAGGTAAGTGCAGAAGAAGATATTTGTTTTCTTTCTAGAGAGGATAAAAAAAGTTGTGGCATAAATGACTTGGTCATATTTGCCAACCATCCCTGGAAGATCTGGTAATGTTTGAAGCAGCAAGAGGCCTTCCTAAGCTATCACGTGATCATACACATAGGTGTGATGCCTGTCAACAAGGTATGATCATCAGAAATTCCTACAAAGCGAAGGAAAAGAAGTCGAATGGAGTGCTTGAATTGGTGCATGCTGATGTATGTTGACCTATTTCACCAAGATCCATTGACGGGAAGAGGTATTGCATTCTTTTCATTGACGACTATATCAGAATGGAATGGGTATTTGTTATTGACTATATGTCTGATGTTTTCACTTGCTTAAAACAGTATGGAAGCGAATCTAAAAGGATGCTTGGACAGAAAATTCTGATGTTTCGTACAGACAATGGTTCCAAATTCACAAATAGTCAAGTGGAATAGTATCTTGAGAAACATTTGATAAGACATCAAGCTTCTTTAGTAAGAACTCCCAAACAGAAGGGAGTGGTTGAGAGGAGAAATCAGATCATCAAAAACATGGACAGAATAATTCTTATAAAAAAAGACCTACCATATAAGTTTTGGAAAGATGTAGTATTGACAATAGTCTACATTTCAAATAGGCCTATTTTGTGTTTTAAGGAAGGAAGGACTCCATATGAAATGTAGTATGAAATGAATCCAACAATGAAATAAATTTTAATATTCAAAATTTAAGTGCTTCATTCATAAATATGAAAATAATATGATGTTTTAATCACGTGGAGATGAGGGAATATTCTTAGGCTACTCAGGAAAAAGAAAATCATACAAATTAATTAATAAGAGGCTTAGAAAAGTTTTTGAGAGAAATGATGTCACTATTGTGGAAAATGAAGAGAATATTCAGCAGCATAGTGAACCGTTTCTTGATGAAAGTGATGAAGAGGATATTAAAATAGGAGAAGCTGAAGTGGCTAAGGCTAACTCGGAAGAAGACATTGATGATGAACATGAAAGTGTCAAGTCTGTGTCCGCATGGAAGCCAATGATCCGAGATGAAATTGGTAGGTAGAATATCATTGGTGATTAGATAGCTAGAGTTCAGACAAGAAGAATAAAGTCACTATAGCAGACATCTTTCTTTTCTCAGGTATAACCAATGTGCTTTGTTGATACAATTGAAGATGAAAACTGAGTTCAGGATATGAATAAAAATCCTGATCAGATTGAGGAGAACCAGACGTGGGATATTGTTTCGAGGACAAAAGATAAGAATGTAATCAGGAATAAATGGTCGTTCTCAACAAGATGAATGAACATGGAATAGTGGTTCGAAACAAATCACGACTAGTGTGCAAAGGATACTCCCGGATAGAGGGAATATATGTTGATGAGACATTTGCACAGGTGGCAAGGCTGGAGACAATCAGATTATTCCTAGCCATTACAGTGCAACAGATGTTCAAAGTGTTCCGGATGGATGTCAAATATGTATTCATGAATGGGATTTGGGAGGAATAAGTGTTTATCAACCATCCAGATGGTTTTATCATTCATGAGGATGAGAAAGATGTTTGGAAACAGAATAAAGCATTGTATAGGATGAAACAAGCACCAAGAGCATGGTACTCAAGGCTGGATCAATACTTGAAGAATCTTGGTTTCTAGCATGGGGGAGTTGATTACAATCTCTATTCCAGCTATGACAGTAATCAAAGGATAATGGTGTTGGTGTATGTCGATGACATAATATTTGGCGGATCCGATGAAGCTCTGTGTAGAATTTTTTCCGATTTCATAAAAACTGAGTTTGAAATGAAAACGATTGGATAACTAACATGTTTTCCTTGGTCTACATGTGACACAAGGAAGAAATGGAACATTCATTTCTCAATCCAAATTTTCTAAGGAGGTTTTGAAATTACTTGGAATAGAAAATTCCAAAAATACGAAGACTCCTGTTTCTACGAGAACGAAACTGTATAAAGATCAGGATGGAAAGGCAGTTAATATCACGCAATACATGAAACTTATTTGATGTTTGTTGTACTTGACCGCAACAAGGCTAGATATTATTTTCTCCACATGCCAAGCAAAAAGATATCAGATTAATCCCAAGGAAATCCACATGTTTTCAATGAAAAGAATACATCGGTATAGCAAAGGAACTGTGGATTTCGTTTGGATGTATAATAACAAATCCCAATCAGTGTTATTGGGTTACACAGATGCATATTGGGTAGGATCAGCAGATGATAGAAAATCAATTTTAGGATGTGAATTCTCTCTTGGTGGACTATGCATTTCTTGGTTAAGAAATAATCATGATTGCATTTTATTAAGCACTGCAAGAGCTGATTATATTGCAGCCACTCAAGCTTGAACACAGTTATTATGGATGAAGCAGAAACTTGAAGATATGGGAGCTGAGATGAAGTCTCCAATCAGAATCCAGTGCGATACGTCATGTGCTATCAATATTAGTAAAAATCCCATCCATCACTCAAGGTAAATGCATATTTATATAAAGTATCATTTCATCAAGGAGAAGATGGAGCAAGGGAATGTGAAGTTGGAGTATGTTCCTACAGATCAACAGGTTGAAAATATTCTGAAAAAGGCCTTACCCAAAGAAGCAGTTTATAGGCATCGACTGGATCTAGGAGTCACGTCGACTACCATCACTTAAAAGAGTGTGGATGTGGACCCCCCTCCCTTAGGTATGATGTGGTTTTCTCTAATGTGATGAAATGTGTTCTCTACTCTTTTACAGACTACAAAGGAGTGACGTTTGGGTTCGTTGACTACAGGGGGATAAAATAGTGATTTTTCAAGGGAGAGATAGTGTGGCTATTTGAAAAATCATCAATGATATGGGGAGAAGCTGATTGGTGTAGCAGCAATATAGGGGGTGAAATGAGAAAGGGGGATAGTAATAAATATGATGATGCTAGAAGTGTTAATTCAAAGATAGATATCATTATAGTTGAGGATCATGGTAAAATCAGTAGATTGGTGTGGGAATTCGGTACAAATTTTTCAAAAAATTTGTATCATTTTGAGGTCAACAGTTAGTGTCAAAGTTGAAGTGATTCATTGATGAACTTTTCACTTACTCTTGTTTCTCACACCGAGCATTACTCATGTGGGATTATAGTATGTGTTGAGTAAATCCTTGATCTCTATCTAAATCACAATAGGAGAATGGTGGATTAATAATTAACAATGTATCGTTTTATGGAAGAGTTTTCAACAAACCCAAAGGGGGAGATTGTTGGGAAAAAATACCTCATGGAATCATTGAAGCATTTTTTAGGTGATTGTGTATGTTGACAGAGTGGACATCTGTGATGTGATTGTTGACAATGAAAACCATGATGTACATTTTTTTTTAAATTGTATTTCATGGTGGCGTGTCGAGTTCAAGTGTTGTGGATAACGATCCATATTTGATTCAAGAATGTCGACAAAGGAATGGATGATATGGTGGTGGTAAAAAAACATTAGATACAAGGTGGTGCCGATTTCTAGTGTTTGCCAAATGTTTGGGCCTGAAAATCAACAAATGGAGAAAAGTGGTTTTGGCAAAGGAACTTGTGCGATATTGACTTGAAGGAGAGTAAACTTGTGTTCCATATGTTTTTCAAGATCAGTACATCAAAATATGGAAAAAGGATAATGGGCGCCCAAGTTTTAGGGTTGGTTAGGAGAGTGACTATCACGGCAAAGACTTGCACACCGAAACGTACGCACCAAGGGGAGACTTACGGGATATCGCACATGGTGTCTAAATGCCTATAAATACAGTTCAAAACCTCCTCACTTGGTATGAGTTCAACACTTTGAAAAAATCAGATCTCTCGTCACGCAGGTGTGGTGGTCGTGCATGTGGTTGTGGGTCGTGTAAGTAGAAGTTGCCCGCCAGTTGTTTTTTGCGTGCCCAAGGGGATTTGGGCGAGAAAGGAAGTGAGTAACCCATGTTTAGAGTTGATGAAGTAGGTGTTTCACAATTGGTTGAGAAGTACTTGCATGCCATGTTTTGAAGAAGCACGATAGTTGATGGTTGCGCACCAAAATTGGTTTGGACGTAAAAAGGTGTGAGTCGAAAAAATTTGGAGTTGAAGAAGGGAGTGTCGTGCAAGTGGTTGAGGTGAACTTGCACACCAGTGTGTAACTATGCTTTAGGACTTGTGCACTGTCTTAGAGAAGGGTGCCAGGTAAGATTGATTCACGGTAGTGATTCAGGGTTGCCTGAAGGCTGAATGATTTCTTGAAACCTTTGGTACAAAGTAAAAGTCATCTATGGGTGAAATTTAGACTTCAACAAGGCATTCAAATAAAAAACAGATATGTTTATTAGTGATAATGAAGAGATCTACAAGTCTATAAACAGTGAGTGGATCATTTCCGGAGCAGTGAACAAAAGAAGAGGAAGACGGTGATCCTCTCCACAGACAGTGAGCCAGAGAGAGAGAAACTATGAATGAACCTTGGGAAAGCAGTGATCTGACCCTAAACATTGTAAAGGCAGTGAGACTAAAAATAGATCACAAACCTTTTAAAGAGAAGTTTTCTTATAATGAATTTGGTACATCGGCACATTGTCAGTGTATACTCCATGGACGTGGCCTAGTGAGGGTGAACCAAGAAAAAATTGTTGTATCCTATGTATGCTTTACTCTCTGTTTTTATTATGCAACGAGAAAGAGAGAGTAGAGTGTTTTTCTTAATAGGTAAACAAGATCAGAACATGCTTTAATTTTAAATTAGTTATACCTTGATTCACCCCCCCGCTCATGATATTCATCCTTGTGGACATAACAAGATTGCTTTTAAAAAATTATGCCAGTTTTATTTCTTCTACATGGGTTTTCACAATCTACTATCTAAAATGGAGAAAAACCATATTTATTATTCATATAAATTTAATGATCATATCATTCCACCATTACAATATGGTTTAACCCTATTCTAATATGTCGTGACCCTCATTCCTCTTAATATAAACCTATGAATTTTTTTTCATATGAATTATATGAAAAAAGAGGTATTCTTTCATACCAGACAACATTATGAGATGGACTATTTTTAAGTAATTATCATCATTATTAAATAATATACTCTCATTAATGTAATATTATCCCAAAAAATATTATTTAGTATGATCGGGGTTGAATAATTGAATAACTGTATTTTATTAATCTTCTGAAATCATCTATTATCACTAGATAGGATAATAACACAAAACTATGAGTAAACATTCTTATTATCCAGATAAACTTTTGATATTAACTAAATTTATATGATAAATTCATTTTTGCATTAATATTGTAATTAATAATACATCATTTTTCATTATTCAAATGGAAATACCATATATATAGCATGGTATAAGATTACTATTTTCCAAATGATCTTATAGAATCATCAATGGATTATAATTATTAGGTTTTATACTTGAATCTCATGATTGAATAAATTTTTCCCATCATATATGATGTTAAAAAACACACTTTTAGGATAACGGTTTATGGAAGTGTCAATAAGTATACTCTCAAATAAAAAATATTATCTGAATTCACTATCAATGGAGTATCACCAAATATTATTCTATTTGATCTATGAAAATATAAAATTCAGGAACCAAGAAAATCCACACGACCCCCCCAATCATAATTCATAAAATTAAAAATAGTAATTTTTTAATGAATATATTATCTTTAAAGAACAAGAACGTGATCGATAAATCCTAAAAAATAACTAAAACATATCTTTATCATAGTTTTCTACCATTATTAACTGTCTTAAGATTACTTTTCAAGAACATATAAAAAAATTAGTAATATTATTTTATAGTTGTCTCTATATTGTAAATATATTTCTCATTTCCATCAATAATTCAAGATAATTTTTTACTACCGCACCATATAACTATACGATTTCTCTCTTATTGCATATCAAAATCAAAATTCATATTTAATACCACTTATATATTAAAAGTATATTATTTGAAACTAATCCATTTGATTGGTTAATTCATTTATTTCAAATTTTATAAACATTATTGAAATAATTGTGTGAGTTGTAAAAAACATGTGATTCATTTATAAATTTATGTGAAAAATATCTAAAAAATATTCCTATGTATAAATCATTACGTTAAGATATGTATCACGAAAGAAGACATGAAATTATAACTCATTTATAAGTAATGGGTCATTAATCAAGTATTCCATCATGATAATTCTTTATAATAATAATCAATATTTCATTCCCATAAAAAATTGTTTTATAATTAAATATCATCTTAATAGATTTGGAAGAGGGAGATGATTCACGTTTCAATCCTTCCTATTATGGTATGATTTTAATTTTCTCACCAAAAAAATAATGTTTGAAAAAAACATAGGAAAAATAATAAATATTATTGAATTATTTTCCCTCTATTAATTAAAATAACTCCAAACATCACATTATAACTCCAATTAGTATACAAAAACTTCTATGAAATACCAACCAATCTTAAGACAATCTCCAATAGTTTTTTAACGTAATGTAAATCAACTATTTCATGATTATATGGATATATTATAAAAAAAATAATGTAAATACACAGTAAGTTTATTCAAGTTATTTATTTCCCATTTTATATCAATCAACTATTAGGGAACCCTATTACTCACAATCTGCTTCATAAAACTATTACCAACATAGATTTTTAAAAATCCTCATAACAAAATCACCCATTAAATTTTTCAATAAATAATCATTAATTTATTAAAATATTATATGAGATTAAACAATATGGAATAGAATATAAATGTACAATAATGTAAAATTATTTGATAAGAGTTACTCATATAACCCTTAAACATAAATATTTACTTGTTTTTCAATTCATCATATCAATATTATTATTTTTCATGTGGACAAAAAGTTCTAGAACACTTAGAAAAACAAATATAAATTTTCACATATGAACTAATTCAAAAAACCCATCCATAATCTTAACATCATCGAGAAATAACCACATGTGTACATGGAACTCAAAAAACTCACCATTTAAAAACACCCAAAAAGTATACTTTAACTTAATAATCAATTTATTACCATTATAAATATATATACTTCATGGATTTATGTTTCTATCATTACCTATATTTAACTACATCATAAAATGGAAATCTATGGATGGTACATAATACCATATCCTCGGTATTGTCGATGTTAAACTCCCACCAATTACATCAATTTTTGAAATGTATATTTATGTAATGGTTTGGTAAATACATATTCCACTTAATATTTTATAGGAAAATTATTCATCTTGTTGAACCCTTATTCTTCCTAATACTTGTTAATTTACCATTCTATATTAATGTTCCTTATTCAATAATGTTAAAAAGTATTTTTTGAAACAGTTATGGAACTTTAATTATCACATCCAACAAATATGTGAAAAATCACATCATGTGAAAAATACTTTGATGTGCCTTCATAAACATGACATGAGTTATTACTTATGTGAAAACAACATATTATACTTATAATATACTATAGTAAAAACATTTTTATTCTTTATGTGCAATAAAGAACACCTATATTTAAAAAACACTTTAAAAGATATACAATTCCAATCATTAACACTTGTAGCTCAATCTATATCAACATATCAAAAAAAATATAGACTTACATTTTATTATGGTTTATTCTTTGATCTGTAGTCAAATTTATATACCATATAATAATTTCCACTTATATGAAACAATATTTTTTTGACTTATTCTAATAATATGAACACACTATAATATAATAGACATAATCTAATCTAAAATAATTCAAGTAGAGAATAATCTTGCTACATAGAATAAACTCAATTTGGTCAAAAAATTTACTATATTTTTCTTGAAAATTTATATTTTTGACTAAAATTAGTGTACGAACTACATTAGAAATCCATTTTCTAGTGTTCTTTAGTAATATTCCTGAATACTTAACCTCAGAAGGAGAACAATTTACCTTTCTACAAATAAATTTAACGTCATAATAAGTAATTAATCTCTAAGAACAATCATATCTCAATAGAATTCGTTATTTGAGTAGAAAACCCCATGGAAAATTCATATTCATTTCCATGGAATATAATTTCATCATCATAGAAAATGAATACGGGACATAACATATAGAATTGTTTTTGATATAAAGTTTGTTTTAAACTATTACATTTATTAATTATAGTGATATTATACCTGATTGAATATATAAAAACAAATATATTATATCAACATTAATGACATTAAATTTTTAATTTAACTTGGATACATACCTGATACGATAATTATATAAAAATACTTTTTTGTTTCTCAATTTACACTTTCTACTCAATTTCATTGCCTATAAGCATGATTTCACATATGTTTAATAAAATTATTATATTTTTTGAATGGAAATATTATGAAAATTAATTTATGTATCACATCTAAAATTTAGAGAAAATGTCTAAAAATTTTCAACTCCACTAACATGAGAATACCTACTTCAAATAAACAATTGAATTTGTCTCAAAAATTATGCTTTTTCAGTAAACAAGTTACCATTCACTAAATATATAGTGGAGTAATTCATTTTTTAATTTGATAAAAAATAAAAATTGATGATATTATCAAGATATATTTTTTCAATTAATAACCCAAATGAATTTATAATGATTATGTGCATTATCCTCACACATTGGTATAACAAATGAAATTAATGAGGCATGAGTTTTTATACTTATGGATCCCTAAATTTGTACAAATTTTAAATGATCAACAATGATGTACTAAATGTATACATGATTTCCACAATATATATGAAAAAAAATTCTATATTAATTATCACAGATAATGTTGAATAATTATATTATTTTTGTACGTTACTCACAACATCCACCCTTAAAGAAATATATTTTTACTATCCACTCAACAATACATATTATCCATTTTATTATAAAAGTGATTCAGGATTATTATTGATATTAAATGGGTGAATTAAAACTGTAACATTATAAAAATAAATTACTATTTTACATTACATATTCTAATAGTTTAATATCATAAAATTCGGTAAATGTCCAAGAAAAATGTCATCAAATTTTCAATTCTATAACTTACTCATATATGATCCTTCATCTTTGATGAAATAAGTGTATACATAAACCATGAGATATATCAATATTGGTGTATTATTTTAATTAATCACGTATAGATACATATTCACCATTAAAAGATGTAAAAAATATTTTTCATCATGTATACATGGCCTAATCATTTAAATCCAAAATAAATTAGAAGTAACTTATTTCACCAGTGTTTTTTGATCCATATCAATACTGTTTTTTTCTTTATTTCCACAAAATACATTTATTATCAGTTATAAAAATTACTATATTCATGATATATTATATGATTTTTCAAATTTTCATTAATAATTTATCTATAATATTCATACTTACTATCCAAAAACTATCACTTTTGGGAATAATTACATTTCATTGAACCCATATTAAAACTCTAGATCCTATTATATTTTTCAAATTTATTTTTACATGAAAATGATACATGTGGACTGTGTAATATTATAAACTAATCAAATAAATCACTTTTCTCCATCTAAACATTTGTTACTCTTAATATCATAAATATCAAAATGGAGAAGTTCTATGGTATGAGTTATATATATCATCCCCTTTTAATGTGAAGAATTATAAAATTAATATTTTCGACATGTAATTAATTACTATTTATTATCTATTTTCTTCAACAAAACATCATGAAAATTATTTCTATAGTTTAATTTTTTTCATAATATTTGGGCCTATTTGACAAATATATTGATGTCATAACTCCTTTAAATCCCTAACTTTCATGTTACATGAATTTTTAATATCACTTACTTAGAAAATTTTATCATTTTTTAATTTCATTTACTCATAACACATGTATATTTAAATATATTCACCACAAATATATCACTACAAAATATCACATAATTTCATTCATCATATTGTCTAGACAAGAAACTATTTCTTCATGTATAATTAAATATTTTAATACTATACACACAATTTTGATATGATAAATACCTTAGTCATTCCACAACCTTAATAACAAAATGATCAAAACAATTACATTATTTATTCTAGACAAGAAACTATTTCTTCATGTGTAATTGTATATTTTGAATTAATATATAAAAATTTATTTTTAAGTGGATTTTATCTCCCTAAATTCAATTAGAATTTGATATGTGAGAAATATTTGTAGTATAGGTATCATAATTTTCCAATGCAATGAATTTGGAACACTTATAATGAAACTAGATGAACCAAATTCAATGGAACCTCGCATCTGGAAAGAGTGGAAAAAAATTATGAATGAAATAAAGAGTTAATGTCTTAGTTATTGAAGTTGGAATTATTCAATATAATTTGTATATATATTTACTACCTTAATATAGTAGTTCGTGGTATCTTGGATTTAGAGGGGATGTTTATAAATATTAGATAAAAGTAGAACTACAAAACAATTTTGGCCACTATGGGTACTTGTATATAAATAGATGGTTGGGGACACATTTATGGGATTATTTATTATTGATTCCATAGATTAGATATATATTAAATATTTATTTCTCCTAGGTTTTGTATTTATCATGGATGCTTATAATATAGTTATTTTATTCTCGGTCTACGAATATTGATGTTTTTCCCTTGTAGTGGTAATTGTCTCGAAACACAAAAAATTACTATTGATCTATATTGAGTACATGCTCTATTTTTTCTCAGTTTCATCATTAGACAGATATGTGGGTTTTCCTATGGATATGTAGTGTTCATATAGTGTGTGAATATTCTTAGTTCATACACATTATGTTAAAGTTCCATGTTTTTAAGATCTTTTTAAATACTTATTTCTTATTTTATTGTTTTTGTATATTTTTATAAATCACATGTAAAATTTTGATAAGTTGTACTATTTCTAGTTTAGTATTAGTGACTGATACGAAGCCAAGTGGTAATAGATCTCATATTTTATCTTACTAATTTTTTGAATGATTCAAACTAGATAAATCTATAATGGTGTTTTTCTTATTTTTTTACTTTTCTTAGTTGAGTATTATTTTTATGAATAGTAGAATTGATTTATTAATTATTAATATATGTTAATATAGGGTTTATGACATTTAATTCTTGATTCTAGTGAATGTGATAAGGGATTATCTGTTTCAGATATTTCTTGATCTCCCATTGATTGGATTCAAACTGAAAGTAATGAAAAATGAATAGTGGGAAAGGCTCGAATCGAATGCTCTATGTGACATTTAGATAATGATGTCCTAAATCATGGACATATAATTCAATGAGGTATAGATAAATATAGAACTAATGTACATGTCAGAAAAAATATTTTGGATTACAACAAGAATGATAAAATTGTATAGATTAAAAGTAATGTTTTTCATGAAGATGCTATAAGTAATGTATTTGGATTGGTATGGGAGTGATTGAAATTTGTATAAGAGTTAGCTGGAATCATTGGGTGTGATTGTAAAGACAGTGAATTTCTATGTTAATTTTTGTAAATAAATGGAAACTTTATAATCTGTGAAATTTTATGGCATGTGATTCCGAGGCCCGTAGTTCCCAAAATGAATTTTTGAACTTTTGTTCAAGTAAGTTTAGTAAACGTGCGAGCGGGATTGTCTAAAATTTGAACCATTACATGGAATTGAAATCTAAGGGTACCGTTGAACTCGTAGTGCTGATATTATCTTAAGAAGACTTTCACCTCGATGATATTTGATTAAGGGAGAATGTTAGTTTTTTGGTATTTTGTGAAAGAATAAAATTAAAATAAAATTGTGTAAACATTTTATTTTTATTTGAAACATCCATGTGAATATCGTAGAGGTGGGGACCATATGAGGTTTATCCTCCAAATTGAATGCTCGGTGGGGGGGACCACTGAAGCCTAACCCTCTAGTATATATTATGATGGTGGGGACCACCCATAGAATAAAACCTATTGAACTCAATAATTAAGTTGAGGAGAAACCTCTTGAGCTCCTCATGTAATGGTGCCACCTCCTCCCTTAATTTAGTATGCCAACCCCTCCCTTAATTTATTATGTCAACCCTTCTCTTGATTAATTATGCCACCAACCATAATTAATTTTGCGTTTTGAATTAATGCAGATGAAATAATAGATGGCTTAATCTATTATTTTGGCACCACTTTTAATTTGAGTGGAATTGGGAAAAAGCTTCTCCATCAAAGAACGTTTCCTCCACGAAGAATTCCGGTGAGGAACGTCTTTGACTTCTTCCCCGGAAGCACCTTGCGGAGGCAAACAACGTGGGGCATCATCGACGACTGACCTTCCCTCCTCATCGGCGTCAATGTAAAATACGAGGTAGGGGTTTAATTGAGTTTGATTATTTGTGGAAAGTTATAGGGTGATTGATTGATATTCATCTCTCTACCATTCATGATGATTTTTTAAAATTACAGAAGGAATTTTACCACTTGCTACCACTCTAAACACGGAGGGTGCGGGCCAAAAGAACAATGCCCGACCCCTCTGTAATTATTCATTGATGTGTACGTCGAAATAGAGGAGGCCGACAAAGGAAATGGCGCTCAGAGACCTGCAGACTCCGAACCCTATGGTGCTCCATTGCCCGCCGCCTAGTCATGTTGCCACATGGCACCCGTGTCCTCCGCCTCTTTGTGCCGCCGCCAAACGGCAGTCATGCTTCGCTGAATCGTCGCCTTACCGAGCCGCCACCCTGGGTCGCACCGCATTCTCCCCAGTGGCGCTTCATTCGAACCGCCCCTACACCGCCTACGGCGGGCAAGACGAAATAGCTCGTGCCCGCCGAGATGCACAGGATGAACCATCCCACGCCCCCCACGACGCCCCGACCGAACTGGCATGCACCCCCTTGCGGTGTTACGACCGAACCGGCAGGTTCCCCCCCTAGGACGCCCCACCGGAGCTGGCCGGCGACCTGTTGCGGCACCCTTGCCACACTGGCCTGCTCCCCCCTACTGTGCCCCATGTGGTGCCATGACTGCACCAGATGGTGGCCCCCCATGGGGCCGTGGCCGCCCCGGCCGCACCGACCACCGCGCCCCGCGGTTCCCCGGCCGCACCGGACAATGCCCCCAGCGGTGCCCCGGTCGCACCTGCCCACGATAGACGTGGCAGCCCGGCGGCACCAGCCCGCACCCCTGGCGGGGCCCCGACCGCACCGGTCGACGCACCCCGCGGTGCCTCGGCCGCATCGTCCCACACCCCCCACAGATCCCCTACCGCACCGACCCGCGCCCCCCGCAACGTCGCGGCCGCACCGGCCCGCGCCCGCCGTGGCACCCCGACTGCTCTGGCCCGCCCTCCCTACGGCTTGTCGATCGCCCCGGCCCGTGCCCTCCGTCGCGCGCCGGCCGCCCCAGATCGTGCCCCCCCGGGGTGCCGCGGCCGCATCGGCCGCATCGGCCCTCGCTCAACGCGGCGGACCTGCCCTGGTGGCCCGCGCACCCCACATCTCCTCGGCCGCACATGCCCGCACCCCCCGTAATGCCCCGGCCGCAACGACCCGTGCTCCACGCGGCGCCCTGGCCGCAGCGGCCCGTGCCCCCTCGGCGCCCCGGTCGCACCGGCCCGTGCCCCCCGCAGCGCCCCATCCGCACCGTCCCGCACCCCCTGCGGCGCCCCGGCCGCATCGGCCCGCGCCCCCCGCGGCCCCCCGGCCGTTCCGTCCCACGCCCCCCGCGGCACCCCGGCCGCACTGTCCCGCGCCACCCGCGGCACCTCGGCCGCACCGGCCCGGTCCCCCCGCGGCGACCCGGCCTCACCGGCCCTCGCCCCCTGCAGGGCTACGGCCGCACCGACACGCGCCCCCGGTGGTGACCCCCCCGACAGCTGCCCCCCCCCCCTACGACGCCCCAGCGGAACTGGCCGACGACTTGCTGTGGTTCCCTTGCCGCACTGGCCGGCTCACCCATACGTTGCCCCCAGAGGCGCAGCGACCACACCAGATGGTGTCACTCTGGGTGTCGCGGCCATCGCGGCCGCTTCGGTTGGCGCCCCCATGCGGCGCCCCGGCCTCCCTGGTGGGCTTCCCCACGGGGCCCCGGCCGTACCGGCCCGGGCCCCGCGACACCGCAGCTGCACTGGTCGGATTGCATGCGGGGCCCCAACAGCATCGACCCGTGCCCCGCGGTGCCCTGGCCGCACCGACCACCACTCCCCACGGCGCACTGGCCCCACCAGACCGCGCCCCCAGCGGTACCCCCGGCGGCGCCGTCCCGTGGCCACCACAGCGGCCCCACAGCACCGGCCCGCACCCCGAGCAGCGGCCTGACCGCAATAGCCCACAGCCCCCGCAGGGCCTCGACCCCACCGGCCCGCGCCCCCCACGGCGCCCCGGCACCCCCGGCCCGCACCCCCCCGGTGCCCCGCACGAACCGGCCGACGGACCCTGCGACGCCCCGCCCGAACCAGCCCGCGCCCCCACGGCGCCCCGCCCGAACCGGCTCGCGCCCCCCGCGGCGCCCCGGCTGAACCGACCCGCTCATCCTACGGCGCCCCGGCCGAACTGACCCGTGCCCCTCGTGGCGCCCCCCGCCGAACCGACCCTCACCCCCCACGTCGCCCTGGATGAACTGGCCCGAACCCCCCGTTGCGCCTCGGCCGAACCAGCCAACGCCCCCCTATGGCGCCTTGGCCGAAATGACCCACGCCCTCACGGCACCCGCGACCCCTTGTAGCCCTCACGGCCTGTCGAACCTCCCAGCAGGCTGAGGCGAATCATGGGTCGCTCCGAACACAGCAGGTTGTGCTGGGTCGACCTGAACCGGGCCGAGCCTTGCCAGGTCGGGCCGGGTCAGTCCGACCCGGTCGGACTGGACCCAGGCCCACTACGACCCATTTACGCTCCCTCGGCCATAACTTTGGCATCTAGTATCCGTTTGATGAACCGTTAGTGGCGCTTGAAATCATGGAATGAGACGAACCCTTTGAGTACTTTCCACTAGTGTTGTGGTTTAACATGGGAAACAAGCAGGTTTGATCGAGCACGAATCCAACTAGCCCACCTGAACTAAAAGGCAAATAAAAAACAGACCGGGCATCCAATTGAGGTGTTGTCTATTACATTGAGATCCCTCTGACTTGTTGGACCTTTGAGACACTTCTTCGTGTCAATTCATGGCAGTTGGATAATGACATGTAGCTTGTGGGGAGGATCCTCTCAGAGATGAGAGAGCGTAGTGCGGAGACCTAGTGGATGGCTGATAGTTGATGACTACTAACCGTTTGACCTGGAGAGACTCGACAGGCCTACTGAGGATCACCTTGGTGATGCGGCAGACCCACGGTGGGGAGAAATTCTATGTGACATAACAGACCCATGGTACTCGATTGGAGGATTACCTCAGCAGGCCTAGAGGGTGAGTTCCACTATGTGACCCGGCAGACCCACGGTGGGGAGAACCTCTGTGTGACGCGGCAGACCCACAGTACTTACCAGGAAGAGTAACTTAGAAGTCCCAGGTTAGTGGGAAGTGCATCTGTTTGACATGGTAGGCCGGTTTTACTCTATAGAGGAGGAGTTATCCAGCAGCCAAGGTGTTCGACATTATGTTCAAAATTATACCTAAGTAATGTAATCTTTTTAATTCATACTATTTGTTTCATCCTAGTTGTATTTTTGAGTCCTAGTGGTTCTCGGGGTCCATACTGAGTGTCGTTATACATACCCCTACATGGGATATGCCCATAACTTATTGTGTTAGATGTAGACAACATATGACGCTGACTGCGAATATGTGTAAGATGACCGGACAGTACTTGGAGGTGGTCCTTATGATGATTTAGTTCACAGAGGAGATGGATGGAGGTGGAGTGTGGAGAAGGCGATTTGTAACAACCCATCAGGTCGGAACCTCAAAAGATGATCCAGTAGCTATATTTTCCTTTTCTTTACTTGTCCTTGTTCATTACAATTGGGATTGTATTCTGTCCCCTTTTACATTCATCACTCTTTTATTATATAGTTTACATGGTGTTTCATCCAGTTCTGTCCTCGTTTGTGTGTGTATGTTTAGAGGTTATAAAGGAAATTCCATCTCAGTTTTAAGGAATTACACCTTTGGTGTTAGTATCCAGCCCCTGGCCAATATAAGACAGGCTTGGGGTAGTCATGGCATGAGTCCTGGTGGACGGGTCATGAAAAATTTGTAACATAGGATTCGGTTCTACCATAGAACTTAAGAAACTGTTATTTTATGTACAACAATAGTGTTAAGTGTAGTGAGTTCTGTTTTTAGTTCAGGGAGTCTAGTGATGGTGCGGCAGCCGACATATCCATACACTAGGACCCTGACTTCTGATTTCTGACCCGGTGTATGAAAACACTAATTACGTGTGTGTTTTCAAAAGTGTTTTTATAGTCATCTCACCCGGTTAGCTCACCAGGTATAACCTTTTAATCGTGGCACACCTATTTATTTTCAGGATCACTCCACGCAGACAAACAGCTAGGGTTCTGAGATTTGTATGCACAGATAGCCCACCGAGCGATGAGTCCTCGGTGTAGGGCCCTTTTTTAGTAGAGGTACCAACCGAGGCACCAAAGGTACCACTCCTCGTTGGGCCATCGATGCCACCAGCCCCAGAACCAGACAGTGCAAGATGCATGAGCGCGTTGCACGAGTTCCAGCACCAGAGGCCACCCAGGTTCTGGGGAGAGACTGCCTCGAAGGTGGCTGAGGATTGGCTGGAGGTCGTGGTGAGAGTTTTTCGATTGATATGGACACCAACTGATTTCATGGTGATCCTTTCTGCCATCATTTTACAGGCAGCAGCAGGCAGATGGTAGAGCATGATGCTCCAGGTCCACGATGAGGTGACACATATCGTGGCAGACTTCGAGAGCCTGTTTCGAGAAGAGTTTTTCCCAGCGGCTCTCTGTGTAGTGTATATTCAAGAGTAACTTCATATGCAATAGGCCATCATGACTATGGCTCAGTACTAAGTGAGGTTCACTGACCTCTTATGCTACTCCAGAAATATGGTACATGACCCATTCTTTAGGGACATGATCTTAGAGCAGGGGATCATGAGAGAGATCAGGGCTTCAGTGATCTCACTAAGCATCCCAACATAGGTAGGAGAGTTAGAGAGAGCCCTCTTGGTGTAGAGTTTCATGCAAAGCAGACACCAGTAGCAAGACCCACTACCAGTCATCACGTAGCAGAGTCTTCTACATCTTTCATCATACATATGTCATAGAGTTCCAAGAGGATCATAAATACAGGTGGAAAGCCACATGACTCAGAATCAGTTGTTCGAGGATCCTGAAGTAGAGCTAGTCATGCCAGGAGTAGGCAGTCTTACGCATGTAGCGGGAAATGTCAATTGGCTCGTGACTGCATGACCAGCCGTTATGATGATCAGAAGATAGTCTAAGGACCACCCAGGTAGAGAAAGAGGTTCGATCAAGGAGGTCTGCAGGCTGGAGGCCGACGTTGAAGAGGAGCAGGTCGTGCAGCAGGTGGTGGGTGACGTTTAGAGATATTACCGCCACCACAACCAAGAGGTCCACCCTGACCACAAGGATCAGGTGGACAATAGAGAGCTCGGTTCTAGGAAGCTAAGGCTTAAGATCGTGGCACTCCAGAAATGATAGGAGGTATAATATATTTCTACTCCACCATAGATGCAGTAATTATAGACACTGGTGTTAGCCATTCATTCATTGAAACTGTGATCGTTCAGAGCTCAGATATTCTGACGGAGCTGTTGGCCCGATCCTTATGTCCAGAGACTTCTACAAGAGATTATTCTATGATTATGCACTAGTTCCGGCAGTGTGGGCATACTCTAAGAGGCGATAGCTATAGCTAGGATCTACAAGTAGTGGCGTCGAGGCATTATGACATCATCTTGGGTATGGAGTGATTATAAAATGTCTATGCCTAGATAGACTGTATTAGGAGCAGGGTGTGGTGTGCCCGCATTGATGAGACCAGGTTTACCATCACCGGCGAGGAGGGAGCCTTTGCAGTGTAGGATGGACTTACCCAGAGGAGAGTGAAACCAATAACTCATTAGTTGGATAGCCTTACCATCATATCTTTTGATATGGAGAGTCTGAGTTGTCATGTAGAGTTGGATTAGTACACGGATGTTTTCCCTGAGGATGTTCCAGGTCTACCTCCACGTAGAGAGGTAGTCCTTTACATTGAATTGTACCCTAGGACGACACCGATATCTACCCCAACATATCAGATGGCTCCCGTGGAGCTTCAGGAGCTGCTGGTACAACTAGAGGACTTGTAGGGGAAGGGATTCAACCGGCCCACTGTTTAACATTGGGCAGCTCCGATTTTGTTTTCCAAGAAGGCGGATGGGATATCGAGACTTTGTGTTGACTATTAGTGCCTGAACACGGTGATAGTGAATAACAAATACCCACTCCTGAGGATTGATGAACTCTTTGATCAGGTATTGGGAGCACGGTGGTTCTCGAAGAGAGACCTCAGATCAGGCTATGACTAGCTTATAATACGAGACGAGGATGTTCATAAGGAGAATTTCAGATGTCGTTACGACCATTAAAATTTTTTGGTTATGCCATTCGGGACGACCAATACTCCAACGGTGTTCACAGGAAACATGAAAAAGATCTTTTGGCCATACATTTATCACTTTTTAGTGGTCTTCATCAACGACATTCTAATCTTTTCGGCTTCTGTAGATTATCATGCCTATCACTTGTGGGTAGTACTAGACACCCACCCAGAGAACTAGCTTTTTGGTAGGATCTCTAAGTGCCAATTATGGATCTGAGAGGTTAATTTCTATGACATGTCATATCATAGGCTCGAGTTTCAATAGATCCTATGAAGATTGAGGTGGTACTTTTATGGGAGCCACCTAGAAGTGTGACAGAGGTATGGAGTTTCTTGGTTTTGGATTGATACTATCAGTGGTTTGTACCTGATTTTCCCAGTGTTACAACACCTATATCAGCCTTGAAAAAGAAGAAACAACACTCATGTTGTCAGAGAGATGCAAAAAAAGTTTTAAGGAGGTGAGGTAGAGGCTGAGTAGTGCACCAATATTGAGGCAACAGCTGGAGGGTGTAGGGTACAAAGTTTACTACATCGCATCCGGTACTAGGATCGGATGTCTCCTGATGCAGGAGCGAGGAGTTATCACTTATGGTTCTTTGTAGCTGAGACAATATGAGCAGAACTACACTACCCATGACCTAGATTTAGTAGTATTGGTGTTCAACATGAAGATGTGGTGGCACTATCTGATGGCAAAACGTTTTACAGTGTACTCTGTTAACAATAGTCTCAAGTATATCTTCTCTCAGATGGACCTAATCCTAAGATAGTGATGTTGTTTGGAGTTCATCTAGGAGCATGAATTCGGGATAGTCTATACTATAGGTAAGGAGAACGTTGTATCTGATGCAATCAGTAGGAGGTCTGGTATACAGCTGCTAGGTGATGCGATGGAGAAGTTGGCCACTTTACAAATATCCATCATGGGACCTGATGGAGTAGCTTTCCTTCAGTCTCTTATAGTCACTCCCCCACTTCTTCAGAAAGTCAAGGAGGGGCAGCATGGGGAGGATAACTATGAGACATGACGTGCTCAGATATCTACAGGGTATGCACCTAATGGATGTTCTAATGGTGAGGAGCATGTCATCCTCTCCAGAGGATACATCGTGGTACTAGTGTCACTTCAGGAGGAAGTGTTGAGGGATTTCCACACATCCCCTCTAGCAGTACATCCAAGAGTTGCGAATATGTACTAGGACCTCTGATTAAAGCACTGCGAGTTGGGAATGATGAAATCTGTAGTAGAGTTTGTCTGTTGGTGCCTCACTTTCAAACAAGTGAAGGCGGAGCAACAGGTCCCCACAAGCCTGGTTCAGACTTTAGAGGTACCAAAGTGGAAGTGGTAAGAGATTTCCATGGACTTTTTGACAAGACTTCCACATATATCTAGAGGAGATGACTCTATCCAGGAGATCGTTGACCAAATCACCATGTCGGCCCACTTCCCACTGATTAGAGAGTAGGGTTCAGTAGAGAGCATGGGTTGCCTCTATGTGAATGTGATTGTGCGGATACATGGAGTAAGCTGGACAATTGTATCCTATTGGGACACATGTTTTACTTCCCAGTTAAGGAAGGCGTTGCAGGAGGCTTTTGGGAGGCATCTTAGTTTGAGCACCACCTTCCATTCTCAGACGGAGGGCTAGACTAAGCGGACCATTCAGACCATCGAGGAAATGCTACGTTTTTATGTCCTCAACTTCCGTCATAGTTGGGAGGATTGCTTACCTTTGATGGATTTTTCATACAACGAAAGCTATCACTCCACCATTGGGATGACACCTTTCGAGGCATTGAATGGGAGACCTTTCAGATCACCTTTGTGCGGGACTGAACTAGGGGACTCAACACTAGTGGGACAAGAGTTAGTATAAGCTACCACAGAACATGTGCAGACCATTCAGGAGAAGATGAAGACTAAACAGAGTAGGAAGAAGTCATATGCTGACAGGATACAGATACCTATAGAGTTCGAGGATTGAAACCATCTCTTTCTATGTATCTCACCTCGACGAGGTTTGCGGAGATTTGGTCGGGGCGACAAGTTATCTCCGAGATTCATTGGGCCTTTTTAGAAACTCAGTAGAGTTGACCAGGTGGCATCACACATAGCTCTTCCACCTCAGTTGCACATGGTGCATGACGTCTTCCATGTTTCTCAACTGAGGAGATATTTGCAGACTCTTCTCACGTCATCGACAATGGCGAGTTGGACGTTGACGATGGGGCGATTTTTACTGAGGTTCCATTAGAGATTGAGGATCGACAGGAGAGGGTCCTTTGTGGGTGGTCTATAACTCTGGTGCATGTTCACTGGAAGCACGCAAACCTCCAGGAGATCACATGGGAGCGGGGGGCTCAGATGCATGCTCAGTACCCCCACCTGTTTACCTAGTTTGAGTTGTGGCTTATAGAGATGTAGAGCTCTGTGGTGGAGAGAATATAATGTCCCAGAATTTTGATGTAATTTTTTTAAATAAAAGTTAATTTTACGAGTCCGTGAAAATTGTCGGTATGTGATTCAGAGGTCCAGAGTTCCGAAAATGAATTTCAGAACTTTTGTTCTGGTACGTTTAGTAAATTTGATACCGAGTTTTTCTATATTTTGAAATAGTGCTCGGTATTGAAATCTGAGGACACTGTTCATCTCACAGCACCAATATTTGCTTAATAAGACTTTCACCTCGACGGCAGTTTGTCGAGGGTGAATGTTTTTTTGGGTTTCTTTGTGAAATAATAAAATAAAAATAAAATTGTGTAATCGTTTTATTTTTATTTGAAAGACCCATGTGAATATTGTGGAAGTGGGGACCACATGAGTTTTATCCTCGAAGTTGAATGCTTTGTGGTGGGGACCACCCAAGCCTAACCTTGTTGTGGATAATATGTTGGTGGGGACCACCCATAGAATGAAACCCCTTGAACTCCATAATTAAGTGGGGAAAAACCTCTTGAGCACCCCACATAATAGTTCTACCACCTCCCATAATTTATTATGCCAACCCCTCCCTTAATTTATTATGCCAACCCTTCTACTAAATAATTAGGCCACCAACCATAATTAATTTAGATTTTTGAATTCTTGTAGAAAAGATAGTAGATGACTTAATCTATTATTTTGGAACCACTTTTAATTTGGGTGGAATTGGGAAAAATATTCTCCAACAAAGAATTATTACTCCAAGAGGAACACCGGTGCAGAACGTATTTGACTTCTTCCTCAGAAGCACCTTCGGAGGCAACTAACGTGGGGCGTCTTCGATGACAGACATTCCCTCCTCATCATTGTCAATGTAAAATACAGGTTAAGGGTTTAATTGAGTATAATTATTTGCGGGAAGTTTTAGGGTGATTGATTTATATTTCTCTCTCTACCATTAATGATGATTCTTTGAAATTCTAGAAGGAATTGAACTGCTTGCTACCAATATAAACATGGAGGGTGCGGTCCAAACGAACAGGGCCCAACCTTTCTGCCATTCTTCGTTGATGTGTTCTTCGAAATAGAGGAAGGCGACAAAGGAAACGATGCTCCACCACCCATGGCCTCTGTGCCCTATGACACTCCACTACCTGCGGCCTCACCGCATTGCCATGCGGAACCCGTGACCTCCGCCGCTCTACACCGCCACCTAACGACCATCGTGCCGAGCCATTGAGCTAAATCACAACCTTGTCGAGCCTCCGAGCCGAGCCGCCACACCGCGTCGAGTTAACTTCTCCTCCATGGCACTCTGGCCGAACCGTCCCTCTACCCCTCACAGCGCGCTATATAAAACAGCCCGCATCCCACCCGAACTGGCCCGCGTCTCCCGCAAAACCCCAACCAAAACGGTCTGAGCCCCCTTACGGCGGCACGACCGAACCGTCCGATGCCCCCCTGCGTTGCCCCTACCGAACCGGCTGGGGCTCCCCTACAGCGCGCCTGTAGAACTGGCCCATGCCCCCCATGGGTCCCTAGCCAAACCATCCTGCGCCCCCCTACAGGGCCCCGGTCGAACCGACATGCACCCACCCATGGTTCCCTAGCCAAACCTTCTCATGCCCTCTACAACACTCCAGCTGAACCGAACCTCGCCCTCGCGGCACCCCTGTGGCCGAGCCACCCGCGACACCCGCATCTTTGTGTCCCTTCACATCCCTCACGGCCTGCCAGACCACCCTGTGGACCGAGTCGAATCGGGGGTCAGGCTTGACCCCGTTGGTTGGGCTAGGTCGACTTGAAATGGGATGACCAATGCCATGTTGGGTCGGGTCAGTCCGACTGGGTCGGACTGAACTCGGGCCCCATACTACACATTTAGACTCCTTTGACCATATAATTTTCACTAGGCGTCCGTTTGACGAAAAATATGTGACACTAGAAATCCTGGAATGAGGTAGTCCCATTGAGTATACTCCAATAGAGTTTTGGTTTAATATGGGGAATGGTAAGGTTGGATTGAGCACGAATCCAACTGGGTACCTGGGAATAAAAGGATAATAACTCACAAACCGGACATCTTATTAACGTGTTGTCTATTACATTGAAATTCCAATGACATGGATGACCTTTCAGATAATTCTTTGTGTTACTTAGTGGAAGTTGGAGTATCGACTAGTAGCTTGTGGAGTGGATCCTCCCGGAGACAAGTGAGCATAGTGCAAAGACCTAGTTGCAGTCTGAGACTTGACAACTGCGAACCGTTTGACTCAGAGTGACTCAACAGGCCTAGTGGAGAGCGCCATAGTGATGTGGTAGACCCACATTGGGTAGAGCCTATTTGTGACTCGGCAGACCCACAATACTCGATAGGATGAGTACCTCAGAAAGAATTGAGGGGGAGCACCTCTGTGTGACATGGCAGACCCACGGTGGAGAGCACCTCTATGTGACCCGACATACCCATGGTAGTCGACAGGAGGCGTACCACATCAGTCCATGGTTAGTGGGAAGAGCCTATGTGTGATGCGGCAGGCCCACTGTACTCGATAGAGGTGGAGTTCTCCAGCGGACGAAGTGATCGACATTGTTTTTGTAATGTTACTTGATACTACTCATAGAATAAATCTTGGATTGAGATGAGTCATAACCTATGTGTTTTCCACATGATTGAGATGGATTACTTAATAAATAGGTATATGTATAGGCATTTACCTATGTTATGTTATCTATTGATTTCATACTTTGTGTTTTATCCTATTGGTATTTGTGAGAACTAGAGGGTCTCGTGGCCCCTAATGAGTTTCATTATACTCACCCCAGCATGGTCTATGTCTGGACCTTGTTTTGTTGGATGTAGATGATGGACGACGCTAACTAAGGCTATATGTACCATGACTGGATGGTACTTGGAGACAGACCTTACAATGATTCTGTTCCTGGAGGAGATGACCTGACGTGGAGTGTTGAGGAGGCAATCTGTACCAACCCGTTAGGTAGGAACCTCGGAGGACGGTCCGGTAGTAGTCAGTTTCTTTTTCTTCAGTTGTATTGTATCATAGGTGTACTTGTACTTTCCATTTGGGTGTGTATTTTAACTCCTTTTACTTTCAACACTATTTTTTATATAGTTTACTTGGTGTTTCGTTCAGATGTGCGCTTGTTTGTGTGTCTGTTTATAGGTTATAAAGGCAATGCCTTCCAAGTTTTTCGGAATTATGCCTTTGGTGCAAGTCACCAGCCCCTGTCCTATGGATGGAGAGCTTGGGGTAGTCATAGAACGAGCCCCAGGGGATGGCTCGTGACAGTGATATATCATAGGGTATTGTGAGAATATATCCTTGTATCATAAATTCTATAATCATGGTACGTAATGGTTTCCATAGTGGGAAACATTAGTAGTTAGAAGTGATTTTTTAGGAGATATAAAATATTATTCCACATGAAGATATTTAAAGTAATGATGCCTCCTATGCTAATATAATATCATTTATTATTGATATTATGGGATAATATACTGATTAAATCCCAATTTAGATGGAGGATACCAATACGGACGAAATGAGATTATGAAAGTTGATTGTACTTGTCTATTTTACATGTTGGCAGTGTAGAATTAAAGGGGATTGATGAATATATTTTTAATGACATTTTAGTAATGAATAGGGTTTTTCTATTTCATCTACAAATTATATTACTAAGGACGAAAAAAGAATCATTATATGACAAATGATTAATTAAATTCATTGATATTTTATATAGGTTTTTCATTCTTCTGAACATCCATGAAAATTTGAATATTTAAATATTCATAGAGAATCATTAGAAAGTTTATCTTGAGTATAGGGAAGAACTTGATATTTTTTGAAGTGGTGATGTGAATGCCCTGATAATGAAAAAATTAATATATAAACTATAGGGTGTCCATCATATTCAAGGATTAAAAAATAAAAAAATTTCATTGGTCAACTGAATGATGCAGGATGCTATAAAATATATATAAATAGTTTGTAGAAGATGACCCATGGTTCTATGTTGGTTTCCTAAGATTTTATATTTGTAATTTTTTTATAACTATGAATTCAGAGGGCACACAACATGCTTGAGAAACAACATATATAAATGATAATATTTCAGATAAATTCAAGGGAAATCTATCCCCCCCGAGTTTTTATGAACAATTATTTGAATAAAATATTTTTTTTTGAGGTCATGAATTTCATGCCACATTGAGATGGGTTTTCTTTATATACTACACCATGATAACCTTGCACTACCTGCAACATTGACTTGGATTGTGTTATATGCCGCACATTGTTTCTTGGATTTTTTTGTAATTATTTTAAGAAATAAAATTAAAACATAACTGTTATATTTGTTCGTATGAATGAGATTAAATAAATTATGAAAGTATTATTTATAAATGTAAAAGATTTTTTTATGGAAAATGAAATAGTTTTCTGAAAAATTATCTACGTACCAATGTGTTTGTTTATACTAATAAAATAAAAAAATAACCATTTTGGATTATATTAATAAAATTTGAAATCAATTTAATTTTTATTATTCATTTTATGAGTTTTTAGAATTGTGTATTTGAACAAATTAAATGTTCCAGATAAAAGAAGTATTTTCCTAAGAAGGTAGCATTCCTCCTTTTGAGGGATAATTTTTTTAAATATTATTTTTACACATTTATAAATTTTATTTGAAGCATTATTTTTTCATTAATCTTTGGATATAATAAATAAATTTGGTTGATTTTTTGGTATTGTTTGATATGTATCATGTTTTGATGAGTACTTAAAAATACTGAATTTTATTAGAAATATGTTTTTAGATATAAATAATTAATAGTGTTAATTTTTAAATTTCATTGGGTTTAAACTATATTTAGATCATATTTAAAAAATCAAATCAAATTTAGACTATTGGATTTAATTTCAAATTTACATCGAATGTAAATATATACATCCTTTTTGGCGTTTTCACTTTAATTTTTTTCCCATTCAGTCAATGGGATAAACATTAAATTATTTGTTGAAAATTATGAGATTTGATTTGAGAAAAATGTAATCTACATTTTTATGCATAGGGTAAAAATTTATTGATTAGTTCTCTTTTATTTTTTTACAATATGTATAATAACATTGATAATTTTTATTACCACAGTTAAGGATAAATAAGGTAATTAAGTGTAAAAATAATATTATATATATAATAAAACATTCAAAGAAGTTAATAATATTTCATTGGGAGAATATAATTATAATTATTTCATATAATTATTTTAAATTGAATTTTATAATGTAGACATGTCCTGGAAAATGAATTAATTATTATTAAATTTAAAGAGAGTGAAAAAATTTCACACTCTTACTTCTATTAATTATAATATTATAAATAAAGGTTTAAATAGAATATATTATATACTATATATATTATTTTGAAATAATAAAATTTTATCGACATCATATAAAATTATATTTTGTTTTTTCTAAAGAAATAATTATCAAAAAATAATTTTATATGTTAATATGAAATTATAAAGTTTTAATAAACGAATTAGTTCAATGTTACCAAGATGTTTTGATTTTTGTGAACTAAATTTAATGAATAGTGTCAAAATTTACAATAATGGCATTTTCTGATAATAGTGTTTTATTAAATTATTTAAAAATTATAAAGCATACCTAAAAATAGAAAAAATATAATATTGTATAAAATAATATAAATTCATCATTTATGTATTAATTAACATAAAATATGTGAACATCATAACCTTTTAATATTGGAAATTTGGTTACCTTATTAAAAATTTAAATAAGATAACTAATGGATAAACAAAATAATAAGGTTCAAAATAATTCAAAAACCATTGTAAAATTTATTAGTTAATGATATTAAAACATTGTATTATTTTATATTTATATTAATGTCAGTTTTTTGGTATTTCGATTATGGTTGATATTTTATTAAATAATAATTTGAAGGATTCCAAGAAAGCCCCCCCCCCCCCATCGCTTTTAAAAGGGAACCTCTTCTTCTATTTTCTTCATACATCAAAACCTATTTTTTCGGCCAAAATCTATGAAAATATCTTCCAAATAACCCTTGATTAATCCTATATTTCCCTATTTGTGTATAAGTCCAACCATGGATGATATTATATGATAACCAATAGGAGTTACCCAAAAAATAGGCAACACCCTTTCTCAAGACCATTTGATTTATTTTCATTCTCCACCTCATCTTATCTTCATTTTCCGTGAATATATAATAACATTAGTATCAAAAATATACATAAATGTTTTAATTATATGAATTCAACCTACAGTCAAATACACATCCCTAAAATTGGAAATAAACTTACCATTATTGTGTACAACGAACTACCTCCCCACAAAACAATAATGTTCATTTCTCCTTTACCACATATCACACCTGGGAATAATAATGTAAAAGAGGATTCTATATTATATATATGATATCTATTGTTTATATTTGATTCTGGAATTACAATATATATAAATATATGTCACATAATTTCATTCTTTGAAAACAATAATTAAACACAATTAATGATTATATGTACGTACAGACTAATGTCTCTATGAATGAAGTATTTCATTTAATATTTATATTTTTTATAAATTATTATTTACTAATTATATATGATTTTTAAATAATTTTTATGTTATAGAATAAATTAATCAACATCTATGTATGTGGATCTAGAATAATAAGTCTAAATTCGCAGATATTACTTGAAACATAATACTAACAAGGACTGTTTAATGAATAAGTAATAAAAGGTCATACGTAAACCATATAAGGTATAATGTATATGAATATATTTATTTACTAGATGTATAATAGTATTATATTTATTATATAGGTTGTATGAATGAATACGAAAAGAGTCAATACATAAGGTAATTGATTTATCACAAACATTTACATCTGTGGGACACATTCCATATACAATTCTTGTTTAATCTACGTGGTGTATATAATTACAATGAATATATTTTATGAGTATTTTATATATTATTATGGTATTTTCATATCAATATTTATTTATTTATTTCACGGGGATTACAAATCTACAGATTATAAATTTATGAGTATTTATTTCTCAATATTATTAATATTTGGGATTATTTTATTCAAATGACTTTATTAAGGAATTTATCTTTCATGTATATGGTTTCTAAAAATGATTCCAAAAAATGTTTTTACTATTATCATAAATTTATTTAAAGTCATTTTACTTATTTAATTTTTTTACTAAACAATTTAAAAGGAATATTTTTGTCATTTCCAAATGAGGTATTTTTTTTAACTTTTTAGGTAAGGAGTACAAAAATAATGATTTTTTACTTAAATGGTATAGACTGATTCTTCCAATTTCAAGGCACGTAAATGCCTTGATGATTCCCACTGAATATTAGATGGTTATTTAACAATAAAATGTTTCATTTTAAAATTATGTGTCATTTTATGAAAGGAAATGTTTTCTAAGTAAAATATATATTTTCCTCAATAATTCTTTTCTAATGATCAATCCATATTATTTTTCATCTAAGATAAATTATTTGATGTTATATGATTCAATTATACATGTTTTATTGTTTATAATAATGTATTGTGATAATGATGGAATTATATTTATGAAACACATTTCTATTCCATGGTTTATGTTATTGTTGAATGATATTTATGAAACCCTTTTCATTACATGTGCTTTTATATTATGGATTATTTACATTATCATAGAAAACATATGTATGATTTTTATTATGTGATAGGTGGTACTTATATCTCCCCACATTTTATTGGGTATATATTGTTATCTCATGAGAACCTGAATGAAATCACGTCTATATACATTATCTACTATAGAGGATGGGTAAACCAGATCGACTATTAGAAGGTGTGGAAACTCGATCCCTTATAAGGAATGGATTTTTACACGGGATAGTGGTATGTCCCGACCAAAAGGTGTAGTCCCCATAAATTCACATTTCATTTTCTATAAGTTCTCTTTGAATTATAGGGAATGATATCACATGTTTATGTGTATGAAAAAAATTACATGTCATATTATTAAATTTTTTTTTATTAATTACGCACTTGGTTCCCTTATGATTCATGTCTTTTGACCTCCCAATATTTATGTCATGATTCTTGTTTATGATCTTTTATATGTGTGGTATGATATTTTATTTTCATGATCATGTTCTCATACCCTGTTCCTCATGATATGCCTAAATATATCCCATGTTTATCCTTACTGGGCATCTGTTCCATCAATATTTTTAACTATACTTTCCTCATGTTATAATGATATGAATTATGTCTGATGTACCTATGAATGGTTATAGTCAGAAAGAATATACTGGGAGATAATTTGGAATAATTAATTAACAATGTTTTTTCATTTTTCTAAACTCACTAAACTAATACATTAATTAAGAATATATTTATATAATGTATTAAGTATTATAAAAAAATTATGAGATGTTAATTCATGAAAATCAAGGGTCATTATAGATGGTATCAATGAAAATGATCTATTAACCATTAGAAACTAAGATGATAAAATATTTGAGATATCACTAGAGATATTTCTTGGGAAAAGTCTACATCGGTCTCTAAGGATAAGACTAAGGTTTAATATATTAATAGAGTGGTAATAATTTAGACATCATATAAGTGGGGTTTCATGATTATAGGATTCCTTATTTTTATTTATTATTTCACTCAATGTATGTAACACAAATGAACAACATTTATGGTAATTTTCATGGATAATAAATCAATTTTACTCTTGAGAAATATAATTCTTATGGGAATTGGAATAAAAAATACTATTGCTATGCACACCAAAATATCAAAATCTATGAACCGTATTGGAATTAAAAATGAGAAAAGGAGGGAACAACATATTGTTGAGTCTTTAATGAGGTTGAATCCACCTACTTTCAGTTGGTTTTTAATCCACCATTTTCAGAATAATGGATATGTATTATTAAAAAGATATTCTTTGTTCTCTACTATTTAGAACATGATAAATTAATTCTTGATGTTTCTCAGTTAAGAAGGAGAAGAGTACTCTTATTGGACTCTAATAAAGAATATGAGACATAATGTTGATATTGAGTTCATTTATTGGGATGAGTTCATGAAATTATTTATCGATAAGATATTTCCTCATGTTCTTAATATGAATATGGAATAGTAGTACCTTGAGATGAATCAAAAGGATGATGAGTTCATCAATACGTATAAGTATAATTTTACAATACATGTGTGATTTTATTGTAGAATTATAATTCCACCAGATAATGTGGTTTGATCGATTCATCTATTTGTTAAAACTATGTTTTAGAAGAGTGTTACCCCAATGAGACTTTAGTAGATATGATGTTATTGTGAGGTGAGATATCAATATTGAAAGAGGTGATCATGTCACAATACAATTTCATGGTTTTAATGAGAATATAATTATAGAGTTAAACTGAATGGAAAAAACAAAGTGAATAGAATATGATACTTTCTTTATGATCTAATCGTGCAGTGAAGAATACTGGAAATTTTCTTATGCGGTGTAATCAATTATTTAGGTATAGATGTGAAGTTCATCGGAAATTTGATTTTTGACTGATGGGAAGATGATGGACGCTGATGAGAATGTATGGAAATCAAAAGAGAATACACATCCCTCACTTCAAGGCTTTAAGAGTATGAATAATGAACAATATGCTAACCAATTCCAAAAAATGTAGGGATTGTGAAGATGATTCGAATCAACAAATTATTATACTAAGAGACAAGTGTAAATATCATGGGATCACAATTTCAAATGATGGGTGAGATTACAACATAGTTAAAGGTTAAATTAACATATACTTTAGTACTTTTAATAACTTATTTTATTTGGGATATACTCACTCTTTCATATCAAATGATTTGTACAGGGGTGTTAAAATTATCTCCAAATGGTTAGATGTGAAATTATCAATGTAAACACCTAATCTCTTGACAATTGCATCACAGGTATATGATTCATCTCTAATATATGTTTTTGGGCATTTGTTTCCTACAAGTACATTCATTCTTCTTACGGTTGAATTTTTTTTCACCTTACTCATGAATTGTCTTTATCCATATAAATCATTCATAAAATTTTAACGAATATTTGTAACATTGGTTGTTTAAAACCCTCCTATGATCTTCTATCAATGTGATTATAAGTATGAACATCCAATGGAGATGTCAACTATCTTATGAATATTAATTCCTATTTATTAGGGTTATTTATCTCAAATGGGTTGGAAGAAAATAGACAATGGTTATTTTCTTATTCTTCATGAACTTTTTGATGTCTTTATAGAAGAGTTTCACAGTCATCCACTGGAACATGAAGTTTAGTTATCAATATAACACATTCATTGTTTTACAAAAATTTCAAATACTCATTATAGAATGGACACAATTGAGTTGAAATAATTGAATACAGAACGCCCATATAATCTTGATAAGGGATTAATTTGGTCAAGTGTGTCACATTAGGGCGAACCATTTATTTTTGAGAAAAAGAATTACTCATAAATTGGAAAATAAATTGATTATTTAGAGTGTAACAAGATCACATTAAAGAACATGTATCTTATTCCAAATATTGATGATTTGATTGATCAACTGTGGATAAATCAATAAATTTCCAATATTGAACTTCATATTGGATATCATTAATTGAGTGTCAAGAAGTAGGTTATACCAAATATGAAATTTAGAAGAAGGTATAGACACTATAAATATATAGTGATTCCTTTTAGTCTTAATAATTCCCCTATTATCATTATGGATTTGATGAATAATGTCTTTAGATATATCCTCAACTAGTTTGTGTTAGTTCTTAGATATTATATTATTATCTATTCAAAGAAAATGGATATGCATGAATATAACTTGATAATTATGATAAAGACACTATGCAAGTATAAAATATATGAAATATTTATAAATGATGAATTTTCTATGAGTAATGTTTCATTTTTGGTTATATGATCTCAATATATTGTATAAGAGTAGATCAATCAATGATGGAGTATATTGAATGTAGGCCTAGATAGACCATGATAGATGATATCCATAGTTTTCATGGTCCAGCTGAATATTATCAATGGTTTTAGGACTATATATTCCTCTAACCAAGTTAATGTGATAGGGTTCTATGTTCCTCTAAACCGATGAAGGTGAGGAAAATTTCCAGGAACTAAAGAAAAGATTGATCAGAACACATGTGATAAAATCACAGTATAATAGAGAAGGCTTTGTAATCTATAATGATGCATATAAGAAATGATTGTTATGATTACTTATGATGAATAATATGGTTATCATGTAGGCCCAATGATAGTTGATAATTCATGAGAAAATTTACCAAACACATGAATTAGAGTAATTCAGGATAAAATTATATTAATTATATTCAAGAATATTCTCTATGGAGAAGTGTGTGATATATATAATGACCATAAATGTTTGAAATATTTAATAACAAAGAATGTGTTGAACTTGTTACAAAGGATATTATTAGATCTAATAAAGGATTATGTCTTCTCAATGCATCACCACACTAGGAAAGAGAATAAGTTGACTGATAATTTGAGTCAAAATGATCATTATAACTTATCCATGATGAGGATCACAAAATATCCATTATTTATGGATTTTTGAAGGATTTAACTAAAAAATGAAGAAAGGGGAAATTTTTTTTATCTATAAATTTAATGATAACCCCTATATCCATGTGAAGATTAAATAGGCACTTAAAGAAGATGTAGATCTGCACAAGAAAGTAATAAATGTTATTGAGTTTAACATTTATTGGAAAAAATCATATGATTTAGGAACTAGTTATGTGTTATTAATTAATAAATTTAAAGAAGGATATATTAGGGTAATCACATAGTTATTCATTATCAATTCATCCTATAAGTACAAATACTTATATCAATTTAATGGAATACCTCCAGTGGGATGGCATGAAGATAGATATCGTGGAGTTTTCATCTCGGTACATGGTATTCCGAAAAGTTAAGGTGTAAAAAAAATATTTCATGATGTAACATCCATTACCCATACCAAAATGGAAATGGGATTACAACACTATTGATTTTTTAAATGGACTCCCCAAAACCACTAAAGGGGTTAATTCTATCTATGTGTTAGTCTATCTCATTACTAAGTCAACACACTTCATTATAATCAAAGAAGACTTCTCTTTGGGTCAAAATTATATAATATACATTAATGATTTGGTACGGTTTCATGGGGAAACAAATATTACTATATCTAATCGAGGCCTAGGGTTTGCCTCAAAATTATAAAAAAGCCTTCTGCACACACATGATAATGAATTATGTTTGAACACTACTTATCATCCTCATACGGATGGTAAATATGTATGAAAAATTCAAACCCTATAGGATATGTTGGTAATTTACTATCTGAATTCCAAATGTGGTTGTGATCATCACCTTCCTATAGTTGCGTTTTCTTAAAAGAATGGCACTCGCTCTAGAATTTAAATGTCACTTTATAAATCCTTACATGAAATGAAATGTAGAGCTCAAACATGATGATATTAAGAATGATAGATTAATCTATTGGGACATGGGATCAATGAATAGATGGACGAGAAGCTTAAAATTGTTCATTAGAATATCAAGGCACCACAATGTTGGAATAAAATTTACACCTCTATCTGACAGCATGATCTAGAATATGATGTTAGTGAGAATGTGTTTCGATGAATTTATCCCTGGAAGAGGGATATGATGTTCAGAAATAAAGGGAAACTATTCCCTATGTATATAAGTCACTTTGAGATACTTGATCTCATCAAGATCATATCTAACCACCTATAACATCATATAAATCTTTTTCAATTCTATGAGGTTTTCCACTTATCTATTATAATGAAGTATATACCTAACCCTTCATATGTACTGAACTCATAGGTAATACTGATGTAGAAGTATATTTCTTATCAGGAACAACCTAAGGATGTTCTGCATCATACAGAGAAATATCTACAAAACAAGACCACTCACTTGGTTAGTGTTTTGTATTGAAACCACACGTTAGAATAAACTATGATAGAATTTGAGGATATGATGAGGGAAGAGTATCATCATTTTTTTGTTTCAGAATGATTAATTTTAATAGGGAAATTAAATTTATGGTGATTATAATGAAAAATAAACTTTTATGAGATTTTTTTAAATAAATTAGTTTTCATTTATGTCTTTCATTACACTCCACATCATTTTGAGTTTTTGTTATAGAATACAAAAAGATATGTTTGTGAAACCATGAGTTGTGACATGGATTGCGTTACATACAAGAATAATTTTAAATGAAATATATTTTTTACTAATTATTTTATGAAAGATACATCAAAACGTAGTCATTATAATGGTGTTTACAAATTGGATAAACTAAATTATTGATGTATTGGTTTTACATGTTAAACGCTTTTAAAATTAAAAGGAAATAATTCCAAAAAAAATAAAAATATCCCTCATGATGTATTATATTAATGGAATATATATTTATTATAAATTTTAAAAATAATTTTATGTATTTTTCTATATCATAGAATTTAATTTAAATTTTTAAAAAATATATATTTATCATAACTAATTACAAAATAATGATGCAGTAATTATTATACTAATGAAATAATTAACCAAATGATGTTATAAATATTTAATGATATATAAAATTACATAATTAATCTGATAAATGAAATTAATGGGTGAATATGATGTATAAATTAATTATTATTTAAGTTATAATTATATGATTAGTTTATAATAGCCAATGTATAGAATTATCTCAAAAACATTTATGAAAGTAATAATATATTAATTTTTTTTAAAATATTGAAACAAATTATAAAAAATAAATATATTATAAAACGGTGTAAAATGATATAATCTAATCATTTTTGGTTTAATTAACATCAAATAAATAAAAATTACAACCTTTTAAAATTGGCAATGTTTTTAACATGGTTAAAATTAAAATAAGATACATGAGCGATAAACCAAATGATAATGTTTAGAATCAGAAATAATTACATAAAATATATTGGTTGATAATATAAAAACCCAATATGATATTAAAATATAATTTATGGAATATTGGAGTAATTTTTATTTATAATAAATTTTTAACAAACTAATAATTTTAATAATTTAATGAATCCCCCTCCCATCTCTTATAAATGAGAGCACCTTCTTCTCTATTATTCACACAAAAGAACCTATTAGATATTTCCAAATTATGTCTAAATATCATCCCAAAATCTGATCATTTATACTAAAATAACCCCCTTTTGATTAAATCCATCGAAGGATTCTATTTGGTGATAACCAAAAAGAGTTACCCAAAAAAGAGGTTACACGCTTCCAAAAGCACTATTAATTGTTTTATTTTCATTATCTACGACTCATCACTTTTTATTCAATGAATATATAAAAAAATTGATTCACCATATATAATAAGATATTTTTTTAATATTTTTACCTAAACTCAAACACACTTCCCTAAAATGGGTAACGAACTCACCGTTATTGTGTACGGTGAATTACGATCCTATGAAACGATGTGGTTCGGTTTTCCATTACAAGTTGTCATAGTTGGGAGTTAAGATGGAAACTAAGTATTTATGTGATATATAATATATTTATAGTGTATTTATGATTATATAATTAGTATATATAATCATATAATTCACTTAATTTCTTTCATTCAATATGATAATGAAAACGGAAATAGAATTAATATGTATGTATGGTCTACTGTCTCCATGATTGGTGTATTACATTTCATATTCCTATTTTTTATAATTATTATATTTGGAATATAAATGATATTTGTATCAAGTTTTATATTCTTGAAATAACTGTATCATGATCTAAGGAATATAATCAAAAATTATTTTTATAAATAAGAGGATATTACCTGAACCATAACACTAACATGAAATATTTTATAAACCTGTAATAAAAAGTCCATAGTAAATAATAAATAGTGTGATGTAATTGAATTTGGTTTTGAACAAGATATATAATAAAAAAATATTTATTATATATGAATTTTGAATGAATACGAAGTGAGTGATTACATAAGGTATGAAAATAATGTCACACTGTTTTTTTATGTGGGACACAAGCCTTATACACTAATTTTTCTTCGATGTGGGGTATATAAATCTAATGAATGTCTTTTATGATTACTATAAAAATTATTATGGTATATTAATATACAGTTATTTTATTAATTCAAGGGGTATATGATTATATTGATTATAATTTGATGAATATTTATTTTAGATGCACATTAATATTTGGGATTATATTGTATAAAGTCTTTATTGGAGAATATTTATCATTTATGTAAATATTTTCTGAAGATGATAATAAAAAAATTATTTAAATTATAAGGATTTTAATATCGTTATCCCCATTTTTTATTTTTACTATATGGTTTCAAAAGAATATTTTTGTCATTTTCCAAATGAGGTACTTTGTGAATTTTTTGGTAAAATGTATATAAAGAATGCTTTCTAATCACATACTATATATTTTATTTGAATTTCATAACGTCTCAATGACATGAATCTTACCGTTAAAGATTAAATGGTTATTTTAAATAAAAATTTTATATTTCTAAGTGCCATGGTATATTTTTAAATTATAAAATTTTCAATCCTGAAAGTATATTTTCCTCAAGAGTTCATTTATATTGATCTCCAAAAATTATTTTCCATGTAAGATAATATTATATGATGTTACATATGTTTTATTGGGGATATGGTTTAAATAATTCACACATATAGTTTCTAATAATTTATTATGTATATAAAGGGAATGATATTTATAAAACCCATTTTTTCTGTGGCTTATGTGAGGATATAATGATGTTTAGGGAACTCATTTCATTACTTGGGTACTGATATGATTGATGATTTATGTTCCAATGTTACATGGATATATGGGTTTCACTATGTGATGGGTGAGACATATCTCCCTATAATTCATTGTGTGAAGATTTATATCTCACGATATAATGATGGGAATCAAGTCAATGAGATTGATCCAATATGAATAATGGGGAAACCCAATCTACTATGGGATGATGGGGAAACCTGATCCCTTAAAAGGAAATGAATATGATTAGGGTTGGTGGTATATCCCACGTAATTGGTATATTCCCAATAATATTTCATGTAATGTTTTGGAAGTGATCCTATACTTATAGGGAATTATATTAAATTTTTATGTACCTCTAAAAAATTCCATATCATATTTTTATGTTATGCTTTCATGGATTTTCTTCTTGAATACCTTATGATTAATTTCATTAGAAATTCAATATTTATGGAATGATTCTTGTTTATAATCATTGTAATGCAGGGATTGATGTTGTTTTTTAGTAGTCATGTTCTCATACCCTTATGCTCATTATTTTCCTACATATATTCCTTATCTATCCTTACAAAGAATCTATGCTCTCAATTTTATTATGATGTCTTCCCCTAGGTTATGAAGAGATGTTTAATTTATGATGTGTCTAAGAATATTTATGTCATGAATAATCTATTAGGTGATAATTTAAACCACTTATGCACTAGTGTTATTTTCCATATTTCCAAAGGTACAAAAAAAATTCATCCTATACACATCTATTTGTGTAGTATATTAATTATTCAGAAAAAATGAATAACTTTTATCGTATGAAAAGTGATGGTTATTATAAAATTAATTAGTGACAAGGGAATAATTATAATTACTATAAGGGGTACACTAAATCATGACCAAATGGTGTTCTTAAAATGTGAAGAGTATATCCTTGTGATGTATTAAAAGTTTTATTTTTAATTACTTTTCAAAACAATGGAGTATCAAATGATTTAGTTTGTTTATATGGATGTAATATGGATATAATCAGTTCAATGCCTTTGGGGGAAACTATAACAAATTATCTTCATCAATGACTCCACACAAAAGGTGTGATTGTTTTTCTCCAAGACATGTATAATTTGTTTTAAATCATTAATTATGTGGAGAATCATATTAGAGATTACGATAGAAATAAATATAATAATAACAGTGTCATATTATTGAGGTGAGTATTTGAGTTAATAGTTTTAGAATATATATTGGATACAATTCATCATAAATGCAAATCCTATAACTAATACACTAAATATTAACCCTATAGTAGAATAAATGAACCAAACATTGAATGAGAGAGTCACTTTCATGTATAAAATTCGAGTTCCCCAAAGAAGTTTATTAAATATTAAGTTAACTATGTTGATTCACATAGGAATTTAATTCATTTTGAACTCATAGAGGAGGAACTTATTCGGTATCTCTCTACTTAATGATAAACATGCATATGTTATGCATATATTTTATGGCATATTAATACATTGGTTTCTTATAATAACTTATTAATATTAAATTGATTACAATTATATGATTGGTTTTAATGATATGTTATAGGATGAAACAACGGTTGAAATTTGAAAAAATAGTTGTTGATGAATGAAAGATGGATTTCATCACCTTTTCTCACTGTATAATATAGTTGTAGAATATATGAAATTCATGCGCTGATTAGAACTATAGATTCTAGAGGGGATAAATTTTCCTCATGAATTAAATTTACATCCTGAATGGTATCTGAGTACATTTACACTAAGAATTGAATGAAAATTTCACATTGTAAATGGGAGGTTTTATATATTATTCCAAAGTCAAACAGATGGAAATAAAAAAGATACAAACATTGTAAAAATTAACTCTTGACATAAAAGATGGGAGATATAAAAAATGATATTTTCCTTGAAAAAAACATACAATAAAAATTTATCAATGGATAAAAAATCAAAATTCATGATCCTCATCATTTATGAAATAAATTTTCTATTTACATCAGAAAAAATATTCATCAGATATTTTAATAAGATGAATTGATGGTTTTTGGTGAAGTCTTACTAATTAAATAACTTCCCCATATACCTAGGGAAAAATTGAGATTGAATACTATATACAAAAATATGGATAGTTGATATGAGATATTGACTTTGAAACCCTAATACTAGTAGAATTAATCTCTTCCAAGTAACCTTGATCTATTAATCCTAAGGGTTAGCATTAGGTGGTTGGTCCCTTCTTTTTGGTGATGAGATTGTATGTGGATGTTTTTCATAGTTATTATTCTATTTATCTATTACTAGTTGGTTTTTTGGATTCACTTTTTGAATTCCAGATATTATTATTTTTTCATTATAGGATCATTATTTGTGATCTAAAGAGTATCATTATATTTCATAAAAAATTCACCCTTGTTTGTGAAGGACCATAATCAAATCTAAAGTGATTATGTTCAAATAGGGTCTAGGGACAAAAAGTTCTATAATTGATTAATGTATGTTACCAAAACAATGCTATAATTGTTGGATTGGTGAATGGTACATAGACTAAGGATTCTTAAGACCAAATTATGTCAAAAAATATGAATTAATATGAATGTATTATCTTTTATAGAACTCCAAACCCAAAATCACCAAACCGAGTATGCCTCTCACTTGGTTTCAAAAGAAAAAAATCTTCTTTCTATCCTCATTCCATATTTCCAAAAATATTATAAGTCTTTTATTCTAATTAACTATGGATTTGCCTTTATTTACATAGTTATATATTTTAAAATTACATATGAATAGTTTATTTGATAAATATTGTATTTTAACAACCCAATGTGAACTAAATTGGTTTAGAGTGATGGAAATGATTTGTTTATTGGTTTATCGCATCAATTTTGAAGAGTATCTTATACATCCTAGTTGATTTTAGAGAAATGGATAAGAAATAATTTAATTCCTAATGATGTTTCATTGTTGGCCATGATGATGGAAAAATTATATTTTTCCACTTGTATAATTTTTTGTGGAATTTTATAAAATTATTGGATTTTCTCTATGATGAATATATACTATGTAAGGATCATAAAATGGTGGAAATAATACATTTTAAACAAAAACTAATGGATCATGTCAATGTTAATATGAATAACATTTTTTAGGTTCTAGGTCAATAGAAGAGAATTTAATTTCGAGGAATATGAGAATTTTTCATAAAAGAAAAATGATGATTACTTTCCATAGCTACATATATAATATTTACTAGAATTATTCAGGATAATAAAATATTAGGGTATTTTTTTAGAAAAATAGTCTATAATGAGATGAAATGAAGTATTTATATGGTATACAAGGTTTATGAACAAATTATACAAAATATAATAGGTAATACAATATCAACATCCTCAAAATGGTAGAGAACCCAAAATCACTAATTAGGAATGATGATTGAGTGAATCAGTGTACTCTGAGTTACAAATGAAAAATGATATAAAATTGATGCATGTTTCTAAAATATGAGATATAATATATATACAACTAGGTAGAATATTATTGAAAATAATCGGGTTTTCCAATTTAAATAAGTTGAATATGTTATGAAATGGTAAAATTAAAGGCTAGTTGTTATCAAATTTTTAAAAATATACATAATGTATATCAATGTTATAATTTCTCATAATTTGAAGAATCAATTAATTAAAATAGTTCTTAACAAGGTTTCTATGTATGGTATATTTATAGAGCATCCTTATTTGATATTTTACTCGTTAATTTTGATTTGGAAGAAGTGATCTACATGAAGAATCTAGAAGGATTCATTGAAAATTTAATAGAATGACTTGTGTGTAAGAACAAATATAGTTTTTATTGTCAAAATTTGGCAACATGAAAATGGATCCGAATGTTAAATTATGTAATAAAATATTAGAAATATTTCCAATGCAATACAGATCACTCCTCATATTAAAATGTTTTTGGTCTTTGATATTTTCATTTGTTTTTTTCAAAATTGATAATATTATATTTTTTGGATCGGTAATGGAAATGATTGAAGAGATAAATACTGATTTATAGGGATGGTTTTAGATTAATGATATTTCATCCATGAAACAGATTTTGTGTATACAAATTATATGATGCATTATGAACAGAAAAATATTTCAATCTCCACCAATGTACAACTAGAATGTTATATAATGACTTGGAAAGAACGAGTCTAAGACCCTATGGAATCCCCTTTCATGAGAAGTCCAGTTATCCTAGGAGAATTCACTTAGAAAGGAAGATAATTATATATAAATGGTGATGGTCCTATGTGAATTATTGATGTAATATTGATGAGTTCAATGGTATTTACAGGTTCTGACACCATACATTTCATGGAGGTACAAAAAATAATCCTTTATAATCTATGTAAGGAATTCATGGAAGTAGTGATGTAGATTCTTTGATTTATTAATGCTCAGGAAAACATGTTCATTTATGTTTTATTGAATTATAATTTATATTTATTTTTTAATATTTAATTTTGAAGAGATACATACTCATTAGAGAATTTCATGAGATTTATGTTTACTTATGGAGGGACTTTTATGAGTGGGAAGTCTTGGAAAAACATTTGTTTAATAATAAACCTTAAAAGATGGTTATGTCGCAATTATAGAATTAAGAAAGGATTTTTTTAGATTAAGTGGTCATTGAATTTACTTGTATTATTTTAGGAAAAAGAAACTTCAATTTTTTATTGTTAGAGAGTGATTTTCTTTGTGATGAAACCAATGATTCCCACATATGATGAATTATATTTAGATAAAACATAACTTCATTTAAGAGGATATAGTAGGATTGGGTGTTGGAGATCTATAAGGCTAGTGGGATTTTGTATCTGATTCAAATGTTTTCTACATTAATTGTTTTGGAATGTACAATTTAGTGTTTTTCTTATTGAGACATAGATAACTGGTCCTCATAAGATCAAATATTAAAAAAATGAATTAGAGTACTATTTTTTTATATGTGGCTAGGGACTTACTGGGATCATTGAAAATTATTAATGTAGTGAAATATTATAGGTATTTGATGTATCAAAATTGTTTTTAGTAAATGTATCATGAATTTTGGTAGGATTTTATTTAGAACTTACGATCCATTACACAATGGAGATAGTGTAGTTGAACCATGATTAAAAAAGTGATTTAATTAAAAAATTGAAGGTGTATAATGTGAATTAATGAGTTATGTATATTATAGATGTTCAATTAATTTTATTGGTAGATATAAGATATTTAGTTTATATCTAATGGTATCCTTGATCATGAACAAGATGTTTTCAATTATTAGTTATTAGGGAAACCAAGAAAAAACAAGATATTAGGAGAATTATTCTATAAATATATTAATGGGTACATATGTATGAAAATGATATTTATCTTTACATGGGGTTTTATTGAAATTAATTTTATATTTCTACTAGGTATTTTACCTATATTTGTCACTTAGAACAAAAATGATAATTCTCTTGTTCTATTGATGTTGTAGTGTTTCCCATGGGGTAATGTGTGTCCTAAAAAAATAAATTTATTATGGTAGGCGATGAGTGTTTAATTTCATTTTTCGTGGTTTTATTTTGAAATAGAGTAGAAGATTTTTCATGGTGATTCTATGTGTCTCTTTGGTGTGATTATTCTCAATTTTGAAAAATTGTGTCATAACAGCATGCATTTCTAAAGTTTTAAAATCCTTGTTAATTTTGTTTTCTGGTAGTTGGATCAAGATCTAGTGGGTGGGGTGTTTTAATTTTTATATATACAATACATGTATAATTTTTAAAATATTTAATAATCAATTATATATTTTTTCAAAATAAATGTGTCCATCACATCACTAAAACTTTCCAAAAATCGATAATTTTATGTAAATCCAGATCTCTTCATATAGTGTTTATAACAACCTGAACCATTGCTTCCTGATTAAGTAGGTAAAATTTTGTGTATTTTTTTGTAAAAGAGTACTGAAACTATACAGAACACTTTATATAATTGTGGACCTTTTCCAGTCTTGGTTAAAAAAATTTAGACTAGATCATGCTGGTAATCAGACATGAAATAAAATTAAAAATATTCCTAATTTTATTCTTCATGCTCTAACTAAAAAAGTAAAGAAGAATGAATTATAAATTCCGTGATAACTATGAAAAACATTTTAAAACATAATATGAGAATTTAATTTCCCAGTACTGGGTTTTAAAATCAATTAAATAAATTTTCTGTAATATTATTTTGAAAATAACTTTTCGAAATGTTTTTTGAAATTATTTGGGAAATACCATAAAAATGAATTTTTATATACTTTTCAAATATAATATTAAAATTATTTATGTATTAGAAATATTACAATATTTGTATAATACTTATGCTAAAAAATTTCATAAAAAAATTATCGATTGATTTAAAAAAACATTATGCATGAAATTGATAACAAAATTTTGCATCCAGATCAAACTTTGAGTGCTATCATGGGCCTACTAATATATGGTATGAGTTCACTTACCAAATCCTTATCATATTTATAATGTTCAAGTGATAAATTTTATAAAATATTTATACGCTTTCTATCATATATATTCTTTCCTGGAATTTTTATTGTAAACACATGAAAACAGAGTTATAATTAATTACATGAATACATATTTGTTTTTATATATACATTCATAAGAAAAATTTATCCATTGCCTGACATCTATGTTAGGAATTTTCAACCAATTTTAATAATAATATTATTAATATCCTATTTTATATAATTTCATATAAAGGAATTAATTGTTCACTTATCTTCATAAATGAAAACTAAATAAAAATTAAATCATTACTTGAAATAAATGTCACAGTTTATAGATAATGGACATATATTATATTTTAGGTGACATTAATGAATGAATAAAATTTTTTCACACATAAATTGATAGTTTAAATTATTCGAAACTATAAAAAATAATATTATATCATAATTTAAAATGTTTTATTCTGAATGAACATTAATAATATACATGGAATCCAATGAGCATGTACCCAAGTGATAATAGATCCTTCTTCGCATCCAAAATTACCAAGATTAAATCCGGGCAGTAACGAATTTATAGATACAGTAGAAGTAATGTACCGGTAATGTAGCATCAAAAGTGTTGTATCAGGCACAGTAGCAGTCCGAGTACTACTACAGTATTATTCACAGAAGGGCCCTTTGGGCTAAAAAATTGCTTTCAAGGCATGTATTTGGGATATCATCCCCTTAGGCCTATGGGCTATGTAATGGGTCCCCATATACCCAATCAAAAAAGTGGAATTTTATTTAATAATAAAAATGTGGCTATGAACCTAACCATTAAAACAAATTACTAATTTACTTTCTTATATAGGGTCATTATTTTTATTTCAAAAATAATAATCTCATAACATTAAATATAATGATATATTCAATATTTTAAAACCAAAAACAGATTTCATTAAAATGAATTATATATAAATATATATGAAATTACATTCAATATAAGTAGATTGTAATATCTTTTAAACAAATTAATTCTCGTTGGAAAATAAAAAAAATTAAAATATGGAAATAATATTTTCAATTACAGTATTATAATACTAATTACATACAAAATTAATCACCCTTAAAAAAACCCAAAAATAAAAATCATTATTTATAAATAAATTTAAAAATATCCCTCACTTAAAATCATAAGATAAAAATTAAACAAACTATCCGATATTGAAATAAAAATTTAATAAAAATGTTTTAAAATAAATATTTTATTTATTATGAGATTAACAATAAATATTTTTACAAATATATTTTCCCTTACCAAGATTTATTTGAGGAAATTACTTTATCTTTTTCTTCATGTAAGACTACTCAAACATAGTTTTTTACACTCACTACCTCTTCTTATATTCGAACAGGAAAACATAGAGCAGAACACAGAGAAACATGGGACTTTATATTGTAGGATACCTCTGTAAGGCCTATATTTATACACCCATCAATAGATAATATTTGATTATATTGTTTTAATATTGGAGGAGAATTTATTTATAAGATTTGTTTGTTGTGCAAGATGTGATATCATTTATCCATGTTGATTCCAGTATAAAAAGGAAAAATAAAAAAGGCGTTTAAGACAATATAAATAATAGTGTCAACGAAACTGCTGGGAAAAGACAACAAAACGAAATTCATTTTATGTGAGTCAAATATGATGTGTTATTAGGATTATGGTTCATGTTTAAAGTAAACAAAATTCAGTACGATTCATGAAAAATTAATATTCTCAATGTATGAATAAAACAATGTTGTTATAAGATATCGACCAAAATCATTGGAAAAATGGTTATTGCATTGAATATATTGAAAATTAATTTTGGAAAATGATCTACTAGATGATGAAAGACAGAATAAATCAAAGAAAAATAAAAAAACATAATACAAATGGTATACAAAAGGATAGAGTGAGACACTAACCATCAGATATATATAATTAGTGAAAGTAGAAGATAATAAACATCTTATTTCCGATCTTTATCACTTTAGTGTTAAAATATGGTGTACTCAAACCCCTTCAATCGAGTTACATTGGTCAATATCTCTCACCTTAAATTGATCCTTCATCTTCATTCGATGAGTCCTTCTGAAGTGCTATAACTACTGACCACATATCAATATTGATAGAGTCAGTCTAAAACTCCTCTCTCAAGGTCATCATTTCTCTGGATCTCCTATGTTCTTCAGCTTTGGTCGACAAAAGACAGATCTCACAAAACCCTATCTCTTGATTTCCCTTTATTGTTTTAATTTATTTTTTATTAAAATAATTATGGTTTGTTTTTTTATATATTAATTTCTTTATTTAATTCAAGAATATATAAATAAATTGTTATTATAACAATATGAGTTTTATTAATGATTTTATAAAATAAAATTCTAATAATTATCATATTAATTGTGATGTTAATTCAATCATAAAAGCTAATGTAAAAAATATGAATATTTTATAGAATATTCCCACATTCTATAATTATCCTAATTTAGTATTTTAATTTATGAATATATAAAAATAATTATTAGAGTTGTCATTTATATGAAATATATCATTTCAATTTTTTTTTTAATTTTAGAAATGTTTTCACATAAAATATTTTATTAAATATCATTTCACAAGTATTTATTCATATTATTTTATTTTGTTTAGAAATATATAATAAAATAAATATTAAAAGATTATTTTACAAAAAATGAATAAAATAATTTTTTGGAATATTAATTTAAAATATAATTTAAAAATAAAATCATAATTGATGAAATGGAATTATTTATAATAATTAAATTTAAATATTATTTAAATATTTTTAATTATTTTAAATTAACATGGGATAAAATTCTATTTTGATTTTTAATAATAATTAATTTCAATTATTATAAAATTGTTTTTTAAATAATTGTATTTGTTTATATTTTCAATAATGTTACATTCTCCCGCCACCTAAATTAATTGTGCCCTCTAAAGATTTTCATCGATCATAAGAAAATTATAAATCTCCCACTTCCCTATTATATTTAAAAATTTTATTTTCCTGATTTTATAAAATGATTTTAATATTTATTAGATATATACATTCACTTGTAATTTTACTCTAGAAACATGAAAATGTTGTTATATTTAATTACAAGTATATATATTTCATTATATATATATATATATCTAAGAAAACCTGAAAAAATTGAATATCATCTCCATAAAACATTTTCATAGAATGTTAATGAACCTTTTTTTAACATCCACTTTTAAAATAATTTCCTATAAAGAAATTAATTGGTCTCATAAGTGTATAAATCTAAACTTAATGAAAATTAAACCTCTACATGCATGAAATGTCACAGTTTACAAATAATGGCCATATCATATATTTGAGATGAAATTCATGAATGTATAAATGGATTTCACACAAAAATGATATTTTTAATTATTTAAAACTATAAACCATAAAATAATATCATAAGTTAATCACTATTATATTGAATTAACATAATTTATTTACTTTATTATATAGGATCCTTATTTAAAAATAATAATAATATCATAACATTGAAAAAAATGATATCTTCAATACTTCAATAAATAATTCAAATTATTTTCAAATTAATATTATATAAAAAAAATATGAAATCCTATTATAAATATGAATAATTGAGGATATTTATATTAAATAATTTCTCTTATGATAATAAAATAAGTAAAAACACAGAAAGAAGAGTTACTATTAAATTTTTTTAAATCTAATGAAGTTACAAAAAATATTAAGCTATAATACAAATGACATAAAATAATAGTCATAATTTTGAATTAAATAAAACAAACATCCCTTACCCAAAACTATAAGATAAAAATTTAAAAAAACATCCCATATAAATAAAATTTCAAATATATGTCTGAAAATAAAAAATTTAATTTTTAAAAATAAAAATAAATATTTGAAAGAAAATGTTTTCGCTTAACTATTTTTATTTTTTGAATTTTATTCTGATTCTTCATCGTGGAAGAACACTCAAAAATTGTTTGTTAAACGCTCATCCACTTATTCTCTAATAATTGGGAAATATGATGAAAATCATAGTGAACATTGAACTTTATCTTGCAGACTACCTCAATGAACTCCCTTATTTATACACATATAAAGACATAATATTTGATTATTTTATTTGTAATTGTGAGGATATTTTATTTATCATTTTGTCTTATCCTGAAGCTATAATATATTTTATCCGTGTAGACAAGAATAGCATAAAAAAATATCAAAAAGGGTTTGATTTCCTGTAATCAATATTATCAGTGAAAATGTAGAATAAAATAAAAAAAATTAAATTAATCGAATTTAAATTATTTTTTTGTTTTATTTATAAACTAATTTGCATTGAAATGTAAAAAGATATCAGTAAGATGCAAAAAAAATTGATACACTCGAATGATGATTAATATAATCTTGATTTATGATATCGACCGAAATATTTGAAAAATTGTTAATAAATTGAACGTATTACAAATTACAACTAGAAGATTAATAAATGAATGATGAAAGAAATAAGAAATATATGAAAAATTAAAAAAATTAAACAAATGGTGTTAAAAAGTAATGATTCGAATAACTACCTTAATATCTAAAAAATTGGAAAAGGACAACAACAATAAACATCTTTGAACCTAATAATTATCCCATTTGCATTCACATATGGTGTTCTTAAACCCCTTATCTCGAACTACATTGGTCATAATATATCAACCAAATTTTAAGCTTCATCATCATTCAAATCATCCTCCAAATGCACTAAAACTGCTGACAACGGATCTGTCTTGATCATCATAGTCTGCAACTCGACCCTTGGGGTCCACCTCGATCATGATCTCCTCTATGCTTTAGCTCTACTTGGTTGAAGCCAGATCCCAAATAACAGTATCTATCGGTTTCATTTTTTATTGGTAATTTGTTTTTTAATAAAAATTTTGTTGTGTTTTTATACTTATTTCATTTTTTTTTAAAAATCAAAATTTGTAAATAAATTATTTTTATAAAAATATGATTATTATTTCATATTTTATAAATAAAATTTTTGAAAATTATTTTGAAAAATGGTATTCTTATTCATTTATTAAATTTAATATTAAAATATGAATATCTTTATTGAATATAAACATATTATATAATTAGCATAATGTAGTATTTTAAAATATGCATATATCCATATAATTATAAGATACATTGTTTATTTGAAGTATATCATTTTTTTATTTATGAAATTTACAAATTTATTCATTTAAAATGTTTTATTAAATATCCATTTATAAAAATTTATTGAAATTAATTTATTTGTTTACAAAAATATAATGAAATTAATATTAAAATATTCTATTAAAAAAACAAAATAATATTTATTAGAACATTAATTTTAAATAAAAATAAAAAAATAAAATCATGATTGATGATATATAATTATTTATACTAATTCAATTTAAATATTAAATAGATAATTTAAAATATTTTAAACTGAATTATTAATTTTTTTATTAAAACGAGTTATCATAATTTATTATTACATAGTTTTTTAAAAGAAAAATTCTTTAATAATTCTTATAATATATTTTTTAAAATATCAACGGATATTACACTGTGATACTTATAATACTTCACCTTTATAAGAATATATTTTTTACCCATTGATTAATAAAATTTTTATAGTGATTCAAACGTATTTCATATCACATTAGTCTTTTTCACTGATTTTAGGACCATTCCATATATTATAGATTTTAAGTTCATGTTTATATTATATATGAATTAATATTCATTAATTAACAATATAATGTAACCTTATTCCACATATTTTAATCAAATTTATTCTCAATATCTAACTCAATAACATCAAGATGTTTAAAATACATGATTTTTGGGTATTAATGATTTTAATGATAAACTACAATGATATAATTTTAAATAGTTTTTACTACTATCCAAAAAATCCCTAGCTCCATAAAAATATATTATAAAAATAATCAAAATAATTTTTAATCAATATTAATCCTTAATAATTATTTTTTAAAAATAAAAAATATATTTCTCCTTTTAATTAATATAATCCTTTTCTATATGGATGATCTTTTTTGACGATATATGTTAAAATTTTAAACTCCCTATTACTTTCGCTAATGGAAAATATCTTCGTCCATTATCTTTCACAACCACTATTTTCATTTGAAGCTACATTCACAAAATTTTATTCTCTCTCAATTTAGATGTCTTGAAAATATATTACTACAAACCATGATTCAACATGAATTCCATATCCATTTTTTCTTAATCTCTATTAATATAAAACAATACTTTAATAAATATTTTGATCAAATAAAATCCTTATATGTTCCCTATGTAATTAATATTTTTTAATTTCACATTCGAAATACTCTTATTCCTCATTTTTTGAAAAATAACACGTATTTTTAAATTTATATTCATTTACCTTAAAAGGTAACTTCTTCTTTCTAAATGTATAACTCTTCTTCCTATAGTACATAAATGATGATGTATTAAAATTTTCACTTTCATAAACCATTATTTTATGTATATTTTATAAATAACATCCAATTACTCTATAATTATGTAACTTCAAATTCATTTACCATGCTATAGTCCTATTCATATACACATAATTTGTGAGATAATCGAAATAAGCACATAAAATTTCACATAAAAATCTCTTTTAAAATATGAATATTTACATTCTTCCATTATCTTTATACAATAATTTTAAATTATTTGGGAATAGAAAGACATTTCCTTATAACAATTTCATTTTTTAAGAGAAATATATTTAACGATTTTATACAACATAAAACACATGGAAAGTTATAATGTTCAAAAGTATTGAATATATTATATTCAAGAGATAATATTTTTCATCAAACCAACCTGGAATATAATGATTAAACTTTTTGAAAATAATTAAATCAAATATATATATATATATAATACAAATAATCTTTTAGAGAACAAAATTTGATTAACTCTATTGAATAAATCATCCAGGAATTTCTCTTCAAGCCTATGGATGTCTTCAAATTTGGCATGATAAATTGTAAATATAGTTATCAATACTAAAACATTCCCTTCAAGAATATTTCATAACTTATCCCAAATTAATTTAATTGACTTTATTACCCTAACAATTATAATCTCAGTCACTATATGTGAGTCCAATATAACACACCTTTAATATACAACAATCTATATATTCTTCTTATCCCCCGGTGTTATCAATAATCCTTCTGCGAGAGGATTAAAACCATTTATTTAAATGTTGAGTACTTGCATAAATTTTTGGAGAAAGTGAGAAACAATATTTATAGAAAAAAATAATTTTTCCTATAATAAATTGGAATAGATGTTTTATTTAATGAATTAATAAAATTAATACTGAAAATCAAATTTCAAAATATATTATAAAAACTATTAGAAAGGGATAAACTATTCCAAAAACAAACATTGATATCATTAATGGGAATCTGACACACTTATAACAATTATAAAATACACTAAAAAATATTTTTTTGTCCAATATAAATTATTAATATATATGGTCAAGGGGTTCATCACATAACAACAATATTATATGATAATTCACTAATAAACCTTCATCAAGAAGTAGTATTATAAAAAAAAGTAATACAAAAATATCTTATCCTCAACTATTTTTTTTGATATTGATCAATTTAGTTGATGAATTAATTTTTTTCTATATATAATAATAAATAAAATAATTGTATATGGTTTAATATTAAAACCAAATGGATACATAATTTTCATAGACTAGGATCAATTAATGTAATATTACTCATTAGAATCATCAATCTGAATATAATGAAACATGTTTATCATTGAGGCTCAGGTGGGTACAAATGACTTATGATAATTATGATGTGAAACTAATGAATTTTATTATAATCTAATAAAGAAAAATGATTTATTTTTCATCATTATGGGAGTCCAAAAACATTATCTAAATAGTATCATCTCATCTTCCTTACTTCGTTCTATGAAATCCTATAATTCTATAGCCAATAAATTATATGACAACCATATCCATTGATACTCCCCTTGAGATGAAATGAGTAACTGTGATACCCCCAAAGACTACATTCAATAGTACCAGATTTAGGAAGTAGGACCAATTATATAGTAACAAAATTAAAGATATTTAGATTCCTTTTGAAGAGAAATATAAAAATAAAAAAGGATAATATTATTAATTTAGAATATAGAATACATAAATATTATATATAATTTCACGTAAATTCATATTAGGAAAACCCATAAAAAATTGAAACAACCTCATGTATAACATATCCAAATAAAATTTTTCATGTTATTGTTAAATATCCTCCCCCAAATGGTATCATATTCTTATTGATAAGGATACATGACACCACCACTAAAAAATCGATATAAATTCTGAAAAAATATTATATATATTATTGGTAAGACTATAAATTCAATTTTTATGTTCCTTACTAGAATATACATGTTTCTATACAAACAAAAAATAATTGTACATCCATCTGGATAATAAATAATTCAATGAAATCATTTATAAGAATCACCCAAATGTTTAACATTTGGCACCTTCTATCCGGTAAAAAATTAAAAAAATTTAAGGAACCCGTTATATCTGTAGAATAGGATGAGTTATGATGATTTGAGATGTAATATCAATAATTAGTTGTATTGAAAAAGGGTGTACTATGAGTTAATCTGAATATGTCTATGGTTATTATAGTATTGATCTCTAAACATAAAGTTATATGTCTATCTCTAATATAATTTAGAACATTGTTTTTTTGTTTAAATAATATCCCAATTGGGAGAATGAAATGTCTATCTACTTGAGAAAAATCCTTTTTTTTCATCTTGAAGCTAATGATCATATTGAATTTATTGAAAAAACACACATAGATTAGTTAGATTCCAAATGTGGATGATTAAAGGTAAAAGGAATTAAGATTTCTATATTTTAACAGTGTTATAATTTGAACAGTACCTTTTCATTACATAATAGAAAAACATATATATGGTTTCCCCTTAAATAGTTATATCATTTAAAAAAACATGATTTTTATTCCTAAAAATATACTCTAATATGTTTTAGGGACATATCGACACCATAAAGTGTCTCTGTGAATATTTGGATTTGTGATAATCTTGATGCATGAATTCATTACAACAGAATACAAGACATTCTCCATTGAAGAGAAGATAAAAATGAAAATTAATTTTTCATAAAATTTTAGTTTCATGAATATCATAGATACCAAAAATATCACAACAAAATGTCTAGGATCTTTTTAAAATGATTTAGTAATAGATCTGAGTTGAGGTATATACCACGTTACCATCATTGTATCCACACAATAATAGAGGATTGATTTTATATGGCTTTATAATCCATATAATTAAAATATGGCCATATTTTTTGAAATGAAATCATCACACTATTATTTTTGTAGAGGTAATTAATATGATTAGTCCCACATTGATAGTATTTTGACTAATATTTGATATAAATAACTTCTGGGTCCATGGATAATTCAAGATATCTTTTGGTTTATAATGAGGTTTATAATAAGCGTGTAAATTTGATACACATTCTAGATGCACTTGAGGGATGAAAGTTAAATTAGATTTTCTTTTTGGGACATTTCTTTTATTATTTACATGGTCATAATAGTCATATGGATTTTATATTTCTTATTCTAGTTGATAATAAAATATTAATATATTTAGTAGAACCATATCCATTTCTCCATAAGGAAAAACCACTTGATATAAATAGTGAGTGAACCTTATAAATGTTTTCAAACAGTTTGTAGTAATTATTATCATAATAATAATCTTCTAATTTTTTTATTTGGTGATCTGTCACACTAATTGTAACTCCCTATTATTTTAAAAAGTGAACATTTGGTTTGATAGTGGTCATAGCACACAACACCGAGCTTTAATGGACCATGAAATATATTATTTAAATATGACTGTTATAACCATGTTGTTTAATGGGTAGTTATTAATATTATTAAACAATTATGACATGTATATATAATTCATAATAAATAAAATTTTATATTAAAATTATTTTTAAATTATTTATTAAATTTTTAGTAAATTAATTATGGGTTTCAAAAAATATTTCATCAAAAATGGTTTTATTTTTCATTTTATGTTTGGGAATTATAAATAATTTATATAATTATATGAAATTGTATTTTATAAAAATAATATACTTTTTTGGAAATATCATATCAAAATTATTTTAGAGTAAAATTTTGGAATTTTATGGAAAAGAGTTTTTTTTTAAATTGTCAAAAAATGAATTTCATGTAAAACTAACAATTATTATCATTATATTAAAACCTATAAAAGTCATATTATTATTATTTTAATTTTTTTTAAAATTACGATATGTACTATTTGTTTATATTTTAAATAATTAATTACATTTGAATCATCTTCAAACCCGATTTTGGTATAAGCTTATTTATAGGCCCAAAACACATTTTCCCTGAAAACAATTTTTAAATGCATAGTGTACCTCAAATTTAATTAAATAAATTCCAAAATAGTAATTAAATAATTTATTAAATATAAAAAATACATATATAAATATATTTATTTAAATCCATATAATGATTATCAGTAGTCATATAGTAAATTCAAGATCATTTGATGCATAAAAAATGAATTTCTAAAAAATGATTTTTCAACATTATTTGTGAGTTTATTTTTTACAAATATAATTTTACACTTATATTTATTGAATTAATTTTTTTTGAATATTATGAATCAAAATAATTAATATTATACAACAATAGTTTTTTAATTTAAGTTTATAGTGATTTTTAATAAACTGAAATGTATTTATCATGATTACAGTTATTACCAGGGTTTTGACGCTACTTGTGTTTGTGTGAAAATTATATTCCCATGGAAATGACATTTTTATTACATAAATTTTAATTCATATTAAAAATATTTTATTCAGAATTATATAGTAAGAATTATTTTATTTAATGATCAAATGATAAATTACATTGTTTTAAAAACTATTTTGCACGATGAAAACTGAAATGGTAAATGTAAGTAAAATTACATGATATTTGGATAACTATATTATAAAATATTTATATTATTGTGGATGATTTTTGTATAAACAATTAAAATACTTAAAATAAATTATTTTCGAATTTTGGTGACACATTTGGTAAGAGCGACTTCACATAATTGAATAGTTTTGGTTATTTACAAAAATGCCCCTCCCCCTAAATTATTAAATGGCACTCATTTCCCATAATTGATGAGACTAATAGATCTATATATCTCATAAAACCCATATTAAAATATCATTTAAAATCCTTACCCACATTATATATCATATCTTCTTACAAAAATACCAACCGTTAGTTCCTTTCGAAGAGATCCAAATGAGAGTTCTCTAAGAGATATTAATCAGCATAATGTGGCCCTATATGTGTCTTTTTCATTTTACCACATTCAATTTTTTATTATCGTTTACAATATAATAAAAATATAATATACTATATAATGATATTTTATATTTTTATGGATTAAATTTACACATCATTTTCTCCATAAAATGGGAAATAAAGCCATCACTCACGTATATAGTGGACTACCACCACATGAACCACTGTAATTTGATTTCCATCACACAAAAAAATGGATTGTCAAAATATATGAAATAATTAATATATATGGTACATATGAAACTAAATTGTTTTGGAAAATTAATATATCATACAATTTATTATTGTTCCATCCATTAAGAAAATGATAACATCGCTCATGCGTAAGTAAAACATACCATCTACACAAAGAGATGTAATTCATTTTCAATGACAAAATTTCACAAATAGTTATAAAAATATATCTACTAAAAAAATGTTATATTTATAAAATTATAAGTATCATTTAGGTGAAGTAACTATATCATATGCACAAAATTTAGAACATCAAGGAAAAACAAGCAATAGAAAACAAATAAGTTAACACCCAAAAGAATGGTGATAATGAAATATTATTAACAAATGGGAGATAAGATATTATAATAAGTTCATATATGAAATTATAAACTAGAATATGGTTAATGAATAAATTTATTTAATTTTTTAAATAGTTAATAAAGAGGATAAAACATGATTAAATATTCTGAAATATTGGGTAATGGACTTCATTTTAATTTCGATTGATTAAGGAATATTTAATTATGAACCTAATTTATTTAATATGGTTTATAAACATCCCCTTATCCATAAAACTTCATGAATTGTTTAGAATTATTTTTATTTTATGTGTTTTTTTGAATTATTTATTCTATGTGGAATGGACATGAATGTTAAAATGTGGTAAAAAATTTCATAACACAATTTTTTTCATTAGGATATATTACTAATTCATTATCATTGAAATTATATGATTATATGTTAAATTAATGATGAGTAAATTATATTGTATATAAATTTTTAATGTGAATTTACATTTTATAGGCAAAATCAAATCATTAATTAATTATCTAAATAATGTTCTTATCATTCTAAGGGTATCTCATATAAAATAGTCTTCTCTGGGAAATATCTTATGGTATGCACCAAACTTATTTTATAAGGTGTATCTACTACCCCATTTATATTTTATATAATTAATCTTTGAAATTAAATTATATTTAAGGATTCATTTTATTCTATTTAAATCATGGGGTTATTATTAAATATATATTAAAGTGGTAAAAATTTATTTCACAATCTAAATTAAAAAAAATAAATTTTCTTATAACTTGAAATAATTAAGAGATTATTTATGAATATATTTCATTAGCTTTTTATTCAGTTGACAATCATATTTCTCTGAAATCCATATTTTCTAAAAATATCATTAATTATATTAATAATGATTTTTTTTTTCATTATTTAAAGGAATTTTTACCCATTATTTTATTTGAAAAATATTTTAAAATTTAATATTCCTATCATTTTCCAAACAATGTTATTTTTAACAGAATTTCCTTATGTTTGTCCCCATTGTTTTTCATGTAAGTTTCCATTCTTCAATAAATATTGAGAATATTATCTTCTAACTGGAATTATTCGGTAATATTCCCACCATCATGACTACTAATTTTTTTAATAAGACATTATAATTTAATATTTTTAATTCATATGAAATTTTATTCCCTTATATTTTTGGAAATTCGTAGTTTTTAAAATTTTCCATCGAAGTTAAAAGGTCATTTTCACCCAAAGAATTTTAATGATACTTTTATGTTATTTCTATTTATAAATTGAATATAAATTTGTCTTTACTCCACTGTGGATATTTTCTATTAATACATTTCTTAAACATTTTATGGATATTTTATAATTAGTTTGACAAGAGTATGTATTGACATTCAGTTTCTTGATTAATTGTTTTGTAGCTAACTATATCTTAAAACATTAACATTAATATGATGATTTGACATTGAATTTCTCATAAATATCCATATTTATTATATCATTTAAATTATTATTAACTAAAACAAATACCAATTTTATATAGTATGTTTTAATATAAATTTTATTTTATTGAATATGGAAAATCTTGATAAATTGATATTCATTACTAAATACATGTTTTTATTAATAAGACTTATGTGTCATGAATTAGATCGACCATTTGATTCCTAATAAAGAATTAGAAATGTAGTGATGTGTGGCTCCTTGAATTATATAGACCCTCAACGAATTAGTATTTTAATGAGCTAAACCAGTTGGCATGAATTATTTATATGGGTTTGGTGTACACCAATGCATCAATTAAAATATTATGGGGCATGGTCTTGATGGTATTGATATCATGATGTTTGATATAATTATTCACAATATCAATAATTTACATTAATGTTAAATAAATTATTCTTATCGATGTGATTATTTTATAGATATTATACATGGATTCATTTTGTGATCATGTTATTGATTAAATGGAATTTGTTTATAGTTATTTACCTTTTAAAATTGATTATTCCTTATCTAAACAAGATAGAAAATATGTTAATTAAATGAAATTTTGGTTTACTTATCTACCATTTTGTATTGATTATTCCATATTGATTGATGATATTGTCCCTTATTCATAATCCATGTTGAGAATTTGATCTCCCCCTAATTTTTACTACTTTTCATAGGATATGCAGAAAGATTATTTGATTGAGATCAAGGATAATGAATATTTACTTACACTATATTATAATTTATGTTTTCAAATATAATATGAGACTTATACATATCTAGTTTATTGAGACAAATAAAATATTCAATACATTGGTCTTCAATCACTTCTATATTTAACTTATGTAAAACAATATCCATCAACTATTAGTTACTAGGTTACGGGTCTTGACATATTATATCAACGAAAGATTAATAAGATACAATGGAGATAAGTTTATGAAAATGTAAAATATGGAGCATAAAACTATGATTGAATTTGTATATAAGTATAGAATAAAATCCTAATGTTTTTGGTAAAAGAAATTTTTTAGTGTTTCCTAAACATACATCCTTGAAAAGATACTATATATTTACATGGTCCTATTACAATTATACCTAGGCTAATAAATTTGAGAAGTTAGCATGGGGAATTCAATCAATCTTCAACTAGTGAATGAAAACTAGACTTACATTTGACCTTGTTCGACACTCTTAGGGGGATATTATTATGATAATTTTCATTTTTTGATATCCATTTTTGATAGATTTGAAAATAATGATATCCAAAAAGAAATTATTTTCATGATTCATTTTATGATATTTTAATATTTTTAGGTACCATCATTGGTTAATAATTCTAGTTATAATTATAATTTCAATGGAACAGATACCCCAGCATTGGTTTTATGTTATTTAAGTACATTAGATAAATTTATTGAGTTTTAATAGATTTTTGAGGTATATGCAACACTTAGGTAAAATGTGAGTTTTTTGGGAGAAGTCTAACTGAGGAATAATTAAAAATATATATTTTTTCATAAGTTTAAGTTTATTGATAGTCTATAAGGTTATTATGATCACTGATGTTTGGTTAATAATCATCATTACTGATTTTTTTTATTTAAAAAAAGTCATATAAAAAACATTATTGGTAAAAAGTGAATTTCTGATTATTTTTATTTTTAAGAATATTCATTATATTTTACAGAATTTTATAGGAGTTATATAAATCAATTATAATAAAATAGACAATCCACATTCTGAGTGATAAACTATCACATCTAGAATGGCCACAAGGGGTAAACCCACTACCAAATGGATATATAAATAAAGCACATACTACAATCCTATATGATGTACTGGTTAATTTTGTATATTTTTTACTTAAATGAATTGATGGATAAATACTTTTTCATTATATGAATTTGAATTTTGCATGTTTCTATTGAGGTTTTGTAGAATAATTTTTTATACTATATAATTTTTTTTATGAATTTTGTTTTTGGTAAATATTTTTAGGTAGAATGAACCAATTTACACTCTTTTAGGGATCTTATGATCTATTAAATGTTAATATTAGTGTCTTTATATCTATCCTGATTATTCATGTTCTTAATATCAATGATATATATCAATCTTCATAATTATTTAAACTTTTCTTTTATGTACCTAATTTTTAATCCCACCAATGTTCTTCTACATGGATGCCATGTTATATGTTATTTTTTATATCCATCATATTTACTATTCATCCTTTTAAGGGTATGTTTTATTAACCAGTTTAATTATGTGGGTTTTAAACAAGGATATTTTCATATTTAAAACCCTGGAATTCTAATAACAAGTTGAAATTAACCGGATTAAATTTAGTAAATATTTATATAAAATGACTCCATGATTCTGTAAAAGAATAAATTTTTTTGATAGAGCATAAAACACACAAAACTAGCCTTAAATGGACCATAAAATATATTATTTATATATGAATGTTATAACAATGAAAATGAAATTGGAGGAATGTATAAGACTATCTAAATTATAATATATATATATATATATCCTAATAAAAAAATATTGACAAATTTTTATTAAATAATGCATCAAATTTTTAGTAGTTTAAATTTAATATTTAAATTTTTATTATAAAAATTGGTGATATTTTCATATTATGTTGGGGAATTATAATTAATTTATTTCAACTTAAAATATATATATTATAAATAGAGTATTTATTTATAGATTCATCATGTAAAAAATTGTCTTATAGTGAAATTTAATGACTTTTCTGAAAAAAAAATCACTTTTCACTAAAAAGTGTAAAATGCAGATTTTGGGAAAACATTTCTTTATTTTCCATAAATTATGTAATTTAAAAGATTTATTATTAATAGAACATTATTTAAATGTAAAAATTTATTATTATTTTGTATTAAATATAATTTATTACATTTTAATCATATTTATACCCAATTTTGGTATAATAATATTTTTGAGTTTAAATTTTTATTATTAAAATTGTTTTTAAATGCCTAATGTTCAACTGTTTTAATTAATAAAAATAACCACTAATAAAGAAAACATTAATGTTAAATTTATAGTTTTATTATCATAATCTTGGAATTTAGATCCATAAAATGATGATCACTAGCCATATAGTTAATGTTTGATCATATTATGCTTCAAAAATGCATTTCTTGAAACATAATTTTTCGAAAGAATTATTAGTTTATTTTAAAAATTAAAATTTTCTATGTAAGGAGATGGAATTTTATTAAATTTTATCCATATTGTTATTCAAAATTTATAGTTATTACATAATATGGTTAAAATAATTAAATTTCATAATGATTACTTAATTCATTTAGATATATTATCCATGACTACAGTTAAAATATAGTTTTGTGTGTTACATATGATGGTATTAAAATTAATTTTCAGTAGAAATAAAATTTTCATTTGTTAAATTTTATATTTTATTAATACTATTGTTTTCCAAATTAACTAATAAGAGTCATTTTATTTTATGTTTAATGGATAAAAAATGTTTGTTAAAAAACTATTTAATGTAGTGAGGACTAAAATGGAAGAAGTAAGAAAACATAAAGGATTAGGGGATAAAATGTTTGAAATTAATTTATTTTTGTGTTGGAGGTGAGGAATAACTTAAAATTACCCCCAATAATTTTATTGTCAAATTTTCATGCAAAAGTTGTGAGAGTTACTTATCATTATTGAATAAATTAGCGTATTTTAAAAAATATAAATCCTTTTAAATTATAAAAGGGAATTACCTCCCTTTGGTTCATCATACCAATCAGTCCATTTGAGTAAAATAGACCCATAAAAAATCACTCCTATAAATCCGTTTCCACATTTTAGAGATAATTTTCTTCCCAAAATAAAAACCATAAGGTCCTTAAGAATAATTATAATGGAGGTTTATCTAAGATAATGTAATCATATTAATGAGAATTGTTTCGTACATTTACCACATGAAATCATTTCTTAACCATTTACACATAATACTAACATTATATACCATATAATGAGATTTTACTATTTTTATTTAATAACCGTTTTCCATATCATTATCCATCAAATGGGAAACAATGACATCTCTTATGTGTACAATGGACTACCACCTCATTAACTGATGTAATATAATTTCTATCACTATTACACATGGATAGTCACAATTATGGAATTAATGAATATAGTTGATACTTATAAAATACTATTGAGTTTTGAAAATTAATATATGAATTTATTCCTAACCATTCACCCATTAAAAATTTGATAACAGTACTCGTGGTCAAAGACGAACAATTTTCTAAATGAAGCAATGTTATAAATTTTTCATTATCAAATACTATTAATGTTCATATACATATATATAAATAAAATAAGTGACATTTATCACATTACCATCACTATGGAAATTACAGAAATATATCATGTGTAGAAGAACTGGAAATTCCATGACAAAACTTGCCATATAAAATGAAATAGATTACAAGAAAAAAGATGTTAATAGTGAAATATTATTAATACAATGTCTTAAAATGTTATAATAATATAATATATGATTTTATTCATAATATTATTTTAATTAATTACATGTTAAAACATATATATAGTATGATTAATCATGTTCACCAAGAGGGAAACTTAAATAAAGGTGCCTCATATAAATTCCCCTTTAATGAATAATATATTAATGTTGTGAATATAATTCATTTTATAGGGTGTATACTCTACATTTTTATATGTAATATAATTATTAATTCAAAATAAATTGTATTTAATTATTTAATATGAATTATTTTATCCATTTGGATTTTACATGAATGTTACCTAATAGTAGAAAATATCATAACTGAAATTATTTTCATTATATTATCTTACTTATTTATTACTTTTTAAATCCTAATATTATTTTTATTGTGTCATATGATTATATTATTTCATATTTACACATGTTTTTTTTTGATTTATATTTGATAAACATAATTTATTCATGTACTAATTCTCACATTAATTATATGATCATTATAGGGGTTTCATATCGCAAATTAAATTTTTCGTGATATATTTTATGTTAAACACCTATCTTATTTAATAATATATATCTACTAGATCCTTGATATGTTTTATCATTATTATATTTATATTTATGGTATTTAAAATTTTATTTGATTTTCTTATATCATGGGGATTATGATTATAATGTTATCATAGTAGTAAACTATTTATTTCATGGTAATATCTTAATTGGAAATTTTTATATAGGAATATGTATTAAAGAAAAATAATTTATCATTATATAATAGACAGAAATAGTTTTATTTTCCTTTATTAATTCAACAATTTTTTATGTAATAGTACAATTTCCCTCTATTTATCTTTTAAAATTATTGAGAAAATGATCTACATCAAATATAGTTTTATTTTATTCATTAAATGAAGATCCATATTATTTAAAATAAATATTTTCAAAAGAAATTTTAATAATGTTTTTAAAATTAAAAACATATTATTTAAATTAAAATGTACATACGATTTTTTTATAAATATTTTATAATTCAATCTTTCTTTTGTTTTATAATCATGGAACTTTTTTACTTTTCATACAAAATGTGAATGGACCCTTTATTTTAACAAACTAGTCATGAATAATACATTCCATATATCATGACCAAAAAATTATTTAGCAAGTATTTTAATAATTTTACATTTTTATATAAATGATAATTTTCTATAATATTATGAAAATATATTGTTTTTAAAATTGATTTTCAATATAAAAAATATATTTTCGTAAAAAATGAATTAATGATAATTTTATTGTATTTATATTTATCAATGAAGAGAATAATTTACATTTTAATATATTTGGGATATTATGTAATGATACAAACCATATTAATTATATGGATGGTTTATTTTCCATTATATTTTGGAATGTGTTGGATTTAACTTCTATGATTAATTTATGGTAGAAAAATTTCCCATGAAACTGAATTTTTTTTGAGATCAGTGGATACGATTATTTTTAATCAATATACCATATTTATATACATTGTTTCAATAAGAATGTAATTTGATGAATTGTGTTAAATATTGACAAATATATTATTTAATCAAAATAGATATTTATTTATATAAAATTAGTTTCATTTATTCAATTGGTTATTTAATAAAAAATGATTGTGTAGGACTTGTAATGATGAGTGGGTCTAGAAATTATATAACCCCTCGATGCATCAGTAGTCTCACGTGGGAAATCCGTAGCATAGAATTATCTAAATGGGATTGGGGTATACCTACCCAATGATGAAATTATCTTTGTATAAGGGTTTTCTGGTTGATATATCATCATGTCTACGATCATGAATTCCAACATTAATAATTTCCTTAATTTAGAATATAGAAATGGATATCCACAAGATTATTGCATTGATATTTACTATGGATGCATTATTAGTTCGGGTTATTAATTAGATAAAATGTGCATTTATTTATTTATCTTTATATATTTATTATGAAATATATAATAGTTATCATAATTTTATTGATTAATGTATTACATGTTTAGTTATTTACTATTGAAAAGTAACAAATTTTTGGGAGAAATGGGGTTTTTACCTGTTATGAAGTATTATATAAATAAAATATATTAATCATGATTAAAAAGTTATTTTAATGAATTATATTGGTAATTTATTAATAACAATATATAAATTAGATATCATATGGTTAAAAATGATAATAAAATCAATTAAATGTAAATGATGTATTTTTTTAGAAATTGTTTTTATGTGCGCAATGTGTTTGTATCATAATAAATCTAATAAATCATTATAAATTAATATCATAAATGAAATGAATAGATTATATAATCAGTAATATATTTTAAAATTAATTTTGTATTATTCAGTAGTATATGAATTAAATTTAACTTGTTTTATGATTTAAAATTCATTTTACAAAAAATGTGTTTCCCTTTATTTTATCATGCATATTTTAATACCTAAATCTAAAACATAGAGAAAGTTTATTGATATATTTTATTCTATATTTGGAATAATAATTTTATAATTTATTAGTTATTAATATATTATTTTTTTTAATAATAAAATATGGAACCAGTAAATATTTTCTACCACGGTAAATATTAATAGTAGTTTACTGTGAGAATGAAAAAACTACTTGATAAGGGTAGTATTTCCAAATAAAATTGTCTAATTATTGTTTGATTAATATATCTAGTCCTTATATCCTTATAAATTCTAATAATTTTCAATTTCCACCAAATTTCCAAAGAAAGTGACATTATATTACTTAAATATTTCATGTAATTCATTGTGTGCTCACTCTCTAATCTATAATAGGGTACATACTCACCATACTTATTCATTAATTTTGAGACTTATATCATGGAATGTACCTACCCAGAAAACATTTTATATTTTATACCATTTCTATAGATCCCTACATATTCTTTTAAGAATAATATTTCAAGGCACAAGGTGTTATGCAAATGAGGACTCTCAAAGAAGATGAAAAATTATTACTGAGCTCAATAAATTATTTTTCTTATTCCACCGTCTATAAACATGTTGTATCAATAATAAAAATATTAATATGGTATCATAAATATAATAATATTTTATTATGATTATTTCACAACTTTATTCCATATCATTTTTAACAAATGTTAAACTAAAGGTTCGCTCGTGCGTAAATTTAGACTACCGCCTCAATGTTGAAATATAATTCAATTTCCTTCACTACCTAATATTAATGGATATAATGTTGGATTTTATAAATATATATTATAATAATGATATAAATTTTATTCCTTAATGATAAATTATTTTATATCCTTGCACACCTATTTTATTTACAAAATGACAATGCTGTTCATGCATAGGTATGAACTACTGTCTCTTGGAATAATGTAATTTATTTTTCAGTAATTAAATTTTATGCATGGTTTTAAAATATTATACATTTAATATATATATATAAATATATATGATATTTATATAATTATTAAAATTATGGAGTTCAAATAACAATGATCAATGTATAACGACTTGAGTTATCAGACGAAGAGATTCCTGAAAAATGAATTAGTTAATAGATGTAAAAGATGGTTTTAATAATAAAATAAAAATATATGGGTGTTGAAATAACATAAGTTGACCACATATGGAATTATAGTTAATAATATGGTTATATTTATTTATTATAATAAATTTTAAATCATTACACAAGAGGTTAGAGGGATAATAATGAATATTGGAGTTTGGGTATGAGTTTTATGTTAGAACCTCACTTTTTAATAGGTTTTTAATATATCAATTTTTGATGATATATTTATATTATTTATATCTCATAAATCATGTATATTTTATAATACTATGTTTATTTATTTACTCAATACATTTCCCATTCATTTTCTATTTATATTTGTTAAATGACTGAAAGAAGATTTTTAAGTAAAACCTACTTTGGTTTTTTCTATTCATATAGGAAAATTATTCATCCATAACCCTATTAGTTTTTTTCATTTTCAGTAATTTTTCTTTTATTATTATAAATTTTCTTGATTTCTATTTTTTCCATGATTTAATTTCCATAGAATGTTTTAATTGGAAAACTCTTTTTGTTTTTGGAATGATGTTCTTTTTAAAAAGGTGTTATCATAATCTGTTTTTGTAAATGAAAAAAACTTAATTTCCCACAGTCAGGAATACTATTTTATTTTAATCCTACATTACATTTCTAAAATAATTTTTTAAATGATTTTTTTTCTTAATATTTTGAAAAATATTATCTTTTAAATAAGTAATAAAAAATGAAAAGTGAATTTTCATAAATAAATATTCCATTGCTCTTGTAAATTCATTTTTATCTATTATAAAATACTTTTATGTTTCTTATTAATATTTTGGATATTATTATATCAAACCATTTTTATTCATTATATAGATTGTTATTGATTGTAATGATGTAATATTGATGTAACTTATTTTATTTTCCATAGGATCAGTTATGAGGAAATGATAAATTTATTCATAATCTTCTGGTATACTTATGAATGTAAAATTACTATGTGATGGGTGAGTCTGTTATATACATCCAATAAATTGGGTAAATATTATTATATTTGGCCATAAATGGTAACCTCGAGGTTATACCAGTCCCAATAGTTGATTCATGGGAGGATATCTCTAGTTCTAAGTAGGGTACAAAGGATGTCATCAAAAGTATAAAAAATGTATATATGTGGTTCTCCCAATCCTAACATGTGATGAATTTAATATTATACATCCTTAACATTAGATTTTTATTATTAGTATTTTCCCACAATTTATACACAACATTAGGAAAAGAACTTATTCCAATGTCTTACGTCAATATCCCATGTACTTTGAATCCTTTACAATTCATGTCTTATGAAATTTCAATAATTATTTAACGAATGATGATTATGATAAATGAAATTTAGTGATTTTTTTCTAATGTCACGATAATGTTCTCATACTCATATACTAATTTTATTCATAAATTATAATTTATATATCCATTATTACCTATAATGACAAATTGAGCTCATCGTTAATTATATTTCATTTTCCCTAGGATACGGAGAGGGGTTTTAAGGGTGATATATTTAATAAATGATCCAGTTATGAATAAATTAATTGAAGATAAAGTAGGTCATTTATATAAAACTTATTTATGTATCTAGGATTATAATGAACCTAACCATTTAATATTATGACATAGATCATAATAGTATGTAATGTATATTTACATAATATGATGCTATATTTATATATGAAATGTTTGGATCACCTAAATTATACTATCCTCTAGAAGACTATTCATTTAGTTTCCTGAATCGGTTTTTGAATTTATCATTCATAGCACAATAGTAAAATTTCCCATTCTTCCATTGAGGGAGTATTCAATGGGTTCTAATTCCGTCTTATTTTTTATTCTATACCATTTACTAGTACTATCGTCTTCAATATCATCTTCAAACTATATTTAAGATATTTAATATTAAATACCCTTAATTTCTTCGCAGCACATCAAATCTATCTCTCCACATAAAATTGGGAGGCCATGAACCAAATAATTGGGGACCTGGTAGCATTATAATGGGCAATAAAAACCACACATAACTTCAATGGTTTTCCCTTGATGATATTCCTAATAAAATAACATAAATTTAATACTTAATGTACCAATTCTGTCTTATTTATATCATGAATTACATTTCCATTTAACTCCCATTAGTTACACTATAAACACCTTTGAATAATGTTTAAATTGTGGTCTAAAATTGAGGCTCAAGATGTATGAAAACATAATGATTGGTTAAATAATCGTATTAGTTAAATCCTCAAAAAATATTGTGTCTCCTTCTAAAAAAGTATCAAAAGCATATATTCTTTAATCAAAATAGTGTGGTCATTGTATTTATGGACAATACATCATTAATCACTCATTATACCAAATTATGTTTGATTGGTTACCAAATCCCATATAATCCCAATAATTTCCTTTCATTATTAAAATAAAATACCCTCACCACATAAATCACGATAATCAAAATGATACATCAGATGGATCTCAAGTAAATTCTCAGGAGACCATTGTAAAGATGATAACATGATGCATTTTATTGGTCATGTTGACCACTTCAAGTATAAAGTCACTAATGTTAAAAAGAATTCTTCCATACATGCTCCTTTACAGTGTGTCAAAAATAGTTTCATGTGTTTCACTCAACACAACATGCGTCAAAATTTAGTAAAATAGTAGCTGAACAAGATACCGCTATATGTATTCTATGAAACCCATGACCACTCAAATACCTTTCGAACACATGTGAGCTTTATCCTTTTGCAGAGGTACTCTGGAATTCCACATTGGGGACTTCCATAGATTAGTAAATTTTAGATTTTCAATGTTTATAATATCCCTCTCTATGATAACCATTTGTCATTACATCATTTCACCTACCTTATTATTTATTTTAAACATGCCTATTTTCCACGATGTGTTATTTCCCATATTGGGAAGTGTTGACAATTTTTTTTAAAGATTCCTTCAACATATATTTAGACCTTCTCTTGTCTATGTAGTCTCCTAATATAATTCCATCACATTTCCACATTACCTCCATACTCCATTTTATTTTTTTCAAAAGGAATCTAATATAATAACCCAATTATCAAAAATATCCAAGATAATCTTTTCTTATTACTAAAACTCCCATATATCCCAAAAAATTAATATTTCACCCTTAATTCTATTAAAATAGTTTATTTTTATAAAATATCACTATAGAATGATTTCATCAAATAAAAAAGTAAAAACAAATCAATTGAAAACATAGAAATATCAATTTATATATTGAAAATTGCTATAAATAAGTCACTCAGATGCTTAAAATTCATTTTATATATTGATGCATTAAATTTTATTTAATTATTTAGGGCCAAATTATATTTTCAAATCCAATTAATGAGTATCTTTGGGCTGACTGTATCTTTTCTCTTGAGTATCCTTGACAATCACACACTTTTCATCGCATATATTAGTATCTTTTGGAATTTTATATTTCAATTAAGTAATGAAGTGGGTGTGTTTTCTTATAAATGGAAAAAATTAAACAATTATTATAAAACTAAAGAATGGGTATTAATTGAATTAGATCAATAAAAGGTTTTGTTTTCTAAACTTGGTTTTTAATGGTTTTAAAATTGATCCCATTATCTAGATCAATATATTCATTAAATACCATATAATTTCTATGATTTGGGAAACTAAATAAAATTTAAATTTTATCAAGGAAAAAAATCACCTAACTGTCCAATGAAAAATATTTATTTCACAACACAATAATGTAAATGATACCAAAGTATACACTTATTTATCTTATAAAATATCATATTTGGGAAAACCCAACTCCATTATAAAATGTGTAATCATTGTGAAAGGAGGTTCAATTGATATACTAGTCAATGAAATGATCTGAATAAATTTGGGAATCAGATGAAAATAATCAAACCTATCACATTACTCTTTAAATAACGCATTTGATGAGAATAATAATTAATAAGAGTTAATATGAGAAAATTCAGGAACACATAATCCTATTTTCAGATAAGCTCCATAAGATGGCTACCCAACATAATGGGTGTTAAGAAGAGAACAATGATAGAAAAAATTGATAAAATTGAGGATAATAATAACATATTAATATGAAATAAAACCATTCCAATGTTTCAAAATTAAGATAATATTTAAAAACCTATAATAATTTTTGTAACACCAATTATTCCTGGTGAATATTGATTTACAATAGTGAAAAATGGGGAGATTCAATGTTTCTTAGGTATTGTTTAAATAAATATTGATGATAGGTTATTTTGTCAATGTGTTATTGATTATTGATCCATACATTGGTAACTATTCCTTGAAAATACCCTTATAATCATTATATTAAACTATTGATGAGATAAGAACATGTGGTAATAGTGAAGATCTATTTCTAGAATTAGTCTAATAGAGTGAGAAAAAAAATATATTTTTTATGATCTCACATTAAAAGATTACATATGAATTAGTGATGAATAAATTATTCCAAAATGATATTATTGAATGTTTATATCATAACCAATGTTACCTTAATCCTTTTTTTGAGTTTTTCAAGACTGTTTGAGATGAGTAAAATCTTCATGATATATTGAGGTGTTATTTTGTATGATTTATTCTACGACATTATTGTAATTAAATAAAAAATTATAAAAAATATGTGACAATGTGTGTGGGAAATGAAAAATATATTAGGGATTATTGAGAATATTTTAGATTAATAATGGATGTTTCATATACTATCTATATTAGGTTTGAGTGTCGATAGATCTTTCATTATCTAGACAAATATTCAATGGTGTTATAGATGTTGAATTTATACCATATTAGGATTCTAAAAATGTTTTCATCATAAATATAAAACTATTATGATGAAAATATTCAGTGAGTTTGGTTCCTAATAATAAGTTAAAAAATATTATATACTACTTTATAGTAGGATTTTTTGTTGACTAAGTGACACATGGTGCATTACTTCTTGAGATTATAAATAGGTTCTAATAATGCATTAGGATAATCCATGAGGCTATGTTGGGTGATACAAAATATCAATGATTGTCAAAAAAAATTCTTTTTTGTGTTGATATTGATTGAGATTTTAGTACGGGGCAGTGTTGGGGTCATGAAACCTTATTAAGGGTCATCATGGGAGTATATTATAAATTTGACATAACCACAAGTTCATTCATGATAATATGTTAACGTCCTAAACCTATCCTAGGTTCTGATGTAAGTAGTGTTAGGGATGTATGGTTATCCATGTTGATCAGTGGTCCCCTTATTAATCCCTTCACAATGGGGAGCCTATGCTATCCACGTTTCATAGTTATTCCTATAATAATCCTTCTATTTTTAGTATCCCAAAGGCTAATCCAACATCATCACCTTAATGTTCATCAAAATACACAAATTTAATAATTTCTATATTATTAAAATGTTGAATATTGTTTTAAACATTAAAATAATGATTTTGGGACATTTAAACATTAATATATTAATTTGGAAAAGGTGATGAGAATGAATTATTCTTCGAAGGTCATGGAATATGATGTGAATAACATGCTCCATACACCTCTATGACCTTCAAAAATTTTAACCTCACGATGGGATATATTCATTCCTATTATATCCTAATAGAGATTTCTCACATTAGATATAAACAAGGTATTTGTGCCACAAACATTATTCTGAAGGGAATACAAGAAAAACCCTTCTATTCTATCTCATTTGGATAGACTTATTCACTCATTGGATAAATGTCATTTTTATTCCATGAAAGTTATTTGCCTGGTAGGATCAGAACATGTCCTACTATGACCATCATAGATACACTACTAGTGTCAAATACTAAAACTAAAAGAATCAAATTCACTCAATTATATTCATACCATTAGTTAAAATGTATTAAAACATGGTAAACATTAATTATATATTTCCAATTTAAATGGTGAAATTTCATAACATTGCAGATTTAAATGGAATTTTATCACTATTTTTGGGGCATATCATACTTCTATTACAATATTTCCAAAGTTTGTATATTTTATTTTCATATATTTATTAAAAGTTTAACTAGTCTTTAGGAATATGTTATATATTTAATTCCATTCTAGGTAATATATCAACACATCATTGGAATGTGAAACTCAAAATTGTTGAAGATTGTGGTTTATTATATATTAGAGGTGTATAGGAATTCAATCTTCAAAGGTTCCCAAAAGAATTGAATTTGGATTCAACCACTAGTTTTTAACCTTATGTTTGATAACCCATATGTTTTAAAGGATGTAGAGTAAATTAATTTCTCTCAGAGGATGAATATTTGACCAAATATCCAACTTAACCTCCCTAGTCTATGGGGAAGACATTGGAGGGAATATCTATGATGAGTGGATGTCCGGAGAATCCCCCCTACTACCTCCCCAATGTTATTAATGATTATTTTTTCATATGTTACTTCTACCCTTGATGTATCTACATATATGATAAGTTCTTAAGAGGTGATTAGTAACACATATTGAGACATCATTTTGGTCGATCATAATAGAAATAGTTTTCTACCATGATGGATTCCCTTCTTCAAGATCCCACTATAGTTTACATGGTATAATTTATTTATTTTCATAATACAAATATTTTATTAGCTCCCAATAAAGACAAAATAAATATATGTTTTCATTATCCCATTCTTTTTGATTCGTTAAAAATAGTAGGAAAAGTGATCGTGGTGGATCAATCCATTAGACATAGTTAGTGAAAAAATTGTTCATTATACATGAATTATGGGGTTGTGACTATGATATCTAGTTCATAATCTTCTTAAATAATATTATCAACTTCCCCCATGATGTAATATTGAGTAGTCTCAATTACCTTCTATTATTTTACCTATTATTTATTTTTTCATCTGAAATGTTAAGTAAATTAGATACCTAAAAAAATGTGATTTTTGGCACATGAATATCATTATAACCATATTACATTAACTTATATTCCTGATAGAATCATAATGTATAATATATTAATCATTTTTATATCAATAATATATTTTTGAAACTTCTTGCTTGATAGTATAAATAATAACAAAATTTGAAGCTTCTTAAATTCTTATATTTGTGGGTTTGATTGTGACTTCATCTAAGAACATTAATATTATTATGTTTTACTATTTATCAACAATTTATTTGTCTATAATTTATTATATTTGTGATGAATCTTATATAGAAGGAATCTAGAACAAGTTATCATTGTTAGAGCCTGAATTCATAGCTTAGTTTTTCAGGGGTGACATTAACACCATTGTTGACCAGCTAAAGAAAGGAGAATGGTGAATATATTTGCGACAAATATGAATGATATTAAATAAATCATTGAAAACTTTTACTTGGTTAACTAAAAATAGTGGAAAAAACTAAATATTGAAAAATCTAGATATATGATTCTCAAACATTCAAGGGAATATATATTCCACCATTAAAACATTACAAATATGGAAATGGATTTATCATATCATTCCTTATTATTTTTTTATCACACATAATCTAATTTTATAGACATAAACAAATTATTTTCATCATTATTAGAAAAATATTCGGAGTACATGAAAAATTATAAAATTCATGGTTATTTCCCAGGTATTGTTATTCATGGATGGACATTAAAATCAAAATTAAGAAGAGTTAAAGTTTATTTTCCTAACTAGGAAAAAATTGGAATAACTCTATCATCATCATAGTGTATATAAAAAATTAAATTAAAAATATTGGCACCCGTTTTCATGAACATTTTTATGGTGGATATTTATTCTATTGTCAAATAATAAATATTATTTTATGAAAAATTAGTGAGGTGGTGAGAATTTACAATAAAATTGTATATCACTGTGTATAAGGGTGGAAGACATGTATAATACATTTATTTCATGCATATATGATATAAAATAATTTTTACTGTATTAAATATGTTTCTTAATGACATTTAATGTACCAATTATATCAAGGTTTCTAGAAATTGTCATGTTAATCATTTTAAATCATTTATATAAGTTGTGTGGTGAAAAAATGGATGGGGTTTATCTAATGAAGGAAATTTATGAGTATTTGTTGAATAACCTAATAAGATATATCTATTATCAAATAAATAAATATTTTGTGAGATTACCTTAAAATGATTAAATAAATTAATATATCAACAACATCTACCCGTAAATTGCCCTTAATCCGTACATTTTTCAGTATAATTCTATTATAATGCAGATGAAATTATCAATATGGGTCTCATGGAGGTGGTTCTATAAATTTTAATTTTTCGTAGTCTTCCTACATGTATATGTGACTCTAGCATAGTCTTATATCAATGGTAAAGAAACTAAACTTATATAGTCTGTATCATCTAATAATTTAGTTTCATTTGTCATATAAAATATTAACCTACATTATCAACTATATACATACAAAAGTATCTTTGTAACATGATTTAGTTATAATAACATGGATTTATAAAAGGTATAAATATCGAAGAGGAATAGGCCTGAAATAGGAAATAATATGAATTATAATTTTTTTTACTAATTTCCAACATTATTGTAAATCCTTTCATGAAAGAGGAATATATTAATTTGAATGGAACATTATTTTTTTTAGGAAGAGATATGTGTTCTTATAATGGGTATGTGACCTTTTATTTCAATCATATTAATATCCATCATTCTAAATCTCAAATATGTGAATGGAATATGGATTTCATAAATATATACATGTTATTTTTCGAAATGATAAATGTTCCCCATTTATTTTTTATGGAATAATATTTTCTCAGAATAATTCATTGAAATTAAATTTTAATGGTTGTAGATTAATTCGTCTATATATTGATATAGCCCCATCATAATTTCACAATTATTCTATGGGGATGCATTTTTTGTTATTATTTAATTGAATTCATAATTTCATTCAATTTTTCAATTGTACTCTGAATGAATATGGTAAATGGAGTGTAGAAATAGAATAATATAATTATGGTCCATATTTACATATCAATAAAATACAAAAAATGACATGTTATGTTGATTTAATAATATATTTATATTACATAAATTTACTTTCCTATCGATATCTAAGAGTTCTATTTTCATTAGGTATTATACAAATTCATCATTTAAATGAGATATTTAACAAGATTAATGTGCACATAATTAAAATAAGTGTAAATTTCTTATACTTCTATAAAATAATTACTCTAGTCAAAATTATTCTTTATACTATTCTTATATATGTGATTTCTATAATATGTTTTTAAAAAAGACTATAAGATAATTGACCATTTTTTAATGGATTTAATTTTCATTTAAATAAATAGAGAATTTACAATGAGGCTAGATGGTATTGTCTTGTTAATACTATTTAATAAGGTGGTATCATTTTGAGAATCCTTGAATAAATAACCTAATTCTTATAAGAAAAATATGCATTGAAGGTTCTTGTAGAAAATGATATTAGTGGAAAATATATCATAGTTTTTTAAGTGAATACTAATAATGTGATATATAATGAACGTACTAAATCATATCCCCTATGGAATATCATTTAATTTGTTTCTTAAATTCTCATTAACAGTTCATGTGGGATTGTGGGTCAATGAAACATAGTCTTTGGGAATGTTAAGTTGTATAGAGACCAATTATTCCTCTAATATTGTTTGATTAATAAAATAAAATTTCCACTGGGTTGTAATTACCCAAGAATTGTAAATTTTATATACGATTATTGATATAGAAATATCATTTTTACATAAAATTATTAGAGGATCTCAACTGATCCATATTCAGTCTATTAGGATTTGAATCCTTCTATGATTTTATATTTTTGAAACACTGTCAGATTATCTAGGAACCTTTCGTATAGTTTAAATTTATTTTCTTAAAATCTACACCAAAACAATTATAATCTATTTTTTATAGTGTTCATAAATATTCCATTACCATTAACTATGAAATTTTGAAAAAACTACTCATATGGCCTTGAAATATTATTAATATAAGAACACTAAAATGAATTTATTGGAGGATTTATTTTTTATGTATAATTGGATAAATGTATCATATATTTTAATGTGATTTACATTATCATAATGATCTATCTTGGTGTTCAAAATATTTTTTATCCTGTATGGTTTTTCAATTCTAGTGATTCATTAATGCAAAAAAATTCCCATATAATTATATTTTCCAAAAGATGATGTGTCATCTAAGAAGATCTCAATGAATATTGAAATCATCGGATAAGAAAATATTTATTTATTAATGTTAGGAATTTGTCCTCATATTAATTTTCATGAATCATTTATCAAACTGAATAAGAAAACCAATTCCATCAGTGAAGTAAATATACACAACTCACAATCCAAATATAGTGGAAGAGGGTCTGTTTTGGGTCACTAGGTGCGATGGAAATCACCCATGAATTTTATCAAACTCAATATGGATGGTGTATTGGAATGTAGAATTATAAATTCAAGAGGAATAGTTCAATACTGTCAGAGTTATGTTGACTTTTTCATAAGTTCATTATATATTAAAGGGTATTTTCATATGTTAAAATCCATATCCTTTCCTAGAAGTATATTTTCATGAATACATTGTATGATTTAATTTTCAACTCTAGAAATAGTCAATAACATTATCTAAAAATACCATTAATTAAATTTCCAAAATTATTATACTATTGTATAATATAATAAATCATGAAGAGGTTTTCTCAAGATGGATATATAAATTCATTATATTTGAAATGAAGTGAACACGGAGGTTGTCATTCAGTCTAAGGTGTGTATGAGAATGATCTCACAATTTACTCTAACAATAGGTCTCTTCCACTGGAATTTATAAATATTATGAATAGCTATTCTTTCGGGATTCATCACTTTCAAAACCCTGAACTCTCTCTTTTTCTACCCTCTAATTAAAATTTCATTTTGTTTACGAGAAATGAAATACAGGTGTTATGAAAATTATATGGTTGGAAATATTGAAATAAATAAAAAATATAGAAAAAATATATTGAATCAAAAAACAACTTTTAAAAATAACGGTATATTCTATGAATATAATAATGTTACAATTCCATTTTTATATAACATTATAATACATGAATAATCGAGATACAATAAAATTTTAGAATATTTCCGGATTCTTGATCAATCAACATATAATCATTTACCACAATAAACAAAATATCATATAAAACCCCATTAATCAAATGATAGAAATGTGGACTATTATAAAAAAGTAGATCAAATTTTATCCAGGGTAATTTAAAATAGAACAATTTATAAACAAAACATTATAATTAAAACCCCTTCTTATTTAAATAATCATTCATGAAAACAATATATAATACACCATAAAAACGGTTACCATATTCTCCCTATGATAATAAAAAATACCCTTTAAACACAACAATGAATCCATCACGAGAAAACATACATAAAATAACCGAGACCAAAATTATTTTCTTCACCATAATATTCTACTGCTTTAGAATTACCATTACATATAAATTCTTGTCCACTCATCCATACAATATTTTGATAGTCACAAAAAATGGAATCATTCCCATAAATAACTATATGGGAAAATAATATAAATCTAAACCCCAATGTAATATCTATGGGAATGAGATAATGATAGTCACAAACAACCTTCCAAATGAAAATTACATCAAATAATTTATATTAGAACAAATATTTAACCATGATTAAAAAAACACCAGTTTGTAAAAATCTGAAGTGTTGAAATAATTGGAATTCCAAATTAATCTGAATCTATCAAACTCATGAAAAGAATAAATTTCCATAACATGTCTTCATATTTTGGTGTAAAATTCAATATTTTAACAGAGGATACAAAAACGTGATGAAAAGACTAAACCAATAAGTTTCCCATAGAAAACTATGAATAAATCGTGAAAGGAAACATGAAATTCATCCCATACATGATCGGTCAACCAAGAACATTAAAATATAAGAACTTAACGCCTTAAAGAAAACACTTATGCAAGATTGATGAATCTAAAAGCCCATATGATAATAAGGGAAAGTGATTTTGTTGTCTAGTCAAGGAATTTCAATAAAACCATTAATAATTCGAAAGAAACCTTTCAAAATTAACATAGTAAATCCTTCCATTAAAATCCACTAATCCTAACAATCAAATTTCCATCAATGAAATATCTTGAATGAAGGAAACACTCCTTTATTTGGAATATGAAGCATTCAAGGTATTTGTAAAAATCAAGACTCACCTTTTATAATATGATAAACTACTTATGAGAAATATTTATCATAATGAAGTAGTATTTATACAACATAACAATCTATATTTCAAATTGAACAATTATTAATTTTACTACTAAAAAGATAATAAAATTAAGATCAAGTTTATCAAACACTCATTTCATAAAAAAATAAAATATACAGTCATTTCTCAGGAACTTCAAAAAATAATCATAATCATATGTTTTTATCTATGAATCATAACTCCAAAGACATGTATAACAAATTAATGACGAAAATGGATGATTAAAGAAAATTTATTTAATTTCATTGGTCTTTCCATAAAAATAATTTAATTTGACAAATAAATATACATATTATAACATAAAATTCATAATTTTAAATGGGACCTTTAATCATATATAATAATTTTCAAATAAAATAGTTGTAAAATAAATATCATAGACAAAATAAATATATAAAGGTTCGAGACTGCACTTGTTAATAATCCACTATAAATCTCAATAACATCCATTAAAAACATAGGAAACCCCTAAAGACATTAAATATTTAATATTTTAAACTAACATGAAATAGTAATTACTATAATTATTTAATGAAAAATACCAAATGTATATCCATGTGTCATCCCTAAATTATGAAATAATAATAATAACATTCCAATCATTATATTCCAAAGAATACTGTAATTAAATTTTTTTGGGAAACTCATCCATGGATTCCTCTATCATGGAGAATGAATCTAACATTTGTCTCAAACTTATTTCACAATTTGTTTAATGAAATAATATATCAAAAAATATCATAATAAATAAAATATTGTTAATTTTGAATGAAATAAGGATGCAAATAAGAGAAAATTTATTATATAATAATTTATGAAGAAACAACTATGTGAAATAACTTGAATTAAATAGGTTAGGAGGAAGGAATATAGGAATATAAATGCTAGATAATCTTGTCTATTTGTTATCTTGTAGTAGAGTGTTACTGAAGGAGGGTTAAATTTGGATAAATATAATACGAATGAAATTCACACTATTTCTTTATTTGTTTTTAAAAAACATATCTTGGATATCTAGTACCCTTGGGCCCTCCATCAATCATCTTATTACACATTTAAAGTTGTTTTTAATCCCACTAGCATTCTATTGGAAACCCAATGGGTATTATTCGATTTGTTGGCCCATTAGGATTTAGGACCTATTCATAAAGTCAAGTAAACTAGAAATACAAATCCCTTAGAATGTATTCGTCAAAATACTATATATTATTTTCTGTAGATTCTTTATTGACACTTACTTCAACAAACACTAACTCTGAGAAATCAAGGAACACCAATAATGTTCTCTCAATCGATCAGAAATAAAAAATTTACTAAGTTATAATTTTATCAATATAGTTAACCACATTAAATCCTTAATTAATCATTATTTACATTTTTTAGGACATTGGTTAAAATTAAAAATATATCATAGAGATTAAATTCAATAATTGGTTTCATCAATTAACCAATCAATGCATGTTGGGGAAAAGGTACTAGAAGATTTATAGTGTTAAAAATCATATAAAAAATAATGAGTGATCAAATGATCATATTACACACCATGGATACTATAATGACTCATTTTATTATGGATAATCCTGCTATAGGTAAATATCTAAGATAAAGTATTCCAAGTTCTTCAATATATAATTAATGTATCTAGAAAAAAATTGATTTAAAATATTATATTTTATATCTACTTGTTATCTATCTTCATAATAATTATTTTGGAGAAAAATGATCGATATCATTCTCACAGTTTACTTTCTTGGATGTTTATGTGAAAAACCATCAAATTGAGATATTCCCATGATTTACTTTTTTATAAAAATAATTTAGATTAGGATGATATAAATAGTACTAAAGATGGTACCTACCTCCAAGAACATTATGAATTAAAGATATTTATACCTATAACTATTAAAATATCACATTTTAGAATCATAATCATAGTTATTTAATTATACAGTAACTAATGTGCCAGTTAGCGATGTCATTAAGAATTTTCATTCCATAGATACTATACATCCTTGTCCATTATGGCCGCTAATGTATCCTATAGAATTAGCTTTATCAATATCTCAATTATCCCGTATTGAGTTAGATGGATCATGACCACAAATTCAATCAGTTTGATGATGTGATTATTATGGAAAATTTAAAATGATATGGTCCATTTTTTAACATCCAAACCCTCATCCTCTATATCATTATTAGATTTTATAAACAAAATATGAAATGAACCTATGAAGTGTATCATTAAAATAGTGTACACTAGATCTATACAACTAATTAAATGTGTCTAGCTAACAATGGTGATGATTTGAATCACCATCTCCATTAATCCAAAAAAATATGGCCCCCATGTTGATGTATCGTGAATATTCAATTAGTTTTAATCTGTTAATGAAATATTGATGTCATTGATCGATGTACATAATGGGAATATATTTTGGGTGCTTTGATATTTTATTTTATGGATCCTATAATTTTAAATTCAATTAAAAAGAATATAAAATGAAATTTTTTGAAGGTGGTTATAAAATAAAATAAAATTGATAAAATTAAAAGAAAAGATTATTAAAATAAAATCTTTCTAAAACAAAAAATGAAAAGATTGAAGAAATGAAGGAAAAAAAAATTAAAAACCTGAATAGGAGAAAATATAAAAGGTAAAATAAAGAAAATAAAATAAACATAATGGATAATTAAATAAAATTTAAATAATAGTGAACAAATAAAATTAAATAGGAGCGAGTGTAAAAAAAAATGAATAAAAATATTACTAAAAATAAATAAATACTAGATATTTGAATATTAATATTATTTGATAATAATGAGAATATGTCATCAAAATTATAAAAACGTGGGTGAAATTGGGAGACATACTACCTACTTTTATAACAAATATTTGTTTATTTAATTTTTATAATGTGCAAAGACTTCATTTTGAAATATTAAAATATATTTCAATTTTGATTGATAAAACAATAAATTAAAAGAATATATGATTATAAATTTATTATGACCTCATTTAGACATGTTATTACCTCGGGAATGTATTAGGATTTTAAATAATTCTTTTAAAAAATTATTCCATTTCTATTTCTTCTACATAGGTTTGCCGACTCTACTATCTACAATTGAAACAACCTTATTAATTATTAATATAATTTAATGGTCATATCATTCCACTACTTCAATATGGTATAACCATATTATAATATGTCATGACCCTCATTCTACTTAATATAAAAATATGAATTTTAATTCATATAAATTGAATGAAATAATAGGTATTGGTTCATACCAGACGACATTAGGAGAAGGACTATTTTCAAATAATTTTCTTCATTATTAAATAATATACTATCATTAATGTAACAATATCCCACAGAAATATTACCTACTAAGAACGAGGTTGAATAAGTGAATAACTATATTTTTTTATTACTCCCAAATCATCTTTTTCACATGATAAAATAATAAAAAAACTAAGAATAAATATTCTTATTATCAATGTAAACTATTTATATTAACATTATTAGTTTGATAAATTTATTTTCACTTTAATAAAATAATTAATAATAAATCATTTTTCATTATTCAAAAGAAAATACAATATCTATCATATGGTATAAGATTATTGTTTTCGATATGATCTTATAGAATCACTAAATGGATTATAATTTGTAGATTTTACCCTTTAAACTCAATTATGAACAAATTTCTCCCATCATGTATGATATTAATGAACACACTTTTAGAAAAAAGGTTTATGGAAGTGACAATATATAAAATATCAAACAAAATATATTATGTGATTTCATTATAAATAGAGTATCACATTATATTACTCTATTTGATCATTGAAAATATAAAATTCAGGAAACATGAAAATTCATGCAACCCCCAAAATAATATTTTAAAAAAAGAAAAATAGTAAATTACAAGTGAATATGTTATCATTAAAGGAAAAGTACATATATGATAAATCCTAAAATATAACTAAAACATAACTTTTTCATTGTTTTCCCCCCATATTAACTCTCTTAAAATTACTTTTCAAGAACATGAAATGATAATTAATGATATTTATTTATATTTGTCTCTAATTATTAAATATATTTCTCTTTCCCTTCTATATTTTATGAAAATGTTTTACTCCCACACCATATAACAATACTAATTCTATTATATTGGTTATAAAAATCAAAATTCATATTCAATACCACTTAAACATTAAAATTATCTTCTTTGAAATTGAACCATGGGAACAACCATTTATTCCTTTCCACAATTTATAAACATTATTGAAATAATGTTTTGAGTTGTACCAAAATGAAATTAATCCATAAATTCATATAAGAAATATCTCAAAAATAGACCCATGTATAAATAAACATGAAAAGATATATATCCTTAAAGAATATGTGAAATTATCACTCATCTAAAAGTAATTGGTCATTAATAATGTATTCCATCATGATAATTTTTTGAAATAATAATAATTTTTCCATTCCCATAAAGAATTCTTTTATCATTAAATATCTTCTTTATTATATTTGGGAGAGCGAGATGATTCACACTGAAATCCATCCTATTATGGTATGATTTTTATAGTCTCACAAAAAATATAACATATTAAAAAACACATTGGAAAAATATTAACTATTATGGAAGGATTTTACCTCCCTTCTTAAAAATAACTCAAAAAATAACATTATAAATCCAAAAAGATTACAAACTATTCCATTAAATACCATCCAATCATATGACCATTTCCTATAGGTTTTTAATGTAATTTAAAATAGCTAATTCCTGATTTAAAGTATATAGTAAAAAAAACACAATACTGTAATTCCAAAATAATTTTATTGAAGTTATTTCTCACCCTTTTAATATCAATCAACTATTGTGGAACCTTATTACTCACAAAAAGCTTCTTGTTCAAAAAAATGCCAACTTTAAATTTTTTAAAATCCCCACAAATAAATAGCCCTTTTAATTTTTCAATAAATAGCCACTATTCTATTCAAATATTATATGATTTTAAAAAGTATGGTATATAAGATAAATGTACAGTAATTAAAAAATTATTGATAAAAGTAACTCACATTAACCATAAATACCAATCATTACATAATTTTCAATTTTTCATCTTAAAATTATTCGTTTTCATGTGCAAAAAAATTATAGAACACTTATATAATAAAAAAATTATCAAATATGAATTGATTCACCCAAACCATCTAAAATCATAACATCATAGAAAAATAATCACATGTGTACATTTAACTCAAAAAACTCACCGTTGAAAACCCCCACAAAATGTATACTTAATCTTAATTATCAATTTATCCACGTTATAAATATAGATATTTCTTTGATTTATGTTTCAATCATTAATTATATTTAACTACAACCTAAAATGAAAAAATTATGGATGGAAAATTATAAGTTAACCTTGATAATATCGATGCTGAACTCCTATCATTTATGTCAATTTCAAAAATGTGTAGTTAGGTAATGGTTTGTTAAATACAATTTCCACTTAATATTTTTTGGGAACATAATTCATCTCATTTAACCCTTCTTCTTACTTATCCTTGTTAATTTACCATTCTATATGGACTTTCCTTATTCAATAATGATAAAATTATTTTTTTTAAACAGTTATAGAACACTAATTATCTCATCCAACCAAGAAGAGAAACATCACTTCCACTGAAAAATAATTTAGATGTGCCTTAATAAACATGACAGGTGGTATTAATTATGTGAAAGAAACAAATTATACTAATAATATACTATCGTAACAAAATTAGTATTTTTTATGCTCCACTAATCACACCTATGTTTAAAAACACTTTAGAAGATATATGATTCCAATCATCAACACTGTAGCTCAATCTATATCAAAAACATTAAAAAAATATTGATTTACATTTTATTATATTATATTCTATGATCTCTAATCAAATTTACATATAATATAATAATATCCACTTATATGATACAATAGTATTTTGTCTTATTTGAATAATATGAACACACTTTACCATAATAAACATTATATAGTCTAAAATCATTAAAATAGAGAATAATATTTCTAAGTTTAATAACCTCAATTTGGTAAATGAATTTTCAATATTTTCCTTCTAAAATAATATTTCTGACAAAAATTAGGATAGGAACTGTATTAAAAATCCATTTTCTAGTGTTCTTAAGTAATATTCATGAATAATTATCCAGAGACAAAAAATATTTGATCTTTCTATAAATAAATTTAATTTCCAAAGAAGTAATTAATATCTCAAAACAGTAAGATCTATATAAACAGATTTATTTGACTAGAAAAACCCATGGAAAAATCTTATTAATTTCCATGAAAGGTAATTTCATCATCATATAAAACGAATACGAGAGATAACATATAGAATTTGTTTATATGGAGGTTGTTTTTCACTATTACATCATTGAATTAAAGTGGTATTATATATGATCCAAGATATGAAAACAATTATATTATATCAATATTTAATACATAAAATTATTTATTTAACTTGGAAACTTATCTGAGATTATAATTATGTAAACATACCTTCTCTTTCTCAATTTACACATTTGATTCATGTTCATTATGGATAAACATGGTTACACATATGATTAAAAAATTCTTATATTTTTGGAATAGAAATAGTAGGAAAAAAATTAGGTATGAAGTCTAAATTTCAATGAAAATGTCTCAAAATTTTCAACACATTTAACATGAGAAACCCTATTTGACACAAATTATTACTTTTTTGTTCAACAATTATACTTTCTCAGTAATCATGATACCATTCACAAAATATATTACAGTGGAATTCAATTTTTTAATATGATAAATAATATAAAGTGACTATCTTTTTCAAGATAACAAAATTATCAATCAATAACCCAAATTAATTTATAATGAATATATGCATTATCCACACAAATTGGTTTAAATAATTAAATTAATGAGGTATGAGTTCTTATACTAAAGGATCCCTATATTAGAACAAATTTTAAATGATCGCATATGATCTACTAAATGTATACACGATTTCCAAATCATATATGAAATAAATTTCTTTAATAATTATCATATATAAGGTTGAATAATTATATTATTTTTGCGCATTACACAAATCTTCAACCCTTCATGAAATATATTTTTTCTACCCACTCAACACTCTATTTTGTCCCTTTAGTTATAAAAGTAATTCAAGATTATTATTGACATTTCGTGGGTGAATTTAAAACCTTAAAGTTAAAAAATAATTTACTATTTTACATTAAATATTGTAATAGTAATATATCCTACCATTTGGTAGATGTACAAGAATAATCTCATAAATTTTTAATTATAAAACAAACTCATTTCTGATCCTTCTTCTTTGATGAAATCAGGGTATCCAAAAACCTTATGAAACATCAATCGTGGTGTATTCTTATAATTCATCTCATAAAGACACATATTATCCTTTAAATGTTGTAAAAATAGTATTTATCATGTATTATTGTCCTAATAATTTAAATCCAAAATTAATTAGAAGTAACCTGTCTCACCAATGTTGTTTGATCCAAATCACTAATGTTTTTTTCATTACACTCACAAAATAATATTACTATGGTGTATAAAATTTACTACAATAATGACATATTCTATGATTCTAAAAATTTTCATTAATCGTTTATCTATAATACTCATCCTTACAATTATTAAACAACCACTTTTAGGAATAATTACATTTATTTTGAACCCATATTAAAACACAAGAACCTATTAAATCTTCGAAATTTATTTTTACATGAAAATGATATGTATGACCTAAGTAATATTAAAAAATAATTAGATAAAATAATTTTCTTAATACATAAATTTTTTCCTCTTCATTTCATAAATATTATAATGGAGATGTTCTATCATATGAATTATATATATCATCACCTATTAATGTAAAGAATTATAAAATTCCACTTTTTGACATGTAATTAATTCGTATTTATTTTCTATTTTCATCAAAAAAAATCATGAAAATTAATTCTATAATTAAATTTGTTGATGATATTTGGGATTATTTGAGAATGACATTGTTGAAATATGTCTGAAAAATCCATTACACTCATTGTTACATAAATTATTAATATATCTTACATGGGAAATGATGACATTTTATAATCTTATTTACTCATAACACATGTATATTTAAATATATTTACCACACATCTATCATTACTAAATATCTCTTAATTTCCTTCATTATTTCATCTATAAGAACATATATGTTTTTCCATAATGTTTTAATTGTTTTAGAATAATTAGATTTTGGCTTCTGTTGAAAAATTACTATCATGGTGAATCCTTGGAATTTTTTTATATATAATTTAAAAATGTGAGTAATTACAATCCAATATTCATAGAGACTTTAATAAATATCATATATTATATCATATACACAAAATACTAGCTATAGTGTACCCATGAGTAAATCTTTTGATAATAATTCAAAGAATCTTCCCCCCTAATGGCTTTATACATACTCAATTATTTAATCTTATAGAATATTTGAATACCATACATAGTATGTTGATATGATAAATTATTTAGTTATTAGAAAACCTAAATTTATAAAAGATCAAAAAATTTACATTCTTTATTCTAGACATGAATCAATTTCATCATGTGTAATCATATATTTTGAATTTATTTATCACCATGTATTTTTATGTTGATTTTATCACCCTAAATTCTATTAGAATGGGATATGTGAAAAAAAAAATTGGATTGGTATCATAATTTTCCAGTATAATAAATTTGGCTCATTTAGAATAATACTATATGAATAAATTTAATGGAACCTGACATCTAGAAATAGTGGAAAATAATTATGAATGAAATAAGTAGTGAATGGATGAGTTATAGACATTGTAATTATTCAATAGAAGTTCTAGGTATATTTAGTGCCTTAATACAGTATTTTTTGGTATATTATATTCAATAGGAATGTTTGTAAATATTAAATAGAAGTGAAGTCAACAAAAAAAGCCAATATGGGAACATGTCTATAAATAGATGGTTGGGGATACTTTTATGGGATTATTTATTCTTTCTACCTTTGATAAAATATATATTAAATATTTATTTCCCCTAGGTTGTGTACATATCATGGATGATTAAAATATCTTGATTTTCTTCTCGATCTATGAATATTTTTGTTTTTCCCTGGGAGTGGTAATTGTCCCGAACCCCAAAAAATATTATTTATCTATATTTAGTGCATACTCTTTTTCCTTAGTTTCATATTTACTCTGATATGAAGGTTTTAATATAGAGGTTTAGTGTTCGTATAATGTGTGAATCATCTTAGTTCATATACATTGAGTTATAGTTCAATGTTTCTAAGACCATTTGAAATACTTATTTCATGTTTCACGTTTTAGAATATTTCTCCAGATCACATATAAAATATTGATAAGTCATAAAATTGATAGATGAGTTTTAGTTACTAATGAGAAGACAAGTGGTATAAGATCATATTGTTTAGCTTACTATTTTATATTAAAATTCCACTTTGATACATCTAGAATGATTTTTTCTTATTTTAATACTTTTTTTGTTTTTTTATGATTTTTTTGATTTTGAAAAATTGTATATAAATTTTTAATATATGGTTAGATTGGGTTAATGAAATAAAATTCTTTATTCTATTGAATGGGATACGGGATTAGCTGTTTTAGAGATATCTTGATCACCCAATGATAGGACTCAAACTAGATGTAATGAAAAATGAATAGTTGTAAAGGCTTGAATTGAATGTGAAATGTGTTATTCAGATGATGAAGTCCTAAAAAAGGGACATTTGAATCTATGAGTTATATATAAGTATAGAACATATTTACATGTTTGGAAAAATATTTGGGACTACCACCAGAATGAAAAATAATTGTATAGAATGAAATTAGTGTTTTTCTTAAAGTTATTGTAAGTAAGGGCTTTGGATGGGCATGTGAGAGATTTAAATTTGTATTAGAGTAAGCTGGAATTATTAGGTGTGATATAGCCTAAGAAATATTGAGAATGGATCCTAATATCATTACATTTATAATTTTGGTATGTGGTGGTATCCATAGTGGAAAACTTTAGTAGAGAGAAGAAATTTGTGTTTTAGGAGATATAAAATATTATTCCACCTAAATATATTTAATGTAATGATGCCTCCTATGCAAATATAATTTCATTTATTACAGATAATATGGGATATTCCACTAATGAATTGCATATTCAGATGGAGTTTATGAATAAAGAAGAAAAGAGATTTTGAAAGTTGATTGTACTTGTCGATTTTATATGTTATCCATATAGAAATAAAGGGGATTGATGAATATTTTTTTTAATGAAATTTTAATAATGAATTGGTTTTTTCAATTTAATCACCAAAAAATATTTATAAGTAAGAAAAAAATATATTTATATGTTAAAAGATTTTTTTGATTCATCCATATTTTACAATGGTTTTCCATTGTACTAAACATCCTCGAAAAGGGGAATATGGACATATGCATATAATATAATTAGAAATTTTTATCTAGAGTATAGGTAAGAACCCGTTATAGTTGGAAGGGGTGATTTGAATGTCCTAATAATGAAAAAATTAATAAATAATCTATATGGTGTCCTTCATATTCAAGGATTACAAAAAAATTGTATTGCTCATCCGAATGATGCAGGATGCTATAAATTATTAATAAATTATTTATTGAATATGATACATGGTTCTATGTCGGTTTCTTATGTTTTTATGTTTATAAATTGTTTTCTATATAGGAATTAATAGGGCACAATACATGCATAAGAAAAAACATATAGAAATTTTTTTTTCAGATAAATTCTAGGGATATCTACCCCCCCTGATATTTTATGATCCTTTTTTTGAATAAATTATTTTTCATTGAGTTCTTGAATTTCATGCCACACTGAGATGTGTTTTCTTTGTAATTATTGTAAGAGAAAAAAATTAAAACCTACATGTTATATTGGTTCGTATGAATGAGATAAAATAAATAATGTAAGTATCATTCCTAAATGTAAAACTCTTTTATAATGAAAAAAATATACTTTTCCAAAAAAATATATAAATTTTCTATAGTTTTTTTATACTAGTAAAAAAAATCATATTTTTTGGATAATATTAATGAAATATATATTCAATTTTTTTTATATTCATTTTATGTGTTTTCGGGACAATGTATAAGAACAAGTTAATTGTTACACATAAATAAAGTTTTTTCCTAAAAATGTAGTTTTCTGCCTTTTGATGGATCATTTTTTTAAATATTATTTTTTAATGTTTTATAATTTATATTTGAAACATTATTTTTTCATTGATATTGGGATATAAAAAATAAATTTTGTTAATTTTTTTGTATTTTTTGAGAAGATTCATGTTATGATGAGTACTTAAAAATACTGATTTTAATTTGAATTATGATTTTTCATTTAAATAATTAACAGTGTTAAATTTTATATTTAATTGGGTTTAAAGTATAATTAGATCCTATTTACATATATTAATCCAATTTAGGTTATTTGATTAATTTCACATTGACTTCGAATATTAAAACAATTCAATATTTTTGGAGTGTTCACTTTTAAAACATTTTTTCTCATTTAGTCAATGGGATTAACATTAAATTATTTGCATAAAATTATGAGTTATGAATTATGAATAATGGATTCTAAATTTTTTTATCGTACTGTAAAAATTTAGTAATTAGATCCTTTTTATTTTTGGACAAAATGATTATTAACATTGATAATTTTTATTACCACGGTTAAGGATAAATCATGTAATTAATGGTAAAAATAATTTTATAAATATAATTAAACGTCCCTAAATGTCTACAAAATTTTATTTCATGAAAATAATTATAACCATATCAAATAATGATTTTAAATTGAATTATTTAATGTACACTTGTCCTGGAAAATGAATTTATTATTATTAAATCCAAAGAGAGTAAAAAATTTCACACTCATACTTATAATAAGTTTAATATTTTTAAAAAATTATTAAATTGAATTTACTACATACTATATATATATTATTATATAATATAAAAATTTTATCAAAATCATATAAATTTATTTTTAATTTTTTCTGAAGAAATAATTATAAAAATTAATTACAAATTGATGATGCATTAATTATTCAATTAATGAATCTATTAATTAAATGATATTATAAATATTAAAAGAAATATTATATGACATAATTATGGTCATAAAAAAATTTATAGGTTAATATGATATAATAATGGTATATTAAAAAAATTAGTTCAATGTTACCTAGATGTTTTGATTTTTGTAAACTCAATGTAATGAATATTTTCAAAAGTTACACTTTAGATGTTTTAGGAAAATAATTTCTTTTTAAAATTATATAATAATTATAAAACGTACCTAAAAATAGAAAAAATCATAAATTGTCTAAAATGATATAAATTTTCTATTTATGTTTTAATTTACATAAAATAAGTGAACATTATAACCTTTTAATATTGGAAAAATTATTACCTTTGTTAAAATTAAAATAAGATAACTAATAGTTAAACAAAATAATTATGTTTAAAATAATTACAAAACATATATTATATTTATTGGTTAATGATATTAAAAATTACCTCTTTTTATATTAAAATTAATATGAATATTTTGGTATTTGGATTATGATTGATTTTTTATAAATTAATAATTTTAAGGATTCTAAGAGAGCCCCACCCATAGCTATTAAATTGGAACCTCTTATTTTATTTGGATCAAACATTAAAACCTATTTTTTCTACCAAAATATATCTAAATATCATTCATACATCCCTCCCTTAATCCTATATTCCTTCATTTATCTATAAATCTTGCCAAGGAATCTATTCAATGAAAAACAAGAGGAGTTACCCAAAAAATATGTAACACCCTTCTCCCAAGATCTTTTGCATTGTTTTCATTCTCCACACCATATTATCATAATATTAAATTAATATATAATAAAATAAGTGTCCAAAATATACAAAGATGTTTTAACTTTATTGTTTCAACCTACACTCAAACACACTTCCATATTATTGTAATTGAACTTACCATTAATGTATACAAGGAACTATCTCCCCCCCCCAAAGAATAATGTGCATTTCTCCTATACAACATTTTATAATTTGGAATTATAATGTGAAATGTGTTTTCATAAGTACTTACGAACTACCATCTCCATGAATGGATTATTTTATTTCATATTTATATTGTTTATAAATTATTATTTACTAATCATATGTGATATTTAATTAATTTTGTATATTATGGAATAAATAAATCATCATGTATGTATGTGGATCTAGAATAATAAGTCAAAATTAGCATATATTACCCGAAACATAACACTAACATGGAATATTTAATAAATGGGTTATATAAGGTCATAAGTAATCATATGTGGTATAATGTATTTGAATAATTTATTTACTAAATGTAGAATAATATTATATTTATTATATAAGAGGTTTGAATGAATACGAAAAGAGTCAAGACTTAAGGAAAGAGATTTATCTCTAACTTTTATTTTTTTGGGACACATTCTATATACACTACTTTTTTATTCTACATGGCATATATAATTAAAATGAAAGTATTTTATGAGTAATTTATATAATATTATTGTATTTTTAAATCCATGTGGTTTTCTTCATTTCATTGTGAATAAGTGTCTAATGATTATTATGTTATGAGCTTTTATTTCACAATCTTATTAATATTTGGGTTATATTGTTCAAATGTATCTATGGTGGAATTTACCTTTCATGTCTATTTTTTCAAAAAAAAAATTAAAAAAAATGTTTTAACAATTTTCGAATATAAATTTAAATCCATTTTAAAGATTTTACATTTTTACTACACAATTTAAAAGGATTTTTTTTGTTCTTTAAATATGAGGTACTTTGTGACTTTTAAGGTAACAAGTACAAAAATAATTTTTTTACTTTTATGGTATAAAATGTTATTTAAAATTTCATGATGGATCAATTCCTTTATGATTCCCACATAAGATCACATGGTTATTTTACTGGAAAAAGTTTCCATTTAACATTATGTGTCATTTTAAGAAATGGAAATGTTTTCAAAGTATAATTGAAATTTTCTTCAAGAATTTTGTTCCAATAATCAATAAATATTATTTTCCATCTATGTGAACTTTTTCTTTATGTTATATGAATCAATTATAAAAGAGTTATTCTTCATAATAATGTATTTTTTATGATGGTATTATATTTATGAAACACATTTCTCTTTCATGGGTTATGTTATGGTTGAATGATATTTATAAAACCATTTCATTCTATGAGTTTTCATATAATGTATTACATAGATTCTTATGGAACACATGTGTATTAATTTCATTATGTGACGGTCGGTACTTATATCTCACCTATTTTATTTGGTTAATATTTATATCTAATGATAATATGATGGCTATCAAGTATACATACATTATCTAATATAGAGGATGGGTAAACTAGACCCACTATTGGTATATGGGGAAGCTCTATCCCTTATATGTAAATGATTGTGACTTGGGATAGTGGTGTGTCTTGAACAATAGATGTAGTCCCCATAAAGTTCAATTTTATGTTTTAGAAATGCTCTTTTAATTATTGGGAATGATATTACATGTTTATGTGTCTGCCAAAAATAACATGCCATATTATTAAATTATGATTTTATTGATTATGCACATATTTCCCTTAGGATTAATATCTTATGAACTCCCAATACTAATTCCATGATTATTTTTTATGATCATTGATATTCATGGTATGATCATTTATTTTCACGATCATGTTCTTATACCCTTATGCTCGTGATATGCCTAAATGTGTCCCTTGATTATCCTTACTGAGCATCTGATCTTTCCATTTCATAACTATCCTTTCCCCAGGTTATGAATACATAAATTAGGTATGATGTTCCTATGAAGGGTTATAGTCACAAATATTATACTACACAATAATGTGGAACACTTATTTACTAGTTTTTTTCTTATTTCCAAATTCACTAAACTAATACATTTATTAGGAATCTATTTATGAAATGTATTAATAATTCTAAAAATGATGATATTTTATTATATTAAAAGTGAGGGTCATTATTTTTGGTATCAAAGAAAAAGTTTAATTAACCATCAAAAACAAGGATTATAAAACATTTGTGATATCACTATAGATATTTCTTGGGAAACTTCTACTATTGTTCCAAAGGATAAGCATATGGTTTCATATATTAAAAGAGGGGTTATAATTTAGACATCATATAAGAGGGTTTTTATGATTAAGCGGCTCCTCACAATTATTTACAGTTTTAATGAATATATGTAACTCAAATGAATAACATTAATTATGATTGTGATTGATAATGAATCAATTTTACTAATGGTAAACTTAATTATATGGGAATTTGATTGAAAGATACTATTGTTATGCAGACCCAAATTTTAGAAACTATGACCCATATTGGAATTAAAAATGTGAAACGGAGGGAACAACATTATGTAGAGTCCATCATGATGTAGAATCCAACTTCTATCAGTGGGTTTTCCAATCCACCATCTGCAGAATAATAGATATGTACCATTAAAAATATATTATCTATTATCTACTATTAAGAACATGAGAAATACATTCTTGATGATTATCAGTTGGAAGAAGAAGCAGACTCGTAGTGGACTCTAATCACAAATATGAGGTAGAAAGCTGATATTGTGTCCATGGATGAGGATGAGTTCATGAAATTATTCATTAATAAATATTTCCACATGTTATCAATTGGAATATGGAATATAAATACATTGAGTTGAATAAATAAGATGATGAATCAGTAGATACCTATAAGGATTACTTTACAATACATATGTGATATGATTTTAGAATTATAATTCTACCAGATTGTATAATTGACCAATTCATCGGTTGGTTAAATCCATGTTTTAGAAGAGTGTTACGCAAAAGATACTTTTGAAGATATTATGTTATTGAGAGGTTTAAAATCAACGTTGAAATAGAAGTTGGAGCCACACGTCAATCTCATGGTTTTAATGAGAAAATAATGATGTAGTTCAATTGAAAATAAATAAACATGGAAAAAAGAAGACGATACTTACTTTATGATCTAATCATGCAGTTAGGAATAGAGGACATTGTCTTATGGTGTTTATTTAATTATTTATGTGTGTAAGGGAAGTTCATCCTAAAATTTCTTTTTGAAATAATGGGAAGAAGTTGGACAATGATGAAAATGGATGGAAATCCAAAGATAATACATATTCTGCACTTTAAATTATCATGAGTAATGATAATGTGAATTATTCTAACCAATTACCAAAAGTGAAAGATTTTGTTGATGATTGGAATCAAAAACTTATAAGGCTGAGGAAAAAGTGAAAATATCATGTAATCACTATTTCTAATGAGGGGTGAGATAACAGTATAGTTAAAGGTAGAATTGCCATCCATTATAGAACTTTTAATAACTTATTTGATTCTGTATCTACTCAATCTTTCATATCAAATGATTTATATAAGGGTGCTATGATTCTTCCCAAATGGTTAAATGTGAATTTTTTAATGAAAACCCCTAATTTAATTAAAATTACTTCATTGGTCTATAATTAATCTCTATTTTATGTTTTTTGGTAATGTGATCCATAAAACTTTTTTCATTCTGACTCTGGTTGGATTTGATTTCATTTTAGTCATGCATTATCTTTATCTGTATAAGTCATTTATAAATTTTTAATGAAGGTGTGTTATGTTTGAGGTTTCAATCTAGTCTATTATCTTCATTCAATGTGATGATAAGTATGATCATTCTATGGATGTTTCCTCCAGCTTATGTGTATTATTTCCCATTCAGAAGGGCTATTTATCTCAAATGGTTGGGATGAAATTTGGAAATGGTGATTTTCATATTCTTCATGAATTTGTTGATGAATTTTTAGAAGAGTTTGTCATTCTTCCATCTAAATTTGATGTGTTTTTCTCGATAGAACCCATATATTGTTCTACACAAATTTAAAATACACCTTATAGAATATACCCAATTGAGTTGTAGGAATTGAATATGCATCTCCAATAAAATCATGACAAGGGATTCATTTGGTCCAGTGTGTCACATTAATGTGAAACAGTTATTTTAGTGAAAAAAATGATGGATAAATTGGATAATACATTGAAAATTGGGTGTTTAACAAGATCATAATAATGAACATGTATCCTATTATAAATATCAATGATTTTATTAGTCTACTATGGAAAAATCAATACATCTCAATGATTTAACATCATTTTGGATATCATTAATTGAGGTTCAAAAAGAAGGTTATATGAAAGATGAAATTCAAAATAATTTATGGAAACTATGAATATATAGTGATGCCTTTTGGTCTTAATAATTCCCCTGTTATGTTCATGGATTTGGAGAATAAATCTCTAAGGATTACCCTAATTTGGTTGTGTTAGTCCTTATAGATGATATTATTATCTATTCAATGAAAATGGTTAATAATTAATACTACATCATAATTCTGACAAAGGCCTTATAAATGGATAGAAAATATGAAAAATTTACAAACTATGATTTTAATATGAAAAATGTTTCATTTTTGGTTAGATGATCTCTATAGATTCTATAAGAGTATATCAATCAATAATAAAGTCTATTGAATTTTTTCCTAGACCAACCATGATGGATGAGATCAATATATTTCTTGTATTATCGAGATATTATCAAGAGTTTCATTACTATATATTCCGCTTACTACGTTAATGCAGAAGGATGCAATGTTCCTTTGGATAGATGAATTTGAGGGAAATTTCTAGTAACTAAAGGGAAGATGAATCAACACACATGTGATAACATTACCATATAATGGGGAAGGGTTTTTAATCTTTAGTGATGCATCTAAAAAAACTGCGATGATTCCCTATGAAGAATAACATGGTTATCATGTAGGCCTTATTATATTTGAAAATTCATGAAAAAAATTTACCAAATGGTTGAATTTCAGTAATTCACAATAAATATTTTATTAATAATATAGAAATAATATACTTATAGAGAAATGTGTGATATATATACTTATAAAAAATGTTTTAAATATTTATTAACAAAGAAGGAGTTGATCATATTCCAAAGGATATGGTTATATCTAATAATGGATTACGACTTCTCTATACATTACCACTTTGGTAAAGAGAAGAAGGTGTCATATTCTTTGAGTAAAAAGTATCATTATAGCTTATCCATAGTGAGGATTACAAAAGATCTAATGATAAGGGATTTTTAAAAGATTTAACTAAAATTAATGAAGAATGGAGAAAAAATTTATCACTACCATTTGAATGTTAAACCCTCTATTTTGTGAAGATTAATGAGTCACTTAAGTATGATGTAGAGCTACACTGGATGGAAATAAATTTTCTGGAGTTTACAATTTTTTGGGAAAGAATGATATGATTTAGGAACTGTTTATGTGTTTATCACTTAACATATTTAAAGAAGGATATATTAGTGGAATATCATAGTTATTCATTATCTATTCATCTTATAAGTAAAAATATTTATAGGGATTTGAAGGAATACCTCCAGTAGGATAGCATGTAGATAGATATCGTGGAGTTTTCATCTACATACATGGTATTCCAGAATGATAAGGTTGAAAGAAAAAATTATTAGGGGATGTTAAATCCATTACCCATACTGTATTGGAAATGGGAGAACATCACTATGGATTTTTTTATTGGAATCCCCAACACCACTAAAGGGGTTAATGTTATATGTGTGTTAGTCAATATCACTACTAAGTCAACACAGTTCATTACTATCGAAGAAGACTTCCATTTTGGTCAACATTATAGGATACACATTAATGAACTGGTATGGTTTCCTGTAGCACCAAATTATACTATATTAGATCGAGACCTAAGGTTCACCTCCAAGTTATTGAAAATATTCATCAAGCACATGATAAAGAATTATGTTTCAACCATGTTTATCATCCCCATACGAATAGTTAGTCTGAAAGAAAAATTCAAACCCAAGAGTATATGTTGATAAATTATTATAATAATTTCAAATGTGGTTGGGATCACTAGCTTCATACAGTTGATTTCTATTACAATAATATCTTTCACTCTAGAATATAGATGTCTCCTTATGAATATTTACATGCAAAGAAATGCAGATCTCAAACATTATAGTATGACGATATATAGATTAAACCATTGGGACCTAGGATCATTGAAGAGATGTAGGGGATGGTTAAAACCATTTATCACCACATCAAGGAACCACAAAGATGGAATAAATTATACACTACTATCTAACAACATGATCTAGAATTTGATGTTGGTGAGAAAGTGTTTCTAATAATTTCTCTATTGAAGAAGGTTATGATGTCCAAAAAGAAAGGGAGACTTTTCCCTATGTATATTAGCCCCTTTTTTATTCTTGATATGATCAAGATGGTATCCCAACACTTGGAACATCATCTAAATCTCTATCAAGTCTATGAGGTTTTCCATATATATCTCATAAAAAATTAAATACCCGACCCTTCATATGTACTGAACATAGAGGGAATACCTATGTAGAAGGATATTTCTTACGTGGAACAACATATGGACGTCATGGGTCTTAAATAGAAATTTCTACTAAACAAGACCACTCACTTTTTCATTGTTTTTTAGAGAAACCACATGTTAAAATAAACTTTGTTGGAATTTGAGGATATGATGAGGAAAAATTATCTTCATTTGTTTGTATCAGAATAATTAATTTGATGGGATAAATTCAATTTATGGGGTTTATAATGAAAAAAAATTTAAGATATTTTTTTTTTCATAAATTAGTTTTCATTTATGTCTTACGTTACACGCCACACCAAGTTGTGTTTTTGTTATACGACATAAAAATATAGGTATTTGCAACATGATGCACCGACATGGATTGCGTTACACACAACACTATGTTTAAAAGAAATATATTTTTACTAATTATTTTAAGAAAGATAAATTGAAACCTAGTCATTATAATGGAGTCTATGAATGGATTAACTGAATTATGGATGTATGGGTTATATATGTTAAACACTTTTTAAATTTAAAGGAAATCATACAAAAAAATAAAAACTTCATTCATTTTAAGTTATATTAATAAAATATATAATTATTAAAAATTTTAAAATTAATTTTATTTGTTTTCTACATCATAGAATTTAATTTAATTTTTAAATGAATAGATATTTAGCCTATCTAAACACAAAATGATGAAGCAGTAATTGTTATACTAATGAAATAATAAACTAAATGATATTGTAAATATTTAATGATATATAACATTAGATAATTAAGGTGATAAATGAATTTTATAGGTGAATAAGTTATGTTAGGGGTATATTAAATTAATTATTATTTATGTTATATTTATTTGATGTGTTTATTAATGTCAATGTAATAAAATATGACTAAGAATTTTATAAAAATAATAATTTATTAAAATTTGAAAATATATTAAAACTAATTTTAAAAAATTAATATAGATTAATATGGTATAAATGATATAAATTAATCATTTATGATTTAATTATCATCACATAAGTAAAAATTACAACCATTTAAAATTATTAATTTTGTTATCATAGTTAAAATAAAATTAAGATTAGTGACGTATAAACCAAACGATAATGTTTTGAATAATAAAAAATCACTTAAAATCTATTATTTGATAATATAAAAAGCCTATATCATCATAACATATAATTTATTGAATTTTGGAATTATTTTTATTTATATGTTATTTTAAATAAATTAATAATTTGAATAATTCATTGAGTTCCCCTCCCCTCTCTTATAAATAAGAGAACTTATTCTCTATTATTAAAAAATAAGAACCTATTATATTCTACCAAAATATGTCTAAATATCCTCCAAAAATCCTTATATTTTTACTAAAATACTTTTCTTTTGAAAAAATTCATCAAAGGAATCTATTTGGGGAAAACAAAGAAGAGTTACTCAAACAAGAGGTTACACGCTTCCAAAAGCTCTTTTGTTTTATTTTCATCCACTACAACTCATCAATTTTTATTCAATGAATATATAGAAAAAATTGATATACCCAATATAATAAGATATCTTTTTTCTAATGGTTTTACATAAACTCTCACACACTTCCATAAAATGGGTAACGAACTTACCGTTATTGTGTACGACAAACTACCGCCTCAGGAAACAATGTTGTTCAACATTACATATCCACCTATCAAAATTCCTAGTTATGATTGAATATAATTATTTATGTGATATATAATATATTTACAGTGTATTTATGGTCCTGTAATTATTATATATAAATTTATATTTCACTTACTATCTTTCATTCAAAATGATAATGAAAACGGAAACAACGTTCATGTGTACCTATGGTCTACCGCCTCCATGATTGGTGTATTACATTTCATATTCCTATTTATTTATAAATTATTATAGAGTAGTTATATATAATTTTTTTATCATGTTTTAAATTTTGGAAATAACAATATCATGATATCAGGAATAGAATCAAGAATAATTTGTAAAAATAAGATGATATTATCTGAAACGTAACAGTGACATGGAATGTTTTATAAATATGTAATAAAAAGTTATAAGTAAATCATATACGGTATGATGTAATTGAATATGGTTATGAACAAAATATATTTAATAAAAATATATTTTTTATATAGAAAGTTTTAATGAATTTGACGTGTGTGATTACATAAGGTATGAAAATTATGTCTAACTATTTTTTATGTGGGACACAACAAAATTTTCAACTATGTGGGGTATACACATCCCATGAATGTATTTTATGATTATTATACAAAATATTATTGTATATTATAATCCATTTAATTTTCCTTTATTCAAGGGGGATATGATTTACATTTTATAATTTGATGAATATTTATTTCATACACTCATTAATATTTGTGATTGTGTCATTTTACATCTCAATTGATGAATATTTGTCTTTCATATCCAGGTTTTCTGAAAATGATATTAAAACAATTTATTTTAATTATAGGGATTTTAAAACCATTTTCCCCATTTTTTTGTTTTTACTACCTCGTGTTCATTGAATATTTTTGTCATTTTCCAAACAATGTACATTTTGACATTTCTGGTAAGAAGTACAAAAAGAATTATTTCTATTCTCATAGGATATGAATTAATTTTTAAAATTTCATGATTCCTCAATGACATGAGTATTACCTTTCAATATTAAACGATTATTTTGAAAGACGACTTTATCTTATTATGTGCCATGTCATTTTAATAGAATGATATTTTTTTCAATTCTGAATGGATATTTTCCTCAAGAGTTCATTTGTATTGATCTGTCAAAATTATTTTCCATATAAGATAATATTATATGATGTAACATATGTTTTAGAAGGGATATTATTCAATCATACCACCCCTATATTTACTAATAATTTATTATATTTATAATGGAATGATATTTATTAAAACCATTTCTTTTCCATGGTTTATGTTATGATTTAATAATGTTTATAAAACTCATTTCAATCAATGGGGTTGGATATGATTGCTGATATATGTTCCAATAGAACACATATATATGGGTTTCACTTTGTGATGGGTGGGACCTATATCTTCCTCTAATTAATTTTGCGAAGACTTATATCTCATGACATAATGATGGGAATCAAGTCAGTGGGAGTGATCCAATATGGATAATGGGGAAACCCAATCGACTATGGGATGATGGGGAAACCTGGTACCTTGAATGGAATGGAATACAATTGGGGTTGGGGTTGTGTCCAACATAATTGGTTTATCCCTTATGATATTTCTTGTTAGTTTTTGGAAATGACCCTTGACTTATATGGAATGATATTATATTTTTATATACCTATCACAAATTCCATGTCATATTTTTATGTTATGCTTTCATGGATTTTGATAATGATTACCTTATGATTAAGTTTTTCTAAATTAAAACCTTTATGAAATGATTCTTTTTTATAAAATTTTATATATCGGGTTTGATATTGTATTTTTACAATCATGTTCCCATACCCTTATGCTAATGATATTCCTACATATGTCCCTTATTTATCCTTATTGATAATTTGAGGTCCCCCTTTTTTTGGGATTCCTTTCGCTAGGTTATGAATAAATGTATAATTTATGATGTGTCTAAAAATATTTATAGTCATGAATAACCTATTAGGTGATAATATATCCCACTTATGCACTAGTGTTGATTTCCATGATTCCAAAGGTACTAAACAAATACGGTATTTGGGCGTTAATTTGTGTAGTATATTAAGTATTCTGAAAAATTGATTAAATGTTATTGTCTGAAATGTGATGGTTGTTATAAAATTCATTACTCAGAAGGATATAATTATCTTAGCTATGAAGGGAAACTAAAACATAACAACATAGAGTTTCTAACATGTGAAGAGTGTATCCTTGGGATGTATTGAATGTTTTATTTTCAATCATTTTTCTACAATATGGATAATCACATGATTTAGTCGATTAATATAGATGTAATAGGGATTTCATCAGTTTAATGTCTTTGGGGAATACTATAATAAATTATCTTCATCAATGACTCCATAAAAAAGGTTTGATTTTTTATTCTCTAACACATGTATAATTTTTTAAATCATTCATTATGTGGATAACCATATAGGAGAATGAGATATAATTAGATTGAAATTAATACAGTCATATTATTGAGGTTTGTATATGAGTTAAAAGTTTTAGAATTTATATGGGATACATTTCATCATGAATACGAAGACTATAACAATTACACTATTGTTTAACACTCTAGTAGAATAGGTGATCCAAAAATTGAATGATAGAATCACTTCCATGGGTAAAATTAGTGTTCCCTAAAGGTGTTTAATAATATTATGTTAACTATATGGATTAACATATGAATTTGATTAATTTTGAATTCATATAGTAGGAACTTATTGGGTAACACTATACTTAATGATTAATATATACATGTTAAGCATATATTTTATGGTATTTTAATGCATTGTTTTTTGTATAATATCTTATTAATATTAAATGTATTGTAATAATATAATTGGTTTTTATGATTTGTTATAGGATAAAACAATGGTTGAAATTTGAAAGACTAATTGATGTTGAACGTATGATGGATAACATCACCTATTCTAACTGTAAATTATCGATAACGAATATAGGAAAGTCATATGCTGATTAGAACTATAGATTCTAGAGGAAGATGAATTTTCCCCATGAATACAATTTACATCGTGAATGGTATGTGAGTACATTTACACTGAGAATTGAATCCCCATTTCACATTCTAAAAGGGAGGTTTTATAGATTGTTCTAAAGTCACACATAAGTCCATACAAAAGATACATATATTGTAAAAATTAACTCTGGACAAACATGATGTGGGATATAAAATATGATATATTCCTTGAAAACAACTTACAAAAAAATTTATCGAAGGATAAATAATTATGATTCCTGATCATCATCATTTATGAAGTTAATTTTCTATTTAGATCATAAAAAATTATTCATCAGATATTTTAATATAATGAATTTATTGTTTTTGGTGATGTCTTATTAGTTCAATAACTTCCACATATACTAGGGGAAAATTTACACTAGATACCATACACACAAATATGGATAATTAATTGGAGAATGTGACTTTGTAACCCTACTATTTCTAGAATTAATCGCTACCATGTAACCTTGAGATATTACTCCTAAGGGTTAACATTAGGGGGTTGGTCCATTGTTTTGGGTGATGTGATTGTAATGGGACGTTTTTCATAGTTATTACTCGATTAATCTATTCCGAGTTGTTTTATTTTCAATCATTTTTTGAATTTCAAATGTTCTTATTTCTTTCATTACTGGATAATTATGTGTGATCTAAAGAGTATCATTTTATTGAATCAAAATTCACCATTGTTTGCGTAAGACCATAATCAAATCTAGTGTTATTATGTTTACATAAATTTTTGGGCCACTTAAGGATATAATTGATCCATGTAGTTGACCGTAACAATGATATAATTTTTGGATTGTGGAATGGTATCCAGACCAAAGATCCTTAAGACCAAATTATGACAAAAAATTTGAATTAACATGTAATTATTAGATTTCTTATAACTCCAAACCAAAAATCAATGATCCAGGTATGCCTCTCGCTTGGTTTCAAAAGATAAAAAATAATATTTCTGTGTTCATTCCATTTTACTAAAAACATTATATATCTTTTATTCCAATTATCTATAGATTTACCTCAATTTCCACAATTATATGTTTTAAAAGTACATATTAATTTCTTATTTTTTAAATATTGTACTTTGACATCCCAGAGAGGTCAAAATATCTTTAAGGTGATGTCAATGATTTGTTTATTTGTCTCTCAAAATAATTTTGAGGAGTATTGCATAAATCTAATTTGATGTTAGCGAAAATTATAAGATATAGTGTAATTCCAAAACATGTTACATTATTTGGTATTATGATGAAAAAATATTTTTTTTCACACATATAATTATCCGTGTAATGTTATCAGATTCTTCGATTTTCTCTTTGATGATAAGATCCTTTTAAATGATCATAAAATGGTGGAAAGAACACATGCGAGACAAAAATTAATGTATCATGTCAATTTTAATCTAAATAAATTTGTTGAGGTTCTAGATCGATCCAAGAGAATATAATTTCATGGTATATGAGAATTATTCATAAAAGAAGAAATATGATTACATTATGTAATTAAATAGGTCATATTTACATGAATTATATGGGATAATAAAATATTTGGGTATTTTGTTTGAAAAATATTCAGTAATGAGTTGAACATAGGTATTCATATGGTATACAAGTTTTGTGAACTAATTGTACAACTTACAATCAATAATTCAAGATTAACTTGCTCAGGTTGGTGGAGAACCCAAAATCCCTAATCTGGAAAGAATATTGAGTGAATCAATGTACTATAAGTTACAAATAATAGATGATATAAACTCTATTCATGTTTTTAAAATATGGTAGATAATGTAAATATTGTTAGGTAGAACAGTATTGAAAAATAATTTGGTTTTCCAATGTAAATAAGAAGAATATGTTAAGAAATGGTAAAATTAAATGCCAGTTGTTATCAAATTTATCAAAATATAATGAATTTATATCAATTATATAATTTCTCACATTTTGAATAATTCATTAATTAAAATGGTTTTAAACATGGTTTATATTTATTGGATTTTTATAGACCATCATTATGTGAAAATTTTATTTTTTTCATTGTGATTTGGAAGAGGTGATCTACATGATGAATCTCGAAGGTTTCGTTGAAAATTTAATAGAATGTATTTTTATTGGAACAAATATAGTTTTATGGTCAAAATTAGGCAACATGAAAATGGAACCGAATGTTAAATTATGTAATGGAATATTTGATATTTTTCCAATGTAATATAGATCACTCCCCATATAAAAAGGATTTAGGCATTGTGATATTTTCCTTTGTTTTTTCCCAAATTGATAATATTATCTTTTTTGTATCGATAATGGAAAGGATAAGAGAGATCAATAATAATTTCTAGAGACTGTTTCAGATTAATGATAAATAATCCATGAAACAGGTTTTCTGTATACCAATTAGATGATGCATGAGGACCAAAACAATATTTCAATCTCAGTCAATGTACACATAGAATATTTTATAACGTCATGGAATGCATGAGTCTAAGACCATGTTGACTCCCCTTTCTTTGGAATTTTAGTTGTCGATGGATAGTTCACATAGAAAGGAAGATAATCATATATATACATGAAGATGGTTACATATATATTTGTTGAGGGAATATAAATTATTTCTATGGTTTTTACAAAGTCTAACATCATACATTTCATGAAGGTACATAGATGATTATTTTAGAATCTTGTTAAATAATACGAGGAAGAATTACCTATTAATGTAAATTCTCCATTATGATGGCGCTCGGGCTTCGGGGGGTGCGGGTGACTCGTGGATATGGCCATCGAGGTCCTCCTATCTAGGGTTCAACATGAATCTTCCTCATTATTTTCATTCTATGCTTATGGTAGGGGAACCGGGAACCGCCTGGAATGCAGACACTGTACTGGTGGAAGACTCTCTTTCAGATACGAGGCGCGATGCTCGGACTGTTGCTCATCGGGAAGAAGGATCCTTAGATCGGTTGCCTGCTGTTACTCGTCGGGTTGACGGAGATCTGATTGTTGTTCGACAAGCTGAAAGAACCGCAGATATATTCCCTGTTGATCACCGAGCTGAAGGAACCTCAGATATGCCGTCTATTTTGAAACCCTCATCTGATGTGACGGTTGCTGTTGATGCAATAAGGGTTGACGGTGTGTGCTTTTTTGAACCGCTGCTTCTGAATCTCTAATTAGTGGCTACTGATTTTAGATCTAGGGTGGATTGCAGGACCATCGGTGCTCACTTGGTGGATGGAGTGGGGCGGGACATGGCTTTGGCCAGGAAGAGGGTGTTTCCGATGAGTCTTTCAAATCCCCATGTGAAGGCCTCTTCGAATTTGAAGGCTGCTTCAAATGGAAGTGTAAAGGATCTGAGTGGCCAAGCAGGTTGTCCTGCCTCCGCCCCTTCGTTTTCTTCATTTATTGATTCTCACTCAAGTAGGATTCTTTGAAAGGGTTCATCAGCTCATGTTTATGTTAGTACTAAAATATTTGATGAGAGGATTGCAATTGGTAATAACTCCCTAATTACACGTCTTGTTTTGGAGAAGGGTGCGACGTCCTAGAAAATTTGATGATCTTGTCAGACTAGTTTCATTCCTGTGGGGTTCCTCTGATTGGCGGTGCGTTTCTCTTGGTCATGGATTCTTTCATTGCATTTTCCCATCAAATTCTCTCAAAGTTCATTCACAGAGTATTGGGTCCCTTTATTTGAAACATTGATGGCTTAATCTTCATGAATGGTCCCTTGATTTTAATGCCTCTTGTGCAAGGAATGCCTTTTCGCAGGTCTGGGTCGGTTTGCATGGGCTTAACTGGGTCCTTTGACATCCAAATATTCTTCATGATATTGGCATGTCGATTGGATCCCCTATTCACCTTGACAAGGAAATTGAGGTTCTTCGATTTGAAAATTTTGCTAGAATGTTGGTGGAGGTTGATTTGAGCTCCACCTTGATTGATAAGGTAACTATTTCCACTCCCACTGATAGAATTAATATTTATGTTGAGTATGAAAGGAATCCACATTTTTTTGTACCGAATGCATGGCTGTTGGGAACTCATTCAAATTATGTCGGAGGAAGATCTCTTATGAGAGATATGGGATAACGGGTCACCTGACTACTCTCTGTAGAATGAGAATTGAGGGGAAGCATGTGAAATTGTCAAATCATGAAAGGGATTGTCTCAAAAAATCATCTGCCACACCCGCTGAGGTGTTGCCCTCCAGAAAACCTGTGTCTCATGTGAAAGGGAAAGGGATGATAGTGGATACATCTCCGATGAGTGGCCCCTCCAATGCTCGGGCTGATCACACGGAGATCCCATCGAAGGATGGTCATGTTGTTACTACCACTGGGTTGGTTGAGGATGTACATACTCCCATCCTCTCTGTCTCTAGATCCCCTGCTTGCATTGATCCTCCAAAGGTAAGTATGAATGATAGTCCTGATGCAGGCTTGATACGTGATGAGACTTTTGAGTTGGCTCCTTCTGGGACTTCTCAAAATGTTGACTGTCATCAGGAAATTCAGAATCTCTTGATCTCCTCTAAGATTTATGGGAAGTGGGGTGACATATCTGAGGCGGAAGAGACAACGATGGGTTGTGGCGCACCTTTCACTTTCAATGATGCCCTTCTTTCTGGGAAAGGGAAGGCAAATGATTTCTTAGTCTTAGATCCTGCTCCTTCAAAGAGACTACCAATGAAGGATTATTCTAAAATACCTCGTACGGTGTCTACATGATCTTATATGCTTTCAGGTGCGCTCTATTATGACATTCTCAATATCCTCAATCAGGATAAGTCCAACTCTGAATGGGAAACTGCTGATGAATCTGATTATGGGAATGACATGTCTTATGATGATCTGTAATATTGTGTTTGACGGATGAGGGAAAGTTCCTTTGTTTGACCCCAGCCACCTCCTCTGTACCTTTTTTCTTTATTTAATATATAGTCAGAAGCTTAGCTTCTGGCTTATCTTGTTGGTAATAAAAGGAAGCATTGAAGTGGTTTTTTTGAAGTGTTAATCCTTATAAAGACATGTTTATTTATTTTTTATTAAATTATAAGTTATATAACTTTTTGAAAATTGAATTTGGAAGATATACATACTCAAGACTATATATCAAGAGAATTATGTTTACTTATGGTGGGACCTTTATGAGTGGGAAGTCTAAAAAAACAATTTTTGTATCAATCTACCATGGAAGCTGGTTATATCTCAATTATAGAAGTAGGAAAAGAGTTGTGTAAGATTAGGTCGTAGTTTTAGGTACTTTTAGTATTTATGGAAAATGAATTTACAATTTTTTATCGTTAGAGAGTTATTTATTTTATGATGAAACCATTGTTTCACACATATGATGAATTATATTTAGATAAAACATAACTTCATTTAGAAGTATATAATAGGATTGGATGTTGTAGTTATATAAGGATAGACGGATTCAATATCTGAATTAAATGTTTCCAAAATTCATAGTTTTGGAATTTATATTTTAGTGGTTTTCTCAATGGGACATAGATAATTGGTCCTCAAAGGATCCAAAAAGAAAAAATTGAAAGAGAATATTATTTTTTTAGAAATTTCTATAGACTTAGTGGAATCATTGAAAAGAAGTTATTTAGTGACATATTATTGGGATTTGATGTATAAAAATTGGTTTTAATAAATTTATCATGAATTTTTGAAGGTTGTTATTTAGAACATATGAGCCATTACAAAATAAAGGTAGTATAGTTGGAAAATTATTAATAAAGAGATTGAACAAAAAAATGTGATAGTGTGTAGTGTTAATTAATGATTATGTATGTTATAGATGTTCAATGAATGTTATTTTTAGATATAAAATATTTACGTTACAACTAATAGTATCCTTGATCAAGAAAAAGATGTTTTCAATTATTAGTTATTATGGTAACCTTAAAAAAGATATTATGAATATTATTCTATAAATATATAAATAGGTTCATATGTATGATAATGGTCTTTATTATTAAACAAGTTTTACAAAAAATTCATGTTATATTTCTACATGGTAGTTAACCTATATTGGTCACATAGAAAAAAATGATGATTCTCTTGTTCTATTGATGTCGTAGTGTTTCCCATTGGGTAAAGTGTATTTTAACCATATAAATTTATGATGGTAGGTGTTGAGTGTTTAATTTCATTTACCAAGGTTTTTATTTGAAATAGAATATGGGATTTTTCTTGGTGGTTGTATTTGTATCTCGGGTGCGATTCATATCATTTTTGAAAAATTGTGTCATAACAACATGTATTTCTAATCTTTGGAAATCCTTGTACAATATTTTTGGTTTTGGTTGCTGGTTCAATATCCGGGGGTGGTTTTTCAAATTTAGTACATAAAATAAATGTATAATTTTTAAAATATTTATTAATCAATTAAAAATTATTTTAGGCATACATGTGTCCATCACATCACTAAAACTATCCAAAAATCCATAATTTTATATGAAACCAGATCTCATTATAGAATTTATAACGCCCCATACCAATGAATCCTGATTTAGTGGATAAAATGTAGTGTATTTTTTTTATAAAAGATTTCGGAAACAATACAAATAATTTTATATAATAGTGGACCCTTTCTAGTAATGGATAAGAAAAATTAGACAACATATTACTAATTAACAAAGTTGAAATAAAATAAAAAATATTCTTTAGTTTCTTCTTCACACAGAAACTTAAAAGTGAAGATGTTTGGATTATAAATTCTATGATAATGTTGAAAAAATTTTAAAACATGATATGATAATTTAATTTTATATTAACGTGGATTCAAATCATTGAAATAAATTTAATCAAAAATTATTTTTAAATTTTTTTTCAGAAATTCTTATGAATCTTTTTTGAAAATATGATAAAAATAATTTTTTTATATACTTTTCCAATATAAATTTAAAATTACTTACTTATTACAAATACTACAATGTTTTGAAAATACTTATTCAAAATATTTAATTAAAAATAATCGAATGATTTTAATAAAAACATTATGCAATATTTTGAACACAAAACGTTGCCGCCAGTTAAAATTTTGAGGGCTATCATTGTCCTACAAACTTATGAGATGATTTTACTTCCCAATTCACTATCATATTTACAAACTTAAAGTAATAGATTTTATAAAATAATTTTATGATTTCTTGCATACATATTGTTTTCCTAGATTTTTTACACTAAACATATGAAAATAGAGTTATAATTAATTACATTAATATATATTTCTTATTATATATATTCTCATTATAAAACATGATGCAACTACATGTCATCTCTATTAGTAATTTTTTTTTAAAAAATAATTAAAAAATTATTAATATCCAGTTTGAAAATAATTCCCTATAAAGGAATTAACTCTTAACTTACGTTCATAAATCAAAACTAAATAAAAATTAAATCATTACCTCAAAAATAATATCACAGTTTATAGATAATGGCCATATATTATATATTAGTTGAAATTCATGAATGGATAAATTTTTCTCACACATTAAATGATAGTTTCAATTATTTAAAAATACAAAACATAATACTATATCATAATTCAAGAACATTTATTTTGAATAAACATTAATAATATACTTAGAATCCAATGAACATGTACCCTAGTGGTAAAAGATCTTTCTTAGCATACAAAATTCCCAATATAGAATCCAGGTAGTAAAAAATTTCTAGGTACAGTAGCAATAATGTAGCAATAGAGGAACTGTAGCAGTTATAGTTGTAGTCCGAGTACTATAGAAGTATGATTCATAGAAGGGCCGTTGAGGATAGCAAAATAGAATTCGAGCCTTGTATTTGAGATATCATGCCCCCAGGACTATGGGCCATGTAACACGTCCCCCTCTACCCAATCCAAAAAGAGGTATTTCTTTAATAATAAAAATGATGCTATGAACCAAACCATATAATAAAAAATTAATAATTTACATGATTATATAGGATCATTATTTTAATTTAAAAAATAATTATCTCATAACATTGAAAATAATGATATATTCAATAATTTAAAAACTACAACATATTTCATTAAAATTAAGTATATGTAAATAAATATGAAATTATTTTTGATATATGTAGACTAGGATATCTATAAAACAAATAAATTTTCATATGATAGTAATATAAATAATAAATTTAAAATAATATTTTATCATATAATATTATAATTATAATTACATAATTAAAAAATTAATCTCCTATCAAAAAAAATTCTTAAATAAAAATCATAATTTTGAAAAATATAAAAAAATATCCTTTATATTAAACTATAATATAAAAATTAAACAAATTATTCCATTTAGAAAAAAAAATTGAAGCAAAATGTTTGATGATAAGTATTTTTTACATTCTCATTTTAAAAATTATTTTTTTGACAAAAAAATTCTCCCTTACCAATTTTTATTTGGGGAATTTACATCATATGCTTCTTCATGAAAGAATACTCAAACACCATTTCATAAACATGTTGCCTCTTCTTTTATTAGAATGGGAAAACATAGATCAAAACACAGTGAAAATAGGGAATTTATCTTATAGGATACCTCTCTACAATCCTGTATTTATACACCCATAAAGTGATAATAATGGACTATTTTCTTTTATCTTTGGAAGAGATTTTATTAATTAGTTTAGATTTTTGTGAAATATGTGATTATAGTTATCCAAGTTGATTCCATTGTAGAATAGAAAAATAAAAAATGTGTTTGAGTCACTACAAACAATAGTATCATCGAAAATATTGAAAAAATACAAAACAAATAAATTCATTTTATGTGAATTGAATTTGTTGTATTATTAGGAATATGGTTCATACAGAAAGTAAAAAACTATGAGTATGATGCATGAAAAATTATTATTTTCACAGTATGAATAAAATAATATAGATATAAGATATCAAACAAATTTTTTGGAAGAATGGTTATACATTGAATACATTGAAAATTTATTATGGAAAATGATAGACTAGATGATGAAAGATATAATAAATCAACGAAAATCCACAATATATGATAAATGTTATTCAAAAGGATTTATTCAGACACCTACCATCAGATCTATAAAATCAGAGAATGTGTAAGACAATAAACATCTTTTTCCAAATCTTTATCACTTCAGTGTTCAAATATGGAACACTCGAACCCCTTCACTCAAGATACATTAGTCTAAATCTCTAACGTAACATTGAACCTTCATATTCATTCAATGTTTCCTCTTGAAGTGATGCAACTACCGACCTCATATCAATGATGATCCAGTAGGACAACAACTCCTCACTCGGGGTCATCCTTTCTCAGGATCACTTATGTGCATCATCTTTGGTCGACCCATGACAGATCCCACATAACCCTAATTCTTGATTTCCATTTTTTAGTTCTAAAATATATTGTTTAAAAATTAATTTTGGATTTTTTAATATATTTATTTCTTTTATTAATTAAAAAATTTATAAATAAAATTTACTTATAATAATATGATTATTATTCATGATTTGATAAAATAAAATTCTAATAATTATTAGCTTAATTATTAAATTAATTCATTAGTTAGTTTTAAAGTTAAAATATGAATATTTTATTGAATATACACACAATTTATAATTATCCTGACGTAGTATTTTAATATATGCATATATAAAAATAATTATAAGAGTCATTATTTATTCGAAATATGTCTCTTCAATATTTATGAATTTAAGAAATTTATTTAAATAAAATATTCTATTAAATATAATTACACTAGTATTTATTCATATTATATAATTTTTTTAAAAAAATAATCAAATAAATATTAAAATATTCTTCTAGATAAATCAATATAATATTTTTTAGAATATTAATTGAAAATATAAATTAAAAATAAAATCATTATTGATGAAATGTAATTATTTGTAATAATTCAATGTAATTATTATTTATACATTTTAAAATATTTTAAATTAACTTAGGAAATATTATATTTTTAATAATAATAACAATTAATTTCAATTATTAAAACAAATTTGACATAAAATAAACAAGTAGTATTTACTGTTTTTATTGTATTTGTTTTTTAATTTCTATAATATTACATTCTTCCACCCCCCAAAATGAATTGTGTCCGCACAATTCATTCATCAGACACATGAAAATTAGGAATCTCCATCTTAAGAACTAATAAAAAATTGAATTTCTAAACGAACATAATTATCTAAAGAAAATTCTATCATGTAATTTTTTTATCAAATGAAATCATCTAATTTCTAATGATTTCTAGTGAATTCCTCTGAAACCAATTAAAATGCCCTAAACACAAGCCTATGGATTCAATGCATATAATTTAGTGTATTTGTTTTTATAAAAAATAAATGAAATGATAGAAAACACATTATACAACAGAAGACATTTTCTTATATAGGTTGAACAAAAGTAGACTAAATCTTACAATTTATTAGAGATGATATAAAATAAAACAATAGTACTAATTCAAAAATCATCTTTCTCAATCTGAAGGAATTGAACTCTGGATTAAAACTTATAAGATACCAATGAAAATAATTTTAAAACATTGGTTGATAGTTTAATTTCCCCGAACGTTGTGTTAAAATAGTAGAAAGTTCTTATACAAAATATTCTTTTGGAAATAAATATTGAGATATTATTATGATATTCAATTGATAATTTTATAAAAACTATTTTAGAAATACCTTTTAAATTTAATATTGATATTATTTACATATAGAATATCCAACAAAAGTTTGAAAAAAATTAATCTCAAAATTTTCTTTAAAATAATCCTCTACATTTTTAGAAAACATTATTTACGATTTTAAGAACAATACAATGGTGCCACTTGAACCATTTAAGGCTTTCATGGGCCTACAAACATAAGAGATTGATTTACTTCCCACTTCCATAATATATTCAAAAATTACATGTTCCAGATTTAATAAAATCATTTTAATCATTATTACTTTTATGTATTTTAACAAGGAATTTTACTCTAAATTCATGAAAATTTTGTTATATTTATTTAGAATTATATTTATTTATATTTTTATATACAATCTAAAGAAGACCAGAAGAAATTTAATATCATCTCTATAAAACATTTACATAAAATGGTAATAAATGTTTTATTAACAAACACATTGAATATAATTTCTTAAATTTGAATTAATTGTTCGTATAAGTTTATAAATCAAAACATAATGAAAATTAAACCATTACATGCATGAAATTTCCGAGTTTACAAATAATGGTCATATCATATATTTTAGATGACATTCATTAATGTATAAATGTAACTAAAAAAATGATATTTTTAATTATTTAAAACTATAAACCATAAAATTATATCTAAAGTCAATAACTATAATTTCGAATAAACACAATTAATTTACTTTCATGTATATGAACATTATTTTTCATGCAAAAATAAGAATCTCATAATTTTGAAAATATTGATATCTTCAATATATAAATTTTTTTATTACTTTGAAATTAATCTAATTTATATTAATATGAAATCCCATTTAATTTATGAATAATTGTGGATCATAAAAGGAAATAGATTATCTTATAATAATAAAAGAATTAATAACAATGAAATTATAGTTACTATTAATATTTTTTTAATCTAATGACCATAAAAAATTAAAAATTAATCTACCATACAAATAAATTAAACAAGAAATCAGAATTTTGAATTAAATAAAAACAAACAAACCTTTACACCAAAATATAAGATAAAAATTAAACAAAATATTCAATAAAGAAATAAAATTTTCAATACATGTCTGAAAATAAATATTTTATTTAAAAAAGTAAAAGTAAATATTTGAAAACTAATGTTTTTAATTACCAATTATTATGTTCATAATTTTATTCATATTCTTCTTCATCGATGAACACTCATGCATTGTTTTTTATGCCCATTTCTTTATATTCTCTCATAATGGGAAAATATGATGGAAATCACAGAGAAACATTGAACGTTATCTTGAATACTACCTCTATACACTCCCTTATTTACACACGTAGAAAGACATAATATTTTATTGTTTTATTAATAATTTCGATGAGATTTTATTACTTAGTTTGGATTATCGACAATCTATAATATTAGTTATACATGTTGACAACTATAGTTGAATAAAAACTCAAAATGTCATTTGAGTTTTTACAAAGAATAATATCAATGAAAGTGTTGGAAAAAAGACAACAAAACTGAATTAATTGAATGTGATTCAAATTTGTGGTTTTATTTATTCACTAATTCTCATTGAAATGTAAAAATATATCGGTAAGAAGCATAACAAATTGATGCAATCAAAAGATGATTTAAACTATCTAGATTTAAAATATTGACCGAACTATTTAAGAATTGGTTAATATATTGAACATATAAAAAATTAAAGTTATAAAATTAAGGAATGGATGATGAAAGACCTAATAAATATAAGAAAAATCCATACAATATGAAAAACGACGTTAAAAAGGAATGATTCAAACACCTGCCTTAGTAACTGCAAAATCATAAAAGGATGACAATATTAAACAACTATGCGCTCAATCATTTTCCCATTTACAATCGGATCTGGTGTACTTGAACCCATTTTATTAAACTAAATTGGTTAAAATCTCTCACCCAACTTTTATGCTTCATCTTCATTCGAATCCGCCTCTTACTATACTAAAATTGCCAACCACCGATCTGTCTTGATCATCATAGTCTGCAACTCCTCCCTTGGAGTCTACATCAATCAGGATCTCCTCTATACTTCAACTTTATTCGGTCGAATCTTGATTCCAAATAACCCTTAAATATCAATTTCAATTTTTAGATTTAATTTGTTTTTTTATTACTTTTTTTGGGATTTTATAGTTATTTCAATTTTTTTGATATTTATAATATATACGAAATTATTTTTACATATATATGATAAATATTTCAGATTTTATAAATAAAAATTTCATAATTATTTTCAAAACTTGTATTTTAATTAATTCATTAAATTTAATATTAAAATATAAATATCTTAATTTGAATATACATATAATAAATAATTAGTATAATTTATTATTTTAATAAATGCATATATCAAAATAATTTTTAGAGTCAATTTTTATATGAAATATATTTTTTTCATTTTCTAGAATTTTAGAAATTTAATCATTTAAATTTTTTTATTATATATCCATTGATAAATATTTATTGAAATGAATTTATTTTTTATATAAAATAATGAAATAATTATTAAAATATTGTTTTAAACAAAACAAAACAATATTTTTGAGAATATTTATTTTAAATCGAATTAAAAAATCAAATTTTAATTCATGAAATATAATTATTTATAATGATTCCATGTAAATATTATTTAGATTATTTAAAATATTTTAAATTGATATATTAAATTTTTTTATTATTAAAAATAATTATGATAAATTATTATAACATTGTTTTTTAAAAGAAAACTCTTTAATTATTATTATTATTATATATATATATATATATTTGAAATCTCATGGGATATTATTAAGTGATACTTCTAATAATTCAGCTTTATAAGAATATATTTTTTATCCTTTTTAATAAATAAAATTTTATAGTGATTCGAACATATTTCATATCATAGTGGTCTTTTTTATGGATTTCATGACCATTCCATTAATTAAAGATTTTATATTAATTTTTATATTATAAATTCATTAAATTCATTAATTAACAATATAATGAAACTTTATTTAACATATTTTATCCAATATATTTTCAATATCTTTCTCTATAACATCAAGATCTATAAAATATTCGATTTTCTTGTTTTGATGATTTTAATGATCAACCACAATGATAAAAGTTTAAATATTTTTTTACTACTCTCCAAAAATACTATTTCTCCAAGTAAATATTTTATAAAATTAATCAATATATTATTTAATTCATATTCATCCTAAACAAACATTTTATAAATATCAAAAATATATTTATACTTGTAATTGATAGACTTCTTTTTAGTATCATTCACATTCTTTGACTCTAAATGATAAAACTTTAATCTATCTATTAAATTAGATAATGGAAAATCTCTTAGCCTTTTATCATTCACAACAAAACATTTCATTTGAAGCTACATGCCCAAAATTTTATTCTCATCTAATTTAGATGTCTTGATAATATATTCCCAAAATCATGATTCAACATGAATTCCACTCCATTTCTTGTTGATCTATTTTAATATAAATCAATTGTTTATTAAAATTAATAAACAAATAACACCTCGATATAATCACTAGGTGACTAATCTCATTTACTTTAATATTCAAAATTCTATTATTTTTCATTTTCTAAAAAATAACAACTATTTTAAAATTTATATTCCTTTACCTTACAAGGGATCTTATTCTTTCTAAATTTTGAACTCTTCTTCCTAGAGTACATAAATGATGATGCATTATATTTTTCACTTTCATCAACCTTTAATTTATGGATATTTTTTAAAAAAAATATAATTACTATATAATTATTTCACTTCAAAGTAATTTCCCATGTTATTGTCTTTTTCCTATTCAAATATTTCATGAGATAATCGACAAAAGCACTTCAAATTTCACAATAAAATCACTGTTCAAATATAAATATTAACTTTATTCCATTATCAATAAAGAATAATTTTCAATAATTTGTGATTAGAATGATATTTCCTTCTAACAATTTGATTTTTAAGAGAAATTCATTTAAATATTTCATACACCATAAAACACTATGAAAGTTATAAAGTTCAAATGTATTAAATATATTATATTCCTGAGATAATTTTTATCATCAAACCAATAAAGAATATAATGATTATGATTTTTGAACATAATTAAATAATATATATATATATTATCCAAATAATCGTTTTGGGAACACAATTTGATTGACTCTATTGAATAAATCATTTTAGAATTTCCCTTCATGCATATAGATGTCTTCAAATTGGGCATGCTAAATTTTAAATATTGATTTATATTCTAAAACATCCCCATTAGGAATATTTCATAGCATCTCCCAAATTATTTTCATTGTCATTATCACCCTAACCATTATAATGTCATTAAGTATATTTAAGTCCAATATAACACCCCTTTATTATCGATAAATCTATATATTCTTCTTGTCAAATGCTATTATCAATAAACATTCTATGAGAGAATTAAAACCATTTATTTCAATGTTGAGTACTCAAATAAATATTTTGAGATATTTAAAAACATTATTTTTTATAGAAAAAAATATTTTTCCTATAAAAAATCGGAACAAATGTTTTATTTAATGAATTAATAAAATTAATACTGAAAATAAAATTTCAAAAAATATTTAATAACCACTATCAGAAAGAGATACACTATTCAAAAAACAAATATTGATGTCTTTAATGTGAATCAAATGCTCTTATAACAATTATAATAGACACTAATAAATATTTTGTTGTTCCATATAATCATTATTAATTTATATTGTTAAGGGGATCATCACATGACAACAATATTCTATGATCATTCACTAATAAGCTTTAATCATGAATTAGGATGATAAATAAAAATTAATACAAAAATTACTTCTCCTCACCTAAATTATTTTTTATTGATCAATTTAGTTGATGAATTAATTTTCATGTATGTATAATAATGAATAAAATAAATGTATATGGCTAAAATTAAAACCAAATGGATACATACTTTTTATAGACTAGGATCAATTAATTTAATATTAATCATTATAATCAGAAATGTGATTATAATTCAATGAGTTTATCCTTGAGGCTCGGGTGGGTACAAATGAATTATGATAATTTTTATGTGAACCTAAAAAATTTGAATATTAATTATTAATGAAAAAATAGATTATTTATCATCATTAAGGGTATCTAATTTTTTTTCTAAATAGCGTCATCCCATATTCTTAACTTCATTCAATGAAACTCTAAAATTATATAACCTACCAATTATATCACAACCATCTCCTCTGATACTCCCCTTGAGATGAAATGAGTTTTTGTGTGACCCCCAAAGACCACATTCAAATGTACAAGATTTAGGAAGTATGACCAACTGCATAGTAATAATATTACATATTATTAGATTATTTTCGAAGAGATATATAAATACCATAAAGGATATTATTATTATTTGAAGATCCAAAATACATTAATAATATATATATAATTTCATGTAATATCATTTTAGGAAAACCCAGAAAAAATTGAAACTACCACAAAGTATAACAAAAATAATTTAGATTCTTTACGTTATTATTAAATAACCTCCTCCAAATGGAATCCTATTTCTATAGATATGGATTCATGAACCACCACCAACTATCAATATAAATTATTAAAAAATATTATTTATACTTGGGTAAGCATAAAAATTTAATTTGTATGTTCCTTCACCGAATATCCATGAGTCAATTTGATCAAAACATAATTTTATATCCATGTGGGTAATAAATAATTCAATGAAATCAATCATAAGAATCAACCAAGTGATAACCATCTAACCACCTTTATCCATAAAAAATTAACAAACATTAAAGAACCAATTATATCAGCGGAATGTGATGAGTTATGAAGATTTGGGACATAATATCAATTATGAGTTGTATTGAAAAAGGGGGTACTATGAGTTTATCATAATTGATTCAAGGTTATTATAGTTTGGATATATAAACATAAAGTGAATCATCTATCTCTAATATAATTTAGTCCATTGTTTTTTGGTTCATATAATATCCCAATTGAGATAATGATATGTCTTTATACTTGAGATAAATCATTTTAGAGTCTTTCAGGTGATAATCATATTGAAAATAATTAAAAAACACACATAGATTTGTTAGATTCCAAATAGGGTTTATTAAAGGTAAAAAGAATAAATATTAATATATTTTATGAATGATATGATTTGAACAGTACTTTTCAATCCAAAATAGAAAAATATATATATGTTTTCCTCTTACATAGTTATATCGTTTCAAAGAACATAATTTTTCTTCCTAAATTTCTACATTGATATGTTTTAGGGACATATCCACACCACAATGTGGCTCTATGAATGTTTGTTATTGGTAAACTCATTAGGCAAGAAGTCACTACAACAGCATTCAAGACATTCTCCATTGAAAAGAAGATCAAAATAAAAATTAAATTTTTATGAAATTTTAGTTTCAAGACTATCATAGCGACCAAAAATATCACACAAAAATGTACAAGATATTTTGAAAATAATCCAGGAATAGATCTGAGTTCAGTTATAGACCATATTACAAAGCATCTATCTACACAATATTATAAGATTGACTTTTTATGGCTATATAATCCATTAAATTTTGATATAACCATATTTTTCAACTGACATATTCACACTATTATTTATGTAGAGTCTATAAAAATGATTAGTCCCACATTAATAGTTTTGTGAATAATATTTTATATAAATAACATCTGAGTACATGGATAATTCAATATATATTTTGGTTTGTAATAATTTTCATAACTATGAAGTAAATTTCATAAAAATTTTAGAGAAACTAGAGGAATGAAAAATAAATTAGATTCACTTTTTGAGATATTTATTTTATTATTTAAATGGTTATAAAAATCATATGGCTTCTATATTTATTAATCTACTTGATAGTAATATATTAATATATATATATATATAGTTGAACCATATCTATTTCTACCTAAGGAAAACCCACTTGATAAATAGAATGAGTGAACCATATAATAGTTTTCAAACAATGCGTATTACTTTTTGTCATATCACTCATCATCAATGTGATTCATTTGGTCATCCATCATACTGATTGTAACTCTTTATTAATTTAAAATGAGAACATTGGTTTTGATAGTGGTTATATCACACATCACTAAGCTTAAATGGACCATGAAATATATTATTTAATTTTTATTATTATAACAATGTTGTTTAATGGGTAGTTATTAATATGATTAACCAAATTATGAAATATATATACCTTTCAAAATCAATATAATTTTATTTTTAAATTATTTTTAAATTATTGATCAAGTTTTTAGTAAATTCATTATGTGTTTCAAAATTTATTTATTCAAAAATGGTTTTATTTTCCATTTATTGTTTGAAAATTATAATAAATTTATATAAATATATAAAATCATATTTTTTTACAGATAATACAAAATTTTTGGAAATATCATATCAGAATTATTTTAGAGTGAATTTTTGGAATTTATCTGAAAAAATGTAAATTTTCTGTGAATTATCAAAAATAGATTCTTTATAAAACTAACTATTCTTATCAATAAATTAAATCCTGTTGACTTCATATTATTATTATTTGAATTTTATTTCAAAATAGTATAATTATTATTTATTTAGATTTTAAATAATTAATTAAATTTATATCATCTTCATGATCAATTTTGGTGTATGTTTATTCTTAGGCACAAAACACATTTCCCAGAAAACAGTATTGAAATGCATAATACACCTTAAATTTAATTAAATAAAATAATAATTAGTAATGAAATAAATAAAAGCAATATATAAAATAAATATATGAATATATTAATTTACGTCCATATAAATATGATCACTATTCATATAGTAAATTCAAGAGCATCTGTTCCTTAAAAATGAATTTCTTAAAAAATATTTTTCGACATTATTTCTGAGTTTATTTTTAAAAAATAAAAATTTCAACTTATATTTATTGAATTAAAAAAAATTATTATTTTGAATCAAAATAAATAATTTTATATAAGAATATTTTCTTAATTAATATTTATAATGGTTATTAAATAAATTAAAATGTATTTATGTAGATTACAGTTATATCAAGGGTTTTAACATTACATGTGATTGTGCAAAAACTAAACTCCCAAAGACAGGAAATTTATATTTCATTAATTTTATTTTATATAATGATTTTTTGGTTGAAATTATCAGGTATGGATTATTTTATTTTTTTTCTCAATGTATAAATCACCAAGTTTTAAAAGCTAGTTATCATGATAAAAACTTCAATGGTAAATGTTAGTAAAATTACATGAAACATGGAAAACTATATTAAAAAATATTTATATTATTGTGGAGTATGTGTGTATTAAAATTAAAATACAAAAAATAAAATATTTTTCAATTTTGGGGACACATTAGGTTAGAGCGAATTCCGATTATTGAATAGTTTAGTTTTTTAACAAAAATGCCCCTACCCTCCATTATTAAAGGGAACTCATTTCACATAATTCATCAGACTAATAAATACATATATCTCACAAAACCCATATGAAAATATCATTGAAAATCCTTATCCATAGTATATATCTTGGCATCTTTCCAAAATAACTAATCTTAGTTCCTTAAGAAGTGATCCAAATGGTATTTCTCTATGAGAAGGTAATCAGTTTAACAGGGGCCTTTATTTTTCATTTTCATTTTACCACCTTCAATTTTGTATTATAGTTTAAAATATAATAAAAAATTATATTATATATACCGATATTTTTTATGGCTAAAATGTAGCCATTGTTTTCTCAACAAAATGGAAAATTATTCCATCACTTGTGTCTATAGTGAACTACCACCTCATTAACCATTATAATTTTATTTCCATCAAAAACTCACATGGATAGTAAAAATGATAGATATAAATAATATATATGATACATATGAAATTATATTTATGTAATGAGCCAAAATTTATGTGGAAAAGTTTTTTTATAAATACATGGTAATTTTTTGAGTCCATGAAAACTAATGGAATGTGATTTCGAGGCCCTATGTGTCAAAAATCAATTTCTGAACTTTTGTTCTGGTATAATCAGTAAATGGATGAGCGGGTTTTTATAAATTTTGAACAGGTTTTCGGAATTGAAATATGAGGACACTGTTGAATTTGCAACATTGGTATTCTCTTAAGAAGACTTCATCTTTGACGGAAGTGGGTCAAAAATAGAAGTTAGTTATTGGGTTTTCGTGAATTATAAAAAAAATAAAGTGAGATTCACTTTATTTTTATTTGAGCCGCCATGTGGGTGTTTCGAGGTGGGTCCCAATAGATCTATAACCTCTTTATGAAGGCAGGAAGTGGGGACCACCAGGCCATAACATCCCATGAGAGGTTATGGTGGTGGGGACTACCACTTCTCAACCTACCATGTAGGGTTAATGTGGTGGGGACCACCCAAGACCACATAACCTCCCAATTTGAATAATAGGGATAGGGAATACCTGACCACTATTAATGGGAGGAGAGGGAAATCTTCCAACTCCCCTCATTAATAATGGAGATCCCCTAGACCTCCTATACCATTTATGGTTCCACCACCTCCCTATTAATTATTTGAGCCAACACATAATTTATTATTCCAAATCCGACCCATTTATTAATTGAGCCATCTCTTTTAATTAACCACTATAATTATTAATTTTAACCATAAAATCTAAAGTAATAAACAATCAATTATTTGGTGGGGATATCTATTTACTTTTGGAATTTGGGTGGAATATTGGGGAGAGGAGAGCATGGGAGATTTTGAATTGTCTAACGAAGAACCCCATCTCCCATCGAAGAACGAAGAACACATTCTTCAAATGAAGAACACCAGCAAAGATCATCTTCGACTTCTTCCTCAGAGGAAACTGAAATGGGACATCTTCAGCAATCGAATTCCCTCATCATCGTTATCCACAAACCGATACACAAGCTCGGGATTGAATGTTTGTGGCAAACACGAAAAATGACGATCTCTTATATCTTCCCTTCAAGTCTGTCGACAACCAAAGTTCACGGTAGGGGTTAATTTGAGTAATATGACTTTCATTATTCTCTTCTTTGGTTGGAAAGTAATCGTTGTAGAGGTTGTGAAACAATTGAAGTTCATCTTTCATACTTCATGATGAGCCAAATGTTACAACCCTTAACGCGGAGGGTGCCGGCCGAACCAACATGGACCGACCCCTCCATTATTCTTGTTTGCGATGATCTTAGGGATGTCGATGTAACAAAGAATCGGCGATGAAGCGACAAGATGATGAAGTCAATGGTCCAGCCTGCTCGGCCGCCTGCACGGCCGCCTTTCTGCTTTCCCAGTGCCTCCCGACCGCCCACTGGCCCGCCTACTAGACTTCTTGGCCGCCTCTAGGCTCTCGGCCGCCTAGCCTCCTGAGCCGCCACCCAACCGAAACGGTGACCTTGCCGCGTCGACCTCACGAGCCAGCCCACGGACCCTCCTCACGGCACCCTATCTGAACCGGCCCGACCGCACTGCGTCGTGCCTCTCCTTCATGATGCTCCTGGCCGAACCGCCCATGTGGCCGGTTGTGCGAGGCCCAACGGGCCAGGCCGAACCTAATAGGGTGGCCCGCCAAATGGGCCGAGCCAGACCCCAGTGGTCTGATCGGGTCGACCCAGACCAGGTCAGCCCAGACGGGGTCAGACGGGGTCGGTCAAACTGGGTCAGACTGGACCCGGGCACACTATCGACCCCTTTACGTTCTATGGTCATATCTTTGGCACTAGAAGACCATTTGAGGAACCATCAGTGGTGCTCTTTTTTTGGAGGGCGACAGTCCCTTTGAGTATACCCCACTGGATTTCAGGGTATAGTTCAGATACAGTCAAGTTGGATCGTTCCGAAATTCAACCAGGGTAACTACTGAGTATCATTATACACACCCCTACGTGGGTTATTCCATCACCTCATTGTGTTGTATGTAGAAGACAAACAATACTGACTAAGGCTGAGTGTACCAGAACTAGATGGTACCTGGAGGTGGACCACACAACATGACAGTACTCGGAGGAGACAGACAGACGAGGAGTGTTGTGGAGGCTATATGTACCTACCATTCATGTAGGATTTCAAAGTGGATGATCCAGGATCCATTTACCCTTTTTCCAGTACTTTTACTTTCAGTTTCCTTGTACTTTACAGTTTGGATTTTTTTCGGCCCCCTTGTACTTTTCAGCACCGCTTTTGTATAGAGTTTTATTTAGTGTTTTGTTTCCAGATCGTACTCTATTGTGTGTGTTTTCAAGTTATAAAGGATATTCCTTAATTATTTAGCGATTTACGACTTTGGTGCTAGTCACAATCCCCTGGCCTATGGAAGGCAGTCTTACGGTAGTCACGACACGGGCCCCGGGGGACGAGTCATATCAAATTGGTATTAGAGGAGTCAGTTATACCGCAGAACATATGACTCATATATTTTCATTGTATCAATAGTGTTAAGGGTACTGAGTGTGGTTATCAGTTCAGGGAGTCCAATATTGGTGTGGCGACCGACGTATCCATACACCAGGACCATGACTACGGATTATTGGATCAATGCACAAAAAAATTTATTGTCTGTGTGTTTTTTAAAGTTTTCTTTATGTCAGCTCAAGTAGGTCAGATCACCAGGTTTAATCATTGACTGTGTCACATATGTTTCATTCCGGATGCCTCCCCATGAATGACCAACAAGTGCCCTGAAATTTGTACGCGTAGATATCCCACTGATTGATGAGGTCTCAGTGAAGGCCCATGTTCCAGTGGAGGTACCAGTGGCACCACTATCCATTGGGCCACTGATGCCACCTGCCCTAGCAACCGAAGATGCACACCATTTGAGAACTTTTCATGTGTTCCAGTGCTAGGGGATGCACATGTTCATGGGATAGTTGAACCCGTAAGTACATGCAGATTGGCTTGAGGTTGTGGTGAGAGTCTTCAGACTGGTAGGGACACTTGCCAACATTATAGAGTATCCATGTCGCAAGTCTCATTTAAACATCAATTTCCAGATGGTGGAGCCTGATGCTCCAGGTGTAGGGCGAGGCGACACTACTCTGGGCAGACTTCATGAGCCTGTTTCAGGCAGATTTTTTCTTATCCACCCAACGTGCAGTGATGATATAGGAGCTACTTCACCTGCAGTAGGGAATCATGACGGTGGCACAAAACTTATCAATGTTCACCGACCTCTCAAGATACACCACAGATATGGTACGAGACCCATTTTTCAGGGCCTAGAATTTCGAGCAGGGACTCAGGCGGGATATTAGGTCTTTAGTGATCTCACTCAGCATTCTGACGCAGGCAAGGGTCTGAGAGAGACCCCTCTTAGTGGAGAGTTTCCTTGCTGATTAGTCTCTAGAAGTGAGACCCACCACTTTTCGACATGCAGTGGAGTCTTCTGTAGCTTTGAGTAGACAAATGTCATAGAGGTCCAAGAGGACTCGACCCACAGGTGGAGGACCGCATGAATCTGGATCGGTTGTGCGGGGCACCTGCGGAAAAGACATACATGGTAGGAGCTGGAAGTGTTTCAAATGCGGTGGGTTGGGTCACCGGGCTCGTGAATGTCTAACCCGCCATTCAAAAGATCTGCAGACAGTAGAATGACCGCCCAGATAGTGACACATATTTGATAGAGGTGGTGTACTGGGATCAGGCGAACGTGGCAGACGATCTGGCTGTGCAGCTACCGGTGGATGATGTTTCGAGGTGTTACCACCACCACCACTAGGAGGTCCACCCTGACTACATGGAGCAAGTTGATATAGGACACCTCAGCTCCAAGTAGCTGAGAACTATGATCACTATGCTACAGAGATGATACAAGTTACCATCTGTCGTCTACTCCACTATAGATGCAGTTCTTATAGACACAAGTGTCAGTCACTCTTTCCTTTCCACTACCCTCATTTGGAGCATAGAGATATCGACAGAGCGGTTGGCTTGATCCTTATAGATAGAGACTCCTACAGAAGTGAATTCGATGATTACGCATGGGTCCCGGTTGTGTGAGCTTATTCTTGGAGGTGGGAGCTTCGGCTGGGAGCACCTAGTAGTTCTGTCAAGTCCGTATGACATCATCTTGGGTATGGATTAGTTATCTACAATTCATGATCGGATAGACTGTATTAGGCGCAATATGTGGTGTGTCTGCATGGATAGGACCAGGTTCATCTTCACCGATAAGAAGGGAGCCTTTTCAGCACAGAATGGACTTTCTCAAAGTAGAGTACAACCGATCACTCATCACTTATCTTGCCTTACCCACAGACAAGTTGATGTGGAGAGTCTGACTTATCATATAGTGGTGGACCATTACGTGGATGTGTTCCCTAATGATGATCCTGGTCTACCTCCCCACATTGATGTTTAATTCTACATTGACATGTACCCTAATATGACACCGATGTATACACCAGCATATCTGATGACTCCCACTGAGCTTTGTGAGTGCCAGGTATAGCTGGAGGACTTGAAAAGGTAGGGAATCATCCATCCCAATTTTTGTCCCTGGGTAGCCCCGATTCTGTTCGCCAAGAAGGTGGATTGAAGCTTGAGGCTTTGGGCTGACTAACATCACCAGAACCAGGAGACCATGAAGAACAAGTACCCACTCCTGAGGATTGACGACCTCTTTGATTAGCTAAATGAAGCACAATGGTTCTCGAAGTAGACCTCTTATTAGGCTATCAGTAGCTCAGATTTGGAGATGAAGATGTGCAGAAGATGAAATTTAGATGTCGGTATGGCCGCATTGAGTTCATGGTTATCCCATTTGGAAAAACCATCACTCCAGTACTATTCATGGGACTCATGAACACAATCATCCAGCCTTACCTTGATTGCTTTGTCGTATTCTTCATCGACAACATTCTGATCAACTCAACTACTCAGTATTAGCATGCCTACCATTTTAAGGTAGTACTTGACACACTCAAAGATCCCCATATTTATGTTATGCTCTAGAAGTGCCAGTTTTAGATTCGGGAGGATCACTTTTTGGTACATGTAATCTCAAAGGAAAGAGTTGCAGTAAATCCAGTGAAGATTTCAGCTGTACCTGCTTGGGAGCCACCCAGGAGTGTGATAGAGGTATTGAGTTTCATGGGATTGGTTGGGAACTACCGGAGGTTCGTGGAAGGCATCTATAAGGTTACAACACCACTATCAGCCTTGTATAAGAAGGGGAAACCATTTGTGTGGCCAGAGATATTCCAACATAGATTTGAGGAGCTGAGGCAATAAATGACGAGTGCACCCATCTTGAGGCTTATAGATAAGGGAGTAGGGTACGCAGTTTACTGCGTTGCATCAGGGACCATACTTAAATGTGTCCTGGCGTAGGAGCGAGTAGTGATTGCTTATAGTTCACGACAGCTAAGAAATTATGTGCAGAACTATGTTACCCATGACATGGAGTTAGCAGTAGTGGTCTTCACCTTGAGGATGTGTTGATACTACCTGATGTGCGAGTGTTTTACCATTTACTCCAATCACAAGAGTCACATTTATATCATCTCTCAAATGGACCTGAACACGAGATATCGATGTTGGCTTGAGTTCCTCCAGGACTATGACTTCGTGATAGTCTATACACCTAGAAAGGGGAACGTTTTAGCAGATTCACTCAGTAAGAGATCTATTATACATCTGCTAAGAGAGGCGACAGAGCAACTGACTGCTTTATAGATATCCTTTGTGGACTGAGATCGAGTAGCTTTCCTTCAGTCTCTTACATTCACTCCTCCACTTCGTCAGAAAGTCAGAGAGGCACAATGTGGAGACGCTGACTGCGAGAAACGACGCGCCCAGATATCCACAGGGCATGCACCTAATTGATTTTATGAAGGTGAGTAGCACGTCATCCTCTTAAGAGGATGTAATATGGTGTCAGTGTCACATCAGGAGGATTTGATGAAGGATTTTCACACATCCCCTCTTATGGTACATCCAAGAGTGGAAATGATGTACCAGTATCTCTGGAGACAACACTGGTGGCCGAGAATGAATAAATTAGTATTCGAGTTTTTTTCTCGAAGAATCACTTTTCAGTGAGTGAAGGCATAGCATTATATACCAGCATGCATGGATCAACCTTTAGAGGTCCCACAGTGGAAGTGGGATGGAATATCAATGGATTTCGTGAGAGGACATTCACATTCATCCATGGGTAACGACTCGATTTGGGTGATCGTTGACCGACTCACCAAGTTGGCCCACTTCCAACCGATCAGAGTGTAGGGTTCTGTAGAGATCATGGTATTCCTCTATGTGCATGATATTGTGTGTCTACATGGAGTAACATTGATGATTGTCTCCAATCGTGACACATGATTTACTTCCCAACAATGGAGAGGGTTGTAGGAAGCTTTCGAGATATAGATTCGTTTGAGCACCGCCTTCCATCCTCAGACGGATGGCTAGACTGAGCGGACCATTTAGACCATAGAGGAGATGCTACATGCTTGTTTCCTCGACTTCGGTCGTAGCTTTTAGGATAACATACATTTGGTGGAGTTTTCATACAATAAAAACTATCACTCCATCTTTGATATGACGTCTTTTGATACATTTTATGGATGAACTTGCAGATCACCATTGTTCTAGACTGACTTTAGGGTGTCAAAACTAGTGGGACCAGAGATGGTACGGGATACCATGGAGAAGGTATAGATCATCCAGGAGTGGATGTGGACTGCATAGTGTAGAGATAATTAATATGCTTATATGAGAGAGAGGCCTTTAGAGTTCGAGTATGGTGACCACATCGTTCTACAGGTCTCACCTCGATGAGGTTTATGGATTTTTGGCCGAGGTGGAAAGTTATTTCCAAGGTTCATCGGACATTTCTAGGTCCTCAGCAAAGTTGACAAGGGGTCATACCACTTTTCTCTTCCACCTCAGTTACACAGGGTGCATGACGTCATCCATGTATCCCTGTTGAGGAGGTATGTGCTTGACCCGTCTCACATCATCGACCATGGAGAGTTGGACGTCGATGATTGGGAGACATTGATAGAGGTTCCAGTGGAGATTGAGGATCAACAGGAGTGAGTCATTCATGGACAATAAATAACTCTCGTGCATGTTCGATGTAAGCATGTGAACCTTCAAGAGAGAACATGGGAGTAGGAGGCTCTGATGTGTGTTTAGTACCCCATTTGTTTCCTTAGATGGGGTTGTAGCTTATGGGGATGTAAAGCCCTAAGGTGGGGAGAATGTAAAGACCAATAAATTTTTTGTAATTTTTTATCTGAAACACATGGTAATTTTATGAGTCCGTGATAACTAATGACGTGTAATTCTAAGTCCTAGTGTACACGTAATCAATTTCTGATGTTTTTTTCGGGTACGTTTAGTAAACGTATGAGTGGGTTATAATAACATTTGAACTTGTGCTTGGAATAGAAATATGAGGAAATTGTTCAACTCACAGCAACAATATTCTCTTAAGGATACATTCACTTCGATGGTAGTTGGTCGAAAATAAATGTTAGTTTTTGGGTTTTCATGGAAAATAATAAAATAATGTGATCTTCACTTTATTTTTATTTGAGCCTCCATGTTGGTGTTTGGAGGTGGGTCCCACTAGATCTACAACAACCTTGTTGTTGTTGGAAGTGGGGACCAAAATTCCATAACCCCCAATGAGAGGTTATGGTGGTGGGGACCACCACGACTCATCCTCCCATGTCGGGTTAATGTGGTGGGTACCACCCGAGACCACATAACCACCCAATTTGAATAATAGGGGTAGGGACCACCAGACCCCTATTAATTTTAGCGGTGGAAAATATCTCAAGTCACCTCATTAATGAGGGGGAGCCCCTTAACCTCCTATAACATTTATGGTGCCACCAACTCCCCTTTAATTATTTGAGGAAACACAAAATTTATTATGCCAAATCTAACACATTAATTAATTGAGACATCACTTATAATTAAACGCTACAATTTGAATTTTAAACCTAAAAATCTAAATTAATATGAAATCTATTATTTAGAGGGGCTATCAATTCACATTTGGCATGTGGGTGTAATATTAGGGAGGGGAGATCTTGGGAGAATTAGAATTATCCAATGAAGAACCCCATTGCCCAACGAAAAATGATGAACGTGTTCTACCAATGAGTAACACCGACATGGAGAAACATTGACTTCTTCCTATAAGGAAACCAACGTGGGACGTGTTTGATGACAGACTACCCTCTACATCATCATCAACAAACCCATGCACGAGCTCGGGATTGAAAGTGTGTGGAAGATGCGACGAACGATGATCTCCTCTGTCATCTACCCCGCGACTCCAACGACAACAAATGATCATGGTAGGGGGTTAATTTGAGTAATATTACCTTTGGTATTATCTTATTCTATTGGAAAGGAATTGTTGATGAGGTTGTGAAATAGTTTATGTTTGTCTTTATTACTTCTTGATGAGCCAAATGATACCACCCTTAACGCGGAGGGTTCATGACAAACCAACATGGTTCGAACCCTCCACCATTCTTGTTTGTGATAATCTTTGACATGGCGACGTAACAACGAAGTGACAATGAGGCGACGAGATGCTGAAAGAAACGAACACACTACTTGTGGCCTTCATGAACCACGCCGCCCTCTCCTCGCTTCGGCCGAACCGGCTCCACCCCCTCGGGCCGAACCACACCGCCCATTGGCCAAACCACCCACCGACCCAAGCTGTGTTGGCCTCCCGTCTGCCCGTCCTGCCCGAAAACCCACCTACCGGCTTGGCCGCACCCTGCCCGGCTTCCTTCTGGCCACCCACCGGCCAGCCTGACGGCCTTCCCGGCTGCCTCCCGGCTGATTGATGGCATGCCTGCCGGCCTGCCCAGCCATCTCTCAGTTCTCGGCTGCCCGGCCTCCCGAGCCGCCACCTGACCGAACCAGTGTCCTGGCCATGCCGGCCTCCCATGCCGGACCGCAGCCCCCCTCATAGAGCCTTGTCGAAACTGGGTCAGCCCCACCCTCGAGGCTGAGACGTGCCGGGCCGCACGTTCACGAAGCTCGAGGCCGAATAGGCCTCATGCCCGGGCCGAACCGCACATGCGGCCTACTGGGCTGGGCCCAGCGGGCTGGGATGAACCTAACAGGCTAGCTCACTTAATGTGCTTGGACAGACCGAACTGGTCAGACCGGGTCAACCCATACCTATTCGGCCCGACCAGGTCGAACCGGACCCGGGCCCACTACCAACCCCTTTACATTTTTTGGCCATATCTTTGGCACTAAATGAGTATTTTACAAACCATCAATTGCACTGTTATTCTTGGAGTGAGACCGTCCCTTTGAATATACCCCACTAGATTTCAAGGTATAATTGAGATGCAGCCAGGTTGGATCATGCATGAATCCAACTGGGCCCCTAAGACTAAAAGGCTAATAACTTAAAGATCAGGCATCTGATGGCGCGTCGTCTATTGCATTGAGGCCTCTATGAATTGGCGGACCATTGAGAGAATTCTACATGGGACTTCATAATAGTTGGTGTATCGACCTGTAGTTTGTGGAGCGGATCCTCCTGGAGACGAGCGAGAATAGTGCATAGACCAAATAGTTGGCGAAGACCTGACGACTGCTGACCGATTCGACTCAGAGTGATTCGACTAGCCCAGGGGGAGTGCCTTCGAGTCGTAGAAGACCCACAGTTGGGAGCGCCTTGGTGTCATGGAGGACCCACAGTAATCGACAGAAGAAGTACCTCAACAGGCTACGAGGGGGAGCACCTTGGTGATGTGGAATACCCACAGTGTGGAGTGCCTTGGTGACACATCAGACCGGGGATACTCTACAGGAGGATTACCTCAGTAGTTCAAGGTTAGTGGGAAGCACCTTGGTGACACGACATGCCCACTGTACTCGATAGAGGAGGGGTTTTCTAGCAGCCGAGGTTTCGACAGTGTAACTTGGGATGTTACTCAATACTACTCCTAGAAAAAAAAATCCATTTTTGAGGTGAGTCACTAATTTTTTTACTTCATGATTGTGATGGATTACATGAGAACTTAGGTATATGTATGGGCATTTACCTATGTGGGGATATCAGTTGGTTTCATACATTGTGGTTTATCCTTGTTGTTTTATTGTGAGACCTTGAGGGTGTTGGGGTCAAAATTGGGTATCATTATACTCACAACTGCACAGTCTATGCACACACCTCGTTGTGTTGGATATAGATGATGGACATCAATGACCAAGGATGAGTGTACAAGTACTGGATGGTACACAGAGGTGGAACACATGGCATGATGGTACACGGAGGAGATAGATGGACACAGAGTGTTGTAGAGGCTATCTGTACCTACCCTTCAGGTAATATTTCCCGGTGGAAGATCTAGGAGTCGTTTTCCATTTTTCCAGAACTTTTACTTTTTGTTTCTTTGTACTTTATAGTTCGACATGTATTTATGGCCCCGCTTTTACTTTTAATCACTCATTTTGTATACAGTTTTATTTAGTGTTTTGTTTCCAGCTCGTACTTTGTTCAGTACATTTTTATGTTATAAATGCAATGCCTTCACAGTTTATGGATTTACACCTTTGGTGATAGTCACTATCCCCTAAACTATGGAATGTGGGATTCGGGTTGTCACGATACAATCTCTGGGGGACGAGTCCTAACAATGTATTTAGGAAAATTAATATAACATTCATTTTCTTACTGTTCCATCCACTAAGAAAATGATAACTTTGCTCTTCCATATGTTAGACATACCATCTACACAAAGAGATGTAATTCATTATCAATTATAAAATTTCACAAATAATTATAAAAATATATCTAATGAAAAAATAATATATTTATTACAATATAATAATTACTTATCTGAAGTAACTATATCATATAAAGATGATCTAGAACATCCATTAAAAACATGAAAGAGAAAACAAAGCAGTTAACCCCCAAAAAATAGTGATAATGAAATATTATTTACAAATGTAGGATAAGATGTTATAATAAGTTCATATATGAAATTATAAACATGAATATGGTTCATGAATAAATTGATATAATTTTTTAAATCGTTAATCGTGAAGATAAAACATGTTTAAATATAAATAAATGTGAGGTGATGGACTTCATCTTAAATTCAATTCATTAAGGAAAATATTTTATATATTCCTAATTTATTTTATATGGTTTATAAACATCCCATTATGTATAAAAAATAATGAATTATTCATAATTATTCTTATTTTATGTTTTTTTTGAATTATTTAATCTATGTGGATTGGACATGATTGTAACAAAGTGGTAAAAAAATTATAACACAATTTTTCTCATTGGGATATATAATTATTAATTATCTTTGATATTATATGATTATATGTGTAATGAATGATGATTAAATTATATTTTATCTAAATTTTTAATGTTCATTTTAAATTTAGACACAAAATCGAATCATTAATTAACTCTCACTTTAATGTTCTTATCATTATAAGGGTATCTAATATCAAATAGTCTTCAACGGGAAATATCATATTTTATGCACCGAGCTTATTTTGTAAGGTGTATCTACTACTTCATTTATTTTTTATAAAATTAATCATTGAAATAAAATTCAATTTAATGTTTAATTTGATTCTACTTAAATAATGGGGTTATGATTCAAAATCTATAAAAGTGGTAAAGGTTTATTTCATAGTCTGATTTTAATTAGGGCTCTATAAACTTGAATTTCCATTAATGGAAATTATATATCATTATATAATAAATCAATTTAATATTCATCTAATCCTGTTAATTATGAAATCATCATTTAATAGTAACATTCACCTCTCTTTGTTACATTAATTTATTAATTAAATATTTTTATCAATTTATTTCATTATCTTTCTATTCATTCGACAATCATATTTCTCTAAAATCCATATTTTCTAAAAAAATATCATTAATAATATTAATAATATTATTTTTCGTTGTTTAACAGTTTTTTTACCAATTATTGTATTTAAAAAAAATTAAATATTCAATATTCCTTTCACTTTCCAAAAAAGGTAGTTTTTAATGGAATGTCCTTATGTTTGACCCCACCCTATCTCATGTATGTTTTCATTATTTAATAATTATTTAGAATCTTAGCTTCGTACTAGACCAATTTGGTAGTATTAACATAATCGTGACAACTGATTTCTTTGAAGAATGCATTATAATTTGAAATTGATAATTTTTATGATTTTTTTTCATTATATTTTGGATATTCATCGTTTTTAAAATTATCCTTCAACGTTAAAAGGTTATTTTCATCCAACACTTTTTAATGATATTTTTATGTTGTTTCTATTCATAAATAGAATATACATTTATCTTTACTCCACTGTGGATATATTGTAATAATACATTACATAAAAATTATATGGATATTTTATGATTAGTTAGACAAGAAAATGTATTGAAATTCAGTAGCTTGATTAATAGTTTTGATGATAATTATCTCATAAAAGATTAAGTTTCATGTAATGAGTATACATTAAATTTCTCATAAATATCTATATTCATTGTATCATTGGTATTGTTATTACCTAAACAAATACCAATTTTATATTGATTTTTTACTATATATTTTATATTATTTAATATATAACATCTTGATAAATTGATATTCTTTACTCAATATATATTTTTATTAAAAAGAAACATTCTTTAATGAATTAGTTCAACCATTTGATACCTACGGAATGAATTTAAAATGCAGTGATGGATGGAACCTAAAATTATATAGACCCTCAATGAATCTATATTGTATTGTGGAAAACGAGTTGGCTAAAATTATTTATATGGGTTTGGAGTACACCAGTGCATCGACTAAACTATCTTGGGGCATGGTCTTGAGGGTATTGATATCATGATGTCTGATATCATTATTTACAATATTAATAATTTAGATTATTGTTAATTAAATTATTATTATCGATGAAATTATTTCATAGATATTAACCATGGAATATTTTTGTTCTCATGATACTGATTAGATGGAATGTGTTTATAGTTATTTACCTTTAAATATTCATTATTCCTACTTGAACCATGATATTAAATATATTAATTAAATGGAATATTTTTTGACCTATTTACCATTCTATATTGATTATTCCTTATTGATTTATGATATCTTCCACTATTCATAGGCCATATTGAGAATTTGATCACACCATTATTTTTTAACTTTCACAAGGATATGAAAGAAGGGATATTTTATTGAGTTCAATGATGATGAATATTTACTTTCACTATGTTATAATTTATATTTTAAAATGTAATTTGGGACTCAAGAATATGTCTAGTATTTTTAAACTAAAAAAATATTTAGTACAATGGTATTCAATCGCATGTATCATGAACTAAAGTAAAAAATTATCCATCAACTATAGGCTATTAGGTTTGGGGTGATTACAGATGGTATCCATCATAGATTAATAAAATACATGGGAGATTGATTTTTGTAAATTTAAATTTGGGAGAATAAACCTATGAAAGAATTTTAATATAAGTACAGAATAAAAAACTATGTTTTTTATAAAAGATTATGTACTTTTTCCTAGTCTTACATCCATGAATTGATAATATATGAGGACATGGTTATGGAAATACTATACCTAGGACAATAACATTAAAAAGATTGCATGGGGGATTTAATGGATATTCAACTAGTGAATGAAAATATGTCTTACATTTCACCTTGTTTGACACTCTTAGGGGGATATTATTTTGGTAATTCACATTTTCATGATAAACCATTTTGATGGATTTGAAAATGATGATATCCTAAAAGATACTATGTTAATGATTTATATTCGGATAGTTTATTATTTATAGGTACTGTCATGGGTTAATCATTTTAGATATATTTATAATGTCATTGAAATAGATACCCCAACGTAGGGTTTATGTGAGGTATGTACGTTGTATAAATTTATTGACCTTTAATAGATATTTGTGGTATATGTCACGCTAAGGTAAAATGTGGGTTTTAATGAGAAGGATAATTGAGAAAAAATTAAATAATATTTTGGGTCATATGTTTATGTTTATTGATATTATTTAGGGATAATAATCACTGATGTGGGGATAATAATAATTATTTATGATTTAATGATTTTCATAAAAAACCATTATTGAAAACGTTATTGGTAAAAAATGATTTGTTGATTATTGTTATTTATAAGGATTTTCATTCTATTTTATGTAATTTTATAGGAGATAAATTATTAAATTTTTAAAAAAAGAACAATCCACATTCAGAGTGATAACCTTTAACATATAGAATAGACATGGGGGCCTGAACCCACAACCAAATGGAGACATGAATATAGTAAGTACCACTATCCTACATGATGTACTGGTTAATTTTATCATTTTTTTACTAAAATGATTTGATGCACAAATAATTATTTACTATATGAAGATGAAATATGGGTGTTTATATTGAGGTTGTATAGAATATATTTTTATATTATATGATTTTTTTAAGAAATTTGTTTTTGTTAAATATTTATGGATAGAAAGAAACAGTTTACACACTTCTATGGATATTACGATACATTAAATGTTAATTTTAGTACCTTTAATAAGGAAAATTCAAATTGGATATTCATTCTATGCACTAGAAGCTGATTAAATATCAACCAAAGGATGAAATAGTGATTTTGAAATAAAAAATTATAAATAATATATATTTACTTATGTTGGTAGATAATGAAATAATACCTCATATTTGGAAAAATAATATCAAAATATTAATATTATCTAGTTAACTTCATATCTAATGAATTGAAGTTATTTTATCTCATTACAAATTTATTTGTGTTTTGTCATTAAATGTAGAGACCTGAAGCCTAACTTACATGAACATTACATTACTTTTTCGGAATACTTAGTACATAAAAAAAACACACACACAAGGATCGTAATAGTTTAGTGTCTTTGGAAACTCGGAACGTAATCTTCTAATCATGGTGAAAGATCCTCAATATCTCCCATAAAGATCTCCCCGTTTTTTTTACCTAAAACCATTCTTTATATCCTAGGGAAAACAAAACATAAAAGGGTGAGCTCAAATGCTCAGTAAGGGTAAACAAAATAAAATCAATCACATCATATTCATAAGAACATAACTTTTGGAAATCTTAACCTGCAAAAGAGAGCATAATTTCATAACATGGGATAAATCATAGTAGTGAAATGAAATCCCAATAAGCATAACTTAAAACACTAAACATTGTGTCATACACACATAATCATAGAGAATCATTTCTTGTCAGTCATGACTCATTGCAAAGACTATCTTAGTGGACAAAGTCCCTTTCTGAATCGAGTCACCCTCGTTTCAGTCCTCTTTCACTGAACCAGTATAACCTACCATTCCAGCCAAGTCTATCTCATGAGATATAAAATCTTTACCCAATGCATTGGAGGAAGATATAGGTCTCACCCATCTCATAATTATACCGTTCTTATGTGTGCCACAATATCATAAATCATACATCATTGCATAACCCATGTAATACAAATGGGAATCTTAAACATCATGACATCATAAATAAATTCATATAAGATAAAGGAATTCATAAAAATAATTCCATCACAACATGATCAAATCAATGTAATAATAGGGATAAAAACAGAACCCTTTATTATCTTAGATGGAAAATAATTTTGATAAAACACTTGAACTCCATTCTTGAGGAAAATATCTTTTCTTCTTCAAAAACATTTTTTCCTTTCATAACATGTCATAAGACTTTAAAATAAAATAATTTGATTAAAAATAAACTTGAAAAAATGTAATGGAAGCTTCTTGGAAATAATGTTTTAAAAATCCATTCATGCCGTATAAGTTAAAAAAAACATTCTTCTCGTACTTTTGTCGGAAAAGTCAAAAAAGTACCTCGTACGAAAAACGACAAAAGATTCCTTTCATATCTTTTACTAAAAACACACCGAAGGGTAAAATAGGATTTAAAAAATTGTAGCTGAATGAAAATAATATTATATATTGAGGAAACATGGATTTGGATGATAAAATACACCCCAGTAAATACCAAAGTATAAACAATCTCGGATAAAAATGAGATTGTGATATTTCCCTTACCTTAGGTCCGACTTGCTTTGTGAGTGTCCAAACCTCCTGTATATGATTTAAATCATGTTATTGACTTATTCCAGAATCATATTCATTGTTATTATATCATATATGGTCCACTTATGACTTTATATTATATGTTCTTTTGTAAATTCTTGTTAAAGTAGCGTTTTGGGTAAAATCGTCTCTTTTGTCGTTCATGTTTTTAACTTGTAATTATTCATATGATTACTTAGATCATGATTACTTAATTACATAATATAAAACATGATTTATATATATATATTCATAATACACATATATAATAAATCAGTAAATGTAAAGAAATACACCGTTCATGGAGATGGTAGTCCGTACGTACGCATGAACGCTGTTTTCCTTTCCATATTAAATTGAATGGAATTAAGTAGATGACATACATATAAATATAAATAATTCCAGTATCATTATTAGGTCATATATTTCATTATTACTTATTATATATACTTTATAATCATTCATGAATGGTTAATCATTGAGAATCAAACTCATCGCGTCGAGGAGACGGTAGTCCGTACGTACGCACGAGCGATGATATCGTTCCCATGGTCGTGGAATTGTGTTGAAGTGTATGTATAATATTTCAGTATCAATATTACTTTATAATAATCATATATATTTACTCATTAAACCTTTATACCCATCCAATTAATGTGGTGGCGGAAAATAGATTACACCACGGCGTGGAGACGGTATTCCGTACGTACGCACGCGCGGTGATTTCCTTTTTCCGTAGGATGGATAGAAGGTTAATTAGAGTTGTTTAATATTTATAATAACATATCAGTATATAAGAAATACTGATGTTATTACTTTATCATGAAAAAACTAAAGAAGAAGAAGTTGAAGAAGAAAGAAATTGGAAAAGATCGGTAATGGATATTACCTCTCTTTGACGCGCCTTTTCTTAGCCTCCACTTAAAGAACTAAGGATGGTCTTTGAAGAAGACCAGGTCCTCTATAGTGATACTAGGGAAGTGGAGAAGAGATTTTGGCAGGGTTTGGCCGAGCTTGAGGGCTCAAATTGGTGTGAGGAGGAGGGGGAGGAGGTGCCCTTTTATAAGGGAGGAGAGGGGCACCTTAGGAATATCTCAAAATATTATTTTATATTAAAGTCAAAATCGATTTATAATGGTTCCAAAGGGTCTTATTTCGAAGCTAAAGTGGGTATGGGTCGAAATCATATCATCAAATAGGATTTAGACAAGTTTAGGGTATTATTTTAACCTTATCAATAAGATTTAACTCTAAGTTAAATAATTTCACTTTTACCGTGTCTTTTTGTTTTCTTACACTATATGGTTAATACACTTACTATAACAAGCCAAACGAACCCCATATTGTTTATTATTAATATATATATCCTTATATAAGTAATTTGGAAGAACCTTAGATTTTTAGGAATAAAATAACAATTAGTAATATAATATTTGATTTAAAAACTATTTTGTGTCAATTTTGACACTATTTGATATATGATTTTTGTGAAAGTCATAACAGAATTATATGTTAGAACCAAGTTTAATAAATCAACAATAATATATCATAGTAACCTAGAAAATTAGTGGAATTCATAAAAAGTCTCAAATTACATTTATTTTGGTGTTTATAACATCAATTATGTCAATATTTCATTAATAAGATAATTACTGCATCATCATTCTGTCATAAATAAATTAAATTATTTAATGTCTAAAAATTACAAATAAAATACCATTATATAGTAAGTCTTTTTAGATTTCTAATGAATATTTATAGTAGAATTTATCTTATGTATAACACCATATTAAAAATGATTTACTTATTAAACTTTGATTTTAACTATTTTAATCCTTCTTTAAATAAATTAATAATAAATGTCCTAATCTAACCCAAGTGGGCCTAAATGATAATATTTTACTCTTAAAGTTGTTTTTTGGTCGAGATAAACTTGTCCAATAGGATTAGGACATGTGTTAGGGTAATATTAATATCATTTTTACCCTTAATTACCCAATTTATTTTTAACCGTGGTAATAAAAAGTAAAAAGTTACTATTCACCAAAAATTATTTTCATCTCATTGAACCACATTTTACTTACTGACATCAACCGTGTCTCTCGGATTTTTGAAATTCCACTCACATAAGTGGTAAAATTAATATTTATGAAGAAATTAAATTTTTTAACTACCACTTAGTAGTTTCACTATTCATCAAAAATTGATGTTTTTCAGAACAATGACAAAATTTCATCCTAAGCTATATTTCATATTCCGAATTCAAAAATGAAGTCTATTTTACCAAATTCATAACATAGAAGTTTCATTAATTAATTTTATAATTAAATCCCGCTGTTAAAACAAATACCGTGTTTTTAAGAAACAATATCTATCAAAAGATTGACACTTGTTTATGTCTGGTTTAAATGTGAAATTACATCCAATGACCAAAATTTTATTAAATTGTAAAAATATATTCTATATATACTTTAAAACCACTCAAATTAATAATTTATCACTATTAATTATTTCGATTGAAAAATTTGTTTTTAACTAACATTTAGTAATTTTCACTATTCATCAAAATATGAAAGTTATCCGAAAAGTACCAAAATTTCTCCTTAGTCTAAATTCGATACTACGAATCCAAAAATGAAGTCCATTTTAAGAGCTAAAATTTCTAAAATTTTAAAAGGTGGTTATTAGTATTCATAATGGCTAGTTATAATAATATTTTAATAACATATCGTTGTTTAGTGAAACTCAGTATTGCGTACTACACACGCTATCGAGGAAGGTTGTGATTGCGTGTAATGCAAGGAAAGTCAAAGATGCATGTTGTGCAAGCTCCTTTTGGTGTAGCGTACAACACAAGACATTAATAAAATTAAAAAGAATATTTTTCATAAAATCTCGGGCTGTTACATTCTACCCCCCTTAAAATGAATTTCGCCCTCGAAATTCGTCGGGGTTATAAATGGTTTACTATTCGAATGTTTATTTAATAGAAACTCACATCGTAAAAAGGAATATCAAAACCAATCTTTAAAAACAAAAGTATGAAACATAACGGTTACCCAAATAAACTAATCATTGGGTTTCCACATAGGTGAAAATATGGATATGGAAGAGAAATCTAACCATCATGTTCTGATGGAGAGTGCTAGAGAACATGGCTATGGAAAAGCCAGTAATCACAAAGCCATAAATTTGTGAAGATCTAAGGTACCATCTGATTCATCAGATTTAAGATCACTAGGACAACATTTTTGGTTTTCAAGATCGTTTCCCTAAAGTTAAAGAATTTGAATTAGAATAAATACTTTTTTTATGTTGGTACAACCTCACTGTTGTTCGTGCCTTTAACAATTTCCACTTCATCTCTTAAATAAATGAAGTTTAATTTGTTATTCGTGAAGTGTTAGCAGATCATGTGATAGAATGACGGGTCATTCCATCTGTCTCAAAAGGTTAGCAAAATTTATATACATAAGTCGATCTATAGTGAGATTAATCATATATGGTTCCTAAAATGGGCTTATACATTATATATCATACTGCTTAATATAATAAAACTAGTTTATACTAAACAGGGACTTCCTGTAGGCCAGTGGTAGGCGATAAAGGCCAGTCGCACTTCGGTTGTGGGTTCGATTCCCACAGCCTTGTCCGAAGCGATGGGCTATCGCCCGTCCTACAGGTTGTCATTTTTCTAAAACTACCTTACTATAACATCCCATCAATAATATCGAGAAAACTTCTATCCTTAAACAATACTAACATATGCCCAACATAATCCATTCCAATCTTTAGGCTTATCCATAATACTGCAATCCACTCTCACAACATAGTGAAAATGATTACCAGAGATTTAACACCATCGCCGATCCCCATATATCATAAGACATGTTTTGTTGGTCACATTCCAAACATTCAAAGTCCTTAATCCTGTATTCTCTTGAAAACCTTAGTGAAAACATGAATGCAGTTAAAATTTAACACTTTCCACATACCAAAATCCTCAAAATTCTATATACTCAAACAATGATATCACTTAGTCCATATATCAATCATGAGCTCATGAATACTGTTAAACATTTCATTTTCTCGTTTTCCCTTTATTATGTGCATATCATCTTATTTCCAAAAATATTTGAATCACATTGAATACCACATTAGACCAATACATAAATATTCCAATACTTTATGATACAACATTATTTTGGAAATCCCATTACATAAACACTTAATCATTCCACCACATCGTTATCATATTCAACATCGCCAATGGTGATCACATGTGACTTCCCTTTGTCCTTTGCCTTAAGCGGTTGCTCATGCCGATCATCACTAACCCTTGGATTAGGGAATTTATTAGCATAATGCACCATTTCCTTGCACTTGAAGAATTGAAGTGTTGGTGGTGCGTTCTCTGCAGTGTTTGCTTTATTCACATCATTAGAATCCCTTTTTCCATTACTTCGACACTCAGCTACTCGATGACCTTCTTTTCCACATGTAAAACATTTTCTAGTCCCTTTAAGACAATCTCCACCATGCTTCCTTCCACACTTTGTGCATAAGGAAACATTCATCTTCTTTTCACCATTATTCTGAGATTTCTCCTTGAACTCCATCTTTCGTTTCTTTTCAAAACCATAAGATGGATATGTAACACCAACTTCCATTTCTACCTTGATAGCACAACGCACAATTTCTTCATAGCTACTGAAGTCTCTTATAGCTAATGCCCTTCGAAGATTAGGTTTTAAGCCACTGAAAAATTGATCAACTTTACTTTCAGGTTGGATGATAATGCCAGATTCATACCTTGCAAGTCTTGTAAAATTCACTTCGTATATAACAACAGATTCATCATCCTTTTGCTTAAGTTCAAGAAACTCCTTCTCCATCTTTGTTCGAAGAATACGAGGGAAGTACTTACTGAAAAACAAGTTCTTGAACTCGTCCCATTCCATGGACTCAATTTCATCTCTTTTCCTCGTATTCTTGATAAGATTCCACCATTGATCAGCTTCACCTTCCAAACGATATACTGCTAAGATGACTTTATCATGATCAGAACATTGAAGAACTGAAAATATCTTTTCAGTGGTACTGATCCATTGTTCAGCAACAAGTGGATCAGAAGACCCACTGAAAGAAGGTGGACGTTGCCTCATGAAGGACTCAATAGAATATTGTTCCTTTCTCTGCTCATTTGGATGTCCAGAATGATTCATAGCTTGTGTAAGTATAGCAATAAGATTTTTCACTCCATCTCCCATAACATTTGTTTGTTCAGGAGGGCAATCATTGCATTGTCCATTGCATTAATCAACACGGTTCCTTCAGGTTCCAGCCATCGTCTAAAACCCAAAAAGAATAGTGTGAGAGGCAAAAATCATGCTAGGGAAAACAACATAATAAAGGGGAAGTACCTTCAATATCTAACATCTTAGGTTTAATTCTATGATCGTTAGCATAATTCTAGTACTATAACCTATACGTATACTTAAACTTAGGGACATCCCTAGACATACCTTAGAAATATCTCTAGGGATCTCACTAAAGTTCTCGCATCCTAGTTTCCAAAGGTTGACTAAACCTTTCCTCTGATACCAACTGTAGAGACCCGAAGCCTAACGTACATGAACATTACATTACTTTTGCGGAATACTTAGTAAATAAAAAAAATACACACACAAGGATCGTAATAGTTTAGTGTCTTTGGAAACTCGGAACGTAATCTTCTAATCGTAGTGAAAGATCATCAATATCTCCCATAAAGATCTCCCTTTTTTTTACCTAAAACCATTATTTATATACTGGGGAAAAAAATATAAAAGGGTGAGCTCAAATGCTCAGTAAGGGTGAACAAAAGAAAATCAATCACATCATATTCATAAGAACATAACTTTTGGAAATCTTAACCTGCAAAAGAGATCATAATTTAATAACATGGGAAAAATCATAGTAGTGAAATAAAATCCCAATAAGCATAACTTAAAACATGAAACTTTGTGGCAGACACACATAATCATTGAGAATCATTTCTTGTTAGTCATGACTCATTGCCAAGACTATCTTAGTGGACAAAGTCCCTTTCTGAATCGAGTCACCCTCGTTTCAGTCCTGTTTCACTGAACTGGTATAACCTACCATTCCAGCCATGTCTATATCATGAGATATAAAATCTTTACCCAATGCATTGGAGGGAGATATAGGTCCCACCCATCTCATAATGATACCATTCTTATGTGTGCCAAAATATCATAAATCATACATCATTGCATAACCCATGTAATACAAATGGGAATCTTAAACATCATGACATCAAAAATCAATTCATATAAGATAAAGGAATTCATAAAAATAATTCCATCACAACATGATCAAATCAATGTAATAATAGGGATAAAAACAGAACCCTTTATTATCTTAGATGGAAAATAATTTTGATAAAACACTTGAACTCCATTCATGATGAAAATATACTTTCTTCTTCAAAAAACATTTTTCCTTTCATAACATGTCATACGACTTTAAAATAAAAGAAGTTGATTAAAAATAAACATGAAAAAATGTAAAGGTAGCTTCTTGGAAATAATTTTTTAAAAATCCATTAATGCCGTATAAGTTAAAAAAAACATTCTTCTCGTACTTTAGTCGGAAAAGTCAAAAAAGTACCTCATACGAAAAACGACAAGAGATTCCTTTCATGTCTTTTACTAAAAACACACCGAAGGGTAAAATAGGATTAAACAATTGTAGGTGAATTAAAATAATATTACATTTTTAGGAAACATGGATGTGGATGATAAAATACACCCCAGTAAATACCAAAGTATAAACAATCTCGGATAAAAATGAGATTGTGATATTTCCCTTACCTTAGGTCCGACTTGCTTTGTGAGTGTCCGAACCTCCTGTATATGATTTAAATCATGTTATTGACTTATTCCAGAATCATATTCATTGTTATTATATCATATATGGTCCACTTATGACTTTATATTACCCGTTCTTTTGTAAATTCATGTTAAAGTAGCATTTTGGGTAAAATCGTCTCATTTTTCGTTCGTGTTTTTAACTTGTAATTATTCATATGATTACTTAGATCATGATTACATAATTCCAGAATATAAAACATGATATATATATATATATATATATATATATATTCATAATACACATATATAATAAATCAGTAAATGGAAAGAAATACACCGTTCATGGAGACGGTAGTCCGTACGTACGCATGAACGCTGTTTTCGTTTCCTTATTGAATTGAATGGAATTAAGTAGATGACATAAATATAAATATAAATAATTCCAGTATCATTATTTTGTCATATATTGGATTATTACTTATTATATATACTTTATAATCATTCATGAATGGTTAATCATTGAGAATGAATCTCATCGCGTCGTGGAGACGGTAGTCCGTACGTACGCACGAGCGATGATATCATTCCCATGGTCGTGGAATTGTGTTGAAGTGTATGTATACTATTTCAGTATCAATATCACTTTATAATAATCATATATAGTAACTCATTACACCTTTATACCCATCCAATTAATGTGGTGGCGGAAAATAGATTACACCACGGCGTGGAGACGGTATTCCGTACGTACACACGCGCGATGATTTCCTTTTTCCATAGGATGGATAGAAGGTTAATTAGAGTTGTTTCATATTTATAATAACATATCAGTATATAAAAAATACTGATGTTATTACTTTATCATGAAACAACTAAAGAAGAAGAAGTTGAAGAAGAATGAAATTGAAAAAGATCGGTAATGGATATTACCTCTTCTTGACGCGCCTTTTCTTAGCCTCCACATAAAGAACTAAGGATGGTCTTTGAAGAAGACCAGAACCTATACGATGATACTAGGGAAGTGGAGAAGGGATTTTGGCAGGGGTTGGCCGAGCTTGAGTGCTCAAATTGGTTTGAGGAGGAGGGGGAGGAGGTGCCCTTTTATAAGGGAGGAGAGGAGCACCTTAGGAATATCTCAAAATATTATTTTATATTAAAGTCAAAATCGATTTATAATGGTTAAAAAGGGTATTATTTAGAAGCTAAAGTGGGGATGGGTCGAGATACTATCATCAAATAGGATTTAGACAAGTTTAGGGTATTATTTTAACCTTATCAATTAGATTTAACTCTAAGTTAAATAATTTAACTTTTACCGTGTCTTTTTGTTTTCTTACACTATATGGTTAATACACTTACTATAACATGCCAAACGAACCCCAAATTGTTTATTATTAATATATATATCCTTATATAAGTCCTTTGGCCGAACCTTATATTTTTATGAATAAAATAACAATTAGTAATATAATATTTGATTTAAAAACTATTTTGTGTCAATTTTGACACTATTTGATATATGATTTTTGTGAAAGTCATAAAAGAATTATATGTTCAAACCAAGTTGATTAAATCAACACTAATATATCATAGTAACCTATTAAATTAGTGGAATTCATAAAAAGTCTCAAATTACATTTATTTTGGTGTTTATAACATCAATTATGTCAATATTTCATTAATAAGATAATTACTGCATCATCATTGTGTCATAAATAAATTAAATTATTTAATGTCTAAAAATTACAAATAAAATACCATTATATAGGAAATCGTTTTATCTTTCTAATGAATATTTATAGTAGAATTTATCTTTTGTATAACCCGATATTAAAAATGATTTACTTATTAAACTTTGATTTTAACTATTTTAACCCTTCTTTAAATAAATTAATAATAAATGTCCTAATCTAACCCAAGTGGGCCTAAATGATAATATTTTACACTTAAGGTTGTTTTTTGGTCGATATAAACTTGTCCAATAGGATTAGGACATGTGTTAGGGTAATATTAATATCATTTTTACCCTTAATTACCCTATTTATTTTTAACCGTGGTAAAAAAAGTAAAAAGTTACTCTTCACCAAAAATTATTTTCATCTCATTGAACCACATTTTACTTACTGACATCAACCGTGTCTCTCGGATTTTTGAAATTCCATTCACATAAGCGGTAAAATTAAGATTTATGAAGAAATTAATTTTTTTAACTACCACTTAGTAGTTTCACTATTCATCAAAAATTGATGTTTTTCAGAACAATGCCAAAATTTCATCCTAAGATATATTTCATATTCCGAATTCAAAAATGAATTCTATTTTACCATATTCATAACATAGAAGTTGCATTAATTAATTTTATAATTAAATCCCGCTGTTAAGACAAATAGCGTGTTTTTAAGAAACAATATCTATCAAAAGATTGACACTTGTTTATGTCTGGTTTAAATGTGAAATTACATCCAATGACCAACATTGTATTAAATTGTAAAAATATATTCTAAATATACTTTAAAAACACTAAAATTAATAATTTATTACTATTAATTATTTCGATTGAAAAAGTTGTTTTTAACTAACATTTAGTAATTTTCACTATTCATCAAAATATGAAAGTTATCCGAAAAGTACCAAAATTTCATCTTAGGCTAAATTCGATACTACGAATCCAAAAATGAAGTCCATTTTGAGAGCTAAAATTTCTAAAATTTTAAAAGGTGGTTATTACTATTCATAACGGCTAGTTATAATAATATTTTAATAGCATATCGTTGTTTAGTGAAACTCAGTATTGCGTACTACACACGCTATCAAGGAAGGTTGCGATTGCGTGTAATGCAAGGAAAGTCAAAGATGCGTGTTGTGCAAGCTCCTTTTGGTGTAGCGTACAACACAAGACATTAATAAAATTAAAAAGAATAATTTTCATAAAATATCGGGCTGTTACATTAAATCTATCTTGATCATTCATGTTCTCTAGATCAATGATCTATATCACTCTTTATAATTATTTATGCATTTTTCCATGTAAAAAATTTCTCATCCCACCATTGTTCTCCTACATGGATGCCTAGTTATGTGTTATTTTTTGTATCCATCATATTTCCTATTCACTCATTTCGGGGGATGTTTTATTATCCCGTTATGTTAAGTGGGGTTTAAACAAGGGTATATTCATATATCAAACCATTTAATTATTATAAAAATTTGAAATTAAAAGGATGAAATTTTTTAAAGGTGTGTAGAATATGACCTAATTAAATTGTAAAAGAATAAAATTTAGTTTGGTAGAGCATAAGACACCCAAACAAGCCTTAAACGGACCATAAAATATATTATTTAAATATGACCAATATAACAATAATAATGAAATGTGAGAATTGTATAAGATTATCTAAATTATAATATAAATATATTTATATATCAAATTTTTTTTTTTGAAAAATTCTTATTAAATAATCCATCAATTTTTTAGTAATTTCATTTTATACTTTAAATGTTTTTCATAAAAAATTGAGATATTTTCTTTTTATGTTTGAGAATTGTAAATAATTTATATCAACATCCAAAAATTATTTTATTAACAGATTATTGTTTTTGTAATCATTGTGTAAAAATTATTTTATAGTAAAATTTAATGATTTTTCTGAAAATATGACTTTTTAGTAAATAGTGAAAAACAGACCTTTTGGTAAAACCTTTATTTATTTTCAATAAATTATGAAATTTAAATGTTATATTATGAATAGAATTATTTTTTAATGTCAAAACATATTTTTTTTGTAGTAAATATAATTTATTATATTTTAATCATATTTATACACAATATTGGGATAATATTATATTTTAGCTTAACTTTTACTTATGAAAATTGTTTAGAAATGCCTAATGTTCAACAATTTTAATTATTTAAATGAACCACTAATAAAGAAAAAAATTTAAAATAATTTATAGATTTTTTACCATACACTTGTTATTTAGATCCATATAACGATGCTCACTAGCCATATTGTTAATTTATGATAATATTATGCTTCAAAAATTCATTTCTTGAAACATCATTTTTCGAATTGACTGATGAGTGATTGTTAAAAATTAAAATTTTATATTATATCAGATATAATTTTATTATATGGTTTTTATATTTTTAATCAGATTAATTTTTATTATATAATAAAGTAAAAATAATTAATTTTCATAATGATTAGTAAATACATTATGACTTGTTCTATGATTATTGTTAAAATACTATTTTTCATGTTACATGAGCTTGTAATAAAAATAATGTTAAATCCAAATAAAATTTTAATTTTATAAATTTTATTTCATATTAATTGTACTTTGTACCAAATTAACATATAAGACTCATTTTATTTTAGGATTAGAGGAAAAATTAAGTTGGTTAAAAACAACGTAATGTAGTGATGACTAAAATGAAAAAAGTAATGAAACATAAATGATAAGGGGATAAAATGTTTAAAATTAATTATTTTTTGGTATTGGAGGTGTGTAATTACATTAAATTACCTACAATAAATTAATTATAAAATTTTCGGGAATATATTCTGAGAGTTACATCGCATTATTGAATAAATCTGTGTATTTTAAAAAATATCAATTCTTTTAAATTATAAAAGGGGAATCCATCCACTCGTTTCTTGATACCTATCTGTCTATTTGTGTAAAATAGAACCATATAAAATCTATCATAAACATCATTATCCAGATTTCTGAGATAATCTTTTCCCAAAATAAAAACCATATGGTCTTTAAAAATAATTATAATTGTGGTGTATCTAAGAGAATCTAATCTTATTAATTAGCATTGTTTTGTTCTTTTACCACTTGAAATCATGTCTAAACCATTTATATATAATAAAAACAGTATATACCATATAATTAAATATTATTATTTCTATTAATTAACTTACTTCCATCTCATTCTCCATCAAATGTGAAACAAAGGCATCTCTCATGTGTATAGTAGACTACCACCTCAAGAAATGATGTAATATGATTTCCATCTCCATTACACCTGGATAGTCAAAATGATGGAAATAATGAAGATATTTGATACATATGAAATAATATGGATTTTTGAAAATTAATATATGATTAAATTCATTACCCTCTAACCCATTAAGGATATGATAACATCACTCGGGGTCACAGAGGACATATTGCCTCAATTAACCGATGATATAAATTATTCATTATCATATATTAATAATGTTTCTATATATATATTGAAAACAAGTTATATTTATAACATTAACCTCATTATGAATATTATGGAAATATATCATATGTAGAAGAACCATAAATTCCATGACAATACATCCTTGATAAAATGAAGTTGTTAACACAAAACATAATGGTAATAGTGAAATATTATTGAAAAATTGTTCTAAAATAGTGTAATAATATAATATAGGATATTAAAAAAAAAAATTTTAATTAATAACATGTTTAAAACTTATTTATATTTGGATAAATCAAGTTCAACTAGATGGAAACATTAGGCAAGGTACCTCATCTCAATTCCCCTTTAATGAGAATATATTAATGTTGTCCATATAATTCATTTCATATGGTGTTAAATCTACTTTATTATATGTAATATCATGTATAATTCATAATCAGCAGTATTTAATTTTTTAATATGAATTATTTTAACCTTTTGGATTTTATATGAATGTTACTAAACTTTAAAAAATATCATAACTAAAATTCTTTTCATTAGGTTATATTACTTATTTATTATTTTTTATATCCTAATATTTTTTCTATAGTGTCATATGATTATATTATTTCATATTTACACTTGTTTTTTGTGGATTTATATTTTATACACTTAATTTATTCATTTAATAATTCTCACTCCAACGATATAATAATTGTAAGAGTTTCACATCACAAATTGAATTCTTCGGGATATAATTATATATTATGCACCTATCTTCTTTAATAATATGTATCTACTAGATCCTTGATATGTTATATCATTATTATATTTATATCTATGGTATTTTATTTTTTTGATGTTTTTATTTCATTGGTATTATGATTATAATGTTATTATAGTCGTAAAAGATTTATTTAATGGTAATATAATAATTGGAATTTTATATGTAAGAGTTTATATTAAAGAAATCAATTTTATAATTATATAATAACCCCAAATAATTTTATTTTCCTCTATTATTTCCTGAGATTTTAATGTAATGGTATAATTTCCCTATCTGTAGTATCTAGAATTATTGAGAAAATGTTCTAAACTAAATATAGCTTTATTTCTTTTATTGAATGAAGATTATTTTTATTTAAAATAAATTATTTCACAAAATTTTTTAATAATTATTTTAATATTCTATAAATATTCATTAAATTAATATCTACTTATCATTGGATTTTTATAATTATTTTAAAATTTATCATTTCTTTCATTTTCCAATCTTGGTACTTTTTTACTTTTCTAAATAAATGTGAATGGAATTTATATTTTAACATAACAGTCTTTAATATAAAATTCCATCCATCATGACACAACATTTAGTTAATAATTGTTTTAAAAATTTTCATTTTTATTTAAGTGATCATTTTCCCTAATATTTTGGTATTTTTTTGATTCTTAAATTGATTTTCAATGAGAAAAGTATATATTCCGAAAAACTAATTATTGATCATTTTATAGTATTTATATTTACCAATGAAAAAGAAAATTTTAGTTTTTAATTTATTTTGGATATTATGTAATGATACTGACCATATTCATTATATTGATGCTTTATGATAAATTTTACATGGGAATGTTATGGAATTACGTCTATGAAAAAAAATTTGTAGAAAAATATCCCATGAAACTAAAAATTCTTGGATATACATGGAAATTAAATTTATATTTAATTTATATAGTCATTTTATGGTGGATATGATTACTATTTCATCGTTATATAAATTTTTTGGACATTATTTTAATAAGAATGTAATTTGATGAATTGTGGTAAATGATGAAAAACATATTTTTTAACAATATATATATATATATATTTATATAAAATTCATTTAAGGACGTAAAATGACCATTAAATATATAAAGAATGTGTTGGACTTGTAGTGATGAGTTGGTCCTGAAATTATATTTCCCCTTGATGCATCAACCGTATCATGAAGTAATTCAGTAGCATAGAATTATCTAAATGGATTTGGTGTATACCTACCAAATGATTAAAATATATTGGTAGAATGTCTTGATGGTTAAGATATCATCATGTCTATGATCATGAAATATATCATTAATAATTTATTTAATTTAGATTTTAGTTATTAGTATCCTTGAGATTGTGGAATATATATTAACTATGGAGGCATTTTTTGTTCAGGTTATTATTTAAATAGAGTGTGTTTTTATTTATTTACCTTTTCATATTTTTTATGAAATATCTAATAATTATATTTATTTTATTGATTAATGGATTACATGTTTATATATTTACCATTCCAAAGTGATTATGACTTATTAATACACAACAGAACTTGTACATATCCCTTACATAGCAATTCATCTCACCCTTATTTTAGTTTTTTCCCATGATACAATGAAGTAATTTTTAAATGAGTTCAAGGATGATAAATATTTTCAGTCACAATGTTTTAATTTATGCCTTCATATATAATTGAATACATAAGTATATATCTAGTTTAGAAGCAGTACTAAAAAATTCAGATTAATTGGACTTGATCTCTTGTATCTAACTCCAATGTAAAAAATGTAACCACCGACTATGGGATAATCGGGTTACGGTTTCTACACTTGTCTTCAATAAAAAAATTTTTATGGTAATTTGAAAATAAAAATGGATTCAAACCCCCTATTTGGTGATATAATTTCACATGGTCCTGTTAGTTTTCATCTAAGTGCATTTGGGTGATTTAATGTATTACCCCTACGCCAGAAACTTGGATGTGGTGCATTGCATATTACATTGGCATGATTAAGAGGAATAAAATACCAAAGGAAAGAACATTTTTGTAGACTTGAATAAACTAGATTCATACATGTAACTCACAATACATTGTGGAATGTAACAAAATAAAATACATAATTAGAACTTATAAATCACATCCATGAGAAGTAAATAAATTTTGTCATTTTTTGAGCATATTTATGGTAGAAAAATGAATGTGGTGAGCTCAAATTAGATATAAGGGATACAAATACCAAAAGCATGAATCAAAAAAAAATTCAATAAAAATAAACTTGGCATTGTCAATATGGCATGGTGAATAAATAAAAATCACACGCCATTAATAAACTAAGAATGAAACTGCATCTATAGATTCTGTAATAGTGAAATCCTCATGGATAGTAATAATATAAAATGAATAATGGTAATTATTATTAATAGGATATCATTTATCTGGTACATGATACCACTATAATGTTGAACGTGTTTAATTTTGTCTGCAGTAACCCATATAATTTTTGGCACCAAAATCAAAGGGGTTTCTCCCAAATGATTTTCCCATGAGACATGTCGATCCATCATAGGCCTATAACAAGCCAAACCAATCACTAAATGTTCTAGTCATTATATATACATATATTTAGTTGAATTACAATATGCCTTCTCAATATCCTTATAGAGCTGAGGATTCAATCTCAACAATATTTCTATAGTTAAAAAATAGTAAAAATAATCACTGTATGTAAAAGGGTATACAGCTTAACAAAATAATCAAATAAATAAATCCAAAATAAGGATATACAATATATTTTAAATTTGAAATGAATTTTTATATAGAATTGGTTGTAGGTAAACCAAATAAGAATGATTAGGTGCACAATACCAAGTTGGTCTCAATGAAATGGAGAATGAAACAAAATACTTTATGGAATAGTAATCAATAAGGTTTATAATCATAAATTGAATCACTGAATAAAATGAATATAAATAGAATCATTATATTAAATATTATATGTATGTAAAAAATAACACATGAAATAAATAAGCGACGAATGATTGAAATCTCATGGAAATAAAAGTGAGATGAGAAACCCCTTACCTTATGCCAGAATGTGTTCTTGATTGATCTTAATGACCTGAATAATAAAATTTATCAACATTAATTAATAATTACAGAACCTCTTTTAAATTTAATTGATTTATTATAACATTATTAGGTTCAATTTTAGCCTTTCTGATTTGTTTAAGAGGATCAATTTTATTGTTGTGGACGTAATTTCTTCCATTGTTTTCATCATCACTTTAGTAGTATTCATGATTGGAAGAACAATTGAAATGTTTTTTACCATCCAGAATAGTTAATATATATTATTAGTGAAATTATATATATATTAATTATCTTATATGGATTTTGGTTTATTCACCGTGAGGATTACTGATTAGTTAAAATTTAGTGAAAAAAGCTGGGATTAACTTGGTAGTAATGTGCATAATGAAATTGTTTATATTATTATTTTATATTATCATGCTGTAAGAATTATAGAACATGGAATAAGATAAAATACCTATATTATGATATTTTTTAACCATTTAAGTTGTTTCATGACAAGTCTTAATGATTGTAATATAAATTGAAAACTCATCTACCTTGAATGTGAAAACTAACACATCGGAGATGGTATTTTAATTTTTAGTGTAAGAGGGGGAAATGTGGTGTGTTAAAATATTAAATTATCATAATAAAATTATATTTCATGAAATGTACTTAAATTATCATAGAATTTGGATTTGGGGAGGTGTGGAGGGAGCCAAAAAATAATGGAACATGTGAAAAAGTTGAAAAAAATAGAAAAGTGGTTCACGTCTTGAGTACTCCGCCTTGAGAATCTCTTTAAGGAAGTTATTTTTTCCTTTCAATGTGACCAGTAGGTATTGCATGTGGGGGGGGGGGTTGGGAAGTTTATTTTACATAACATAGGAAAGTATCTAAGCTAGAGTGGTGTGGGAGGAAGAGAGGTGATGGGTGGTATATATAGTGATGGGGATGAGTGTTTTCATAATATTTTATTGATTAGTTTATTATTTATCCCTAATACAAAAATTATGGATGATATCTTGAACAAAAATAGTAATTAGTTAATGTGAGTTCTAACCACGTGTTCTAACCTTGTCATGATGTAATCCATGACTCAATAAATCTTGTTTTTAGCATTTATCCATATTTATCTTATTTTACTATTCACCAAAAATTCAACTATTCAAAAAAATCCCAAAAATAACCCTGACAATTTTTTGATGTGTAGAATCCCAGAATGAACTCCATTTCTCAAAAAATAATTTTATAAATTTGAGATACTTAATCTTTAATTAACATCATGATTTAATCAAAAAATACTAACTCTTAAATTATTCTACTTTATTTTTATGGTGCCTTACTTTTATTTACACTTTCATGGATAATGTTACCATTCAAAATGGTCGTATTAATATTCAGAAGGGTAGGATACTATTCGTAAGGGTTTTTCACTACTCATATCGGTAATTTAATATTCATCAAAAATTAACTTGATTATACAAGACTCCAAATATCACCCTAACCACAACTGTGAATGTCTTTTTATCAAAATTCAAAACACAGAAGTGGATAATTTTAGTATAATGGATAGGTTATTACTATATCCTATAAATAACCAATTATTGTTTCACATAGACTCAATGCTTCATGAAATATTGTCTCTATTATTAATTGAATGTACTAAAGAGATACATACAATAAATTGTTTGGGGAGTCATATTCCCGTTACCTTCAAAAATTTCATCCTTAAAATTTATCACATATAAATTGAATTACAAAGATGTGGTTGGTTCTTCTTCATAATATCCTTATGTTACTCATTTATTCCTTCTTTTTTTGGTTTTCCCAATGAACCATTTCAAGTTGAGTTGTCAAATTTCTCAATTTTTTGTCCACAATATCTAGAGGATCTTCATAGTATAACAAACCATGTTCTAGGAATATTTCTTCATTGGTGAGTACATGCCTTAGTTTTGGCATGTATTTTTTTAACAATGATATGTGGGACAAATTATGAAATTTTGAAAGTGTTTGCAGCCTTTCAGAATAGTAATTTACCACACTGATTCATTCAAGAATTTAAAATAGGCCAATGTACCTAGGGCACGGTTTCCCTTTCTTATCATGTTGAAAGACACCATTCAAGAGTGATACTTTTAGAAATACGTGATATCCTATGTGAAATTACAAATCCATTCCTTGGTTGTTTGTAGAACTCTTTTTCCTTCTTGGGGCTGCTTTAATATGGGCTTGAACATTATTCACCTTTTAAGTTGTCTCTTTAATAAGTTATGTCCCTATATGTATCCTCTCGCCAACTTGATTTCAACATGTTGGAGTTCGACATCTATTATTATATAATTCTTCATATGGCTCCATTTTAATGCTACATTGGAAAAAATTATTGTAGTAAAATTCCACCAAAGTAATGTATTTATCCCATATAACATTGAAGTCAATATATCATGATCTCAACTTGCCGTGCACTATTTGAATTGTCCACATAGACTGTCTTTCGTTTTGTGGGTGACAAGAAGTACTCATATGAAGCTTAGTATCCAAATCCTTATGGAGCCTTTTCCATAATTATGACGTAAAATGGGGATCTTGATCAAATAAATTTGATATAGGTGCACTATGAATTCTTAAAAATTCATTTATATAAAGTCTTATTAGGTGCCATGTGGAATGTGATCTCTTATAGCCAATAAATGTGCTGATTTTGTGAGATGATTATTAATTACCCATATTGCATCATTCCTTCTAGCTATCCTCAGTAGTCCTATAAAAACATCCATAATAATTTCATCCCACTTAAACATAGGAATAGATAGAGGTTGAATGGCCCCTCTAGCATGTTGTCTGTCGACCATCACTTGTTGAAAAATTGGACACCTTGTCACAATTTTATCAATTTCTCGCATCATTTTATCCCACCAAAAATTTAATTTCAAATATCTATTCATCATAATGTTACCATGGTGTATAAAGAAATTTGATCTATGAACATCATTTAATAGTTCCCTTTTTATCATGGGTACTAATGGAAAACATAACCTCTTCCAAAATAACAGATCTCCATCACCATACAAGATTTATTCCAATCATTCATCCTTAATAGCATTAATTTTCTTTTTTATTTTCCCATCATCATATTGAAGTAATTTTATCTTCTCTTGTAATGATGGTTTAACATTAATTTGAAAGAAAAATGATGTTTTCTCTTGTTTAACAATTCCTATATCCATATTTTGTAGATCCATGAATAAAGGATCTCTCTCAATCCTCATTTTGGTCAGAATTACAGGATCATTCATGCCTAATGCACTTTCCACCTTATTTTACTTTCCTAGGTGGTATTTTATTGAAAAATCATAATCATTGAGTAACTCGAGCCATCTCTTTTTCCATATTTATATTTGTTTCTCTGTAAAAATTTATTTCAAACTCGTCTGATATGTATATATATCACATTTTTCACCAAAGTGATAATTTATCCCTATATTCAGAGCAAGTATTACGGCTTATAACTCATAATCATGAGTTGGGAAATTTTTTTCATGAGTTTTCAATTGTCTTGAGGCATAAGCAATAACTCTACCATTTTGCAAAAGGACTCAACCCTGTCCCTTCTTTGACGCATCATTGAATATCACAAATCCATAATTTTTAGATGGGATAGTCAAAATTATATCATTGACCAATATTATTTTCAATTCATCAATGCATTATGAACATTCTTTCGGCCATATAATTATAACACATTTATCTGTGATCTTGGTTAGTGGGATTTCCAATCGAGGCAAATTCTGAATGAAATAACGATATTAACATTCTAGGCTAATGAATCTATGGACATCAGTTATGATCGTTGGAATATATATTTCATGTATTTTCTTTTTCTACACATGATAAACAAATATTACATATTTATATAGACTATGGAAATGAAATGAAACTTATAGTAACAAAATTTTATACATTCTAAACATTCCATATAATTTATTTCTTTAAGGAGTTTTTAGGATAGTCCCCATGTGATTCTCATGGTCCTAATAGATTTTGGAATATACCAAGATATCATCGTTAAATACCAAAAAATAGTAATCAAGGTATTCCTTGAAAACTCCATTATTTATATCCATGAAAATAGAGGGTTCATTAGTCCGTCCAAAATAAAATACTATAAAATAATTATGCTTGTACATTGTTTTAAATGATGTCTTTGTAATAATCTTCCTTCCTCATGCATAGCTGATGATATATAGATCAATGGTCAGTCTTCCAAAAATATTTCGCTTCATGAAGTTTATCGATTAAATCATTGTTTCATGGTAGAGGATACTTTTTCTCCCTTGTAATAGAATTTATTTACAAGTAACCAATGCAGAGCCTCATGGATCCATCCTACATCTTGAGAAAGAGTTCTGGGTCTCCCTATGAAAAAACACTTGGTCGAATAATTCCATTATAAAGTAATTCCCCAATTTTAATAATTACTACATCTAATTCCAAAATGTTCATTCTATAGGGAGTCATTGACATAGGTCTTTCACCAAGAATTTAATCAATATAGGAAACGACATCTTACATTGGAGGATGTCCAGGAAAATCCTTTGGAAATACATCAATATATTAATTTGTTACAAGTACATCTTCAATTTGAAGATAACATTAATCAACCACATATATTGTGGTCTCTTCCTCCCAAATAATTTCATTCATGGGAGCTTATTTGGATATATATAGGTAAGAATCATATGGAGGCGATTCTCCTCCATGAAAAGTGATTATACACCCTTTAAAAAATTTCAACATCCTTATTCTTGTAATTGATATTTGCATCATAATTTGACAAACAAATCATTCTGAGAATTATATTACAGTCTATAATGGGTATAATGATATGGTTAAAAACTAAATAACATTTATGTGTCATGAGGGGGACTGATCGAAACAAAATTGTTGCAATGATACATCTTCTAGTAATTTTGACTAAAAGATCCTTTAATAAATCATTTTGGACATGTATAATTATCATGGAAAACTGGGAATATATAAATGAATGTGATGATCTAGAATCAATTAGACCATTGGGTATGTTTGAGTGAATAATTAAAGTACCTGTTATGACATCATTAGGATCTTGAACATACATAGTTATTTTCACATATGTTTTCCCACTTTCTCATGGAGTTTTCCAACATATTTTTCCATGGTTTTTAGGACTCTGATTTGCATAGTATCCCATCACTCTACAATTTTATCATTGAACATCATTGACTTTCCCTTTTCCCTAGAATTCACTAGATTGATGACCCTTTTGTCCACAATTATAGTAAACTCTCATACATTTCATGCATTTACCATTATGATTCTATCTATAATTCCCACATAATAGAAATAGCTACATTCCCTTCTCGTTCATTGGCACCATAGCTTTTCCATGGTTACAATAATTTCTCTTCTTATCTTGATTTACCTTGAACAAATTTGATCTTGAAATATCTTTCACTTTTTTATGGAACTTAATAAAAAGTCATCATAGGATGGAAATTTTTTAGAAGACATTTGACTTTAAAGACATGGCTTAATACATTCATGGAAATGATCAATCTTGACTTCTGAATCACATAAGTAATCTATAGCAGACATCGATAATCTTGTGAAGGTATCCTAATACTCCACAACACCATCTTATTCCCTTTGATTTAGGATAAGGAATTTTATCATTATTTCAGTTTGTTGTTAATGAGAGAAATATTTATTAATGAAATTTTTCTTGAATGTTCTCTATTATAAATCTACTATTTCTTCTTCCAGTATGGTTTTCTGGATCAAGGACCACCATTTATCTGCATCACCCCTGAGGAAATATACTACCGATACTAACTTTTTATTTTCTTAGCATCTTAATTCCATAAATATATTTCAAGGGACATGATCCACTACAAAACTACCACCAGATTAGTTTTCTGACATAAAGATGTGGGTTTATCCAACATGAAACAATCCAATACAGTTGTAGAATGGTTATTAGACATATCTTGAGTATGTTTTCTCAATATGGTCTTGATCATTTGCACACCAACACTGACTATGTTGACTATCTCTATGGTTAAATCCTTATGTTGTCCACAAGTACTGATTCCCCTTCTTCCATTAGACACCATCACTAAACATTTGAATACACTATATTAGGTCATAGTTCATTATATATAACTATAAAATACCTAAGACAATATTAAAATTTTTACAAAACAAATCTCATAATCATAAACATTGTTTATATATAATTTTAAATTCTTCATAATATTTTGTAAATAAAATGTGAATTATCCTAAACATGACCCTTGGGAGTGTAAAACTAGGATCACAGTAAGGCTCATTTCCATGTACCAGGATACCCAGGGACAAGCCTGAAAGTCATTTTTGTAGTCGTTACTCCTTGAAACATTTCTGCCAGAACCATGTTGACTTGTAGTATCCAGACATGGATTTACATTCTTGGAAGACTCAAATAATCCTTATGATAAAAAAATTATAGGGTGTTCTTCTATGTATATATTCGAAGTATTAGCTAGGGTTATGTCCTCTAATATGTGTTTCCTAAATCTATTTTCAAGGGATTTTACTAAACAATATATGATATGAACTGACGCCTCAACCCCAAAATCTCAGAGCTGGTGCATTATCTTTTAAATTGGCTGGATTACAAGGAATGAAATCTTGAATGGATGATCAATTTAATTGTATTTAAGTAACAAGCTATGTATTTGTAACTCAAAATAAATTTAGAATGTTAACCAAATACAATAGATGACAAACAGTAATAAACAGCATCCACAAGAACAAAATAAATGGTATCATATTCATAACATGTTGAAAGTAAACAAATGAAGTTGGTGACCTCAAATTCTCTATAAGGGTTACAAATAGAGGAAGAATGAATCATCAATAGTTGAATAAAAATCGAATTGGAATAGTCAATATTGTATGATGAATAAATGAAACACACATACCATTAATAAATTGAGAATGAAATCGCGTCCATATATTTTTTCATACTAAAAAACTCCTTGATAGTAAAAAATTAAAAAGAATAATTAATAATTATTACTAACTAGATGTAATTTAACTGGAACATGATACAACAATACCATCAAAATAGTTTAAGTTTGTGGGTAGAAATCTATCTAATTTTTGGAAATAAAATCCATGGATTTAATGCCAACTTATTTGTCTCCTAAGGCATGTTGATGCATCGAAGGGTTGTATGGGGCCCCTCCGGTAAATAAAAGTCCAAAAAATTCTTTATAAATAGATTTAATACAATTAAAATATTCCTTCTCAAAATCCGAATAGAGTAGTGGTTACAAATTCATAAATATTTCTATTGTTAAAACAACATTCCAAATAATCACCGTATATATAATGGGATACAACATAAGAAAAGAATCGTGCCCATGAAACTAGAATATGGATATATAATCTATATATAAATTCAAATAAAAATTGATCTCAAAGTGGCATTAGGAGCACCACATAAGAATGATTAGGTACACAATACTGAGTAGTACTAAATGAAATGGAAACAAGAACAAGGTCCCTTACATCATTGTCATATATCAAGTTAATAATCATCAAGAGAATCACTGAATACCATGAATATAAAAAGAATCATTATATTTTTAATCAATTTGTATTTAAAAAACAAAACATACAAGAAATAATTGGTGAACATTAGAAATATTATGTCAATAAAAGTTAAATGAGAAACCCCTTATCATATACACAAATATGTTCTCAATTGATCAAAATTAAATAAATAATCCATTTTATATTCATTAATAAATATGTCCATAATATCCTAAACACATAATATATTTTTTATATCCTTATTAGGTTCATTCATGACCGTTTTTATGTGTTTAAGAGGTTCAATTTTAGTTTTTGAAAGCATTTTATTCCTTGGTTTTCATGATCATTTTACCTATATTAATGATTGAGAGTTCATTTTCTAGGTGGTTACGCATCAAGAATTTATTACATATATTATTAGTGACATTAAAAATATTTAAATGATCATATAATTATTTTGGGTCATTCACCATGAGGAAGACTCATTTGTTAAAAGTTAATGATAAATGCTTAGACGAACTTGGCAATTTTGGGCATAAAGAACTTGACATTTATTATTATTTTATATTATGAGTGTGTATGGAATACCGAACATTGAATAAGATAAAATAAAAATATTATAATTTGGTTTAACCATTAAAAATCGTTCATGAGTAGTCTTAAATATTGTAATTGAAATTGAAAACTAGATGCTCTTGGATGTTATAAATTTACACATCTCAGGCAAAAATATTATTTTTACTATAAGCTGATGGGGAAAGATAAATATTGATGAAATATTCCATTAGTGAAATAAAATTTCAGTTCATTCGTGGTACTGTAATTATCATAGAATGTGGATATGGGGAGGTTAAGAGAGATAAATAATGTAATGGAACTTGTAAACGAAGAGTATAAAAAATGAAGAGTTGTTCACCTCCTGATTACTCCTTTTTGAGAATCTCATTAAGTAAATTGTTTTTCGGATTTTGGTGATACTAGTTAGTATTATTCATTCTAGAGGGTTTGAGAAGTGTATTTAGAATAACTTAGGAAATGGTCAAAGATTTAGTGGTGTGGGAGGTAGTGTGGTTGAGTGGTGGTTTATATAGTGGAGGGGATGTGGTTTTTCTTAATATAATAATCATTAGTTTATTATTTTTTACATAGACATGAAAAATTGATGATTCCATGAACCAAAATAGTAGTATGTGAATGTGAGTTCAAAAAAAGATTTTTTTCCCCAGTAGGACATCATCTATTACTAAATAAATCATGTATTTATCATTTATCATAATTTATCATATTTTACTACTCACAAAAAAATCGAGTATTTATGAAAAATACTAAAAATTACCCCTTACCATTTCTTCACAAGTAGAATAAAAAAACGAACTCCATTGTTCAAAAATAAAATTAAAAATATGGGAAAATTAATATTTAAATAAAATCATCATTTTTTCAAAAAAAATACCAACACTTAAAATATTTATATTTATTTTTTATGTGTGAAAATTTTATTTACAATTCACGGGGAAGGTTAACATTCGTAAGGGTCATATAACTATTCATAAGGGTTATTTAATATTCATAAAGGGATGTTAATATATATAAGGTTACGGTACTATTCAATGATACTTTACTTGATTCTATTAAACTATAAATATCATCATGATCACAACTGTGTTAGTACATTTATCTAAATTCAAAAAACAGAAGAGAAAATTTTATTTATAATGTATTGGATATGAATATATAGTATAAGGAACCATATTTGATTTCACATAGGATCAGTTATTCATCAAATATAGTCTATCTATTGAATTGAATGTATTTAAGAGAGAAAAACCATAAAATGTTTTGGGTGATATATTTTATTACTCTTTTATGGAAATTATTTTTATATTTTTATTATATATTAAATTTTGTTGATATTTTCTACAGAATACATAAATACAATAATAAAAAAATGAGTCCCATTGATTAATGGGATGTGAATTCATCTATCTAATCAGTGAATTATTCTATATCTGTATTCTATTAGAAAATATATTATTAATGTCATTGATAATGGATTTTTTTATATTTAGATAGAATATAATTTAATGATAAATGGAATATTGAATTTAATATGAGAGTTCACAATGAATTACTATAATACACCATATGGAATAAATAAAAATTAGTGATGGATTAAAAAAATATTGAATAAAATTATATGAAATTCTACAATCTAGATGTGGGACACATGATGGTAATGGTTTTCTATTTATTTTTTATGGAAAAATTTTAGGATACATGAATGGATAAAGATGATATAGTGGATGATGTCTTTATTCATGAGATTATTTTTTTAACCTCATTAAAAATAATGATGAAATTATTAAGGATCCATGGTGGTGATTAATTTTATTAGAGTTCTCCTCTGTAATTTCAATGAAAGTATTTCTACACTAGAGGATAAATACTTGGATACAGTTCTATTGGTGACCAAAATTTTCAATGATTGCTTATAAGATTTGGAGAGGTTCAACTATGAAAATAAAACTAAAATCCATGAAGAAGAAGGATTTTAATTTTTCTAATATTTGTAAACCTTATAAGGCTAAGAAATATTAGATTGTTGAAACTGATGTCAATGTTAGATCTATGAATTTCAGCTAATTGTAATTATTATTTTCAATAGACTTACATACATAAAAATATAAATACAATCGTAAAATAAAATTTAGTAGTATTTATTTGGGATATATCATACACTTTATAACTAGTTTTCTCAAGGGGAATAATAAAGAATAAACTGAAGACCAATCCCAAACACCACCTAGGAGAAACAATCATGAATGTGAAAAAATAGAGGATATTATTTTATGAGAAATAAAAAATCAAACACATAATGGAAAAATAAAATTATCCCAAAATATAATGATACATCTTTAAATGAAGAACTAGAAAAAGAGTAGGAATATTATATGAAGTAAGGACTCTGATAATTCTTAGTATACTAAAAATAGGCCATGAAACCCTCTATTTGAGAATGAAGGATAAATAGATAGAATATTTTTGAATTGGAGATATGTTATGTGGAGACTCTAATCTAATTAAAATTAATCAAGAAACCTTTTTTGTGTCAGCATGAAAACAACAAAATCTATAAGGGGATGAGTTATTTAAAAAAGAATAATCAATTTTTTAAAAAATTATTTAATACCATAATAATCAATGAGTTTAATGTGATGGATGTGGAATTATCATAGAATATGAGTGATGACAATAAAATCATTTAACAATGAAACATTATGATTTAAATAAATATAGAAAACAATTTTTTTTAAATGAATAGTTAGGGAAATTTTGGAAAATTATATTTATGATGATTACCATATAAAACACACACTTTGAATTTAAAAATATATCAATGATATTAAAGAATGCTCAATTTCTATTGAGAGTGTTTTTTATACTATCTTGTAACATTGATTTTAATAAATGATACCATGAATAACTATCATGGACTCATAATTATATAATAAAATTTACAAATATAGAAACAAGTATGGATATAATGTAATTATATAACCTTATAAGGAGAATAAACCCATTTCTACTTAAAGTGGTGGTGCATAAAATCATGAAAACAATGAGGTATGAATAAAGAAAAATAAAAGTCTTTGACTAAGGTAAAATAACTTGCTATGTATGATACCTCTAAAAATGTTATTTTTTAATAGAATATGTATTCTTTAAAGTAGAAGTAATGTCAATGAAAATATTTTTATTAACCTTATTTACATCTAAGATGATTTCAATTTAATGAATGATTTTAGATCTAAGATGTTTATAGACACTCAAAATAGGTGTATTAGTTTAATATTTAACTTATTAAATTAAAGGAATGTTATAAACTAATAGGGATGCATCTAGATTTTTTATTATGATGGATGAGAAAAAAAAACATAATGTATAATTTCATAATTCCAAACATTCTATTGAGGAACAATGTGGGGGGTGTGATAAACATGTCCACACTATCAAAAAGTGTATCCTTTTTGTATCAAAAAAACTAAATAATAATGATAACACCAGACAAATAAACAATAGGAGTAATCATAGAAAATATTGGTGATTGAGGTGTCATATAAAGAATAAAGGGTTAATTTTTATGGATAGATGATAAACGTCACTCATTATATAATTCCATTAATAGGTAACTATTCATAGATATACAAATACATCATAGTGTATATATCACTTAAATTAATAAACCTATAAGTTAAGAGTATACGATGTCTACAAGGGGGGGGGTAAATTTTAGTTTATAAATTAGACTAACATAAAAACAAAAAAAATCATTTGTTAAAATGGTAATACTCTACTATTTTATGATGATTAGAGTATAGGTATCACACATAGAAGTCGTCTAATAAAATAAAATTATTAATCATTAATTCAAATATTATAGTTAAAATAGATACAAGAAAGATTTATTTAAAACAAAAATTCAAATAAAAAATTCACATATCAATATAAACCCTGTTAAAATAATCATTATGAATGAGAATAGTAAATTTTGAATGAAATAAAAGATTAAAGAAACATATTTTACATGATACTATAATATAATATTATACCAACAGTTACAAACCATTGGTAAAATCCCCAAAACCATTGGGATATTCTATCCCAATGGTTGACTGAACTATTGGGTTGTGAGGCATGGGCATAACCATATCGAAACGGTTCAACAAGAACCATTGTGATAGGGTGTCTTCATTTTCAAAATACCAACAGTTTAGTGTTATCAATTGGTAAATTTATATCAAAAATGTTAATAAACATTGGTTTATAAAACTATAACATTAGTTTTTAACCGTTGGTATATACTAATTGCAACGATTCACAGTGAACAGTTTCCATAAGTCTTTCGATATGGGTATAAACAAACTATTTAAAAAAGTATTGGTATACAACCTAAAACACATTTATCCAAATGATATCATTGGAATCATTGAGATATTGGTATGCCAACAGTTCTCAATCCATTGGTATACACTACCCAATCTGTATTCCAATAGTTCATAGAATTTTTGGAATCTCATCTTTGCTAGAAAACAAATTTTATTCACCACTTATTGTTGGACCCTCATCCAGCAAGCCTTCTAGATAGCCCCTCTTCATGCCAACCATAACTATCATATTGTGGACTCCCCTCTTCATAAAGAAGCATACAATGGCCTCCCCTTATATGCAATTCTGACGGCCTATCATCCTATTTAATTCCAGTGGCCTCCCTTCTCCAATTCCAGTACTACAATTCCAACTAGCCACATATAGCTTCCTCCAATCTGGAATTAAAGTACAATCCGACAGAATAATGATGAATACAAAAAAAAACACACATACAGACAATATACAATGATGAACACAGTAACTAAAAATACAGAATAAATAAATAGTCATGCAGTTAATACAATGTATAGAATTCCAAAAAACACGAATAAAAAGGATTTTATGGTTGTGTGGTGATTTATTTGGGAATAAAATAAGAAAGAAGAGAATTTATTCTTTTATTCTACTTCAGGTGTGAGTGAATCCTCCTTTTATGTAGTTTTGTGAACTAACTAATGGATAACATTGCACTTCATAGTTATGAAGGATACAACTATGGAATTCCAGTAATAGGAAATGTGCTCATGGTATTCAGGGTAAATGGATAAAGAGGGGGATTAGTGATTTTTTGTTTATTTACTTCTATAGTCCATGTAATTATCATGTGGTATAATCACGAACTATTTTTACTGATATCATTTTATGAAGGATTTATAAAATTCCAATATTTTAAATAAATTAGTAGAGTTTTAACATGTTTCAAAAGAAGGGGATGTTAAAATATGGTGTAGTTAGCTCGATTTTTATGAAATGAAATCAAAGATAATATTTTATGGTTATGAATTTTTTGTGTCACTCAAGTTAAGGTGGTTGAGTAAACATGAAATTTCATTAAATTTGAGAATTTTTTGGATCTCAGACAAGTGAAATATGAATACCTTTTCTTGTGGGAATCTAGGTTACAAGGGATGATGAAATATTATCCTTGGTTTTTTATTATAACAATTGAGATATTTATTTAAATTTGATTCATGTATTTTCCATTATTATTTCTATTTTTAGTTCTTATCCTATTTTTACGAGGCTTATCCACATGAGTAATTATTTGAATGTATGGTTTAGTTGAAATTTTTGCGATTCAATGTGATTGATGTCACTAATGAAGAGGTATCAATGATTTTAATTAAAAAAACCTAATATGTTGTTTTCCTACATAACATATTAAAATTATTCTACATAGTTGAACCAAAATATTACGTCTAATTAATCGTATTATGGATTATATGGTGTGATTTTCCTTGAAGATGACTATATAGTCTTTCCATCAAAGGTATGTATATTTATCTTTTATGGGTCAGTACATGAAGTGATCATGTTGGTAATTATTCACTTTTTGTTGGATGTGATAGATTCTAATAACTCATTGTGTCAAAAATAACCTATATGATGTCTTCCTATATTTTTATTTTTTGGAATTCTAATAAACCAAAAAATTTATCTATTTTTTATATGATAAAAATCATTATTTAATTATTTCATTATATGTTCCTGGATGTGGCCTAATATTTTACTGGGGAGGTCTAGTATACCGATTCTCAGTAAGGATGGGTTCATGAAATTGGGTGATCTACCCAGGGAATTATACTACTTGTAACTGTGGAAATTTAGATGATCTTTTGATTCCTTCTTGTAATTAAACATCATGATCGAGAGATGTGATATAATGTTTGTGGGTGGGACTAATCATTTCTGGATTAATTGAAGTATAGGATGATAGACCGGTGTTTTATCTAAGACTAGTTGCCGTATGGTGGGAACTGTATTAAGATATTCAATGGACCATTGGGATACATTATCAATAAGTTATTCCTATGATGCAGACCACAATTTGACGGAATTGATCTATGTGATCCATGTATTATGGTTGGGAGCATGATATGATTGGGGATGAGTGGTTTAGGATACAATGTAGTCTTGGGGTAGATGGGTGTGGTATCATTCTTTATCAATATTGAATTTAGTGATAAGTATAGGTTTTTATGTTTGGTGAATACAAGGTAGTAGTGTTTGTCATTATAGATCCAACAATTATTTTATATTACATGATAAGACTGAATGAGTTATCTATAAATTTATGATCTATGTAGGCCAATATTGATGGATTTATTATCAATATTAAATATAAGAAATCCTTGAACATATCTCTATGGTTTATTCATGTTGTTCATATGAATGTGATATGTTGTATCACCATGCAAGGGATGTATACCGCTGATGGTTCCACCTTGACACATCAAATGTCACCCACTTCTTGAGGAATTTATCAATGAATGTATACATGAGGAAATGTGTGAGGTATCATGCTATGAAACCTCACCCATAGTCATCAATTATGTAGTGTGTTTTCTGACAGTAACAGTCAAATTTCATAAGTATCTCTTCCTACCATGCTTAACTGTGTCAATTATCTTCACATTCAATAAAAGGAAAAAAAACATATATATCCATGAAGGATACACATTCCATTCCTTTAGTAGGCCCCAAGGCATGGACATGGTCTAAGGAGAGTATAAAACGACTGAGGTCCAAGATGGTTGGAACCTGATGTCTGATGTGGGTGCAATATTACTCATACTTTTTTATATGAAAAGACTGTGAACAGTGTTAGAATCTCCCGATATGGGTAACTATTCTCCATCAAACCTAGCTAGAATGGAGTCATCACTATGAGATGGTAGAAATTTATCCTGAAATTTGAATATACCATCATGTATGTACAAATTTTTCTAAAAACATTTAATGCTGCCATCCCTTTAGGGTGGTGGTGTCCCTAGAATTTTCCATGAACATATTGGTTTAGTGGAAGGGGAATCATATTGGAATAAATGATCCATGCCAGGAACACATTTCCATCATCACTTGTGTCAATTTTGAGGTGAAATAACTAGCTACTACATAAACTGAAAATGGAAAATCCTCAGTACATTACATAATTTATATTCATTTGACAACATTATTTATGAATGTTAACTAACAAAACATTTGCGATTAATTATGGAAATGTATCCTCAAGGATAAAGGATCATAGATCATTTTTCCTCAGTATATCTTCCCATTGAAGCCATCAATACACCATGATCACTATGGGATATGAGTACGAGTCACCCACTCAACACCCTATTTCTGAATAAATATATATTACATTAATAGGCCTGAGATATGTTTCATAGTACTCTAAATTTTAATAAAAAATATATGTGAAAATTGTTGAGAGACATATAAAGAAAGATCCTATAGGTACCCTTTAAAGAGCTCAAGGAGAATTTAGAATACTTCTAGTACAGGTTCAGAACCCTCACCTCTAGTGGGTGTGGATATCAAGTACCATATGGTAGGGTGAATGAGGTGGTCACCATTTGGTATGGGAATATGGACTTAGAATTTAATCTATCACTAGAGGATGTTTCATTCATGGATGTACATCATCAAAATAATTACCTAGAAAAAATCTCTTAGGATGAAATGGAATTAGTTACTAAACAAAATTCATTCAATGTATGGAGTGTAAAAATTGAGATGATTCAATAGGATTTTTCCCACACATTCCACAAGATGAATACTGAAAATAAAACAGTAGGAGAATAATATAGACTCCATGATGTGGTAGAGAAGGCCATAAATTATATTTCTACTTTGGTAGAGGCACAATGATAGAATATAGAGGTGGGGACCACGTCAATTGATTAATAAACCCAATATGTAACTTCTATAGGGTAAAAGATATCAAATATCATGGTGTATTATGAGAAAATACAGTTATTATTTTGTATTCATAGGAAAATAATTTTTTTCTAGGTAATTATGGGAAATATTTATAGATGTGGAGATTCCTCTAATATTTTGAATTATAAACATGGAAAAACATTTGAAATACATGTAAATAATGAAATTATTAAGAGCCTTCATATACCCTTAAACACTAACATGATTATTCGTTCATTGATTAACAAGGGATTGATTATCACTATGTTCCATGAGGGTCATGGACTCTATAGATAGTAAAGGAAAGTAACTAGAAAAGCATAGTAGACAAATAGATATGGTGTTAAAAAGCCTCATAGGTTTATAGAAGGATCTTTAGTGGTTTTATGGAAATGAAATCACATTTTTACTAGGACTCCAAGTGGATATGATATCAATTGTGATATGAGTTGTCAAACATATGACGTATAATTGGGATGATATGTGTATGGACTATATGACGTTTTAGATGAAGTAATATATTCTTTAGAGGATTTTTCCTTGTAGTGATAGGTGTGGAAACTATACATCTAGGGTTTGATGAGGATATACTTATGGGGATGGATTGTAATCTTGGTGGATTTATAGAGTTGGACTGTCCCTATGAGTCTATAAAATGTATTATGAAAAGTTTTACTCCATTTAATGATTCAAGAGTTCAACTAAAGAGATTAAGGATGAGATGTTATCGGGGGTATTGGGTATTTTTCAATATATTTGTATTATAATTCCAAATGTCTTGGTATGATTTTACAAAGGATGGAACCTAGTTAGTAGGGATTTGTTATAATACATTATTCTGATGAGGTTCATGACAATATTATTGAGAATTTAATTAAGGAATTATTGACATGCTAAGATAAGACTATAGTGTGTGGGACGAGGATTATGTTTAGTGATTAGTGACTAGGATGGGTCTGAGGGACCTAATGGATCCCTATTTGTATTAGATAATAATGTAGATGGGTTTGGATTTTGTCATTTCTTGACCAAGACAATCATGAGATGAATATTTCTTTATGTCTAGTTGGATGATTAGATGTGCATCGAGGCATGGGATAATCCTCGAGAGATGAGTCAAGACATTGTGACTGAGTGGATTGACTAGGATATGATTGGTAGGATTAGCCGAGGGGCCAACCCATGTGAGGATATTACGTTGTATAGAGACACATAGAGAAACTTGGGGTTATTTATTCAATCTCATGGAGACACATAGGGTTATTTCATGACACTTATATACTCCCGAAATGTTCACACACAATGTTTTAGAAAAATAATTCCATCTCATGGAAAACCCCAAGGCTACTATAGCTGCCAACTTTTCGTTACACTCACATATCCTGTTATTATAGTATACAGGTGATCTATGTGAACTTGTGAGGATAACATCCCTACTCTCCATCAGTAGAATAATGTGAAAGACCTAAGTGGCCAATGTAGTAATGAAAATAATATAAAAACTAAACAAATCATACCTGAATCTTGTGACTATAATTTTCATCGCCCAATATATTAGAGCCACAACGCCCCATTGGTAAAATGATGTCCATTCAATCAATGGGGAAATAGTAACATTTAATAATATCTTCATTTTTCATTATGCCATTTCTATAGCACATTATTGGAATCACAAGACTCATACAATTATCTCATTAAAATGAACCTCTACTACATTAGTTGATATGAAGATTTTTCACATAACACTCTTCATCATGGATAGAACCTCACCTGCGAACCTTTTTTGGTATTTTATAAAAGACAGTTTTCAGAATGTGGGAACTGTGAAAATTCAAAATCAAATATTCAAACATAAACATTCAAATTTCTACTCCACCGCCATCATCACCTTGAGCCACGAGCCCCAACACATGAAAAAACAAATAAATGTTTGGTAGTTGATCTTGATCATGAACCTGGCTGAGAACTAGTCCATCAACCAGATGGTATACTTGGTCATGAGGGTGTAAACCATTTCATTATACTATTCTAAGAAAAAATGTGTTGATATCTTTTCTAATAACAGTAGGAATTTCTCTAGGCTTGAGTGCCAACCAACATCGATTCCTAAGTTGATGTCCCCTTAACTACCAGTAGATTCCAAGGGGTGTCTCCCATAGGTGTCTTATAGTTTGTAGTTTCTATCTATAATTTCTGAAGTCCATCAGAATTGTGGGAAATGTGTATTTCATGGATAGTTTAATAAATACATTTTCCAATTTGAAAATACACCCATAGTCAACAGAGACATACCAACTTTTGATAGAGAATACCATCCAAATAACCAACTCTGAAATATGAGAACAACATTTTACATTACCATTTCTTATTACATAATATATGCAGCAGAAACTTATGTTTTATGAACCCATCAATTAAATGGAAAGAAACTACTAATAATAACCCATATTATATCATATAGCATCACTCAGCTCTAATTAACCAACATCATTGCACCTCTTAATGATGATATAAACTCATCACATATATTTATTGATGAAAAATATCCCATAAAATATCATATCTAATAGGGCGATATATAGGAAAATATGATGTTTTTAAAAATTCATAAACATTTTATTGAATGCATTGTTATAATTAATGGTTTAAATCCTGTGAATGTAACCCTACATTTGTGGAAGACTCTATTTTCAAATAATGCACAATTTATAAAATAATTCATCACACCATGAGTTGGTTACTATCCAAAAATCTAGAAAATACACAATTAATATAAATTATTATCATTTACTAGAAATTACAATCAAGAACCATCAATAAATTTTGGAGAATGGGCAGGATGAGAGGGAGTAGAGAGGGGGGATGTTTCATGGGGTCTTCAACCAAGGGGGTGGGGGGTCTCGCACATTACTGGAGAGGCGGTCTAGGGACATTGTAAGAAGAGAGGGAGCTGAGATGGGAGGGGGGAATATCACCCGAATCCGAGAGGAGTGGGGGAAGTCATCATCGTAGAGGGATCCGGGAGGGGGAAGTGGGGAAATCTACAAAATAGAGGGGGCCAAGTGGGGATATGGTCTAGGAGGTGTAGGTGGAGGCTTAGAGTTTGAGAAGTTCGAGGGTAGGTAGGGGAGGAGAGGGTGAGAATGTGGAGTTTATGTTGGGTTAACACAGGGGATGAAAAATCAATAGGGAGCCCAAAAATAATCTGAAATGGAAGTTCTTTTATCAAAGGTTATTAAAAACCATTGGTTCTATGTATCATTCCCAAGAGTTTCTTAAACCATTGGTAAAACGCAACCTAAATTATCTATACCAACGGTTTAATAGAATCGTTGGTATAGGTTCTTTATACCAATGGGTTTTTAAAACCATTGGGAAATAAGTATTGGTATATGAAGGATTTCCACTCATGGGTATTTAAATAAAAGCATCATGGATGTCAGAATGATTGAGATAATATATCCATATTTTTAAAACAATCATTGTGGTCATTCATTCCTTAACAATAAATCCTTAAATACCATCATCTAAATATAATTGTACTCTAAAACCCTAAAATCACTTGATATGTTGATTGATATTAGCTTCATATTACAATGACTAAGAATACCATGATCATCCTGATATATATATAACATGTCTTCATATCTCCAAACCCCTTGATATAATCCTCGATTAGAATAATAAAATAGAAAATCACTACTATTCTATGGATTTTATAAATATTTACTCATAATACATAGAACATAAATATTTGATAGATTACAATGAGTATGAATGATATGTTTAGGAAGAAAAAAATGAGTGATGTTTTGAGTTTAAAATGCATCAGCTCATAAATCATTGAATTAAATATTATAAAAAGACATCCTACTAATGGTCATATTCCATTGAATATTTGAGTTGGGTACAATTACCTCTGATAATCTTCACAAGATAGCTCTGCGAAACACCACTATCCAATTCTATTTTGATAGAACCATTATAAGGATATAATATATTTCTTATAATATATATAATTACAAAACACTTGTACAAAACTATTTTTATTCCAAAGATAAAAATTATTGTTATTTTGATGAACTATAACATCTCCACGTCAACATATCTGAACTATAGTCCATATTATGGATTTGAGTTTATCCTGTCTGATAGATTTAACATTGGTATATATAATGGACATTACACTAGTCATTCTGATGGACCAAACTCTTTGTCAGTCCAATGTATTAGAATAATGAATATAAATCTTACATTAGTTTAGATAAAAAGAGGTTCTATATTCAAAAAACTATGTTTTAAAAAAAATTCTAAAAAAATCACAGGATATATACATTTAGTAAAATAATGCTTTATGAATGTTTTGGATGATTTTAAAAGCAAAGGAAATAAAAACTATAAATTATAAGCATTCGCCACAATAATCTCCGAGTTTTTTGGAAGCATGTAACACACTAATTAAAATGAAATACAATTAATATTTAAAAACATACAACCCATTAAATGTTTATGACCTTAATAAATTTAGTCATAAAACGTATCTCATATTTTTTATCTTAACTTCCCTATCATTCTAGCTTATTTTTATTCATCATTATTCATCTAATAAGAAATATTATTAAATTAGAAATTGTCATTATTATATTATTGACCTCAATAAGTTGTCTCCCATTTATAATTTATCCCCATTAAATAATATCTCCCACATTTTTATTTTCGAAAATGAAATTTCTATTGAATAATATATTCCTAAAATTTCATAATGTTCAATATAAAGAAATTATTTTTTAATAATCAGTCGTCCAATATTAAGAGAAAGATCATTCTTCCAGGTAAAATTTTAAAACATTCAAACAAAATTTTTTAGGAAATAATTCATTAAAATATGATATAATTAAAAATTTTGATCATTTTAAATACATTAAGAGTTTATAAAGAACGATTTATGTCTTTCTTATAGAGCTACTTGACTATGGATTTTTCTTCTAAAAATAATATTTTTTCTTCGTAGTATTTTCAGTTGTAGACTTAATATTTTCAATCTTATCTCCCATGAATCAGAACTTATGATTCTCGTATTTCATTCTTATTACCTCTTCTTAATGAATTATAATATTTTTTATTCTTTAATCGTTATAAATTCTTATTCAAAATATCTGATTTTGTTTTTCTTTTCTTTCTATTTTGGAATTTCACAAATCAATTTAGAGATATCCTAATTTATAGAATCTAATATATATATTGAATTGTTCTATAAACATCAAACTATTAGATATATATGATGAAATATTCTTAAAAGAATCTAAAATATAAAAAGATAAAATCATTTCTTCTTCAAAATGTTCATCACATTAATTCAAATATCTCTCCACGTGTCATTATTAATTAAAATTTTGATTTAATATAATTGTCAATGATTTTGATTTATCGTTGAAACAATTTAACACTGCATCATTTAGAATAAATGATTTATTAAAAAAATTAACAACTCTGGATTCCCATTAAAAATATTTGGATATTATTTCACTAGTAATATATATTCAGAATCTAGGGAATTGAGTCCTAAATTAGATTCATGATTTAAAAAATATAAATAATCTATTTTAGGCTTCTGTAACTGGTTTATTAGATAAATATAATGAAGTATCATAATTATATATGAAATATAGTCCAAAATTTGTGTTTTCTTCTCCTTTTACATTTTAATCAGCCAAATAATTCCTCACAGTAACCTACTTATAGATCTCTAAATTTAATAATATTTTTCATTAGAATAATAATCTTATTATTTCTTGTGTTATTTATATTTTTCCTCATAAAAAATATATAGAATAATGTTTTTGTTAAACTGAGTTGATAAAGATGTAGAGGATGAAAATTACTTTGAAGAGCATTCATATTGTTCTGATTCATCCCTTTCATTTTATTTCTTATTATTTTTTTATAACTCTTTTTTTCTAATTTCACAAAAGTAATTAAAACACCCTCTCAAAACATCTAAATATATTTTTTTAATTTTCCTGTAATGAATTCTTAACTGATTCAAGATATTATTACAAAACATACTTTTCAAATTGGTTTTCAAATACCACATTTTTACCACTTACGGTATCAAAAAAAACTATAATAGTAGATATTAAAATAAACAATAACTCAATTACTTCCTATGCATTTGGAATGTTATAATCTAAATAAAAATGTTCCCTATAACAAGGAACTGTTTGAATAATAGATACTGGTAAAATTAATAAACATAGATTGCTGGGATCTATTTAGACTCTCTTAATCAAGTCTTCCATCATAGTTCTAATAACAAGAATTTTCTTCTAATTTTTTATCTTTGTTTTCCATTCTATTGAATCATTTTTATTTTATTCAAATAAAAACTCATATATTTTTCTAGTCAAAAACATGGATCTCTGGGTAATTTCTATGCCTTCTGTGCCAATAATTTTTTGAATTCTTCATTGAATGTAACATTTTGTTTCGTTAGAATCATTATTAGTGAATAAAATATAAATGATTCTACAATGGATTTCCTAAAAGTCCCAAGATAATATGGAAGCCTGTGATATAGAATGTAATATTCTCTTTCATGTGTAACATAAACTAAATCAGCTACATAATAAATAGTTAAATTACTACACCAACCAAAAATAATGAAAAAAAACATCCACTTATTAAAACCAACATGGGACAGGGATACCCACTCCTATATATATAGTATTAGGGAGAAAAACATTGAATTAAAGGGATATAACAACTCGAATTAAACCCTAATATAAGTTTTTTTGAAACATCCGTGAATGATTTAATAAATATTCTAAACTCATAATTTTTTTATGAAAACTATTCCTCAAACAAACATATTATCATATTAAAAAATATTTAATATTTTAAATAAATTTAATGTGTCTAATTATAATATAATATATAAAATAATATAGAAAAGGAAAGTAATATATAATTCCAAAATATAAAATATTTGGATAATACATCTTGAAATATAAATTATCTTTTACTATAAATGTTTTAACCATTAAATTTTTCATCTTAGTTATTATAAAATAAATTGAATATGATATACATTAAAAAATAAATATTTTTTGAAAAAAATTAGAATTTTTTTTTGAATTTGAAAAATTTAGGTTTTATTTTAGTATTTGTAGTGAAAAAATTGATTTGGAATCAATATAGATTTATAATTATTTATAGAAACATACAACAAATATATTCCCTATTTGGAAGGGAGTTAATTAATTTTATATAATTAGTAAAAAAATATATTTGAATTATAAACTAATTTTTATTATAACAATATTGTTTTTAATTTATTCAAATCTACATAATATAATAGAATTTGTAAAAATATCGGTTAGTTGTTTTGTGTTACTATGAAATATAAAATGATATACCCTTTTTTGGTGTAACATCGATTGAAATGGTGTTTTATATCTATATGATTTTATTGTGCGTTATGTGATGAGTTTTATAATAATGAAATGGAACTCTGCCAAACTCGTGGTTGTTATTGGCTCTTATGTTCTTCTATGTTTAGTGTGTAAACATTAATAAGTCAATTGGAAATAATTATAACTCATCATTTGGACTATAAATATTATATTAGTAATTTCTAAAGATCATGTGATATTACATATCAAATAATTAACATTTAATAATATTTTTTTTCTTATGTACTAAAATAAATAAGTCACTTAAAATTAAGGCTTTTCGATGAGGAACAATGTTACAAATTCTGATTATTTCTCCTAGACAGTTAATTCTAAATATTGCATTTTAAATATTAATCATTATAATATTGTTAAATAATTAATATTTTCACATAATGTTTCCTAAATAACATCTATCAATTTATCAAATAATTCCCTTGCTGGGTATTTTTTATTTTATATAGAACAAAAAACATTATCATTTTGGAAGCCAAATCCTATTGGCCACAGTATTAAAATAAAGTATAATGATATGAATCCAATTTTTTAATCCTTACACTATTAGGAAAATTTAAATTCTTTTCAATAATAATCTATATGTAATCATAAGGATTGATTTCTATTCGATGAATGGTTATTCTTATAGTGACACAATCTTTTATTTTTTTTAAATATGGAGAACTATTAGAAAGAATTTATATATTATTAAAATATTGGATTCAATTATTATATCCCATTTTAGAAACATCTCCATGAGTTATAATATAATTATACATCTAATAACAATTTTTATATCTATTGTAATCATTTAAAAAATATTATTCAAACTATAAAATTTTTATTTTAGTATTAAAACTAATACTTAATCTTCAATATTTGTCATATTCAAACTATTTTTTTCAATATCTTTTTTTGAAAAAGTTGTATCAATATTAAGCTTCTCATGTTCTTTTGAAATGATAAATTTATTAAAATTGGATTTATTAAAATATTAGGAAATATCTAATATTTTAGTATTGAATAATGAATTATTTTAATATTCATTCCTGCATTTTTCTTGGGAAATTTCATGTTTTAAATAATTTTTACAAATTTCATTTCGTAACAAATTTTCAAATTTATAAATGTCTTAAAAAATCAAAATACAAGTTTTCTTTGTATGATGTATATTATTTGTAGGAAGACATAAAAATTTTATCACCAATATCATTAGCAAAGTAATTCACATTAAAACTGAGATTTGTTGAAGAATTAGTGGTTAACAAAGCCAGGGATAATTTATTAGCCTTTTGAATTTCTACATAAAATCAAATAGAAAATTCTAACATAAAATTTCATTATCTAGTGAATTATTATAGAATTATATCCACCCATAATACTCTGTTTATCTTAATATTTGACACTATTTTTATATTTATTTTCATAAAAATTATTGTAATTCATATAATAACCTATAGCCTTTTAATCCTCTCATTTCAGTAGAGTAAAATCCAAATTGATATGTCATTCCTTCCTATATTAATAAAATATCAGTTCTGAAGAATAATTATTATCACTTCTATAATTGGGTTTTATTCAAATATAGATATTGGAATAAATTGTTTACAACTATATTAGGAATTATTTTTAAAATATTAGGAAATTCATTTATTGATTCTTCCAATGAATTAATATTTTAATAAAGTGATTATTTCATTATTTAGAAGGAATTAATACTTTTTCAGAAGAAAAATATTTTCCTAGATTATTTGATATAGTTACAAAATATACCCCAAAATTATTTTTCATCATTTTTTACATATATTTTCAATTTTACCTAATGCTACATAAGGGTTCCAATCAAATAATCAATATTTAGATGATTCATTCTCCTTATATCATCCAAAAAATGTACATTTTGATTCTAATTCAATAGGAATTATCTCAATATTATTTTTCACTATTATATTATCAGTTATTTCCTTTTCACCCAGATATTTTAAACATTTTACAATAGTGAGAGACATTTTGAAATTTTTTTAAATACTTCTCAAGGTAGAAAAATAATGTCCTAATAATCAGCTCGTAACATTACTCTTGTTTTCTGAATGACCATTTAAGTTACAAAATGTATTTCCACAAACTTCCTCAAAATACTATTTTATGATTTTGAAGATGATATTGAACTATATATGTTTATTTTCATAGATGATAATAGAGTAGTACATATGAATAATTAAAATAATATTATAACATTTTCGGATTTGTAAAAGTCTTTATATATTTCTAGGGAATCTAATATTAACCAATAAACCACAAAAAAATTGGAACACTCGTAATAATAATGAATTATTTCATAATATATCTCATACATTCACAATAATTACAGTCTAAAATTTGTTTTCAAATAGCAATAAATCTATTGAGAGTTGAAATATTCAAACATTCAATCTAATAGAAAATAATTTTTTATGAAATTTATATATTTATGAATTAACTGCTTTAGAAACAATAGTTTGTAAACAAAACTATATTCTTGTAGTAAGTAAAAAAAATTTATAAATTAAATTAGAAAAATCTATTCTGATAGAAATTGAAGGATTGTATGAGTAATAGAAGGATAAAATTTGGAGATGGTGTGAATTTTAGTATAATAATTAAACCAACATATAATCCAAACCCACATTCTTTGAAAAGATTGTACTCAACAATCATCATATGATCTGAGTATTGGTATCAGAATGAAAAGTTGATATATGAATCAAGATTATTAATCATACATTCAAATAGTTATATTAAAATAGATTTTAGAATGATTTAGTTAAATAAATCAATCAAATATTAACTTCACATCATAATATAAAACATGTCAAAATAAGTAATATGAATGATTATATTAATGTACGATTTACATGAAAAATTTGTAAAGGATATTATACTCTATAACCATAAGAGTTAAGAAAGAAGAAGAATACTAATTTAATACATCCATTTAATTCATCCAAACCATATGGTCTTTTATTTAATTACTAGTAAATCCCATACTACAAATATATTAATAAATATGTCTTAAAAAACCTTGTAATACCTTAATATAATTATTGGTATCATCTATTTCCTCAAATATAGTAGATCCCTCGATCATCGTGGTTGGTATCTCATGTCATCCTATCCCAATAGGACCACAATATAAACCTTTATATTTAGTAGAATATTAAAAATAAAAAAATTTCAAAAGATTTTATAATTCTATAATAAAACAATTTGGAAAAGACCTTAAAAAATATTAGCAATAACAGAAAAAATATATTTATACAGATAATAATTTCAGACTAGTTTATTTTTAAATTCATTATCTCACAACTCATCAATTATACTCATATTTTTAAGAATACTTCCAATGGTTATAATTATGTGAATATTTGTGTCTGTTTTCTTGATAAAATATGATATTCTCTAGACATCTCTGCAAAATGACTCTATCCATTATTATTTTGATTACAACATTAAAATTTCATAATATATTAAATAGGATAGTAATAATTCTAGAACATCAATTATATACATTTTCTAGTCCAATGATTTAAAATATTTTCAGTGTAATGAAGTGAAATATGATATATATGATACATCTGAACAATGGTGAGTTAAATGTAAATTACATTGGATATTCTAATGGACAAAAAATTAGTCAATCTGATGGACATTACCCAACTATGTCTAATTGACCATACTCTTAGTAATTATGATGACTGAAATTATAGAATATAATATTTAAATATATTTAGATTGAATCTATTTATATATTTAAAAGAAAAATATGTGTTTTTCTAAAAACATATTCTAAAATAAAAGAGTATATAAAAATATATTAATTATTATATGAAAGTCTTTGTGATTTTCAAAAAAAAAGAAAGGAAAATTAGAAATTATTAACATTAAACTCAACAATTAATAGATTTCTTAATTTATAAATATTAGAAAATCACTAAATCTTTTAGAGAAAAACATAAATCCATTTATGATATCATTTTTATGTATTGATTCACAATCAAGTGTTTCTCTACAAAATTACAATGGGTATAAGGTGATATTTTTCAATAGTTGATGTCTTATTAGGAGGTTTAATGGTATAACTATAATCATAAAGCTATAATAGAAATGATTTTTTCTATTCCAAATTTCCAAATATAAATATAGTTAGTTTGTGGTTTTTAAAGATGTGGATGAGATATGAGAATGAATACATATCCATTTAGTTCAAATAAATAGGGCTAATATAATAAAATATGAAGCTGTGAAGATTATAAAAAAGACAAATTTTTACGTAAAAATCACAAATAATTATGATATAATTGAATAATGGTGAACATGAGTCAGAAGGTAGTGAATATCAATATAAAGAAAACAATGGAGTTGATTCACTCTACTGTGTGTGGTATGATGATCTTGAAGTCAAAAAATTTAAAATAATCATTTCATTAATTTTATAAATGATTTTTACTCATATGAAATATATATATTATATAGAAAAAATTAAAAACTATTGGTTGGTTTATTAATATATAAATTTCTTATGAAAGTCAAATGGGTTGTGTTAAAAAAAGTCATTATTCTAACAATGGGTTTCAATACATGAATAAAGACTCTAAGTCAAATTATTAGAAACATGTAAAATGAATGAATTTAGTGATCCATGAATCAACTAGAAAAAAGGAATAACTAATTGAATTAATTGGGTATTGGTTTAATTTGGATGAACCATATTCTTAGTGCATTAATTCTCAATGTACAATTATAGAAAATCTATTACATTTTCTACATACATTCTCAACTGGTTCTCACATTAACACAATTTTATCCATCAAACTTATTATATATTGTTGGGTATGATTATGACCTTTTTTGTGTATAGTAATTTGATATCCCATGTTACATCATGATTAAATGAATGAATTTGGGAAAACATTGGTAAGAGATCTTATGAGAGGATATTACTCAAATATACAAACCATGGATGGATTAACCTAAGTTATAAAAAAATATGGGAAGATATTTGATACCTATGATGATATTGTTTATGAAATTAAAATTTATATAAAAACACCATTACATATTGATAATAAAATGGGAGAGAATCAGGGATAATGTATTAAAAAATATGGGACACATATAAATGTTGTAGATTATTTTTTATGTTCTTATATTGATTCTCAAATTTTAGTGATTAGTATGGCCCATATAATTAAGGTTCTATGGTCAAAATACATAGAAAACATGTTAATCAGGAAAATATTGTTTGAGATAAGTAAAATTATGTTTATAAATGGAGGATTTTATTTATATCCCATCAGATTATCCATTATTTCAATATATAACAAAAAAAAATGTTGATATGGAATTGCAACATGATGGCATGATAAAAACCATATATTAAGCCATAAATTAGAATAAAATGAATGGATCATTGTTATTGGGGTCACATATTAAAAACAATAATGTAATTAGGATAAATTTTATATTTTAAAAAATTCTTAATGATATGGTATAATTAGACTAAAACATATATCATGTTTTATATGATATATACTCTAAATTGAGTGGTATAAAATTAAATGAGTCCTCTATTCATATAACAATGATCGAAATGATCTGAATATTTCATGTGATATGATTTAACCTAAATCACATTGTTTTCCAAATAGTTGTGAAGATGTAATTATTGAATTATGAACTAGATTAATAATTATATATTAACAATTTTAAGTATTTATACTTGATATTGATGGTTCTCATGTTTTTAAAATAATTAATGTTGTATAATAGATAAGAAATAATATATAATAATAGTATTCAGAATTTGGATGCATCTTATGAATTATGAAATTGAAAAACTGAATGGTGGATGACACTATCTATGTTAAGTGAGATTATAAAAATTAACCCATTATGAATATTTATTTCATGTAAACTTTATCCTAGATAAAATTATGAAACAAGTGAGTATATTTATAATCAATTTATAAAAACATTAAGATTTCAACAAATATGAATATGATTTTTTTTATCCTCAACTTTTATAAAAAACACATGTTGTATCATTGAATAATAAATGCAATATGGTTAAGAGTTATTGAAAAAATTACTAATTGATGAATAAATAGATGGTTTTAATATTATAACCCATAGTCAATGATTTATATAGATTAATAAAGGAGTGTTTCTTTATATATTTTATTGAGTCTTATTGATTACACAAAATAATAAATTGAATTTAGTTATAATAAAATATTTTTTATTACTATATATACTTGATTCAATTAAATCCTTTGTAGATTAATCTTATGGTAGAGAAAAATATACTATACTATATTAAATTGAATATTGTTCAAGGATTTATGTATAAAAAATTAAAGAAATTTATCTTTATAAGTATTCCAATGATAATGTGGAAGGTGAAATTTATTATAGAATGTAAACTTATGGATATTAATTATCTATTCATGTAAGATGTAATTATTATAACTCGAATAAGAATATTAAATCACCTTAATTATAATAAGGGTATAAATATCATGTAATCAAAAGTGGAAGATGTGATTATTATATCTCTAATAAGATTACTCAATCACCTTAATTATAATATAGACTATAAATATACTATCATCAAAAGTCTCGAAAATTAGTTTTTTTTTTGAATTTAGGGATTTAATTATTAGGGTTTCATTTTTCATTTCCATATATGATAGGGAGAGTTAATAAAGTTGTAAAAGACTTATTAAATAATAGAGCCTAATTTTCTAAGACAACTGTTTTTTTTGTATGAAGTACCACTTCATCATGGACACAGATGAATTTATAGTCCGTCATTGTAGTTTGTTTGGAAATGAAGGTTAATGTTGTGGATATCTTGTTAAATCGATAAACTAAGGGTGTGATCTAAAATATAATTGTATTTTTAAGATTTAATTATATTCCAAAATACATATATGTTTTTCGATTAATTTTTTCATTTTTAATTCCTTTGAATTTATTAATGAATGTTGAGAGTTCAACAAATACCTACATTTAAAGTATGTGTGATTACATTTTTATTAGTAATTATTATATGAGGTAATAAATAAATTCCTTTTTAGAGGATGATATAATGAGTTGGTAGATGAATATTATGGAAGAGACCTTGGTTATTATTAAAGGATTGAAAAATGTATTATGGGTGATATTTGGGAACCACTAATGATTAGGGAACATGATGTGTCCTATAGATTTAATATTATATAACCATATTGATATAAATTATTAATGGGTTATGCATAAGTTGATCTAAATTGTGACATTATCAATACAACACTTTTCTTCACACTGAGTGTTGGAGAACCCTTATACGAATTGTTCTATCATATCAAGTGGTGTCCGGTAACTTCCAAAATGGATGTTATTTCTAATTTTTTCATTAGATAATTCCTTCAAGAATCTTGTATGTTATTTTATAATGTATTTATTAAAAACATACACTTTGATGAGTTATATTCCATTTTGAGTTGAGTAGATGAAAAGGGACTAATGATATTTTGTTTTAATGAAAATAAATAAATTAATGGCACTTTTCACAATATAATTGAGTGGAATTAATGAATATATTTATTCTTATATGTACTTATCTTGTCAAATCACAAGATCATTAGTTGTGAAGAGTTAACATTGAGATTTTATAATTATATATTCACTATTCTATATAGATCTATAAAAATATACTACAAGAATATTCCTTGGTGATAAAGTTAAGATATGGTATTGTGATAAATTACATTTGAGAGTACATGTTTTTGAGAAAATGATCTTCGACAATAAATATTTATACAGTTCTAGGATTCTAGAAATGTAATCTTTTACAGTCTTATGTCACACCCAAATGAGTTTTTTATAGATTTTAGTTGAGACACAAAGAATACTATAATGTATATATCCATAACGCAATGGTGGAGTGATTTATGGTGGAATCTAATATATATAATTTTAAAATATCGATGAATCTATAGTTGAAATAACAACACAATGATACATTTAGGGTATGTAAATCTTAGTTTGTCTACACATTGAATGGTGGGATGAAAAATTAAGATAATCAATCTCCCAATTTTGGAATATTTTTTTTGGGATGTTGGGGAAGAACCATGATTCATAGGGGATCAAAATTTAGGTGGGACTTGATGTCTGAGAGTGAATATATATCATTTTTTCATCTATTTTATTGATTCCTTAAATTTTTACTTTTATATTATCTTCTTATTTTAATAATTATTTTTTAAATCGAAGATATGATAATGTATAATAGGATCAAAAATTTTGTTCACAACAAAGTAGCTACACATTAATAATTGTGGGTGAATCCTAATAAAAACATTATACCATGTGAGTTATTTCTGTCTTCATCTCCCATTATTTATTTATTTCATTTTGTGATAGTTTACAGTAATTGGTGATAAAAAGAAAATTGTGTTGGCGTTTTTAGAACAACTAACGTAACACATCTTAATCAATTTCTATTCTCATGAATAGTTATATCGATTTATAAAGAAGATAAAATACAATTCACATGTAACCAAATAACATATATTATTAAATAACCATAACTAATTCAAATATAAGAAGTATTTCTACCAAATGGGACTTGATATAGAATCATCTGTAACAAACATTTACCCACGATTAGGGAACATTCTTTGATTTACAACATTACAACCAAGTATATATCCACCCATATGGAACTTGTTAATCACCCATAAACACCACCAAGTATAAATCCACTAAATGTGAACTTGGTATGCTATTACTATTCATTGTTTTTTCTATTTCCCATTGAAAATTATTTTAGCTTTGTTTTTGGTAGTCCATTCTGATGGAATCTTACCACTACAAACTGTATCCAATCAATGGTTATCCGTATTAAGGAAATCTATATATATTAAAAGGTTTCCAAAATTATAGAGTCTAACCTACTCAATATACATTCTCATAACCTTATATTATATATCATCCATGTATATATTAATCATACATACCAACATCTCATACACCTTATACTCTTCATCCTCCTAGTCACATAACATAACCACTCCCACTTCAATAGTAACAAATTCTCTTTAACTATCACATATTATAAATTGATTCACACCCTACTATATAATTATTACATGAATTTTTCTTCAACAAATAAAAAGGATCAATATAATATAAAAACACATTATTACTATACTATGGGCCTACTTTTTTCTATTTAAATACATATACAATAGGGTTTAATCACAAAAAAATCACCAGTAATTCTCATATCCCAGGCGTTCACTAGAACAAAACATTATCAGAGAGCCATCATATGTAAAATAACCCTATTAATCAATTTCACCTCATCTATTTCCCCATTACACAATTTCACCATCATCTATTATCACTAAATAAATAATATATTGGTTCCCAGGTTTTTTAAGAATTCCCACCATTATTATCTAATTCCAAAATTTAAAGTATTGGAACCATTATATATGAAAACACATACTATGAATTTCAGTTCGTGATGCTATAGTGGAACAACCCTGAAAAAGTTTCACCACCATGAGTATCTCACTATCAAATGGTTCTCCAATTCCAATATGTAGTAACACCCTATGAAAATATAACATAATAAAATATAATTCGTTTATAATTTATCCCCAATATCTTTCCATGATAACAATACAATATTTTTATAATGTATCATGGTCTACATTGAGAATTTTTATGGTCTGTGCATATGTTCATATGGTTTATCCTCTATTATAAGATGCACTTATAATGAATTTTTAAATCCTATACTATAATTCTCTATTTATAACTTGGAAATTATTTAATAAAAAATAATAAACAATTATCCACATCAATTTACAATGGTAAACATATACATGGTAATTTACATATTATTTATAATTAATATTCAACCATAATTCATAAAGTTAAAATTATACCCATCATACATCATTTCATTCTCTACCATATCATTATTATGAATTCAATGAATTTTCATTATAATAATATCCCCAAAATATTTCAATAAAATATCATTATTAATTACAATCTAGAAATTTTATAAACTATCTAATTTTTATTTTTAAATATGAATATATATTCCTCCAATTCAGTATTCATCAATCTTCTCCAAATTAAAATTTACTAGATATTTATTTTCCAATAATTAATCCCCATAAATTAGTATGGTAATTTCATGACAAAATATATTATCACCAAAAACATGAGATGAACATTACAACATTATAAAATCATTATAGGGATATATGTTTACTTAAGTCTCATCTCGTTATAACTAGATCATCAAATGGTCTCAGAAAACAAAATTGAAAATTTTATGTAATAAAAAAATTCATCTACCCTAGGAATATGATATAGGATTTTCACTCTCACATCATTTTACATTTGGTAGTCTATATATAAAATCCATATTTTATCTACCTTCTTTGTGAACAACACAAGAGTGTCCCTTGCTAAAAAACTATTATATATAAGTCCTATTTTTAATATTAAATCAATATGCATTATAAATTTTTAATGATTTTTAGAATCGCATGATACTTCTCTATAAAAAAATATTATACAAATATATTCAAAGAAAACCGAAATTCAATATCTTTCATCATAGTTAAACTCTTAATTTTTTTTTGAAAAACATATTCATAATTTCTCTGAAATCAAGGAAATTCCACCTTCTTCAAATCATATTGACTACATGTAAATAATAATAAATGTCACTTAATACTCTATGGATGAATCCATATATATCTAATATGGGAATAAAAATTACTAAAATATAGAACATATTCGCAATCCAAATTATAGAAAATTACCATATATCTAATATAGTTGGTATTGGATTAAACATTATATAACTAATCAACCACTAGTATCAAACCATTGGATTATATCTATTTTAATTTTAGTTTCAAATATAATCTATCTCTCTCCAAACAAAATCATTTTTCTACACCAAAAAAACACATTTATTCCAATCATTATAGTTTTAATGCAAAATTCCCTCATCATCACACATAATATAATTATATTCTAATATATAATAAATGAATAATTTTTACAAAAATAATATCATGTCATACATTCTGGTATAAAAATTAGAGAAAAAACATATGTATATTCTCTTCTATAAATTATGTATGCTTTAATGAAACACTCCTCTCTAAGAAGTCTCTTGCTTCTAAAGATAATGTTACCTGAGACCACCAAAAACTCTATCTAGAAATTCTAAATAAAAATACCTAATATAAGGATGAAAAAGTAAATAGAATCAATACGTTTCATCCTAAAACTCTAAATCACACATCTGAATAAATCATACTAATATATTTATTTATTTCATACACATTCAATCAATCAAAATATTCTTCTAAATGTAAACCACCACACACTCCTATAAAAAATGGTCATACCCAATATTTTAAGACACATTTAATTTTAATATACCTTATTTATATCGAGTATAAATATCTTATATTAAATTAATTTAACTTTGAAAAGTAATAAATCATACAACATATTAACCAAATTAAAAGGGTACAAATCCACTTAGTATAATAATATGATTTAAACTGTTCCACATGTTGTTCATATAATTATATATTAATCAGATGATACATATATGTCTCTTTATTTTAATTATAAAAAATTTATTTGAAAAAATAAATTAATATTGAATCATTAAAATGATGTAAATAAAATTTTGAAAAGATTATTTATTCTAAATGAATTATTTTTAATAAATACGCATATCATAACATTTATTTATTTGGAATAAGTATATCTTTAAAATTTATTAATAAAATTTATATAATTATTGTTTATATTAATTAAACAAATTTCATTAAATAATTAATAAAATATTGGGAATGTTAGTTCAAGATTTATGTACAAACCAATTATTTTGGGTATGAAAATTGTTTTTTAGATTGTGTATGTTTTAATTAAATATTAAATATGTAAATTATATATAATTTATATCATAAAATATATTTTAATTATTAATTCATAATATTAAATATATATTTGTCTTAGTTATGTTGATTTTTCTAAAAATGCATATTTTCTTGTGAAACAATACAGTTTTGGAATATGATTACTTTTTTCTTATCATCATTATATAAGAATGAATTAATAATTTATGAAAACAAATTTTTGTCCAAATTTTTATATAAGGAGTAATAAAATTCATTTTAAAATAATAATTTTAATTTTGATACCCATGTATTAAATTATGGAACCCATGTTATATTTCATTCTATAAAAATATATTATTAGTATTTCACATTTAATAATTATTCATATGATTCCAATATGTTTTGGATTTGTTATTATTTTAAATGTAATAATTGTTTTAAAGAAAAATAGTAGTCATATTGGGTATCAATATTATTTCCCTTGATATGAATTAATTCAATTTTTGAGATAATTTTTCTAACTTTTTAATTTCATTTTGATTAATTGTATTTTTGTTACATTTCCTAAAATTTTGAAATTGAATTCAATAAAATTAATATCTTGTTTAGTATTAGAATAATAAAAATTATGTATTAAGGTTAATTTTATTTGTGGGAAAAATATGTTATATAGGAAAATGTTATTCACCTTGGTAAATGCTAAAATGATGTAAATGTTTTAAATCAAGGGATAAGGTAAAAGAGTAAATACTAAATTCATATATAACTGATGGGATGAAATAAATATAAACCTCTTATTATATCTCATTAATTAGTTCCCATTTTAATCTATTTTTATTTTATATGAATTTCTTTTTATATAAGTAAATAAATAGATAAAAAACTTCCACCTGCTCTCACTTATAAAAGGACCTCTCAAATATACTTTATAAGACAAACATAGATTTATAATTAATCCATATGCATTGAAATATTTTATTCCCTTATTATTGTGTCAATTTGTTTTAGCTTTTGAACTCAATATAATTCCCAAATCCTTTCAAAACCATGAATACTTCCAAAGGAAGATGTGGATTATTCTTTGTATGTAATGACTTATTCTCCTTCATAATCATTTTTTTGTAATTATAAATCTAATAAAACCAGGTTTCCCACATTAGTAAAATCTATATAAACTCACTAGAACATTTATATGATGATATTTAAATAAAATTTCTTCATAACAATACTCAAAGATTGAATATAAATTGTTCATATTTGGATCAGTTTAAACACAAACATGAATATGGATATAGAAGTGTTATTAGTAGAATGGGTCTTGAGCCAAAAAAGGGCCTACGAGCCTTGTAATGGGCTAAATTCCCACTGGGACTTTGGGAAATGTAATGGATCTCCCTCTACATAGATAAAGAGGTGTTTTCTTTTCTTTAATAATAAATGACGCTTCATCCCCAACCTTTAAAAAAAATAATGATATAAATTCTAATGGTAGATGAATATGAAATATAAAACAATTGCATGTTATTGTATTAATATGTATATAATGTTAATAATTTTTTTAATGTTAATATTATATTTTATCATATTATTATTATAAAATCAATTATTAATGAAAAACTACATTTATAATCATGTTACTGATTTTATCCTGAAGAACCACACCAGAAACTCAAATAGATTGATCATAGAAAAATATAAAATTATATGGAACATAAATCATAGTGAATTGAGTATTTTATATATTATTAACTCATGAACATGGAGTGATGACCCAATCAATTATAATAAATATAATTTTAATGGTTTAAATTTTTTCTCAACTTATGATGAATATTAACTAATTATGACTAAAAAATTTGTAACCAATGAATATAAAAGAATAAAATATACTAAAATATAGATTAATAAGTTTATAAAATAAATGATTAATTTTAATCATTTTATTATATATTAATATTTAAGATGACATTAAAAAAAATGTTCTAGTTAAGGGTTTTTTTGGTGAATATAAATTCAATGAAACATATTTCATATTGTGAAAAATGTATTCTTTTTTATGGTGTAATTATTTTATTTTTTAATTCATTTATAAATATTATTATTTAATTACATTTGAAATTAAGTTTCATGATCTACCATTCGCGTTGTTTTTATTTGTACAATAATAATGTTGTAAGGGTTTTTTTATCAACTTCCATTCATTGAGACATGGTTTATATTTAGAACTTATTTTCATTAATAATATATATTTAATTAATCATTGATGTATTATATAATAGTTCACATTAAATTCATGTTATTTTATGTTATAATTCACAATCTTTGTATCAGGTAAAATCTATTTATTCATTACAAATTAATTATATTTTTTTTAATCAATTTCCTTTAAATAATTTATAATGTTACTTCATAAACTCAATTATTCTATGTTTGTTTCATTATTACCTTATATTTTATTTATTAAATTTATTCTGGATTTAAATTTCATTCATATAAAATACTTTTCAATTGAATATTACTTCTAAAATTATGTTTTCGGTAACGTTTTTTACCTCGATTTCACTTCATTGAAATATTCTTCATGTTCACAACTAATTTATTTTATATCATGTACATATTGAACATTGGTGTATTTTTATCATATTTTCTATAAAATTCAAGGTATTTACAAATCCATAAAATGTTATCAAATAAAATGTCTTTTGATTTAGATGTAAACAAAAATGTAATGATGTTCTTTACTAAATTTTAATATTATTTAGTTATACCCATTATTATATATATATATGTGTGTGTGTTACTAAATTTTTATTATAATTTTAGAATATTATTATTTTATATTTAATCTAAAAATGTTATATGTGTATTTATAATTATTTCACAAAATATGTTATTTGAAATATTTTAACACTACATGTTATTGTCTTGGTAATGGTTTCTTTTCCAAATTTATACAATTTTCATGTTTTTTCCTTTAATTTTATATTTTAAATATAATTATTCATATTAAATTCCTTGATTTATTACATTACTATATCAAACTAATTATTTTTCAGAATTTGTGGTATCTTATCATTACACAAGGATTCATATTTCTTACCTTACTTTGTTCGTAGGGGTTTTTTCAATATAACTCTAAATTCATGATTGTTTATGACCAGGTTTATATATTGTGTAATTATATAATTTTTATCTCTTATTTACCTATATTTTGTAATCCACTATTCATTCATGGTGCTAATATTTCATCTTATTTGTTCACATAACCTTGGATTAAAATTTATCTAAAAGGATTACTTGTAAGAGTTATTGACTATATCTCTTCATTATTTTATGTAATTATTTTCCATCAACTCTATATTTATTATATTATTTCATGAATTTTATTCTATCTACATTAATAATTATTTAAATTCATTTTATATTGTATAATACTTTTTTTCAATTTTTATTGAGGGAATCATCTTTATGTTTCCCTAAGGGTCATTTTTATACTCTCTATATAACTGTGAAATGTATAATTTTTTAAAATTTACCATATGAGAACCATTTCTAAATTTTACAATTTTTTCTATTAATGAATAATCCTTGTCAAATTGCTATGGTTTTTATGATGAATTTATATTCCAATTGATTTTATAATTTATCATATTAAAAATATAAGGCAATTTTTAGAAGAATAAATAAATTGAATTCATTCCATTTATGTATATTTTATCTTCAATTCCAAATTTATTAAAATTAACATCATGTATTTTCAAGTATTATATTTTTATAATTATATTATATATTTGGATTTGAATATTTTATTTTCACCAAATTGAATTATATTTTCTAGTAAATTAAATTTTTTTTATAATCCTACTACAAAATCATTATGAAAAATTTTTATCGTCCATTTCCCTTTAAAAAACTAAAATTTTTATTTAAATAGGATTAATGTTTCATATATTACTATATAAATTCTATTAGGATTTTTTTTCATTTCAAATACTGAAATATAACAACAATTAATCCAACTATTGATCTCTTATTTCGTTATAACTTTCAAATGTTTTATGTAACCAATCTTCTAATAAAAGTGTTTTTCATAAATGTCAATAACCGTTAATGTTTTTTAGGATTTAATTATTATATTACCAAAGGATACATTTTATAATATATCTAAGGACAGAATATGATAATATTATTTTGGATATAATATGAAACACATTTTTCCCTTGAGTTAATTATTCTTTTGGGGAATTGTGAATATTTTTTTAAATAAATGATGTGGATGTATGTAATATGTTGTGACTAGTGGAAATTAAGTAAGGTAGACCTCATAATAATTGGGTAATGTTTTATACCTCATGAGATGATATATTTGTGATTTTGGTGTAACACCATTTTACTATGACACTTTTTCCACATAGTTATATTGTCTTTGTAATTTCCCTTTTATTATTCTTATGATGTAATGTTTTTTTTCATTACTAGGATTCCATGATCATATAATATTTGATTATTCGTGCAAGAATCCTTATATTATGATTCATGAATATTGATTTAGATAATAATGGGTATGATTCTTGTATTTTATATCATTTAATCGAAATTATTTTCTCATATTCATGTGTTTATCTTATGGTCACATATGATATCTTATTATTATCACTTATGTTAACCAATATATAAAATTTTTCTTGAACCATATGTTTCATTATCCAAAGATTATAAATAAGAGTATTCCATTGTATATGTCCATATAAGTATCATTTGTGTAGAATTATTTTGGATATGATTATGTTTTATTTTAAAATATCGAATTTCTTGTCTAGTAGTAAATATATCCATTTAAAAGGAAGGATATGGGGTTTTAATGGGGTTTACTGCTTTTCAAAAACATTAAACCTCATATGATTGAGTATATAAGTTACTAAACAATAATTAAAGATATTTTAATTGTTGATGGTTATGTTTGGGATGTCTGAGATGGTTTGAAATCTAGTTTGTAAAAATTATGTTTTTTCTGACAAAATCCATGGGTTAGGGTTTGGAGAAAATCCCAAAGTATCTATAAACCTACATGTTACTATATAATAATATATCACCACCATATTGAACCAATACACCAATTTCTAACTAACTAAGATATCACCATCAATTTGATGATATTTGGTCCACCCTTAGGGAAAGTCATTGGATTTTTGGGTGACCTGCCTTTTGGATTATCCATAAAACATATAGGTGACATTCGCATGTTTTCTATCATTAGGGACTCAAACAATATTATATGTTGTATTCCCTTAAGAAATAACCCCTTCAAAACATTTATTATCACTACCACACATCACATATTCACCATGTCTTTAATTATCATCCACACTAATATCATTCCATATTTATCATCATATTCATATAACACAATAATTTCAACATCATAAGTCATGACATCCACATCACGATCACGTATAATTTTTTTTAAATACCACATCATCCATTAGTTTATTCTCCTAGGAAATCTCACATTAAGAGGATAAAGGGTATATAATCACATGACAGAGATATATCATGATCTTATAAATTCCTATCATGATTCAAATCATATACAATATAACTATAATGTATCACTATAATTTATTGGGTTATGGGAATACAATATCACCATAACCATATCAAATAATAAACACAAGTGAAATTACACCATTAAACAAAACATTATTATCTACCACAAAATTACACATCCAAGCCTATAGTGATTCACAGAAAAGAGGTTATCCATAAGGAATGAATAAATAGATTCAACCATTATCATATTATAATGAATATAAAATATAAAAATATTATTGTTATGAATCTTAGACTCCAAATGTAATGACCCTATTACATGGTGGAATTGAACTAAAAAATTGAGACCATGCTATAAAATACTTTTCCACTTCAACCCCATCCCTGAACACAAACTCTGTAGAATTTTTATAGAAATTATAATGGTCCCCATGTTGAATTGACAGATTCAATTCCAAATATCATAGGTTTAATCCACTCATGTAAAATTTAATAACAAACATTTTCCTATATATATGGATTTCAAATTTACATTTCAGACATAGAATTTGTTTTAAAAATATTAAAAATAATGTTTAAAACATCAATTTTTCAAAATAAACAAATAACAAATAATTCATATTTAATTTATAATAAATATTAAACAATTATACATCAATTTACAATATTATTAAAATATAATAATTTTCTATCTTTAGAAATTCAATAATTAAATTTTTTTTAATTTTATTTCCAAAAATATCCACAAATATATTACAATAATTATACATTTTAATATTAATTTTCCAAATATATAGTCAATATAAACTGAAGTATTCATAAATAGTAACTATTCTATAAACTATATATTTACCATTCGTATCTAAATTTAAATTTGACCCATATATATTTTTTATGAATGATCAACCCAACAAAAAATATCTTAATCAAGGTAAAATGACAAGGATTTTATTAGAGATAATTTTTTGATCGAGTTTCATATATTTCATGATAAACCTAATACTACATTCCTCCTATGATCATCATTGACTTTTCATAAAAAAATGTCATTCTATGTTCATATTTTCCCAACTAATCCCATAACTTTAAATTCCAATTTACTTTTTGAATAGAAAAATGGGTCCTCCATGAAAAGTATCAGATGTAAAATTAATTTCAATAAATCCTTTACCTTAACTTCTCCCATGAATTCATTACATATTCCCACATTAATTTATATATTAATTTTCATTTAATTATTCTATTACTGATCCCAAATTTTCATCCTCTAGGAATCCATGTCACCTCATAAAATATTTGAATACACATTCCTTTATCATATTGTTGTAATACCCACCAAATTAAATATCTCCTAGAATTTTTTTTATTTTTAAAAATAATAAAATATGAATATCTTAGATCAATAAATAATAACACACCTCATCTTATGGTCGATGCCCTAAATCTTATCAAATCAAAAAATTACAAAAAATCAATCCACGGGTTAAACACATCTCTCAAATCCTATGACATATTCCGTATTTCATTCTATGAATATAAAAATTCACCTTTTAATGTTCCAAATAAATTTATTAAATTTAAAAAATACATAATATTAATAAAAAATGGATCATCACATTACACACCACATTAAATCATATCATCCTTGAAACGAATCAACTATAATCATAATTACATCAACAAAAACAGGAAAAAATTTATTATATGTTAAAAAATATAATAAAACTCCACATAAAAATAATAAGAAAAACTAAAATAATTTCATGATACTGCACTCTTATTTATGATTCCCTCTCTGAGGTGATTTTCGTTACATTTTCATGCCTCCAAATAGTCCAATTAATGGAATAGGTATTCCACATATGACTTTATCTCATTAATATAAAATACAATGAATATTATATATCATAACATTAACTATCGCTAGCCCAACTTCCATAGGCTCACCCATATCAATATAATAAAGTAGGGAATTACACTTTATCCTATATTACAATCAATATCAATTCTAAACTGAAATTTTTATTTTAAAAACACTCTATTATTGAAAAATAACATTTACATTTTATTATAATATATATTATAATTGATTTAAAAATATCTTATGAATTTAATATTATTCCTTCAATTTTATGGTTGGATTGTTTTTGAATTTCTAGGATAAGGCACTATTAAGATCAAAAGACCTGCTAAAACTCTATTGTTTTTAGAGATCCATGAATCATCTCCAACACCATCACATAAATCATTTATAAAATATCAATCAATATTGATTCCATAATCGATAAGATATGGTATAACATCCAGAATATATCCATAACATCCCAAATGAGGTTAAACCCTCTGAAGGTATGTTGAAAATATAAAATAAAATCTATGAATATTTTCTACCACATCCCCTAAACAATTAAAATAGGATAAAAAATACTACTAAAACCCAATTCATAAATTTCAGTTTGAAACAAAAAATACATCAATTTATTTTTTCTTCTTTTAACATATTTTGAGGCAGATAGAACTAAATATTAAATGTGTAAAACAACATTGATACACACACATTCTATAATAAAGATGAACCACTAAATGTAACGCCCCAAGATTTTATGAAAAATATTCTTTTTAATTTCATTAATGTCTTGTGTTGTACGCTACAACAAAAGAAGCATTCACAATACGCATCCTTGACTTTCCTTCCGTTACACGCAATCGCGACCTTCCTCGATAGCGTGTGTAGTACGCAATACTGAGTTTCACGAAACAACGATATGCTATTAAAATATTATTAAAACTAGCCGTTATGAATAGTAATAACCACTTTTTGGAAATTTTGTAAATTTTATTTTTCAAAATGGAATTCATTTTTGGATTCGGAATATCGAATTTAGCCTAAGGTGAAATTTTGGTACTTTTCGGATAACTTTCATATTCTAATGAATAGTGAAAATTACTAAATTATAATTAAAAACAACTTTTTTAATCGAAATAATTAATAGTGATAAATTATTAATTTGAGTGGTTTTAAAGTATATTTAGAATATATTTTTACAATTTAATACAATGTTCGTCATTGTTTGTAATTTCACATTTAAACCAGACATAATCAAGTGTCAATCTTTTGATAGATTTTGTTTCTTAAAAAACACGCTATTTGTTTTAACAGCGGGATTTAATTATAAAATTAATTAATGCAACTTCTATGTTATGAATTTGGTAAAATAGACTTCATTTTTGAATTCGGAATATGAAATATAGCTTAGGATGAAATTTTGGCATTTTTCTGAAAACTTTCAATTTTTGATGAATAGTGAAACCACTAAGTGGTAGGTTAAAAACGGAATTTTGCATAAAACTTAATTTTACCGCTTCTGTGAATGGAATTTCGAAAATCCGAGAGACACGGTTAATATCAAGGACTAAAATGTGGTTCAATGAGATGAAAATAATTTTTTGGTGAATAGTAACTTTTTACTTTTTTTACCACGGTTAATAGTAAATAGGGTAACTAAGGGTAAATATGATATTAATATTACCCTAACACATGTCCTAATTCTATTGGACAAGTGTAATTCGACCAAAAACAAACTTAGGAATAAAATATGACCATTTAGGCCCACTTGGATTAGATTAGGACATTTATTATTAATTTATTTAAAGAAGGGTTAAAATAGTTAAAATCAAAGTTTAATAAGTAAATCATTTTTAATATGGGGTTATACATAAGCTAAATTCGACTATAAATATTCATTAGAAAGCTAAAAAGATTTCCTACATGATGGTATTTTATTTGTAATTTTTAGACAGCATATAATATAATTTATTTATGACACAATGATGATGCAGTAATTATCTTATTAATGAAATATTGACATAATTGATAATATAAATACCAAAATAAATGTAATTTAAGACTTTTTATGAATTCCACTAATTTTCTGGGTTGCTATGATATATTAGTGTTGATGTAATCAACTTGGTTCGAATATATAATTCTGTTATGACTTTCAAAAAAATCATATATCAAATAGTGTCAAAATTGACACAAAATAGTTTTTAAATCAAATATTATATTATTAATTGTTATTTTATTCCTAAAAATCTAAGGTTCGGCCAAATGACTTAGATAAGGATATATGTATTAATAATATACAATTTGGGGATCGTTTGGCATGTTATAGTAAGTGTATTAACCATATAGTGAAAGAAAACAAAAAGACACGGTAAAAGTTAAATTATTTAACTTAGAGTTAAATCTAATTGATAAGGTTTAAAATAAGATCCAAACATGTATAAATTTGATTGGTTGATGAGATTACAACCCTATCTCATCTAAGCTTCGAATATGAGTCATTTTTGGAGGTTTTGAAGTGGGGTTATATTTATTATAAATTAATATTTTTAAGAATTCCTAAGGTGCCCCTCTCCTCCCTTATAAAAGGACACCTCCTCCCCCTCCTCCTCACACCAATTTGAGCACTCAAGCTCGGCCAACCCCTGCCAAAATCCCTTCTCCACTTCCCTAGCAACATCCTAGAGGTTCTGGTATTCCTCAAAGACCAATTCTAGTGCCCTAAGAGGAGGTCTCAAAGAGGCACTTCAAAGAAGAGGTAATTACCGTTACCAATTCTTTCATCTTTATTTCTTCTTCCACTTCTTCTTCTTAGGTTGTTTCATTATGAAGTAATAACATCAGTATCACTCATATACTGATATGTTATTATATGTGTGAAACAACCCTATTTCACCATCTATCCATCCTACGGAAAAAGAAATCACCGCGCGTGCGTACGTACGGAATACCGTCTCCACGCCGTGGTGTAATCTATTTTCCACCACCACCTTACATGGATGGGTATAATGGTGTAAATAATTACTATACATAGTTATTACAACATCATAATGATTCTGATATATTTTATAATCCACTCCAATTCAATTCAATATTTATAGAAATGATATCATCGCTCGTGCGTACGTACGGAATACCATCTCCACGACGCGATGAGATTCATTCTCCATGTTAACCATTTAAGAATGATTATAATGTATATATAAGAAATAATAATGCAATAAATGACATTATAAAGCTACTGGATTTATGTATATATATATACATATGTATGTCATCTACTTACTTCCATTTCAAGACAATAAGGAAAGAAAAACAGCGTTCATGCATACGTACGGACTACCGTCTCCATGAACGGTGTTTTTCATTTTATTTATCTATCTATTATATATATATATACTGAATATATATGATATATAAATCATATTTTATATTCTGGAAGTAAGTAAATCATGATATAAGTAATAATGATGTCAAGAACAACAAGTCAAAACACCTACGATAAATGAAACGATTTTACCCAAAACACTTCTTTAACATGGAATTTACAAAAGAACGGGTAATATAATGTCATAAGTGAACCATATATGATATAATAACAATGAATATGATTCTGTAATAAGTCAATTACATTATTTAAATCATTATACAGGAGGTTCGGACACATACGAAGCAAATTGGACCTAAGGTAAGGGAAATATCACAATCTCATTTTTATCTGAGATTGTTTATTCGTAAGTATTTACTGGGGTGTATTTTATCATCCACATCCATGTTTCATCAAAATGTAATATTATTTCCATCCACCTACAATTGTTTAAATCCATTTTTACCCTTCGGTGAGTTTTAGTAATATGTATGAAAGGAATCTTTTGTCGTACGAGGTACTTTTTGACTTTTCCGACAAAAGTACGAAGAATGTTTTTTTTAAACTTATACGGCACGAACGGATTTCTACTGTTTTATAAAGCCTTATTTTCATGAAGCTTCCTCTAAAAGATTTCATGACTATTTTCAATAAAATCTCTTTCTTTTAAAGTTGCGTGATGTTTTGTGAAAAGAAATTGATTTTGAAGAAGAAAGGATATTTTCCTCAAGAATTCAATTCAAGTGTTTTATCAAAATTATTTTCCATCTAAGATAATAAAGAGTTCTGTTTCTATCCATATTTTTACATTGATTTGACTATGTTGTGATGGAATTATGTTTATGAATTCCTTTATCTTATATGAATGGTTTTATGATGTCATGTTGTTTAAGAATCCCATTTTTATTACATGGGTTATGAAATGATATATGATTTATGATTTTGTGGCACACATAAGAAAGGATTCATTAAGAGATGGGTGGGACCTATATCTCCCTCCAATGCATTGGGTAAAGATTTTATATCTCATGAGATAGACATGGCTGGAATGGTAGGTTATACCGGTTCAGTGAAACAGGACTGAAACGAGGATTACTCGATTCAGAAAGGGACTTTGTCCACTAAGATAGTCTTGGCAATGAGTCTTGACTAACAAGAAATGATTCTCTATGATTATGTGTGTATGCCACAATGAGTAATGTTTTAAGTTATGATTTCATTTCACTACTATGATTTATCCCAGGTTATGAAATTATGCTCCCTTTTGCAGGTTAAGATTTCCAAAAATGTTATGTCCTTATGAAAATTATGTGATTGATATTTCATTTGTTTACCCTTACTGAGCATTTGAGCTCACCCTTTTATGTTTTCTTTTCCACAGGATATAAAGAAAGGTTTTAGGTAGAAAAAAGGGATGACCTTTATGGGAGATATTGAAGAACTTTCACCACGATTAGAAGATTACGTTCCGAGTTTCCAAAGACACTAAACTATTACGATCATTTAGTGTGTGTTTTTGTTATATACTAAGTATTCCGCAAATGTAATGTAATGTCCATGTACGTCAAGATACGGGTCTCTACAGTTGGTATCAGAGGAAAGGTTTAGTCAACCTTTGGAAACTAGGATGCGAGAACTTTAGTGAGATCCCTAGAGATATTTCTAAGGTATGTCTAGGGATGTCTCTAAGGTTAAGTATACGTATAGGTTATAGTCCTAGAATTACGCTAACGATCTTCGAATTTAACCTAAGATGTTAGATATTGAGGGTACTAACCCTTTATTATGTTGTTTTCCCTAGCATGATTTTTGCCTCTCACACAATTCTTTTGGGGTTTTAGACGATGGCTGGAACCCGAAGGAACCGTGTTAATGCGGAATGTGATGGGCAATGCAATGATTGTACCCCTGAGAAACCAAACGATATAGGAGCTGGAATGCAAAATCTTGTAGCCATGCTCACACAAATTTCTCAAGCTATGAATCATGCAGGAATTCCAAACGAGCAAAGGAAGGAGCAACATTCTATTGAATCCTTCATGAGGCAGCGTCCACCTTCTTTCAGTGGGTCTACTGATCCATTAGTTGCTGAACAATGGATTAGTACTACTGAAAAGATATTTTCAGTTCTTCAATGTTCTGAACATGATAAAGTCATCCTAGCAGTGTATCGTTTGGAAGGAGATGCTGATCAATGGTGGAATCTTATTAAGAATACAAGGCAAAGGGATGAAATTGAGTCTATGGAATGGGACGAGTTCAAGAACTTATTTTTCAATAAGTACTTCCCTCGTATTCTTCGAACAAAGATGGAGAAAGAGTTTCTTGAACTGAAGCAAAGGGACGATGAATCTGTTGGTACCTATGAAACAAATTTTACAAGACTTGCAAGGTATGCTTCTGGAATTATCATCCAACCTGAAAGTAAAGTTGATCGTTTTTTCAGTGGCTTAAAACCAAGTCTTCGAAGGGCATTAGCTATAAGAGACTTCAGTAGCTATGAAGAAATTGTGCGTTGTTCTATCAAGGTAGAAATGGAAGTTGGTGTTACATATCCATCTCATGGTTTTGACAAGAAACGAAAGATGGAGTTCAAGGAGAAATCTCAGAATAATGGTGAAAAGAAGATGAATGTTTCCTTATGCACAAAGTGTGGAAAGAAGCATGGTGGAGATTTTCTAAAAGGGACTAGAAAATGTTTTAAGTGTGGAAAAGAAGGTCATCGAGCAGCTGAGTGTCGAAGTAATGGAAAAAGGGTTTCTAATGATAAAGCAAACACTGCAGAGAACGCACCGCCAACACTTCAATGCTTCAAGTGCAAGGAAATGGGGCATTATGCTAATAATTGCCCTAATCCAAGGGTTAGTGATGATCAACATGAGCAACCACTGAAGGCAAAGGACAAAGGGAAATCACATGCGATCACTATTGGCAATGTTGAATATGACAACGATGTGGTGGAATGATTAAGTGTTTATGTAATGGGATTCCAAAATAATGTTGTATCATTGAGTATTGCAATATTTATTGATGTGGTATTCAAAGTGATTGAGATATTTTTTTTGGAAATAAGATGATATGCGCATAATGAAGACGAGAAAATGAAATGTTTAATAGTATTCATGAGCTCATGATTGATATAAGGACTAAGTGATATCATGGTTTGAGTATAAATAATTTTGAGGATTTTGGTATGTGTAAAGTGTTAACTTTTAACTGCATTCAAGTTTTCACTAAGGTTCAATGGGTATTCAAGAGTATACATGATTAAGGACTTTGAATGTTTGGAATGTGACCAAAAAAAACATATCTTATGATATATGGGGATCAACGATGATATTAAATCTCTGGTAATTGTTTTCACTATGTTATGAGAGTGGACTGCAGTATTATGGATAAGCCTAAAGATTGGAATGGATTGTGTTGGACGATATTATTGATGGGATGTTATAGTAGTTTTGGAAAAAGGACAACCTGCAGGACGTGCGACAGCCCATCGCTTCGGACAAGGCTGTGGGAATCGAACCCACAACCGAAGTGCGACTGGCCTTTATCGCCTACCACTGACCTATAAGAAGTCCCTGTTTAGTAGAAACTAGTTTTATTATATTAAGCAGTATGATATATGAAGTATAAGTCCATTTTAGGAACCATATATGATTAATCTCACTATAGATCGACTTATGTATATAAGTTTTGCTTACCTTTTGTTTGAGACAGATGGAATGACCTGTCATTCTATCACATGATCTGCTAACACATCACGAATAACAAATTCAACTTCATTTATTTAAGAGATGAAGTAGAAATTGTTCAAGGCACGAACAAAAGTGAGATTTTACCAAAATAAAGTAAGTATTTATTCTAAGCAAATTTTCAACTTTAGGGAAATGATCTTGAAAACCAAAAATGTTGTCCTGGTGATCTTATACCTGATGAATCAGATGGTACCTTATATCATCACAAATCTATGGATTTGTGATTACTGGCTTTTCCATAGCCATGTTCTCTACCACTCTCCATCAGAACATGATGGTTAGATTTTTCTTCCATATCCATATTTTCACCTATGTGGAAACCCAGTGATTAGTATATTTGGGTAATCGTTACATTTCATACTTTAGTTTTTAAATCCATGTTTTGGTATTCCTTTTTACGATGTGGGTTTCTATCAAAGAAAATTTTGATTAGTAAACCATTTATAACCCCGACGAATTTCGAGGGCGAAATTCATTTTAAGGGGGGTAGAATGTAACGCCCCAAGATTTTATGAAAAATATTCTTTTTAATTTCATTAATGTCTTGTGTTGTACGCTACAACAAAAGAAGCTTTCACAATACGCATCCTTGACTTTCCTTCCGTTACACGCAATCGCGACCTTCCTCGATAGCGTGTGTAGTACGCAATACTGAGTTTCACGAAACAACGATATGCTATTAAAATATTATTAAAACTAGCCGTTATGAATAGTAATAACCACTTTTTGGAAATTTTGTAAATTTTATTTTTCAAAATGGAATTCATTTTTGGATTCGTAATATCGAATTTAGCCTAAGGTGAAATTTTGGTACTTTTCGGATAACTTTCATATTCTAATGAATAGTGAAAATTACTAAATTATAATTAAAAACAACTTTTTTAATCGAAATAATTAATAGTGATAAATTATTAATTTGAGTGGTTTTAAAGTATATTTAGAATATATTTTTACAATTTAATACAATTTTCGTCATTGTTTGTAATTTCACATTTAAACCAGACATAATCAAGTGTCAATCTTTTGATAGATTTTGTTTCTTAAAAAACACGCTATTTGTTTTAACAGCGGGATTTAATTATAAAATTAATTAATGCAACTTCTATGTTATGAATTTGGTAAAATAGACTTCATTTTTGAATTCGGAATATGAAATATAGCTTAGGATGAAATTTTGGCATTTTTCTGAAAACTTTCAATTTTTGATGAATAGTGAAACCACTAAGTGGTAGGTTAAAAACGGAATTTTGCATAAAACTTAATTTTACCGCTTCTGTGAATGGAATTTCGAAAATCCGAGAGACACGGTTAATATCAAGGACTAAAATGTGGTTCAATGAGATGAAAATAATTTTTTGGTGAATAGTAACTTTTTACTTTTTTTACCACAGTTAATAGTAAATAGGGTAACTAAGGGTAAATATGATATTAATATTACCCTAACACATGTCCTAATTCTATTGGACAAGTGTAATTCGACCAAAAACAAACTTAGGAATAAAATATGACCATTTAGGCCCACTTGGATTAGATTAGGACATTTATTATTAATTTATTTAAAGAAGGGTTAAAATAGTTAAAATCAAAGTTTAATAAGTAAATCATTTTTAATATGGGGTTATACATAAGCTAAATTCGACTATAAATATTCATTAGAAAGCTAAAAAGATTTCCTACATGATGGTATTTTATTTGTAATTTTTAGACAACATATAATATAATTTATTTATGACACAAAGATGATGCAGTAATTATCTTATTAATGAAATATTGACATAATTGATAATATAAATACCAAAATAAATGTAATTTAAGACTTTTTATGAATTCCACTAATTTTCTAGGTTACTATGATATACTAGTGTTGATTTAATCAACTTGGTTCGAATATATAATTCTGTTATGACTTTCAAAAAAATCATATATCAAATAGTGTCAAAATTGACACAAAATAGTTTTTAAATCAAATATTATATTATTAATTGTTATTTTATTCCTAAAAATCTAAGGTTCGGCCAAATGACTTAGATAAGGATATATGTATTAATAATATACAATTTGGGGTTCGTTTGGCATGTTATAGTAAGTGTATTAACCATATAGTGAAAGAAAACAAAAAGACACGGTAAAAGTTAAATTATTTAACTTAGAGTTAAATCTTATTGATAAGGTTTAAAATAAGATCCAAACATGTATAAATTTGATTGGTTGATGAGATTACAACCCTATCTCATCTAAGCTTTCAATATGAGTCATTTTTGGAGGTTTTTAAGTGGGGTTATATTTATTATAAATTAATATTTTTAAGAATTCCTAAGGTGCCCCTCTCCTCCCTTATAAAAGGACACCTCCTCCCCCTCCTCCTCACACCAATTTGAGCACTCAAGCTCGGCCAACCCCTGCCGAAATCCCTTCTCCACTTCCCTAGAAACATCCTAGAGGTTCTGGTCTTCCTCAAAGACCAATTCTAGTGCCCTAAGAGGAGGTCTCAAAGAGGCACTTCAAAGAAGAGGTAATTACCCTTACCAATTCTTTCATCTTTATTTCTTCTTCCACTTCTTCTTCTTAGGTTGTTTCATTATGAAGTAATAACATCAGTATCACTCATATACTGATATGTTATTATAAGTATGAAACAACCCTATTTCACCATCTATCCATCCTACGGAAAAAGAAATCACCGCGCGTGCGTACGTACGGAATACCGTCTCCACGCCGTGGTGTAATCTATTTTCCACCACCACCTTACATGGATGGGTATAATGGTGTAAATAATAACTATACATAGTTATTAAAACATCATAATGATTATGATATATTTTATAATCCACTCCAATTCAATTCAATATTTATAGAAATGATATCATCGCTCGTGCGTACGTACGGAATACCGTCTCCACGACGCGATGAGATTCATTCTCCATGTTAACCATTTAAGAATGATTATAATGTATATATAAGAAATAATAATGAAATACATGACATTATAAAGCTACTGGATTTATGTATATATATATACATATGTATGTCATCTACTTACTTCCATTTCAAGACAATAAGGAAAGAAAAACAGCGTTCATGCGTACATACGGACTACCGTCTCCATGAACGGTGTTTTTCATTTTATTTATCTATCTATTATATATATATATATACTGAATATATATGATATATAAATCATATTTTATATTCTGGAAGTAAGTAAATCATGATATAAGTAATAATGATGTCAAGAACAACAAGTCAAAACACCTACGATAAATGAAACGATTTTACCCAAAACGCTTCTTTAACATGGAATTTACAAAAGAACGGGTAATATAATGTCATAAGTGAACCATATATGATATAATAACAATGAATATGATTCTTTAATAAGTCAATGACATTATTTAAATCATTATACAGGAGGTTCGGACACATACGAAGCAAATTGGACCTAAGGTAAGGGAAATATCACAATCTCATTTTTATCTGAGATTGTTTATTCGTAAGTATTTACTGGGGTGTATTTTATCATCCACATCCATGTTTCATCAAAATGTAATATTATTTCCATCCACCTACAATTTTTTAAATCCATTTTTACCCTTCGGTGAGTTTTAGTAATATGTATGAAAGGAATCTTTTGTCGTACGAGGTACTTTTTGACTTTTCTGACAAAAGTACGAAGAATGTTTTTTTTAACTTATACGGCACGAACGGATTTCTAATGTTTTATAAAGCCTTATTTTCATGAAGCTTCCTCTAAAAGATTTCATGACTATTTTCAACAAAATCTCTTTCTTTTAAAGTTGCGTGATGTTTTGTGAAAAGAAATTGATTTTGAAGAAGAAAGGATATTTTCCTCAAGAATTCAATTCAAGTGTTTTATCAAAATTATTTTCCATCTAAGATAATAAAGAGTTCTGTTTCTATCCATATTTTTACATTGATTTGACTATGTTGTGATGGAATTATGTTTATGAATTCCTTTATCTTATATGAATGGTTTTATGATGTCATGTTGTTTAAGAATCCCATTTTTATTACATGGGTTATGAAATGATATATGATTTATGATTTTGTGGCACACATAAGAAAGGATTCATTAAGAGATGGGTGGGACCTATATCTCCCTCCAATGCATTGGGTAAAGATTTTATATCTCATGAGATAGACATGGCTGGAATGGTAGGTTATACCAGTTCAGTGAAACAGGACTGAAACGAGGATTACTCGATTCAGAAAGGGACTTTGTCCACTAAGATAGTCTTGGCAATGAGTCTTGACTAACAAGAAATGATTCTCTATGATTATGTGTGTATGCCACAATGAGTAATGTTTTATGTTATGACTTCATTTCACTACTATGATTTATCCCAGGTTATGAAATTATGCTCTCTTTTGCAGGTTAAGATTTCCAAAAATGTTATGTCCTTATGAAAATTATGTGATTGATATTTCCTTTGTTTACCCTTACTGAGCATTTGAGCTCACCCTTTTATGTTTTCTTTTCCCCAGGATATAAAGAAAGGTTTTAGGTAGAAAAAAGGGATGACCTTTATGGGAGATATTGAAGAACTTTCACCACGATTAGAAGATTACGTTCCGAGTTTCCAAAGACACTAAACTATTACGATCCTTTAGTGTGTGTTTTTGTTATATACTAAGTATTCCGCAAATGTAATGTAATGTCCATGTACGTCAAGATACGGGTCTCTACACTAAACCCACACATAACTACTTACTATATACACTATGGAAATAATATATAATGATATAATAATCACATCCCCAAATCATCATACTAAAAATCCAATGTATCACCATTCTTGATCTGGACATATATATATCCAGCTCATGGTTTCCCAATTAACTCTACTCTACATGATTAATTTAAATAGGTGTATCATCATCTAAAAATAAAAATATATATCATGTATCTCAGAATAAAATATTTTAATAGATTCCAAATAATTCACCACATTCTAAATCATTCACATCTACAAAGATATAACCGTAAAATAATTTTGACTAATAGAGTCAACGAACACATTACCATTTCTAGTAGAATAAGTGATATTGAAATAATAAACCTAGATAAATTTAAATTTCCTTCTCGTATGCTTTTTCAATTATTTTAATAAATGATATACCTATATACCATGTGATTAAAATAAACCACAAAACCTTCTTTTACAAACAAATTCCCAAAAAATATTTGAAAAAAAACAAACGATTGCTAAAAATAATGGGTTGTATAATTAAAATAATGATAATATAATTATTGTGATTTATGTATAATGAATTATCTACCCCATATCAAAATTCATCAAAAACTGTAACAAGGATTATCATAATAGTGATTCTAATAAACAAAATTATTTTGGTAATTTTAGAAAATAAGGATATTTTATCTTATTCTTGACAATTTAAAATGAATTTTGACACCATTATATCCAAATAAAATCATAAGATTTCTTAGTTAAATATAATAATATATATATAACATGAAATCCCATTATAAAACCATTTCTAATGACCCTATTTCTTATGAATATTATTAAATCTGAAATACTATTCAATGGATTAAATATATAAACAACATAAATCTTCTATAGGTCGACTTCTAAAATATGCTCTGAATTAACATGACCCATAAAATGCCGCTAATATTTCAAAAATAAACACTTTTACAACCTTCCCTGAAATTGATTCTCACTATGATTATCAATTGCTATGAAAAGATACTCTATATTATCATCATAAATGTATGAGTAAACCAAAATAAAATCAATTAATATAACCAAAAAATGATCAATATAGGCTTGAATCACCTTATTAATATTCCCCATGATATCATCTAGTGAATTAATTACTCCAAAAAAACCACTTAAAAAATAAAATTTACATACTAATATTGAAACACTATATTAAGTATATATAAATATTTAGGTATCATATATTGATATCTAGATAAAATATAAATCTTATAAATTCAACACATTCGAATTAACAAATGAAAAAATAATTTTTTTCATCTCAGATTATAAATACCCATATCTATAATTTTATTTAACTGTCATAATTATATTAACAATCTCATGATTCAATAAAATTTATTTGAAAACAACATATTAGCATCCCATTATTACACACTATGCTATTTAAATCCTTACTAAAAAACAGGATAGTCTATATTTTCTATTATAAAATGTTTGAAGGTTACAAATAATAACACTCAATAGGTAGATGATAAAAAATGGAATTCAACTGAATCCCTATATCAATATCTGAACTAAAATGTAAATTTATAACATCTTCCAGAAATTAATCTATTTCATCACAACATGAAGAAAATTATCTATATCCAAATTATACAATCCAATTATCAATCATTAAAACTATGATATAATAAACTATAACTCCAAATATCTTTATTATAAATATAAATATCATTTATTAATATAAAAATCATGTTCACCATAATATAATTTAAAGATAACAATTTATTTATAAAAATTTATATAATATTGTATGAAATATAACCAATGAATCCCTATGGTGATATAATAAATTTATATCTATAACAATATTACAATTTAAGTGAATAAGAATTCCACATAAAAACTCACAACTACACATTATAACACATACATAAGTAATTAGTTACTCACTTAAAATAAATAAACATAGTACCATGAATGGAATAATGCATTTTCCATCAAAAATACATGAATCATTTATACAAATACTTACCATCACATGAGATTCCATCCAAAAATTTTACTCATCCATATGTCTAGAATCTCCTCCATACTTATGTAAAGGTATAATAAAATTTCAACCACCATGAAGTGACCTATTCCCAAATATAAGGTCTCTTAACACCAGTAACAACCTAATAAGGATATTTTTTCACAAATATTATCCAATTCTTGTGTGAAAATATTAATATTCTTAGTAGGTTCCATCATGACCCTTTCATCTGTCCTACTGAAAAAAAAATTACCATGAATAATTATATAGAATAAATAAACTAAAAAATCAATAATAATATTTCCATAAATGTCAACCATCTCACCACTTCCATCCCACACCACATCATCACAATCCACATCACATCCTCTCCACAACACATCACTAAACAACTGATATGAAATAACCATTTCTAATTTATATATATGATATTTCACCCTTAATATACTCACTGTAGACACACCTCTAGCATATAATTATCTACCCATAGGTATCTCATTGGGATATCCATATTTTTTATTATAAATCTATCCTTATATAGGGAACTGAATAAACATCCATCATCCCCATAATTTAGATATTCACTTATAATGATCCAGTTGTGATATAAAAATTATATGGTTAGGCCAATTTCCACCCACATTAACTCCATATATTTTATATAACACCATAAATATTGAGAAATTATACTTGGAATGGAATTCATTTGGGCTAGATACACATTTCAAATCATAATGGGCATATAAAAAGCTCCAAGGGTATCATATAAAAGTGGGAAAAATTATAGTTTTAATTACTAAAAAAATATGAAAATGAAAAATGTATCAATATGAGAAGCTTTCATAATCTCATAAATTACATAATAAACAAATAAATTAACATATTCCAAAGTAAAATAGAACTATAGAAAAAGATAAAATATTAAAAAAGTGAAAATACATTCCGATAACACATGAAATAATTCATATTTCCCCCTAACATAAAATCCCACCTTATTCAAGGACTAATTGTAATTAACAAATATACCAATCATTAATTTATGAAAAAATATGTTAAATTAAAATTCTACATAAACACTTTAATTTATATGTTGGCTGTGAGACAATGACTAATAGTATCCCTCAATATCTTTATTAAATTCATTATTGTTAGAAAACAAAACATTTTAGTTTGATGTATCAAAATGAAACTACCTTTTTATAATCATTTTGAAAAACATTTAACATGATAATAACGTTTAGTCAATCATTTTAATTTGAAATACTAGAACATTATAGGAGAAATTTATGTTAATGAAAAATTATGGGGATAGGAAAACAAATAAAATGAAAAACAATATAAAATGAAATCAAATGACTATGTTTCATCAGTGAATATCCTAGAAGACATAGTCATTTAGAACAAGATATTTCATAATAGGTAACCCATAACAACACTAATCTACTTGTAAAATGAAAGGTAGTGTAGAATTAAAAACGTGTTGTAATATCCACTTTAATTTGGAGAATATTTCATTTTTTAAGATAACATAGGTATTATAATCAGAGTGAAATAATATTGAGTCCACCATTCCAAGAGTTCCATATATAATTGGCGGATATATCCTGGACCAGGCTGAGTAGGCTCTAAAATGGTCACTGGAACTAGTCCACGACATGGCCTGTAGGGTGTTCATGATCCCCTCGGACTAGAAACTAGTGAAGGGCATCATTAAAGTATATATCAGAAAAATTGATCACAAATAAATAAACAATTACCAATGGTAGAATGAAATCAAACAACCCACTCTATGTATAAATGAAACTGAATCATACATCAATTATACAAGGTACTAAAATTACAACTGAACAACACAACTAAACCGACCAAACCTGCTGACCAAAACAACTCGATGTGAACCCATTTGAGACTCTCTAACACAATAATAAAACATCACTGAAGATGATAAAACTCATGCTAAAACCCACACAATATCTAAAAATAGAATATAACTATAGAAATGAGTATTAAAACACAGCAGGCTAGCCTGATAATATATTCCCAATGCACTTCCATTAAAATAAAAGAAACATCCATTTTCATGTTTGAAAATATATATATATATATATATAAGTATGTTTTCCCAACAAGATTCCATGATATAATCATTATAATAAAAAATATCTGAAAGTTTTCATAAATAGAAAATAACAATAATAAATTTTAATGGATATAAATTTAGATGAAACCCATTTTAAGAGGTGAACATTAATGAATGAAACATTTAATGAAAACACACGTGCTTCTAAAATTATCACCAAACACATCATATTCCAATGGTATGTAAAATATTTCCAATAAGCACTAGTAATGGGAACACCCCTTGGTACTAGCTAACTATGGGCCCCATTCACATCATATATTTCTTAAAAAGTTACCAAAAAGAATAAACATCTCCTACACGAGCCACCAATCGGAAAAAACTCCAATGGCCTAGTGGTCCCCAAACATCATCACAGTTTACTTAGTGTTTTCATAATCAATATTTCTATGTGAAACATGGACGATGCCAATAACATATCACAAGAATAATAGTTATAGTTCACCCACTATGATACTACGGATTCCCTTATTCTACTCAATCTAGTTTCAAAAGTCACATAATACCACTTTCACATTCAAATTTCATTTGAACATCATACACAAAGATGCCAAACATGCCTTTAATAATTTCAAAAAACCAATGTTTATCAAAACAACTAATTCCACTTCATTATAAAGATGTGAAAACATTCCATTTTTAACAAAAAAATATTATTAAATTTATCATATTTATTTAGATTACAGATTCAACATACAACCATTTTAACATGATTTCCCAACAACCATATCGTTTATTCATGCCAAGCACCTCAAAAACCAACACACATTTGTTATAAATAACAAATCCACTTTAGAAACCCATATGATGACCTACAAATATCATTTATGATTCTTACAACACATTAATAAATTCATAAAAATAATTTTTCATAAAATGTCATACATAAAATCTAGTCGGTCACTTTACCGAAAACTGGGTATGTAATATTTAATAAAATAATTCCTATTTAGCACTTTAAAATGTATAAAACACTAATTAAATGAAATAAACATATTTTTATTGATTAACTAGTTATTGAAAATCACAATCCACAAGTGAAAAAAAGTTGAACAATTTTTTAAACAAGAGTTAGACACCTTTAAAACAAAAAAAATACTATTATTTACAAAACAAGGGGAAAACCCATTTTAATCATTAAAAAATGATTCCAAAGATGAAAAAACAATACATACCATATGTAAAAGGTGGATAATATAATTAAAATTATGAAACATAAATTTTAAGGGAAATTTCATGGGATAACCTACCTCGAAACATTTGAGGAATAGAAACACACACTTGAAAACCTTCCTTGGGTGTTTTAAAACAATAATTTTATGAAGTCCATCCCTAAACAAACAATACCCACAAAAAAATTAGTGTAAAATAGAAAAATAGGGCGATAATTACTTTGGGAGAAGTGAAATCCAAGAAAAAATTAGTGAATAAGGAAAGAGAAGGGGAAAAACTAATATTTTATAATCATATTTAAGAAGATCCAATAAACTTTTGGTGAGAAATCCCCCAAAAATTTGACAAAAGAGATGGATAATTAAAGGGGCATCCTTCTTGTCAATAGAAAACACCATGGGAATCAAATAAGAGTTTTAATCACAAAAAATAGATTTTTATATTAAATTTTATTAATCATGTAATGTATTTGAAGGGTTTGCTGCATGATTTTGTAATCGAAACGAAAACCATGTGAGTGTCACTAGAAAAATACTACAACAAGCAGATTTTAAGTTGTTTGGTTTATGGAATCCATGCTCAAATAATGAGACACAAAAATTGCGTAAGAACCCTCATTTGACACCCCAAAAACTAGAGGAGACCCACCCATTGATCTTTTAATTATTTAAACACAATTTAGTGACACAGTGAGTTCACAAACACTCTAACATGAAAATTTAACCCAATAGGAACCAAGGGACAAACACGGGACATAATGTACAAGTAAACATTCATAGATCAATGCCCATCACACCCAGAACCTAATAAAAATATTGGTATTTTTATCAAAATATATCATGAAACAAAACATGAAAAAATGGTTGTGACAGAATATGAATAGAGGAGTATCATTAATCTATTGCACTGGTACATTTTTTTATTAATCACCATTCATAATCTTATTCATAGATTATAATTAATGATAATGGATATTAATAATGGGATTCAAACACAATACAACTTTTGATTATCGAAACACCACATTCCCTATAAAACTGCAATGAAAAGATTATTAATTCATTATAAATACTAAAATATCATTCCTTAAGAAACCTTTTAGGTATTCTATTATAAAAAACCATATTTAAAATTTTACAAACAACAGAAATGGATTATTATTAAAAATACAGAATATAAAAAATTATTTAATCCATTTATATATTTAATGAGTCAAATAAGAGGTATCATTCCTTTAATAAATAATATATTTTCTATTATAAATTGGTTAAACTAATTAGACGTTTTTTCAAACATATTGGCTTCATAACATGGTTTGTGGAATATTTTAACTATTAAATCAAACAAATATCATTAAATATAATGTGAAAATGTCTATAGATCATGAAATATTTTGATAATTACACTTCATTTAATATATCATATAATATTGAAAATATATAATCCTTTTAAATCTTTCAAGAAATATTTTTTACCCAAATAAAGGGGATATGATAAAATGAAATTCCAAAAATATTTGTAAACATGAAATCATCATTATGGGAAGAAAATTCAATATTATAATAAAAATTTTATAATCTTTTTAGGCCAATATAACAATTGTGTTTAGTATTTTTTTCATTTCCATAGAAAAAAACATGATCCATATTTTAATGAAGCTAGATGATAAGGTAGAATAAATTGGTAGGATGAGAAAAGAGATCAAAATACAGGAGAATATTGACATAAATCTAGTTTATTAAGGATCCTATGTGGAATAAAATGAATAACGGAAATGAGAGAGTCATCTACCCAAGGTGTATATTAGAAAAATCAAAGTTGAAACAGAGGGGGAGAGGGTGTTTCCCTATTTTACATAAAATATTGGTAATATTAAAAAAATATAAATATAGTACTTAATTAAATTATTTTATAATCATTAATTAAATATACCCACACAAACATGATTTATCTTAATAAAAAACTACTATCAACATGATTTCAAATAAAAATTATAAATTAATATATATGTAATTTAAAATATATATTTTATAAAATATTTTATAAAGAAAATAGTATATGTTATAAATAAATTACAATAATTAAAAATTAATAAAATGGATAAAATAAATTCAAATATTAAGTAATAAGGCTCTCACAATGCCTGCGAATGAATTATTGAGTTTTGGGTAAACTATTAGGGAAAATTGGTAGCATAAATGGTTACCCAAACCATGTGGTTGTTGTGAAACAAAGACTACTTCAAATTTTCAAGAACTTCATGGATAACTCGAATGGTTACACATAAAATGTTAAAATCAGAATCAGTTATATTTCTTAAATGATTATATTTTTTTAATTTATATTTTTTAACCCCCTTATTTTTACATTTATATTTTTAAATTTTTTTATTAAGGGTGTTATATACTGAATTTCTTGGTTTTCATCCCACCATCCCCCTTTTTAGATGGGGGAATTCCATTTTGTTACTGATTATCCACCATAGGGGACTCTCATATCCCCAAACTACATTATCATAACCACATAACCCATTTCTACCATAGATACCTATATCTTACACACCAATATCACTTCATCCTCATCCTGACATTACAGAAGCATTACCACAATAATACTCAAAATTTCCCCATCAGCCTCACATATCACAAATGGAAATAAAACCCCACCATCCATATATTCTTCTATATTATCCATCATGTAGATAATGATCCATCATTATGTATCAACAAAACATTGATAAATCATGCTTCCAACAAGGTCTACCATAATTATGATCACATGGAGTATAACTACACCACATTATCAAAAATCTAAGTATTATTGGTATATATTAACATAAATACCTCATAATATCCCTAATAAATGATTGTAATTCACATAGAAGAGCATGTTGCACATGTCAAAATGAATTAAAAATTTTCAGAAAGTCACAATGTATTTATCCTATGGTGAGCAGCTGATGATGTTAGATTGTCCTCCTTCCCTAGTCCTGGAGGATCCTGTAGTTTTTCATTTATCCCCTTTTGTAGATCCTTGTTCATTGGTTCTAGATCCTCCTCGTGTACCATCACTAAATGATATCCTTCTAAAACCCATGTTCCCTTCCATATCTTTTGGTGGTTCCTTTAGTCTCCTTTGATGGAATGTTATTTGGGACACATGATCTAAATTTTCAATCCTCTACTTTTGAAGATTCCATGGAACTCCTCATATAGACCACAATTTCCCTATTCAGACATAAAAATCCTTCTCTGGGATTCTTATATAAATTCATCCAATATTGGGTTTTAATGTAAAATGACCTGTCAGTCCAACAATTATTTGGTTGGATGATGGTTTCTTTCATTGGGGACCCATAGATGATTTGTGGTACAATGTACTCACAAATTCATTTCTAGTTCTGTAACTCTAAACAACGGATGAAGGATTAATACCACAATGGATAGGAATCTATCATGGGTTCCGTATATCTGGTGGTCTCATATGATGTCAATATATTCATAAAAAATATACCAGATGATAAAAAGGTGTTGGAGACTATTCGAACACCTAACCATGGGAATTATCTGAGACTAGATGGATTTTGAAGGACCATTTATGCCATTTCCTATAATATCATTATGAATAAACTGGTCAAAGACATTGAAGTCTTCTTTCACGTATGTTTTCTCCCCTGGGTATCATACACCATTATTTTGGTTCTAATTTTCATATTTAAGGATCTATCTTTAGTATGAATATTTAGACCAATTCAAATTTGTAATTTCCCATAAAATGTCATAGATATCAACATCAAGAGTTGACTATCTATCACAATGTACATATTTAGAAATTTGAGGATAATATTCTTGTTTAAAGGGAAGTACAACCAAGGATACAAGGGTATTGATCAAGAGATGGTTAGTGAAATCAATAGGAAGGTGTTGGGATCAAATATTATAATTTCAGTTAATATAAAAAATTCCTATGAATGGATCGAGTGGAATTATATTCTCAAGGTTGCGAGGTGTATAGATTTCTCAGAATGGGTTGTGGATTTTATCTTCCACTATTGTATCTCACCTTGGTTCAATATTCGTTTTATGGGGAGAAAAATTGATTTTTAAAATATTTTAGGATATTATGATAAGTAGGTCAAAAATATCATAGAATTATAATTGTGGTCCAGGAATCCTTTAGTAAACACACACCTTCATCCAAGACTATTTTCATGATCTACTAATTATGGGAATGTAAAGGAAGAACATCCAAATGGACTATTTAAGAGAACCTATATATACTGTTAGAGTTTAGATAAAAAAAATTGATGGTTTGGTAAAAAACCAATATTATATCTGATTGGGAAATAAATTTTTTTACTTTGGTTGGAGAATAACTCTCTTCAATTATTTTCTATCATATATTCCAATGAACATCCTATCATTGATCAATGATCCCAAGACTATTATTAAATATACATTGAAGTTATTATGTTCATTTATTTTCGATACCCAAGGGGAGGGGAGATGAAACTGGGCCTTATAGAATAATCATTCCCTAACTGTGAAAAAAAGGGGAATATATTTGTGGAATTTGGTTTATGAAAAGTATTATCTCCATATAAAATTGTAGTGGGATGTGATTGGAGGGATCTCCCTCGGGAGTAGGTTTATCCCTAAAAAATATGGAAATATTTTGTGAACAATGAGAGGTCACTGATACACTATATGGAAATATATCTACTTCCACATAACAGTTCTTCAACACCATTCTTGGTGGATTCGTGGATATTGGAATATAACCTTTTGGGACTGAAACTAGGTAGGAATGATATTTGGATATCTAGGATTCCCAATACTGAATTTGAACTTCAAACAGGCTAGCCTTCACCTTTAAATAATTCATCTAATTTTTAATCCCACCAAGAATACTGTTTTTTATGGTATAATAATGTAGTATTTCCTTGATTTATGATTTTTCATAGGCACCACATCGGGTATTTTTTTCATTGAAGGCATACAATGATGTGATTATTTTATCTCGAGTCATTGATATATGGTAAGGGATTCTATAGAGTAATGTTATCTCATATTAATTCAATGTTCTTGTGTGGAGACTCTAGAATTATGTTCTTCTTTCTAATGTGGTAGTTAAAGGTATGGGTGTCCATTTGTACTCTATATTCTCTTGTTTCATGATTCAAAAATAGGAAACCTTCATGCATCTCTTTTTCAATGTGTGTGGGATGTGAAGTGTTTTGGGAGTTTCAAATAGATTAACTATGGTAGTGGAGCCATTTGTGGATATTATTTAGAAATGGTTTAGTGGTGTTAGCTACAAAAAACATTATAGATGGCTTATACCTTCCTCCTGTAATATGGTTGTTGTTGTATTTGGGAGACAAAAAACTAGTACCACAACAATGGACTACTATAATCAGGTGTAACTATGTTACGTGATGGATTAATGTCTCATCATGGACCTCATCAATATTTTGATACACTAGGAGGAGGCTCCCACTCCCATTGGATATATACTTAGAAAGTACACTTATAGTTTTGCAATATAATCATAGTTGAGGCCCTTCATGTGCTGGAATCCTCCCCGCCACATCCTAAATCTAAATTTTTATGGTTCTTGTCATGTGGGGTGCATGTAGTGGGAAATGCTTTTTTGTGGCTATATATATTTAGTGGTGTTTTTCCTCAATAGGTTCTATAGGAATAGTTACTGTCTTAGGGAGGATAGTAATTTCATGTAACATGGTCATTAATTTTGATATGATAATCATATCTCCTTGACATCAGTGGAAACAGTCTCAATGATCATCTGGAAATATTTAATGTCATCTCTTTTACCCCTTGGTAAATCCATTATGATATTCATAAATTAAAGGTCCTAATAAAAAAGAGAATTTATCATCTTCACATATGGTTTGAAAGTAATAGTGTGGTAGTCTTTCTGTCATTAAAAATCCTATTTAGAGTTCCCTCTCCTTGATTTTTCTTGTACTAAATCCATTCCCGTATGAAGATATGATATTGTTATTGAATATTCCCTTGGTATCCATTTTTATCAGACACCATAATTTCATCCCTAGGATGTTCTCTTTTCCTTTAATAAGAATTTGATGTCTGTGAAAGAATAATTTATATCTAACAAATATCAAAAAAACCCCATTTGTCATGAATTCACATCAGTCACAAAATTACACATTAAAACCTCCATCAATTTACCATAATGTTGATATATATTGGTTATTTTTAGATCAAATCAATACACTAAAGCAATGGTTATTTGGCTTACACTCTGTACTTAGCAGAATAATGATATCTCCCAGGCAAAGACTGACTCTTTGATCTATCATGACTCCCAACATAGTAAAGGCTCTAACCCATGCTCTCATTTCTACATTATCCAGTAATGAGAATCCCTCATTCACAAAAACATCTCGGAAACCCATACATGGCAGGATGAAAATTGGTCACAGAATACATTGCCTCATTAGCTGATCATAGCTCCATTCACAATTTCCTTATCAACCCTATCCACATGTAGTTGGATGGTGTTAATTTGATTAGAGGGGATGCCCTTGGATTGCACTACATTAGCACCCCCAGATTTTGTTGTGTTTTTTTTCTTTTTTTCCCTTATTATTAAAAAATTTGACTTGGAGATAATATCTTCTCATTCCTCTAACTTATATCTCACATTTATCAGGATTCATGTCCCCAAATAGAAATATCATAGCTTGTCGATATAGTGGCATGAATAAGAAAATTTCAAAACCTCCCTTATAACACACTGATAAATTTTTATTAAACATTAGAGTATACAATGAATCCAAGAATATTTGAAATGAAACCATGTAATTTACTATCACTTCATCCCAAATACCCCCCAATAAAATTCATAAATGTTTCCTAAATTTGGAAAACTTCCAGGCTGACCTAGAATTACTTGTGAAAATTTTTACCAGCTTCATCCCATTAACCTCAATATATTATATATGAATAAAAACAATATTTATATTGATATTAATGTGGGTATCTATCTATTTTTTTATTAGTATCCATATGAAATTATCATCATCAATTTCCCACTATAAACAGTGACCGAATAATATATATATTTAATTAAAATCAATATAAAAAAACAATTAATCAATCCATTTTTATAACCATTGTTCACCATATTCCACCTATATCTAATAAACATTTCAAATTCCTAAAATTATGATTGAATCAAATACTAAAACTAATGTTTCCTCATATTCAAAATTTTTATGGCATGTTATATGAATGTGATGACACCTATATAATTCTTCTGTAGTTCATTTGGAATGAGCAAGGGTTTTGATATCAGGGAATAAAAATCTTGAGTGACTCCTTCAAAAATATATAAGGATAAATTTTTATCTTTGGAGTGACCAGAATGGTTGAAACATGGATAAGAGTAACCATGGGACCATATTTTTTTATTGATCTAGGGGTCTTTAATGAATACCACACAATTTTCAAATATTTTATAAAACTGTGTGACGTGCCCATGTTTCTAAAACATCAATTTAAAAAAAATCCCTTGATTCTTAATCGGTATTCAACAAACCATCTTCCTCTTTATGTGCAGAAACCAATATATAACATGGGTAGTGACCCTCCCTTCCACCTATGGTTTTTCCTAGAATCCTCCTAACATTTTCAACCAAAAATCTCAAGGTAATATTTTATTTTATTTTCAATTAATTCATTTTATTTATATATAACAACTTTCAATAGATAATGGTTTTCCACATGAACCTAAATAGGGATATTATGAGAATTTTGGACATATGTGGGATTATAATTTATTTTACTTGGAGTGCTAGAGATTTGAAGATTTCCCGTAGGGGTTGTTTGAATATCTTACATTGAATGTGATAACTCTGCATCAACATCCCTCAAACCAAAGTAGGTGTTATTGTGAGTTTCCAATTAGTTATTTTTAATGAGTTTATGATGATATAAAATTCTATATTTATCAAATTATCACTATATGCGTTATTTAGAATGGAATGTTTAATATTTTGTTATTAAAATTCCACTTGGTTTTAGGGGTATCTATTTTAGGTTTGATTTCCAAAATGATTTTCAAAATAAACGTGGTTAAAAAATGGTTTCAATGACTATATTAATTGAGACATATGTTTTAATGATATTTAATAACATTTAGATCATGATTCACTCTAATCAGGGATTTGGTTTGATATATGGACTTTAAATAGTTTTTATTGATTGTTTAAAAAAAGTTAAAATTATTTCATGGAATTGATTTTATAAAGTAAATTAAAATGGAATTTTTAATGATTATAAATGAAATGGAATTCAATTTATCATTGGTAAAATAATAATTTGGAATTTTTTATGGTTTTGAAATGGAAATGGAGTGTGAGACTCTCTACAGTCCCTTGTTAAACTGTGACATCTAAGGGGGATATAATTAATTAATGATATATTGTTTATGAATATAGGGGATTAGTTATTATTATATGTGATATTAATTATATGTTTAATGGATTTTTTATTATCAGGGTTTCATATGTGAAATTAGAATTAGAATTTATATTTTATGGATCCCTCTGAATTATCACCTCATATTTAATGACTTCTATAGAGATCCAAGGAATACTAATTATAGAGAAGCATGGGTTTTATCTATTTGTATATATTTAATCGATCCTATATGGTGTTAGAAGCCATAAGGGAGTTCCAATAATGAGACAAGTTTAGAGATGCCTGGTAATTATTCACATCAGAATTCCACGATATGCATATAGATGGTTATAACCAATGTATGTCTAGGGTTTCATTAAGAGATATTTTTTAATTTCCTATTTTACATGATAATACACATTAGTAAATTTCATAAAATTTTACCACTAATTTTATTATATTCTTTGGTATCATACCTAATTTTTATTTTTATTCACAATAAGCAATAGTATTTTATTAGAGTTTGTGTTAATTTCATTTATTAAAATGTTTCTAATTATGTATAGGAAATGGATGTTAATAAATTTAATTTTGACCCTTGATTACAAATTCTTTTAATTAACAATATTTCATGGTCCAATAAATGATTTTTAAGTGATGAATTTCATTTTAGATAAAAATAAATTGATATTTAGAAATGGAAATGAATATGATGTGGTATTTTATATTCATCTATGCGAATAAAAAAATTTATATATGTTGAGTCAATAAGGTTTTTTAATGATTTTTTCATTCTATCATGTTTGGGGAGATTGTTGAGTCAATAATGTTTCCTTATGACTTTTATATTCCTTCTTTTTTTGAAAATCACAAACACCTTAAATTAAAGAAAATTTCATTTTACCCTATGTATTAATTTCATAATAAAAATTTTCCTTCCCCAAAGAAATTTATCATTACTATGTTTTTTATTGTTCATTTTCTCTATAAGTATAAATTTTAATTTCGTATCTAAAACCTTGGAATCATATATATACATTGATATAGAGAATTCTATTTTCAGGATCCGAATTCAAGTTCTGAACTCTCTAAATTCAGACTCTAAACTCTTCTAATTTCTGACTTTGAGATCTCTGAATTCAGACTCTGAACACTTCTGAGTTATGACTCCAAATTCTTATGATTTTTGAATATAAACTTCATAAGTTTAGATTCTGAATTCTGATGAATTCATACTCCGAACATTGTAAGTTCAGACTCTTAATTCTTATGAATTTAGACTCCGAAATTCGTATGTTCAGTCTGCAAATTCTACTAAATTAAAGACTCCTAATTTCTATGAAATTAAGATTATGTAATTCTATATAATTCCGGTTCCAAATTATTCTAAAGACAGAATCCGAATATCATTGTATTATAGATACCGAATGTTTTTCTGGTTAGACATCGAACTATTTTTTCTTATATTATGAAAAATTAATTTTCCTAAGTAACCATATTTGTGCTTACTCATGTTTTGGTTATAAAATGATGTCATGTATTAAGTTATTAAGTATCCATTTTTTGAGTGACAAGTGTATAGGTCCCTCTAAAATTCAAGGAAAAGTATGACCGTTGGAGGAGGGAGCCGACCATTGAAGTTGTGTCTATAAATAGGATATCATTTGAAATAGCTCATAACATTAAATTTTTTTTGATAAATCTAGAAATTACATGTTTCTAAAGTGATTTCTAGTGAAATAGACTTTAATGATTTGTGTTTACTGAACACCATGTTCAGATTTGCTTCATGCGACTCCGAATGATGCTGAGTACATTCAAGGGCTTCTGGGGAAAAGAAGATAGAGGTGCTGACTACCTTAAAGCTCGAGGACTTCCTTTCTGATGAAGACAGAGGTGCCAACTAGCTTGAAGTTGAGGGTTTGAATAGATATCAAGATAGACTCAAATCTTTGTATCGAGTTCTTATCCTAGTGTGGGTAAGACATACTTTCTTGAAATTATTAATCAAGGGACCTTTATCCAATGTTGATGGATACCCTTTTCTTTGGGTTAAACGATTTAGTTCTTGTTACTTGTTTGTTTCATGTTTTCCACTGAATTTTGTTTGTTGAGAAAATTATAACTATCTTATACATTATTATACTTGTATACTCTAATTTAATATGATTCTAAAATCATTAATGTAGAATCCTTATCTTTTTAAACTTGTGTAATGTTTCATTTCCAGAACTATATTTCTAGAATTACATTCTCAAAATCATATTTCCAGAATCAAAAAAGTTTGTAGAACTAAGTGGTTTTGTGAATTACTATGTTCACCATTTTTAAACAATCTAAAGGTTTCTAACCAACATTAAAAGTTCTAAAGAATTTTTAATGTATAAAATCCCCCCCCCCACTTTTATGTTATGATTCATTAGATACTACATATAGTATCTTCATTCATTATTTTGATACTACAATTGGTATCAATGGTGGTGACCTCGTACCCTGAACCAATCCTACAATTGGTATTAGATAAGGTCTCTGAAATACTTATATTCACATTGATGTTTTCTTTTCTCATGTTTTTCATTTTTCTATATTTTCCTTTCTGAGGAATATTTTCCTTGTTTATATACTTTTATTATTAACAAGTTTGTGTGGAACGATTTTTTTTAAGATGGAAGGAATAAATGTTGGTTCCATTGACAACCTAAATAATTCTATACCACCTATTTATGATGGGAATGATTACAAATATTGAAGATATGTCATGCAGACATTCATTATCAATACTGGAGTAGACAATTTTCTCGTTCTTACTTGAGGATATAAAATTTCTGAAAAAAAATGTTTGTACTTTCACCAACTAAGAAAAGCATGCATATCAACGGAATTATAAGGTAAGAAATACATTTATTAGTTCCATGAATAGAAATATAAATTTTCAAATTTTATATTGTGAAATTTTTTATTGAAAAATCATGAAGTTACACACTTTGGAACATCCAAATTTATTGGACCTAGAAGAGCCATGATCAAAGATGAGTATCATGTTTTTTGATTTCATTATGGAGAACCCATATATGAGGTGAAACACAGATTTATGACTATTGTTAATGGTTTATAATTAATGGGTGAGAAAGGATTAAATTATGAATATCCTGTGGATAAAATCACAGACATCATTTCAAATGACTAGGGAATTTAAGTGAATAGTTATAGATGAGAATATGAATGTTACTCAGATTTCTATTGATGAACTTTTTGGAAATCTACTTCAACATGAGACTAGAATCAATAAAGATGCAGATAATGTTAAGAAGAAGAATGGGAATGGTAGTGTTGCTTTTACTACAACGTCAAATCATATTAAATCCAAGACTCCTGAGAGAGTTACTAGATCTATGTCCAAAAAGGTGGTCATAAAATCCGAATCTAGTGAATGTGAATCTTCAATAAATGAACTAGCCAATCATTCTCCAAGGATGAACATGATTTTTGGATAGACGAATTTTCAATCTAGATACAAGGAGAAAGAAAGGAAAGATACGAAATATTCATAAGTAACATGTTTTGAATGCAATAAAGCTGAACATATAAGACCTAATTGTCTATTGCTTAAAAGAAAGGAATTAAAGGAGAAGTATTCTGAAAAAAACAAGAAGAAGTACTACTAATCCATAGTTATGAATGTACTGAAAACAAATGACACCTATAGTTCCAGTGGTGGATACTCTTCATATGAATCATCAGATTACAAATCTTTTGGACATAAGAATCTTGGATTAATTTCCAGACTATCTATTGAAAATCATTGCATAATGGTTAATATACACACTATTGAATTTATGACCAACATATTCCTTAATTCAAATTATAGTTATAGTAAATATTATAAATCTTCTGATGAAGAATGTTCTTTTGATGAAGAAAATACTTGACCATCTTATGAAGATGTTTCTAGGTTTTCTAAGCTATTTGAAAATGTTAATTCAAAACTCATGAAAAATCTTGATAAGGAAAATTATAGAAATACTATTCGTACTAAGGAAATACTGGATCATTATAATGATCTTGATAAGAAATATTTTGATTTTAAATTTTTTTCAAAAAACCTTGAGGAAGTAAATTCTAATAAGGATAAACTTTATAAGGATCTATAAAAAGTAATTTCTATGAAAAATGTTTTTGAACCTAACTCTAGTACACAAGCTAATGTTTTGGAAGACAAGAACGTATTTATCAAACTGAAATCTGATATATTTTCCTTGAGGATTTTTTTTTTCAAACATTACGTTAGGTAAGGAAAATTTTGATAAAATTTAATCTCAAATCCAACCTCTAAGGAATAAATTTGGTTTTGGTTATAGAATATCTAAACCGATTTTTAGAAAAAATTATATTGTTTTGCAAAGTTATCTTTTTTTGTACTAAATGATAATATAGTGGGAATTGGAAAAAAAGTTTTTCCTTAAACAAAAATCAGTATTTAGGTTTTCATAAAGCCTATTTTTCTATGAAAATGTAGGTGCCTTAGATTTTAGTTTCTGAAGTTTCCGAATCCATGAATGTTTGTGTTCTGAAAGTCTTATATTTTTATTTTCAGGAAAATAAGGAACGTACCAGAAGTAATACATGGTACATAGATAGTGGACGTTCATGGAATATTACTGGTAACAAAAACATCTTTGAAAAGATTATCATGATGAAATGAGGAAAAGAAACTTTCCGAGATAATGATAAGGGACAATTTATTGGTATAAGTATAATCGTTCTTCTTGAAAAAATTTGATTTAAAATGATTTATTTGTTAAGGGTCTTAAAGAAAAACCTCAATAGCATAAGCCTATTATGTGATGAAGGTTACCTTGTGAATTTTAGGAATGAAAAGTGCTTAGTATAAAATTCCAATGAAGTGTTGATTCGTTCTACCAATAGGCAACATAATGTTTATACACTAAACATAGAAGTCCTTAAGATCCAAGACCTACCTTTCCTTAGTGAAATGGAAGATCCTTCTTGGTTGTGGAATAGAAGTTTAGGTCACCATAACCTCAAGAACCTATGAAAACTCAATAAGAAATGATTTGACAAAGATCTACTAGAACATAGATTAGATTCTTCAAAATTGTGTGATCCTCAACAATTTGGAAAGCAAGGTAAATAAAGTTTTAAATAAGTCGGAGAAGTCTCAACTACTAATGAATTACTGTTATTTCATATGGGTAATTTTGGCCCAACACAAATTAGAAGCATTAGAGGCAAATATTAGGAATTTTTCATAGTTAATTATTACACTAGATTTACATGGGTCTATTTTCTAGAAAAGAAATCATAAGATTTTTATTATTTCAAAAGTTTTAGATCTCAAGTTAAAAATGAAAAAAAATTCCTTTGATAAATATTCATATTGATCATGGTGGAGAATTTCAATTTTATAATTTTGAATATTTTTGTAGTAGAAAAGGCATTAGTCATAACATCTCAGAACTGTGAACACCTCAACAAAAGGGTTTTTTTGAAAGAAGAAATAGAATTAATCAAGAGATAATAAGAACAATGTTGAGGGAATATTCTATAGCAAGACATTTTTTGGATAAAGCTGTAAGCACTGCTTTCTATACTATAAATTGTTTTTTTATTAGACATTTTCATAATAAAACTCTTTACGAGTTAGGGAATGGTAGAAAACATATACAATCCAACTAAAGGGTTTTTGGTTTCAGGGAATTCATTTTGAATACTAAAGATAATCTTTACAAATTCACACCATAATCTGATGAGGTAATTTTCATAGGCTTTTACACAACATCTATGGATTATTGAGTTTTCAATAAAAACACTTTTGCTGTTGAAGAAACAATACATGTCAAATTTGATTAAAACTGATCCCTTTTTTTTAAACAACCCCAACTAATATCTTCAGATGTGCTTAAAAAATGATTATCAACCTTTGTTAGAAGATCCTTCTGATATGGAAAATGTCGAAGAAAGTTTTTCTAAAACATTTTCCCCAGAAGACATTCTACCTTATGTTGATGAACATGTTTTACAAAAGCCAAATTAGTTGTTTCTAAACAATCTTCCCAGTGACAGTATCATTGGTGATGTAAATCAACTTTTAAGGACTAGAAGGTCCTTAGGAAATGAAGTAGAACATCTACAATTCCTTTCACAATTAGAACCTAAAAGAACTGATAAATATTTAAGTGATGATGTTTGGATAAACTCTATACAAGATTAGATAAATTAATTTTAATGGAATAATATCTTGACCATGGTTGAAAGACATAAGGAAACTTCTATTATTCGAGTAAAATGGGTCTTCAGAAATAAATGTTATGAATATGGAATCATAGTAAGAAATAACGCTAGATTGGTTGCTAAAGTCTATAATCAACAAGAAGGAATGGACTATGAAGAAACCTATGCTCCGGTATCTAGACTTGAATCTATTCATATTCTATATGCCTTTGCAGCATTCTTTAATTTCAAACTTTTTCAAATGGATGAGAATTGTGTATTCCTTAATTTTTTTGTTCAAGAGGATGTTTTGATGAAAAACCTCTTGGTTTTGAAGATAAAAAAAATCTTGAACATGTTTATAAACATACCCAAGATTTTTATGGACTTAATAAAGACCCTCTTGCATGGCATGAAAGGATTATAGGATTTTTTCTTCAAAATAATTATGTTAATGGAAATGCATATTAAACACTTTTTATATATAAATATAAGAAAAATGTTTTTATTATTCAGATTTATGATGATGAATTAATATTTGGTTCCACTCAGCAATCTTTAATGGATTCTTATGTGGATCAAATGAATTCAAAGTTTGAAATGATTAAGATGAGTGATTTAACATTTTTCCTTTGTTTTTATATTTCACAGAAACATGAAGGAATAAATAAATTCCCACATAATTATACTAACGATATTCTTAAAAAGTATAGATATGACATCACTAAGAGTATTAGTACTCCCATTGGCACCTCAAACAAACTTTATCTTGATGATTCTGGGAAACTACTAGATCAAACATCTTTTAGAGATAAGAGAGGAAGCTTATATTACTTGATATCTAGTCAACCAGAATTAATGTTTTTAGTATGCTTATGTGAAAGATATTAATCCAATCCTAAGAAATCTCACATAATAGAAGTGAAAATATTTTTTTTACTACTAAAATGGATACATGGAATCAGGAGTCATTTATACTTCTGGAAATGATTTTCTTATAACTATTTTTTTATGCTGACTTTGGTGGATGAAGAATGGATAAAAAGAGTACATATGGAACTTGTAATTTCAAAAGAGATTCATTAGTTTCTTGGTCATTCAAAAAGAAAAAATCAATAGCACTTTCTACTGTTGAAGCTATATATGTAGTAGCTGGAAGTTGTTGTGCTCAACGTTTGTGGATGCAACATGCACTCACAAACTATTGTATTAGTTTTACCAAAACAAAAACATTGTGTGATAATAATACAGCAATTACCCTAAGTAAAAACATTGTACACCACTCTCATGGAAAACAAATAGATATTGGGAATCACTTTCTAAGGGATCACACACAAAAAGGAGATATCATTCTTCAATTTATCAGAACACAATATCAACATGCTGAAATTTTCACCAAATCATTACCCTATAGTAGATTTGAATACATTAATAAAAGTTAGGATTGATAAAAATAAAGTAATATTACTTGTTAAATCTATTCTGAAACCAATATCCTTACAGTAATAAACTCTATTTCATAGGGGGACTACATTTTCTTGTTTTTCATCCAAATATTTCTTAATGTAAAATTTTTCTTAGTCTAAAACTTTTTCAGTCTAAAAATTTTCTGTAGTCCTAAATTTTTCGTAATGATGATTTTCTATTTTTTCGCAATGATGATTTTCTATGTTTTCATAAGGTAGATTATATAATTTTTCATAATGAATATTTTCTATGTTTTCATAAGGACGATTTTATATGTTTTCATAATGAATATATTATAGGATTTCATAATTAAGATTTTCTAAATTTTTGTAATGAAAATTTACCAAATTCTTAATAATTAAGATTTATTAAAAATTCATATTAATTTTTTCAAAAAAAATTCATAATCAAAATTTATCGGAATATAAATTTTATCAAGAATATTTTTCCCCATTACGAATAATCATTCTAGCAATCCAAAATGAAATTTCATATTCTTGTGTTTTTGTAATCATCCTATACTTGCTAGTAGTTTCTTTCGTTTTTAAATTTTCAGATTCTTTTTTCCCTATATCTAAACATTTTTTTAAAACCTCAAAAGATCATATTCTACCATGTTTTCCTTGTGGCTATCATATCAGCCATAAAATCTTATTAGAAGGATTTTTAGCCATTGGATTGAGTTTGTAAGATAAACTGTCGCATCAAACGCCTATATAAAAGACCCCGTGATGGTTGTCCCACATTTCATCTCAAGCTTTAGAGTGATGGTGTTTTTTCCTAATACATAAGGTCATTCTTTATTCTCACGGTTTACTCATTTATAAATATTTCTCAAATAATCTTCATAGAAAGACATGTCTACTATCAAGCCAATCTTAGAGGGGACGGTCTCTATGGAAATTTTGGTGCATCCCATCTTCTTCAACACATATGATATCTTGAAGAACATCAAGATCATTGAATGGGACATTGTTTTCATGTCAAAGCCAGGGTATTAAGATTTAGTGTATCCAGATATGCTGATTTAATTTTATGAATTAGTCTGTTTCTTCAAGGAAGAAGGTAGAGAAATGTTTTCATTTAAGTGATATGGAAAGGATTATACTCTTTCAAATATTGAGGCAGCTAGTTTGGTGAGTATTCCATACAAAGGGGTAGCTAAGTTATATTCTCATATGTTTCTATATGTGGAAGGAAGTTTTGTTAATGTGAAGGCTATGGTATGTCTTAGAATATCTCATGTAAAGACTCCGAAGATCGCCCATTTGTCTACAAATCGTCAGATTCTCAAATTACAGGTTCAAGGATTAATCATTCTGAGAAAAGGTTAAAAAGATACATTAATGAAGAGTGACATGTATATCATGGATTTTTTATGATCCAAAGGAAGATCAATCTGGTTAAGAATATTCTCATTATGATTGGGAATATTAAGAATGGAATCATAAAGTCTCAGATAATTATGTATCCATCCATTCTCTCAAAGATAATTGTTCGCTTCTTAGAATCTTTTAAAATTACATGGAGCTCGAGGAAAAGTAATTTACTGTCATGTTAGTTAGTAATGATACCCTGAATAGGATGAACATTTTTTTTTCTATAGATTCCAAATAATTTTATGACTTACCAGAGGAAGAAGCTAAAGTTGTTCCGAAAAAAAAACATGAAGTAGCTGAACCATCCAAAAATTGAGGAAGGAAGAGGATGTTGAAGGAAGATACAGTGGATGTAAAAACTACTGAGCCCATGGAAATTCAATCCGGAACTCCTAACCATACGAAACAAAAACCTTATCTGGATAAGGTAGTTTCTATGTGGATAGAAGCCAAACAGAACCTGAAAAATGGGGAGATATATTTTGGTTAGGATCTTGCTGAAGAAATAGCCTTAAAAGAGAAGGAAACTGATGTTCTTGAAAATCAATCAAACGAAAAGAAGCCAAAGAAGAAGTTGACTAAAGCTGAGATAGTGTAATCACTATAGAAAGATGCTAAGAAATCTTCTGAAAATATTCCTGTAACCAAATCCATCGTGGTATAAGCTTTACCTAATTCTCCAGGGAAGAAATTTGTTACTCCCGAAAAATTCCAAGAAAACATTTTTGAAGAAAAAGAAGTTGTCGAAGGAGTTGAAGAATAAGTAGAAATCTGTGGTGACACTATAGAGTTGACTATGGAAGTGGATGATATTTACGATAAAGAAATCCCATCCGAGAATCTCTCAATCCAAACTATTGAAGAAGAATATTCAAAGCTAGATACAATTTGGAAATTTGACAAAGGATAAGATGACATGGTTGATGAAGAAGTGAATAAACTATATGAATAACAATGCTATAATCATCATTTCATAAACCCAGGGTTTACTGAGGTTGGAGCTCAGAAAGAATATTTAGATGAAGATAAAATTGTTCGTCTGTCTGATAGTGAACACAAATCTTCGGATTGGGAAGCCATTATAAACACCGATAAGGGTAAATAGGTGGTTGTTTATACACCTATTAAAGTAGTTGTGAAGGAGGAAGTTTTTGTATGTTCAAAGAGGAGACTTACTGAGCTTGAGAAGGATCCCTCACCTAGCAATGTTTTAGATTCAGAATCATAATCCCTTGGACATGATTTTGTTGTTCAGTCATTGAAGAGGCTTGTTGGCACCATTTCTATTTTTCTAAGCATTGAAATGAGATGTTATATGCTTCAACATAGCTTGAACCAACAATCGGATTCAGTATCCATGGTGATGGTTAAGTGTGTAAAGAATGAGGCTGATTTCAAATTTTTTTCATTAACTACGATGCCCACAAATGGTCTGGTAACAAAATGACCAGTTGGTCAAGGAAAATCAGAGAAGACATGAAATGTCTTTATGAGTTCCAAGATAGTTTCGTGGAGGAATTTGATATTGAATATGGTAAAATCAATGATATCATAAATTCCATTAATGAGAATAATACATTGGAACAGAAATCTCAGATTCAAGAAGTGAAGGATTTAAATGGGAATTTGTATTCTATTACCCAATGTTGGAACAGAGAAAGATATCTTAGGATATAGAGATAAGTAAATCTAGTCATGCAAGACGAAACTCTAAAGAGTCAGGTCCAATCCCTCAAGGAACATGATGATAAAATCAATACTCTTGAAAAGAAATTTGAGGATAAGGATCATATTCTTAAGAGAGAATAGGAAGACCATAAGTAGCTCAAGAAGCTTTAGACAATAGTTTATAATCTAATGCCCAAGGAAATGGAATGATAACTTTGTTTAAATCCGATCTTTTGTTGTATTTTCCTTGTGGTACAGATTTTTCCTATCATAAAGTAATTTTTTATTACTTGTCATTTGGATGTTTTGTACTAATATTTCATGTAACAATATTTCATTTTCATTCTAAGTATTTATTTTTGAAAATCATAAAGGGGGAGAAAGGAAAAAATAATACCGAGTAAAGAAGAAATATCCCTTTGGTAGGGGGATTTCATCTATGGGGTAGTTTTCATTACAGATATTTCAATATTCAAGATAATAAAAAATCTATTTTCAGAAATCTAGAATACGATCTTTACTTTTCCAAACCCTAAGAGGGAGTTAGTTGTATTCATCAATTCCCATGTGTTATGGGAGACAAATATTAATATCGAAGTCTAGAAAAAGATTTTCTAATTCCTTATATTCATTTTCGTAAGGAAGTATGTGATTTAAAAAAAGAGGGACATTGGTGAGTCAGTATGGTTTCCTTATGACTTTTCCATTACTTAATGTTTGTGGAGATTTTTGAGACAATAATGTTTCCTTATGACATTTCCATTCCTTCTTATTTTGAAAATCACAAACACCTTATCTTAAATAAAATTTCATTTTACCCAATGTTTTACTTTTATAAGGAATATTTCCCTTCCACTTGGAAATTAATGATTACCATGATTTTCATTGTTCATTTTGTCTCAACGTATAAAATTCAGTTTCATATCCAAAACCTCAGAATCATATATATACATAGATATAGAGAAATCTGTTTTCAGTATCCAAATTCAAGTTCTGAACTCTCTGAATTCATACTCTGAACTCTTCTGGGTTCTAACTTTGAGTTCTCTGAATGTAGACACTGAATTGTTCTACGTTTTGACTCCGAATTCTTATGAATTCAGACTCTGAACATCATAAGTTCATATCCTAAATTCTGATGTATTCTGACTCCGAACATTGTATGTTAAGACTCCAAAATCTTATGAATTCAGACTTTGAACATCATAAATTATGACTCTGAATTCTTTTGAATTCAGTACTACAAATTTCCATGAAATTTAGACTTTCTAATTCTATAGAATTTGGGTTCCAAATTCTTCCTAGGATAGAATCCGAAAATCCTTGTATTATAGATACTTAATGTGTTTATGGTTAAACTCTATACTATTTTTTCTAACACTCTGAAAAAATAATTTTCTAATGTAACTATATTTTTTCATACACATTTTTTATAAAACAATGTCGTGCATTCATTTATTATCTAAATGTTTTTTGAGTGACATGTGTACAGGTCCCTCCAAAATTCAATGAAAAATATCACCATTGGAAGAGGGAGGCGACCATTGAAGTTGTGCCTATAAATATGGGTTCATTTGAAATACTCATATCTTTAAAAAACAAGTTGATAAATCTAGATATTACATGCTACTAATGTGATTTCTAGAGAGAGAAACATTCATGGTTTGTGCGTACTAAACACTTTGTTCAGATTTTCTTCATGTGACTGTGAATTTTGTTGAGTACATTTGTGGGCTTTCGAGGATAGGAAGACAGAGGTGCGGACTACCTTAAAACATGTGGACATACTTGCTGAAGAAGATTGAGGTGCCAACTACCTTGATGTTGAGGGCTTGCGGGGATAGCAAGACAGACTCCGATCTTCGTATCGAGGGATTACCCTGGTTTGGGTAAGACAGACTTTTTGAAAGTATAAATCACGGTACCTTTGTCTATGGTTGTTGGATACCCTTTTGGTTGGGTTAAGTGATATACTACTTGTTACTTCTTTTTTAATGTTTTCTGCAACATTTTGTTTGTTGAGGAAAGTATAACATTCTTATAATTTCTTATACTTGTATACTCAGATTTAATAATATTCTATACGCTTTAAGGTAGAATCCTTTTCTTTTCAAACCTTAATTAAGTTCATTTTCGGAACCAAATTTCCCGAATTAAGCAAGTTTGTAGAAATAAGAGGTTTTATGAATTACCTTGTTTAACCTTATTAAACAATATAAAGGTTTCTAGCAAGCATTAAAAGTTATAAAGAATTTTTAAAGTATACAATTCACCCCTCTTGTTTATTGAGCATTATTAGATACAATATATAATATCTTCAATTATTTTTTTGATCCTAAAATATCTTATATCAAAGTAGAATAAAATAAATTTCACTCGTAATTTATTCCGCAAACTCATTGGTAAAAATTCACCAGGATCGTTTGGTTCACTCCTTGTACACAAAATTCCTTTAATGGAACTCTTATTTTTTATTTTCAAGTTCCCTTCCAGTAGAAATATTTTTATAGATATTTAGGATGTATGTGATGGTTATAATGAGATAAAGAAAGTGATCAAGGGACAATTTGAGAATATGGAAACTATTATGTTTAGTTAATTTATTTTTTGTATGATATATAAACTAAAACAAAAAAAAATAACAACAATGGTATCTATTAGTGCTAGAAAATTGTGCTAATAAAGGCCATCTTTATCAGTGCTAATAAAAGTGCTGAAATATTTAACCCTTTTTCAATGCCATTTGTAGCATTAATTAAGGGATCCTTATCAGCGCTTTATTTTTAGCAGAGATAATGGGTACCCGATATAAGTGGTGTGTTTTTAGCACTCAGAAAAGAATGATTTAGCATCGTTTTTTTAGAATTAATATTGGTTTGAATAAATAAAATGAATAAATCAAATTAATAAATAAAAAATGGTATTATTTATAAAATATTGAAAATTTAATTAATTAAATAATTTATGATTTAAACTAATAAATTTATTATACTATAAATTTATCTTAAATAATAATGAAGAGTATGTTTTAAATTTATAGACATATGAAAAATAAAAAATAAAAAATAAAAAATAAAATAAATAAATTGAAGAAAAATGTACTCAATATATTAACTAGATTATTATAGATATTGTCAAGAAATAGTAGATATTAAATATATATTGATATATTTTAATTTATATAAATATGGTTTATATATTACAAAATAAATATGTGATTTACATTAAATAGTCATATTTTTTTTCAATATATACTAGTTTATTATTTAAAATTATTTTGAATTAAAAAAACTGACAACATGAATAGATTAACAGACAAATAATTGAATGTGAATTTTTTAACAATTTAACATAGATCAATAGTTTGTTATATTGATTTTATATATACATAATTAATTCTATTTTATATAAAATTCACCCACAAAAAACTTATCCATTTTTTTAATATTGTTAAAGTGCAATTATTTTTATTTTATTCAACTACAGTCACATATATCATGCATAGAATTAAATTTATATATTCATTAATAATGTTAGAAAAATACTTGTAATCAATATTTGAAAAACTATATTTGTAAAAAAAATTGTAAAAAAATTTTTAAAAATATATTTATAAAAGTACATACTATATTTATAAAATTATATAGTTATAATTATATATAATTAAATATTTTTATAAATATATATATAATTTTAAATAAATAAATATATATATATTTAATTAAATAATTATAATTATTTAAAAAATTATAAATATATAATAAATTTACTATATTTATATATGTTTTTGACAAAATATGTATATATAATACTATATATATATATAATGATATAAATATTATTTTTTAAAAATATTTATACAATTATAAATAAATAAATATATATTTAAATTATAATAAAATTATAACAAATATATTTAAATATGAAATACATTGTCTATATATATATTTACAAATTTTTTATTTATAAATAGAATTGTAAATCCATTATTAGCACTAAAACATTAATCGTGATAAAGATGGATTTTATAAAAAAAATTATCCCTAATAAAGAAATACCTTTATTAGTGATAAAAAATAACTAATAAATATAGGTTTTATCAGTTTTTATTACATAAGAGTTGATAAAAGAACTCTTTATCAACAATTTTTTTAAAGAACTGCTAAAAGTTTCCCCCATCTATTTAAAAAACCTATCCAGTTGTGAACCTGTTGGGATAGAATAATCATTCCTCAGAAGTCACCCAGTTCCAGTGCTCCTCCTCATTGAATTGAATCTTCAATCACACAATCCCACTACCTCCTGTTCCTCAAACATAGTCAATCATCTATTGTTCACTTGAAGTTGGGGTTTATGAAGAAAAAATCAAGATCTGAATACGAGGGTCTCAAATTATCTTCAACCTAATATTGTAGGAATTCCTTTTCCTTTATAGGTTACAATTTACAATTTACAATTTCTATTTTATTTTTTATTTTTTCGGTGATGATTTAATCATATATTTAGGCTCTGGTCAGTGTATACTGTTTATCTTTTGTTTATGATTCATTATTTTTTTGACTAATAAATTTAATATCATGTTTTTTCATTTTAAATTGTTGTTTTGAATTTATTTTCTTCACTGTATACATATATATCACAACATTCTTCACAATCTTAATTAAGTCCTTGTTTTGAAATTTAGTCGATCATCTCCATTCTGTTGATAAAAAAATTAAATAAATATTTTTTCCACTATATAAACAATGGAACATTTAGATATAAAACCCATAAATAAACAATAATGTTGATTTAGAAAACCAATTCTCTGTCTGGTGATGTTACAAAGCAGCAACAGAAGTTGATTTTATGAAATTCATGTGAGGGACTTTTTTTATTTAAATTATATTTTTATATTTTGGTGTAAGGGTTTCTTCATAAAGGTTTATTTTCTCATAATTATGTGCTTTTATAGAATCATAAATATTAGGATGGGTGGTGTCATATTTATTTATTTTCAAGGGATCTATATTTACAAAATTAGTATGGGCATTTATTTATTTTTCTATATTTGGATATCTTTCCCAAATTGTTACATATTTTATTTATCAATATAATATTATATATATATATATATGTAAATTTATATAAATATATATTTAAATATATATCTATATATATTTTTATATATGTTTTCATAACTTCTAATGTAGGGGTGATTTTATAATTATTTATTCAAAAAATATAGTACTGGGTTTCAAAATTTGGATGGGATTATGTTTATTTTCATTAAATATTATTTTTAAATGTGTGTGTTTTTTTTCAATTTAGTGTACTATAAATTCCATGTAATATATATATATATATACAATTATAATTATGTATGGGAGATATGTTGCAATAATTGGAGTGTTTTTAACCCATGTTTGTTATATATTTTGTTGATGTATTTTATTTCTTTATCATAACTTTTTTATGTACCACCATAGAATAACAAGGATGGGTCAATGTGTATTAGATGACCTCCCTATAATCCTTCATATAGGTAGATATTATATGACAACCTCCATATACTACTTGGGATGGATCAGTGAGGTGACATGACATCCCAAGAGTCCTGAGATGATTTTAAATTTGTGATATATCCTTAATTTTAAATGTAATAATTTCTTATGTTTCCACATCACATGTTAGAAAAAATAGTATGGATGTTATTGAATTTTATATATTAGAAATTATTTTTAGTTATTCATGATTTTAGGTCTACATGTATCAGTTCCACCCCTAAGAATATCTGATTAATATGCATGTGAAAAAAATTAATCATTGTTTATTAAAAATTTTATCAATACATGTATATATCTTTTATTTGATTTATTGAGAGTTTATTAGTCTTATTTACTATAGTAGTGTTTCTTAATAATCCTTGATTTCCAATATTATATTTATTTTTGATTAGGATATTTAAGATTGACACGACCTATGTCAAACAGTGGTTATTATAGCAATTTGTTGCTTGAGACTCATCACCCTTATATATTGTAGGAAAATATCATCCACATCAACTTCATATCATGAAAAATATTCATTGTAATTGGTTTCATGAAACTCATCCCACAACTCTTATATTTCATAAACTACTCTGAGCATTAGTCTACCCTTGGGTGACTACATGTTAGATTATTTCAAGCAACAAAGGTGCATGTCCACAATAGATGAAATATGTGCCAACAACAGAATTCAATTATAAATGTTTAGGTGATGAGTAGATAAAGATTAGTTGTCATAACATTCACCTCTGAATGAATTCATAAGATAAAACTGATGCTAGTGGAGTATTTCTTTTCTCAAATTCAATTACACATTTTATTCAACATACTGAAATTCTTGTATATAATAAAATATAGGATAGCATTTAATAGAATTATCTATAATTGTATCCTTTTAATGAAAATATCATATGTGTGTTTATTTATTATTCAAAATTAATTCTTTATGAATCAAATAGAATGGATATGAGTTGAAAATGGACTCATGTTAATCGTTTGAAAAATACTATGAAGATGTAGTTCAATAGTTTATCATGTTTGAAAGAGGGAATGCATACAACCCTTTTAATATCCCCTATATGTGTTTACATTTTTGTGATTTAATAAAAATTATTATGTAAGAGATGGAGGAAAATTTTATTTTTCGCATAATAGATCATGTCTATAAATGACAGACTAAACATTAGGAAAAATGAATATGGACACTAATTCGGATGATACTACCGTTTATGGATAATTTGATTTGAAAACAAATGTAAATTATTATGTAGAATCCATGGAATAAATGAAAATGGAAATTGAATATGACCTTTATTATTTTGAAATGTTATCTGAGGAGTTAAATAACTTTGAAAATAAACCATTGTATACATGTTTTACTAAATTCACTATATTTGCAGCTAAATTGATGTTTTACAATTTCAAAGCTGGTAGAGGTTGCAGGGACATAAAAATTACATAACTAGTTGGTCTCGTGAATGATATGCTTCTAGAAAAAAAAATGAACTCGCATTCCTAAAAAATAACACTAAACAATGTTTATATTCAATGGGCATGATATCTACAAAAAATTCTACTTATACATTTTTTTCATAATTATTCACGGGGACCATGAATCTCTAATAAATTTCCCTAAGTGGTCTGAATATTGATACATGAAAAATGAATCATGTACTTCAAAATAATCATGGTACTTTCCTGTCATTACATGATTTAGATTACTATATGAGTTTTGGGAAAGCTTAAGACTGTCAAAATGGTATGGAAATACAAGGATTGAATAAGGGAAACTATAACATCCATTAGATTCTCCTCTTTGGGAGAATATTGATTACGATTTTTGTGAATTTGGAAATGAGTCATGAAACATTCATCTTGTGTTATCTATAGATATAATAATTCCTTATGGTGTACAAATTAGTATTAAGATTACATAGCTTGTCATGTTGGTAAATTATAACATTCCTCTATGGTTATGGATAAATTGAAAATAATTTATGTTGTCTCAAATTATATTTAGACCAATGAAACCTGATAATGATATTTATGGATTTTGGGATCCATTGATCGAATATATGAAATTGATGTTGGATACATGTGTTATAATGCACGATTCTAATAGTAGTGAAGAATTCATATCGAGGACCATGTTGTATGAAATGATATATGACCTCCCTTTTATGGTTATTTTACCAGAATATAGTATTAAAATAATTTTGGGGTGTTCCATTTTTAAAAAATTAACGTAGTTTATTCATTTAAAACATTCCCAAATAATGTGTTTTTAGGTCATCAGAAATTTTTTCCTCAATCACATAAATACAAATCATGGATGATAGCATTCGATGAGATTATAGAACAAGGTAGAACAGCATCTATAGTATTGAAAAATTAACTGTTAAATAAAGTAAAACATATTGACACTATTTTTGGTAAACCATTATTGAAAACCCATTCAAAATTAGGTGGAAGAAGAGAAACGTTTTCTTTGAATTTAAATATTCTAATTGTGTATATGTTATAAATTTTTTGGAAGTCATGCATATTGAAAAAAATGTACTTGGTAGTTTTTTTTGGAACGTTACTAAATGTTCTTGAAACCAAAATATGTCATCAAGGCTAGGAGGGACTTTATTGAAATGGGGATAACAGATGATTTTGATTCCATGATTGAAATAAGGAGGTATTTTCTTCCTCTAGAAACTTGGAAGGCATATCTTCCTCCAATATATTACACTCTATACGGACAAGAATTGTTTCAAATTTTTATCTTCCTTAATTGTGTAGAAGTTTGAGCAGGGTATTCATAAAATATCAATAATGATGATTCAATGAATAATTCACAGTTACGAGTGAAATCACACTACTATAATTTTTCGTTGTTTTAATTAATGCTTGTTTCTTTCCATTCAATTCTTCCTTAAAATGTATTAAAAAATTAAAAAAACTCTACTTCCATTTCAAATCCATATATAGTAAAGATATAGACCCGACAAAGTTTCTATTGATGAATAACGAGGTTGAAATAATATTATGTGAATTAAAGATTTTATTCCCATCATAATTGATTGATATAATGGTCCACCTGATGGTTCAAATTCGAGTATAGGTTAAAAATGTGGTCATCTCCATTTCAGATGGATCTACCCCATTGAATGATATATGAATATTGTTATAGGGTTTGTCAAGAATAAAATTCGACCAAAATATTGTATTTTAAAATGGTATATTGTTGAGGAAGTAATTGAATTCTATAAAAATTACCTATCAGAGGGTTACATCGTCAGTCTCCCAATGTCTCGTCACCGTGAACACCTAATGGGTGAAGGGATTTCTGGAATAGTTGTCGTTACAATTACCTATCTAGAGAAATACAAAATTGCCTCTAAATTTTACATAATATTGAAGATGTTGATCCATATATTGAACCCCACAATGAAGTTCTTAGATATGTGAATCCACAATGGGCAAAAGGGTGGATGTCAAATAAACATAATAAATAATTTATTGGGTGGATCTGTTATCAAATTTATAAAAAGTAATCTGAAAATATGATTTAAATAATTAATTGACTTCAGTGGATATCTAAAGGAATGAATTCCAATTTTATATCTAAAACCATGTTAGTATTCAATTGTTATATGTTCTATACAAAATAACACAATGATAGTAGTATGATGGAAAAGAGTGGTTTTATGCATGGGGTTGAAGTGATGCATATATTTATTTTTAAGGATAGAATTCAAAATTTTGAAAATATGTCATAATTTTGTATTATATAAAATATATCTGAGTTGGATCATAAAACATTTCAATTTACAATAATATATTTTAAATGGGTTTGAATATCATTATAGTTTATATTTATGATATGGGATTTGTGATGGTGAATTTCACTATTGAAGGGGAAAGTGATGAGACGTTCATAATGGAATCTTAAGATGTGTTAGGATTTTCTGTCTCTCAACCAAAAATAATAATTTTTTGATTTTCCTACAATATAATAAAGAATGTCAAGTCAAATGGAAATTCAATTAATTAATACCCTTTTATTGGGAAATAAAAATTTCTTTAGGCATGTCCCAATGTATACAATTACATATTTTTTATAGGGGACCACCAATCGGAGATTATGATTCTTGATCAAGGAACCAAATCCCTAAAAATTTTATAACAATAAAGAGAGTTCAATTATTGGTTAAATTTTTTTAATATACAATTTTTTCATCATAATATTTTATGTTCACTACTCCATTAACATACTCTAAAAAATGATTGTCTAGTCATGAATATAATGTCTTCTACACATGATGATGTTACCAACCATTGGAAAAAGAAACTATAATAAAAGGAACACTTTATAAATATTTAAATTTAATGTTACAATATATATTATTTATTTTATTGAATAAAATATAATGGAACATTAATTTAATTTTCATTATTCCTTATATAGTTTTTTTTATTTTAGAATATTAAGGACCATCTATCATGAATTTGATGGAATAAAAATGATTTTGTTACTGATATATCCCATAGGTAATCATTATATTTTCAGAGTAAAATCATGTTCTATAGATTTAATGTATTTTTCACTATTTATATTTAATTTATTTATTTTTAGTATTATTAACATAATAATTGTTTTCACAGACCAGTGGATTCTTTTATTTGATTTTTGTTGGTATTTCTATCTTTCTTGACTTTCAATACAAGAAATTCTTCATACTTATTCTCCCTATAAACATTTTCTTCCCTAGAGTGTTTTATTTGTCACTTTCTTCAAGTTCCCTTCATAGTGTGACCAGTATGACTCCATGTAATTATTTCTATTATAAACTGATAGTAATTTTAGTTAAATAGGGAACTTATATACTCAAAAAAATAACAATTATTCATATATATTTGTTAATTTACCACAAGAATAAATATTTTGTATGTGATGTATAATAATCATCAACTCATTAATCTAATACACGATGTTCCAGGTATGACTCAATTTGTCCATTATTGTTTAAGATAGAAATATTAGTTCAAAAAATATCAATCACTAAAAACCAATAAATTAAACTTGTATTTTCTTTATAATTGAGGAAAATGATTTGTATATTATTTTTGGAATGTAAGAATTGGTTTAACCTCAAACAAATACATGATGTGATAAGAATTAGTCAAAAGTGCATATTTCATGTTTAAAATGTCATTTTAGTGAAAAAGAAAACATGCATACTCAAAAAATAAGAAAACACATTTATATTGTGTTGATAATTTTGGAGAACGATCCACATGTAGATTGAGATGTGTAGGAATCAGTTTCACCATAATCCAATGCACAATGTGATAGGTATGACTCCAAATGTATCTTTTTTTTTAAAATTTACATCAATTTTAGTTAAATGGACCACTGAACTACTAAAAACTGATATAGTACATTAATGTTGTTTTAATACTTTTAGAAAATGATAGATATGTAATTTTTGAAAGGTATTTATTATCTTCAACTCAAATTGATACATGATGTGACTGAAATGTTTCATTGTCTCACTAACCTTTTTCAGATCAATATTTTAGTTTTAAAGTGTAACTCACAAATAACCTATCAAACTTGCTCATATATTCTATATAATTTTTTAATATTATTAATATATAATTTTTTATGTGTATGAATATTTCATATTTCAAATCGATAAACAATGTTATTGTAAAAGTGTGTGTTTCTTATTTAAAATGACATTTTAGTAAAAAAAGGCAATTGACATAATGAAACCTGTGAAAACACTTTCTAATTGTTTTGATACATTATAAAAAAATATCTATTTGTCATTTGAAACATCATGGAATCAGTCTAAACTCAGTCTGACCGACATTTTGACATGAATGAAATTATGTACTTTTGATTTATAAAAATTCGCATCAATTTTAGTTAAATGGAAAACTGAACAACTCGAACCCACAAAAACACATATAGATTGATTTTATTTTAATGAAAATTATTTATAAGTCATTTCTGATGTGTAAGAATAATACTCACCTCGATTTGATTCATGGTGTGGCCGATATTATATAAATATTCTATTATCAGATTAAAATCTAACTTTTTGTTAAAAAAGAACCACTCCATGAAAACCGATCAAATACACTAAGAACATCATGATAATTGAGTAAAATTATTCATATGTCATTTGAGATGCATAAGAATATGTTTCACATCTTACTGATACATTATGTGATTAAAATGAGTCCAATGTTAGTGTTACGTGATTAAAATTACATTTTATTAAAAAGGAATATTTTTCTATTCAAACTAAGAAAATATATTCAGGTTGTTTTAATACATCATGAAAATGATCCATAAGTCATTTAATACATGTTGGAATCATCATAACCTCAATCTGATGCTCGATGTGACTTGTATGACTCAAGGTGTATCTTTTTTTTAAAATTGACATCAATTATAGTAAATTTTACACTATTGGTAAATTACCTTATTTATGTTATTACTAACATAATAATTTTTTTCTTATATAGATGTATTATTTAGCACTGTCATGGGAGGTTTTTTCATAAAATTCATGGGTCGGTATCATGATTAAAATACAAAATCATATTGATGTTTTTTAAAATATGTAATAATTTGGATTAATGTAATTGTATAAAATAATGTTTGAAATATATGTAATATAGTATTTTTTCTTGATTTTTTTGTAATTTTCATTGAATTTATATTCTGTATTGGTACATTTTTTAACAAATAAGTTGTGTGTTTCTAGTGTATCGTTTTTCTATAATAGCACGTTGCACCGGCGCTATAGTTTTTTTGTGTTAAACTGAAGTGTCACCCTTTATCAGTGATTTTAAATGCATTGAGAAAAGTCAAAATTTCAACACTTTAAAAAGTGCTAATAATAGACACAATTTTTAGTGTTTTAAAAGAACACATTAAGGTATATTTTATTATATCTTCTATACTCAATAATAAAAGTCCTCATAGCATCATTTTTTATCCTGGATAATAAAACATGGATTTTGGTCTCACTAAAGCAGTCTGTGCTTTTTGTCACTGATAAAGGTAATTTCTAGCAATGTTAAAGGCCTATTTTCTTTGTTGTGATATATGTCGATCTCTCAATTAATTTTTTTACATATTTTCAATACTAATGCATAGTTAGATTATATGTGAGATGACGTATTTAAATATAATTAGGTTTAATATGTGATTCCTTATTTTACTATGTAAACATATGCGTTGTTTTTTGCATAATTTTTGTTATTGAGAAATTTTTAGAAAAGTTTATATTTGATAGCATATACCACATGAAATACCTAGCTAAAAAAACTATGTAAATTTTTTTTTTAAAATATTCATATTATAAGAAAGTGGTATAATTTTTTGTTCTAAATATAATAGACAAAATAATGAAATATAAAAAACAATATCCAACTCAAAATACATATTGACTAATACATTGGAAATCAGAACCCAATTATCAGTTATGTCATTTTATGTTTCAAAGACAAACATTATTAATAAATGGTTTTTATTGATATTAGTGAGGGAATATTATTATTTATTTCATCAAATTTTTATTTTTTTATAAAATTTTTATCACTTTGGAATCATCATATAAAAATTAACTTTGGGTGAAATTTTGGTGTTTTTAAAGGGATGATTTTTCAGGGAATGGTAAAAACACGGATTATTTTTCAAATAATCATTTATTTTCATTTTATAAAAATTTATTGTTTTACTTTGATATTGAATTAATATATTTATTCTTAAATTAGATGTAATATAATTTCTTATATTTAATCATCATTATAATTTTTTTTAAGTTTACATTTGGGCTTGAAAACACATTTTTAAATTGTTTTCACTGAACTCTTTGAATATATAATATAATTGATTTTCAGAACATCTAGAAATTTGATATATAAAATTAGATCACATATTTGGAATTAAGAGGTTCAAATTTTCTAACTATTATCAATTTAATTTAATTATGAATATTAACTAGGGTAAATAGTTATAACAACATAAAAATTAAATTTTGGTTAATTAATGTTAAAACTGAAGTAAATAGAATTATAACTCCACAGAATACTAATATTTACACTCTTATTGGATTTTAGTTCATAAATCCACATTTAATTGGTGAATTTATGTTTATTAAAATCCTTTTCACATTGATAATAACCTATATACGATTTTTAAGCAATGATAAATACAATATTTCACACTCTTGCTTTTAAATTTATGTTATATATTCACGTAAGAATAATTTTATATAAAATTAATATTAGATTTTATTTCGATCATAATGATTTTTTATTTTAATTTTTTTTATTGTTTTTGAATATATAATCAAATTAAATTATTATAAAACATTAACCTAATGCATCTACATGGAATGAAAAATTGAAAATAAAAAAATTTCAAAAATTAAAATAATGTATTTTAGTGTAATTTTGTTTTTACATGTATCAAATGGTTAATAATAATTTTTAATTTATGGTAATGGTTATTATATTATAATTTAATTATAATATTTATTACTTTAATTCCAAATAAAATTAATGTTTCGTAAGAAGACAATAAAGATAGTTTCTAAAAAACATTTGTATTAAATGATTTAAAATTTAAAAAAATCTGACAATTTACCAAATTATGTTTATATGCTCTAAAATTTCATTAATTTTCGATTTATGGGTCAATTTTAAATTATTTTTAATTTCATGACCCTTAAAGAGTAAAAAACATTGATATTGTGGAATTCATCAAAAGGGTTAATCACGGTTTAAACGAGGATGTAAGAGTGAAAAATCCAATGAACTTATTGAAATAAAATTTTATGTGATTAATTTTAATCATCATAATACTAAATTAAAAAATATATTATGATTATTCACATTAAAATGATACTTAATTCAGATTAATTTAATTCATCAACTAATTTCATGGGTTCCCCTATCATCTCTTATAAAAGGAAACATACCTTCCCCTTTTCCTCACAAAATTATTGGAAACAATTGCATAATGTAACATCCAAAATCCATTCTAAACCTTAATCTATATGAAATTAAGGGTCTTTCTTCATCAATATTCTTACATAGAGGTCTAAAATTGTAATCCAAATGTCAGTTGTCGAAGAATATATATGGATCTTAAATTTGGGTTTTCATTTTACGTCTCATTTTTAGCTCTATCAAATCATATTTAACTATGTTGATATAAGAACATAAATGTATAATATAAATATGTTTACAATTATGATTATTTTACAGCACCATTAGTTATCTTTTTAATGAAATGGGGAATAAATGATTATTCCTCTGTATGTGTAGATCACCACTTCAATGAAGCGATGTGTGTCGTTTTTCAACATTGTTTCTCATTGATGATTATAATGATGGATTTAATTAATAATGATAATATTAATAACACAATTATAAATATTTAAATATATGATATAATATATTTTATTATCATTCCATCAGTTGGAAAATGATAACGCCATTCATTTATAAAAATGGACTACCACCTCCATGAATCGGTATGAATTGTTTTTCATTTATGACATTCAATGATGGTTATATAATGTAAATTCATGAATATAAAATATTATTATTCCATTATTATTATTTTTTAAATTATGGAAAAATTATCATTTGACCATGTTCCACACACAGAAGTCATTTTTTACTAAATAATATAACACCCTCAAACCCCATAATGTGAACTAAAAAGATTCAATAATTAAATATATCAATGAAACAAATAGGATAATTAGTTTAATTATAAAAGAAATTAACCTTGAAATGTTTATTTAATAAGTATAAAATTAATATATATTTTTTATTTTATAGCTTAAGAACATACGTAGTGTGTTAGGACTCAAGGTAGGGGATTTTGTAAGACAATTACATTTCATTTGTTTATATTACTTCTTCACTACCTAGGTTGTATAGGATAATGAGTGTAATTATAAGGACATGTCCTTATAAAATTTCATAATATTTAATTGAATAAATAATTCACATTATGGATATTTTCATGTTTAGAGTCCTAGAGAAATATTCCATAACTATTACATTACATCTCAACTATTTCAAAGTAGACAATTATACTAAATTTACATTTTTTCATTAAAAAAACCTGTAAAAAAGAGTCATGTCTAATTCCATGTTTTTGGAAGCCTAACTATTCTTTTTTCCCATCCTTGACCCTATTCATGTTAATGTACTATGAAACACATTTCTGAAAAATGTGGGATGAGAATTAAAATCTCAGTAAGGGCTATATGATAAGGAATGATAACATTAGTCCATAAATACTTACCAAGCTATAGCTCATACCTCATGAAATCATAAGATATATGAATAACACATAGAAATAAAAAATCATAAAGGAAAATTATGGAATACGTAACATACTTGAAATGTAGCTTTAACATCTATATAGGGAGTTACATTTGGAAAACCCATCACAAAATATTCCATAAATATCTTTGGACAAAAATTATCATTTACATTTATCATGTTACCCGATGCATTGGAGAGATGACTTGGGTTAACCATCCCTATATTTATCATGGAACGACCAGTATACATAAAAAATGAATAATAACGATAACATATTCTTAACACATAATACAATAAGAAATGAATTATTACATTTTCATATTGCAATCATAATATATTATTTTAAGATTTTAACATAATCAATGATATATCAAAACAATTTAAAAAACATTTAAAACATTTTATAAAGATATTTTTTTATTCACAGTATACCAGAACACCTTAAAGAATTTAAAGGAATTAACATTTTAAAAAATTATTGTCCATATAAATAAATCCATAAAATACTTATTAAAACATGGACATTAATGTTAATGATTTATAAGAAAAAATCCTTAAAACATTTAAAATGATATTTTAGTTAAAGAGTTCTTAACAAAATGAGAGATGCTTGAATAAAAATAAGTGAGGAATAACATTAATCAAATATTATAATATCATGAGAATATAATGATTCATGATATTATACGTCATAGTGAAATATATACATCATAAATAATAGAATTGGTGTATAACAATAAATATGTTTCAATGGAATGTAAATTTAAAACAATATCCCAAGCAAAGGTCATATCCTTAGATTAAAGACAAATCAATGACATAATTATGTGTTAAATATAAAAATACCTCCAATATAAGTGTATATTATGTGTAAAATAATAAGAGTACATTGACACATATTCATGTCATGACATAATCATGAATTAAAGTTTAAATCAAAGAATTGAAATTGGGTAAACAAATTCCTTTATAAATATTTGACAGCCTAACGACGTCAAATTAAAATTCATAAAATGCGTTGATGAGATAAAAAAGGGAATCTCATCACTTGGACATTAAATATATAACTATAATGATATATATGAACATATCCCAACATAATAATATGTAAGTTAAATGACATAACAAAAAGAAATCATTGACTAAAAGAGGAAGGTGAAGGTTTCCCTTACCGATTTGGTAACTTACGAAACATATATCCCATGATAGAAGGATTATACAATGAAGATGAAAATAACCATAAGGTGAATTCTATTACACAAATAATACAATCATGGGTATTAAATACACCATAGAAAAGGGAATAGTGGAAAATATACATGAATCTCACGGGAATAAATTGTTAGTTAAAACAAATTACCAAGTTGTAATTGATTAAGTCATATGATTAAAAGGTAATAACCACAAAATGAATCACATAATTCCAAAAATATAACAAGGATAATGATAATATATATCGAATGGAAGTCCACATTACAACACATGCAATAAATAAGTGCTGAAAAATGAAAATCTCACAAAATTAAATGTGAGATAATAAACCCCTTACCTCATGTCTGACAGGAATTAATCCTTCTTTTATCTCCATAATAATAAACTAAATATATTTTCTACTTTCTTAATACAATTTTAAAAATTTATTATTCCTTCTATATCAATTACTACCTTTCTATAACAAATATTTAATTATTTTTGTTCACATCAGACATTTTGTTGATGACCAGAACATGAGTTAAAATGAACTTGTTATAAATATAAATTATCCATGTGGTCGAAATTAAATTATCTCGAGAATTATATTCATGATTTATATATCATATATATCAGATAGATCCATTTTATGTATTTATTTATAATAGTATATAACAATTGGGAATAATCAATGAAATGCACCGTTCTTGGATACGGTAAGCCGTACGTAGGCATGAACGCTACGTTCATTTCTATTTCATATTTAATTGAATAAAAACATCATTATAGATATTTATATATTAATTCCAGTATAGGATCATATATAATTTCATTAAATCCAATATTTATAATTTCCATGTATGGAATTAATGATTCATATCACTTTGAGGGGGCGGTGGTCCGCACTTCCTCAAATGAAAATATCGTATTTACCCAGTATGGAAACCATAAAGGTATTCTATAAATGAAAAATACAAAAAGATAAAAACAATATAAATATAATATATATCAAATAGAAATAATTATCCATCTAAATTTCCACCAAGAGATATGGTAGTATATAATTGAACAATCATCGATTCATGAGGCAGTAGTTCGTCGTCCAAAGAAACTGTATATTCATTAACCATTTATTAGAGGTGTGTGTATGTTTAGTTAGATTAATTTTCATAAAAATAACCTAGTATATTTAGGATAATATTTTTGTTATAAATGAGGGGAATAAAAAGACATTATGGGGTTGGAATAGTAAAAAAGAAAAAAGAACTTAAGAGAAGACGTTACCTTTAACTCGGGTATCTCCTTTTGGTTGGAAAAAAAATGTTTAATTGAATTGCCTTATACCCAGGATAAGTTTTCTAGTAGGACTATAGGGATGTAAGGAGATTAATTTGTTAGTTTTTTTACGATCCACGGTGATTTAAATGTGTGTGAAATTTGTTAGAAGTGAGCGATTTTCATAGGTGGGGGGAGAGGCACATTAAGAATGTTTAAAAATATTATTTTATTATATAATGAATTTCGGTATATAAATTTCCAAAACATATTAATGTCAAATATAAGATGACTCATATTAGAAATATAATCATCTTATAATAATTGTAATGGTTTTTGATATTTTTTAAATTTTTATAATAATATTTATTCAAATCATTCATTAATGAGGTAAACACTGCATCATTATTGTGTTATAAGTACTTTTATTTATTTGATTTATAAAAATTATAAAAAATATAATTATTTATTAAATCTTATTTTATTTGAAAATAATATTTATAGTTTAATATATAACATAAATTACCCCATGTAAAAATTGATTTACTAAAAGATATATATTTATGTCAATTTTGTCATTACATTAAATTAATTATTATAATGTGTCATTATCACTCCAATGTGGCTCCATGGGGTCCCAAATCGAACCAAAGATTCTAATGGTCATAAAACTATTTACAAATAATAATATGACTCATGTTAGGGTAATTTCATATTATTATTATATTATTTATCACTTTTATTTACCATATTTACCCTTTTCCCATGGATTTTTTTACTTAAGTAAATATTCTTAATGTCTAAAAATAACAGTTACCTATTCAAATAATTTATACCTCTTTATTTGAAATATGGAATCCATTTTTCAAAATTCAAAACGTTTATGGGGACAAAATTAATTTAAAATTAATTCCTGCTGTAAAAAAACCTTGTTTTTAAGAAAGAATAACAATCAAAAGATTGACAATTGTTTATGTCCAATGTCAAAGTGAAATTACTTCCAATGACAAACGTTGGATTAAATGGAAAATATGTAATATAATTACACTTTAAACACATTTATAAATATATTATATCTATATAAATAAATTAGATTAAAAGGGAGTTTTGAATTAAAATATTGTATTTTTTACTACTCATAAAAAAATGAACTTTTTCAGAAAAATACCAAAATTGTATGCAATTTAAATATTTATGTCACGATTATAAATAAAGATAATATTATTTTTGATATAACATATAAAAGTGGCCAATACTAGATTTATATAGGGTTCTTTATCAAAAGGCGGTAAATCATTCTTTTAATAAATATTAGTGTATTTATGCTAAAAATCAGATTCTTTTTTATTTTAGGTCTATAAAATATATTAAATAAAGGCAAAAACAATTAACAAATATGTTTAATGATTTTATTATTAGTTATATTCATTCCTTCGAATACTATGGATAGTTTTTAACTACTATTTAAAATAATATTATATTATTCTTTTTCAATATGACCCAACATTGTGTGCAACGTATGATTTCAAAGAAACATGTTGTTTCATATCAGGTATGCCACTGAACATATAATCCCTTTTAATGTGAAATTTATATTTAATTCACAATGTTTTATAAATATGAAAATTTTATATCTTTATTTTCCTAGGATGTTTAATGCTTCCCCCTTTTTTGGAATTGTGTCCTCACAATTTTAGAATATTTATTGGAAACTTCATTGAAAGACAAAAATCAGTAAAAGAGTCAATAAAAATATCACTTTAAAAGAAATAAATAGAAACAAAAAGGTCACCTGAGACAACATATACTAGGATTCCATGAAAACATGGATATGGAAGAGAAACTAACTCTCATAGATTAATAAATAGTGATAGAGAACTTGATCACAAAATGTTTACCAACACAATAACATAAATTTGTGTATGGGTAAAAGTATAATGAATAAAGAGATCTTATAAGCTTTTTTGTTCAAAGATCCTTTTCACAAAGTGGAATATATTTATTAATAACAAAAATAAGATCATAATTAAATAAAATTACCTTACATGAAGAGTGTCATCCTTTAATAAAATTCTACCACAAACTCATATTTTCTCCAAAAGGTAAATATTCAAGATGACTTGGTCACACATGAAGTGCTAGAATAAACTTCTATATTATGAAATAATCTATAAAAGATGAACCAATTATTTCCCCTATCTGTAGACCTGAACTATAACCAAATTTGGTTAGTACAAGATCAGAAAATACCCCAAAGGATAATCCTTTATAAAATGAAATAAAACTCTTAATCTCCCAAATTCAACAAAAAGAACCCAATGTACAAGAAAGACCATTTAATAAAAAATTGTCCTTTAAATTATTTCATGTAATCCAATATAAGATAGATACCCAAAACACATATGAATTTAATCACGTAGTCTTCAATAGTAAATAATAACATTTATCTCAAAAAACATAAACTACTCTTAAAGTCTCATACTGAACTGTTATTAATGTTAAAATATATTCTCCGTGATAGATTAATCAATTTAATAAATAACTCAAATCACTTTATATACATAATAAAAACATATATTCTTGAAAAATAATATATTAAACATTAATCCTCCAATTAAACCCCATTGTATTTTTCTTTCTTTAATTATATAATGTATACAAAATATAAAACATGTCCTAAAATAACCACTATTTTTTAGTCACCAAATCATTGTCTTATATTAAGGATGTCCATTTGATAAATAATAAGTTCAAATAGTCAATTTATTCTTGATCCATAAATTCATATTAGTTAAAATAATAAGTCATACTAACCAGGGATAGTGGTAGGAGATGTACCCTTGTTTCCCATCGGTTTAGGGTTTGATTCTTGTGGCATTGTCGGAAGCGACAGGTCGTCACCCATCTCACGTGAGTCCATTTTATAAAACTCCAAAATATACCAAAAATGTTTTAACCATAATGGTTTCATTATACATTTCATTTTTATCCCAATACATTAAGACATAAACAACTTATATATTTTCATGTTACACCTTTATATGATCAAATATAATTTTTCCCAATAGAAAGAACATTATAAATTGATTGTGGTGTCCATGTGGTTTCATCATCATCTTTTTCACGTAGATATAAGGTCCATGCATTGAAAAAATTATTTTTAGATCATTAAAAATCATTTGATTTCTTAACCCAAATACACCTTGCACAACATGGATAATATGGTTGTTCATAGAAAAAATGTTTCAAAAAATAATCATGTATGACTTATAATTTGAAATCATCTCATAAAACATGATTTTTATAAAACAGTCTGACTGTTTTGGAGTTGAAACATTCAATCAATTATCCTATTAAAATCCAATAAGTATGTGTTGAGAGACTATAAATTAAAATAAAATATAAATAGGCTACACAAGGATCTCCTTATTTAGAACCTTTTTCAAAATCCTAATATGCTACAAAATCCTGTGATAAGGTAAAATATTTATAAATTCTTTGATAATATTTATCATTCTTGAAAATATGAGAATATTGAGAAATTTTTATTTGATTAAATACAACTTATAATCCATGTTGATATTGAGGAATGGTGGATGTGTATGATATCTAAAACAACTACTTTCAAGTGGGTTGTATTATAGAAAAAGTTTCACAATCATCTGAACATGACTTTGCAATAATTATTGCAATCATGCCATTAGAAAGAGATATGAATATTGTTTGAGATCCTCCTCTATTAATTTTTAACCAAATTTCCATGATCTAAAAAATTTATAAAACAAGGATTTAACTCAAATAATAGACATAAGGGACTAACCCTATGTTTAACTAAAAATTCTAATCCCTAATGATGTGTAAACCTTCCTTTGATACCAAATATAAGGACCTGACATTATAATATTACATAATGATGAATTAAATGAATAATTCACATTGAAGATCATTTCAGGTTTATAGTTTTAGAGAATAAGGACCTAACTATTACATTACATCTCAAAAATTACTAAGTAGAAAATTCTACTCAGTTTCCATTTTTTTATTAAATAAAAACTATTAAAAAATAGTCTTGTCCAGATCCATGTTTTAAACATCATGACTTTTCCATGATCCCATCCTTGACCCTAATCATATTTCTTTCCAGTGAAACACATTTCATATAAAACATGAATGAGAATAAGAAGCTCAGTAAGGGTTATAAGATAAAGAACGATAACATTATTCCATAAATACATACCAAGCATAAACTCATACCTCATGAAATCATATGATTTATGAATAACACCATGAAATCATAAATCATAAACGTAAATTGTGGAATACATAACACACATACATTGTAGCCTTCACAACTATGTTGTGAGTTACATTTGTAATACCCAACACATTATATTCCCTAAATACATTAGGAGAAACATTAATGTTTACCTCCATCCTGTTATCCAATGCATTAGAGATCTATCTCGAGCCCCCCACCCTAGGTTTATCATTGAACCACCCATATACATAAACATTGCCTAAAAACCATAACATATTCATAAAATGTACAACAATAATTAATGAAGGATGAAAATTTCAAATTGCAGTCACAATATATCATTACAAGATATTAACGTAATCAATGATTTATCAACCCATTTTCGAAACCATTTAATATATTTAATAAATATATTTATGATTCAGTGTGTTTCATACCAAATTGAATATTTTAAATGAATCATCATTTTAAAACTTTAATTTCCATATAAATAAATCCTTAAACTAATTATTAAAACATCTACAGTAATTAGAATTATTTAAAAGAATAAACAATTAAAACATTTAAAGCGATATTTTAGTTATAGAATTTCTAACCAAATGAGAGATGCTTGAATTCAATTAATCAAGGAATAAATTTAATCAAAGTTTATAATATTGTAAGAATAGAAAGATCTATTATATAATATGTGAATGTGATTATATACACCATATAAAATTGAAAAGGTTTATAATAGTAAATAAGTTTTAATGGAATGAAAATTGAGAAAAAGTCCCTTACAAAGAAAATATCTTTAGATTAAGAACAAATCAATGACATAATAATGTGTGAAAAGAATAATACACCAAACATAAGTGGATATTATATGTAAAATAATCATATTTAATTAACACATATTCAATTCATGACATAATAATGAATTAGATGATTAACCCAAAGAATTGAAATTTGGTTAAGAAGTTCCCTTAAAAAAATTCGACAGCCTAATAAAGCCACATTAAAATTAAAAAAATGAGTTGATGAGAGAAAAAATGTTGTAACATAATTTGGAAATAAAATATACAACAATAATGATATATAAGAACATATCCAAACAAAATAAGATGTAAATTAAATGACATAACAAAATGAAATCATTGACTAAAAGGGGAAGGTGAAGGGTTCCCTTACCGGTTTGGTAACTTACGAAACATACACCCCCTAAAATAAGGATCATACAATGAAGATTAAAACACACCTAAATTAAATTATATTACACAAATAATACAAACTTGGGTAGTATATACACCACAAAAAAGGAAATAGTGGAAAATATAGCATTAATCTCATGGGAATAAAAAGTGAGGTGAAAACTCATTACCACATTGTAATCAATCATGTTGTATGACCAAAAGATTATACCCACCAATTAAATTTCAGAATTCCATGAATATAAATAGAATCATTATAATATATATCAAATGGCAGAGCACAATACACCACATGAAATAAATTATTATCGAACAATTGAAATCTCACAGAATTAAATGTGACATTAGAAACCCGTTACATCATGTACGACTTGACTTGATCGTTCATTAATCACTTGAATATTAATATGAAGATTATTTATAATTTATTATGTAACTTTTTCATGTTTATCATTCCTTTTATATCAATTATTACCCATCAATAAAAATTAGTTAATTATTTGAGTTTTTATCAGACATTTTGTCGATGATCGGAACTTGAGTTAAAAATGAACTTGTTATAATTATAAATTGTCCATGTGGTCGAAATTATATTATCTATAAAATAATATTCATGATTTAGATATAATATATGTCATATATATGGAGTATATATATGTATTTATATTAGTTCATAACATTTGGAGATAAGAAATGCAATGGACCATTCATGGAGACAGTAAGTCATACGCACGCATGAATGCTATATTAATTTCTATTTCTTATTTAATGGAATAAAAATATAATGATACATAGGTATATTATAATTACAGAATAATATGATATATAATTTCAATAAATCTTAGCTTTATCTGATCCACGTATGGCATGAACGAGTCATATCACATTGAGGGGGTGATAGTCCCCACTCACTCAAATGAAATTATCATATTTACCCACTACGGAAAACTTAAAAGTATTATATAAAAGAAAAATAAATAAGAATAGAAACAATATAAATTTAATAAATATACCATATAAATAAAGTCCCATATTAATGTCTACCATGAGAGGCGGTAGTCGATAATTGAACAATCATCATTTCGTAATGCTGTAGTACGCCGTCCACATAAATAGTACGTTTTTAACCATTAGATTGATGTGTTTGTAAGTGTAGTTCAAATCCATATCCTAAAAAAACATGTATATTAAGGATATCAGTGATGTTATAAAATAAATAAATAAAAATATTTTAGGGGGTTGGAGAAGTAAAATAAAATAATTGAACTTAAGAGAAGATGAACCTTTAAATCAGGAATCTCCCTATGGTCTGAACCAAAATGTTTAATTGAATTGCCTTTTTCCTATGGGATGGCTTATAAAAGGGGAATGTGATAAATGGAGCTTAATTTGATAGAGGTTATAGGAGCCAAGGGTCTAGAAAATTTTGAGGAATGGGTTATAAGTGGGGGATTTTTATAAGGGGGAGTAGGGGCTCTTTATGAATATTTAAGGATATTATATTATTATATAATGATATTTGTTTTATAAAGGCCCAAAAATTATTAAAGTAGAAAATAATATGACTAATGTTCAAAATAAAGTCATCCAATAATAATTGGATAGGTTTTGGATATTTTTTTACCTTTATAATAATATTTATTTAAATCATTCATTAATTAGGTAAACAATATATCATTTTAGGGTCATAAATAATTTTATTTATCTGATGCCATTAAATTATAAAAAATTTCAGGATATAGTAAAATTTTATCTTTCAAATAATTATTTATTATTGATGAGATAACATATATAACCCCTTGTAATATTGATTTACTAAAAGATATAGATTTATGTCATTTTTGTCTTTACATTAAATTAATTAATAAAATTTGTCATTATCACTACCATGTGTTTCAATGGGGTACCAAAATCAACCCAATGACGCCCATGGTTGGAAATTTGTCATCCAAAATGATTAGGAAAATTTTATTGTTATTATATATTATTATAATATTATTTTTTACCCTTATTTACCAGATTTACCATTTAGCCATGGACATTTTTTTAACTGAAGTAAATATTCATATTTTCTAAAAATAAAATATTTCTATTTAATAAATTTTGACCTCTTTGTTCTAAATATTGAATCCATTTTTTAATTAAAATAACCTATGTTATAGATAATAATTTAAAATTAATTCCCACATTCATAATAAAAACCGTGTTTTTATGAAACAATAACTGTAAAAAGTTTGACACTTGTTTATGTCAAATTTCATAACAAAATTACATACAATGTCCATCATTAAACTAACTGGTAAAAATATAATTTAATAACACTTGAAATACATATAGAAAGATAATATATCCATAAAAATAAATTATATTAATAGGCATTTTTGATTTAAAATATAATATGTTTCACTATTCATAAAAGATTGAACTTTATCAGAAAAATTCCAAAATTTAATACAAAGTAAATTATGATGTCCATATTCTAAAAAAGAATATCACTTTGTAAAATATAACATAAAAAAGTAACCAATAAAATAATTAAAGAGGGTTCACCATTAAAATGTGGTAAATCGACTATTTAAGGAATATTAGCGTATTTATTCTTAAAATCAGATTATTTCTTATTTAATACCTCTAAAATATATTGGATAAATGTAAACAAATTTAACAAACATGTATAATCATATAATAGTTAGTTGTATTCATTCCTGCCAATGCAATGGGTTGGCATTAACTATCATTTAAAATAATATTTTGTTATTATTTTTTAGTGTGACCCAATGTTGTGTGAAATATATGATTTCAATGATACACATTATTGCATATCATGTACACCATCAACCCTATTATCCCCTTTAAAGTAACATTAATATTTAATTCGAAAATTTTAATAAATATAATAATGTTTTAGTCTTTATTTACCTGGGATGTTTTAGTAATGAATTACTATTATTTTATATTTGATATCCTCTTTTTTATGTGTATTTACATCTGTCAGACATAATCACATAATTTAGTAAATATATTTTCAGAGTTTATACCATTATAATATATTTACTAACTCAATTTTCATTAATTTTGAAATAGTTCAGATTCATTAACTCTGTTATGTGAGGATGTTGATTTAAATTGCATATTATTGTAATTTATTTTTATTTACACTCATTTTTTTAGTTTCAAATTTTTTACACATTATCACATCATTAAATAAATTCTAACTCCATTGATATGATATTTGTAAGTATTATTTATATGAATAATGTTTATTATTAACAACTCTTCTATTATACACTTAATTAATTTTCAAACAGAGTGTTTATTTACAATTAAGGTATTATATCATGAATGATTATTTGATCCTAATACGTAAAGTTCCATTTATTTTCCCAATTTTATGAAAAATGTATTCAAATGATATAAAATTTTCATGGGTTTTAATCCTATCAATTTCATCTTTTTGACAATTAATCATATTATTCATGATGATTTATTTTAAATATTCTATAAACTGACCCTTGCAAGATTTTCACATTTTAGTTCGTGTAAATTATGTGTTTCAAAGAATATATTTATGTTCATTAATTTAATATATTTTTCATTAAATAAATATTGATTATAAAAGGGTATATTTTTATATATATCATTGGTAAGGGGATATTGAAGAAAAAAATAAAACCATACCTCATTTCACATGGGAGTCTCCAATCTGAGGCCTCCAAATTACCACCACAGGGCTCAACCACTAGGCTATTCCCGTGGGGCTTAGGGTATCCCTGGAAAATAGTTTTAAAAGAATATTTTTTTAATTATTTGGACATATATTGATTTTTTCTGTCTTGAATATTATTTTATTTGAATATTCCTTCGGGATTTTACAAATTTATATTGAATGAATATATTTTTTCAAATATTCTAGAAATTATTATAAAATATTTCTAAAAACTTATTATCCTATGTTTTATAGATACAATTTGAACATATTTTAATTTATGCTAACACCAACTGTTGATTAATCAACTTTATTGGGATTATGGTCTTATTATGCCAGCTATATAAGGTATTTAGATTTATTAAAATGATTACTTTATTGTGACTTTCATGATACCTTTATATTTTACACTGGAAAAACAAGTTATAATGGAATTGATTTAGTTGTTAAATGATTGACAATGAAAATTAAAGATATATTGTGTATGTATAGTATATAAAAATTACTGATACTAATGGGTGAGAATAATATAACCCATGATGATTGGTGATGCTAATAGATATTATACAACAAGTGAGACATATTAAACTTATAATATTAGTGAGACTAATATATATTTTGTGATGGGTAAGCTAGATCTCTCTCTCTATTGAACTGTGTAGTGTTTTTTTCCTTTATTGGAAAGATGGAGGAATATAATTGGGAAGGATTATCAATTGGATTTATCTCGGAATGAGTTGTATTTAACAAAAATGAACAAGGGTAATGATGCTAATGATATAGGATATCCATTTTTTTTATTCATTCTATCAATTTTTAATGGTTCTTTGATTAGGAGTGAAACATTACTAATGATGATTATTAATTCTAATGTCTATTTCTATTGTTAAATATTAATTCCTTATCTCATTTTTTTTATGAATGTTTCAATTGGTATGAATTTAAATATTTTATTCCCATTAAATTTGATTATTTCATCGTACCCATTCTACTCTTGTGATACTTGATGATATTCAATTATAAGTGCTTATATATACGCTTAATGATAATCTAAGATCACAATTTCTTATGTTTCCTTTTCCAAATTTAATAAGGAAGGATTAAAAGTATGATACTTATATAAGGGTTTCGTTTGGGTAATGATCGAGATATATTTTGGAATAAAAAAAATATATATGGGGAGAAAAAATGTTTACTTAAATACATAGTTATTATAATGTTTGATATTTTTCTAATTTCCAAAAACTATAATCCAAAAAATATCTTTGGGTATGTAAGGGGTACAAAATTATAATTTTATGATTATTTTTTTGGATGTATAAAATTGTGTTATATTTTTCATTATCAAATCTATACAGGTAAATATTATATTTTTATCCATCGAACTACAAGTGTGAGTTTGGGGTTATTATAGTTAGTATAAAAAATGTTAAAAATAACATTGGAGATTAGGATCATTTTATTTGACATTTAACTAAATGTTAAGGATATAATCATGTGTTTATAATTTTATGGTTGATCATATGTTCAAAGGCAAAAACGATCATTTTGTGTATTTTTTGTGATGAGATATTGAGGCGATTAATGATATTTTGGGATACATTTTTTAGGGTGAGGTATATGTAACTCATTAGATTAATGTGAAGGAATATATCTAAATCACGATATTTTTTTTGGGATGTATGATGAAAGTAATTAGACTACCATTAATGTTAAAACATTCATTAATGATGATGTTATTGATGGTAAATATGATATGGGTTATTTATTTATGGAGTGGGCTACATGAATCTGCTGGTGTTATGATTGAATTTTTTATATTACTGTATTATTTAATTACATTAGTCTTTTTTGGGTAATATCATATTATGTGATATCCAGTTTAATATTTACATATAATGGAATAAATTTATATCATCATTTTATATAGGTTGTGGCCAATTAATAGATGATTATAGTCCTTTATAAATTTTCTATTAATTCTCATCTTTTGGTTTAAATTATCATGTAATGGTGGAAACAGATTCAAACATGAAACCAATTGATGAAATTTCATTAACGGATTTAGATAGACCCTAGAATGTATATTTCCCCAAGTTATGAGAATAAAAGTTAATATAATTATTCAAATATTGGAAATGGATATTAAAAAATGATTTCTTATTATATTTATTTCTATTGAATTTATGGTTCTCTTAATTCCTTGTTGAATTATGGTTTTTAGGTCATTAATATTATCATGCACACATTCACTGTCACATTTCATCATTTGGATATTAATTGTATCATCCATTTTATATTTTCACTTCCCACTAAAGTTATCCAATTTCAGAACCTATTTATATGTTATTCTAGATGACAGTCATACTTACCTTTACTATTATTGAAATGATGTCTTATTTAACCTTTTTATGATGTGGGTTTTTAATAATAGTATTTTAAAAAATTTAAAACATGATTACCAATATCAAGATAATATTTTCTTAAAGGAGTTTATTAAATATGGGGATAATATAATATCCCAATATTTTAAAATAATAAAATCTTGATGATCATGTATTTCGCTCTACACCGACATTAAATGAAATATAACATATAATAATTTAATATGACAAATTTATCAATGTCATGGAATTAGAGTGTTGGAATTTGAGTAACTGTATTATGAAAATTATATAAGAATTTCTTACTTAATAAAAATTTATAGATTAAATATTCGCAAATAAGAACTCATTATTTATTGAATCAATTTTATTATCCAAAAATATGTTTTCAATATAATTGGGTTTTATTAATTTTTTACCAGATATAATAATTAATTTCAAACTATTTTAATTATTTTTTTTTTGATAAAATATTTTTATTTTTTGATATTTTTATATAATAATCATCTTAGAGTGCATTTTTTTAATTTTTCTAGAAAATGATTATTTTTCAGTGAATAGATAAAAATACATATTTTCATAAATCTATAATTTATTTTCATTAAAAAAACCCAATTATTCTTGGAATTTTATCTAAAAGTAATATATCTTTAAATAGATAAATTTATTCTAATTAATTACATTTTAATTCACATTAGTTTTCATATATGTTCATATTTAGGATTTAAAACACATTTTTATAAAAATGGGATTTAATTACATTTTATGAAATCATATTATTAATTTTTTTGGAAGTCATAGTAGAAGAATATTGAAAACATAGATTCTATATTTTGAATTGTGAGTTTTACATTTTTTATATAGATCGCATTCAATTTTAGGAATTATGAAAAGTAACTATGGTAAATAGTTAAAATCACAATAATGGGTAATGTCTCCATGCATATTTGTTTATTACAATTTTCATTCATGATTTATTATCATTGGTGGTGGTTGTAATCATCCTTATATAACCACAATATATGGTAAATGTGGTCAATTGATGATACATATAATGTGAAAAGGATATAAAATCTAACTAACACTTTCCCATGCCCCATTTGATTAGTGGATTTCATCCACAGTCATTTAATTATCATATTTACTGCCACATTGATCCATTATAACATTGATAATGGCCTATATAATATATTAAGTGAATAAAAATAAAAAATGCCACTACCTTGGATTTTAAATTTATATTATATGTTCGCATATGGGTAAAAATATCGTTTAAATGAATCAAAAATGTTTTATTCAGAAAAAATATTTACTTTTATGATGGTATTTTATTTCTAATTCTTTTGTGAATATATAATAATATTGAATATTTATATAATGATGATACAATGATTTTAAAAATGATGGAAAAATAAAAATATAGATTCATAAAATATTAAAATTATTATATTTTGGATTAATTATTTTATTCCATGAATCCCATGGTGAATAAAAATTTATAATTGATGGTGAAAGGGGTTTGAATCAAATTTATTCTTACGTTGATGAATTAAAAAAAAAATGAATAGTTAAAAAATTACATTAATTGTATATTATAAAAACAACAATTTTAAAATGATTTCAATATAAAAAAATACAATAATTGGTCATGTTAATATCTTATGGTCAATAATATCAATTACTTTCCATTTATGGGTCACTATTCAGATTATGGTAACATTCTTAACCATAAAAGATTAAATATCGTTGATATCTGAGTAATCTTCAGAAGGGTTAACAACGGTAAAAATAAATTGATAAGTATTAAAACATCACATTAAATTTCACAAATTATATTATATTATATTATATATAATAAATATTATTATATTTAATAAATATATCAATTGAGTTTAACATGAAAATGAAAATTAAGGTATATCTATTTATTAAATTATGTAATTGAAACCATGACCCTCTCCTTTCATATATAATGTAATCTAGTCTCCTCTATTCCTCAAATATTTTTTTACATCGCAAGATTTTTTGAAATATATTACTTAAAATTAAATTTTGTTATTTTGAAGATATAATAAAATCCAAAACATAGTTGATCATATATGACACACAACACTATGTTTTTATTACATTCGAATCAATATTGAGTTCCTTTTATGAATTATATTATACACACCCTAAGTCTTACCAAACAATAATATACTATTATTATGATTTTGATAGTTATAACATAGTTGTTGGAATCGTTGGAATTAAAGAGATTAATTAGTTTTTGAAATTATAGTTTAAACAAGTTCATAAAACGAATTCATTGGTTACCAGATAATTATAAATGAAAATAATGACCACTTGAATATGAAGGATGTTTTTTTATGGAATAACAAATCTTATGACCAAAAGAGAATGTAATATGAATAAATTAAATTTATAAATATAATTTAACAATATTATTAAAATTTATGTTTTATATATTTAATTTTTTTAAACTCGTTCAAGAAGTTTTATAATATTAATATAAGCATAAATCGAATATTTAGCATAACAAGTTTAATATTTGTAAAAGATAATTTGACACCTTTTAATGAATAATTTTTTTTTTAAAATTAAAATTTACACCTTTGTAAATAATATTTTACCATAAAAATATTATTTTCTAAATTTTTATATAGATATTTACATTGGTATATTTATTTGGTATTTTTAGGAAATGTTTCATGTTTTTATTAATAAAGAAAAATAATGGATTATAATGAAAAACAACTTTTTATTAGAAATAAATATTTCATGAAATAATATTTCTAATGATATTTAAATTCTAATGATATAAATTTTATATAATTTATCCTTTTTATTTAATTTGAATCATTTTCACATTCATATTGGATTTAAAAACATTTCAAACCATTGAACTTTTTTACTTTAAAAAGATGCTTTGTCATTCTGTTTATGTGATTAATTATAAAAAACATTCAACAACTTATATGATTAATATTTTTAAAATAATTTATTCCATATATTCAATAATAATAATTTATAATGTATATTAAGGTAAAATTATTCTTTTTCACTTAATATATTAGTGAAAATAAATAAAATTAATTACAATGATTAAAGTAAAATGAGTTTCACTTAGTCATTAAACATTAATATTAAGGGACTAAATGACCTATAAAGATGTCCAAAACCAATTTAGTGGTAGAATTTATACCATATAATTCCTTTTATATAATTTAGAAAATATTGGAGGCACATGATGTAAATGATACCTGATAGTAATGTTTTCATTTTTTTTACACCAATATCACTCCTTCACTGTAAAAAATAACTCGCTATGACCACCTATTTACACCTATATTTTTTTATCAAGAATAACCTAAAAAAACATCTCAAATAATTACACTTCTAATCATTGAATCCTCGAATTTCCAGAAAGAAAACCAATGAATTTTATTGGTGCAAACAATAATGAGTGACCCGAATAAGTGGTAACATTCTTCAACGAAGAATTTTTTATAATATTTATCACAACTTCATAAATTATACATATTACATTATTATATAATAACCTATCTACCATAAATATAATTAAATTTTTTATTGTTATGTTTTAGTCCAAAACCCATACACACTGCCATAAAATTGGTAACCAAATCACTAGTCGTGTGTACTACAGATTACCGCCTCACTAAACAATGTCATTTTTTCTTTACCTACTATCATGGTTGAGAATTACAACTGATATACTGTTTTTATATGATATATAAAATATTTATGATGTATTTATAATTTCTTTTATTAATTTAAACTTGAATCCAGGATTATCTTTTTGGGGTAATATGACAACATCATATGTAAACATGTGGACTACTGCCTCCTCGAATCGATGTGATCTGTTCATGCTTTAAATGGAATGTATTAAGGATGGTTTTAATAAAAATATATTATATAAATGATATATTTATGATATTGATGAAATAATTATCTCTCTATAATTATATCATATCAATTTCATTTTTCCATATCACGTAATGAAAAAGTGATATTGTTGTTTGTGGACGTGCGGATTACGGCCACCTTGAAGAAATGTGATTATTTAGTTTTCATAATCACGTAAAAAGAATTATATAAATATGTATACATAATTAAAAAATTTGGTATTTTTTAAATAATATTTAGTATCTAATGATAAATTTTACAAACCATATTTCCATAGTGATATTATAAGATTTGTAAATGTAATAATTTGTACGTACAACCTAAAGTTTCAATGATTGTAGTGTTGTTTAATTTTCCTTAAAAATATTATATTAATTGTATTAAAATAATTATTTTCATTAAAATATACTTGTTATTTAATTATTATTATTATATATATATTTATGTAATGATCTCTCTGACCATAATTGAACTATGAATGTCTTTTATGATACTGAATCTGACTATGGTCAAATCGCCAAATGTAATCTTTATCAATAAAGTATTTGTTTATAAAATTGTTATAAGTGAAATAATATAAATAAAAATATTTATAAATAATCTCATGAACTTAAATATTTATCATAAGTTAATTATTCAGGAAGATAGTGTAAAAATAATGAAAAACCAGACTCAACGTAAGGGATTTTCATCCAACTTTTTACATATGTGAGTTAAATGTCAAATTCCCAACATATTTCTTCTATGTTGGGAACATATAGAAAATTTTAATATATTATATCATTACATATTTTAAATTATTATTATTTATATTTATCATTTTATTATTCACAGTTTTAGTGTTTTCAATTCAAATGATACCATTTAGTAAGGGGTTTCAACTCAATTAACTATTCATTAAGACTTATTTGGTTTTGGAACCTAATAAAATATATATGGTTTTTATAATAAACTATTACATGTAATGAAATTAAATTAATTTATTTAACGATATTAAAAGATTCCATTTATGTTATTTTTTCATGGATCTCACAATAAATAACTTACACATAAAGTAAGTATTTTTCTCATCTCGCGTAAACTTTTATGAGACACATTCAATATTCACAACTTATTTTTATTTTGTTGTGTATGTAATTCAAATGAATATTTTTATTATTATTATTAATTTTATGGGTTTTTACATGACCATTTTAGGATAATTATTTCATGGATTTTATAGTTTCAATGTTACCAATGCAGTAATGGACATTTTAAACAAGTTTCCTTGTTCGAGACGTTATGGTATATTATAAAACTATATTATATATTTAGGTGTATATAATTCTCCTGTGAGATTATATATAATTAATATCATTATATATCTAATATTATATGTTTAATATATAATGATTCCTTTTCTAGATTATGATTCAAATGTTTTAATGTGGCATGGAAAACACTTGAATGTTTGTAGATTATTTAATTAAAGAATGTTTTTAAAGTTATTTCAATGGTATTTAATTTCATCAATGTCTATAATCCTTGTTGTTACTTATCATTGAGTGGGGATATTTATTCCACACTCATTGATTTATATATGGATTAATATTTTTTCATATGGAATGTTTTGGAACTTGTTTAATTTCCATGGTTTAATAATGATTCAAAGAGATTGATAGAGAATATATTATATATTCCATGTCATTATCATGTTTCAGATATATTGAAATTAAAACCATTTATTTTAAATGGGTTTTTATAGTTATAAATAATTAATGATTATTTTTATCAGTTTTATAGATAATTTTTTGATTCAATAAATGCTACAAGTTCATTATATGAAATAGGAGAGCCTGAATCCCCTAATAAGAAGGATTGAGACACATTATAGACTATAGCTGAGATCGATATAGAATATATGAAGGGATGATCTCCATTATATCTCACGGATAAAAAGTCATCCTGAAATATATTATATGAAGTGTGAGCTCTATTGTCCATCTCGAATACATTGGGTTATGGTTTATTCCCAAGAAGATTATATTCGATGTTATATGTATGATTAATCCAATTTTTAAGGGTTAGGTAATGTTTATATAATTTTTAAATGATTCAACGTGCCCTAATACCAAAATTTGTATTTATAATTTCTATTGGTTTATGTTGTTTCATTTGATCATTATTTATATAACATGGAAAATTAGCCTTTATTATTATGAGAACTTCTTTTATAAATTCATTATTACATATTTGCAGTTTCAATGATATAGGTATTTATGGTTCTTAATATAATTATGATATAATCATGAACATTATTTATGTCATCATACATTTATTATCTTCTTATGCTCACTAAAGACATTTATTTGATAATTATTATGTTTTCCCTTACATATAATATGAGCTCAAGCATATTATATTTTTTCACTAAGTTATAAATATAGTGGTTGAATGAATTATGGTTATAAGGGATTATTTAGGGATGAATTAATGTGAAAATGAAAAGATGGGTCAAGTGGGAGAAAACATCACTGGAATTCATGTGAATTTTCTATGTATGAGTATATCCAAAATTATATAATCCTATGGACCAAAAACATACTACAAAATGTAAATGACCAATGTTTTTATTTTTGATTTTGTCTGGGTTTGAAAAAAAGTTTGGGTCAGAATTTGTAATGTTCGACCCCAGTTACCCAGAGTTGGAGAATTATATTAATACATAGGAATTATTAAAAAAAATTAATTCCTGAAGGACTCATCAGTTTAGCAGTCTTGCAAAATAGATTACTTATATGAACATTACATTACCTTATAAAATGAAAAGAAAAATTAAAAATTATTTCCATTGACCAAATTCAAATCCCAAAGATTATCCCATCATGTTAGTCATTATATAAATTTTCACATCCTAGGAAAAATGAACCATAGAAATGTGTGAGATCATATTCATAGTAAGGATTAAAATATAGTAGAAACATTTATAAATAAGTATAAACATTCAAGGAAATGTATAAAACTAAAACAAAAGCCTTTTAAAATTTAAATTCTGCATAATATGGAAAAGATAAATCAAATAATTACATTTACATATTAACATTTATACACTACTAGTCGAATAATCACATCAAATATCAATAGCTTATTTCCAAATGATAGAATGCATAATTCTAGACTTCAAAACCACATTGTCAAGGCCTCGTGCGAATACTACAAATAAATTTTTTCAAGGCCTTGTTCCAATTCTCTAGTTTGTCTCCTAAGATCTACTGATGCATCGAAAAGTTATAGTGGGATCTATAAATCACTTACTATGTTAAATTTATTCCTCATATGAAAAGGTTTAAATACAACATAAACATTTGTAATAAAACTATCCTAGGAAATGTCAATAAATTATCCATAAACCATGAATGGTATAAAAATGACACATCCACAGTCAAAAATATCACAAAACCATCAGTAAAATATGGATGATTTATATCATAATAAATCAACTTCAAACAAGTTTAAAATACATTAAAGGATGTGGACATAGATGAAATCAAAACTGTTTGAGAGAAATATCTCTTTCTATTCTCAATAATTTAGAAGTCATGTAATTATAAAAGGAAAAATATATTTTGAAAATATTATTATAATAATGTATGGGAGGATTCCAAGGGTTTATAACAGTGATGAATATCTTCACCCACCAAATAAGTAAAAAAAACATTCTTACTTTAATTTGTCGAAAAGGTCATAATGTACATTGTTTTGAAAATGACGGAAAGATTCCATTCAAACCATTTTATAGTTTTTAAAACTAGGGTATTAATGAATTTAAACAATATTCTATTAAATAGTAAAAATCTCTTGAAATAAATTTTTAATAAACATAGGTGTGGATGATAAAGATGTCCTTGTAGACACTAACATTAAAATTACATCGAATAATAAAAATATTGTGAAATTTACCCTTCCCTTGTATTTTTCATTGGTAAGGGGTATTTTAACCTTCTGTATAATAGTTAAATCAGTTTTATTAAATTATACAAGAAACACATACACAAATATGATATCATATATGATCTTATAAAATTTCATTGTTAATAATATTTAAGTAGTATCATCATTTCAGTTGTTAAATGATCCATTTCCATTATTTTATTGGTAACCTAAGCCATGTTTCTTAAAGATAGGATGTCATTTATTCCAATAAATAATGATATTATGTTTTTAAACATTTTTTGAATCATTAAATGAAAATTATTCTTGAATGATAATGACGGGGAATGAATCTCATCGTGTTTGTGGAGACAATAATCCTTATGTATGCACGAGCAACAATATCATTATATTGATGGTTAAATCACATATAATTGGATGCTATATAATATATATAGAATCATTAACAATTTATATTTATTATTTAAAAAAGTTATAAAAATTATTATACACATCCAAACAAGGATGTGATTGAATAAAAAACTACACCATGACGTGGAGACGGTAAGCCGTACGTACGCATGTATGGTGACTTTTTTGTTTATAGGATGGACAGAATAATGAATATGGTTGTAACATATTTATAATAACATCACATTATATAGGATTTAATGGATTTATTATTTTGGTATGTAAAAAACAAAGAAAGAGGATGTGGAAGATGAAAAGAACCTGGAATAGGTTAGTGAAATTATTAACTCTTCTTCAGCTGCTTCCATTTGAGTTTATCAAAAGGTCTCCTTAAGATGGATTTATAATCAAATTAAGGACAGTTGGATTCTATGAGGGAATTTGGGATGATATTTTGTTAGATTTTGGCCTATCCAAATGGCTGGAGAGGTGTTATTTTTAGAAAAGTGTAAGTGCCATTTTATAAGAGGGGTGAGGGTCACTTTAGGAAAAGATTAAAATATTAATTTATTATACCATTGTATTCGGTTTATAATGGCTCAAAATTAATTTATTTCAAGTATTAGGTGGTTATGGGTAAAAATCCTCTAAACCAATAGGTTCTATACATTTTTAGATTACCATGCTAACCTTATCCTTTATATTTAACTCTTAGTTTAATTGTTTAAATTTTACTATTTCTTCATGTATTCTTACACTATATGGTTAATAAACGTACTGAAAATTTCCAAGAGAACCCCAAGTTCATCATTAATGAAATATATAATATTATTTAAGCCCATTTTCCAAAACATTGATTTTTATGAATATTATATCAACAAATAATATAGTATTGGTTTTAAAAAAAATATATGAAAATTTTGACACTATTTGGTATTTTGTTTTTTTGAAATTCATAACAAGATTATAACTTAGAAAAAATTTATCTAATCAACCCTAACATGACATATTAACCTATAAAATATGTCTATGGAATCAAAAAGTTCAAATTCTATTTATTTTAATATTTATAATATAATCTTTTTTAATATTTCATTATGAAGGTAATTACTACATCAATATTGTGTCATTTATAAATTTAAATATTTAATCCCAAAGAATTCTAAATAAAATACCATTCTATGTGAACTCATTTTATATTTCTAATGAATAATTATAGTCATATTTATATTATGTATAACCATATATTAAAAATTGTTTATTTAATAAACATTGAATTTAACACTTTTAACTCTTCTTTAAATAAAATAATAATAAACGTCCTAATCTAATCCAATTGGACCTAAAAGATCATATTTTTTTTACTAAGTTTATTTTTTTTAAATAAAACTTATCCAATTAAATTAGGACATTTTTTAGGGTAATTATAATATAATATTTACCTTTAATTACCGGATTTACTTTTAACCATGGTAAACAAAAGTCAAAAGTTATGAATCACCAAAAAACATTTTCATCTTATTGAATCATATTTTACTTAATTATATCAACTGCGTCTTTTAGATTTTTGAAATTAAAGTCAAATAAGTTGTAAAATTATGTTATATGCAAATTTGTGAATGTAACTAAAATGTGGGTAAAAGAGGTTTAAATATTCAATAAAATTTTATACAACTAGTTATATTTTAAAATGACTCTAATGTATTACATTTTAATTATATAGGTATTATATATTTTTTTCACCTAAAATATATTTAAATAAAATAAATAATTATTTAAATAAAACATCGATTTCAAACAATAACACAATGGGTTTCACTATTCATCCAAAATTGAATGTTTTCAGAAAAATTCCAAAAACTCAGCTTCAGAAAATTTTAATATTCCAAATTAAAAACTGAATTATATATTCCCAAATTAAAAACATTGATGCTTCATTAATTAATTTGAAATTAATTCTCGTTGTCAAAACTAAAAAGAGGGTTTTTAAGAAGTATAATCTATCTAAAGATTGACATGTGTTTGTGTAAAATTTAAATGTGAAATTACATATCATGACATAAATTGTATTAAATAAAAAAATATAGTCAAATTATAATTCCAATCCATTCAAATGAATAATTTAAAACTATAAGTTATTTCTATTAAAAATGTTGTTTTGAATTAAAATTTAATATTTTTCAGTATTTATCAAAATACGAGAGTTACCAGAAATGTACCAAACATTTATCCATTTTTTTAAATCACAATTCTTATGATGAATTTAATTTCATTAAATTAAATATATAAAAGTGTCAAATATTTTTTTAAAATATTCAATAATTAAGAGGCGGTAAAATTACATTTTTATAAAAATACTCCTTTTATCTGAAATATTGATTTTGTGCTTATATTATTTCTATGAAACACAAGATATGAATGTTAAAATTATATAAGATATATATAAATGTTAAAATTCAGTTAATACTATTCAAAACCGCTTTTTTATTGATAGTTTTGTAAGTTATGGTGCGCTCAAACAGGGTGTTGGGTGTAGAGCAGGCTACTGAATTACATTAATGTGATAACATACAATGAAATCAAGGAGTTTTACATTCTCCCCTCTATCAATAAATCACCTTCTCACAATTTTGAAAATTTTCTCCGAAAAAAAATGTTAATAATAGAAATAAAACCTTTGTGGAAAACCCACATTAGAATGTAGTTAAATAAAATTTAGTATTAATAAGAGGGAAAGTGAAATGAAAAAGTAACCAACAAATTGTGATCTAGATTAAGAGAACATTGGTAGAAATTATAGACACACAATTGGAGGGAAACACCATTATTTATAGGGAGTGGTTAAGCTCATCAATCACAAACAAATGTTCAATTGAGGTCCTCAAATCCATCAATCTACGATGATTTAAAATATCATCGGTTCAAAAAAAGGTATTATGATAACAAATTTTTGTTTTGAAGATCCCTTACCTAAATTTTAAGAATTAAATTTTTAAAGAATAAGAGAGAAAAAATATATACATGGAAAGTAGAGTTTCATCATTCAACTATTTCCTAACACAAACTCATCATTCATTCAAAAAGATTATATAATTCCAAAATATTAAATTTATCCTAATCGTATAGGGTTCCCAAAATAATGAATTTATAATTCATTTGTCAGGCTATTTAAAAAAACTACATTATACAAACCATGACATCACATAGGATAGTTGTAAGAGATACACCCATGCCTCTTTTTGGTTGTAGGTTCATGTCTCGTGGACTTTCCGAATCTGACGGGTTGTCTCCTAACCTTTAGGTTGTCCTTTTTATAATAATTAAAAAATAATCTTAACTAATGTTTTAACCAAAAAATAGTATCCATTGTCCATATTAATTCATTAAAACCATTAGAGTTATCCAAAACACTTCTGTCTAAACTTATAGTCCAAAATATATATGTAAGTTAAACATAATGAAGACAAATTTTTCCGCGTAATAGCATATGAACACCTTCATCATCTATTCTTTCAAAACATGGTAACACCATGAATTAATATAGATCCTTATAGATTAAATTCATGTTCCCATACTCATTATAGAATACTATATATATTTATCATATACAAAAAATTAAAATATTCCAACAATAATAGAATAAAAAACCATTAATCAGTTCCATGTTTGTCAATAATATCAAATATTATTTATCCAAACCAACCATCTCTAATTACAAAATTTCAAACTCAGTATGATGTCCATATTATGGTTTACCATTCCTTCAAAAATGTATTTTCCAAAAAGTTTAACCTAAAACTGTGTAACATTAAATGGTACCATACAATCTCAAATCCTTAATTAAATATATCTATAGTACAATCCTTATATACTTTATAATTCATAGAACTTGTACTCTAATGAGACAGTTCTTTAATAACAACTTAAGAACACTAATCATTATTCTTTATCTAAAGTAGTATCCTGAATTGATTATTATCCAATAGAATTATTTGGTGTATACTATTATGATTGGGACATTGATTTTCATAGTGTACAACTCCTTTCAGATGATGCAATGTATATTTGAATCCTTTTTCAGAATCTTGAAATCCAGTACATGGTGTCCTTTTTCTCCACACTTATAACAAACTCTAATTCCCTTTTATAATTTACCTAGGTGATTCTTTCAAAAATTATAGCATATAAGAAAATCCTTCATTCCCATCTTCCCTTTATCTATATTTTTTCTCTTCCATCATTTTCTTCTCTTCAATCCCTTCAATGACACATTACATTGAGATTTATTTACTTATCTTATTAACAGATGATACTATTTATTCATTTGATGATAATATGTCGAGGACTATTTCTGTTCAAATTTTTGGATAAATACCATGAATTATATGATCCTTCTTAATCTATAGATCATGAATATGGCTGGAGTTATCAATCCTTCTACTAGGGACCATTTCTAAAAAATGGAATACACTAGGTTTGTTCTTGAATCGTAATGAAAAATTCCAAACTTTTAAAATACCAAATGAAATTTGAAAAGATTATTCATATGATCAATATTCATAAAATGTTTTCATTGGGGAATTATTATCTCTGATATCCTTCATAATGGAAAGTAATGAAAATATGAATTATCCTAAAAATATCCCCCATGAGTGTCATAACCAAGAGTGAAGAAAGGCTCATTTTCCTATACCCGGATACCTGAGGGAAAGACCAAAACTCCTTGTCAGAGTTTCCACTCCTAGGTACATCTATGCCAGAGCCACCTCTACCTATGCGTATCCAGACATAGATGTATTTCATGGAAAATACACAAAATCTCTACATTACTACAATTCAAGCTAGTACATCTTTACTAATCCTCAAAGTTTATCTTAGGGTAGTGTTCTCCAATCATCATTTTATAAATATAGATTCCAAGGTTTCTAAAAAACTTCTTCTGATACCAGATATACTTCTTCAACCCCAGTAACCCAGATTTAGTGCATTATTTTAATACATTGGCATGGTTGAAAGGAATAATGTCTTGAAGAACCGATCAATTTTGTAGTCTAGGAAAATAGATTACATACATAAACGTTGAATTATGTTATAAAATTAAAATACAACAACAACATTGTCTTCATTTACCAAATTCATATCCCGTAGACTATACCTGTAGTTCATTCATAATATATTATTTCACATCATGGAAAAAATAAAACATATAAAGGTTCAGCTCAGATGCTCAGTAAAAAAGAAATATAGCGGAAACATTCAAAAATTAACATAAACATTTTAGGTAATGTATACAACTTTTATAAAACTATTTTAAACAAAAACATAATCACAATATGGAAAAGATAAATCAAATAATTCCATTTAATTATTACAATGAATATTCTACTAGTCAAATAATCACATGCAATATCAATAGCTAATTTCATAATGATGGAATGCATAATGCTAGAATTCATAAATATGTATTCAAGGCCTCGTACAAAGATAACAAATTAGATTTTTTCAAGACCTTGTTCCAAGAAACTAGTTTGTCTCATGAGTCCCACCGATTCATTGAGGAGCTATTGTGGGCTCCACCTATCACTTACTAAGTCCAATTCATTCTACATATTAAAATGTTTAAACATAACGTAAACATTCATTTTAAAACTAGCATACGAAATGTCAATACTATATCCATAAAACATGAATGGTATAAAAATAAAACATCCATTGTCATACATATCAAGAAACATTTAATACAATATGGAAGATTTGTATCATAATAAATTAACTTCAAAAATGTTTAAAATCAATTAAATGATGTTGACATACAAAAAATTAAAACTATTTTTGGGAAATACCTATTTCTATTTATAAATAATTTAAATGTAATGAAATTTTAAAAGAATTTTTTTTGAAAATATTCTTATAATCATGTAAGGGAAGCTTCAAAGGTTTTATAATGGCAGAGAATAACCACACATACTGTATATGTTAAAAAACATTCTTACCTTAATTTTTTGAAAAGGACATAATGTACCTTGTTTGGAAAATGATGGAATTATTATATTAAAACCATTTTATAAAAATTTAAACAAGTGTATAAATGAATTTAAACCACAGTCTAGTAAATATTAAAAATGATATGAAATACAGTTTCATGAATCACTGAAGTGGATAATAAATAGGTCCCAATAGACACTTTTGTAAAAACAACTTCAAATAATAAAGAAATTGTAAAATTAACCCTTACCTTGTAATTTTCCTTGGACGAGGCTACATTAACTCCTGTATAATATTTAAATCATTGTTATGTAATAATACCTGAACCAAATACATATATTATATCATATATGATCTCCTAATATTTTTTTGTTAGTAATATTTAAGTAGAATCATTGTTTAAGGTGTTAACTGATCTGTTTTCCATTATATGCTTGGTTACATAAACCATGTTTTTTATGGATAGGATATATTTTATTCATACCCAGAATGATATTATGTTTTTAATAATTTTTTTATTCATAAAATGAGAATTATTCTTGAATTATTATGATGGGGAATGAATCTCATCGTGTTCTTGATGACGGAAAGACATACGTTCGCACGAGCGGCAATATCATTATATTAATGGTGAAATTTCTTGTAATTGGATGTTATATCATATATAAATAATGATTAAAATGTTATATTTATTATTTATATCATTTCTATCTATTATTATACCCATCCATCTAATGTAGTCTTTGAATAAAAAACTACACTACGATGGGGAGACGGTAAGTTGTACGTCCACACATATAGTGAATTTGTACTTTATATGATGGATAGAATAACGAATACAGTTGTAACATATTTATAATAACATGATTGTATATAGGAGATATTGGAGTTATTATTTTGGTATGGAAAAAACAATGAAATAGAAAGTGGAAGAAGAAAAGAACTTGAAAGAGGGTGGTGAAATTATTACCTCTTCTTTGGGTGTTTCCTTTTGAGTTGATCAAAATGGATCATTGGGTAGGCTTTATGAAAAAAGTATGAATCTAGGATGACATGAGATAATTTGGGATAATATTTGGGTAGAGTATGGCCAAGACAAATGGATTTGGATGTGTGATTTTGAGAGAAGGTGGAAGTGACTTTTTATAAGAGGGGTGAGGGTCACATTACGAAAAGATTAAAATATTAATTTATTATAGAATAATATTCAGTTTATAATGGCTTGAAATATATTTATTTAATTCGTTATGTGGTTTTGGGTCGCAATACAGTCAACCGATACGTTTTATACAAATTTAGGTTACCATTTTAACCATATCTTTTATATTTAACTCTTATTTAAGTATTTTAACTTTTATCGTGTCTTCTTGTATTCTTACACTATATGGTTAATTAACATTCTATAAACGTCCAAAAGAACACAAAATGTTTCATTAATGACATATATTATATGATTTAATCCATTTTTCCAAACCATATATTTTGATGAATATTATATCATCAAATAATATAGTATTTGTTTTAAAAACTAATTTATGCCAATTTTGACATTGTTTGAAATTTTGTTTTTTTGAAAGTCATAAAAACCTTATCACTTCGAAAAAAATATATCAAATAAAACCTAACATGTCATATTAACCAATAAGATTCGTGGATGGCCTCAAAACATTCAAATTATATTTATTTTAATATTTATAATATAATCTATTTTAATATTCCATTACTATGGTAATTAATGATTCATTATTGTGTTATTAATAAATTTAATTATTTAATATCTAAAAATTAGAAATAAAATACCATTGCATAGGAAATATTTTTATCTTTCTAATGAATATTTATATTTGAATTTATCTAATGTATAATGATATATTAAAAATGGTTTATTTAATACACATTGAATTTAACACTTTTAATTCATCATTAAATAAAATAATTATAATTGTCCTAATCTAATCCAAGTTAACCAAAATGATCATATAGAATTTATAAGGATGTTTTTGGTTGAATTAAATTTATCCAATAGAAATAGTACATCTGTTACTGTAATTATAATATCATTTTTATATTCCATTACCCTATTTCCTTTTAACCATGGTAAACAAAAGACAAAATTTACTATTAACCAAAAATTAATTTCATCTTATTGATTCACATTTTACAAATTTATTTCAACTAGGTCTCTAGTATTTTTGAATTTCATCTCATAGAAGCTGTTAAATTATGTTTTATACAAATTTGTAAATGTACCATGAAGGTGGGTTAAAGAGGATAAAACTATAAATAAGATTTTATACGTCTAATTTTATTATGAAATGACTCCAATGAATTATATGGAACATATATAGGTATTATATATATATTTTTACTTAAAATATATTTAAATAAAATAAATAATTATTATATGAAAAGTGGCTTTTAACAATAACGATGAGTTTTTCACTATTCATCCAAATTTGAATGTTTTCAGAAAAATATCAAAAATTCACCCTAAGATAATTATGATATTCCGAATTCAAAAATTTATTCTATTTTACAAAATTAAAAACATTGAAGTTGAATTATTTAATTTAAAATCAATTCCCATTGTCAAAAACAAAACGCACGTTTTTAAAAATTAAAAACTATCAAAATATTGATAGGTGTTTTTGTCAAATTTGAATGTGAAATTACTTATAATGATCTAAATTGTATTAAATGATAATAATATAATATAATTATAATTCGAAACCATACAAATTAATATTATAACACAATAAATAATTTTTATTAAAAAAGTTTTTCCACTTAAAATTTATTATTTTTCAGTATTCATCAATATATGAATTTTATTAGGAAAGTACAAAATATTTTTCCAAAATAAATTATTATGTCCCGATTCTAAAGAAGAATTTAATTTCAATAAATTTAATAAATAAAAGGTTCAAAAATTTGTTTTAAAATGAAATCTCTATTAAATAAGATGTACAATTTCATTTTTTGAAATATACTTATTTTATCTGAAAAATTGAATTTGTCCTTATATTATTTAAAAAAAACACAAAAGATGAATGTTAATATTATATAGGATATATATATAAAATTCAAAATGTAGTTATTACTATTCATAATTGCTTTTTTTAATGGCATGTTTGGTAAGATGTGGTTCGCTCGAACTTGGTGTTGTGTGTTGAGTATGCTATTGAATTAGTTTAATGAGACAACGTACTATGAACCATTTGGGTGTTACACTATTATTATAATAAATAATGGAAATTTAATGTTAATGATTTTATCATAGGATTTTATATTGTGGGACATTTTATTTTATAGTTGGTATCCAAATATTATTTATATAAATTTTGTGATTAGGATTATTTCTTAAGAGTTCACCTTATCAGTTATGGATACCTTCAAAATTGTATAATATTAAGGATGATGTTATGTTCAATGTATTGGACAACCTATTTTGGTTATTATAATTGATATATTGATGTGATCAGTGAAATTTTTGTAGTGATTTTTTTGGGAAGCAATTTTTGTTTCCCATGGGATCAAAATTATGTGTTTTTATGGGAGAATTATTTTTTTGATTGAAGAAAGAAAAAAGAAGGGAAAAACATATTCTCGATGAAAAATTCTCACATCAAGAGACACATTTGGGCATAAACCCATGACCAAAGGATGATAAAAGTTCCATTCCGACCACTGGCCTATGTGATTTCCAATTATTATAACATTTTTTTTCTGGTAAATAATATAATTATTTGAACAAAATTTGTGTTTTGTTTGAGGTATATTGTTTTATTTTTAAATGATAAGTATATCGTCACGTCCTTATAGTAATTGAATTTCATACATATTTAAGAAATGTTTGAATAATTTTAAGTATATTTTTTATGTAATTGTTCGGAATGAAATTTTTGAATTAATTTTAATGGTTAATGTATCATAAGAAAGCTCAATCACTTTGTGAATTTTCTTACCATTTTATAACCATTTTGGTTTTTTAATGTCTAAAGGCAGTTTGAATATATTGACGGACCCTTTCATGGATATGAGGACTTTAAATTTTGATTTTATTGCATTTGGAATTAAAAATTCATATTGAATACACATCACTTGTATAAAATATAATATTTCAGTTGAAATTGATTAAAGGATAAAAATATAATCTTGAGGTATATTTCATTTTTTCATTTTCTCATCATCTAGATGGTAAGAAAATTCTACAACCCTAGGAAGAGATTATAAAAAAAGTATTGTCCTGGTACATTGAATTCTGATGAACATATATTATTTTACATCATTATAGATTTATGTTTTTGAGGCCATTAACTTTACATTTATCATTCACTTGTTTGTGATCAATTACCTCAATCACTCTTTATAATAATTTATGATTTTATTTATTCTCATATATTTTCTCGTAGTGTGGAATCTTAGTTTTGAGTAGCATACATGGAGCTTTATATTTCTAACGTTCCATTTTTAAGAGGATGTTTCTACAACCCTTTTAATAGTTTGTTTTTTAGTAAATGAATTCTATAACTATTAATCCATTGATAGACAAAATAAATTCGATGGACAAATTTATTTTAAGGGGGATTTCATGTAAAATCATGATATTTTATGAAATTTTTTCCTTCAATGTTGTTTAATTTGTGTTATATATTGTGTTACAAGAAATAAATTGTTTATCTTGCATCACATTGAAAATAAATTTGTTCTTTCATTACACCAAACAACATGTTCTTTTGCTGAATTATGTGACACACATGATCAAGTATTACCAGACAACAAATTACTATTTATATTATTATGATAAGTGTATCATAGCTATTCGATAGGAATAATTAATGATGTTAATTAAATTATTAATTATATATTTACTTGTTTATAAAAATAAATCATTGGTGATTAATAAATTATAAAGTAAAATAATGACACTTTGACGATAAAGGATATGTTGTTATGAAAACCAATTATTATGAGAGAAATGAAGTTTTTTATTAATAAATTACAGCAAAAAATATTACTTTATTATATAAAAAAATGTATATTATTAATTTTTATTAAAAAAAATTAACTTCGTTTATTAAATTTGATTCGATTATTATTTAATAAATATGATATTAATAATAAAACATTATATATTTGTGATAGGAAATTTTAAATCCATTTAATGGACAACCAAACTAAATGGTGAGACACTAATTAATTATATTTTAAGAAATAACCTTAATTTTTTCAAATATTAATATAAAAATTATATTTGTGTAAATTTTTGGAATTGGTTTGAGAAGTTTCCATTTTTGATGAAAATTATAGAATACAACATTTTATTTTGAATTTTCTTCTTCTTCTATATAATTTATAGATTAAAACAACATTTAATTTATTTCAAAATATAATTTGATAATTTTTGTATCATTTAATCTAATTTAGTTCATTTGAATCATTTTCACATTGAAATTGAAAATAAAAATGTTTCAAACTACTGTTCATTGAATTTTTAAAACCTGCTTTATCGTTAGGTCTGTGAGAAGAATTTTAAATTATATTATTCCTCTTCTATGATTGTAATTTGTAAAAAATTTCATCCATTTTTTATTCATCATAATATATAAAAAATAGCAATTTTACTTAATTTTTTACTAAAAATATTTGTGAAAATACTAAAAATTAATTACATTGATTATGGTACAAATGAGATTACTTATTGGATAAGCATTAATCATTAGTTGAAGAATAACCTAGAAACATGTACAAAACCAATTCAAGTGAAAAATTTATACCATATAATTATTTTTATATAATAAGGTCATTATTTTATTAAAGTGATGCATGGGATATGTCCAATTATATTTTTTCCTTTTGTATTTAAAACAATGACACTCCTCCTCCAATATAATGAGGCACAAACTATCCTCACATATTTATAAATGTCAATCCCTTTGGATCTACCAAACCCAAAAAAAATAATCACCACAAATCCATCTTATCATTATTTGATCCCCACACATAGATTAAATCATTTATATGGATTTATTTTTTGAAAAACCATAAGGAGTTAACTGAAGAAGTAGTAACATTATTCAACGAGATATTTTGTTTAATGTCATTATCAATAGCTCCAATAATTATTATTCCATGAAAATATTAGAACCCCAGTATCTGTAATATAATTTTATGTTATTATGTTTATGGTTATACATAAACATGCACACAGTTCCATGAAATGGGTAACGAAATCCCCATTAATTGGTATATCAGACTATCACCTCACAAAACATTGTCATTTGATTTTTCCTTCAACACTAATCATGGTTCATAACTATTATTAAAATTATGATTTTATGTGATATATATTCTTTTAACTATGTCTTTATGTATTTTTTATTATTATACAATTCCTACCTTTATACATTAAATTTTATTGGAATAAATTTTCATTGTTTGTAGATGTGTAGATTACTACCTCCTCATATCGATGTGATTCGTTAACTATTTACATTGGTTGTATCAAGGATGAGTTATATAATAATATATAATATAAATGAAATATTTATAATATTAATGAAAAAATTATATAACTATAAATATAACATATCATTTTCTTCATTCCACATCAGACACTGAATAAATGATAATGTCGTTCGTGGACGTGTAGAGTACCGACTCCCCAGATTGATGTGATTCTTCCATTTTCCTCACCACATTAGAACAATTTTATATATTAGTATATATAATTAAATATGATATTATTTATGATACAATAATTTTTAAATATATTCTTTAACTACCTTCTTTATATAATGATCACTGAAAAATCAGAACATCCCTAATGAGTACGTACGACCTACTGTCTAAAAAATTGTAACCTTGGTTCATTTTTTAAGACAATCATACATGATTGGTTATAAACAAATTTTTTACAAATAAATTTGATTGTTATTTAATTATTATTATTTTCTAGTTGTTTTTATAATGATTTATTTGACAATAGTTGACCTACCTAATTCATTTTTGATATATAAACCATATATGTTCAAAACTACCAATTTATGTTTAATAGATTTATTAATTGTAAATAACATGGTAATATGTGAAATAAAAGTAATAATAAAGAAAAAAATGTTACAACTAATGTAAATATTTAATTTTGGATTATTATTTACGAATATAAATGATTGATATGAAAAATCAAACCAAAAGTATGGGATTACAATCTCACTTTTTTCATCTGTGGGATTAATGTCATATTCTACACTTAATTAATTTTTGTGGTGAATATAATAACACATATGATATATTATATCATTAATAGAATGATATTCATGGTACATAAATGTTTCATTTGATGATTATTAATTTTTGGGTATTCATTTTAGATTATTCCTAATAGTAAAGAGTTTCATCTTATTTTATATTCATATGAGACACTTTTATTATTATGAATCCAATTAATTTTATTTTGTGTATATATATCCCTATTACCTGATATATCATGGATTTAATTTATTTAATGATTTTAAATTATTCAATTGATGTGATATGTTCATAAATCTTATGAATCAAAAGTTACTGAAGTGGTAACAATATTTCTCATCTCAGATTTATTTCATTGAGATGCATGACATATGCACCACTATTTTTTGTGGTTTTTATTCAACCCATGAATATAAAGTTTGATTATTGTACACATATTTATGGGGTTTTCCATATCTATTTTAGTATATCTATTTCTTTGGGTTTATGGTCTTAGTGTTTCCAATGAGTTAATAAATTTTTCTTATAATTTACCATCTCTAATATGTTTTGATATTTTATTCACCATGATTATTTTAGGAGGTTTAAAAACTTATACTTTGACATGATATATAATAAATAGATTCTCTATCATGATATTGTATATTTAATTATATTATATTCCTTCATGGGGTTTAGATTCAAAATTTTCAATGTGGTATGAGACACTTTGGAATTTTTAGATATTGTTTTCATTATGAATGAATGCAAAAATATTATAATGGTATCTTAATTCATTAGTGTCAAAAAATATTGTTTTTAATATCATACATTGTTAATATTTTTTATTTATTCAATAGTTATTATTTTCTATATTGATTAATTTTATTTGAAAAATACAATTTTATGTAACCCCTTTATTTTGGACAGGTTAACCATGTTTCAAAGTGTTTTTTATGGAACCAATGTCTTATCTAGAGGTTCATCTAATTTCAGATAGATTGAAATTAAACACATTTTTTTCTAAGGTTTTATCAGGATATAAATGAATTCTTATTATTTCAATGAGTTTTATGATGATATTATTCTATTCATGAAATGATACATGACCATTATATGTAATGAGTGAGACTAATACAACATATATGAAGGGTTACACCCCATTAATGATCATGGGTGATCCAGATATTGATTATATAAAAGGTTGAACCCCATTATATATAATTATGAATGGTTTATCCCGATATATATTACATGTATGACTAGAACAATTATATGAATCTAATTCATTGGGAAATGATTAATTATTCTGAAGAACTTTTTTAGAAGTCATCTCTGTGGTTATTCAAATTTGTAATGGTTTTTAGGGGTTCAATGAGATGATTTTCAAATATACAATTCAATTTTATCAATACTTTCTATTAGTTAATGATGCTTATTTTCATCAGGAATTATATCACATGGAATATGATTGTTGAATCTTATGACTAATTCATTTATTAATTATTTATATCATAGTTTCAAGATTGATGATCCATGTATGGATTGGTATGAATATTCTTATGTTATACTCATGCACTTTTTTTATGTCATTATACTCTTGTTCTCTTATTACAATAACCAATATGATTCATTGGTTAATAATTATGTTATATCTCACTATTTATTTGAGGTCACCCACATTATGATTCTTTTTCCACGTGTAATAATAAAAGACGTTGAATGTATTATTTCGTTATGGTATTTAATATATATTACAATGATGTCTTAATGTGAAAATGAAAATATGGGTTAGGTTAGATAAATTATCACATAATTTAATGGGAATTGTCTACGTATGATTGTTTCCTAATTATATAAACCACTACAACAAATATTTCCTCTATAATTAAATTGATATATCTTTTCCTATTGATAACGTATTGTTAGGAATGAAAAAACATAGGAAATAAATTTCTTCATTACAGATGAAAATTTAAACTTCAATATTTTTAGCACGGGATCTTAGAGAGCGTATTTGAAGATATTATATCTTTTGTGAATTATAAAATATAAAATAACTACCTAAATCCAATTAATACCTTTTTCTAAAGGAATAATAATAACTTTTTTCCTCAAAATACCCATCTATATGGCATAATGTCTAAGCCAATCGTGGTTTTCTGGAAATGAGGTTTAACTCATAATTGTGAATTTTCATTTACATCTTCAACATCCTCTATAATTTATTGTTAAACAATTACGATATAATATCATCTGTGTATAACCTATATTGATTTTTTTTAAAACTCCTTTATATCTATTTTATATCTCTTTTTTTATCAATTGTGGAATAGAAATATCATTTGTTCTTATATCTAGTCTATCGCCTCACTGAAGTAATGTATTTAATTTCCATCACCTCCTATCGTAGAATTTTATAATGATGGGTTAAATATATATATATATATATATATATATATATATATTTATAGGAAATTAATTACATAATTATCATTTTTTATAGATAATATTTCATATGATTTCTCACACTAGAAATCATTAGAAAATGACAATGTCATCTGTGTTTATGTGTGTATAACCTCCTATATGAAGTGATATGATTTATTTTTCATGTGTTTCTTTAATATATGTTAATAAATTTGTACATAATTTATATAAATTATATATTTATTATTATTATTATTGAGATTATGGATTGATTATCTATTCACCACAACTCGCCTAAGGAATCCCTTTCTCATTTATAAGCCGAACATCATCAAAGCACATTAATGGACTTAAAAAATTAACTAATAAATATGTCATTGAAATAAATGAAATAAATAGTTTAATGATAATAGAATAAACATATACAATTTTATTAAATAAATAAATAATTATTTTTTATCATTGAGTAATTAGGTAATTTACATATAGATTTAGGACTCAATGTATGGGATTTAATAACTCAATATATTTTCACTAGTATATAATAATTATCCATTGACTATGTTATGAAAATATTATTTGTGAAATGAAATATTACTATTTTATATTTTATTTTAACTTTTTTAATATTTATTTATAATTTCTAAACACTATCATTTCATTGAATAAATCTATGTTAAATGTTAAAATTATTTTAAGGGGTTTTTTAAACTCAATTAACCTTAGTTAGGTTATTATTATAATTCATTCACTATTTTATGACAATATTATTTTTGAAATTTCCTATTATTATACAATTCTTTATCTACGTTATTTTAATATTTCTAGACATATTCACTTCATTGATGAAATACTAACTTCAACTATACAGTCTTTTTATGAATTATTCATCTCAATATTTTTTACTAAGAAAATTATTATATTGTTAATCTAATTCCATATATAAGGATTATATACTACCTAATAAGACATTATATCATTAATCAATCACTGATCATGACATTATATGTGTCATTGATGTTATCATATTAATGAGATATTGAATCCACTGTTTGGAAATTCAGAAGGGTTTTAATGGTCTCAATTTCAATTCAGAGAGTAATAATTCATGTTATGAAAAAATATTTATTTTATAAGGAGTAAAAAACACCATTAATTATTGTTAAAAAATTTATTCATCAATGTTTTGGGTTTTATAGAATCTAGTTTTTTTCTTTATTCTAACGCTTTATGATTCTATAATGACCCATTTTGTATTGTTTTCTTGTCCCAATATTCCTACATTAAGAAATATTTTTAGTAATTCACATCTTTTAATTTCTGTTTTAAAGCCCAAGGATCTTTATATAAAATATTCAAAAAAATTATACTCATGTTAATCTAATTTACTTCATTTTTTCATTATTTGAAATAGTTTCTGTTTTTAATGGTCGTAAAAGGAATTTTTTTTAAAAAAATGATGATTTATATTTTTTAAAGCCTATTAACCAAAAATATTCTCTATTTTATTTATAGTATTTCTATGATTTATTATTTTAATAATATTTTTTTTCCTGAATATTATTTCCCAATATATTTTACGATTTATAAAATGGTCTAAAATTAAATTTCATAAAATTTTCTATATGGTCAATTTTAATTTTCATTAACAATGTCTTACAAGAATATTTATTTATAATATTTATGACAATAATGGATTTTAATTTATGAATTATTACTGTTTGATTTTAATATTAAATTATCTGTTAATATGGTTGATTTTATTTAATTTGTTACCTTATATTCTAGAATTATTTATATGATATTACCAAAAGTAAGGAGTATTTTCCATGGTTTTGAAAAAAATTATTTAAACATAATACCATCTGTGTCAATATATATTTATGATTCATATAATTAATATTTTTTATGATATTTTTATTGTAATGCAAGAATAATAAAAATATATCACAATAGGGGGTGAATTGCGACTTTTATAAAAAAATCACCAATTCCAAATTTCGACTCCCTTTAGAATTAATATAGATATTCAATCTTTACTTCTATACGAAATATGAACCACAGAAAATAGAAGGAATGAAAAAAACAATTATATAATTGTTTCTAGGCACAATGATCCCCAGGTCCACATCAAAAATGCTCTATCTATGATCTTGGTGGATTCCACTAGAATTGGCCTCTTACTATAAGACCTCAAATCCAAAACCGAGTCTTGGAAGTTGAAACATTTACAATAAACCTAAAAAGAGACTTCTAATTATTCTACACTGAACCTGTTATTCACTTATTAGAACTAGAAGATGATACTTCACCACAAATGAGTACAATGATTTGAAACTATAACAAATAAAAAAATATTGATTTGATATTTGTTTTATTAGATATTCATAGTTGTAGTCATAGAAACTCATATTATAAGGATTTATCTTCATAAATGATAAAATAAAATATTTAATAACATTAATGTTATCCAGGTTGAAAATTATCTACAATTTGAATAGCAACAAATATTACATACGTAGATAATAATATGAGGTTGAAATATGAATTACTCTAAAGAGTAGCTTATTTCACAAATTAAATTAGTTGGTCATTAATTTCAACAATACTGTAAATGATATTCCCAGGAATATAGTCAGATATGAATGGTTATGAATGTGGTTTGTATCAAAATTATTTTTTAAGATACATTGGTAGAATATATAAGCCTTATAGCGTTCTTTGGTATTCAAGATCTAAGAAAGTCTCCAAATAAAACAAATATATTCAAATCTGAATTGACTAGGGGATTCATAAATTCCCATAACAATAGGATTGGTTTCCTCTTAAAAACACGATTCATTTAATCAATTATAATGATCTATGAAACAATAGTAAATGATCCTTTGAATCATCCTCTTAATATGTAAATAAAATTATATTAATTTTGGATAAAGTATCTCTAATAAATCTCCTCTATTAAATAGTAAATCAAAGGGTTCAATATCATAGAGTAGGGTCCCTTTTCATAGTGCACGGTTCCATTTTATAGTGTAGGGTTATTAGCAACAAATGGTTCCTTAAACAAACATTCATCTACGCATAACGTATGGATCAAAAGTAACATAGGGATGATAATCCAAACATTCATTCTTTCAGAAGAAGACTTATTCCAAACATAGCATTGATTAAACATATATTCTATCTCAAGAACAAAAGGGTATGAATAGTTATTCCAAACTCTAATATAGAGTTGATATTCCATATATTTGACTCTTCTCCAAATGTTGGGTTTCCAATCCGTATGATTAATATATAGCGTTGGGATGGTGACCTATATGCAAACTGTTCAGCGTAGCATAGGGATGATGATCCATACATTCATTTAACGAATGTATGGTATGAACAATGTTTTCATAACCAAGCATATAGCTTTTCATTCCATCAAATATATAAAATGATGATATTTAATCTTCAAACGTACCTAATAATATATTATTAGAATAAAAACTAGGGTTTTTAGCTAAAAAATCAACATATATTTTAGAGTATTGTTGAGACAATACATGCCCAAAAATCTCCCCCTTGTGATTATCAGAAAACCAATAAATTAATTTATAGAATATATAGGATTTTCTAAAATATTTTGATTTCACATTATTCTTAAAAATGAAGGAAAATATATACTTATAAATTGAATAAGGTATTTCCTAATTTTAACTTTATTTCTCCCAAAATATTCACACACATTTTATGATATATAAAAATAATTTAAATAATAAAGGATATAAACCATAGTTATTATATCACCGAATTGTAAATGAATATTATAGTCTATTGTTTATAGAAATAATATATGTGATATGATAGTGTAAATTTGAATATAAATAACTCAAAATGATATGATACTAACAATTATAAAAGAAGTGGAATATAATGTAAATATAAGATCATATGTTTTTATAAATTATGAGTACATACAATAATCAATTAAACAGTTCTTCAAAATGAGGGGTTTTGATCAAACTAGTTTTCTTAATCTGAATCTCTATTGGTAGATGGTAAATATGGATGAGGAACGGTCTAAACAACACATTGAATCTCACAAAATCATTCTAAGAGGTTCTAAAAATTATTGTTGAAGAGAATCATCCACTATTGAAGCATCTACTTAGAGTCAATACTGATCTTCCAGCTTTCAACTAAATTAACATTAACAAAATAATTCATTGTTTTTTTATTTAATGAATGTGGTAAACTTATCACTAACTTTATGAATGATTTGTCCCAACATGGATTCATTAGAGGTTATATGAACAACCAAATATCTATTATTAAATAGAAGAACATTCTAGTGTGTACTATCACACATAAGAGTGTGTATCATGTTGTTGAATTCAACCGTCACAATATTAATAGCTCTAAATCACTATATTCTAAATATGGATGAATATTCAGAGGATGATGAATCTTGATAAATCTCCCTTAATGATTGAAATTCAATTCCCTAAAATCCATTTATCTCGTAAAAATTTTATTTTTTCCCAAATTAATCTATCAACATTCTAATTTCACTAGCTAAAGATCTTATAAACTTTTATAGATCTCCCATAGAAATAAAATTTTAAGGAACATCTCGCATTTGAGATTTAAGGGACTCAAAATAATATCTTTTCATAGTTCATCTTTTGAGTTCTCTGTTTCCCCATTAAAACTCTAATTATTATATAATAGTTAGACTCGAAGAATTTAATTGATTGAAAATTTGAACTAGCCCTTCAACGCCACATTCCAATGATTTAGAAGAGTCCATGGATAGTGGTTCTATGTGACCAACTGCCACTGATGCCAAACATGGGTCATCCTGCTCTATTAATGTAGTCACTCCTCCAAAAAACGAATCTAAAATAACAAAATAATGGTTACCAGGGGTATCTTGATCATAAATAGCATCAAATTCCCTAGATTGATAATCCCCTTGAGAAACTTTGCCAACATTTTTAGTTACCCGAGCCACCTACTCATTAACATATTCTTTTTTATCATGGAAAAATGTCTTTGGCAGAGAAATAAATATTGGAATTATTCAACTCTATTGAATAATTTACTCATCAATTCTTGATTATTCATCTTCATTAGGCTTTGGTCACGCAGAACCAACAATATGTAACTACTCCCCCAAACCACAAGCCATCAACCAATGTTGTTTTTTATGCCAATTGATAGAATATAATTGTAGGTATCAATCCAAAAATTATTCATTTCTTTATATTTTCATCATTTAAAATATTATTATGGTGACAGTTATGACCAAAAGGTATGTCTCATATCATTCGAAATATTAGCAATAATAGGGATATAATATATCTATAGGGGTAAAACATAATCATTGTGGCCTTATGAGAAAAATGATTCAAATACCTTAACAAATGTCTACAAAAGATTATGGGTACATTATTTCAGAACAGGAAAAGATTATAGATATCTTGATAAATAAATTTCTCTATCATGCATGTCTTTGTAACAATTCTAAAATGAATGAATTTCTTCAAGACTCTTTGATAATTATTATGTTCTATTAAAGTCATTTTCTAGATAGTTATACATCCAAGTAGATAAATCATGGTATCCTCTAATTTTTATTTCTCAGGTCATATATTTCATATATAAAAATGAATATATCCCTTATGATGACACAACAAGAACATAGGAATTCAAATAAATGGAAATAAACTCTTCATGAAGAATCATATAAAAAACTGTATCTTTATCATTTCAAAAACTGAATGAGCCTTTTCAACAGATCTCATTGACTTCTATATCAAATAAAATGTGTGTTTCTATCACCAAAAATGAATTCATTTTCATGAAATCATGTAGTGGTATTTATTGAGATATTATTTTTCATTTATAGAATCATTATATATTATTATTCCCTGATGAACGTTTCGATATTTAGACTAATGAACATGTTCTCATGGACCAACATCAACATTTCTGCATGAGGGTTCTATTTATGATGTTATGAATATTGTGTGTTTGATGGTATAGGGTTTTGGTAAACTAGAATGAGATAATCTATATAAATGGAATGGATATGAAGGAATGAGTAGGAGAATAGGAGAAAGTAGACCACTCTCTCATGCATACTGAAAATGTACTCACTACATATTAATTTGAAAAGACAAAAAAAATTGATGTGAAATTTCTTGTTAAAACAAAACTATACAAAACCAAAAAATGTAATATATAAATAATATGATATAAATGTTACTAAAGTAATAAAATATATATTAATAATAAGTTAATAAATATTCATTTAAAATTAAATATTACTAACTCCCCGTTTGTCAAATCAAAACATGTAATTGGAAATGGTTTCGTAAAAATATCTTCTAATTGACATTAAGTATTAACAAATTCTAAATATATCATTTTTTAGAATATGACCTTTTTTTAATTGATGCCAGATATCAATATTATTTGTCCTATAATGAATTATAAGATTTTAAAAAAAAATTATAGAAACAATTTTATCAAATAAAATATGTATGTTAATAAAATTTTGCCCAAAATCTAGAAGATTGTTTTTCATCCATGGTACATGAACAAACAAACAGCCAGTAAACACCTATTCTTCCTGTGATGTTAATAGGGAAACTGATCGTTGTTTCTTACTCAACAATGAGAATATATATTTTATTAAAAAGTGGATGGTTTTTTATTATGTTTTTATATCAAATATACAACCTCCTAATTTTGATACAAAATATGACATTAAATTAACATCATATTTTTTAGACAAAGAATAGATTAAAAAATAGTTTTGTTTAAATATATAATAATTATATTAACTGAATTAATCTGGGAATCTTTTGGATATGAATAATATATAGCATATACATACATATATATAAAAACATAATTTCTGGTCTACTGGTACTAAGATATAATAATTTTCCAATCATACCTCTCTATAACTGGTCGTCAACCAGTTTTATAGTTTCATCAAAATTATGTTTCATATTCGTACAACTAAAAGTTGTAAATTTTTACTATTTTCTAGTCCAAATTTTTTTTATTAATCTATTATATATTTAATTTGATTTTAAACACTCCAATAATATTTTTGATAAATTTCATATCCTAAATAAAATTATTTTTCCCATCAAACACATTTCAAATTCCGTTTTAATTAGTTTTCAAAAATAATTAAAATTGTTTTTATTTGATGAAACCAAAATTACAACATCCACATAAATCTATACAAATACGTTATTGGAACAAATTTATTTTTTTAAAAAAAATTTATACATTCTAATCCAATTATAAATACATTTTTAATAGAAAATGACATAATCTTTTATACCAACCTATAGTTTTGTATTTACGTCCATAAATATCTTTTGTATGTTTATAAATAGAATTCGGTTTGTTAGAGTTTTTAAAACAAGGAGGTTGTTAAACATAAAGTGTTGGATCATAATATATATATAGACTGAAAAATAAAATAGGGGTTTGAATTGTAGGTTTTAAAAAAATTTCTTTTCCACCTAAAATAATTCAGTTTTAAATGATTTAAACTAATTCAATTCACAAACCCTCTAATGAAGTAAAAAATAATACTCGGACTAGCCCATGGGTCCATATATAAATATATCGTAATCAGGTCAATTCCGATATGTATTACATAGGTCCTATTTAAATTTATTCATAGTATTAATATAATTTAATAATGAAAATAATAATAGGGATCAATTTCACAAGGGTTGTGATAAATAGATTTAAATAATTAACGATTCTATCATAAAGTTTATAGATCAAACTTTGTATATAAAGTGATCATAATCACAAATTATTTTTACAATGTTCATAATCATAGAATATAGAATAGAAAATGTATATATAAAATATTATCTTTTCTCTAACAGTATAGAATAATTGGAAAACATATAAAATAATACAATTCATTTATCCTGAATTGAGGAGTATCCAATAACATATGATAAAAGAACCTTGATTTATACTTTCAAGTTAGTATGTCTTACCAACCTAAGAGAAATATATTGATATGATGATGGGATTTTGTCTATCTTCATATCTCTAGTATCCCTCGACCAAGAAGGTGTTTATCATCTCTCTCTTCCTAGCCTTAGAAGCCCTTGATCTGCATAAAAATTGCACTATTATCCTTCTATCGAAGGAAGACCACAATTATAATCACAACTATCAGTGTCTCATAAATTATAGAAAACTATTGATGGATACAAGTTTGTGGAATAAGTAGTTCCTGAGTTGTGCACTTTAGGGTTAGGACACATTGTAGTTTTGGAGGAGATCTCGAACATTGTCTACAAAGTCATCAAAAAGTTATGTACTCTTTAGAATGATCTGTTATTCGTATTTCATTATTCTAATGGTCATCTTGGACTTAAATGGTTGTATTTTCATAAAAAATATCATAGGTACTTATACACCTATAATTTTTTCAGTCATTTGATTACTGAATACATGAAATCATTTTTATTAGAATAACATACACAACCTTGTTTTGATTTAATGATTTTATTTTCATTATAGCTATATTTTATTGTTATGATAAACATGAGTATTATTTTTAATCAATAGTTAGTATGATTTATATCATTACAAAAAATAGTTTTAGTATGAATAAATGGATTATGTGTATGATATGAATCATATTTATTGTTTATGATAAAAATCATATCGAGGATCATTACGAAAATTATGGAAAGAATAATTTCTGCAAAACTCATAAGTAAAATTATTATTTTATGGATAAAAATCATAATAATAAAATATTAATAAAAATTGATAATTAATGTATGATAAATAAATATATTACTTCATACATTAAAAGGGGGAGCTTTTTATTTCCCAAAAAGGAATATAAAAGTCAAAATGACACCTTAGACTTAACAGTTTATCCTTTTTGGGAATGAACACCCCAAAAAATAATATATAAAACACAAGTTAATAATATATTTAAAGAACTATTGTTTTCATATTTAAATACTCACAATTATCTACATTTGAGTTTTAAAAATCCTTTGAATATGATTGAAATTTTAACAACTTCCCCTTAGGAAATAAAATACCTACGAATCATATTATCTTTATTTATGAAAAAGATACTCCCACATACTAAAATATTCTATGCTTTTATGAACATTTATCTCCTTTTATGTATCATTATCACCTTATATAAATCATTATTCTCTTTTTTATTTATAAAAATGAAATATTGAATTTCTTTTCATACCTGAAAATGGGATATAAAAAAATGTATAATTAAGTAATTAATTTAACCATCTAGAATTAATGAATGAAAAATCATAAAAAAGTATAATAAAATATTTCATCAAGATATATATAGAGGAAATAACAATTCAATTACGTTTTTGAATTAAATAAAATAATCCTCAATAGTTCTTATATTATCCTTATTTTTTTATTCTTTAACAGATCTAAGACAACAATCTTCATATTTTGAATTCCATTATATCATCTATGAGCTCCTTAATAGATTCATATTGATTTTGGAGCTTCTCTTCCTATTCTAAAAACCATTCATTCTATTTATGATTGAATTCTTCGTCTGATAGTACATTCTCTTCAAGAAAATGAATCTTTTCATCTTTAGCGTTAGGCTTTTCCTACTGAACATTACCTATTTTTTGTAACATCAAACATTTCATTAAAAAAACAATTTCATTTATCAAATAAATTATCTCACTCGTATAAAACATCAGCCTTGTATTGTTTTATTTAATATAATTAATCTTCTTATTTATTTCAGTGACTTCTTATGACTAGTTTACATCTGTAAAATTGAAACATTCACACCCTGAGTAGTATTAGTAGGAAATATTTTGATAGCAACAATGAACTCATTCAAAATACTTTCTATATGTTCAATTGAATCGTCATGGACTTTGAAAATTTCAAAAACATTATGATACCATTCAACCACCTTGTTGTAAGAAATTTTTTATTTTTTAGTACATTATTCAATGTATTTGTTGTCATCCTCAATCCAGATAAATATTTTTCTTTGAATTTTGATTATGTCTAATATATTGTTTTGGATATCTAAAACCAATTCAATGATCTGCTAAATACATTTTAAAAATGAAATTTTCATCTCAATTCCATTAAGGTATTGAAAAATATACTAATCTCTTTTCAATGAGATAGAATTTTTTGATTTAGTATCTACATCACAATCAGGAAGATCTAGAAATTGAGATCTAGCATCATTATTATCCAAATTTCTCATCCTATCTTGTCCGGATCTTGTATATTACTCATTTTCTGATATATAAATGATTTTAAAGATTGGATTTTCTGTGTAAATTTCTTCTATGACTATACTCTTAGAGATGGTATGATGCCTGATGTTTTTTGATAATATCTTACTCAAATTTTGTAGGAATGAGACCCTTATTCTTGATAAGGATATATTTAATTCTCACATTTTTTATGCTTAATTTATATCTTAATCTTCACTGAGATACTAATCAATCTCTCTAATCTCACTTTCTTCTTTTTCTTCAGAAATTTTCATTCATCAACATTTGGTTGAGCTAATTCTTGAACAACTTTTGGCTTATTTATTCACTTGTCTTGAAAAAATGAAGATATATTTTTTCTATTATGGGTTATCTTAAAACTATATCTTCATATCCCTTTTCAATACCATTAAACAACTTATCTATTTTAATAATATCTTTTTAACTGCTTTTTCATCCCATAATAATTGATAGTTTCTTCAATCATGATTCTTTCATCTTGGGATTCATCATGGTAATGGAAATATAATGGATTTTCTTATTTCCATTCATAATGATCCTTTCTCTATTTAAAATCCATTTCAACAGTTTATTTCACTTTCATATTTTTTTTAAATCATAATAATATTAATATCTATTTTTTTATCTGAAACAATTATAACAGATTGTTTTGGAAAACCCAAACTTCCTAAAACTATGTCATTTAGAACTACAACTACGACTTCATTCTCAAACATCATTGATTCCAAATAAAATTTAATTTTTAGCCTTTTAATCATATAAACACTTTTAATATGACCTTTCATATACCTTGGTAAAGACATGATTGTGAAATAAAAAAACATTATGATTTTAGAAATTAATTCTCTCATTATCACTAAAATCATTATAAATTGATAATTGATAGCACTGGGCATTAAATTTTTTTTTGGATATGAATATTTAATCCATAAAATTTATATTTCTCATATAAATAAAATAGTCAAGGGGAAAAAATTTGATATATTCTAGGTTTATTTATCTCATTTATGAGGAATAAAAAAACCTATCATCCATGGATTTTTAATGAGACTGTCTAGTGAAAAGATGAGTTACTTTTCTTTTGGGTTCATGAATAAAAAATTTGGATTTTTTGTCTATTATATTATTGATTGTTCCCTTCTCTTTTGTAATATTGGGAGATGGGAATATACATCACCCTCTGATTTTATATGATGGATGTTTTCCTTTTATTTTAGAAACATGCTTATATCTCTATCATACATGGAAAATATTAATTTTAAATTATCATCTATATTAGTATAACTATAAATGATATAAATTCATTAACTATAATAGGATATTGATCAACAATGGGGTTTTATAAACATATTGACTCCCATCTATGGATTATGAAAACCATATTCCATGAATAATCTTACTAATCAGAAAAATCCAAGTTGAAAATAATATCTCTGAAAAACATCATTGATGAGAATTTGTTTGGACGCTTTTTCTTAGGATAAGTTTATAAGGATTCAGATTTGAGTATGATGAACGTATTTGATCAAGAAATCTATTGAACTCTCATATTTTTAGGGCGGTAGAGGCTCAGTGAAAATAATAGGAAATATGATATGGGATATGGTTGGGGTCCCTTTATATAGGAGAATAAATGTGATAGTTGAGATTTTGTAACTCAGATAAGATCCAAAAGATCATACGGTTGAGAAAATAGAATCCTTGGGGTTTTTTAAAATTAAAAAATTATCAAAACATTATCCTATTAAATATTATTTTGATAAGGATATAAAAGAATTTTTAATACCAAAATATATAAATGAATTGAAAAATGAACTATGAAATGTAAGCTATAGTTCCTCTTTAAGTCATAAAATTGATATATTGGTTTGAATACTTTATTCCTTATAAAAGGAATAAAAAATTTCAAATACGGAAAAATATTGACTAAGAAACAATCTATATAAAGAAATTTTCTAGGTATGAAATTTTTGAGTTTGAAAATTTTATGATTATGAAAATTTTATCAGTATGAAAAATTTATGTGTGATAAAATTTTAAATGTACTAAAAATTTATTAGTTTGAAAATATTATGAGTGAAAAATTTATCAGTATAAAAAATTTATCTATAAGAAAATGTTATGATTATGAAAAATTTATTCTTATGAATAATTTATGAGTACAATAAATATATGAGTATATATAATTTATAAGGATCAAAAAATAATTATTATGAACAAAATTTGACTGTAAAACATTGTTATGTTCTAAAAATTTATTAGAACCAAAAATTAATGCTTATGAAAAAATTATGTGTATGAAAAATTTAAAAAAACATTTATCTATATGTAAAATTTATAAGTAAGAAAACTTTTTGAGTATAAATATTTTGAATATATAATGGTTTTATAAAACATCAAACATATGTACTCCCCATTTAAAAATGAGTAATATAATGTAATGAGATGGTTTGAACAAGAAGTAGTTATGAATGATTAACTTACAAAATCATTCCATGTTTCTAATTAATGTATTCATATCTATTGAAAGGTAATCGGTTTTTAAAGATATTATCATGTCTTCATTCATTCGGTTAATTATAAAAGTATATCTCATTTAAGTTTGTGATCCCAAAGAAAGTGATGCCTAATCCTATGTGTTTTGTATGAGAGTGATGTGCATGGATTTTACATAAATATTGGGAAGTAATGTTATCACATATTATTTTTGTTTTAGTAAACCTCATGACATAACTAATGAGTGTGTGTATCGTCCACAACACAAGTGAACAACGAGTTCTAACTTACACATATTCAACTTCAGTAGAGAAACGTTCTACAAAGTGTTTTTTCATAAAATACCAATAAACTAATGAATGTCTTACAGAATAAAAATATCCAGAAGTACTTTTTATATCAATTGTACAATAGCTAATGTCATCATCCACAATATTTTAATTCAAAATCATTTCTATAAGAATAAGAAGGTCCCAAATCCTGAGTTCACTTTAATAAAATATTTTCACTTTATTTAAATCGGATAATTTTGTATTTTTATGAAAGCTTACACATAATAATACTATGAACATAATGGTTTGATGACAATATATTATGTTTATTAGTCTTTTTATCAAAACTCTAAAGGATTTTCTATTAACTGTTTGCCCAGATTCATCATGATCAAGAATATTTGAGGTACCTATTGGAGTACTCATAGTTTTAGTATTGTCTTATCCATACATTTTAAGTATATATTTAATATACTTATTTTTAGATATATAGGTCAATTATTGTTTTTGAGAAATTTTAAAACCAAGTAAGAATGTTAATTGTCCAATTTTACACATTTATAACTTATATTTATTGAGATTAGAATAAAATTTAGTTAAATATTTCATAGTTTATCCGAATGTAATTTCATCAACCTAAATTTCAATAATAAATTTTTATTCTTTCTTTATGAAAAGAGTTGGATTAATAGTTCACATAACAGAATTGTTTTGTAATAGAATTTTTATTCATCTTTCATTCCAGGATCTTGGGTATTTTTTAAGCCTATATAAATCATTGGTTTGATTAAAAAGCATATTCATGATGTTTTATATCTTAAATACGAATAAGTTCCTTAAAAACATCCTCTTGATCATATCCATTAAGTAAATCACACATCACATCCATTTGTAAATTTTTGAAAATGATGAATGCGGGAAAGGGTAATAGAATACATAAAGAGTCACATAAATATATCAAAGCATTAGTTTTCTCAGGATCAATTCCTCCTTGATGATTATAACAATTATAAACTAGTATTTCTTTATTTCTAACAATAATTCATTTTTCATCATAATTTTTTTTCTCAAACAAGAGTTTACTCTAATTACAGAGTTTTCGATTGGTCTTTCAATCAAGTTCCAAACTCCATTTCCTATGAATTTAAATAGTTTATCTTCCATATACTTAATCAAATATTCACCACCTATATTATCATTAATACATTTAGATTTTAATTGTAAATTTAATGAAATATGATCAACATTATTTCTCATGGAACATATATTTCGTACATGACTATTTACATAACCAATAATGCAATCACTAGGTTGATTACTAATAAACAAATAAAATGGGTTTTTTTAAAAACTATTCATCAACATAAGTAGAATGTCTTCCGGAGGGAATATTTTTAAAAAATCTTGAGTATTCTTTTTATTAGATGAATATTCTATCATAGGTTTATAATTAGTTTTTTACAAACATGAAAATATATAGGTTACCATTGTTTAAAAAAGTACTACTTTCATCGAATATGACATTTAACATATCCTCAATAGTACAACAATTTTAATTGAAAACTCTATATACCCTAGATATAGTAGAATAGAATAATAATATACCATCATTAGTATTAGGTCGGAATTTTTTCGATTTTTTATTTGTTTAATGAATACATTTCATCCAATTACATTGAAGTATGATACCTTTTCTTTTCCACATTTCTGTGACTTATGAAGTGTTTTATTAATAAAATGTTGAATTAAAACTCTATTTATATCATAACAAGTACGGCCAATATCTTCATCCAAATAATGTTTAAAAATTGAGTAATCACTCAAAATTCTTCTAGTTATATCATTAAGAGTAATATTTCTTATTTCAAAAACCCAATTTTGTTGGGCTGTGGGGTTTTCTAGGAGATAAATGATTTTAAGTAATAACATCCTTACTAAAAAATGTTTCAATTATGAATTTCCATATTATACCTCATGATAGCTATGGATTGTTATCAATGGTAGGTTTTTCTCATTTTAACTTTTTCAAAAAAAATTACAAATAATAATAGGCTTCATATTTCATTGTAAGAAAGTAGATCTATGTATATCTACTGTAATAATCAATCAAAATAAATAAAAATATTTAGCTCCAATAATTTATCTTTTTGTTGGTCCAAATAAGACCCAGAGCATTAATATCTAACTATTAGTAGTTCAGACATCAAGAATTGATTTTAACATTTACTTATGATGATATCCACATTGATAAGTGTAAAATAATTATGATGAATCAAATATGTGATATAATATATCATTAAAAATATATTATTATTAAATAAAATTGGATTATAATATTGTACTGTCCTAGACTTCTATGACAAAACAATGTTTGATCACACACTATACTAATGAATGGAATGGCATGGCCCTTATGTTATTATATGTTAAGTGTGACAACATTATCATGCAATGGAAAAAAATAATGAAATAATCCTTTTAATTATGTACCAAATTTATATTTCAAAAAATTCACAATGAAATCATAATAATGTAATTGAATTATTCTTCTAAGATTTTTCATAAAACCTGTAACAAATAAAAAACATGAAATCAAGTCTCTTCCAAGAAGAAAAATGTTACATATACCAACAATATTTCCATGAGAATTTTCATAGATGTAAACTATTCCACCTATCATATTGATTATATTTTTTCAAGAATTAATTTCTCCACTCATGTTCTGGGATCATCCACTATCCATGTCCCATTATATTTTGGTACTTACATTGTTTTAAAGTGAAAAAACTATTAGAGTTTTTGAACTCGATATTTCATAGGATCAAAATTTATAGTAATAAAAAAAATTTATTCCACATTTGTTTGGGAAAACATGGATTTGTGGAACACCAATGATTGAATTTTAATTAATGAACAATTTGTATTCCAATGTCCACTACTTTGACACTAGTTTAAAAAGGGGGAATTTTTTGGAAAAAAACGTATGTTTCTAAAAGTATGTTTTGATTGATAATACCATGTTCTATAACTATTCCCAAGAGGTAGAATTTTTTCTATACATCTTATCAAAACCTTCTTTAACAGATGTTAAACTAGTTAAATCATTCGTTAAAGAAGAAAATTCAGATTTTAGATTTAAAAATAATTCTTTATCATAATTGTAATTAGTATTATATCTATGTTTGTAATCCAATTCATTTTTCTTAGAAATGATTTTTTAAAATTCCCTGTAAATATTATCCTTCTCATAATTATCATTCTCAATGTTTTTATACATAGAATAAACTTCAACAGATTTTTAATCATGATCTTTTGAATGATATAATAATTATTCTGTTAAAATATTTATTCTAGAATTTTCCTTTTAGATTTTATTTTTAACATTAAAATTTCCATTTTCATGAAATATTTAAAATCTAGAATCATATTCATTTAAAGGTATACTTTTATTATCACTTGATGAAGAGGATTATTCATCCAAATATATATAAATATTTTCATCATGATGAATTTATTTTAAATATAAATTTTATAAAGAGTTATAAGTATGTAACTTGGCTATAATTTATTTACTTTCACAAAGTATTCATGTATAAGGACTAATATTCTTGTGTTCAGAGTTTTATTTTTGAGGATTTATTGAAAGAATATCCCCCACTTGCAATCCATGAATTATTTAATTTCAATAATTTCTTACCTATACACAAAAAATATATTTTTCTGATTTTTCTGACAATGTCTCTGTTTTATGTATTTCATTTTTAGCTTTGGAAAATCAAGTCTAATGTGTCATTCCTTCTTTTGTTCATAGCATATAGCATCAGAATCTTTCTTGTATTTCTTGTCTTTCTTGTCCTTGTTAATATTTCTATATATACACTAAAATCATTTTTCTTTCTATGTTATTCATCCATTGAGCTATATTGGATAATTTTTTCACTGAGTGTTCTGATTCACTTGAATCTAATTGAACCAAAATATTATTCAATTTTTATTTGACTATATTCTTATATTGTATTATATATTATTTTATAGGTAGTTGAAGTATAATATACTCCACCATTATTCTTCTTTGATTTTTTATCATTTCATTTCATTATTTTATCATATTGCAAGACTGTTCCCAAAAACTCATCAAGAGTTACTTTTTTGAGTTTCCTTGATTCATAATCATTTGTTCATATTGATTCTCATTCATTTGGCACAATATCAATGATCATTTCCACAAGTATATCATCTTCTAATACCCTCACTCTCATATCATGTAGACTATTTAAAATATTCATGATACTTTATTATACCATAATAATAGGTTCTCCATAAATAAATTAGATATATGGTTTGTCTATATTTAGCTTGGATCGTCTTGTTTCAAGAATATTAGAAGTACGGAAATCTGTAATCTCTAGATTTTTCTAGATATTGTTCACTGCTTCACAAGATTAAATCTAATAATATATATTCCTATTCATCAAACAATATTTTGTGTTAGATACCTTATAATTCAGCAGATATTCATATTTCTCTTTATTTTAAAATGTGATAACTTCTTTGTTATGAATATTAATGTCACTTATCATCATATAAATTTTATCAACATCAGTGTTGATTATGAAGGTCTTCATTCTATCTCCTGGTTATTCTTAATAATTACCATAAAAACATTTGGGCTTTTAGTATTTATATTATCAATTGATCTGAAAATTGAAATGGCCATGTCTAAAAAATATTATATTTCCACAATACACGTCAGTATAACAAATATTTACAGACAAAAATTTTATGGAATAAATAAATCTATCCTAAAAACATATGAAATCATGTATATGGAAAGCGTAATCCCTCTTTGATACCAATTTTTTGATCTTAATATATATATATATACACACATGGAAACATTCCATAGGGGGTGGGATGAATTTTTAGGATTTAAAATATTTTGTTTTTATCAATAATGTTATTTATCTTCAAATGATTTAAAATAATTAAATTCCAAATAACTAATATAAAGTAAAGTAATTAATTGGACTATCCCCTGTTTCTAGTTATAAAACCCTTATAATTAGGTTGATTCAGATATGTATTCTAGAGGACATATTCAATCGTATTCAAAGTAAAGTAATTATTTAATCAGAGTAAGAGTAACATGGATCATAATTAAAAACTTTATGATACACAGAGTGAAACAATTAATTATCATGTCATAAATAAGATAGAATCGTACTTATTAAATAATGTTATCAAAATTATAGAAATTGTAATTTGAAATTAGAAATAAAAAATAGAGAATAAAACATGTGTGTATAAAACAATTCACTTTTTTGTTAGTATGCAGCTAAAAATTCCAAAAATAAATTAATGAAATTATTTTATCCCAAAGAGAATGGTATCCAATAACCTAGTATAAATATCCCTTTATTTATACATTGATGCAAGTAAATATTAACAACATTTGGGCAATCCCTTGATATGATGAATAGATTTGATCATTCTTTTAATTCCAAAAATTCCTCAATCAAGATGTTAATCAATGACTAATTATTCCAATCCTTGGATGCCCTCGATCCACTAAAATATTGACCTGATATCCTCTTATCCAATGAATACTTAAATTTTAATTATAATGATCATCATTTCATAAAGAAAAGAAAACTATTGAATGTTAATATTTTGTGGAACAAGTAGTTCAACACTTGTACACATCCATGTTTTTAAATGTAGAAGTTTTGGTTGATCCCTCACAATGTGTCTCCAAAGTCATCAAAACATTCTACACTATTTGAAATGACAATGTATTTATTGTCCTTCAACCCAATGGTCTTCTTGGACTTCAATGATCAGATTTTGTCTGAATTTAAGAGGGAATTTCAAACCAATAATTTTTTTTGTCTTCAACTTACTGAATACATGAAATAAATTTGATTATTAGAACATACACGACATCATATTGATTTAAATTTTTTTCCTTTCATTACAAATAATATTTCTACTTATGATAAAAATTTTATCACTGATTTTCATTACAAGATTTATTATGATTTATTACATTAGAACAATTAAATTTAGTATGAAAGACTATACAGTGTTTGTGATCTGATTTTTATTCAGTGTGTACAATAAAAATCATATCCAATATTGTAATGAAAATAACGGAATGAATTATTTCTGAAAAACTCATGAGAAATATTGTTATCATATGTATAAAAAATATCAATGATAAAATATAAATCAAAATATGCAATGAATGCAGGGTAATATTATATAAAATTTCACTATTAAAAGTGATTATGATTTCCAAAACAAAAATAATTGAAAAGTAAAGGGGATACTTTAGACTCAATATAATCTTCCCCAATTAAATATCCATTTAAAAATAAATATTTAGCATCCATGTTATATAATATAATATTTATATGAGATACATAAGCTAAAAGGATTATAATGTCTTATAATATAGATATATGTGAAATTGTTTAATCCTTATATATACCATCTTCCAAATTATATCCTTCAGCTACTAATCTAGATTTATTTCTAGTTATGATAAGATTATCATCCTATTTAATTCTTTATATCAATATAGTACCAATAAATACATAATTTTATTTTCTTTCCACTAATTAACAAACATCATTTGTTCTGAAATGGGATAGTTATTATTTCATGGATAACAACAAAAACTTATCATATAAGGATTCTTCAACATATTTTGGTTCTAACTGAGATAGAAAGGTAGATAATTCCACTTGGTCTCCAACATTTCTTATTGTTGTAATTTATTTTTCTAGGCCTCCTATAACCATTTCTAAAGCATTGTTATTTAAGGTTATAGACTGTCTAAGTAAGACTCATTCAGGTTTTTTAGTTTCATATCTTCTGAATTGGACTGAATTTTAGTAATATCATTTTTAGAGACATATTTCAAGGTATCAAGTCTCATGTGATAAAATTGATGAGTAATTTAATGTATTTAATTTTTTTTCATTAATAAAAGAGTTAGTTTCATAAAATATCAAATGAATTTACTCGTATACAATCAATGAGTTTTTAATAAACACTTTATAAATTTAGAACTAATAAAATATTCAAAAAATATTCCATCATAATAATTTTGATCCAATGTACCAAGGTTATCCTTCGTATTATAGATACAAACCAAGTAGCATATAACATGAAAGTATGTTACATTAGCTTTTTCTATTCTAGAGTTCATATGGTGTTCTTTAAAAAATATTCTTGATTAAAACTCTATTCATGATATATAATTATATTCTTAAAGATTTTTCCCAAAAATAGGTTGTAATATTATATAACATTATGTTGGTCGGAGTGGATACTCAAGAGGGGGGGTGAATTGAGTTCCAATTAAAATTTTCTGTTAAAAACAATGTTGATTAAAATCCCCCTATTTCAAAAACAGATTAAACTGTAGTGAATTTATACAGATTATAAAGGTTCAATTAGTTTCTCAAAGATTGATTAGTTCTCAGTTAACTTAATCTTATGATTAAATTAACCATTGAAACAAACTTACTGGTCTATAATAAATATAAACACTTGCGAGTTTAACTATAAAAGTAGCTTTGAAAATAAATTATATTTCAAAGTAATAGCAGCGGAATATGAAATAAATATGTAGTATGGCTATAGTATGTAGCTACAAACACAGAGAATTAACCAAGAGGTTCAGTCTCAAGACGAGACTTAGTTCTATCAAAAGTTTATATAAAAATGATCCACACCCTGGATCGGGGTTAACAACAGTGAACACACTGTCCAGGTCACAAGACCTCTACCACAGTTCTGTGTGGGAAAATAAACAACAGCTTAGAGCTGTCCAGGTCTCATACGACCTCTACCACTATCCAGAGTGGGAAATGAAGTGTAAAAAGGTTTGCTGAGGATTTACAGACCCTCCAGTGAAAGTATAGGAGTCAGTGTGTGTGTTTAATATAGCAGATAACACACACTGCTCAAAATGTAAAACAAATTTATCACATAGCAGATATGTAGAGTTTAGAAATGGCTCTGGTGATTTCAGTGTAGCTCTGGACTCTTTTGTATTTGGTCAGAAGTTATTCTGAGTCCTCTTCTCGTTTTTGTTTGCGAAGAAGAGTGTTGTATGCTTCAGGCTCAAAGGCAGTGAGATGTAGTCGATGAAGTTCTTCAATATTATTTTGTATGCACAGAACTCTTCTTGGGTAGGCTTGATTGTATATGAGGTTCTGTTCTGATTGGTTCTTCCTTCTCTTTCTTTTTCTCTGTATCTCTCTTGTGTTCTTCTATGAACACTCTTATCTTCAGCAGAGTCTTCCTGTATTTATGTCACGTGCTTCGGAAGACAGAAAAAGTTTCCTTTCTGCAGGTACGAGGTACGGTTTCCTGACATCCGACAACCTTTATAAATAATTTGACATAGCATTTAAAATATACCTAATATGACCGTTGGTTAGATTAAATAAAGATAAAGATAGAGAAATTCAAACAGTTGTTTATGACTATTGAAGAATCAAGTGATCAGTAGGTCATCAGCATTAGTGAGTAATGATCGATGACTCAGATAGATCAGCATCGGTGAATCAGACTGATCAGCATAGGTCTGTCATCTGATCGGTGAATCAGTATGATCGGTGAGTCATTTGATCGGTGGCTCATTTGATCGGTGGCTCATTTGATCGGTGTCTCATTTGATCGGTGGCTCATTTGATCGGTGGCTCATTTGATCGGTGGCTCATTTTATTGGTGAGTCATTTGCATCGGTGAGTCATTTGATCACCATCGGTCTGTCATCTGATCGGTGAGTCAGTTTGATCAGTATCGGTCTGTCATCTGATCGGTGAGTCCGTTTGATCAGTATCGGTGAGTCATTTTCATCGGTGAGTCATTTGATCAGCATCGGTCTGTCGTCTGATCGGTGAGTCAGTTTGATCAGTATCGGTGAGTCATTTTCATCGTTGACTCATTTGCATCGGTGACTCATTTGCATTAGTGAGTCATTTGATCGGTGACTCATTTGCATCAGTGAGTCATTTACATCGGTGCGACCGTTGTCTTTTGATATGCGATCAGTGCTTCCGATGTCTGTTGATATTGAATCGGTGCTTCCAAAATACTTTGTACATCAAAAATCATAGACAAAAAAGTGGTAACAGATTGTAATTATGTTTATGAGAAATTAAACCAGATTAAGCATTAATGGTATGCGATGATTTGTGATTATTAAAACATCAATCATAGACATGAAATCAACAATCTTCCAGAGGGATCAACAATCTCCCCCTTTTTGATAATCACAAATCATTATCATTAAATATAAATAATATGATATATCATTAATAAAAACATAATGAGAGTTAAACCATAAGAAGAATAAATACAAAGAGATATATAAATCTCCCCCTTAATTTAGATTACCCATATATATTATACAGATATCTCCCCCTGAGATATATACATCTTTTCTCCCAGAAAGTATTCTTTTTCTTCTCCCATAAAGTAATCTTGTTCTTCTCCCCCTTTGGGATAATCAAAAAGGAGGGAAAAAAGATAAGAGAAAGTGAACGTAAAGCATTCAGCAGAGAGTAGAGATAGAAAAATATTTGATAAAGTACAGACTATTATAAGTAGAACATTGTTCACCCCATCAAAAACAATACACAACTATTTGTTGGGATACAAAGGTGCTTTGCCTTTGACTTTGGGATCAATAGTGGGTATGTTTGAAGGCTTGGAGGCAGGCTGGTCTTGGCGAATCTGAAGTGGTGGTAGGACAACTCGGGAAGGTGTAGGAGCAGGTACCACAGAGGGTTGTTGTTGAGAAACAGGAGCTGATGGAGAAGCTTGCTGAGGAACTGGTCTTAACTGAGAGAGAGCTTGAGCAACAGATAGCTGATTTGGAGCTACATCAGATTCACTGAGAGATTCAGAAGTAGGAAGTACTATTGCAGTGGCCTGTGCATGCAAATAGGGCTTCAAAAGATGAATAAAGTCCTGAATGACTTCTGCTCCATACTTCATAGAGTTTTCAAAATCATCTTTATTCTCCATGAACTGTGCCAAAGAAGGGAAAATATCGTTCAACTGATAAACTTGAGTTTTGAAGGCCTGAGTGACTGGTGGTAATTTCAGATTCGCTGCCAACACCTTGAAGCTTGCAGTCATCTCATGTTTTGTATAAATCTTGGAAAAGTAATTATCAACTTTCTCTTTGATTTCTTGCAGATCTTTCTTAGCATCTGCTGAATACACCAATGCCATCTTATGACTGTTATCACAGAGGTCTTTCATCTTCCTCAATGATTCTAAATCAAGAATTTGTCTTACAGCAGCTAATTCATCATGCACAACTTCTCTTAGAGCTTCTATCTCACAGGTAGTGATCGTGGTTACCTTGCCTGTACTGGCTTGGCTAACTATGTGAGTTAACTCAGCTTTCAACTTCCTCAGGTCAGACTTGTTGAGAAGTTCAATCAAGTTTCTCAAAACTTCCATCATACCAGAGATGGTTGATCGGAATTCGCTTGATAGAGATATCAGGCCTTTGTGAAGATCCTTCATAGTCTGATTCAAAAAGGCTATTTTCCTGCCAATAAGTTCACCAGTATTGGCCAGGTCTGGCTTCACAGCATTAGATACTCTCTGTGAGAAGGCTTCTAATGAATGTTCAGAAACTTGGAGAGACACTTGAGTAAGAGCATTAGAAATTTGTTCTCTAACTGTGGCTCTCACAGCGATTAGCAATTCAATCTTAAACTTATCAAGATCATCGTGAGAGATTCCTGAACCAGGTAAATTATCATTTGTAGGATCAACAACAGGAAAAGACCTTGCTTCTCGTGGGATGTTCCTCTTCACAGCTGCAGCAGATTCTGGCATTGCTTCTTCATCTTCAGAATATTCTAAGCCCAACACAGCATAACCAGGGTAGTCATCCCAAATAGTAGCACAAAGGGTGTATTTTGGTTTCTCATAGCTTGTTGTTCCACTGATTTTTGGTGAATCATCCATTCCACTGATATGTATTTCTTGTACTGATTGAGGTGATTCTATTTGATCTTCCGAAAGACCATCCACTCGTCTGTTATCACCATCAACAGCAGCCTCAGCATCATCAGCACGTCCATCATCACTCTTCTCAGAAGCTTCTCTATGATATTCTTCAGTGTCAGAATCTTCTTCATCACCAATAATAGGTTCCGATTCTGGTAGGGCTAAGGGTGGACTAGCAGGTCCAAATTCTATTATTCTTTTGGGACTGGCAGTGTCAGGATCACTCCTATCATCAGGAGATGACATACTTCCTTCCTCAGTCGCAGCTTCTTCTTTTTCTTGGGTTTCGTTTTCCTCATCCTTTCCTTCTTCTAGCTCATCATCATCAGAATAAACTGGTTCTTCATTTGATTTCAAGCCAGGGTCTCTCAAATCCTTTGGCCTCTTGCCATGATCTATGGGATTTTAGGCTTCATACAATTTATCTTCATCTGTAACCCAGCACTTATTCCATGGATTCCAATTGATTTTCATCCTCTTGCAGATCTCTTTGTTGAGACAGAAGGTATGATCTGTTTCATTAACTTCATCATCTTCATCAGTACAATCTAGATTCTTGAGCGTGGTAGATATCATCTTTGAATAAAACAAGGTAGTGGCTTTCTTGGGCGGTTTTATCATTCCAGCTATGTGTACCATCACATATCTACACAAATTGATCTTCTCATGTGTTTTTAGAAGAAACAGCAGAAAAAAATCCTGGTACTTTACAGCAGCAAAATCTCCTCTCCTAGGGCAAAGTTGGTGCTGAATAAACTTGAAAAGAAGTCTGCATTCACCATCTAATTCTGAATCTGTAATTCTTCGTGATTCTCTGTTTCCTGTCAGAAGATCCATAGCTAATTCATAAGACAAGTAATCAGATATTGGAGGAATATTCCCAGCATAATCCTCATACTGACCTTCATGAGGTACGTTTAAGCACTCAACCAACTACTTAGATGAGAAGGATATTTTCTTTCCTATTACCACAGACGACATCCTGGCAGCCTCCACACCATCTAAAGTGATTTCCAGATTCATATAGAACTCATGTACCAGCTTCAGGTAGTCTATTCGAGAGTTGTCAGAAAACCAGTCTATCCATCCTTGCGATTCAAGAACTTGCAGCAACAGTGACTTACTTGACAAAAGCCACGCAGAGCTTACTTCTTTTTCTACAGCAACAATCCGAGTTTCCAGGTTCGGATTTACTGATCGTTGAGAGGTACTACTCGACTCGCCTCGAGCACACTTTGATGGTACAGGGCTATCCAGTCCTTTGCTCGGTCTCTTTTGCTTAGCCATTCGAGGATTTTTTGAAGGCAGGAGTTTCGAAGGTTCGAAGTAGAGGGAAAGAGAGTTTGAAAGTTTCGGCGGGAAATGAAAGGTCAAAGGTTTAGGGAGGATAAATAGCCGCGTATCATTTATTTTATCATTTAGGGTTCCCATAAAAAGTACAAAAGAAATTTACTAATTAATTACAATATAATAAAAATAAAAATATCGGTACGACAGATCGGTTGCACAGATCAGTTTCACAGATCAGTTTCACAGATCAGTTTCACAGATCAGTTTCACAGATCGGTTTCACAGATCGGTTTCACAGATCAGTTTCACAGATCGGTTTCATAGATCGGTTTCACAGATCAGTTTCACAGATCGGTTTCACAGATCAGTTTCACAGATCGGTTTCACAGACCAGTTTCACAGATCAGTTTCACAGATCGGTTTCACAGATCTGTTTCACAGATCGGTTTCACAGATCAGTTTCAGAGATCGGTTTCACAGATCGGTTTCACAGATCAGTTTCACAGATCCGTCTCACAGATCGGTTTCACAGATCAGTTTCAGAGATCGGTTTCACAGATCAGTTTCACAGATCGGTTTCACAGATCGGTTTCACAGATCAGATTCACAGATCGGTTTCACAGATCGATTTCACAGATCGGTTTCACAGATCAGTTTCACAGATTCGTTTCAAAGATCAGTTTCACTGATCAGTTTCAGAGATCGGTTTCATAGATCATTTTCACAGATCGGTTTCACAAATCGGTTTCACAGATCAGTTTCACAGATCAGTTTCACAGATCGGTTTCACAGATCAGTTTCACAGATCGGTTTCACATATCAGTTTCACAGATCAGTTTCACAGATCGGTTTCACAGATCAGTTTCACAGATCCGTTTCACATATCAATTTCACAGATCCGTTTCATAGATCAGTTTCACAGATCAGTTTCACAGATCGATCATACACAACTCTTGTTTAATAAATTTCATTATTTCAGAGCATAAAGGCTTTGTGAAGATATCAGCTAATTGATGTTCAGAACTAATAAATTTCAAAGAAATATCACCTTTCTGATAATGATCTCTTAGAAAGTGATGTCTGACATCAATGTGCTTAGTTCTAGAGTGAGACACAGGGTTCTTAGATATATTTATTGCACTAGTATTGTCACAGTTAATTGAAACATGTTTAAGATCAAATCCATAATCCAATAGAGTGTGTTTCATTTACAGAATTTTTGCACAGCAACTACCAGCTGCTATGTATTCTCCTTCGGCAGTAGACAATGCAACTGAGTTCTGTTTCTTACTACACCATGATACTAGGGATTTTTCAAGAAAATGACATGTTCCATATGTGCTCTTCCTATCTAACTTACATCCAGCAAAGTCAGCATCTGAATAGCTAGTTAGGTTAAATGATTGTCCTTTTGGATAAAACAAACCTAAATTTATAGTATACTTAAGATACTTAAAAATCCTTTTAACAGCCAGTAAGTGTGATTCTTTAGAATTATCTTGAAATCTAGCACACATACATACACTGAACATAATGTCTGGTCGACTAGCAGTAAGATAAAGTAAGCTCCCAATCATACCTCTGTAATTGTTTTGATCCACTGGTTTCCCAGCTTCATCTGTATCCAATTTACAGGTAGTACTCATAGGTGTATCACTTTCCTTAATACTATCCAATCCAAAACGTTTTAAAAGATCTTTTGTATATTTACTTTGATTTAAAATAATTCCATCTTTAGTTAGAAGAATTTGAAAACCAAGAAAATACTTAATCTCTCCCATTATGCTCATTTCAAATTCATTTTGCCTAACCTTTGAAAAATCAGTACATAAGGAATTTTTAGAAGATTCAAAAATAATATCATCAACATAGATTTGTACTATTAATACATCTTTTTAAATCCTTTTTATAAAAAGAGTGGGATCAGCTACTCCTTTTTTAAATCCTTTTGAGTTAAGAAAGGTTGAAAGCCTTTCATACCAAGCTCTTGGAGCTTGTTTTAAACCATATAAAGCATTAGAAAGTTTAAAAACATGATTTGGAAAATGAGGATTTAAAAAACTAGGTGGTTGTTCTACAAAAACATCTTCAACAATAAAACCATTTAGAAAAGCACTTTTGACATCCATTTGATATATCTTGAAATTCAGATGTGATGCATAGGCAAGTAAGATCCTAATAGCCTCTAATCTAGCTACAGGTGCAAAGGTTTCCTTATAGTCAATTCCTTATTCTTGATTGTAACCTTGTGCAACTAGCCTAGATTTATTTCTAATGATGTTTCCAGATTCATCAACTTTGTTTCTAAATACCCATTTTTTGCCTATTGTCAAAAAGTCCTTAGATCTTTCTACTAATTTCCAGACTTTGTTTCTTTCAAATTGATTTAGTTCTTCTTGCATAGCCATTACCCAAAACTCATCATTGATAGCATCATTGATATTTTTAGGTTCTAACTATGAAAGAAAAGCTTGATGTTCAACCTGATTTCTTAGAGAAGCTCTAGTCTGTGTTCCTCTATCTAGATTTCCTACAACAGCATCTAAAGGATGGTTCTTTAGAGTCCTAGATGGTCTTGAAAAGATAGGGCTAGAGATTTCAGATTCATCTACAGATTGAGGTTCAACAGAAGCAGGTTCTGGAGAATTTCCAGAGCTGGATGTTTTAACTATTGGTCCATTGTATTTATCATTGAGATTCAAACCAGAGAGATCATCTTCAAGAGAGATTTTAGGTTCATTTGGATTAGTTTCATCAAATTTGATGTGAGCAGATTCTTCCACACATTTGGTTCTTTTATTGAAAACTCTATAGGTTTTACTAGAGATAGAGTAACCTAGGAAAATTCCTTCATCACTCTTGGATGCAAATTTGTCAAGATTGGCTCTAGTATTGAGAATGAAGACTTTGCAGCCAAAAACTTTGAAGTAGTTAACCTTAGGTTTCCTATGATTCCACAACTCATAAGGGGTTCTCTTAAGAACTGGTCTGATCAAGACTCTGTTAATGACATAACAAGCTGTATTTACAGCTTCAGCCCAAAAGTAAATAGGCAGTTCATATTCATTGAGCATGGTTCTAGCTATTTCTTGTAGTGTTCTATTCCTTCTCTCTACTACACCATTTTGTTGGGGTGTCCTAGGGGCAGAGAAATTGTGACTATAGCCATTGTGTGAGTAGTAAGAATCAAACTCATGATTTTCAAACTCACGACCATGATCACTTCTCAGGGTCTTAATCTTGAGTCCACTAAGATTTTCTACAGACATGGAGTATTTAACAAAGTAAGAACAAGATTCACTTTTGTGAGCTAGAAAATATACCCAAGTATATCTAGACAAGTCATCTACAAGAACATAGACATAGTGCTTCCAATTTAAACTAGAAACTCTAGAAGGTCCAAATAAATCCATGTGAACCAACTCGAGAGGTTGAGAAGTTGACACTGCTTTCTTTGATTTAAAAGAAACTTTATGTGGCTTTCCCTTTTGACAGGGATTACAAACTTTGTCTGCTGGAAATTCATGTTTGGGTAAGTCTCTCACTAAGTTCTTCCTAGAAAGTTTTCTAAGTGAGTGTACATTGTAGTGTCCTAATCTTATGTGCCAAAGCCAAGACTCTTTATGAAAAGCATTTAAACAAGGAATATTTTTCTTAGGTAAAGATTCTAAATCAACAGCGTAAACATTTTCATTTCTTAAAGCAGAAAATACTAAAACATTTTTAGAGTTAAAAACATTGCAAGAATCATTTTTAAATTTAACATAAAAACCATCATCACACAATTGAGAAATGCTTAACAAGTTATATTTAAGTCCATCGACAAATAAAACTTCAGAAACCAAGATTGAATAAGTGTTACCAATCTGGCCTAAGCCGATGATTTTTCCTTTTGAATTATCACCAAAAGTGACAAAGCCTTCATCAACTTTTACTAAGCTCTTGAAACATGAAATTTTTCCTGACATATGTCTTGAACATCCACTGTCTAAGTACCATATCTTCTTGTGACAGCTCTTCAAGCAGGTCACCTACAAAATAGATTTAGATGGAAGATGATTTTGGTACCCAGATCTTCTTGGGTCCAGATATGTTATCCAATGATACTTTAGGTATCCATATTTGTCTAATGGGTCTCATATAATTTGTAGAATTAACATTCTTTGAAAGATAAACCTTATTAGATCCATAACTATGAATGTAACTGGTTGAGGCATATGAAGTTCCAGAATTAACTATCTTCTGTCCAGATTTAGGAATGAATCTAGTTTTGGCCACTTTTCTTTGTCCAGGTTGGTATCCTATACCAGTAGTATATCTAGGTGCAACTTGCTTTCCTAGCATTTGTGTTAGAGTATTCTTGCCATTTGTGAACTTCTCTAAGTCATTTCGGAGTTGTTCATTAGACAATTTTAGTTCAGTATTCTCTTTAAGCAACTGAGCATTATTTTATACTTCTATATCCAGATCAGATTTATGCTTAACACTTAAAGCATACTGTTTCTTTAAACCTTTATATTTATCTTTAAGCTCATTACAGGTTTCTTCAAGCATATCACAATATTCAAACAGTTCAGATTCAGACATGTTATCACCTTCAGAATCATCTCCAGAATAATATGGATTTGAAGCAGGAGTTTCTGATGTTACCTTAGAAGTGTTTGTCATAAAACACATGTTGGCTCGATTCCTTTCAGAGTCTGAAGATTCAGCTTCACTTGTGCTGTTTTCTGAAGCACTCCAAGTAGCCTTCATGGCTTTCTTGTACTTGTTATCCTTGTATTCATACTTCTTTCTGTATTTCAGCTTTGGACAGTCTGTTTTTATGTGTCCTTTTCTTTTGTATTCATAACAGACAACTTCATCTAATTTATCAGACTTCTTCCAATCCTTTTTCCAGTGTCCTTTGTTATCATACTTGCCTTTGTAGTTTGACTTTCTGAAAATCTTCTTCTTCCTATATAATTTCTTAAATCTTCTAGCAATGTGTGCCATCTCAGCATCACTATCAGAATCATTCTCACTTTCCCCACTACTTAAACTTTCATTTATAGCTTGAGGCTTTTCCTTATCCTTATTCTTTGAGGTTGTAGTCTTGAAGGCAATAGACTTCCTTTTAGGTTCATATTCTTCTTCTTTATTTACTTTAATCTCTTCTTAATACATCATCAGCTTACCAATTAATTCCTTGACATGAAGTGTTCCAATGTCATAGGATTTTCTAATGGAGACAGAGGTTCCTCTCCATCTTTCAGGTAGACATCTCAAAATTATCATGATTTGCTCCTTTGCTGGAACATCCTTTCCCAGAGAAGTCATTGTGTTGACAATTTCATTGAACCTGAGATACATATCAGAAATGGGTTCATCAGGCTTCATCATAAAATTATCATACATAATAGTATAGGTATTCAATCTCATCTCCTTAACATTAGTTGTTCCTTCTTGAGAAACAACTAAGGTATCCCAAATTTCATATGCAGTTTTACATGCAGAAATTCTATTAAATTATTCATCTCCTAGAGCACAGTACAGAGCATTCATAGCTTTACAATTTTTATTATAAGCAGTATTTGTAGGTTCATCCCAAGTAGATCTATCAGTACTGGGAATTTTATATTCAGCTTCAATCACAGTCCAAATATCAAAGCCCATACTTTCTAAGTGAATTTTCATTTTTAGCTTCCACTTTGCATAGTTGTTTCCATTAAAGAAAGGTGGCTGGTTAGTAGTAGCACCCTCAACTCTATTATCCATGATGTTACAAAAAGAATTTTAAAGAGATAAAAATTTAGAAATAATAGAAATTTTAAGAACATTAAAATACAACTAATATCATAGTTGAAAAACAGAGTACGTTTAGAAAATATTAACCTCCTCTGATACGAAGTGTTGGTCGGAGTGGATACTCAAGAGGGGGTGAATTGAGTTCCAATTAAAATTATCTGTTAAAAACAATGTTGATTAAAATCCCCCTATTTCAAAAACAGATTAAACTGTAGTGAATTTATACAGATTATAAAGGTTCAATTAGTTTCTCAAAGATTGATTAGTTCTCAGTTAACTTAATCTTATGATTAAATTAACCTTTGAAACTAACTTACTGGTCTATAATAAATATAAACACTTGCGAGTTTAACTATCAATATAGCTTTGAAAATAAATTATATTTCAAAGTAATAGCAGCGTTATATGAAATAAATATGTAGTATGGATATAGTATGTAGCTAAAAACACAGATAATTAACCAAGAGGTTCAGTCTCAAGCCGAGACTTAGTCCTCTCAAAAGTTTATATAAAAATGATCCACACCCTGGATCGGGGTTGACAACAGTGAACACATTGTCCAGGTCACAAGACCTCTACCACAGTTCTGTGTGGGAAAATAAACAAAAGCTTAGAGCTGTCCAGGTCTCATACGACCTCTACCACTGTCCACAGAGGGAAGTGAAGTGTAAAAAGGTTTGCTGAGGATTTACAGATCCTCCAGTGAAAGTACAGGAGTTAGTGTGTGTGTTTAATACAGCAGATAACACACACTGCTCAAAATGTAAAACAAATGTATCATAGAGCAGAGATGTAGAGTTTAGAAATGGCTCTTGTGATTTCAGTGTAGCTCTGGACTCTTTTGTATTTGGTCAGAAGTTATTCTGAGTCCTCTTCTCGTTTTTGTTTGAGAAGAAGAGTGTCGTATGCTTCAGGCTCAAAGGCAGTGAGATGTAGTTAATGAAGTTCTTCAATATTCTTTTTTGTGCACAGAACTCTTCTTGAGTAGGCTTGATTGTATATGAGGTTCTGTTCTGATTGGTTCTTCCTTCTCTTTCTTTTTCTCTGTATCTCTCTTGTGTTCTTCTATCAACACTCTTATCTTCAGTAGAGTCTTCCTATATTTATGTCACGTGCTTCAGAAGATAGAAAAAGTTTCCATTCCGCAGGTACGAGATACTGTTTCCTGACATCTGACAACCTTTATTAATAATTTGACAGAGCATTTAAAATATACCTAATATGACCATTGGTTAGATTAAATAAAGATAAAGATAAATAAATTCAAACAGTTGTTTATGACTATTGAAGAATCAAGTGATCGGTAGGTCATCAGCATTAGTGAGTAATGATCGGTGACTCAAATAGTTCAGCATCGGTGAATCAGACTGATCAGCATCGGTCTGTCATCTGATCTGTGAGTCAGTTTGATCGGTGATTCATTTGATCGGTGGCTCATTTGATTGGTGGATCATTTGATCGGTGGCTCATTTGATCGGTGGCTCATTTGATCGGTGGCTCATTTGATCGGTGGCTCATTTGATCCGTGGCTCATTTGATCGGTGGCTCATTTTATCAGTGAGTCATTTACATCGGTGAGTCATTTGATCAGCATTGGTCTGTCATCTGATCGGTGAGTCAGTTTGATCAGTATCGGTCTGTCATCTGATCGGTGAGTCAGTTTGATCAATATCGGTCAGTCATTTGCAACGGTGACTCATTTGATCAGCATCGGTCTGTCATCTAATCGGTGAGTCAGTTTGATCAGTATCGGTGAGTCATTTGCATCGTTGACTCATTTGCATCGGTGACTCATTTGCATCGGTGAGTCATTTGATTGGTTACTCATTTGCATCGGTGAGTCGTTTGCATCGGTGCGACCGTTGTCTTTTGATATGCGATCAGTGCTTCTGATGTCTATTGATATTGAATCGGTGCTTCCAAAATACTTTGTACATCAATAAGCATAGACAAAAAAGTGGTAACATATAGTAATTATGTTTATGAGAAATCAAACCTGATTAAGCATTAATGGTATGTGATGATTTGTGATTATTAAAACATCAATCATAGACATGAAATCAACAATCTTCCAGAGGGCTCAACACATTAGCATAGTCCTCATTATTTTCTGAATATTTATATTTCTTTTTTAAAAAAATTCCAATTTTTTAGCTGTTCATGTTGAAGATAACGTATTTTAATACCATTTTTTGAGAATAAATAATTAAATTATTGATTCTAAAATTCTAAACCATGATCAATTCTTAATGAAATTATTTAAAACCATTTTCATTTTGGACAATTTCCCAAAAATTTTAAAAATATAGAATATATCCCTTTTGTTTTTTAGAAAATTTACCCATAGAAATCGAGAATAATCAACAACTAAAACCAAAGAATAAAATTTACCTTTTAAACAGGGTACTCTTGATGGTGAAAAAAAATCCCTAGGGATAGGTTCTAAAGGATTAGATATAGAAATTTTTATAATATATTTTAGTGAATATTTTTTCTATTTTCTATTTTAACATGCCTCACAAAATCTATCATTTTCAAACATAATAAAAGGAAAATCAGAAACATAGTGTTTATTAGATAACATATGTAAATGATATATATTACAATGTCAAAATATTCTATGATTGATCCATTAATAATTTCTCTTTGTAGTAAAAAAATTCACAATATATTTACAGATGGAATTTAATTCCAATGTATAAACGTTGTCTGTTCTTGGTACACTAAATTTTAAAATTCTAATATTAAAAACTGTGAAGGAATTATTCATAAATAATCATATTATTCATCATCACAAAGATGATATATACTTATCAGGGTGTAAATTAATCCTATAAAATTCAATAAATTGTTTATTGAGATATTCATTAGATCTCCCACTATCCCAACTCCAACAATATTTAATTTTTCATTTCCTCTAGAATTAACTAGACCTCCACTCATTTGAGTCAATGAATTGAAATTTAATGGGTCTCTATTCATGTGTCTAGAACATAAACCATCAACATATCATATATAATTTATATTATTTTGGCACTTATACTGTAAATCAATTTTGAAATGTGTTCGTTTTGATACCCAGATTTTATTATGTCTAGTACTATCCAAAAGCAGTGATATGGGAATCAATCTCTGCATTATTTTTTCGTAATTCATATCTCTTTCTTCAGATATACTTTTATAAATAAAATCCATTTTAATAACACTATTATTTTATAATTTAATAGTTCTTAGTGTAATGACCTTTTATTCTAGAGTAACAACATGTATCATTTTTTGAATTGGGAACAGAGTACTTTCTATAAAATTTTGAATTTTTAACCTTTCTTCATGTTCAAAATATTTATCTTTTAATAAAATTAGTTCTTAGAATCTCATTTGAATTTTTTTATTCCTTAGTAAAAGTAATTGAAACAGTTTTATAAGATTCTAATTTATTATGTAATTCTTTTATCCTTCATTCATGATGAGTACAATTTGATGTAAATTAATTGATTTTCTCAATGTGATCTTGATAATGATTTAGCACATTTTCTCTATCACTTGAAATAGAATTATGATTTTTTTTCAAAAATTTATGATAATTTATTAAATATTCATATTTTTATTCCATCAACGAATATTATGTAGTTGATAAAAAAATTGAGAAACTATCAGAATAAAAAAAAGGTTAATATGATTTACCTCTTCTTTTTTTTATCTATAAAGAATATATTGACTTATAGATTTCATGGTACATTCCCTAAATCATAATTTTTGGAGATGATGGAGTCTTTAGATTCACTCCATGTACATTTCATGGGTTTTTTAACATTATGATCCAAATATTCAATCTTTTGTGGTCTCTTTTCAGGCAATTTTATTTCATCCATTAATTGGGGGAAACCTGGTCTGATGTGATCCAATTTTTTATATACGTAACATCTATCTTTATAGGGTTCTATTTCATCCTTCATAAAAGATTTTATGAAGAATCTATTGAACTATAAAATTTTACCACTTTTTTGGATAGTTTTTCCAGTTCCATTGTAGTGTATAAGGATTCATAATATAAATCATTATTGACATCTTGAATTATTTTTAGTAAGGCTTATATGATGTAACTTTCATAGAATAATTATCCATTTTTTAACAAAACCTATTTATTTTTATCTTTATCTTGCATTTATTCTTCATACATCATAAAAGTTATTATCAGTTCCTTTATAGTTATGTTTTTTAGGTGATTATTGTCAAATAGTTCCATGTATTCCATTCCAATTCGAGGGTAGAAGTATATTTAATTTCAATGTGTGATTTGATTAACAGATATGATCTCCCAAAGTTTTAATATTTTTAACAATATCTTTTATCCTTCTATTCATTTATGTGATTCATTATCCATCAATCATTTTAAAAATTTCAAAATCATGTTTTTTAGTAGCATGTATAATTATTATGACGTTTTGTATTTATTCATAAGAAACGACAAATAATTTTTCACATCTCATAGGTATTAGGAAATTGTGAAACTCAGTTTAATTCAATAGTCCGATGTTCATAGTTAATAGTATTCATTTCCTTTGAATTGATGTCATATTTAGTATCTGTTTCATCATTCATAGTCTCTTGTTTTTTGGGAATCACATTTTGATTGATGATATATTAATAAATATTGAATCCAAGATTCATCATATAGATAATCACTCATGATTTATAGCATCCATAATTTCCTTACTTAATGTATGGTTCACATTACATATAAATTATTTCTCTTGAATAATCCATTCATATCTTCTCTATATAGACATTACTTTGTTCAACATAAATTCGCTGTATCCAAATAGCTCACCTCTAATAACAATTAATAGGAAAATATAATATAATTCTAATACAAGTGGGGGTAAATTGTATATTTTAGAAAAAATTCACCAATTATAGATTTTACCCCTTTTCTAATTTAATTAAAATATGAAGTTATTACTTCTTTATGAATTATAAATCGTAGATAAATAGAAATAAGGAACCACAAAACTTTATAGAGGTTCAGGGAAAAAAGTACCCCAGTCAACTTCATTAAAACTATATTTGTGAGCTTGGTGACTTCCATTTGGATGGTCCTCTTATCACAATACCTCAAATAAAAAATTCCATGCAGGTATTTGAATCCTTTACAATAAGGCTAAACAGATACTTCATTTTTTTTACAAATAACTGAATATTCATAACATAGTATAAGAAGAAGAAAATTAACCACAACTGAGTACAAGCCAATGAAACTAAAAAAAATCAAAATGATGGATTTAATAATGGTTTGGGCTGATCATCATTATTCCAGCAGCATCAACTGACTGTAGATGGATCATATTATTCAGAAATAAATTCTAAAGAATGAATAACTTCAAAGTGATCTAGGATAATAATGATATTATATATGAATAGAAAAAAATTTAGTACCAATAAAACAAGAATATAAGGTTGAAATATGAATGAATCCAAAGAGTAGAGTCTTTCATAGAATAACATTGTAAATCATTCATTTTAGTTTTCAATAAAAGATATTCACAAGAATATAGTCATAAATAAATGTGTATGAATTTCTATAGAATATATTATATTAAGAAGATACACATGTAGAATTTATATAGCATCTCTCATTCGTCGATATTTAAAATACATGAAATTCTCACGATAGTAAACAAATATTTAAATATAAATTGTCCAATGGAGTCATAATACCCCTTAAGAAAATGAGTGATTTCCTTAGATAAATATGGTTCTTTGAATTGATCATAGTGTGGTTTAAAACCATCATAAACATGCCTTTGAATTAGCCACTAAATCTGTAAATATTGTTGAATCAATTTTCTATTTAATCACAATAATATATATCGTCTTTTGAATAGTTAAATGAAGGGTAGAACTTGTTAGCGTAGGGTTATTTTACGTATCATAGTGTTACTTTGCGTAGTATAGGGATCCTTTGTGTAGTGTGGGGTTCTTAACAACTTATTGTTCCTTAAATATTCATTAATATACACATAAAATAGGATAAAATGTAAAGTATGATATGAATCAATACATCATTTCTATCAGTACAAGGATGATTCCAAAAAAACATTTCTTAACTATACCGTCAATCTCTCAAATGTAGGGTATGATGAATTATTCTAAACTCTAATGTACGGTTGCTATTGAATATAGGTTACATTTCTTCCAATGTATGGTTTTCCATACATATGTTTAATATGTTGTGTAGGGATTCTGATCCATATAAAAACATTTCATCATAGCATTTAGATTATGATCCAAACATTTATCTACAAAACGTAGGGCATGGTCGTTTTTTTCATAACAAATCACGTAGCTTTTCATTGATTCAATGATATAAAATCCTGATTTAAAACAATGAATCATACATAAAATAAATTTTTTATAATACAATTAGGGTATTTGTGAGGAAAAAAATCAACATATATTTTAGAGTACTGTTAGGACCATACATGCCCAACTATTGTACCATCGAAATTCTTTCTCTGGATGACTTAAAAGTATTTTTTAGATATTTTATCAAGAAACCTATTTCTTTTTTATGGGAAAATATTTTAATAATGCAATGAAAGCTATTATTAATTGATTGATGATGAAAAATAAGTATTATTTGTGTTTTTTTAATGTATGTTACATGAAATTTTTTTGGTTGATATAATGACTAAATACATTATTAGTTATTCACTTTTAAGTAAATTCAACCTCTTTTCTTGTGAGGCACAGAACATTAGGTTTAAATGAAAATAAAATATTAAAATATTATTTAAAAATTTCTTTTATAACCTTGCCATTACGATTTTTTGTATAAATATTAATAATTAAAGAATTGAAAATATGGTGATCTATTGGTCACATATAAAATAAGAATCATTTAAATAAAAAATAAATGTTTTCATTAAAAAAAATATTACCTAAAAGGAAATTTATTCAAGCTCCAAAAACATTATTTAAAAATAATATTTTCCTCTATCATAAAATGAATTAGACAAAAAGTAAATTATTTTAAAATTAAAATATGAAAAATATCATATGGTTAATTTTGATATTTTTTTGAAATGGAACATTTTTCAATGAATAGTGAAAATTATAGAATATTAATTGGAAACTGAAACTTCATTTATATTATTTATAAAGATAAATTATAGTTATATATGGTATTAATGTAAAATTATTTGAATAATATATATATATATTAATCCAATAATTTTAATTTTAATGATTCACATATTAAATTCTGATATTATTTCTTTTTAAACTTTTGAACATTTCCTCTTTAAAAACTCACATTATCGTTGCATCTATGTGATTAACTTTAAATTAATATTTTCCACATAAGTAAATATTTCAAGGAAATATAAATTATATATTTATAATCATAATAATTTATAATATCTAATACTCTCATCTTAAATATTTACCACAACGAATATTAAAAATTTTAAAAATTATTATGTTTAAGTCTCACTATTACTCTATTTTGGCACCTATTGTTATGCACAAAAGAAGGATACACCTTTTTCGTTGAAAAAATTACAAGTGTGGCACTCATTTCCCTATAAAAGGCCCCATATATCATCAATACTTTACACTATAATACAATTTTTTCCATCAATACCTTCCCAAATAACATAAAAACATCAATCCATTAATTATGGAAGACATTTTTTATAAAACAAATATATATATTCTTTAGGTATAATCCCAATGAAGTGGTCAGAGATGACTTATATTTCGTAACAATGAATTTTTATTTTATTTCTACTTCTACCTCATTCAAATATTATTTATTTGAGATTAAATAATAAAAAAAATTATCTCTCATATTTCTATATATATTATATCAGTATGTTCATGACCTTTATCCATCCTATATTCCCTCAAATGTGATACAGAAATGCTGCTCGCATTTATGGAAGACTACCGCCACATGAACTGATGTGACACATTTTAAATAAACACCAGTCATTCATGGGTATGTTTTTGTTTCAAATGTATTAATAGAATATTTGTAAAATATTTATACCTTTTTTAGTAAATATTCAATATAAAACGAGTCTAAATTTCTTGTCTATTAGAGATATGATAACATCATATATATGTATGGCAGACTAACGCCTTATGAAGCAATGTGATTTGCTTCTTAGTTTCACATCAAATAGAAGTTAATAATGATAAAGTAATTCATTATATTTGATATAACATTAAAAATTTCTTTAATAATGACATATTTATCAATTTTACATGATATTATAACATATTCATTCTTACCTTTTCACACATCGATAGATGATAATGTCATTCAGGTACTTTTCGACTACTACCTTCAAAAAGCGATGTGACTCCCTCTTCAATAACACATCACATGGATGAAAAATATAAGTATATATAAATAAATAATATAATATTAATTTTATTATTTTCATTATATAAGGTTAAAATATTTCATACCTACTGTCAAAAATGATCATTGAAAAATGGTAATGTATTTCAGGTGCACATACGAACTACTGTCTCCATGATCATAACATACTAAATTTATCAAAAATATATTTAATTATTAGGTTTATAAGTATAATTTATTTTTATATACGACAGATATATCAATATTTTAATTTTGTAGATGTTTAAAAAATGTCCTCTTCGGCCATAGTCAATATATCAAAGTCATTTTTCACACAAATTCAAATATAAACGAAATATCATATGTAAATTTATTTGATCATGTAATAATAAATAAAATGTTAATAATAAAAAAATGGATAATAATTATTATAATTGTAATTAAAAAACTAATAATTTTCATAATTTTATTATTTTGGAGGATAAAAATCGATTTTGATGAATCAGACTCAATCGAAAGGAATTTATCTCAACTTCACTTTATTGAGACATATAATGATTTTATGAATAAAATTTAAGTTATATATCATATATAATACCCATTTAACATGTAATATCATAACCACACAATAAATACTGTTATTTAATGTCTCAATTGGAATTATTTATTCCCTGTAGCATTCAATTGAAAATTACCCTGTTGTATAGGATATTGTGAAATTTCAATTTCTTTTATGATTGTTATGTTTCCCTTGAATCAATATTTTTTTAGGGTATTTTTATTTCCGAAATAAATTCAATTAATTATACATATCATTTTTTGATGATATGATTTATTTCTAAACTGTATACAATTATTAAATATTGTGTTTACATTGAAATTATTTTGATTAAATTGTTAAATATTTATACATATGTATTCTTAAATCTATATGGATATTTGATGATAATGAATATTTTTCATAAATTAAATAGATTATTCAATAAATTAAGAATTATTTGGTTATAAAAATATTGGTGGGGTGAAGTAACAGATAGCCCCTCGACACATCAACATGTATCTTGAGACAAACCAGTTGGCCAAATCATATGGGTTTTAACCCAATAGATTTAAACAGTCTTGTGAAATAATTTGACTGTAAAGGTATCAATATTCATGAGATCATTAACCGTAATATTTATGAATTTCATTAATTTATAATATAGTTATTATTATTATCCATTATATTTAATCTATGATATCATCTCTATATGTATTTCTTTTTCAGTTATTGATTATGAGGAATGTGATTTCAGTTATTTACCTTGGAATATTGATTAATACTTATCTATTTTTAATATAAATTTTATAGACTAAAATGAATATTTTTTCTACTATTTACCATTTAATATTGATTAATTTATATTGACTTAAGATTTCTTCAATTGTATATAAGGCTTACTAAACATTTTATTTAACCTCATTTTTTTCCATTTCCCATGGATTTGATGAAGAAATCACAAAATTTGTTTTCAATAATCCTGTTATTTTTATTTTGAATGTATTATATTTTCATTCCTATTAAAAAATTATATGTTGTGTCATTTATATATTTGGATCTATAAAAATTCTAAACTAATTAGTCTTCCTAGATTTGACACATTGATTCTATGAAATTGTAATAATGAAGACACTAGCTCTAGGTTTTTAGGGTTAGGATAACTAAAATAGGTATTCAAGGATGATTAAAATTATAATTGAGGACTAGATTAAGGAAAACCTATATTATGGAAGAAAACGACATGTAAAACATTGCTGATAAGTATATAAGAACGTTATAATTTTTCGGTAAGGAAGTATTTATTATTATTTTTATTAAAATGAATCCATGTTAGGATATTATAAGTGGAAATGGTTCTAGAACAGTGGTTCCTATGAGTAATAACTATAAAAATTTGAAATCGTGCTACTATAATATAATTATAGCTACATTATAGAAGCCTAATCAGGTTATGAAAAACTATATTTACCAAATGTGGAAGTTTTTTTCGTAGCATTATTTTCTAATGATGGATCGATTCATGTCACATAAGGACCCATATATTAATGGGACTACTAAATAAATGTTATATTAGTAATGGATTAAGTCTCTTAAGAAGATATTTATGTCCTTGAGAAGTTTTGAAAAATACTGTTTACAATTTCTAGGTATTTTTAAAAAGGATTTGCTGATCAACGGTGGTCGTCGATCTAGAATACTGTCGAGGCATAAGTAATAAAACACATGGAATTTAATAATTTTATGGATACATTATTCAATAAATATTTTCCTCATGAGAAAAAATATACATGAATAGAAATATCTATATAATAAAAAAATTAATAATAAATTGTTTTGGAGTATGAATCTACCTTTAGAAGGATACTTAAGATTGTTATAGATTTCATATGCAACACAGATTCCTTGATTGCCCATTTCTTTGAGTGGCTTAATATAAGTATTCAAAGGGCACTAGTCTCTAAAAATATTTCAATATACGATGAAATAGACTTCAGATCCATAAAAATGGATTGATAATTATATAGTTCATACATATTCAAAGGAAATCAAGAGAATAAGAGTTTATTTGAATGCCATGATAAAAGGAATTCATCAACTAAGAAGAAAACAAAACAATTTCCATGTTATTAAATGTTTTTAAATAATAAATATGTTAAATTAATGATGGGATTAGATGTTTGATATATGTGATGAGATATGGGGAATCCAAATAAATATTGTACAGTGAAGAGAAAACATAAAATATTATTCATCTTTTAACATATTTAGAGATGGGGAACCATATAAATTATTATAGTAAGCATCAACGAAATCCACCACAAAATAGGCCATGGGGATAAGGAAAAATTATGTAATCACTAAAGTTTACATGGATGTAAACAATGATGTGGTAGAATGTAATTTTATCTAACATTTAAATTTATTTAATGATATATTTAATTTTATATCCTCCCACTTTTTTATAGGTATACAATTTTCTATGAAAATTAGACATTTATCATTTATTTTATAATGGGAGTTGTTACTATAAACTCTTATTTAAAGACTAACTACAATAAATATTTATCAATTAGCCCCAATAATGACACATAAAAGTGATAGATTTGATAAACTTGTTATCATACCTATGTCCGTCATTGATATAATACTTTTTATGGATTGGATTTCAAAATATTAAAAAATTATATATTTTAGAAGAATCATATTTATATTCTTGAGGAAGATGTAGAATTACATATCTTTTGAGAAGTTACTTTGTCATCTGAGTTATATCTCAATCAAACTCCAGTATATTTATCTATTGTTATTTTTGGGGAATACGAGAAAACAAAATATAGTGATGGATTAGGTAATATTCAAATTGAAGATGAACGTATTATACATGAATACGTTGATATATTTCATGGGGAATTACATAGATATCCCTGAGGTCCTGAAGTTGATTTTTCCATTGATTTAATCCCTAATGTATGAAAAATATCAATAAATCTCATTAATATGGACACTATGGATGTAGTTTCATTTAAGAAACAAATGTAGCATTTAGGGGATTAGGGAGTTATTCACCCTAGTGGTTGACCATGGGGAACCCCTATTATGTTCATTATTAAACAAATATATAAAAGAGATACTATGAAATTTTTATATGGAAATCAGTTCCATAAAGATAATGAAAATGTATCATATACCTCGAACTTCTGACTTATTCAATCTACATCAAATTGAATAACAAATCTAAAAAAGTTATCTTCATTATAGGTATCATCACTTGAGAGTAATGATGGAATAAATTCTAAAGACATCATTTCCAATGATTTATAAACACTATGAGTTTATATTATTTCCATTGGGATTCACTAATTCACCATCAAATTTTATGGATCTAATGAATATATTTTTCATAAAATATCTTTATGATTTTTTGTTGTATTATTTGGTGATATTTTTTCATATTCTAAAATATGTGAGGAACATGGTAATCACATTGGGGTCAATATTGATACTCTTTGAAGGAAAGAGTTATAAGGGAAATTGTTAATGTTTTATATCTAAATTAATAAATTCTCTTTTTTTGACTAAATTATCTGTTTGGATAGAATCTTAGTTGATCTTGTGAATATTAAGCTAGTCATAGAAAAACTTATCCCATTGAAAAAAATGAGGAATAGAGTATCATTTGGTTTTCAGTTTACTATAGGGGATTTTGTTTAATTATATCCAATTAGATAACCTTTTATAAATTATTACACATGAAGGTGTTACGGTTTTTGGGAAAATGGAATGTGATGAATGTTTTTATGAACTAATGTGGAGATTATTCAATGTTCTTCTCTTGAATATACAATATGGATGTGATGGGTTTTTGAGATACTTTGTTACATCAGAAATGGACTTTATTGTTTCTTAATTTTAAATTATAATGTTATTTAATATGCATCATGGAAATTTAAGACCCATGAATTTAACTATCAAACCTATTACCATCATTTAAAAGAAGAAATATTTCCATTGAAGATACATGGATATTATCTTTCTGGTAGAATATGTGAGACTTACATTGATCATAAAAATATAAAATACTTCATTTCGAAAAAAATCACAATATGAGGAAAATCATATAGACAAAGATTCTCAAAAATTATGATTAATAAATTTATTACCACCCATAAAAATTAAATAAGGTAAAGTATTCATTATGTATGAATGATTATATTTTTCTGGCTGAAATGGGGAATGTATGAGATCATATGTTCTTGGATCGAGTAAATATTGATATCGAAATTATTAATGAATAGGAGAGATCAATCATTTTTAAATTGATTGTGATATTATCATCAATATATAATATATACAATTCATAATCCATTGAGGATAAATTTTTTAATAATATTAATGTTTTAAATTAATAGAAATTAATATACATCAATTTTGAGGATTGTGTTATGAATTCTGGAAAGGGATTTTGTGTTAAATATACATTAGATCTAAAAAGATAATTTTTGGATGACTCTATTAGATAATATTTATCTGTAAACCCTATTATGATCAATAGGTATAGGGATTTGAGGGACCATTTTTTCCGTATATCATAACGGGGGAAACTGTTGATTATGTGTCAAGATGATTCGTTTTTCTATATGTGAATGTTATGGGAGAGCATCCTAGAGGAGTCATGTAACCTATTCCCATTACTATATGGAAATGGGATGACATTACTATGTAATTTGTTATAAGAATTATAATGAATCCTTGAAAGGATGATTATATATGGGTTATTGTTTATCCCCAAACTAATTCATCACATTTAATCTATACAAGAAAATGTCAACCTTTTGCAATTCTTACAAGGCTAGATAATAATAATGTTATAAGACATTAGGGATCAAAATTTTCAACTATGTTTGATAATGATCCTCGTTTTACATTTAAATTTTATAAAATTCATTATAAGGATCTTGATGTAGAGATTAGATTGAGAACCTTCTACCATCCACATACCTATGTACAATATGAAATTACTAATAAACAATATTATAAATACTCAGGTTTTTCTCCATTGAATCTCACTGTATGTGAGATTTATATTTTGTTTTGGTATATTTTTTCTATAATAATAGTTTCCACTGATGTATTCAAATGGTAACATAAAAAGAATAATATGAAAAAAATGTCTTACTCCATATTTTTGGGATGAAGTTGTGAAAGGAAGTATGATGGACCAAAACATGTTGAATATTAAACTATAAATTTATATTCTATTCTTAATCACCACAAGGATGATTAATGTTAGTAATAGAGTTACCCTGATAATTAGTAGTATGATTACTAATTATAAGTGGTCGATAATGTATTCTTGAATGTTTCTCAATGGAAGGGTGTTGTATGGTTAGCTATGAAATGGAAACTGAGCCCCACGTATATTGGACCCTTTTCAATTAAGAATAAAATGTTGAGATCTCATATCATTTGGAAATTCCACCATGTATCTCAATGTTTAAGACATCATTCATATATCATTGTAAAATAAATACATTCTAGGCACATTTAAAATTTTCTCTGATGATGAAATATAATTGGAAAAGTATTTATCTTAAAATAAATAAACATTTAATATTTTTAATACAAGAGAGACTCTATTGAGGTATTGGATGGCTCCTTTATTAAAGAATCTTTGGAAAATCATAAAATGGAAGAAGAAATGTGGAAACCAGATCATGTAATAAATAATAACTACCCTCTTATGTTTAGAAGTTAATATACATGAATATTTGATGTTGAAAATTTCTTTTGAGAAAAAAGGTAACACCCCAAGAATTTTTGACATATTTCCATTTAAATAAATTAAATCTATTTGATATCTTATGATTTAAAAAATACTGGGAGTAATGTAAAATACTAAAATAAAATATTAATTATACAAGGTCATTACAACCAAGCCATTATGTTGTAGGATGTGAATATTAATAACTTAATTATTATGGTAATCTACTAATTTTTAATAAAAAATGAATAATTTAAAATTTTAAATTTTTTCCTAAAAAGCTATACCTTTTCTAAAAGAAAGTCTAATTCCGCTTCAAAAAAATAATTATAAATAAATATTAATACTTTTAGAGAAATCATTAAATAAAATAAAATTAATTTTTGAAATTATCATATTAAAATTAGCATAGGGTGAATTATTTCAATTTTCATGAAATGTTTCATTTCATGATGAGTAGGGAAAGATAATGAATTTTAATGTAAAAATACATTTAAGTATGCATTATTTATAGAGGTAAATGAAATTATTAATTGTTATTATTGTAAAATTAGTTAAGTTATATATTAATTAATTTAATATAGGTACTTATAATCTTTTTCGTATAGAATATTGATATTAAGGTTTGTAATCTTTTGTACATTTTATTTTTAAAAATATGATTTCTCATCACGTATATGGGATTACATTTTAATTATTATTTTTAGATTTATCTAAATTTAGTTAATAAAATCTATTCAATATTTTGAATAATAATAATCTGTATTATCAAATATGATTGACATAAATTTTTACCATAATGGATAGTTAAAATAGTATATATTATTTACTATAATTATGGTAATAATGTGGCTATCAAGGGTTAAAATAAAACAAAAAGGGTTAAATGACCCTAAGTATTACCTAAAACATTTTGTGGGAACATTAAGACATTATTAAATATAAGGCTTTTAAATACATCATTTTAGACACATTTTTATGTGAAAATATGGGAAATCCTTTTTATTTAAAAATATTACAAGTTTAACACTAACATTATATATAAGTGGAAACCCCCTATCCTCCATTCCTCACACAATCTATCCATTTTCATTCATAAAATACCTATAAAAAATTATCAAATAATTTCATCACCACATCCAGGATGCATTAGTTTTTTCAAAAATCCATTTGAGAATACATTACATATTATTTTAATGTGTTTGTGTGAGAAGTTGTAAAATCCCTAGAAATACATTTTATTATTATTATTTTTCTTTCTCATTTAAATATTTTTAATTTTCTCTTATATAATAAAATATCTCCAATTAAATAATATTCTATTTTTAAGGACATTTCCTCTTTTTTTATTTCCTATACCCTCAATTAAGGATAGACATCATCACTTTTACATATGTTAGACTGATACTTCATGAAATAATGTGACACATTTTACAAAAACACCCCTTATACATGTGTATGTTGATGGATATAATGTATATATATAATATTTATAGAACAATTATACATTTTGAGTAATTATATGATAAAAAATCCTTTAATAGATATTTCATATGAAATACGATAACGTCGATTGTGTGTATGGAAGACTACAAGAAAATGATGTGTAACACCCTGTTATGATTTTATTGTTCTCCATTGATTATGAATTATTTATCATCCATGCATGAGTTTGTTTGTGAGCTTATTTATCATCCATGGAATGGAATTACATGTCGTGTAATTGTTTCTAGGATGATTCTATGAAATATATTCAAAGGATGATGTGTTTACATGCTGTGTACCGAGTTCTGGTCATGTATAATCAAAAAATGAATTTTATTAAAAAGGTGATGTTATTTTTTGAGGTAATTGTCCATTATGGATTAAATTAAATGTAATGGTATTAAATTCCATGTAATCATTACTAGTTTGGATTATAGGTGTGTTAATTGTTTATTTTTTTTCATTATCCCTTTATCCTTACCACCCTCAGTATAGAAGATCTCATGGGTTAATTTTTATACTTATAATACTTTTGAATAGATTAATTGTGTGATTTATCTATATTGTGGTTATGTTTCATATTTAGGATTAATAATCTCTTATAGTTCTTCTTTCCATTTTTCAGGTCTATTTAAATGGTTCCAATTAGTGTTTATATTTATCGACAGATATAGTTTTATTTCATTAATTTGTATTTTCATATCATGGCATGTCTTTTAATGACTGATATCATGGTTTCCAATCAAAAATGTTGATTTTAATTAGTATTAAACTATTTTTATGATGTTGTTTCTATATAATGTGTTAATTCAGTTAATATATTATCATTCATGGTAAATTATTATAGGTTGTTCATTGATTTCAAATGAAATGTGTTTTTAATGGATATATTGGAATGGAAAAAGTTTATAAATTTTTTTTCCATAGAAATCCAAATTACATAATTTGGAAATGATATTTCAAACAAAAACATTGACTAAGTTGGATATGAAAATATTTATTAAAGTTTTTTACATGGTAATGAAATTTATTTTAACCACTTAAACATTAGTAGCCATGGGTGAGGTATGAAAGAGTTATGGGTGGCTCTAGTGTGTGTGCTGGACCACTAAGAGGTATCATTTTAGATGTGACTGGAATATAGAAGGACTCGATATCGGTTGTATACAATGTTATTCCAATTTTGGATCTTGAGTGTCATGTGCAGATTTTCCCATAGGCAAAGGCGTAATATAGGCTTATTTTTTAATGAATGTTATTTAGAAAATGATTATTTTATCATTGAATATTTCTTAAATCTTTTTATAAGAGTTTCTATCACATATGTTTTCCTGATATTTTTTCTAGGAAATGTGTGTACTTCTCTTTTTATGCAGGGATATGGTTTTTTATTTTATGACTTCCACTTTACAAATTTATGATTTGAGAATATAAAAATATTATATGAAATGAAAAGGTGATAACTATTTAAAGATGAATTGGACTTCAAAAAAATCTATATAAAATTTTATTTTTTAAAAGATAAAACAATTTCATTCTTTATTTTATACATTGAATAAGCATTATGGTGGTATCATGATGAGATTTTTTTAACACCATAATTGTTCACTCAGGTGGTTATAGATTAATTATTATTTAATATATGTAATGTGAGGGGAATCTTGTAGCATGTTTACTTATCCTTTGTTATTTGTCTTTAATTATGATTGGTTAGGAGTAGACTATTTGTCACATAGAGACCATTTAATATTGATTAATTCATATATTTAGTTTATACTATTTTTCTAGAAATTTAATTTTTTTTATTCATATCATTTTCATCTGCATAGTCATCTTGTTGTATGTCTTGTCTCTTTATATTCAATTTTTTTTTACTACACTCACCATGTGATGGAATGCTCATGTGTATAGTTTGGATTACCTAGGATGGTTTATTAAAACATTTTATTATAGGAAAATTATTGGCCTGACATGTTTTAATAATTTTATAGTTAGGTTGTGTTTCTAGGGTAGACATGGTTTAGGACTATCGTAATTTAGAGAGATTTTTTAGAAAATGGGAATGTATAGCTCACATATATGACTATACATGAGGTACCATGTGTGGTCAGGTATTTTTACCAGGTTTGAGACATGGGTTTTCAGGTTAGTTTATTGATCTATAAGTGAAGTTTCTTTTTTAACTATTCATTATGGATGTTTCATTCATTTATAAGACTATTTTATTGATTTTAATTTATTTTATTTTTAAGAATTGGATTGAATTATAAAAGTGGTCTTATAGTTTTTGAATGTTCTAGTGATTTAATTGGCTATTGTGTGATGTTTATTAGAAAATTCCTCTAAGAAGATATCCTCAATATCTAATAGAGGAATCATTGAGAAATCTTACACATGTAAATCTTCAAGTGGAACCTTCCTTGGTTGAATTAGTAATCCACGCCATTCAGAATTTTTATTACGTAGGTGTCCCAAACCGAGAACATGTGGTGGATCAAGTATTTGATTTTAATACAAAGATTATAACCATATTATGTGAAGAAAAGGATAGTAGGAAAATAATGAGTCACTTGAGAATATTTAGAGGATGTTCAATTATATTATTACTTCTATAGTGTTTATGTTTGGGTATTCTACACATGTTCTAATGGAATGGTTAAATTGATGGTTGGACTCAAATTTGAAAGCTATGTTGCACGATGACCTTATCTAGTATTCCTTATAAAATATCCTTAAAACTATTTGTATCCCTATAAAGTTGCATTTGGAAATAAACATGGGACTTTTCGACCATGTATTAGGTGGATGATACTGTTTTGGTGTATTCTACCCATTTTGTAGAGCTGGTTTATCTGGAACTACAACTTCTAAGTAATTCACCTAAATGCTCTATAATTTGAGTTAGTACTAAGGAATAATATATGGATGACAATTATTCCCATGTTCTATATGATAATTATAGATTTAGTTTATAAGGTTGCATTAGATATGGTAGATACATCTAGGAGGAAATGTTTTGGAGGAGCATTAGTTGGTCCAGCTGTTAGCCTTGGATTATATTCAAGATATATAATAAAATGGAAGGGGTGATAGTTCTCTTTAGGACATGTTTTAGGGGCCTAAAAAAGAAAACACTAGATTTTTTTTCCATTTTTATGGGTTTTCTGGTCATAGCAAAACCAAATGTACTATGGATCCTATGAATTTTCTCCATTATAGATTATCGGGCCATCTGAAGAGTTTTTCAAAAAGGATGTCCCAAGGATGTAATGTTAGATCCACTCTCACCAAGGGTTCACAGGCTCTTACCAGTGATTCTAAGGGTGGTGGGGAAAATACATAGGCCATGTAGGATGTTCATGTGTCTAATACCAAACATATTTATAATATTCACTATAAACAAGAAGAATATGATGTAGGTATATCTACAATTATAGTTATGATATTTATTTCATCTTTTATGGTGATAAATATTTTTTGATATAGGTGAAACTCATTATTTTATGTATTCAAATTTAGTTAACATGTTATAATTTTGATTTAGAACTTATCTGATACTTGTTATATCATTCAATGCCTCTGGGAAAGATGTATGAACAAGGATTCATGTGTTCTTTATGTTGGGTGATGATATACAACATTAATGTAGAATGGTAATTTGAGGTTCTTAATCAAGACATAATTGACTTTATTATCATCCTAGATTGGATCATTGGTGTTATGACATAGATAAAATAACATAACTGATGGGTTTAGTTAATATATACCAATGAGGTCACTCATGTGTTTCAGGGTGACTGGGAATCTAAATCTAGAAAATGTTGGGAATGTTGTTTATTATTCTTTGGTAATCTCATATATGTTTTATGAGATTCTTCTTGATGTATTTGACCCTTATTTTCATGGGTGACTCCCTATAGTTGTGAGTGAGTACATCGAGGTCTTTCCGGATGAATTTTCTAGTTTACTAATATAGAGAGATTTCATGTTTACTATTTATATGATCCATGGTATGATTTCCATTTCTATGAAATCATATCGAACTGAAGCTGCTTAGGTAGTGAATCATATGGTCTATCGGGAGGACCCATAGGATAAAGGATTTATTATTTATATCGTGTCATTGTGGGATTAAACTATCCACATTTATAGGAAGTCATATGATTGCCTCATAATTTGTATTGACTATTAATTGATAAACCATGTGACTTTTATGAACAATAATATTGTCACTCTGATTTATGAACGTTCGACTAGATTATAGGGGAATGTTTTTCATAATTATTTCACTTCCATTGGAGTACCACCTGTTGAGGGTTTTGGAAGAGGACATTCAATTGACATCATAAAATGGATAATATGTAAATTTAGGGTTTTTGGTTATACCATCCTTTCTGATTGATTCACCTGTGGGTTTTATGGTTTTGATTAACCATATTGTTCATTAATTCCTAGACTACTTTTTTTGGTATTCATTGATGATAGTGTGGTGCACTAAATGACTGAGGATCTACACCTAAACAATTTGGATATCAATATTCGATCCTTGTGGAATATCATATATGTGGTAATATTTCCATGTCTGAGTGTTGGATCCATTTATTAAATGTTTTAAGGAATTTTTTTAACAAAAATGGAATCTCTATAGACCCCAGAATGATAAAGGTAGAGATATACTAGGACCAAGGAAAAAATGTTTTTGAGATCCAATAATTCTTGTTTTAGGATGTTAACTATATATAGTTTGTTCATTATTTCTGAAATATCTCATCATTGATGTTTACATTACCCCCTAAGAATATAATGTTAGATTGGAAAGAAAAATTTCATATATCTTTTTAAGAGAAGAAGATGAGTTTTACTTGAGAAATATTTTTGATTCTTTAGTAAATAAGTATGGTTTATGATGTTTTCTATGATTCTTTCGGTATGTGTTTGGGATGTGTCTTCATGCATGGAAAGAAGATAGTGGTTTATCTCTCGTCCTAGTAATGACCTCATGAAAGGAACTAACCAATACATGATATTGATTTTGGAATAGTTATTAATGACCTATAAGTTTTCTAGTACTACCTCTTTGAGGGTTAGTGTATAGTGTATTCTATTCAAAATAGCCTATAGTAAATTTTTATGTATAGGGATCTATACACCCAGCTGACACACTAGGTTGTGTATCATTAGAGACTTTACATGATATCACATAAACTAAGAAGATTAAAAATTTGGTTTCCATTGAGTATAAATTTAGTGGAACAAGAAGTGAAGGAAATGTTTGAGAAGTTTTATGTGATGATTTTGTTTACTAATATTTTCCTCGGAGTTGATGAGGTTGGAGGCCAGATTTACGTGGCTTCGATGAGAGATGAATAATCTTTAGATATATGAGTTATTCATAAATATTTGATATTCATTGATTTCCAATGCATTAATGTAGGCCCTCCTTGTGAGGATGCCTCTGGTGGGTGGTCTCAGTCATAGACTGGCACATTTTGAATCTATATTAGGTTGGTTGTTTTTGTTTCCATGGAGAAGGAGTTGATAGATAGTTGAAACCGATATTGGTGGTCCTATCACCTAGGGGATTCGATGATGTATCATGGTTCGAGATGTCGGTATTGGTTTCAAGGGATTATTTGGAAGATTGCATATTTTGAATCATGGTGTCTTACATGTCGAATAATTAAGGAGGATCTCTAGAGACCTATGTGGTTCTTTTTCCCTTACCCATTGTGATATGGATATAGGATGGGAGTATATTTGGATTCTATCATTGTATTAACATAGACACCTAGTGAGAGGGATTTTATATTGAATATAAATTATTGAATGTTTAAATTATAACATTCCCAACCTATAAAGGAGATGAAAACATGGAAAAATTGGAGACTTTTATGTATGGGAGATTATAAGACATCATAGAGTTCCCTTTATATTTGTATCTGATAGGGACATGAAGATCATTTTGATATTTTAGAATGAATTATAGTATGTGACTTGTTCGTATTTCAAATTTATAATTTTTCGTAATCCACATATTACAAATTAGATAAAAAGTATTATTGTGGTTTTTGAGGATAACATCCTGTAGAGACCCGTATCTTGACGTACATGGACATTACATTACATTTGCGGAATACTTAGTATATAACAAAAACACACACTAAAGGATCGTAATAGTTTAGTGTCTTTGGAAACTCGGAACGTAATCTTCTAATCGTGGTGAAAGTTCCTCAATATCTCCCATAAAGGTCATCCCTTTTTTCTACCTAAAACCATTCTTTATATCCTGGGGAAAAGAAAACATAAAAGGGTGAGCTCAAATGCTCAGTAAGGGTAAACAAAGGAAATATCAATCACATAATTTTCATAAGGACATAACATTTTTGGAAATCTTAACCTGCAAAAGAGAGCATAATTTCATAACCTGGGATAAATCATAGTAGTGAAATGAAATCATAACTTAAAACATTACTCATTGTGGCATACACACATAATCATAGAGAATCATTTCTTGTTAGTCAAGACTCATTGCCAAGACTATCTTAGTGGACAAAGTCCCTTTCTGAATCGAGTAATCCTCGTTTCAGTCCTGTTTCACTGAACCGGTATAACCTACCATTCCAGCCATCTCTATCTCATGAGATATAAAATCTTTACCCAATGCATTGGAGGGAGATATAGGTCCCACCCATCTCTTAATGAATCCTTTCTTATGTGTGCCACAAAATCATAAATCATATATCATTTCATAACCCATGTAATAAAAATGGGATTCTTAAACAACATGACATCATAAAACCATTCATATAAGATAAAGGAATTCATAAACATAATTCCATCACAACATAGTCAAATCAATGTAAAAATATGGATAGAAACAGAACTCTTTATTATCTTAGATGGAAAATAATTTTGATAAAACACTTGAATTGAATTCTTGAGGAAAATATCCTTTCTTCTTCAAAATCAATTTCTTTTCACAAAACATCATGCAAATTTAAAGGAAAGAGATTTTATTGAAAATAGTCATGAAATCTTTTAGAGGAAGCTTCATGAAAATAAGGCTTTATAAAACAGTAGAAATCCGTTCGTGCCGTATAAGTTAAAAAAAACATTCTTCGTACTTTTGTCGGAAAAGTCAAAAAGTACCTCGTACGACAAAAGATTCCTTTCATACATATTACTAAAACTCACCGAAGGGTAAAAATGGATTTAAACAATTGTAGGTGGATGGAAATAATATTACATTTTGATGAAACATGGATGTGGATGATAAAATACACCCCAGTAAATACTTACGAATAAACAATCTCAGATAAAAATGAGATTGTGATATTTCCCTTACCTTAGGTCCAATTTGCTTCGTATGTGTCCGAACCTCCTGTATAATGATTTAAATAATGTCATTGACTTATTACAGAATCATATTCATTGTTATTATATCATATATGGTTCACTTATGACATTATATTACCCGTTCTTTTGTAAATTCCATGTTAAAGAAGCGTTTTGGGTAAAATCGTTTCATTTATCGTAGGTGTTTTGACTTGTTGTTCTTGACATCATTATTACTTATATCATGATTTACTTACTTCCAGAATATAAAATATGATTTATATATCATATATATTCAGTATATATATATATATAATAGATAGATAAATAAAATGAAAAACACCGTTCATGGAGACGGTAGTCCGTACGTACGCATGAACGCTGTTTTTCTTTACTTATTGTCTTGAAATGGAAGTAAGTAGATGACATACATATGTATATATATATACATAAATCTAGTAGCTTTATAATGTCATGTATTTCATTATTATTTCTTATATATACATTATAATCATTCTTAAATGGTTAACATGGAGAATGAATCTCATCGCGTCGTGGAGACGGTATTCCGTACGTACGCACGAGCGATGATATCATTTCTATAAATATTGAATTGAATTGGAGTGGATTATAAAATATATCAGAATCATTATGATGTTTTAATAACTATGTATAGTTATTATTTACACCATTATACCCATCCATGTAAGGTGGTGGTGGAAAATAGATTACACCACGGCGTGGAGACGGTATTCCGTACGTACGCACGCGCGGTGATTTCTTTTTCCGTAGGATGGATAGATGGTGAAATAGGGTTGTTTCATACTTATAATAACATATCAGTATATGAGTGATACTGATGTTATTACTTCATAATGAAACAACCTATGAAGAAGAAGTGGAAGAAGAAATAAAGATGAAAGAATTGGTAACGGTAATTACCTCTTCTTTGAAGTGCCTCTTTGAGACCTCCTCTTAGGGCACTAGAATTGGTCTTTGAGGAAGACCAGAACCTCTAGGATGTTGCTAGGGAAGTGGAGAAGGGATTTTGGCAGGGGTTGGCCGAGCTTGAGTGCTCAAATTGGTGTGAGGAGGAGGGGGAGGAGGTGTCCTTTTATAAGGGAGGAGAGGGGCACCTTAGGAATTCTCAAAAATATTAATTTATAATAAATATAACCTCACTTAAAAACTTCCAAAAATGACTCATATTCGAAGCTTAGATGAGATAGGGTTGTAATCTCATCAACCAATCAAATTTATACATGTTTGGATCTTATTTTAAACCTTATCAATTAGATTTAACTCTAAGTTAAATAATTTAACTTTTACCGTGTCTTTTTGTTTTCTTTCACTATATGGTTAATACACTTACTATAACATGCCAAACGAACCCCAAATTGTATATTATTAATACATATATCCTTATCTAAGTCATTTGGCCGAACCTTAGATTTTTAGGAATAAAATAACAATTAATAATATAATATTTGATTTAAAAACTATTTTGTGTCAATTTTGACACTATTTGATATATGATTTTTTTGAAAGTCATAACAGAATTATATATTCGAACCAAGTTGATTAAATCAACACTAATATATCATAGTAACCTAGAAAATTATTGGAATTCATAAAAAGTCTTAAATTACATTTATTTTTGTATTTATATTATCAATTATGTCAATATTTCATTAATAAGATAATTACTGCATCATCATTGTGTCATAAATAAATTATATTATATGCTGTCTAAAAATTACAAATAAAATACCATCATGTAAGAAATCTTTTTATCTTTCTAATGAATATTTATAGTCGAATTTAGCTTATGTATAACCCCATATTAAAAATGATTTACTTATTAAACTTTGATTTTAACTATTTTAACCCTTCTTTAAATAAATTAATAATAAATGTCCTAATCTAATCCAAGTGGGCCTAAATGGTCATATTTTATTCCTAAGTTTGTTTTTGGTCGAATTACACTTGTCCAATAGAATTAGGACATGTGTTAGGGTAATATTAATATCATATTTACCCTTAGTTACCCTATTTACTATTAACCGTGGTAAAAAAAGTAAAAAGTTACTATTCACCAAAAAATTATTTTCATCTCATTGAACCACATTTTAGTCCTTGATATTAACCGTGTCTCTCGGATTTTCGAAATTCCATTCACAGAAGCGGTAAAATTAAGTTTTATGCAAAATTCCGTTTTTAACCTACCACTTAGTGGTTTCACTATTCATCAAAAATTGAAAGTTTTCAGAAAAATGCCAAAATTTCATCCTAAGCTATATTTCATATTCCGAATTCAAAAATGAAGTCTATTTTACCAAATTCATAACATAGAAGTTGCATTAATTAATTTTATAATTAAATCCCGCTGTTAAAACAAATAGCGTGTTTTTTAAGAAACAAAATCTATCAAAAGATTGACACTTGATTATGTCTGGTTTAAATGTGAAATTACAAACAATTATGAACATTGTATTAAATTGTAAAAATATATTCTAAATATACTTTAAAACCACTCAAATTAATAATTTATCACTATTAATTATTTCGATTAAAAAAGTTGTTTTTAATTATAATTTAGTAATTTTCACTATTCATTAGAATATGAAAGTTATCCAAAAAGTACCAAAATTTCACCTTAGGCTAAATTCGATACTCCGAATCCAAAAATGAATTCCATTTTGAAAAATAAAATTTACAAAATTTCCAAAAAGTGGTTATTACTATTCATAACGGCTAGTTTTAATAATATTTTAATAGCATATCGTTGTTTCGTGAAACTCAGTATTGCGTACTACACACGCTATCGAGGAAGGTCGCGATTGCGTGTAACGGAAGGAAAGTCAAGGATGCGTATTGTGAAAGCTTCTTTTGTTGTAGCGTACAACACAAGACATTAATGAAATTAAAAAGAATATTTTTCATAAAATCTTGGGGCGTTACATTCTACCCCCCTTAAAATGAATTTCGCCCTCGAAATTCGTCGGGGTTATAAATGGTTTACTATTCAAAATTTTCTTTGATAGAAACCCACATCGTAAAAAGGAATACCAAAACATGGATTTAAAAACTAAAGTATGAAATGTAACGATTACCCAAATATACTAATCACTGGGTTTCCACATAGGTGAAAATATGGATATGGAAGAAAAATCTAACCATCATGTTCTGATGGAGAGTGGTAGAGAACATGGCTATGGAAAAGCCAGTAATCACAAATCCATAGATTTGTGATGATATAAGGTACCATCTGATTCATCAGGTATAAGATCACTAGGACAACATTTTTGGTTTTCAAGATCATTTCCCTAAAGTTGAAAATTTGCTTAGAATAAATACTTACTTTATTTTGGTAAAATCTCACTTTTGTTCGTGCCTTGAACAATTTCTACTTCATCTCTTAAATAAATGAAGTTGAATTTGTTATTCGTGATGTGTTAGCAGATCATGTGATAGAATGACAGGTCATTCCATCTGTCTCAAACAAAAGGTTAGCAAAACTTATATACATAAGTCGATCTATAGTGAGATTAATCATATATGGTTCCTAAAATGGACTTATACTTCATATATCATACTGCTTAATATAATAAAACTAGTTTCTACTAAACAGGGACTTCCTGTAGGTCAGTGGTAGGCGATAAAGGCCAGTCGCACTTCGGTTGTGGGTTCGATTCCCACAGCCTTGTCCGAAGCGATGGGCTGTCGCCCGTCCTGCAGGTTGTCCTTTTTCCAAAACTACTATAACATCCCATCAATAATATCGTCCAACACAATCCATTCCAATCTTTAGGCTTATCCATAATACTGCAGTCCACTCTCATAACATAGTGAAAACAATTACCAGAGATTTAATATCATCGTTGATCCCCATATATCATAAGATATGTTTTGTTTTTGGTCACATTCCAAACATTCAAAGTCCTTAATCATGTATACTCTTGAATACCCATTGAACCTTAGTGAAAACTTGAATGCAGTTAAAAGTTAACACTTTACACATACCAAAATCCTCAAAATTATTTATACTCAAACCATGATATCACTTAGTCCTTATATCAATCATGAGCTCATGAATACTATTAAACATTTCATTTTCTCGTCTTCATTATGCGCATATCATCTTATTTCCAAAAAAATATCTCAATCACTTTGAATACCACATCAATAAATATTGCAATACTCAATGATACAACATTATTTTGGAATCCCATTACATAAACACTTAATCATTCCACCACATCGTTGTCATATTCAACATTGCCAATAGTGATCGCATGTGATTTCCCTTTGTCCTTTGCCTTCAGTGGTTGCTCATGTTGATCATCACTAACCCATGGATTAGGGCAATTATTAGCATAATGCCCCATTTCCTTGCACTTGAAGCATTGAAGTGTTGGCGGTGCGTTCTCTGCAGTGTTTGCTTTATCATTAGAAACCCTTTTTCCATTACTTCGACACTCAGCTGCTCGATGACCTTCTTTTCCACACTTAAAACATTTTCTAGTCCCTTTTAGACAATCTCCACCATGCTTCTTTCCACACTTTGTGCATAAGGAAACATTCATCTTCTTTTCACCATTATTCTGAGATTTCTCCTTGAAATCCATCTTTCGTTTCTTGTCAAAACCATGAGATGGATATGTAACACCAACTTCCATTTCTACCTTGATAGCACAACGCACAATTTCTTCATAGCTACTGAAGTCTCTTATAGCTAATGCCCTTCGAAGACTTGGTTTTAAGCCACTGAAAAATCGATCAACTTTACTTTCAGGTTGGATGATAATTCCAGAAGCATACCTTGCATGTCTTGTAAAATTTGCTTCATAGGTACCAACAGATTCATCGTCCCTTTGCTTCAGTTCAAGAAACTCTTTCTCCATCTTTGTTTGAAGAATACGAGGGAAGTACTTATTGAAAAATAAGTTCTTGAACTCGTCCCATTCCATAGACTCAATTTCATCCCTTTGCCTTGTATTCTTAATAAGATTCCACCATTGATCAGCATCTCCTTCCAAACGATACACTGCTAGGATGACTTTATCATGTTCAGAACATTGAAGAACTGAAAATATCTTTTCAGTAGTACTAATCCATTGTTCAGCAACTAATGGATCAGTAGACCCACTGAAAGAAGGTGGACGCTGCCTCATGAAGGATTCAACAGAATGTTGCTCCTTCCTTTGCTCGTTTGGAATTCCTGCATGATTCATAGCTTGAGAAATTTGTGTGAGCATGGCTACAAGATTTTGCATTCCAGCTCCTATATCGTTTGGTTGCTCAGGGGTACAATCATTGCATTGCCCATCACATTCCGCATTAACACGGTTCCTTCGGGTTCCAGCCATCGTCTAAAACCCCAAAAGAATTGTGTGAGAGGCAAAAATCATGCTAGGGAAAACAACATAATAAAGGGTTAGTACCCTCAATATCTAACATCTTAGGTTAAATTCGAAGATCGTTAGCGTAATTCTAGGACTATAACCTATACGTATACTTAACCTTAGAGACATCCCTAGACATACCTTAGAAATATCTCTAGGGATCTCACTAAAGTTCTCGCATCCTAGTTTCCAAAGGTTGACTAAACCTCCCTCTGATACCAACTGTAGAGACCCGTATCTTGACGTACATGGACATTACATTACATTTGCGGAATACTTAGTATATAACAAAAACACACACTAAAGGATCGTAATAGTTTAGTGTCTTTGGAAACTCGGAACGTAATCTTCTAATCGTGGTGAAAGTTCTTCAATATCACCCATAAAGGTCATCCCTTTTTTCTACCTAAAACCTTTCTTTATATCCTGGGGAAAAGAAAACATAAAAGGGTGAGCTCAAATGCTCAGTAAGGGTAAACAAAGGAAATATCAATCACATAATTTTCATAAGGACATAACATTTTTGGAAATCTTAACCTGCAAAAGAGAGCATAATTTCATAACCTGGGATAAATCATAGTAGTGAAATGAAATCATAACTTAAAACATTACTCATTGTGGCATACACACATAATCATAGAGAATCATTTCTTGTTAGTCAAGACTCATTGCCAAGACTATCTTAGTGGACAAAGTCCCTTTCTGAATCGAGTAATCCTCGTTTCAGTCCTGTTTCACTGAACCGGTATAACCTACCATTCCAGCCATGTCTATCTCATGAGATATAAAATCTTTACCCAATGCATTGGAGGGAGATATAGGTCCCACCCATCTCTTAATGAATCCTTTCTTATGTGTGCCACAAAATCATAAATCATATATCATTTCATAACCCATGTAATAAAAATGGGATTCTTAAACAACATGACATCATAAAACCATTCATATAAGATAAAGGAATTCATAAACATAATTCCATCACAACATAGTCAAATAAATGTAAAAATATGGATAGAAACAGAACTCTTTATTATCTTAGATGGAAAATAATTTTGATAAAACACTTGAATTGAATTCTTGAGGAAAATATCCTTTCTTCTTCAAAATCAATTTCTTTTCACAAAACATCATGCAACTTTAAAAGAAAGAGATTTTATTGAAAATAGTCATGAAATCTTTTAGAGGAAGCTTCATGAAAATAAGGCTTTATAAAATAGTAGAAATCCGTTCGTGCCTTATAAGTTAAAAAAAACAATCTTCGTACTTTTGTCGGAAAAGTCAAAAAGTACCTCGTACGACAAAAGATTCCTTTCATACATATTACTAAAACTCACCGAAGGGTAAAAATGGATTTAAACAATTGTAGGTGGATGGAAATAATATTACATTTTGATGAAACATGGATGTGGATGATAAAATACACCCTAGTAAATACTTACGAATAAACAATCTCAGATAAAAATGAGATTGTGATATTTCCCTTACCTTAGGTCCAATTTGCTTCGTATGTGTCCGAACCTCCTGTATAATGATTTAAATAATGTCATTGAATTATTACAGAATCATATTCATTGTTATTATATCATATATGGTTCACTTATGACATTATATTACCCGTTCTTTTGTAAATTCCATGTTAAAGAAGCGTTTTGGGTAAAATCGTTTCATTTATCGTAGGTGTTTTGACTTGTTGTTCTTGACATCATTATTACTTATATCATGATTTAATTACTTCCAGAATATAAAATATGATTTATATATCATATATATTCAGTATATATATATATATAATAGATAGATAAATAAAATGAAAAACACCGTTCATGGAGACGGTTGTCCGTACGTACGCATGAACGCTGTTTTTCTTTCCTTATTGTCTTGAAATGGAAGTAAGTAGATGACATACATATGTATATATATATACATAAATCCAGTAGCTTTATAATGTCATGTATTTCATTATTATTTCTTATATATACATTATAATCATTCTTAAATGGTTAACATGGAGAATGAATCTCATCGCGTCGTGGAGACGGTATTCCGTACGTACGCACGAGCGATGATATCATTTCTATAAATATTGAATTGCATTGGAGTGGATTATAAAATATATAAGAATCATTATGATGTTGTAATAACTATGTATAGTTATTATTTACACCATTATACCCATCCATGTAAGGTGGTGGTGGAAAATAGATTACACCACGGCGTGGAGACGGTATTCCGTACGTACGCACGCGCGGTGATTTCTTTTTCCGTAGGATGGATAGATGGTGAAATAGGGTTGTTTCATACTTATAATAACATATCAGTATATGAGTGATACTGATGTTATTACTTAATAATGAAACAACCTAAGAAGAAGAAGTGGAAGAAGAAATAAAGATGAAAGAATTGGTAACGGTAATTACCTCTTCTTTGAAGTGCCTCTTTGAGACCTCCTCTTAGGGCACTAGAATTGGTCTTTGAGGAAGACCAGAACCTCTAGGATGTTTCTAGGGAAGTGGAGAAGGGATTTTGGCAGGGGTTGGCCGAGCTTGAGTGCTCAAATTGGTGTGAGGAGGAGGGGGAGGAGGTGTCCTTTTATAAGGGAGGAGAGGGGCACCTTAGGAATTCTTAAAAATATTAATTTATAATAAATATAACCCCACTTAAAAACCTCCAAAAATGACTCATATTCGAAGCTTAGATGAGATAGGGTTGTAATCTCATCAACCAATCAAATTTATGCATGTTTGGATCTTATTTTAAACCTTATCAATTAGATTTAACTCTAAGTTAAATAATTTAACTTTTACCGTGTCTTTTTGTTTTCTTTCACTATATGGTTAATACACTTACTATAACATGCCAAACGAACCCCAAATTGTATATTATTAATACATATATCCTTATCTAAGTCATTTGGCCGATCCTTAGATTTTTAGGAATAAAATAACAATTAATAATATAATATTTGATTTAAAAACTATTTTGTGTCAATTTTGACACTATTTGATATATGATTTTTTTGAAAGTCATAACAGAATTATATATTCGAACCAAGTTGATTAAATCAACACTAATATATCATAGTAACCTAGAAAATTAGTGGAATTCATAAAAAGTCTTAAATTACATTTATTTTGGTATTTATATTATCAATTATGTCAATATTTCATTAATAAGATAATTACTGCATCATCTTTGTGTCATAAATAAATTATATTATATGCTGTCTAAAAATTACAAATAAACTACCATCATGTAGGAAATCTTTTTAGCTTTCTAATGAATATTTATAGTCGAATTTAGCTTATGTATAACCCCATATTAAAAATGATTTACTTATTAAACTTTGATTTTAACTATTTTAACCCTTCTTTAAATAAATTAATAATAAATGTCCTAATCTAATCCAAGTGGGCCTAAATGGTCATATTTTATTCCTAAGTTTGTTTTTGGTCGAATTACACTTGTCCAATAGAATTAGGACATGTGTTAGGGTAATATTAATATCATATTTACCCTTAGTTACCCTATTTACTATTAACCGTGGTAAAAAAAGTAAAAAGTTACTATTCACCAAAAAATTATTTTCATCTCATTGAACCACATTTTAGTCTTTGATATTAACCGTGTCTCTCGGATTTTCGAAATTCCATTCACAGAAGCGGTAAAATTAAGTTTTATGCAAAATTCCGTTTTTAACCTACCACTTAGTGGTTTCACTATTCATCAAAAATTGAAAGTTTTCAGAAAAATGCCAAAATTTCATCCTAAGCTATATTTCATATTCCGAATTCAAAAATGAAGTCTATTTTACCAAATTCATAACATAGAAGTTGCATTAATTAATTTTATAATTAAATCCCGCTGTTAAAACAAATAGCGTGTTTTTTAAGAAACAAAATCTATCAAAAGATTGACACTTGATTATGTCTGGTTTAAATGTGAAATTACAAACAATGATGAACATTGTATTAAATTGTAAAAATATATTCTAAATATACTTTAAAACCACTCAAATTAATAATTTATCACTATTAATTATTTCGATTAAAAAAGTTGTTTTTAATTATAATTTAGTAATTTTCACTATTCATTAGAATATGAAAGTTATCCGAAAAGTACCAAAATTTCACCTTAGGCTAAATTCGATACTCCGAATCCAAAAATGAATTCCATTTTGAAAAATAAAATTTAAAAAATTTCCAAAAAGTGGTTATTACTATTCATAACGGCTAGTTTTAATAATATTTTAATAGCATATCGTTGTTTCGTGAAACTCAGTATTGCGTACTACACACGCTATCGAGGAAGGTCGCGATTGCGTGTAACGGAAGGAAAGTCAAGGATGCGTATTGTGAAAGCTTCTTTTGTTGTAGCGTACAACACAAGACATTAATGAAATTAAAAAGAATATTTTTCATAAAATCTTGGGGCGTTACACATCCCAAATTGTGCTCTTTATTTTGAAGGATATTGGGAAAATAATTTTTCTCTTCTTGATTTTTCCTATAATAATAGTCATCAGGCATCAATTAGGATGGTGCACATTGTGAAATTTTATGTGAATTTAAGTAGATCTATTTTATACTTGGAATATTTGGGGAAGAATTTATTGGTTGTGATAATTCTTGTTCAGGAGAAGATTATGATGGTGTAAATGATCTAAAAGAAATGGATCATGATATTGATTCATAAAAAATATTACACAGACCATCATCATCATTAGCTATATTTTAAGGTGGGTTATTGAGTTTTCCATATATTTTCACCTTGATTATGATATCATCATTCAGGTAAGTAGGGTGTGTTGGCACCAATTGTTATGTCCCCCTATGATATTTTTGGAAAACTAGGAAAGGTTTTATATCGGTTAGATAATCTATATGGTTTTAATTCTATCCAAGACACACTGCATGTTTCCCAATTTATGATGTATATAATGTATCCTTCCCATGTGATTGGATTTGATGATATTGATCTTGAGGCTATCCACACATTGGTTGAGCAACAAGTTCATATTATAGATCACTAAGATAAGGTATTTCATGGTATAACATTTCATCTAGACCAAGTAATGTGGAATTTTTGATATGATAACCTTGAAATGAGGTAGATGGAATTATTAAAGAGGGAGTTTATTATTCCACATATTTAAAGTACATGAATATGAGTGACATTTTGTGGGAAGAAATCGTTTATGGAGGGGGGGGGGTTATAACACCTCATTATGATTTTTAGGTACATATTTCTTCACTAATAATTTGAGATAAAATATCATGATGAACATAAATATTTAATATTTTTGAATAATATTTATAGTAATAAATGTTTTTTTATAAACCCTATATTAAAAATGATATATTATTTAAAACATGAATGTGACATCGTAAATGTTTTTAAAATAAAATATTATTAATATCATAATATCATATATGTAGTCCAAAAAGTATAAAATAAATATATACAATGAAAATATGTTTATTAAGATATTTTTTTATATTCCTTCATAACATACATTTTTCCCATTTGGACACATAAGTTATATTAATGAAAAATAATTTTACATTTGCTCACATTCATTGATTTTAATATTATATAATTTATTTTCAAATATATGTGTCTATTAAACATCTTAATTTCGATCCATATGTGTTATGGGTTGAAATAGTTTCATCCAATAGAATTTATTCATCTATTAGTGTAATTTTATAGTCTTTATCATTCTATTTTAACCTATATTATCCAATTTATCCTTTATTGTGGTAACAACGTTTTACACATTTTCAATTCATATTACCCAAAAATAAAAGGGACATTTTCAGTAAATTTGGACCTTATAAAATTAAATTTGGTGTCTATTTTTCAAAATTCAATACATAACTTTCAAAATTTAATTAAAAATAAAATTGGTAAAATTTAAATAAATTTTAGTTTTTTGAAAAATGATCATTTAAAAGATAAATTTTTTTTTATAATTCATTTGATTATAAATTAAATTTAAGAATGGGTTGGATTATTTTATTTTGATATAATTAATATGGAAAACTAATCTGAAACCTAATTTTACCTAGTAAAAATTTTAAAATAAAATACAGCATGCAATAAAATTCTATATTTTCACTATTCCTTTATGAAATAAATGTTTTAAAAAAAACATTAAGATAGATTTTTCATTTTGAATTAAAAAATAAAATTCATATTTTAAAATTAATTTTCTTCAAGTTATAAAAAAAATATTCATTCAATTAAAAAAGAAAAACTTATTTTCTATGAAAATTTATTTTCGATTAACAATGTGATTTTAATAAAATTTATTGATTATTTTCTAAGAACCTTCAAAAAATTTAATATTGAGTTGGAAATTTATTTATATTTTATAAATTATTTATTCTTATTTAGTCTTTACAATTAAATGGAATGGTTATAATAATAATTTTAAACTAATATTGTCTCAAGTTTTGTTTAAACTCTAGGTTGTGTGCAACACATGATACAAAAATAATTAAAATTATATAAATAGATAAAAATATTAAATTATCAGGGTGTTACATTTGACTCCCCTCTCTCAATGTTTTTCCACTTACCCTAGTGTGGGTGGGGTTATTATCCCTCAATCCATCTATAGTGATTTCAAACATCCTCCCTTTGATTTTGTACTGAAAATACCTTGTTAGTCTCCTCTTCTACTGATATTATTCTATATTCTTCCTAATTATGAACATTCCATCTCTCAATAATTCACCCATATAACTTATTACAGTTTTTATAATAATATAGGTCCCAAGGGTGATGTGAATTTTGTAATTTGAGGTTTTATTTCATGTAAGATGTTCCTTTAGGCTTGTTTAAGAGTCTGTTATTTTTTGCCGAAAATCATGTTGTATTTTCATTGAACCATGGTATTTTTTAAATTATTCTATAAAATTTATTTCATTATGTTTATAGTTATTTAAAATTTATTTATATTTGATCAAATAATAAATATATTCCATATTTCAAATGGATATATTGATTTATTGGTATCGAAATTTCAATGGCATATGAGAGTAATTTGGTTGTTGGGATTTCAAAAAAAAATAGAATTAGAATTAGTTATAAAATAGTTTCATTGATATTTTAAATGGAATTGGGGATGAAATTTTATTTTACCTCATATGGTTCATGATTAAAATTAATATATTATTCTGTTTAATGTTTGGATTCCTTCCAATCCATGTTTTTAGAATTTTCCAAAAACACATTTTTAGGTTGAGTGTGAACCTTCAAAAAATCTCCAACATATAATGGAAAAATCAATTTCAAAAAATGAGACATTCATATAAATAAATTTGAAATTTGAAATTAAAAAAATATCATATTTTTTTTTAAAAAGACAACCACCATTAGAAGATATATTATCACGATGATCGAGGGGAATCTGCTTTAAATTCAGTCGCATTGACGCCCTAATTTCTCCATGTAGGTGTCTCACTCCCATCAGGCAACATGATAAATATTTTTTCCACATTTCACCACTCTTGGTCCATGTACAATCAAAAAATTTACCAACATATTCCATCTCTTACTCTATAATTTTTTGAATATCAACTAACCATCAATGTCCTCGTGATGGGGAGGTTTTTTATAAGATTTCCCATGAAAAGGCATCATGATGGGAGCGGTATTTACATATCCCATTATCATTATTTCTCTGGAGTAAATCTATTATGGGTATATCTACGATTTTGGATGACAAATATGATGATATTTTGTCTTTTTTGTGATAGTAGAAGATATCTATAGCTGTTTCTTGGTTAATCGGCCCTACTTTTTGTGCGTTCTTTGTCCTTTGTTTTAGTTTCATCAAAACCATCGAGGTAGGTGGATTAACACTCATCTATACTTTATATAATTGAATGTATTATATTCAAATCAATTAAATTTTAGGAAATTTATTTTGAAATCATGGATTAGTTCATAGAATAAATATTCTATAGTAAGGATTTATCATTTTTGTGAAATGGGGAGATCTTGAAGAATTATTATGAAATTTTTTTAGCTTGTTAAATTTAAAATGGTGGCATTAAATTATTGATATAATTTTATTTATAAAAGTGTTTTTATAAAGGTGGTTTCAAAATAATATCATTTTATTGAAATGGTTTTTCTTTGGTATGGTTTGGATGGAAACAATTTTTAATAAGAAGATAGTTTTAATTAAAAATCATTTTTGGCATGATCCTTGGTAATATTAGTGTGTGAGTTTATATTTCATATATGTTGATTTGTTGAAATATTTTGTTTTTATTGTGCCAAAGGGTTAATGGAACATTGTAAATAATTACCTCATGATGACATGATAGATCAATGAGAAACTGACCATGAGTAGGGAACTATCATCATAAAGCATGCATGGTTGATTGTGTAGATGTGTGTAATGGACTAGGTATGCCAAAATAATATTTAAAAATGGTTTTAAATATTTATCTAGTATTTTTTAGGATAAATAACTTTTGGTAAAAAAAATTTCAGTTTCTACATATATGCTTTTTTATAAATGATTTTTGGAGAATGTTTATATTTATTTCTAAACATTTTTTTGAGAAATTTTTTTGTATAGATTATTTTATGGAAATGTTTATAACTCATATATTCTAGTGGAAGGAGTAGGTAATTCATTGGGGAAAACCTAATTTGTTTTGTACTCACCGCTATTTTGGCAGTATATGGATTTTGTAGATGTTATCATTTGGGACAGGGGAAAAGGTAATGTTTCACACATTTTTATAACCACTTAATGATACAAAGGGATTTTTGGTGATCTTGGAGCATGGATATTGAGATCATGCTGTCATGTAGTCTTCTTTGAGTCTTTATATTTCATTTCTCTATTTAATTTGATATTTTTTTGTTCTTCTGTTGGGGTACAATTTGATGTTGTTTTGAAATATATGATGTTGTTATGTTCTCTTTCAATTGTTCATTCATCATATAGTGAGCTTATTTGTCACAGCCCGTACTAGTGGGGCTCGTGCCGCAACTCCCCAAACCCAACACTAATAGGCTAGGGTATGGTGACTAGAACCGAGTAGGCATGTCACTAACATTTGAGGCATTTCCTATAAACCTGTACACACCACACACATCTCCAAGCCCACAATGCTGAAAAGAATAAACTACTGAAAATGGAAATGCATGCATACACTAAAATCCCAACCAACAGAGTACGACAGGAAGGTAATGTACAGTAATGTAAAACCCTAGGCCAAAAGTACAGGCCCGCCAAAATAAAGTCCGCAACAAAGTTTATTATGTAAATAAAGGTACTAGGACTAAAATCCATAGTTGTAGGAACACACCTCAGCCTACCTGATCTCACTAAACACTGTCCGGTCCTGGTCCACCTAGAAACCTGTCAAAGGCTCGCTTGTCTGCACCAGACACAACATATACGGGCAAAACCCATGCATGGGTGAGTTTAACAATACCTTGTAGGACACCCCAAAAACCACAGAAGAATACAACAAGGGAAACCCCACAAAGGAATTATACAGTCAACTCTACACAGTATATGATTATAGAACATATAAAAAAAATATCCAGATATACTCAAACACGATCGACTATCGTGAAACCTCCACTGAGATCCTGCTCAATGATTCCACTAAGCACGTAAGAGGGAGAACACACTCCTATGTCTGAAGAGAGAGATACAAAGTACTTGTTTTGGGATAACTCACTCAACATGTACTTAAGAATATGATATTCAGATGAGGATCACAACCAATAGCTATGGGTTGATTCCAACAACTCAGTCTAAACTAATCTGCTAAGCATTGGATTGGCACCTGGGTAAGGTAGGCCAGGTCGATACCAAGAACTCTACCTAGGGTACCGGGAAGGAATAGAGTATCCGGATCTAAGTACCATAGAGGGGATTCCAATAACTCTATTCAAGAATTCATGCTGAAGGGAGAATAGTCCTGTACATTGGGAATGATACCTGAAACTGTCAAGGAAAAGACCAAGGGTACGAAACCTAATGAATCTAGCCCATGTCATGGAAGACAAATGAATCAAGCCATGTAAAACAGGTTACACGACATGTATTAGGGTCACATGCCGTGTTCCATCACTCCAGGCACTGGTTGTGAAAAATGGCCCGTGTATTAAGTCTGAGTCAGGTAGAAAAGTATATACACATCATTTATGTCAAAGCACATGATATGTCCTATCAACCAGGAAACACCCTTGTACCTTGGTCATATGCCCGTACATGGTGTCTGTCCGTGTTGCCCTACCGGTTTACCAGTACATGGGGTATCCCATGTATCCGGTCAGGGAATGTTATACATACCGTGTCCTTGATCATGTACCCTACCTATGTCTGTGTACTCCCATAGAAAATGCCCGGTGGTCCATCGACGAACACACACCGTGTAGCCCATATTGCACGTTGTGTAGTTGGGATTTCTTCAGAACCGTCATCTTCATCCTCATGCCTTGGACGGATCTCCGATTCGTGATATCTAATTAGTTCTTCTTGATACATCCGATCTTGGTTCGTCCCATCATATGAACAACGAATCGAGTGTTTTCAGGCCTTTGATCAGGTTGTAAACCTCCAATGATCCATCCAATGGAAATATTCCCAAAAACTCATACCTCTCGATTAACTCTGAATCGTTCACTGAAACCATCATCGCATCTTCAAACCATCACCCTGAGGTTGGATCAAAAATCTCAGATTACTGCGCCAACAAACGAATGTGCAATGATCGATTTCCTCCATGAACTTCAAGCGCGGGAAAGAACTGGAAGACTCCACGAAGAACATAGAATTAAATCGCAAAATCAAACAAGAGGGATGAAGCATAGTCATTGTTTGTGATGATTCGTGTTCGTCTCCCTTAGATCAAAACCAAATAATCAATAGATTATAATTACAAACATTGGATCTCCCAATAAAAAACCAAAATCACGCCCACCTGCAAAAAGATCGATCCGCGGGTCAATCAGGTCATAGATTAGTCCGCATTCGTCATGGGTTATCTGGAACGGGAAAGTAATTCAAAATCAAATGTCCTACATGAATCCATGATGTTCGTTGGAAAATATCTGGTCACTGCGTCATCATCACTGGTGAAACTCGTCAAGAACATCATCACTGTGTTGGGAGGTTTTATCCAGAACATCCCAATGCCACCAGGGGAAATTCAGGGTTATGAGATTTGTAACCCTGATCTCATGAGAAATATTCAATTTAAAGGATTAAAATACTTCACTACAAATGGATTTAATAAAATATTATTATTAAATATTTTATTACAGTTACATCCAAAAACAAGAGTTAACCACTAACATTCGTCAGCCGTTGTTAGGTGTCGCCTATGGTAAAATCGCTACTCTGGACGCAACGGTGCCCTCAAATTTCTTATATGAGCACCCATTCAGTAGGTATTCCAATTTTTAAGGAAAACCACATGCACATGTAATTTAATTATTTAATTAAATTCAAACAGTTGTTTTAGGATCACCAGGCCTTAAAACTGCACTCCGTCACAATGCCTAGTATTGAAATAATTCCCATATAATACTGAAATAATTTACAAAAAAATTAGAGACATTACATCCTCCCCACATTAATGCATTATGTCCCCTGAAAAGCAAAAAAAAAATCATCTCAATAATATGTTAGTAATGTGCACGGATATGAGCCTCCCACTCCCACGTTCTCTCCTGGAGATTTCCGTGCTACCCTCGGACCCCGACCAAGGGAATAGCTCACCCATGAAGGATCTTCTCTTTTTGATCCTCAATCTCCACTAGGTACTCAACATATGTCGCACTATTTTCAATGTCCAGCTCACCCCGGTCGATAACGTGCGATGGATCAGGCACGTACCTCCACAGCGCGACACATAGAAGATGGTGTGTACCCGGTCCATCTGAGGAGGTAGAGCAAAAAGGTATGCCATATCGCAAAATCTATTGAGTATCTGAAAAGGGCCGATGAACCTCGGAGATAGCTTTCCGCCTAGGAAAAATCATCGCAATACCCGTCGATGTGAGACCTGAATGAACACATGGTCTCTATCCTCGAACTCTAAGGTCCTCTGTCTCCAATCAACATAAGAATTTTTACAACACTGTGCAGTCTTCATCTGCCCTTGGATGTCCTGCACCTTCTCTATTGTAGATCATACCATCTCTGGGCCCATGATTGTCAGCTCTCCTGGGTCAGAGCAACAAAGTGGTGACCTACAAGGTCGCTCGTACAATGCCTCGAATGGTGCCATAGCAATAGTGGAATGATAACTATTGTTATAAGAAAATTCCACCAGTGGTAGGTGATCCTACCAACTATGAATGAAGTCATGTTTGCAAGCTCGTAGCATATCCTCCAGAACATGGATGGTCCACTCTATCTTACCATCAGTCCGAGGGTGAAACATTGTACTCATGCGTAACTGAGTCCCAAGATATTTTTTCAATCCCTTTCACAAATGGGATGTGAAACAAGAATCACGATGTGAGATGAGCGTTGATGGAACACCATGAAGACGAATAATCTCATGCACGTAGAGGATTCCCAAGATCTCTTCTAAATTCTGATCTCGTATGGCTATGAAGTGTGCCGACTTGGCGAGTTAGTCAACGATCACCCGGATGGAATTGTGTCTTATGGACGTATGTGGTAAACCCATCACGACGTCCATAGATATTCCATCCCACTTCCACATTCTCACCTCAAAGGGTTGAGTCAAACCTTATGGAAACTGGTTCTCAGCCTTCACTTGCTGGAAAGTAGGGCACCGAGAAAAAAACTCTTCCACACTCTTCTTTATTCCAGGACACTAGAACTGACGTTGGAGGTCCTGGTACATCTTTTCTGTGCCTGGATGCACCACCAATGGAGATGTATGGAACTCCCTCAGAAAATCCTCCTGCAATGTTATTGGTACTACTGTGCGCCCTCTGAAGAGAACAATGTGCTCCAAACCATTTGAATATCCATCAGCATCATCACATGCATATATCTGAGCACACAACAACTCATAGCTAGCATCCTCGATATGTGCTTCTCTAACTCATTGTAAGAGTGGAGGGGTAACAACCATCTACTTAAGGTCATCTCTCTCATCTCTATCCACGGAGGATATCTGTAAAGAGGCCAACTGCCTCGTCACCTCATCCAGCAACTACAAACTGGATTTTCTTTTGAGAGAATCTACCACAATGTTCCCCTTCCTAGGAGTACATATGATCTCAATGTCGTAATTCTTAAGGAACTCAGCCACCGCCTCTATCACAAATTCAGATACTTATGAGAAAGCATATATTTGAGACTCTTATGATCAAAGTGGATGATAAACTTCTCACCCATCAGGTAGTGCCGCCACATCTTCAATGCGAATACTACCGCTGCCAACTCAAGATCATGCATCACATAGTTCTGCTTGTGTGGCCTCAACTGATGTGAGCCAAAGGAAATCACTTCTTGCCTCTGCATCAGGACACAACCAAGCCTGGTTTATGATGTGTCGCAAAACACTATGTACTTGACACCCTCTACGGGTAGTCTCATGATCGGGGTGCTTGTCAGACACTTTCACAACTGTTGAAAACCAGACTGGCATCTCTCGGTCCACATGAAAGGATGCCACTTTCTGGTCAAAGCTGTCATTGGTGTTGAAATCATGGAGAAATCAGGAATGGATCTCTAATAGTATCCTTCCAAGCCAATGAAACACCACACCTTTGTCATGCTCTAGGGTGGCTACCATTCTAACACTACCTCTACCTTGGCTGGGTCCACTGCTACACCATCTTCGTAGATAACATGTCCCAAAAAGTGGACCTCCTATATCTAGAATTGACACTTAGATAGTTTCACATACAATTGGTGCTCTCGTAGTGTTTCCAGAACCATCCTTAGGTGACTCGGGTGATCCTCCTTAGACTTAGAGTACAAAAGGATATCATCGATGAATACCACCTCAAACCGGTCTTGATAAGGATGAATGATCCAGTTCAAGAGTCCCATAAACACCACTGGGGAATTTGTCACGTCGAAGAGCATCACCATGTATTTATAGTGACCGTAGCGACATCTGAAAGCCATATTCTGTATATCCTCATCCTTTACTCGCAACTGGTTATAGCCTGATTATAGATCAACCTTCTAGAACCATCGTTCCCCTCTTAACTGGTCGAAGAGGTCATTGATCCTCAGAAGTGGATACCATCTCTTCACAGTCACCAGATTCAACCATCGGTAATCCACACACAGCCTCAAGCTCCCATCTGCCTTCTTAGAAAACAACAATGGGGCTGCCCAGGGTGAAACACTGGGTCTCAGGAATCCCTTCCTCTATAAGTCTTCTAGCTTCACCCTCATCTTACTAATATCTAAAGGATCCATCCGATATGATCATGATGATATCGGTGTCATACCGGGTTGCAACTCAATTAAGAAATCTATCTCCCGGCGGGGAGGTAGTCTGGGGAAATCTTTCAAAAAGATTTCCTTGTACTCAGCCACTACTACTGGAAACTAGAAAATCATATCATTTTCGGTGCCAAGGTCTAGGCTAGCCAAATGATGTTAAATCGGCTGTAACTTCCTACACACAAGTCCATCATGCGCTTCCTGGGTCTCCTTTTCACCGATGAATGATAACTTCATTCCGTCATTGCGAACACACCACACCCTTGGCCTAAAACAGTCAATCTGGGCATGAACCATGGATATACAATCCATAAAAATAATGACATCGTAAGGCCTCGACACTACCGCCAAAGAAGTTCCAACCGAAACTCTCGCCTCCAAGGGTCAGGTCACACTGTATGCAAAGGTCTGTAATCGATGAATCTTCTCCAGTCAGTGTTTCTATGTTTTAGGTTCGAGTTAAAGGCTCAACTGAAATCTCTATGTCTTGAACAAGATAATATATTAGAAATTAATAACTAGCACATGTGTCTGTCAGTACGGTAGCCAAAGTAGAAGAGTCACCGATTGTACCTCTAATCATTTAGGGAGTACCTCGGTTATAAGCCCCTACTACCTGCAGATGTTCCTGCCTCTGTCCACCTGCTCCCTGAACCTGAGGTGGACTGCCTGGGGTGGTGGTGGTATACTGTCAATACACCGACAACCTCCAGCTACTCCCCCAGCTCCTCTACCATGTCCACCACCCCACAGATCTGTCTGCCTCACACATTTCCTCATCCCCAGTGGTCCATCCACTGCTCCAATGTCAGTAGTACGGTGGGTCAGATAATCTCGAGCGAGATTCCCCTTCCATCACATGAGTATCATCGCCACTCTTGAGGCTGGCTGGATGCGCCCTGTGAACCCTATATGGTAGATCCTCTTTCATGGGATCTCCTCTAAAAACGTCTCCCATGCCTGGGTCCCCAATGTCAGCTCCCGGATGCCGAGATATCATCTCCAGCTAGCTCACTACTGACAACTGCTGGCAATCTCTGTTCTTCCAAGAATCTCTCTACCACCAAATCCCGATCGATAAACCTAGAATTAGTAGGAATTTTCAAAGGGATGATGCTAGATCAGATGTCTCTGTGCAAGCCCTGATCAAAATTCCGAGCTCCGAATTACTGATCCCTGACCATATCCATCGAGTAATGTGAGAGGTCGGTAAACCTCGATAAATAGTCATCCACCATCATGGTACCCTACAGGAGCTAAAGAAGCTTCTGTATATGTACTGCTCTCAGGATAATATGTGAAAACTCATATCTAAAGAGATGAAAAAACTATGACTATGAAAGAGTTACCTCATCATGAGTCTATAGAATCAACCTCCACCATCGCCCTACCGAGCCCTTCAGAAGGCTCCCTGCCAGGATCACCATCTGGTCTTATTTTGTCCTGACCAAATGGAAGACTCTGGCCACTACGTCAAGCCAGTCATCTGCAACCTGAGGGTTAGGCTCACCATGAAACATGATGGGTCATTATCTCTGAAACTCATGGAGTGAGCTCAGCCTGCGCTCCTTATCTACTGGTACAAGAGGCACTAAACACTACTTTACATGATGTGGATTAGATGGCACACAACCCAAAGGTAAAACAGGGGGGTCTGGTCCCTGTATCGAAGCCTCGTCACCTAGGGGTCATCCTCGTGATCGATCTGCTGAATCCTAGTGGGTTCACATCTTGGAGGCATCATGTAAAGAAGCAATATATATCATAGGCAGTGAGTATATCTGTAGAGTTAACTCAAAAAGGACATGGAAACCACTCCCCATTCCAATATGATGCATGTACCATTATTTTCCCCTAAAATTAGTGTTTCCATGTTCCAAGTCGAAATGAATGTTATCAGAGTCCTGGTGTATGGAAATGTCGGCTGCCCATACCAACACTGGGGTCCCTGGCTTAAAATCCGAACTCGAAACACTTAACACTATTTCCCCCAACCAACACACCGACTCCCGGTACTAAGGTAGAACCTACCACCTCTAATACCACTCTATCACGACCTGTCCCAGCCATGACCACCTTCAATAGGCCATGGGCAGGTGACAGGCACCGAGTAGTCTTGACACTAACATGGGAGGCATTACCTATAAACCTATACACACCACACACATCTCTTAGCCCACAAAGCTAAAAAGTAAAAAACAATTAAAAATGTAAATGCATGCATACACTAAAATTACAACCAACATAGTATGATAGGAAAGTAAAGTATAGTAATGTAAAACCCTGGGCCAGAAGTACAATCCCACCAAAAGAAAGCCTCCAACAAAGTCTAACCTATAAATAACTGTACTGGGACTGCAATCCATAGCCTTTGGAACACACCTCAGTATGCCTGATCTCACTAAAAGCCGTTAGGTCCTGGTCCACCTAGAATCATGTTAAAGGCTCGCTCATCTGCACAAGATGCAACATGTGCAAGAAAATCACATGAATGGTATAGAATAACAATACCTAGTAGGACACCCCGATAAACACAAAGGAATATAACAAGGGAAAACCACAATGGAATGATGTAGTTAGCTGTACACAGTATATGTTTACAGAACATATACCATGAATATCCAGATATACATATACATGATTGACTATCGTGAAACCACCACTAAGATCCATCACGAAGATTCCACTAAGCATGTAACATGGAGAAAACAGTCCCAGGTCATAAGAGAGAGATACAAAGTACTCATTTCAGGAGAACTCACTCCCCAAGTACTTAAGAATATGATATTTAGATGTGAATCACAACTAATAGCTATGGAGGGATTCCAAAAACTCAGTCTAAACTAATATTCTAAGCAACGGATCGGCACCCGGGTAAGGTAGGGCATGTTGATACCAAGAACTCTACCTAGGGTACCAGTAAGGAATAGAGGATCTGGCTCTAAGTCTCGCAGAGGGGATTCCAACAACTATATTCATGAACTCTTGTTGAAGGGAGTATACTCATGTACACAATAAAGGATACTAGAAACCTTTAGGGAAAGACCAAGGGTAGGAACCCTAAGGAAGCTAGCCCAAGTCACAAAATACAAATGGATCAAGCTATATAAAACAAGTTGCACGACCTGTAGTAGGGTCACATGCCATGTTCCTTGTCTCCGGGTAATTCCCATGTAAAACGACACATGTCTTACGTCTAAGTCATGTATAAAAGTATATAGACTGCACGTTTGTAAAAACACACACCTTGTCCTGTCAACCGGGAAACACCCTTGTACCTTGGTCATATGCCTGTACATGGTGTCTATCCGTGTCGCCCTACCAATGTACCAGTACAAGGTGTATCCTGTGTATCTAGCCGGGTATGGCTTGGGAAAGGTATACACGTTGTTTCCTTGGTCGTGTACCCAACCCATGTCTGTGTACTCCAAGAGTACACACCAGGTGGTCGGCTGATGAACACATGACATGTAGCCCATAATACATGCCAGGTAGTCATAATTTCTCCAGAACCATCGTCTTCCTCCTCATGCCTTGGCGAGATCTTTGGATTCGTGATCTCCTGTCCGTTCGTCCCAATACTTCAGATCATAGTTCGTCCCATCATACGAACACCGAATCGGGTGTTTTCGGGCCTTCGATCGGGTCATAAACCTCCACTGATCCATCCAAAGGAAAAATTACCAAAAACTCATATCTCTCGATCCGCTCCAAATCATCCTCTGAATTAATCATCACATATCGGGACCATCATCCCGAGGATAGATCTACAATCTCATATCGTCGCGCCATTAAATGAATGTGAAACAATCGATTTTTTCCATGAACGTCAAGCGCGAGAAATAATGGTATGTATCCACGAAAAATGGGGTATTGAATCGCAAAATAAAACAATAGGGATGAACCTTGGTCTTTGTTCATGAAGATCTGAGTTCGCCACCATTAGATCAAAACCAAATAATCAAAGGATTATAATTACAAAATTGGATCTTCTAAAAAACCCAAATCACACCCGCCCTCAAAAAGATCGATCCGCAGGCTAATTGGTTCATAGATTAGTCTGCGTCCATCGTGTGTTCTGAAGAATGGGAAAAGAAATCAAAATCAAACATCCTGCCTGGATCCATGATGTTCATTGGAATAGATCTGGTAACATCATTGTCGTCGCCCGCGAAACTCGTCAGGAACGTCGTCACCGTGTTGGGAGGTTTTCTCCAGAGTATCCCAGCACCTCTTGGGGAAATTCTAGGTTATGAGATCTATAACCCTGATCTCGTACGAAATATTAAATTTAATAGATTAAAATATTTCACTGGAGATGGATTTTAAAAAATATTTTTGTTAAATATTTTATTAGGGATACATCCAAAAACTAGATTTCACCACCGACCTGCTCTAGCCAATGTTAGGTCTCACCTAGGGTAAAATCGTAGCTCTGGACGCAATGGTGACCTCATATTTCTGATCCATGCACCCATCCAAGAGTTATTCTACTTTTTTAGGAATACCACACACACGTGTAATGTAATTATTTAATTAAATTCAAACTTTTTTTCTGGGCTCAGTGGGCCTCGAAACTGCACGCCATTACAACGGTTGGTCTCAAAACAATTCCCATATAATACTAAAATAATATACTGAAAAATCCAAGACATTACATTATATCTTATGGTGTGATTAGTTATTGGTTTATTTCAAAAATGTTCAATCATCCCCCACTTGTATTTGAAAACCTTCAACATTTATGTCTAGCCTATGGCATGTTGGGGAAGTCACATAAAGCCATGTAATGACATGCTATACTCTCAAACCAATGATAATTATAGGGTAATTATAGATGTCATAACATTTATCCAATATTTAATTGATTACGTTTTATATTCATTTTTTTTCTCATATAAAGTTCATATGGTGTATCTTCTTGTTATAGAACACTGGTTCTATGAAAATAATGTGTGATTTTGTGATAATTAGAGTTTTTTCAGTTTTTATTTACTAGGATTCATGAAAAAGTGTGTTGGAATGATCCAAATAGTATTAGTAGCCCAGTTGCGTTGTTATTGTCTCTAATTAGGGTTATGCCAACAATTTTTTTTTTAAATTCTACATCGTTTTCATTTTTTATTGGGGATTGTGAAAAAATATAAATTTAAATTTTCTTTATACTAACATTGTTATGTCTGGATTCCACCCTATAGAACTAGACTATGATTTCCTGTAAATTAAAACCCACATCATAAGATTGTACATTATCAAATGTGTCCTTTTTATTCCATAATATTATTATAAAAGATAATAAATTTTTTACACTTCAACATGAATGAATTATAATTCAATAACCAAACTTAATATCAGTTAATTGATTTCATTGGAAATTAGAAAATAACTTTGATAATTAAATGGTATTGAATTATGTTGTTCTTAAAAATTTTTTTTTAGAAACATCTGTTATTTTCCAAAATAAAATCAAATAGTTATAGAGGATAATATTTTAATTTTTAAAATGAGAAAGCATGGGATTATATTTAAATTATTATTTATATTTTAAATAATTTTCTCAATGAAACTTTTACCATTTTAATTAAATTGCTTATAATAAATATTTAAACATTAAAATTTAATTTTAACCTCATACTTAATATATATTTTTTATGTTCGCATACATTAAATGAATAGACTATTTATGATACATGAACATTTTCCACTAATTTTTAAGAAGATTAAAACTTATTTAAATAATTGATTCATTATTTTATATTTGTTATGTTATGAATGTTAATTATTCCACTCCTTCTACCAATTATGGGTCATTATGATAATATATTTTCGTGTCCTATTACAAGATTTATCTTTTACATGGTTTTCTATAGTTACATTATAGTTCTTTTTTATTCAGTGCTTAATTATCCAACTGATATCATTCATAAATTGTTACTTATATTAATTTAGTAATACCATTTATGGATTACCAATATTATGTTTAAAATATTAAATATTACTTTTTTATGAATCTCTTAAAATTTTAAAAGCATTATTGATGATGATAAATGTTGTGTCAAATTCTTTGATTAAATATTTATTAATTTTGTGTTTATATGTTTCATTGATTTGAATCATGCTAAAAAACATCTACAGCTGTATATATGAGAATTGTGTTTTATTTTTAAATTAAAAATATAGATTTAATAAATAGGAACATATTTATGATAATAGTTAATATATATATAAGGACTCTTGAGTTTGGAGGTATATTTTTATTTTAAAATAAATATCTAGTTTTTTATTAAATTAATATCTGTGTAAATGGATTGGATCATGATTCCATGACACATTAAATTCTATTCAAATTTCCCTAGGACATGTTTGAATATTATCATGACATTATATATATGATTCCATTTCCCTTTTGGTCATTTAATACTTCCTTAATTGGTATATATAATCTCCTCTCCCATGGTATGTGTGTTTCACACTTACTCATTATACGTTATCATCTCAGATTCTGAGAAATCCTCAATTGATGTTTTCATATGTCTGGACTCTCCTGATAGGCGGAGTTATCTACTATAATTAGACAACATCTATTATCTTCAAATGTGTAATTTTCTCCATGTATTAAGGACAACTAATAATATGATTTGATATAATATGTATATAAATTAATATACATGTTATTGGATACTACTATTTATTAAAATCATGAGCTAAGACCCCATGAGTTTTATAATATAGAATATTTATACTTTCTCCATTTTATGAACTCTTTCTTATAAGTTGTTTTCATTATTTTATTTTAAGAATATTGCTAGCTTCTCCAATATAATGAATATTATTTTGAATCTAATAAATGATTGATAGGTTCTGTTATTGAAAGTATAGTCAAATGAAATACACATTTGTATATAGTTCTTAACATTTCCATTTTTATTTTTTATTTAGTTTTATTCAGAATATTTTTTATTATAAAACATGTTTTGTGTGTTTTTATTTTTTCATTTATTTTTTCTAAATCAATTCATTTATAGTTTTTATTTGGAATTTTTTTCACACTCATAGTATGTTGCATATTTATTCTTAGAAATTCTGGACATGTAAAAATGTGATGTAATATTCATTAAGGAATCTGATCATGTGTTACTTTAAATTTTAAATGTGATTATATCATTCCCCAAAGATAAATTAATACCCACAACTCTAATTGCATACCCCTGGAGATTAGGGAATTAACATGGGGTAAGTGAGATTAAATTTTATCTATTATGTTATTTGGATAATAGTATTAATAAGTGTTATGAAATAAGTTATAGGTTAACATTAATTTTATTTATTTTAGAAAGGAATTATGGGTTTAGTGATTTTAGAAGAAACCCATAAAATTACCAATAAACCATTTTATGTTTAAGGATAATGTTAATAGGGGATTTGGAGATATTGAGTAGTATCAATAATAACATGGGATTATTTTAATAAAATATATCATGTAATATTTTATGAAACAAAATAGGTTTCACAAGGATTGTTTTGGATATGAATTTTTCATTGTTAATATATAATATTTCTGGGTGGATTATAATAAATGTAAACATTATTTAGAGTATTCATAATATAAATATTATATTTCCATGGAAATTTTTTATTAATTACAAACAAATAAATAATATAAATTTCTTGAATACCTTAAAATGTATTATCTAATTAGTTTCGTTTACTCACAAAATCTGATAAGATATTATTTTTGTTGTACTACCTATTTAGAACATTATTATTGAATTATTATATAGTTTTAATTGAATCTATGATATGAAATATCTAAAAAAATTTGAACTATTATGATCTTTTCATGGAATGTAATACTAATGAATGAAATCTATTTTTTTGTTGATATAATTTTAGGATTTGTTTTATATTGCAGTAAATTTTGTGTGATTATTTTTTAGTTTTCTCTACTGAACATGTTATTTATTTTCTTTTTTATTTGGATTCCCAAATAAATAAGTTATTATAAATTAAGTTGCGTTTTATAAAAATTATAGACCATGGTTTTCAACATTTGGTTTATATGTTAATGTGAATTTTATAATTAATATTTATTTGGAAAATGATTATATTTTATTAAAGTGTTGTTGGGAAGGATTTTTTGAAATATTTAATTTCTTAAATCGGATGAAATTGTAATACATTAGTGTTCTTAATACATAGTTGACTAATTATTTTGAAACTAGAACATAGGTTTTTAGTAACATGGTTTTAAAATGAAAACAATTTGATAAGATTAAATTCAATGGTGGGAAATTTTTTAAAAAAATCATGGGTAATTATTATGCTGTGGATTACAAAATGATTATATTTTAAATATTAAATGTGATTTTAGGATGTTATATTGGTCGTTATGTTTCATGACATAAGTATAATGTTTCTTATGGTAATTCATGTTCAAATTGAGAGTTGCACATCAAAATTGTGTTGGATAATTTGGGATGAGTATTGTTGTTTGAAATGGGAATTGATAATTTGGTGACACTATGGATTTTGGTTGAAAATTCATTTTATGTTTTCAATGTTTAAAAAAGTCATAGAATATTTTTTTATTGACATGTGTCTTATAACTGTTAATAACTATTCCATTTGGGACTACTCATGGGAATTAATTTATTAAATTTCGTACTCATTTGAATTTTTTTGGTTGAATCTTTTTATAACATATCATTTTTGGATTCGATCATGAATTTTAGGGCTGTCTTATTAATTCAAAAGTGTTTAGTCATACAAATTTAGTTTGTGAAAGAGGTTTTAGAGTTTGGGAATGGTTATATGGTGGTTTCACATATAATGTAATAATTCATTTTACACAGAGAACATGTTGAGAAAGGAAAAGAAGAGGTGGAATAAAGGTTTTACTAGTTTTAATGTTACCCAATACAGGGTACTTGATAGTATGGACACATTTTGTTTTTTATAAAATATGTGGAATAATTGGTCAGTTTATTTAAAACCATTATATCTCCCTTTTTATTCCCATTAAACTCACTCTTCATAAGGCAAAAAGGGTTCTCTACCATCAATCCTATATAGATTTTTCATCCCCTCTATCAACCATATTCTATCAATGGATTCCATGATTGGATCTTGAATCAATATATAATGTTATATTTTGGTTAACCCGTGTATGGATATTGGTGACTCCCATAAAAGGAAGAAGTAAAAGTCCTTGGTAGGTAGAATTATTTCACCTTGGACAATTGAGGTTTTCCTATGATATTTTTCCAATAACATTGCATGGACAGTTATAGTTTCAAATATAGGTCTCCTATAATTCACCCATATTTGATTTACATGCCTAAATTTTTCTCCTAACTACAACTGTAAACCCATTACATGAACCACACCCATTTCATCCTCTATTACTTACATTCCATGACAAACCCTCTTGAACAATGTTCTTGATTTTTTTTCTAAAAATAGAAACCTTGGGATTCTCATTTCTACATATGGTAAGAGAAATAGATTCTATTTATGCTTTCCATACCCAATCTCGATCCCTAATATCCAACTACCTATTGGTATGTTAATTATGCTTGTAATTAAAGGGTAATTAATCAAATTTTTGGGTAATTGTGTTACATAATGGTTTAATGCCATAATAAACTTCATCATACCCAACATACCATTATTTACTCAACACTAGGGTGAAGGACCCAAACCAGGTGACACACTAATGTTCCATTTTCATAATGGAATTTTTAAATATCCTAAAACCCTATGGAGGACCTTCACATGAGTTCCATCACTGGAGATACCACTTATCTCTATATCATTTGGGAAACAACTTCACCCTAGTATCACTATGGTTAACAATTATCTCTAATATTTATTATCAGAATGATTCTCCCATGGATCACTAGGGTGACCAATTCTCCCATGTAAGTCTAGGGTGACACTTCTCCCTATAATCACTAGGGTTCCCACATCACCCTAGCCTCATGTGCATGATCAAATTTTACTAGACTCACTAGGGTAAAAATTATTCCATACAATCAATATGTAGGCTAGTTTATCATATATATTCTCTAAGAAGAACCATGTTTTTTCCATAATCTACTCATATAAAACCATTCACTCATCCATAAAATAGTTTAAATCCATTACAAGTCCTTCAACTAGAAAAATCCATTTCATCTACTACCACCCTAGGGTATAATGAGAAAACTAATTTTATTATTATATCAACCCAAAAAATATGTATTCTAATTGTGTACCATATTTCATGTCCTCCACCAAAGCTGCATAGTAAATATGATTAGGGAGTTCACATTGTTATTCACCCCTTAGATCATGTATTCTATTTAAAAACAATTTTATTAAACTATACTTTATGGTTGTTTGAAATTTCAGGATAATCACAATCAAGAATTCAATTTATAATGAGTGTCCTTATCTTGATAACACTGTAGTAGTTTCTCTTAGCTCAATATGCTTATATGATATTCTCATTATAATCAATAATCTATGTGGACATGTCCATACTCCCTATTTTTATTCAATATATATACTAATATTTATATTTCATAATTATGGTCCATTATATAAATAGATACATACATTTAAGGTTAAAATATATTAATGTGTAAGACCCACTCAGGCTCTCTTAGATCTGGAGTAAAGTTATGATCCTTAAAATAGTTATATGATGTAGTCATGTGCTTATTGATTGTTCAATCCAATTGTTCACAACAATGTCATTTTATAATAAATGGTAATAAAAGTATATATATAATCCCATCGACATTTCATTTATTCTCCCAATAAACATATTTAGGTCTACTCGAGTGATGAAATCCTCAGTCATATATTATCCAACCCAGTCACAAAGATGTAGGTTTAACACAAAGGGTGTCCCAATGGTTAAACATACACAATACTTTTTTCATTACTTTCACAAGACATACTTAAATGTGTTATGATGTAAAATGTAATTACAATATTTGGTTTAGATAACATTAAACATTATGAAAATATCCATATTACTTATCGTTAGACATCATGTTATAGCCTTATTACATGTCCTCAAATAATTAAACATGAATTATGTTGTATTTTATTATTGTCTATTAGGATCTGGAGTTTCAATATCTGAGGATTGAACCAAAAATGTAATATGTTATTTTCACTAGATTATAATCCCTATGGTTATAAAAACTATAACCATTTATGTCCTTCCCTATTGAACCATATTCTTTTTTAGCACAAATGTCCCCAACTGTAATCATATTCCAAAGAAAACATTCCATATTGTGATATAACATTGATGAGAACATACCTAATTTTATGTTCCAAATTACAACAATAAAAAAGATTGTGATTTCTCACAGTGATATGTACTTTTAGAAAAAACCCATATTTATAGTGAGACATTCTCTTTTTGGTCTACTAGAAATATTTCCTCTTGCGTAGTTCCCATAACAACCATCTCTATGATCATTATATCCATAATATAATTTTATATGATTCTAAATTTCCTAATACCATCCCTTACAGAAAAACCTTAAAAGGCACTGATATGTTCCTTATCACACAACCTTTGAAGGTATGAAATGTCCCATTAATAGGAACCAAACTAAAATGTTTATAATTCCAAACATACTACAAGCCACTATGTTTATAAATTTAGGAGTTCCAAGTATATTTCCCAATTCCTCATCATAATAAAGAAGTTTAAAAGAAATATAATGAACTTATAATTTCCATAAAATGTTACCATCAATATAGAACTTATAATAAATATAAAAAAGATCCATTAATGGATACCCTTCGAATATGTAAAAAAATTGTACAATGAATGGATTCAATTATATTTTAGTTTTATGTGTAATTAATCCTTCTCTATGAGTTGCAAAGGATTCATTAATATAAATTATATCAATTGGCGAGGATAAGAGTAATAAATAGTTCATCCTATAATGGTAAGAATGAGCCTGACCTCACATTCACTCTGATAGTAAGTGATTCAATTGGAATTTGTAAGGTCCTATAAACTTCATCACTTTAGAAATTAGTTCAAATTTGACTCTAAAAAAGACAAAAGATCCTTCATAGGTTGAAAATTAAATGGTGAACACAACATGAATACTTTAACTATGAAAATGATCAATTAAGATCACTCCTACTTGTGAAACAACATTTATAGTATTACTTTCTTGTGTATGTTGATCCTTCTATAAAATCTATATCAAGATCCATTTTCAATAAAAAATGAATTTAACCCAAAAAGTTTAATATGTATACCAGAATAACCATCAATGTTATGACGCTAATGAAAATGTGGACAATTCATCCCACTAAGCATATTCAATGTTAAGTGAAAAATCAACTAGTTTTAGAGAATCTATTGAAAGGATCTAGCTTGACCTTGGAAAATATATATATGAAAGTCTCTAGTTCCTAATTCTCAACATTTAATATACTCAATAATAGACAATGGAGAAGAAATATACCCATTTATAATCCTCCAACCACATTGGTAACCTCTTCTGAGTGTTAAATAATATGTACATCTCTTAGCATAGGGAGTAGAACCTAGAAGTCAAATATGTCCTCGCTATATTAAAGTACTACCCAAAAATTGATTATAAAATACCTATAATTTTAGACAAATTATTTCATGATTTTAAAAATAAATCACCATCAAATACATCCAAGGATTGTAATTTCAATTGCCTTTGGAATATAAGGTATATAATTAGAAAACATGTAACCAAAATAAGAAAAACATATTTTATTTAATCTTTGTATTGTGATCCTAAATTCAACTGATCTTTTACATATTAATTTGATAACATGGGGAATTAAAGAAAAATCGGACAATATAGGGAGCCTATTATGGTTATAAACATATAAATGAAGTATTGCACTTGGGTTAGAAGGCATAGCATGATGTCATAAAAAGGCCCGAATAAACATAAGGAAGCATAACATATTAAACATGGGATCATGTAGTCATAGAATCATAAGAATGTCAAAAAAGAATAAAATAATACATAATAATTGTTCATAGATAACTACGATGACCTTTGGACATGGTTAATCATGAGATAATACTATCTATCTATACCATTTCACATGTAAAACAATGTGCTATATATGATTCAGGTTCATTCCCTAATACAACATGACGTCACATGAAACTAAAGATTAACCAATGCATTTGAGCTCTATATAGGTGAAACCAGCATAAATTTTCAATGAATATATGATTCACATGAAGAATCAATCATTAGGTATAAAAATAAGGGTTACCCATGGAAATAAATGGGTATCGTAATCACTTCATGATTAATAACAAATTGACTTATAAAATTAGTGTCTATAGAAGAAATAATTTAAATCATATATGGACCTTAATAAAGGAAATTATCATATAACATGATAAGTGGTGTCAAAATAAATTTAAAAAATATTAAAAATATTGATTAAGAAATATTATAAAGGGACCACATTAGTGTAGTTTACAAGAAAATTATATCGATTCAATAAAAAAATGAAATATTTTTTTATAATACTAGAAATGAACTATGATATTTTTTATGAGAAAATGACTGAATTTATAAAAATTATTGTTTCATAAAATATATTATGGATTGTACTTTAAAATTAGTTATAATATTTTATGATCCCTTTGATTGAGTATTCTTATCATGAAGAATTGAGAGGGGAACATTATAAAATATGTATATCATAATAAAAGAAAAAATAATTAAAAAAGGTAAATATGTTGGAAAAATACACATAGAATTTAGGTGGAGTATATTAGAATATTTTATAATTAAATTGGGGTATATAAAGATTAATCGTAACCCAAATCAAAAACTGAGGATCAGAAAGAATCTCATACCTTATGTCCAAAATTGTTTTTGACTTGATATTAATGTCATGTATAATTAAAGTAGATGAATTAATTAATAAATTAATAATATGTTCTATATTTTTTTTATTTAGTATGATTTTATTATTTTCATTCTTTTCCATTCTTATGAGTTGTGAGATTCAATCTCATCATTCGAAAGTTTTCGTTTCCATTATTTCAACGATTTGTTGACTTGTACACATGTATGGAAAATCATGTAAAATGAGAATAGTTATTCTGAATTGAAATTACATGTTATTAATGAACTTATAGAATATTAAATGATCTTATATGTAATTTTTTCAAATGTGAAGATCATTCATTAGATATAACGTTAATGATAACCATTCTGATTTTGTTGAATGTTTACAATCATCTCAATCTAGCTTTTTTAATTAATATAATGTATATATACTACCAATGAAATATTAAAAAAGCTAAAATACATATATTATAATTTATTTTAACCATAAAATGATTTTATTTCTAGCCATTATGGATGTAATTGAAATTGAAAACTCATCATCCTTGAATGGGATAAATAAACACATCACAGATGATGTTTTCAATCATAGAACAAAATTGGAAGGAAAGCAAAATGATGATTGGTTCTTCAAATCATAAAATTAAATACCCACATAAAAATAATACTGGAGTTATCATTTAACTTGGAAAAGGGTTGGTTATGAGAGTATAAATAATGAAAATGAAAAGAGAATAAATAAAAAATAAATATGGGGAATTTAATTGAGACCAATTTACCATGGATATTGTGGAATGGAATCAAAGAGAATTATTAAGAATATTGGTATGGATCGTAGATTTATAGGTGTAAGTAGAAGAGGTGGTGAAAAGTATAATTTATAGTGGATGAGAGGGGGTGTTTTTTTATTATTTTATTAAATCTTTATATTTTTTGCTCTATACTATAATGAGTTTCGATTAATGTGACTAAATGAAATAAATAGTGCATGTGAGTTTGATCTAAAAAGGTGATTACATCATCCATACATCATCCTTCACTCAAAACATATGTATTTAGATTATACCATAAATTACCATATTTCAATATTCACAAAAAACTAAACTATATTTGGATACTTCAAAAAATACCTTAACTATATTTTATGTGTAGAATCTAAAAAGAGACTCCGTTTTATGAAAATAATTTTCAAAATATGTGAAATTTAATTATAATTAAAATCATCATTTATTAATGAATTAAAAATTTTAGATTTGTAACTGAATTTAAAACAATTTGATAAACTAATTAAGGTATATAAAAATTATATAATAATCATATGAAAAAAATATTAATTTATGAATTTAATTTATTAAAATAAAATTTCATTTAAATCATTTTATTAATTATAATTTTTTTAATAAACACTATTGTTTCACAAAAAACCTCAATACTTAATATATCAATTTAAAATATTTATTTACTTATTTCATGATATAAATATATATTATTTTCATTTATAAGATACCTAAATTTCACATGTACTTTCAATAGTGAGGATATTTTTCTATTTTTTTGTGTTACTATTCTAATGGTTTTTATTACTAATACAATGGTAATGTTACTATTTCATGTGTTTATTTTTGTTATTTTATATAAATACTTGTTATGTCATTAATTATTCATTTATAATGTTTGTATTTTATTCTCAAATTAGTTTTTTGTGATTTATATAGTACGAATAATTATAAGAAGAGTAATTTCATTGATAGAATTATGGATTTTAACATTCTTCCCCCTTATGATGCTTCTCGCTTGAATTTTTTTTTAAAACAATGGGAAAATATTTAATGGTACTTATCATTCATTTCTTCTTTTAGTTCCCATGTTTCCTCTTCATACATATGGTTCCACCATATCACATTGGCTTGGTGGGTATTATTGTGGCGCAAAACATTATATATATCGTCCATGATCTTCAGTGGATGCTCCTCATATTGGAAATAATTTTCCAACTATAAAGTCCATAAATTATATACATATAATGGGTTTGGTATTAATATCCTCAAGAGGGATACCTAGAATATACCATGTACTTTATAAATGGTTGGTGGATGTTCTAGTTGATTGGTCACATCTCTTACATGATCAAAAATCTCAAAGATGCGGATATACCTGTGAATTAGATTTCACTTCTTCTCAAATCTCATGATACGATTCCATGGATATATGTGGAGGAATACCAGTCTCCAACCATGAATGGTAGAGATCATTGATGATTTTCTGCATAGCTCTTTAATCTGTATTGGGTTTCCAGGATGTGTTGTTGAATGTTTTTTACATGTTTGACCATTTCTTCGACCATTTTTGGTACTAGAAGCTTAAATTCACTAACATCGTCTCATCATTCTGGTGTAATGAATATTTTATCATAAATGGATGCATATGGACCCATTTTTATTCTTATGTTGAAACTCTTATTATAAAAGAACTCATTAAAAGGTATATATTATTACCATCCTCCCATGAATTCCATAGAACACAATATCAACTTTTCTATTAGTGTATAAATAGTCCACCCATATTGTCTATCTATTTATGGAAGAGAGGTTATATTGAAGTTCAGATAAATATTGTTATCATGGTGAATACTTTTCTATAATTTGGAAGAAAATATCAAATCACAATCTGACACAATTAACAGTCATATTCCATTTATCAACACCTCTTATCTGATGTATATCCATTCAATTTGGTTTAGTGATAATTCCTCTAAAATTGAGAAAAAGATATCTTTCTGTATAAGATGGTCCACAAAAACCCATATAGCATTGTTTCTTATGAATGTCTCCAGATTCCCATAGATAAATTCCTTGTTGGACCTTTCCAATTTCAAATTTAGTATGGGTAATGATAGCATCATCCCCTTATAATTTTTTCTTTCAACCATAACATTCTAACATACTGGGAACTTTTTGTATTTTTAGTGATCTCATTATTCATATTTTCCCACAAAAAATTCGACCAAATATCTTGATACATATTATTGCTCCCTAGGTGAATAATCAATGTTCAACTATGTGAATAATTCATAATTTCATTCTTTTTCACTGCATAGGATGGTACACATGATCATTTCCCTAATCTAAAACACATTCATTATCAATTTTTCATTCTAATTATTTCCCATTTTTTGGTAGATTATACTATTTTCTAAATTGGTTTATCATTTATTTTGGAATAATTTATTTTATTCATAAGTTATGGTTAGGAAATCATTTTAAAAAGGATTTATGATGATCCTTGTTTAACGATTCCCATATCCATATTTTTTAGTTCAAAAAATATTAGATCCTTATCAATTCTCATTATTGATTATGATGTAAGATCCATTCTACTTAATGAATCAACTGCCATGTTTTTTTCGAAGATGGAAGTAGATTTATAAGTAATAACAAATGATGTAAACTAAAAATATTTTTTGGAGTATATTATCCTCCATATGTGTTAATATATATATGGGGATATTAGGTTATGTATAAAAATCACAATTCAACACATATATATAATTCCACTAGATATTCGGCACAAATATCAGAACATCTAACTCCAAATCATGTGTGGGTTAATTTCTCTCATGAATTTTCAAATTCCTTGAGGTGTAGGATATTATTTTGTCATTTTTCGTTCATAATAATCTATAATCCCTTCACTAAGGCATCATTGAAAAATACTTAGAGTTCCCCAGTTGTTAATAGTGTGAGTAGTTGTGCAATGATAAGGTTCTTTTTCAACTCTTTGAATAAGACTTAACAATCATTGGACTATACAATCATCACTCCCTTCTGAGTCATATTGATTATTGGGTACACAATCATGATCACGTTGTTAAAAATAGTTCTTAATACCCAGTTAGGCCATGGAAACTACATACATGTGTTACATATATTGTCCTATGACACTCTTTTATTTACGTTATCTTGAAATAGTCCATATGTATTCCTTTTCTTGTGATAAAATTTCTAATGAAAGAAACCTCCTCCATCCATAACCCACAGTAATAGTACTTTGAATATAGTTTCATCCTTCATAATATATTTATATTAGTATTCAAATTATCCTTTTACTCCGCCTTGTTGATGGAGTATATAATAATATTTTCAATACAATTTACCAAAAAAATTGATGTATTATCAAAAGACTCCATTCATTAAATCTATGAAAATTTATGTTGAATAATGGTGTCCAAAGGGAATCACATTTAACTCATAGTGTCCATACATCATTCAAAAGTATGAAGTGGAAATATCTTTCTTCCTCGCCTTTAAATTGAGATATCATGATCGATGTTACACCATAGACAAATACAAAGCCCCATGTTGTTGATTGAAAAAGTCATACATACATGTTAGGAGATACTTCTTCATTATCGTGATTTTATGGAGATCATTATTTTTAATAAAGAGGTGCATTGATCCATCATTCTTAATATAAAATAGGATAGGTGCACACCATGGAGAACTAATCAGGTGTATAAAACCCTTGAATAGATTATTATATAACAGCTTATTAAGTCCTTCCAAACCAATTTTGGATATTCACTATGGTTTATCTGATATAGGAGGAGATCTAGAAATATGTTCAACTGAGAAATTAACCTCTATATCAGGAGGAAGACTGGGATATTTTTCAGGGAGAACATAATTGTAGTATTACACAATGGACATGTCATCAATCTTGATTCTCTCGTTTTATCCAATTATTTTATCTACTTATTATTTATCATATGGATATATTATCTAAAATTGAGATGATGATTTTGAATGAGATTAATCATCCACTAAACACCTATAAATAATTTTAGGATTCTTTTAGAATGTGAAGAGTGATCTCTCCTTTATTATAGTTGATGTCGCTTTTGAATAAAGATAGCCAATCGATGACCAATTATCATCAAAATCTACCAAAGGATGAATGATAAAAAATGTTGGGTGGTTACATCCACAATAATTAACCCTAGAGGAGTTATAAACATTGGATACATGATTTATCAATTTATTGGTCTCTCAAATATATCAAGATCTATAATTTGAGGTGGTGTTGGATTTTTTCATTTATTTTTACAGGATATAAAGAATGTTTATAACTAGAATTGAAAAAAGCATTCACTATTATTGAATGAATATCCTGAAAACCTATCACCATATTGTTTTTGGGATCCAACTTAGATGTAGTGATAACATATTCCCTTACTTTCTACCTTGGATATTATTGTTTTTTATTCCCTCCACTTACCCATGTTATAGGGAAATGAACCTCAGAATTCTCAGGTTCCAGGTATTTGAACCACTACAATACAGAATGAGTGTTGATTTGAACCTACTTTTTCTTCTACCACATTTGTGGGATTCTTTGTCACGAACCATCCCGGGTTGACCCTGAACCGGTCACCTGAGCCAGTCTATGGCAAGTCCCGAGGGGCGTTCCCGATCCCCCCGGAATGGCAACAAGTGTCGGGCATCAAAAGTAAACAGGTGGGAATGATTTGTCCCAAAATAAAACCATAATCAGTAAACGAATAGAAACTAAACAAAACATAAAATCAAAACTACACAACCAACATACCTCCACGTGACCCCACGGGTCACCACCGAACTGAAAACCAACCTCCCTCCAACACTGAGCGACTAAACCAGGGAAACCATGTGAACAATGGAACCTGCAACTGAGAAGATAAAATATAGGCGTGAGCACAAAAAGTACTCAGTAGGTGAGCCCAACAACTATTCCCAAAGCACTGCCAATAAATAAAAAATCTATAAATTCCATTTTTGAGATACAATGTATAAAAGTATGTTTTTACAAATATTTTACTTGAAATCAAAAAAAAAAATCATTTCACTTAGTTATTTCCAAAATTTGGACTCCTTTTCATTAGTGCCAAACGCATTCTAAAATGGAATGAAATGTTACATCTTCAATTTTTATTTTCACAAAGAGAAAAAATCATTTCTATTTGAAAACATTTTTTCATAAAGTAGAATGGTATAATGTGTAAAGGACAACTGAAAGTAAACAAGCAAGGAAAATCAAGAAACTGTGGGTGATCCTGAACATCACTAGAAAACCCCTGGATGTACTCAGGTTCAGACTACCTGCCGACATGGTACTCCATAGTCAATAACCAACTGGCCGCCCTAACAGCCAACCAGGGGCGTTCCCCATCCCCCCGGTATGGAAACAAGTGCCGGGCATTAAAAATGTCAATAATTGGGAACGATTTCAGCCCAAACTAAAAACAGGATCAAAAGAACGAAAATTAACTAAACAAATAGACAAACACTAAAGACATAAACAAAAATACTCCATGACATACCTCCACGTGACCTCTCGGGTCACCCCCCAACTACAACCAACGTCGCTCCCACACTGTTCGACTCAAGCCAGGAAAACCTGAACAGAAGGAAGCATTGTAATGGCTCGAGGAAGTGGAGCGTGTCTTTAGAACATTGGGAACTCCCTATAATGTTAAGGGTTATGCAGTTATGAAGTTGTTTGAGGGTCCAGCTCTGGACCAATGGAAGATGGTTACCCCATAATCAACGCAAGTTGAAATGACGTGGGATGTCTTTAGAATTTATTTTATCCATTGGTTTGTACCTGAGGAAGTGAAGCTGGAGAAAAAGAGAGAGCTTGTGCATATTCAACAAGGCCAATGGATGGTGAAGGAATATGTTGACCATTTCAAGGAACTTCTTTCCTTTTCTCTAGAGGTAGCATCGTATGAGCTCATAAAGGCCCCTCTTTTCACCGGGGGTCTTTATCCAGGGATCAAGGAGCGAGTCCTCTCTTCTGAAGACCTTTGTTTCGAGAAGCTGTTGGAGGAAGCATTCTTGGCTGAGTTGGTTCCTGGTGTGCGGGTGGTAAATACTTCAGCGTCCCGTGTTGTTCGTGAGAGTTCCCCCCCTAGTGAGGAAAAGCCGCCAGAGATACTTGTTCCTAAGGAGTTATCCCCTTTAGTCCCAGTTTCCAGTTCATAAGATCGTTCGATGGTATGCTATCAGTGTGGTCGTTTCAGGCATTTAAATTCGTCATGTCGCAACCCTTCGAAGACGTGACATCGATGAGGTTGTCTGGTCATCTGGAGAAGTTTTTCATGAAGCGTCGCTTAAAGAGGACGCTATGATTGGAGAGTGTCAGTACCTGACTGTGAGGCAGGAGATGCTTCAGCCATCAGAGCCCCAGCCACAGGTCTCGAGGTGAAGCTCGCGCACAGTCCGAAGTTCCCAGGGTTGTGAAGCCTTGGTCTAGGTTCTATCTTCTGTATTGATGGTGGAGAAATTAAAATCCTTTTCATATTTTTTTTCCTGCTATTAAAGTTCCAACATCGTTGTAAATGCATTGTTTTTCGATAAAGTGACGATGGACATGTTCTATGATAATCTAAGCAGACTTGTCGTGTGGACGTGGTATTCTAATTCGTGTGTCTTTCTTAAAAGTGTGTTTGACCATTGTGTGGGTTTACCTCGGTTGAGTTATGCTTGGAGGATGTGGTTATGATTCATGGACTTCAATGGATCATGTCTCCAATTTGATGTTTGGTTAAATATTTCTCTGGGGGTTATCCTTGGTGTTGATGTGTGTTGACTCTAGTCTAGGATTCAATGTTTCGACGAAGGTGTTGTTTTTCACTCGTGCTATAAGATTTGGTTTAAACCGGTTTGGAGTTCCCACATCGACCCCCCTTTTCCTAGGGTTTTCTATTTAGATGGTTAACTTTTCTGCACATGTTGAGATCTTATGGTGGGGAGAACCCCTTTGTGTTCTCCCATCATCCTTGGATCTCAGTTTTTTCTTGAATCGGTCGGGTGTGACCTTTGTGGAGTAAGGTCATCCTAAGAATCTCAGTTCTCTTTAGTTCCTTTAGTTATATATGGGAATAGACTTGAATTTTGGCTGACTTTTGGTTTGGTGACTTTCTGGGGGCAGAAATAGTCTGTTGTGGGGAGAATTGTCACACTCCGACTGCAGATGTCATTATTTTACTTTTTTCTTGGTCCCGATTTAAAATTTTCGAGGTTTGTTTGTTTTGGCGGTTTCACGCCGGTGTGCGGTCATCGCATCGCTAGCGGTGACTGTGCGTTCGGCCCGGGTGACTATGTGTTCACCCAGCATTTTAAATATTAAATTTTTTTTATCTTAACATTTTATTATTATTACCATTTAAATTGTGTTATCATTATTGTGGTATTTTTATATATGTTTATATATGGGTACAATAATGTTTATATATATATATATATGTCTATATATGTATATATATATGCTTATATAAGATTATGTCTATATATGATTATATATAAATGTTTATTGTATTTACATATATATATATATAACTATATATGTATAAATATATATTTGTGTGTTATTTGTAAATGATTTTAATTTTTTAAATATTTATCATAATAATTATTATTATAATTAACTAATTTATATTTATTATCATTATTTTATTTTTATTATTATTGTTATAATGTTATTATTATTATTATATTTTATTATTATTATTATTATTATTATTATTATTTATTTAGATATACATATATATATTTTTCTAACTCTAATTTTCTCCCCCCTCTCTCCTGTAGCCGCCCCCTTTCTCTCTCTCTTCCCCGCGCGGCTCCCCCTCCCCTCTCCCAGCCTCACTCCACCCTGCGCCGCTCCCTCACGCAGCACCTCTGGCCTCCATCCCGGCCCTCCGCGTAGCCCGTGCGGTTCTTGGCCCTCCGTGCAGCGGCGCCGTCCCTGGCCCCGTTTCCCGTCACCGCACCCAGCCGTCGTCTCGGCCTTCCCCTCCGTCCGGCGGTCTGTCTCGGCGACTCGGCGTGCTCCCCCTCTAGAGCACTCCTCCGTTCCAGCCGCCAGCCTAACCTCCCTCCGGTGCTCCTCCGCTCGCGCATCCCCCTGTCTCGACCTCACTCCCGCAACTGGCGCCCAGCTCCCACTCCGCCACAGGCACGCCACCGCCCGTCCTCCGGTGTCCCATCGACTCCGCCTCCCTCCCCATATTTTTCGTCTTCATCATAGCCTACCGCGAGTCACATGACCAAGCTCCCTCTCCCATAAGGTAATATGCGGCAAACTAATTTGTATCATGGAATGGTGTCCAACCAGTGGTAATATACAATTAATTTGCAATTTGCTGTATATTTTTTTTTTCTAAAATGTTTAACTATACTTCTGTATAACTTATAATTTCATTTTTGAATCTGGAATGGAAGTTTCAGTGTAGAATTTTTGTAGATCTGGTTGGCTTGGTTTGCTGGTGCAATTGGTTTGTTCTAATTTTTTTATGTTCTGTAAAAATGCTTCTATTAGCTGGTAGCAGCAGGTTTTATTGGTTCTGTTTGCTGCTCCCAGGCCGCTGCTTCTTTTGTTGCTTCTGTTTTTTTGGGTCAAAATGTATTATGTCTTATAAAATAAAATCTAACACGAATCTTTGATTTAATATATGCATGTCAAATAATTTTCCATTATTCATGTTTAATTGGGTCAAACTGGGTCGTGTTGAATTGCATTGAACCGTGTAGTGTTCAATCGAGTTTTCTGTCATGTTAATATATATATATAGGTATATTTATTTATTTATTTATTTTTTTAGTTGGTTGTTAAATTGTTCAGTTGGTGCAGTGCGTTGGCGAAATAATTCCGCAACGCGGAGGTCATCAGCCTGCGGGCGCGTACGCGCCCGCGCGAGGTGTGTTGCATCATCGGGTTCGGTTTGCAAATCAAGGTGAGGTTTGTTTTGTTCTTAATTAAATTATTTTATATCAAAGTTTATATATATATATATATGTGTGTGTGTGTACGTTGTCTTTTTGCGTTCTCATTCTTTTGAACTTCTTTCGAATCGGTGTTTACGTGTTTTAGTCATTCTACTTTTGTTGCAGCGTGTCGCGAGGTATTTTCGCATTATCAAATTTTCCCCACCAACATCTTCTAGTGTCCATGTGTGAGGTGTGTCGTGTCCTCGAAAGCTAGCTACAAGTCATGGTAGGTCTCCCACTGCACTCTCCTATAAATTTAGAAATTTATTTATTCCTTGACATTTCATTGTTTTTCAGTAAAATTTAAAGTTTTACTAGATAGTTATTACTAGATTGGTGAATTTATGAAATTTAAAACTGTTAACTCCTTGAATTTCATGGAAAACATCATACATGGTTTTAATTGTGTGGTTCTTGGTTGTTGAAAAATGTTTTCCTTTGAAGCGTGAATAAAAGTTTGGATTTCATTTGAGAAACAGTGTGCCTTCAAAAAAAAGGTTGAATGCCCGTTTGGCTCTTGATAAAAGTGGGGTGTGTTTGGATATTGGAAAATGATTTTTACTTGTGATACCAAAGTGTTTCAGGATTAATATGCTGTTTTGAGTTTCTTAAATGGAGTTCTAAGTGTGTTTCTAGTTTTCAACGAAATGGGGTGTATCATATCATTTGGAAATACTTTGGTATTAAATGGTTAAAATGTGATTGATGTGGCGGCCCGGTTGGCACATTATTGATTGTGAACTGACTACATATATATATATACGTACTTATGGGGCATCTCTATAAGGGGACTTCCCTTTGAGGGTTGTGGTGTAGCGGTGTCCGTGTAAGGGGTTGGCAAGTGCGGTGAGATGAGTCACACGTGCGAGGGCCTCCCACTTACACAGTATTATTTAAACAACTGTGGGTTCCTAGGCGTATTTTAGAGAATCGAGTAACGGTTGCTGGCTAACCCCGATTAGACGGGTTAGTCCCCCCTTGGTAGGTAAGGCCTTATGGGGCGTGCCACTGGTTGGCTGTTAGGGCGGCCAATTGGTTATTGACTATGGAGTACCATGTCGGCAGGTAGTCTGAACCCGAGTATGTCCATGAGTTTTCTAGGGATGTTTAGGATCACTCACGGTTTCTTGTTTTACCTTGCCTATTTACTTTCAGTTGTCCTTTACAGCTTATACAATTCTACTTTGTGAAAAATGGTTTTCAGATGGAAATGATTTGTTCTCTTTGTGAAAATAAAAATTGAAGATGTAACATTTCTTTACATTTTAGAATTAGTTTGGCACTAATGAAAAGGAGTCCCAATTTAGGAAATAAATAAGTGAAATGATTTGTGTTTTGATTTAATGTAAAATATTCGGAAAAACATATTTTTATACATTGTAGTTCAAACATGGAATTTATATATTCTTAATTTATTGGTAGTGCTTTGGGAATAGTTGTTGGGCTCACCTACTGATTACTTTTTGTTATCATGCCTATATTTTAACTTCTCAGTTGCAGGTTCCTTTGTGTACAGGGTTTCCCTGGTTTAGTCACTCAGTGTTGGAGTGAGATTCGTTTTCAGTTGGGTGGTGACGTGTAGGGTCACATGAAGGTACGTTGTTTGTGTAGTTTTGCTTTTATGTTTTCTTTAGTTTCTATTCTTTTACGGTTTATTGGTTTATTTTGGGACAAAACGTTCCCACCTATTTACTTTTGATGCCTGGCACTTGTTGCCATCTCGGGGGGATCTGGAACGCCCCTCGGGACTTGCCGCGGACTGGCTCGGGTGACAGGTTCAGGGTCGACCCGGGCTGGTTTGTGACATTCTTCCTATTCATTATTTAGTTATTATCTAGGAGCTCATTTCTTCTACATTTGGACCATCTCTTGTTTCCATTTATATAGTTCCCTGGATGCTTATTCCAACAATTTTGACACCTGGGTTTGTGGGATTTCTTTCATCATGATATTTATATTTTCATCCCTCTATATTAAATTTGATTTTTTAAAAATTTCAAGGGTACCACGATAATACAATTATTCTTCAATCTCTATTTCAACCATAATGGAAAAAGTTAGTCTTCTATTTTCTATCAAATTCTCAAATTTCAAACACTTTTTCTGGACATGGATTTAGTCCCCTAAAGATGTGATCCAATATACTTTTGGTTTTCATTACAATGCTAGAGGCATATCATGGAAGACTTGTAAGGTTTTCATAATATTCCTAGATAGAATCATTCTGATTTTTCTATAGTAAGAAGAAATATCTTTCCATATTTTTATAGAGAGTTCAAAGAAAATATTTATTGAATATTTTTTAATCAAATATTCCAATTACATGGAATCAATTTACTCCTTAGATATCATGTTCTTGATTAGTGTCCACCACATATCTGCATCCCCATCAAAAAAATAGACTACTAAATAAAATATCTATTTTTCATAGCACTATAGGATATATATTATATTCTAAATAGAGTTAATACATTGTTATACAATGAGAGGATCATGAGATACTCAAAATATAGGAGGCCTTTGACACATGAAGGATTAAAACAAAACAGTCATTCTATTAGGAGAAGGATATAATTCAACATGATTCATGTTATTATTCATAACAAGATCTTGTTGAGAATGTAATGTATTAATTTTTTTTAATAACCCATTCCTAGATGATAGGGAATTTAATTATGGAAATCAGCACATTTTCTATAATATAGATTGATGGCATTTGTTATACTTTTTTCCATCCACAATCTAAGAACAATAAATTTCAATTATGGTTCTTGACTACATAAAAAATAAAAATTTAAAAAGGAAAAATTGATTATAGAAGGATAAAATTATGAATGAAAATATATATTAACATGTGATTCATTAATATTAAATATAGTTTATCTATGGTAAGAGAATTATCTATATGATTTTTTCTAATGGTATATAATCTTAATCTCAAAAAATATCTAGACTATTCTATATAACAACTATTACAACCCTATCTTTTTAAAAATATTATTGAAATATTTTATGTTTAATTAACAATCATATACATCCATCAATAATTAATTCTATTGTATTTGTAATATTTTGTACATAATTAGAAAAAATAAAACCCAAATAAAATAATCATTCATTTAATCTCCATAATGATATCTTGACATCCATTTTCTCTCATATATGAATAGGATAACCATGGAAATATATGAGTAAATTGATGATATAAAATTCCTATTAAGGGTATAAATATATAAATGAAACATGTCACATTGGGTAGAAGGCATAACAAGAAGAAATGAAGAAGGAATGAATAAACATAAGGAAGCATGTCATGTATAAAATGGGATCATGTAATTATGGAATCATAGGAAGGTGTAAACAGAATAATACATGATATAATAATGAGTCAAGGCTACCATCCAAGATAATTTCACATGGAGGAACACACCAAAAAGCTAACTTCCCTCACCATTTCACTTGGTGGACAAAGTTCCATAAAGGATTTTGGTTCTCTCACTCTTCCAGCAATATGTCACATGATACTAGACCTTACCCAATGGAATAGCGCACTATTTTGGTGCACCCATCATAAAATGTTCATTTATATGTGTTTTAAATTAAAAGTTAAATATAAAGTATAAACATAAGGGTTTCACATGGAATGAAATGGGTATCATTATGACATCCTAAGGCATAACAAATGTGCATATCATAAAGGTGTCCATGGAAGAAGGGTTTTAAAACATATATTGACATTTAAAATAAAATATAGTCATTATAAATATAATTTGTGTCAACTAAAAGTTAAAACATGTAAAACATGCAATTATGAAAATTTAAAACTGATACACCTTTGTGCGGTTTAAAGGAAATTGTTAAAGAATATTTTAAACAAAAAATAATAATTGTTTATATAAAAAAGTTAATTAAACAAGATTGGTTTAAATGATAGAATGGTCAATTTTATAAAAATAGGGGTTGATTAAAAAATAATAAGGATGGTACAAGAAAATTTATAAGACATTGGGATGATCTCGTTGATTGAGCTTGTTTATCTGAATGAATTTAGAACGGAACACTATAAAAAATGTATTTCCCCTTCAAATAAAGATGTAATTATCAAGTTAAGTATGTTTGGAAGATTAAAATATATTTTTTGAGGGGTAAATTATAATTATAAAATACATTTGGGTATATTTTTTGAAATCATAACCTAGATTAAAAATGGTGGTTACGAAATAATCCCTTAAATTACTCCTGAATTTTTTTTACTTGATCATAATGACCTGTAGAATCAAATTGAATCCATTAATTATTTAATTTAGAATTTGTTACATATTTATTTTATTTAATATAATTCTATTGAGATTATTTGTATCCTTTTTTATACATTTGAGATGAAATATAATCATTGGAATGTTCTCGTTTCTTTCGTTTTGATGATCAGTTCACTTGTATACATGTATGGAAAATCATGTAAACTGAGATTAGTTTTCTATAATTGAAATTAAATGATATTAATGAAATAAAAATTATATATTAAATTTCATTATATATAAATTTTTAGATATTTGAGGATGAAATGTTTTAGTGAAGGATTAATCCAAAAATTGGCACCAATTACAATAAGTGTTCACCAATATATCTTGGCCAGTACTCAGTGATACCGATAAATCCTTATAAAATTCTAAGGAGATCACCATAATATTTTGGAAGTAACATAGAAGATGAATCATATAATATATTCCCTTCCATTCAAGGAATTATTTTAGTATATCCTAACTATAACCAAAAAGTGGGCCCACATTCATACCCGTGTCAAGGAATCCAACCAAGAAATTATAGAAGAAAGTAGAGGGTAGGATAATATGTCAACTAACTAACAAAAATATAATCACCATATTAAAATTGAAGTTTCAGAGTTTCCTAGGATAGAGTGATCCTATAATGGTATTCAGAATACGTTCTCAACTCCACCCAAATGAAAAAGAGAACATAAGAATAATTCTCACCATGGTAAATATTTAACAAAAGATGATGCTGATATTTTTGACCTAATAAATGATTGTGTTAATGATTCCAAAAAGTATTAGTCAATAGCTGACCAAGAGTCTACCGAATCATCATAAAAAATAATAAACTTCTACATTCATAGAGTTCATACATTGGATACTATGATCAACAACATTGGAGGACATCTCTTGAGATTCCTCCTAGGAGGCAGTCTTTGTGGAATATAATGAATGATCTGGGGAACCTCTCTCATGGGGCGAGCTAAAAATATTATACATGTTAATATATGATCAATTTCTAATAGTTTTCTAACCATTATGATCCAAAAAATATCAGTAACTAGAATGTCCTCTCCGTCAAAACCAAAACATACCATTATGAACTTCCAAAAGGAATATTTTTTAGAGGACCTAATTATATCTGAACATAAACAAAAAATTAATTAATTACATATAAAAGATAATATGAAGGTTGAAATGAGGGTCCTTCCCATGGAATATACTATGAAATCCTTCCCTATAGTGGAATTTCATTATTTAAAGACATTTATCATCTTTTCTAATCTTCCTTGAAGACTCCCTCATAGTGAGGATCACTTAATTGATTGAAGATAGCTATATTGAGAAACTCTTCACTGACAGGGGATATTTATTTCTATCCAAGGGATATGCTATGGGGAATGTTTTCAAGTGTACATATCCAAGAGAACATATTCTTTATTACAATGGAATATATTTCAAATGATCATTCTCACCATGATAATGCACCTGAATTTTTTTTATACGGTCGGATCAGAAAGAGGAATCTCTCTTAGTGGAAAAACAATTTACATGATTATAAGGATAGGGATAATATAATACAACATACAAGTCATGTTTTAACCCATTTTTACATCTGAGAATGAAATTCCATAGATGTTTAGTGATGAATAATTACATAATATTTGATAAAATCTAGGGATTTATCATCTTGATTATTTATATTTTCCCATCTTATGTTTTCATCAATGGTTGGGATGAAAATGGTATGTGACATTTCACCCTCCTTCTTAATGAGTATATCCCCCTAGAAAAAAATATTAAACTGTCATTTCATCAGGAATAGATTCCGGACTGCGATCTTCCCATTAAGGATAAATTATCCATCAAAACCATGTCATCTTGAATAAGTAAAATGGTGTACATGCCGATATCAAGATAGTGACCAAAACTCACATCATGAATCTAAAATGGATAAACATGCCTCTCTATTAAGATAAAATACTTTTTTATGAAACAAAAATAACAGGATTATTTCTTTCACAAATAGTATGCACTATATATGTCTAATACTCAGAAAAAATATTCCTGATCAAAGAATGACCTATACAACAGTTTCTTTTGTGGATATATGAGAGAATTCATGGATGACAGGGTTAGAGGTATTTTTACAGCCACCATAACCCCTAGAATGATGATATTGTCAATAAATATAATATTTTCTTGTAAAATAAAAAAATTGACCACAAATAATTTACATTGTGGGGGGAGTTTTTTTACCAAAAACCTCTACTCACCAATTAAATTTCGTCTCTTTCTAGGTTGGTAGAAGAAAAATAAGGGAGGCCTTAATTGTACATCACATTGTGTGATCCACCTCTTTTTATGTGGACATGATCAATATATATTACTTGTAATTCCATCAATATTACTGATGTATAATATCATCCCATGAACATTTAATTATTTATTTTATTACAAGAATAATTTTTGTAAATCATAAAACATATGTTGTCTCCCATATAATCTTGTATGGATGGATAATAATTCCCATATTTATATATGTTTGAAAAGGATAAACATTAAAATAGGAGGGGTTTAGTTTATTTTGTCTATTTTATGAGATTATAGGAAGATAAAATGGAATTTTAATCTTTTATATGTAAATAGGGTGAAATTTTAGAAAAGGTAAATTTTATTTGATATCGTTTAGAATAAAAAATTATCATTTTAAATTTACTACCACTAAACTACATAGGATGGTTTTTATTTTCTCTAGGTTTTTTTTAAGCCAATCCCAAACCCAAGTCCATATCTAATCCTTAATGTATAGAATTAATGATCTGTTATCCAGTGTACTATTAAATTTCTAGGTTCTCCAACAACACAAGAATCCAATAAATTTATTCATGTATTCCGATAATACATGACATATAATTTCAGTGAACATGAACATTTGTTAAAAATAATAAAAATACCATGCTCTCCAACATTTCTCAATCCTTAATCTCAACACCACCATTATTGGATAATATAAAAGGTCAATGTAATTACCTAATAATATATATTGGGTGAATAATGAAAAATAAAATAAAATAATAATAGGGAATATTATGTTGAACGTTAATACTAACACATAAAACAATAACGAAATATTATTTATTAAAATAAAATTTATATGTTAAAGGAGTTATACATAAAAAGAAACTGTTAAAAAAATATATGAAAAGGGAATGAAGATATTGAAATTCTTGAACTATACATGAAATTAGTATCACTTATCCCCTTGAACAAGATTCTTAATCCAGCAGTGACAGAATCCTTTTAATGATTTTGAGACAACAGGGTGTGTAGAAATGTATATGTTAGGTACAAACATATTTTTATATATACACATGACCTTCCATGGATGTTTTAAACCTATTCCATCCTACCAATTAGTATTGGTCAGCTATCTACTGGAAGATTTTAAGTTATGTTTGGTACAACTAGGAATGATAGTTTAGAGTCATGTTTGACAACCAACAAAACATGGGTATATATTGCAAGTGTTCGGTTTGATTGGAATTGGATATTTCACAATGTGTAGCTATTTTAATAGGATATTCATATTTATTTTTTTTCAAAATAATTTATAAAGTACTTACTGAACTATATAAATAAATATTGTTTCTCAAAACATGATAATTGAATGCAAAAACATAAATAAAACTGTTGTTAGATTTCATTATATTTTTAATTAACATATGCCCTAAAATTTCATGCATAATTTATATGAATCAACTTAAATAAAAATAGTCTATTTCTTTCCATAATGAAAAAATGTATATAACATTAATAATAATCCATAATTTAAAATTGTAATTATTCAGTAAATAGTACATATAAATGTAAATTCATCACTGAATTACTTAAACCATGATTCAAATTCCATGTAAATTTATTCCAATCATTCCAAATATAATCATTAAATATAATAAATAATTTTTTTCATTCATTAACATTATTAAACCATTTATTAATTGTAATGAAACTTTTGGTTTACAACAATTTTAATTAATATCACTCATATAACAATTCTAAAGTATATGAAAAGTTATTCTCATGTCAAATTTGTATAAGTCATACCATAGTCCTAATAAAATGCTAACCCTATATAAATGATACAATGAATATTTTTATAATCCTGGGAATTTCTTGGGATTTTCATTGCACCTTAGAGTTAGTGGGTGAACATTTAAAAATCAGGGTTATAAATAGGATATTTTTTATCTTATTGTTCCATTAATAATCAATAATTATAATCTTGATGGAATTAACACTCAAAGTACTCAAATTTGATTCACCCAAAATTTATTTACCATTCTAATGATATGTACCCAAGTCATATAAAATGTTATTTATGGCTCTATTTTTTATTTTATATAAATACATATTTATATCTTTTTTAAAATTTTCTTCATTTACACTTTTTTTAGTATTTTATGTGAAATTAGTTGAATTAAATTAAATAATAACATGTCTACATTTCCTTAAATTATACCCAATGATAAATTATTATTCAATGTAACTTATACCCTAAAAATAAAATGATATAACCTGATTCCCACACACTTACACTGAACAATAATAATGAAATAAAATCAAGTGTAATGGTTCTAGGTAAATTAGGACAAAAATGTGGGAACCATTAATTTCACTCATTGCTACTAGGGGATTAATAAGGGTTTATTTATATTATGTATCCAAATTTTGTAATAAAAGTGCTCAATATAATAATAATTACATTAATAATTCTAAAAACTGTCTATATTTGAAAACTTTAGATAGATGATGTAACAACTATCTAAAAGATAAAAATAATCTGAATTTCCTAATTAATGCAGTTTAGGAGAAAAGTATGAAAATTTTATATTATTTTACATGTATGGATGAGAAGTACTTAAATAATGTGAATCCCATAATGAAATGAGTAAAAAACAATAGATGTAAAAGTTAATTTCCAAAAAATCAAAATCGATAATTAAAAATATATCAACAATCATTTTAAAATTGCTCAGAACATGTAAATATGGTGTAATTTTGAAAACATCATACTCAGGTATTATTATTTATAATCATAATTGATGAAAAGTTTAAAAAATTTCAAAATATCATTCCTAATTTATTGTTTTTTCCTAGTGAATTTAAATTTCTTAACCAGTTTGTTTTATGATACCCTATCCCAAGAATAATATTGAATAAGTCCACATATAAAAATTCTAGGATGATAAAGGCTATACATGGATACAAAAATTAACCTTTTTATGAAATCATACAATAAAAGTTATAGATAAAGATTAACATTTAAAAAAATAATAATTCCATAGTGGATGATATCTCGAAAGTGAGAAATACGTTTGTGGCAGGTCCCAATGTGTAAGTATTGATGTATTGGAAAATAAATCTAATTTTAGTACAATAATGAAACCAATAAATTAATTATATATAGAATTATAAAAAATATAAACAATTTTTCACTACATGGGTGGTGGTGGATGCTCAAGATTTAGGGGAACATCATTAGATGAATCCATAATTTATTTGTCAATGGTTTTCTATGGAGTCTTATACTATGTGGGGTGATAATGTATACTTTCATCATCCAAATCCATAAAAGTAAAAAAATAACTATGGTAGAATGTGGGTATGACGTGGCATGTCCAATTGATAATCCCATTACAAAATTTCATTTAATATTAATTTATTGATTCCATAGAAAGATATGAAACTTGGATTGAAAATATTCAAATGGAACATCTAAAAATTAAAGATGACTCTCGATATGATTCATTGGTTTCTTCATGAAATACATGAGGTAGTATCAATTAACCAAATCAGGGTGTAAGGAAGTGTTGGTTGAGTTTATGGGTGGTGGTGGGGTGGTGGATAACATATTGGAGTTTTTTTGGATGGGCAGATGAGGGGTGAATAGTAAAAAAGAGGGTGAAGGTGATGAAAATTTATCAGTAGGTTGAGGTAGCTGAATAAAATAACTCTTAGAATCCTTAGGAACTAATAAACCATAGTGACAGGGAACTCATTCTTGAGGAAATAAAAACCTATACATGTGATAATAAACACTCCCTCAATGTCTTCATTATCGTCATGTGCATGAGAAAGAGTAAATCCATCTATATAAAAAATATAATGAGATATTGTGGTTTGAAAGTCTCAAATATCCGTTAATAGTGCAGAATAAAATCTATTATTTTGGATAACTAGGTGTTTTTTGAACATGAAATGAAACTATGAGATGGCAATGTTGTGTAGGTAAAAATAGTCTTGTCTTTAAATTCATGTACGGTGATTCTTGTTTTTCATTGGAACTATAGACCCATCTATATGATGTTTAAAATGAATGATAATGAAATGGAAGTGGATAAGGTGGATAGTGGGATAAATAATCAACATTCTCTTGGACAAGGAATGATCATACCAAACATCTATTTTAGAAAACACTCACTACATGACAAGAATGATTGATCGATCATCATGGGTGAGTGTGACAATATGTGGTGGTGTGGTATAATGGAGATAAATTATGGACACTTAGTTAACTTTTTATATTATAAATGAAAATGGTATGCTACTTACTCAAAACTAGATTGGATACTCTATATCTATTAGTTCCATTCAATATGAAACCCCATTGAATCAAAATTTTGAAACAAAAAGTAAAAATAAATATCTCTTGGTAGGAGTTATATCAAAAAGTAATATAAATTAGATTACTATGAGATATCAAATTCTACCACATGTTTAAAATGTTGAGGCACTATGGAATAATATTATTTGGGAAATGAATAAAAAACTAGATATTGTGTCATGGTAATCTCTGTAAATAGTCACTGGTTGGCCTCATGGGGTTTGAAACAATGGCCTGGGTGGGGCTCTATAGTGAACAATATAAGAGGTGGTCCACTCATGATCAATATATATATATATGGGTCAGATAGCCTATAATCACGTGGATGATGTGGTCATTTTATTTTTAATAATAAAATATTACCTAATGATGCTATTAGAGGAGGAATAATAAATAGTCTATGAGGTTATGAAATCACAAGTTTATGGTTGGATGTTACTTTTCTACCTGTATGAACAATCATTATGGTTCTAGATTGTATTATATAAGATATGCAGAAGGGAAATTCATTCTAATATAAGTATGATTCTAGACAAAAATGAATTAAGAAAATACAATTAAAAAATGTAAATGGAAAAAATTTGAAAATCAATGAGTTACACATACATTGTGTGTCATTCCATATTACATGATGTGTAATTTTAATGTGGGTCTAAACAGTGTTTTATATAAAATCATTAAACTATTAACGAAATAGCAGAGAAAGGTATATGATGCATACCACATTAATATTCCATATGTAGGATTGACGAACCTAAGTTGCTTACTGTGTTTCAATAGACCATTAATGGGTTTGTGACAGACTACCAGTTTTTTATACTACATATAATGAATTTGTAAGTGTATTCCCCTGAACATCTATATTTTATTTAAAACTCACCCAAAATCCTAAAAACCATACAATTAGTAAAATTAATAAAATAAATGTTGTGGAACATCTGATGTGGATTAGAAAAATAAAATCATATAAGGGGATGGATAAAAACATCCCAATTCAATCAATCTAAGTATTGTAAAAATGATACTTCCACCACACAACATTGGTGAATAAAGTGAACATGGGGGATGAAGAGATAATTTGTTGAAATAAATTTAAAAATACTACATGTAATGCATGTCTAATCCACACAGAATATACAGTTTTATTTTATTTTTAATTTTTCAATTATTTACAAAAATTTTAATCATGTTCCTTTTTTCAATTTATTCTCTTTATGAATTTATGTATATTTTTTTATAATTTAAAAATACAGTAAGTGTAAAATGAAATACACAATTTAGAAAAAAAATAAAAAAAATAATGAACATGCTTTCTTGTAGTTCATGGTGTGGGGTTCAAACCAATGATAGATTGATCCCATGGGTTTCCCAAAACCACTAGGTTGAAATTTATTCCACTAAAATTTTATTATCTCATCTTTATTTTATATTTATAATGAATATTAACACATTACATGAAATACTAAAGTATAAATTATGTTTTTATATTTTATAGGAAAATTATGGAATTGAGTAGTATCAAGGAAATCTAATGTAAGCCTTTTTGACCTGGGGTTCAGACCGTTCCAGTCGAGTGAACCCTTAATGAATTTTATATATTTTTTATTTTAATTTCATAAAAAATAAAAATTCAAAAAAAAATTGAAATGTATGATTACAAATGACCAATGTATTTATTTATAAAAAAGTGAATATTTTATTTGGTTGTAAGGGCTTGATTTCAGGTTTTTTGGAACTTGGGGATTGTCTCATCCATGAATCTCAACTCCAACTTCATTAAAATTCTTATATTATATTAAATTTAATCTATATAATCATATCACATGTCATGTAAAAAAATAATAAAAAAATAACACACACCCTACTTTTTATGTAAAACTAAAATGTAATGAATAGAAATGAATGTGACTCTAGTGGTTGGGGTATGGAATTAAACTAGGGACCAAACTCTTCTCAATTAATGCCAAAAACTATTACAGACCCATTTGTTCCCATTCCTTGTCAATTTGTGTATTGACTTTTTTAGAAATATTTTGAATGATTTAAAAAAATATAATTCATGAAAAAGAAAATGAAAAATTATTAAAATAGCACCGATGATTGAGTTGTGGAATAAAACCAGTGACCAATTAACTCCCACGGAACACATCAACCATCTAATAATACACAATTACTAATTTTAATTAATTTATTATATATATATATACTTATTTATATTTTAATATAATATTTTATTATATATATATATTATGTTATTTGGAAAATATTTATACATATAGTAATTTCAAATACCTTTTATATATTATAATATAAATTGAAGGAATTATATATACTTATAAATATATAGTGTCACACAATGTAATGAAAACCTAGTATATTCCATGTATTTTTTAATATATTAAATTGAATATATAATAATATATAGAATTAAATTTCCTCAAGTAATTTCTCCACCTATCTCAATAAAATGCAATGATTAATGAAAATTAGTAACATTTCCATAGGATAACAATTAGAATGTAAACATTTTTCCATCTCACTGCTTATTATAACTAAAAAATGGTCATGTAATACACAATATTTTCGTAATGGGGGATAATTAATATAAATTATAGGTAAATTATTTAAAAAGGAGGAATATTTATTTAATTAAATTAAAAATAATAAGAAATAAGGTCATTGAACATATTAATTCACAGAAAGGGTTAATCCTTAAATGAGATTTAATCTTTTCTATGCTACGAAATATCATTTTTAGTCAATTAATCCTCATAATTCAAATATTATTAGTTAATAATTATTTTAAACTCTTTTTTATTTTTTTTAAAATATATTTTTTTCTTTTCAAAATTTTATTTAATGAATGAAAATATAATGGATGAGAAAAATGAGAGGATAAAGAGAGATATAATAAGGGTAACAGATTTGAGGGTGCTTCAACATCGGCGTATATTGTTGTTTATATAAGTATAGTTGTGGCATGTCATTATAACAAGATATTTTGGTCAATATATTTAATTTAAAAAAAACATAAAATAAGATGAAAAAATATTCATTTAACTCAGAAAAACATTAATTTTACTCAAAAATCCCATAAATATACACAAATATTATTTCATGTTGTTGTCACATTCTTAATTTATTATTTAGTTAAAAAATATAAGAAAAATAATATAGTATAAACCATAGGTCAGATACTAAAAACACATAATGATGGGATAAAAATTGTTTATTTTTATAAGTTTAATAAAGAAAAAAATTAGTGGGGGTTGTCTTCTGTAAAAAAACATTATAGAAATATGGAATGAGATAAAAAATAATCATATAAAATCAATGTTAATTTTATGAAAATTGATCATTTCATTGATATCATTAAGAATAAATATTTTTCATGTTAAATAAAATTCGCTAATATTTAATAGGTACAATATGATTTTCACCATGTGTTGGATATAAGCCTATCCAAACCAAATAATATATAAAAGAGATAATTTTGAAAACAAAAGGTTTAATAACACAAGGATCCTTAAATATTTAGGTTCCTTGAAAATCCTTGGATTCACAATATTCAATCATATATGGAAATAATCTATGATATATGAGATGAATGATACATAATGTTGGTATAAAATCAAAAACATATCATTAATTATATCATTTTTTAATACATAATCTAAAAAACACATTTATTGGTTTATTTTCAAAGTCATATTTATGACTGGAAAATAGATATATAGTGATGTAAGAAAAAACAAAAATAAAATGATGATGATAAAGGAAATAATGAAATAGTAAATCTAATAGAATTCTGAAATAGTCATCGTGAAAAAAAGCATCATAAAAAAATTTCTCTTAAAAACATATTAATGATGAAAAATAGACAAAATAGAAACAAGGTATGAAATTTTCTAAAGAGGGATCCATATATTTACTACCGTACCTGAATGAATGATCTTATTAATCATATTGTAGAAGAAAAATTTTATATATTTTTTAGAACACACAATGTGTAGGAAATTATTGACTTCATGGTAACTTGTTTTATGAATTCCACATGGTTTACCTCAGAATTGAGCCACATTAAATTTCTATCAAATAGATGATGGTCAACTGTATATTGGTAGATAGCAAAAAAAATAAAACCCCTCCATGAATAGGTTTTTAGTGTCATGTTTCGATATTAACTAAACAAAGGCATGAACTTTGGTTTTTGGTAATGTGCGGTGTTATATTGTAAAAATTTTGTACTCTCAAATTATATTGTGTCTGTATTTATTTTATTCCAAAAAATATCACAATGGTAAAAATTTATTTTGAAAACCAAAAATGTATATAAATAACCCAAAAAAAATATTTCACAATAAAGGATAATGTAACAGTAATTATCTTTAATTTTTTATTTAATTTAATTAACAATATATAATATATAAATAAAGTGAATCAACATCCCTTAACAAATAATTTTCATGAGATTGTCTAGAAGTGGAGGGAAAACCTCATATAGACCTAAATCCTAAAAACACTACCATGAAAGAATCGATCATTTTTTTGTAAATTTTCCTACAAAATGTATTCATAATGTTATAGTTATATCTAACCATTTGAGGAAGAAATAGTTTGTTCTTTGGGATATGAATTAGTAAACATAATTAGATTTTTCCACAAAAACAAGAAAATAGATGACCCTAATTTATTAGGAAATGATAAATTATTAACTACTTAAAACAATATTTAGATTAAAAAATCCATCATAAGTTCTAATAACCCAACTCATCCTTTTTTAGGGGATGACATCATTTCAGTTTTTACATAAGAAAAAAGAGGAAAAATCATGTTGATTGCTGGTATTAGGGCTATTACACAATGTGACTGGGGGTTACACACAGTGTAATAATATTACACATCATGTATAGAGGAGGGTAGGACCTTTTTATGACGTTTAATAATTGTCGATAGAAGAAGGGAAAAATGACCTATACACGGTGTGTATTCTCAAGTACATTATGTGTACTTTTCAATTGTTAGATAAAATGGGTATTAGAATCTTGTTTTTTCAAATAGATAGATGGGTTCACATGGGAATCATGAACATCCATTTTGAAGAAAGAATTTCCACCCTATTTGTCCTCCGAATTCTAATTCGAACACAATCAAATGTGATGTAATCCACTCTGCGATTTCTTGACTGTAATTTATCCATTCTTCATGTTTTATTCTATTTTCCTATATATCATGGTTTGAGTATTTATTATATTCGTGTAGATCTAATCTATTCTAGGTCATATAAGATTTCAATTTTTAATAATTATTTTCATATGAGTATGAGGTAGGTGGTCGCTCGTCATTCATTAATTTTTAAGTTGTTAATATATTTCAGATTGGAAAACCACCATTTTTCTGTGTTTCCTTGATTTATAATTGAACCTTGTAGTTTCTTATTGATTTTTATGTAATTAAACATGTGTCATTATCTAGGTATACGATTTCTTACCTTTAATTAGTTCCACCACATGGGTATGTTTCCGTTATATTACATTTTATAGTCAATTTCCATAATATACCTATGAGGCATTCATTGTTTATCATTCTTGGGTTTATAAAACTTATTTGATATTATTAATCATTTTTAATCATGTTAAAATGTAATTTAACTGACTATGGGTTTGAGATAAGTGATTTTCCCCTTTGCCCAATGTTATGCCTATGATTATTTAAGAATGGTTGTTATATTGTTTCCCAATTATAAACCTATCTATGTGAGATTGGTTATGTTAATGCCTTTTAATGGTTTATATTACATGATAACTTGGTTATATGATATTTTCTTTTGTGGTTTGTGTAATGTTGAACCATGTAATATTTTAGTTTATATGTTTTTATTGATATATAACATGTGCCCATGTTATCTAATTATTGTTAAATATATGTTATAGTTTAATTCACTTGTGTTTCTTGATACATGATCTTTTCTGACATTAGTTGTTTAATTATAAACCAGGTAATATTATAATTTAAATTTGTTTCTTGATATATGATATCTCCCAATTTGAGAAAATTATTTTTAAATTCATTTAAAATATTAATTTATATGTGTTTCTTGATATATGATATATTCCCACATGATTTTATAAAGGTTAAAACCATGTAATTGTTTAATTTAAATGTATTTCTTGTTATGATAATTGTTCCCGTGTGAGTAATTCCAATGCCATGATTTATGAGGTTCGTCCATGCTTGATATTGTATTGGATGCTTTTGGTTTTAACATTTTCATGCCAAATTAAATGTTAATTGAACTTATTATGATTAAAATTATAAATAGAATTGGAAAACTAGGGATTCAAATTATAATTTGATGGATGAGTCATGTTATTGTTGTACATTATACCTCGGGTGAACAATAGATCCATTGAAGGTTTCCTTTGATGGAAAAAGGGAAGTTATATGATTACTCCATGACCGAGCCACAGATGTTGTTTTTGGGATAATGGAGGCTTTTTTTAATGGTCGAATGAGTCGTGTAATGAGGGATATGTGGGATGGGTTCTATTGTAACTATTTATATATCTTGGGTGATAATTGGGTATTATTTATCGGATTAAAGGAAGGATTTGTTGACATCTCGTACCACCCTTAATGTGTCACTAGGTTCCTGATAAAATTATATAGATGGGATCATTAGATGTAGTCGAGTTTAAATCCTGAGTAATATATTAATAAAAACATAGGAATGTTTAGAAAAGACTGAGATTATAATTTGAATATTGAAATAAAATGACTTATGATGTGTCTTCCAAGTAAAAACAAAAGCTTGGATTCAGTATTCACATTACATGTTTAGATGTCCTTTTGAGAGATCTGTTCTTCTTACATTTATATAGGAATTTCAGGTCTTATGTAAATTTCCAAGGCATATAAAATTTAATGTAATTGAATTGTTAATGAAAATTTTATAAATTTAAATGGAAACTAGTTCTTGTAGGGTTGTTCCCTTTGGAGTACATCCTAGTTTATTTGTTTCATTATTGTGAACTGCATGTTATATATTTTTACTAACAGATTGGAACATATCATGGGTGGTTTCTTACCGGAATTTTTTCTCACACCACATTTGGACCATGTTTATGTTTCGAATTATTGTATATTATTGCAGGTGTTGATAAGGAAAATATTCAGTCAACAAGTACTTGGTATGGTTTTTTGGAGAAGGGGAGAATGGGACCAACCCAATGATTGCGATGGTTCTATGAATATTTTGTCCTTTTTTACTGTTGGTTATTATATTATCTATTAATACAGAGTAACTCATTATGGCTATTTTCCAAGAACATGTGACATGCAATATCATTAGTTGTATTCTATAACATCTTGTTATTATATTATCAGTATTCAGTTGTTTACTTCTTTTTCAAGGTATTACTACTTCCTCTATTGTATTATTATTGTTTCTTTTATGTTATACTCTACCAATGATAGAATTGATTCCCACTATCACACCTTGGACCTCACTACTAGTTGGAAGCCATTGGAATTTCGGGAAATGTGCTTGAGGTCAAGTGGTCAACTGGGTATGGGGAATCATTGAGTGGCATCAAGATCTAGTAAGTTGCAAAGTGGTATTATAGGAGTATTTCTTGGTATTCCTTACTATTTTCTGACATTAAATAATGTAGGAATCAAACATAGTTTGGTAATAAATTGTTCTCAAGAGTAGCTACCTTATATACAGGAAAATAAAAATTCCCTCAAATTGAATTGTGACTTTTGGATTTTCAGTTAATATAGTTGATTCAATTTCACTATTGGGTGATACACATGTATAGTAAATTTATTATTAATATCATTGTGGTTCTATTTGTTGAATCAAGGTGATATGATAATATTCCATTTAATTCAACATATTTTATCTTTTTAGAAATCAAACACAATGAAATATTTCCATTCCATTTAGGAAGAATTACTGATTGAATGGTGTTGGGATAGATGGTGTGCATGATATACATACCATTATGATCTGTACAATGATAGATATGACTTATGTTGTGATAGGTGTGTTGTTAGATGTTATTGTTTGAATTGGATTGATGAAATGATTTGGTCTCTTAGGTGTATGGGGCCTCTTGGATTAGAATTTGGTGGATCAAGTTGTTTCCTAATATTTAATTATGTAGTGATATGATATAGGTGGATACAAAGATTTGGTTCATGGGTTGTTTGGGCCTCCATCAATCAGAATTTTTAATACCATTATTCTAACATTCAAAAAAATAGGGGTTTTGGAAATTTATAGTTTTCTATTTTTTATTACCAGGTTACATGGTGTGAAATTTAGGGTAACATGCATTGTGTTCATTCTATTCGGTAAAGATTAGGTCCTAAAGTTTACATGTCTGGTATAGGGCATACATGCCATGTACTAGTAATAGGTTGTGTATCTGAGTACCTGGGCATGTCTACCTGTGTAAGGGTACATGGACATATAGAAGTACATGGAAAAACATGATGTAGGGTAGAATTTTATTTAGGGGTACATGAAATTTCCAGGTAGATGGATAAGCCGGTGTTTGGACACTTGAATGTACCACATGTAGGGTATACACTGTGTATCCATCTAACAGGCCTTGTACCTGGGGTTGTTACATGCCCTAGTCAGCGAGAGTACATGCCTATGCAGATCTAAAAGAGCATACACCATGTACCACGGTGACATGTCGTGTACATTCCCATTTGAAACCTTATAGTGTTTTTCATGAATTATAGCCTTGGAGTTGAAATTGGACCTGAGAGTATTCCATTCCAGGTATTTTTTTACAATATAGATACCAATGGTGAAACCCGTGGAGTGTTATGAGGACTCGTAATGGGTGTATTTTGAATTCTATTTACATGAAGAGGTTCTCCCTCCATTTATCATATTCATTTGTCACCTGAGATTGAAAAAAAGTGTGAATGATGGGTTGGGTGTTCAGATTTGCCTAGATGAGACATTTGATTTGAGATGAGCTATATCACTAGAATTATACATATCTAGGGAGTCCATTATAGGATCCATTTCTTGTTTATCATTTCGAGGATCCCAATTGTAGGATTTCTATTATTTTAATTGTTCGCTGAACTCATGTAGGATGTCACTCAGTGTTTTAATTGACCATACCAAGTTATAGTAGTGGTATTTTGGTAGTATCTCTCATTGTTTCACACCTGGACCTGACCCATGGGGAATGCATAGTAGTGAGTGATTATAGGAAAGTGTTAAACTATTATTTTTTGATATCAACTCATTTTATCATTGATCTTTATTGTATATTGACCCTTAATATAGGAATGACGATTGAGGAATGCCCAGTTCTGTAGTTTAGGAATTCCTTTGTCACGATCAACTTCTTAGGATGTTATTTGATCATATCATTCATTATGTCATGGGTGAATTAGTATGTTCTCATTGGTAAAAATGGTTGGGTAGATGATTTGGATTTGATCCAGTTCCTATATGTGTCATTTTGTACTTGGACAGATATTCTGTAAAACCTATAAATAGTACATAGAATGTGGTATGTTTTCTCATAAACTCGGGGTGTTATATTTTGATATATTTGATAAATGTTTAGAGTTAAATGTTAAAATGAGCCACTGAGTTCGATTAAATCGTTGAGATTCTACAGGTGGTGTATATTATGAGGTTATATGTAGAGTAATTTTTCCTGAACATTATAGAACCATGTTCATACCACTACTCGAGAGGAATTGTTGGGACGCATGTGTTTTGACATGCTGGTCAGTTTAATTTTTTCTTTCATGTCATGATATATTTTGTGGTGATCATTGTTTGTGGAATGAAACACGTGCAATTACGTTAGTCCTGAACTAGCTTTCTTTAGAAGAGATATAATCTCTTATTGATGTCTAAGACCCAACTAGATGGGGATTTTTACAACGATTATATTTAAATGTTTACATTAGGTAGAATGATCACAATAAATTACCATTCAGAAATGGTCTATTTTACATAAATATTGTTGATGCTTGAGAGACTTTTTTCACATTGATATATGCTTAGCGGCATGAAATCATTGTGATTTCCTATTCTTGTAGCCCTTCTGAGGTACCAATGTTCATGAATGGACCTCAATGGTTATGCATGAGAAATTACAAATATTCATTGGGATAAAGGCATTGTGGTCAGTTAAATAATGATGTGTCAGCAATTGAATCTGAGTTTCTTTCATGTGGTCAACCAGTAACAGTTCTTCTATCCTTTTCTATTAATCCATGAAATTATGTTATTGTGATATTACATAATTAATGATCATATCTTTTATTCTGACATCATTCATGATTCAATATGAGACTATCTATTATATTTCTAAAAAACATTTTGAATGATATTGGTCTAGTTCATGATCTTTCTGTGTTGTGCACTAGGTGCATAGTTTCAGTTTGGGCTTTTTTAGTCATGAGTGACACTTGGGTTTCCGTGTATGAACACCTATGATGGAATACTGAATTAGGGAATCTTTCTTGATGTGGATTCCATGTAAATGCCTCTCTAGGTTCATTCTGTGTTCTTATGGGTACATTTGACCGTGTACTAATGGATAACTTGTACTGATGAGTGTGAACCACTATGGTGGGTTCCTTGGACTCCTAGATGATGAATATAAGGTTATATTGGACATACGGTTGGTCTCATATGTGATGATTAAAAATAGGTAATAGTTCTAGTGTATGGATCTAGATTACTATTTTGGTAGTGATATTCCTTGACCATTTTAAATGATTAAGAATAGTTTAGAAAACCAGTGTCACCGAGAAATCATAATGAGATTTAGTGAAAGAGATCGTTGTGGGATCAAGGTGCCATGGGAGAAGGTGTTGTGTTTCATTTCCAACAGATCGACCACCAAATCCAAGCGTTTAAGAGTTAATTCATCAAATGATGGTTTAACTCATTGTCCTTCTTGTAACTATTGAAAGGTTTGAGTGAACCAGTTTGAAAAATCCACCATTTTACAGTGTGTGTGATGTGAATGTCTATAATGTATTTCATGGGAGGATTATTTGACCAGTTTTGATGAGGTAAATCATAGTTTAACCATTATTTTATATGAGTACACTAATGTAACGTAATTTCTATATAGGTTCACCTAGGCAAAGTAAAATAATTCTAATGTCATTGTAGGAATTCTCAGGGAGTGCTTTGTGAGGTTTTCTGATGGTGGAGATGTCGTCGAAATGATATCATCTGAGATGTTGTTGAAAATATCTCGAAGGAATCATGTTTTTTTCAATTAAGGAAACCTTCATTACTGATGAGTTTTAAAGGTTGTACAAATGTGAGATTGTATGACTGCACATAGTTCATGTTTCAATCATTTCATATTTGGAATTCATGTTTACTTCTCATTTCATGAAAAGTGTATAGAGGTTATTGGGTACATAGGAGATCTTGTTCAAACCTTACCACCCCAGACAGATGGCCAATCAAAGCATACAATTTAGTTGTTGGAGGCCATCATTCGGGCATGGGTCCAGGATTTCAAGAGATCCTAGAAGAGACATATAACCCTGGTTGAGTTCTCCTATAAAAATTTCTTTTATGATACTATTCATAAAGATCCATATGAGGATTTGTATGATAGGCCAAGATGATCATCCTTGTGTTTCATGGATCTAGGAGAGGTAGTTATGTTGGGACCTCATCGTTTCTAGGAGAAAACTATGAAGGTGTAGTTAATTTATATGTGGATGGATATTGTGAATTAACATTATAAATCAAATGTTGATCGACATAGATGATATATAGAGTTTGAGGTTAGTAATTGGTTTTTTCTTACAGGTTGCACCGAGTCTCAGACATGAGTGGGTTAGTAGATAAGGTAAGCTTTCAACAAGATCTTTTCGGTTGTTTCATATTCTAGAGAGAGTCATACGGGTAGCCTACCAGTTTTTGTACCCTCAGAGGTACATGGCTATGCCTGACATATTCCATATTTCATAGTTGCGACGACACATTTCATACATGTCTCACAAATTTTATCATGATTAGTTTGAGTTATAGGTAGATGACACCTTTGAAGAGAATCATATACATGTATTTTATTGTACAATGAAGGTTCTCTGTGGATGGCTTATTACATTAGTACGGGTTCTATAGAAGCAAGATTGATTGTAGGATGATACTTGAGAGAGGGAGGACGATGATTGATCGTAGTTCCTTTATTTTTTCTTAGATGAATCCTAACCACCATTAAAAAGGATATATAGGGATGAATTACATAAGAATGAATTTTTACTAACCCACTTCTTCATTTGTACAAAAGATCTATTATTTTCGGTTTTCAATTAAGAAAAATGATGGAAAACTGGCCGAGTGCTAGCTGTAAGACTGTTAGACCAAGTGAATGGGGGTTAGATGACCTATAATTCATGTACCTGTAGTATATAAGGGTCAAAAGGACCTTTTTATGTTCTGTAAGGCATGAAAGCATAATAAGGGAAAACCATTCATATATACGACCAGTATTATCATGTACAAGCCATGTTCGGTAATTTTAGGTTTTTCTAAAATGGGATGTATACACATATTTTTTCATACTGATATAAGGTCCCAGCTCAGTATTGATAATAATAATGAAAAATGAAGAATTTATCTCCCATTTCTCGTCTGAACATCGATTCAAAAACCATTTCATGCCCTGGAATCCCCTCGGTGATTTATAAAATCCTCTTAAGTAGTTCATCAAGATTTCTTATATTTAACTAGTTATCATGTTTTTTTCTTTTAGGATCAATTTTTAGACCTAATATATTCAATATTGAATTATAGGCTAACACTGGATTCAGATATTTTTATAATTATAAGGTAGGTAGTCTCATTCCTTTTTTAATTATCAAGCTATTTAAATAAGATGGAGTGATGCACACCCATTATTGGGTGCCACATTGTTTTATAATTTAACCTTGTTGTGGCCTATTTATGTTAAGGTAGTTGAATATGTGTTCTTTTCATGTATAGGCTTGAAAATCTTGAATTAGGTCCATCACTTATGTGTATTTCCTTTGAAGACCTTTTCTGGTCATTTGGCCTAGGATGCCTATTGAGAATTCCTTTTTTCATATCCATTGTGCATTTTAAACTGAATTGATAATATTAATGATTTTTAATCATTTTAAATAGTAATTTTACTTACTATGGTGTTGGGAATAGTAGTTTTCCCCTTTTCCCAATGTTATGCCTATTCTATTTTATCATGTTTGGAATGTTTTTCTCCAATTATGAACCTTCCCATTTGAGTTGGGTTATGTTAAATTCTTTTAATGGTTTATATTTTACGATAGGCTTGTTATATGATATGTTACCATCAGAGTTTTTTAATTTTTAAGCATGTAAATGTTTAGTTTACACGTGTTTCTTGATATATGAAATGCACCAACATGAGTAATTAATATCATAGCAATGTAAAAGTTTAATTAACATGTCTTGATTGAAATATGAAATGTGTCCATATTAGTTTTTAATTTTGAATCATGTTATTGTTTATTATACATGTGTTAATTTATATATGACCTGTGTCCCCATGAGTTAATTATTTTCAAATCTGTGTCATAGTTTAATTTACATGTGTTTCTTGATATATGATATGTACCCATGTGATTTTATAGATTCTAAGGCCGTGTAGTAGTTGTATTTACACGTGTTGATTATTATTATAATTTTTTCCATGTTATTATTTAAAGGGATAAGCCTTATAAGTTTGGTCCTTTCATGATATTGTATTGGATTCTTTGGGTTTTGACATTTGAATCCCTAATGAACTATTAATTAAAACATTAATGATTAAAATGGTAAATTGAAATTACTGATCCAAGGATTCAAAGAATAATTACTTGGAAGGTTTCATGTGACTATTGTACCTTATACCTCATAAGACACATGGATCCTTTGATGGATTCTATTGTTGGACCCAATGGGAGGTTATATGTATATGAAATATGTGATTTGTGGGTGTAGTGGTTGGGCTTTTGAAGGATTTATTTAATGGCTGAATTAGCCATGGACCAAAGGATAACATGGACCAGTTATATTGGAACAATTTATATGTTTTAAGAGACACTAGGGTATTATTTATAGGATTCAAGGAAGGCTCAGTTGACATATACTCTCAGTACACCTATATTTAGAATGAGTTCTTAGAGGATCATATGGGCAAGCTCGTAGAATGTGTGGGGTTTTAGACTTTTAGTAATACATGAATTCCCTCATAGTGAAGTCAAGGAAAACTCAGATAATAATTTGAATATTTAAATGAAATGTATTATGATGAATCATTCATGTCAAAGCACAATCTTTGTTTCGGTCTTCCCATTACTAGTTTAGATGGTCTTTTGAGGCATCTATTATGATTACTTTCGTACAGGGGTTGTCAGGATAATGATGAATCCTAAGACATATATAATTAAATTTAATCGAATTTTTAATGAACATTTAATAAATGTAAATGTAAACCATTTCTTGTAGAACTGTTCACTTATCAGTACTTCTTATCTCACAACATTAATTATTTTAAATGGCCTATTATATATATTCACAGATAGATTGGCACCATCCATGGCTTGTTTCCTACTAGGATCTAGTCTCAATCACTTTGTGGCTCATGTTTTTGGTCTCAAGTATATTATATTGATGTAAGTGTTAATAACGAAAATATTCTTTATATTGGTACTTGATATGCTACTTATGAGAAGGATAGAATGAGACCAAGGTGAGGCTTGCAATGATTCTAAATTTCTTTTTTCATCCTCAAACTTTTGGTTCTTATATTATATATTATTACATGTTAATCTATTTTGTCTATTTTCCTAGAACATGTCACAAGAATCATAATCATTTTTATATTATCACATCAGGTTTTTATATTATCATTCCTCCGTTTTTTACTTCTACTTCATAGTATTAATGCTTCTAATATGGTATTATTATTGGTTTGATTGTGTTACACTCTGCCAATGAGGTAGTAGTTTTCCTACTATCACACCTAGGCCCATGCTACTAGTCAGCAGTCTCTCTCATTTTTAGAAATGTTCTTCAGGATGGGTGTCAAACATGGTACGGGAAACCATTGAGTGGCATTCGGATTTGGGACATTAAAAAGGTGTGAATCCCTTACATTACAGGATACTTCAAAATTTTGGACCCCATGAGAATAAAATTTAATTTATTTAAACAATATATTCTACTAATGAAAATGGGATGAGTGTGATCATATCCTCCCACCAATCAAAATGTCTAAGACTCACATTGTTTAGGAGAAGTGTTATTGATTTTAAATAAAATTAGAAATATTATGAAATGTTAATGTAAAACTACTCTTGGGAGACATTCCTAATGAATATAAAATACAGTCATAACATATATATCATATTTGATAGATTTTCCCCCAAAATGGGCAACTAATTTAGAAATACAATAAGCCTCTAACAAACCATATATCTTCAGAAATAAAAAATTTATTTTCATGAGTCTTATGGATCATGAATATCAAAAAATCTCTCTACCAGGGTAAATCTATTTCCCTTTCTTGTGAGCTAACCTAGTTGTACTAATCATGTACATCAGAAGAAAACATGGGTGAGCCGCCCATTTCAGGATATACCTACCATGACTACTCAATTGTTTTCCTACACATCAGTATTTCAAAAACATGATATCTCTATATATTCCCTAGTATTTTTATTGGAATATACAGAATGAGAAAATACACAAGCTCAACTATAGTAGAATCCCTACACTGAATAGGTCAATGTGACTCTACCATCACCAAACATTGGGAACCCAACCTTCTTGATCTTCTGTGGTACTTGGGATCTAGATAAACATGTGACAAACATTATGTTTATGTTTTTACTAATTATGAAACGTCATGAGAAAAAGTAAGTATAGAATCTCTTTTGAATTTTGTTGAATCTAAATGAAAAAACCGTTGTATGGTATTAAAACATTCTAGCATGGTATGTTAATAGATCATATGGTATTTATCATAATTTTCTATACAAATTTAACTATAATTCATTGAAAAATATGATTCTTGACATCTAAGATTTCATATATTGTGAGAATTATGGGGTATTAGGTTTTATTTTGAGATTAAAGGGACTAACCTAGTTGTTGAATTTGAAACTCCCACAATAGAAGCTAATGAATATTTTCATAGAAAAAATTTTCGATGAATTGTGGGGTCCATTGATCTTCCTAAAATATCAAGTTGTATTAATGGTTTACTTTTATATTTTTCTATTCAGGGATGATACTAATTGATGTACAAATTATATATATTTCTTGATGTTAATTTCTCATGTAAACAAGAATTAAAAAATTATGTAACAATGAAAATTATTCTTAAACCAAAATTTTCCTAGATCTAGCACCCAAACCCAAAAAAATCATTCAATATCACATACACTTATGAAAAAAATGATATTTGCTCGATAGGTGTGATAAATGAAGTAGATAAAACCACTATATTAAGATATAAATAACAATGTTTATTCATTTTTGAATTACAAAATCAAATGGTATTTCCTCACCATAATTTTAATCCCCTTTCTCAAATTTCATAAGGATATTAAATCCAATAAAGTTAGCCATAATGAGCCCCATAATCAATACCCCAACCATTAAATATTTTGATATAGATCCATGAAATAGAAATATACCATGATTTTATGAATTATAGAAAATATTTTTTTACTTACATTTTAATTTCTATATAGGTTCATTGATTTAGATAATTTGATAAATATGTAAAATAATAATGAAAATAATTTTCTCCACTAATTTAATCTTTTATAAAAGTATATAAATATATTTATTCATTAATATGTCTTAAAAATATTCTATAAATTATCCATACATTATTATTCATTATAGACATATTATGTGTAATAATATTCATTACAACCCATTGAAATGAAAACCTAAGAAGATTGATCTCATTTGATGAGAAAAGTAAAGTGTAAAAAAATATATCATAAAATAAAAAAGACTTGATTAAAATGGAAGGAAATAATTGAAAATCAAATAAATCAGTATAAAATATTACCATATCATGAAACAAAAACATGGTAATGGTTTTAATAAATACTTGTAAATTAATAACAAATATCATGGTTATGGAATATATAATGTAACACTTTTCAAGGGCTCAAAAAAAGACATTAAAAATGTTCAATGAATAATGTGACGGAATATACTTTCTATCAAGACCATAACCAATTAATCTAAATAAATGATAATGCAAGCAGCAAATAACCAAATAATTTTTTCTCAAGATACATAAATAATGAATCGAGGGCCCATTAAAGGCCGCAAATACATTCAAAATTTTTCAAAATGAACTATAAAAAACTAAAAAATTCATATCCTTTAGTATTCAGTAATCATACATAGTGAAATGAAAAGTACATGAAATTTGAATACGATGAAAATATATATATTCAATAGGTCCTTATATAATCATTACAAAAACTTAAACTATATATAGTAATAGGTATACTATAAAGTAAATAATTTACCTAGTTAGTAAATGGAATTTTAATATCATAATTAATAAATAGAAAAATGCTTTATGGTATTATTATAGAATATTACATGTGCAACATATTAAATTTTATGAATACTAATAATGATAGAAGAACGTTTTTGAACAAGAATGCTTAAATAGTATCACATTAAAAGTTATAAATAGTTAGACAGTTTGATATAATATGTTTAAACAACATAAAATATTATGAATTGATTTAAAATTTAATCTATTAAATATAACACCATGGGATGCAAAACAATTACATAAAGTAAAAAATAGATGAGAAAAGGTAAAATTTATTTTATAAATTGTTTAAAGAATTTTTTGCAATGTTAATGTTAAATGTATGTTTAAAATTTCATTTTTGAAGAGCTATAATGTCATTTTTGGTTGATAAATCATTAAAATAAATCCCAATAATATAGGTTTGAATAATACATAATTTTTATCCAAGGGAAATTTGTTTTAAAATAAAAAAATAAAAACATGAAAGGAAAATCCTTTTAAATATTTGGAAAATACAATTATAGATAAAAATACTATAAAGAGAGAGATAAATAAATCTTATTAAGTAATATAAATTCAATTTTAATGATAACCAAAAAAATTAGATTAATAAATTTAAAAAATTGGTGGAATATAAAACAACTATATGCATTACAATGAGATTACATGTAAAGGTTAAGAGTTATTTAAAACAATGGTTTAATTTTAAGGGAATGGAATGAATGCTTTAATGAAATTTGATCTAAAAATAAACTTTTCCTTATATATATAAGGAATAAGTGAAAAATTAAAATTTATCAGTTGAATAACCTAGGAATAGAATAATAATATTATCAAGAAACATCATAACTCAGATAAAGACGATTAGAGATATTAATGTCCTTTACAGCTTGGAATCCCATGAATAAAAATTCCATCAAAAGAGAACATGAATTGGATTTTAAAACCCCTTTAATTTCATTGAAATTATGGAAAATTGAATCCATATGGTAATTTATACATCACAAAAGAAGAGAAATGTGGTTAATATGGATTATTTATCAAAATAATAAAGTGAGATGATAAAACCAAATATAGATATCATAACTAATAAAGTACATAACATTTGAATGAGAGTTTATTTGATATAAATGTAAATACATAGAAACAATTTGTAAACAAGTAATAATATAATTATAAGGTAGAACATAACCAAATTATAAGAATAAAATTAAAAAAGAACAATCAAAACTCAATAAACAAATATTGAGTTCACAAAAATCCATACTATTAATCCATAATTTCCAAAAAACGATATTATATCCTAAATAAGAAAGTTAAATACATAAATTTCATATTCCACGACATTATTAATTCTTATAAATATTAATGGAATTAATTTTAAATAATTTATAACACATATATTTGTTAGTTATATTTTATTTTACTCAAAAGATGATATTAATTTTCATTGTTTGTTAGTACTTGTTTCACAAATGAATTGTCATTTATTTATTATAGATACAAATTTTGTCATAATTCTGTCATTATAGGTAATATAAATGATATTTTATAATTTTTTATAATAAAAATAATATATTTCAAATGTATTTTAGTTATGATTCATGATGTTGAAGTTGGCAATGAGTTTATTTCGGTAATTTTAAATGAACAAAAGTATGGTTTAGTAATAATATATTAAATCTTAATATAATCATATCATTACCATAAATAAATATCATCATTAATTTTAAATAACACTTGTAGTTATGATTCTATAATAATCCATAAAATCAATTAATAGCACTATTCAAATATGTTATTAAACCATCCCAAACAAGAACACACAATAATCTTGGGGTAAGTGAATTTAAATAACTGATTATTTTAGAATAAAATCATTATAAAAGTAGGATAATGTTATTATATATATAATGAACCCATTTTAATGTACATGGATATTTCATCACTTTTTTGGAATACATAAAACATTATAGATATAGAAGCCCAACGATTATATTAGTTTAGTGAATTTAGAGACATAGAAGCATAAACCCTGATTCATGAGTAAGAAAAATTATCTCCCACCGAGTTCTTCAAAAGTATAACCCTTATTACACATATTATTGAAAAAACATATCTACATAACATTGGGGAGGAAACATAAAAAGGGGTGAGATCAGATACTTATTAAGGGTAAGTAAGGGATATATATATATATGCATAAACATGAACATACATGTATGAGAATAAGATCATAACATTAAACTATCATACCCTTTATATTAAAGACCACAAATCTGAATAATGGAAAAAATATAAATATTTCAGAAGTGATGAATCATAAGGGATACAAGCGCATGATCCAAGATGGAATAAAATGTTGAACAAATGGAATATGAATAATCATAGAAAATATTCTGTCCAGGCTACCTACCACAAACATCATAACATGTAAGGCTTGGTCTAATAATCATTTAACCTACTTCAGACATATAACTCCATTCAATGTACCATCTTTTTTCAGTATAAGGGTGCCCTCTCGTGTACCATCTTCTTTCAGGCTCGGGGTAACCTCCCTTTTACTATAACATCCCAAGTAAGTTGATAATTATTGATTTTCATATATATGACTATTTATGAATTAGATAGTGTTTTAGAGGCTTAAAATGAGAATAACTCCAATCTCAAGTATAGAATTCTATAAGATTTTTTAAATATTGTTTTAACGTCTTTTGATGTAGAAATTTTTTTTAATCTATATTTTGACAATTTTATAATCTCTATTTGTCAAAATAAACTTATTATTTAGTAATGGGACATTGAAATTTACTGTGGATAAATTTTTGGTATTTTTATGACAATGTCCAATTTTTAATGAATAATGAAAAATACTGCATTTTAATTCAAAATAGCTTTTTCATCTATTTTAATTATATAAATAGATTATCTTTTTAATTTGTTGTAAAGTTTAAATAGAATATATTTTTACCATTGAATACAATAGTGGTCATTGTAATTAATTTCACTTTGAAAATGGGCATAAGCAATTGTCAAACATTTGATAGATATTATTTCTAAAAAACAAGCTATTTGTTTTGACAATGGGAATTATTTTTAAATTAATTTCTACAATTTCTGTGTTTGAAATTTGGTAAAATGGATTCCATATTTTTAAACATAATTTAAAAATTATGTAACTAATACTCTTTTGTTTTTGGACATTATGAATAGTAACGATGGTAATTATCGTTAATTATCACGATTAATTAGTAATAGGGTAGTTAAGGGAAATAAAATAATATCATAAGAATATAAAATGACCCCAAAATGTGTCCTAATGATACTGGTTGTGTCATGGCCAACCATGGGATGCCTTGTGCCAAACATTGGGATCCCATGGAATAACTTTTGGGTGATAGTGACACATTATCATTTAATGTTTTTAAAAGGATAATATCACAAAAGTATGTATCACCCAAGTAAAAAAAATTAGTTTTGTCTGTGTAAATGATCTCTTATACTATAAATATTCATTATAAATCTAAAATGATTTCCTACATCATGTTATTTTTTTATAAATTTTATACATTAAATTAATTAATTTATTTATGACACCACGAGGATGTAGTGATTACCTTATTAATGGATGATTTAAATAAAATTAAAAGATAATGTAAAATCAAAGACTTACACTTGTAAAAAACGTATTAGATGAGTATATTTCGAACCCTTATCACCTTATACTTGAAATATAACTTTTTGGGACATTTCTAATTTGAAATGCATTATATAATAAAGTAACATTTCTTGACTTTCCAAGAGTTCCCCTCCTCCCTCTTATAAAAGGCCCCCACCTCTACCACCTTACCCACGCTTGTCAAGCAATTGGATCGGTCGACCTATTCTAATTTAGTCTCTCCACATCCTTCTATCCATCCTAAGAGCCTTACCTTAGGCAGAACACTCTTCAAAAAAACCTATTGGTTCAAACAAAGAGGAGTTACACGATTTAAAGGTAATGTCATCACTTTTGTTCTTTTTTAATTTTGCTTCTCCAACCCCCTACACTTTTTTTTATTTTCTTCTATAACAACACCAGTATATCCAATATACTATGATTTTTTTATAATTATTATTTTATTTATACTTACACACACCTCCGTCTAATGGTTAAAGAACATACTGTTTCTGTGGTTGGTGAATTTCTGCTTCCTGAAACAATGATTGTTCAATCTTCTTTTAACCCCATTAATGGTGGACATTAAGATGTAACTCTATTTATATATGATATATATTATGTCTATGTTTTCCTTGCGATTTTGTATTTTTCATTTATGGCATACCTTATGGTTTCCATTATGGGTAAACACAATTTCTTCATTTTTGGATGTGCAGACTACCGCACCCTCAATGTGATTTGATTCGTTAATTCCATATGTGGGACATATAAAGGATGGATTTAATGATATTATATATGCTATTGTACTGGAATTATAATACACCTTAATATCATTATGATTTCACTCCATTAAATAGGAAATAGATATGAAAGTAGCATTCATGTGTACGTACGGCTTACTGTCTCCATGAACGGTGCATTTCATTTATTACCTCTAAATGTTGTGTAATATTATAAATGCAAGTATATACTGGATATATATGAAATATATGATATCTAAATCATGAATATAATTCTGTATATAATGGATATTTTACCACATAAACAACTTGTAATTATAAGAAGTTTATTTTTGGCTCATGTACCAAAGAACAACAAAATGACTGTTATTAACTTAAATAACTACATAATGTTTATAACATGGTAATAAGTGATATAAAATAAATAATGAATTTTAAAAAGGTTCATAAGCATGTAGAAATTAACTCTAGTTTATTATTCAAGAGATTAAAGAATGATCGAGTTAAGTCGGACAAGAGGTATGGGAATTCGCCTCAATCTCCTTTCATTGAGGCATATTTTGTTTTATACACCACTTTCTTTTATACGGTGTATAAACCCCTCTAACTTTTAATTTTATTCAAAATAAATATTTTTTATAAGAGGTGTTCTACTAATCAAACAAAGGTAATGTTTCTGTCGTACGTATGCGGCGACAACGACTTCTTCACCGCCGTGACCATTATTTGAGTTTCATCTTCCTCTACAAGCCATAACTTTTTTTAAATGAAAAATAAATACAATGTTTTAATTTTCATTTATTTTATTATTGAAAATGTCTTTGAGAATGTTTTTATCATATCAATGTGTTGTATTGATATATTGTGACTGAAATGTGGAAATGTTATGTTTCATTTATGCATGTTTTATGTGATACGATTATGTTATGGTTCTTGGGAATTGTTTATGAATACGGGTGGTTCCATGATTAACTAAGGGCGGGTGAGCCCGTGATAGATCTTCAATGCATTGGGTTACGTGAATGAGTTAAACGCTATGGTTTCTCCAAAGAGAATTAGGGAATATACTGTGATGTGTATTCCAAATGTAACCATGAGGGTTACTCCCTACGTAAGAATGTTATGAATGCCTCAAGATACGTTTATGTATTATGTTTTGTATGCGTTATTCATAAATCTTATGATTTAATGATGCATGATAAAGTGCTGATGTTTTATTAGTATAGTATTATTTCATTAATTCATATATATACATGGAATAATATTTTCATTTCATACTTTTGTATCCCTTATGGATATTTTTATGCTCATCCCATGTTTTTGAAATGTTTTTCATAGGACAAGGGAATGTTACATGCTGTGATGATAGTGTCGAGGAAGATTCATGAAAGAATCTATGTTTTATTTTAAATATTTCTCCTTTGATGGGAAAAAATAATACTATCTTTTATGTAACATCCTTGTTGAAATATGGAATGTAATGCATTATTTATGATCTAATTCTCTAAAACTCTAAACCTGAAAAGGTCCTCAATCTGTATTCTTGAAATATCTCTAGAGTAATTAATGTTTAAGGTTGGGGACTTATATTTACCATCTTTTTTGGGATTGGGATTCATTCCAATATTCCGTCTTATTTTGGGAATATGAATCACTCTTTCTTCCCTATAGGGAGACCATCCTATGTACCCTCTTGAGAAAATAAAATATTTATCATTACCTAATGCATTGTGAGATATTTTGGTCTCATCTGTTACTTAATAAAAACATGCATTCATGTTCCAACATATAAGAAAACATTCATCATATCTGACCCAAGACAAAATATGGATTTTATAAACATAAAATCATAACCAATTAAATGAAATGTCTATCTAAAAAATTTCATCAAATGATATCAAATGTTAAATATATAGTGTTCCAAATTATTTCACTAGTGGAGAACCCTTAAAATATTGGGATTCTAAAGCATATAAGATGGAGATTATTAATAGGGGTTATAAGAATAATTCCCCAAAAAAATATAAACCCTTCAAAAATAAATATGAATAGAACATTTGGATAATTTAGAAAAACTGAATTAGTATCATAAAAATATATCATCATATATAGAAATAAATTTTGAAATAAATTTTTAAAACATTTCTTGAAGAAAGTGTATTTTCTTCTTTGAAAAGGAAAAATTTTGAAGGAAAAATGTTTTGAAAACCACTTATATAGAAAATAAATTGAAAACAGATACAGAAAAATTAAAAAAAAATTGAAATTTTTTTCCAACAAAACAAATAAAAGTAGCATAAATATTTTGAAAACCTTTTTCTTTGAAAAATAATCTTCCTAATCGATGAAATCCTTTTCATTGACGAAAAAAATTTTAAAACTTATGAACGATATTTTCAAGTTAATTTAAAATTATTTTAAAATAAAAAACACTTTTAAAAAAATTTTCATTTAAAACCAAATAAAATTAAATAAACATCCAAAATATTAGTAATTTTATATATTTGTAATGTAACATTGTAATATTGAATATTAATATTTAAGATAATGATATTCATGATAGTGGGTAAATACATACATAAGGAACATTATTTCTACACCGTAAAAAGTTTATAAAAGTATATCAATTGGAAAATGAAAAGATGATTCCTTTTAAAAGAATTTTTTTAAGATTGAAAAACAAGGTCAAACATGTATTTAATATATCATTGTATAATTGTATAATATTTTTAGATATATTTATTGTAATACCTGGTTTTAAAGGAACATATAATTATGATCAAAGAGAGCGATAATGTCATACATTTTTAAAAACACTTTGTGAATCATCTTGTATAACATATAGTGGAATAAGTGCACCAATAAATGAATATATAAATAATATTTATTTCCTAAGAAACATCACATGTTCTCTGGATATATGGCTCAAACTATTTCATTAATATAATCATAATCATAAATATTATTGATAAACAATTAGATTGTTTTAATATACTCTCACCTCATGGTAACATTGAATTATACTCCCGAGGAAAGAAAATAAAATTAAATGAAGATTTAAATATCATTAATATAATTATATTCATGATTTTTAAATTTCAAAGGTAGCATATACCCTTCATAAAATAACCTAAGTTTATAACAAAACATGTGTCTCTAAGAATGTAAAATTGAGACAAAATACGTTACCGATTTGTTAGCTTTTGAACGATAAAAACCGTGAAATAAAATATTATAATATGGATATTAAAATACCAATAAAATAATATATAATAATAATATAATAAATTCATTTGAATTATATACACCGCACAAAACAAATTATTGGTTAATTATAAAATTATCCCCAAAAAATAAAAAGTGAGATAAAATCTTCTTACGTAGTGTCTTCACTCTCATCGTAATCATATTGACCCACTGTATTATAAATATATGATCATTATACATGTTGTAAATAACCATACAATTATATATAATACCGTATATTATTTCATAATGACTTTATATTTCCCTCCAATTAATAATTCCATGTTATAATTTCTCTTCGGGTAATATCGTCTTTGATTTTCATTCAAAGTTTTATTAATTAATCCTAACCATCTTGTGAAGATTATGATTTTATTCATTAAAGGATAAAAAATATATATAAAATTTTCACCTATATTCTGAGTAATTTTTTGTAATTATCTATCACATATAAAAATTTGGAATAGAATACAATTTTTCTGGAGATGGTTGGTCATACATACGCATGAATATTTTGGTTGTTTTGTTATCATACTAAAAGAAAGAAAGTAAATGAAATATAGGTATAAATTTATATACTCATGACACAATATTATTATGATGGTATATATATCATATATGTTTACTAAAACAATCCTTAATACATTCCATGTAATATGTGAATGAATCACATCACTTTAAGATCGTTAGTCCACACATCCACAAACGATGTAATCATATTTAAAAAAGATGGAAAGTAAAATGTTATGTGTTTTAAAAGACACAATGAATAATAAATACATTATAAATATCACATATATTATATATAAATATATTTTCTATCAAAATTACAATAAATTGAGGTGGTAAAGAAATAATGAACAATCGTTGTTTAGTGAGGTGGTAGTTTGTCGTACACATAAATTGTAAGTTCATTACCCATTAGATGGAAGTGTGTGTAATTGTTTTTTTGAACCATTATTATAATGAAATATCAGTATATTTAGGATAATGTTTTTTTTATATGAAAATGTAATATGTTAATTATTAGTTTGGATAAGGAAAAAAATCTAAAGAGTTTGAGTAATAATTTTACCTCTTATTCAGGTAACTTCTTTTGAGTTTCAGTGAAGGGACAAACTGTATGGATTTCTTACCAAATGGAGGATTCACGAAGTAATTTAAGGGTTTTTAAGAGCAATTTAAAAGGATATTTACTTAATAAAAGATTTTAGAGATCTTGGTTGGGAGGAGAGGATTCCTTTCTATAGAAGAGGAGGACTGATACTCTTTTAAATTACAAAAGGATAACAATAAATGGAGGTATACATTACCTAATGTGCCTCTAAAATGGAATGTTAATTTTATAAAGGGTAATCATGGTCTAAAAAATTACATAACACAAAAAAATAAGGGAATTTGTATAATTTTTTTCTTTAACTTCTATGATTCCCCAATTTTATCATTTCAGTTTTTATTAAAGTATAATGTATTCTATCAGAAGTAATTTAACCATTATAACTATATAAAACTGAGATATATTAAAAAAAATATACCCACGGAATATTTTTATTGTGATATATAATTTATAGTAAAAAAATAACATGTCTTTTGGAAATTAAATTTAAAAAAAGTTCATGGAATGAGGAAAAAACATTGATTAATCAGATCGTGATTACAGTGTTTTTACTCTCTATGGGGAAATATTTTTATTATAAATATGTGAAGACCCAGACCCCCCTTGGTCCCTTCCTTTGCCAAAAATCCGGTTTCCTTGCGGGGTACCGATCGGTGAGACCGATCGGAGAGACCGATCGGTGAGACCGATCGGAGAGACCGATCGGTGAGACCGATCGGTGACACCGATCGGTGAGACCGATCGGTGACACCGATCGGTGAGACCGATCGGTGAGACCGATCGGTGAGACCGATCGGTGAGACCGATCGGTGAGACCGATCGGTGACACCGATCGGTGAGACCGATCGGTGAGACCGATCGGAGAGACCGATCGGTGAGACCGATCGGTGAGACCGATCGGTGAGACCGATCGGTGAGACCGATCGGTGAGACCGATCGGTGAGACCGATCGGTGAGACCGATCGGTGAGACCGATCGGTGCCACCGATCGGTGGCACCGATCGGTGCGACCGATCGGTGAGACCGATCGGTGAGACCGATCGGTGAGACCGATCGGTGAGACCGATCGGCGAGACCGATCGGTGAGACCGGCCCTGCCAAGTTGTTCCAGTAATGTCCCTTTTTCGCAAATAGGGTTTTAAACCCTATTCTTCCTTGCTAAAAATATCTTGGAAATCCGAAACGCGCGCAGAGGTCTTAATTAAATGCTTCATTAATTCATGGGTCAGTTAAAACCACCCAGCGCCATTAATGATGAGTCAAGCCACGTGGTCAACCCACGACTCCCTCGTCTTCCGTGGTTTTGTGTTTTCATCTCAACCGTCCCCAGCCCTTATAATTAAGGGTTAGGCCGTGGTTTTCCCCCTTCTTCGATCGTGACTCTTCTGGTGCATCGGGACCGCCGCGTCGTTATCCGTAAAGTTCCGCGCCCCCGGCCTAAACGTCGATCATCCATCAACAAGTAGGGAATTTCTCTCGTCTCTCACTTTTGTGTATCATGCGGGGTGGGCGTTACTTTTGTTCCTATCAAATTGGTTGAACCAAACCCTAATGAAGATACTAAACGAAGTTCTAAAGAAAGAAGGGGAAGGGGTTGTGATCGTTGTTTACGCTTTATCTTGTGATCATCCCTTTTGTTGTACTGGTCTATGTTTTCTGAAAATTGAGGCCGTTGGTGGTCGTGTGTGTGCACTTGAATCCCCTCGTGATGTTTTAAATGGGTTGCTGAAATTGTGAACTCCTGCTGTGAAATTGGTTAATCACGTATACCCGGCTGAATAATTTGAAAGCACCAGGATCAACCCTTCTGTGATAACTAACGGATAGAACACATGGAATTTTTGAAATCATGGAGTGTGTTAAGTCGTTTAAATCTGAAAATCCCTGACTCGTGTTGGTAGTGGTTGTTGGTTGTTTTCCCTTCGGGCCGTTTGCTGGAAATGTGGGAGGGGATGGGATCCCCCGATCTTTTTATACTCTCGGCGGCTGTGTGAATTTGGGGGATGGGATCTCCTGTTGGCATGGTTTCAGTGGTTGTGGGTTTTTATCACAAACTGGGGAGAGATCCTCTGTTGGCAGAACCGGGTGTGGGTGTTTTGGTTGATCTATGCTTGACGTTTTCCTTGGTTATGCTTATGGTAGTTGCCCAGTAGTGCTTAAAATTAATTGAACAATTGACTGAACGTGAAACAAGAATGGGACAAATGGTTTTGTGGGCAAGGGTCGCGAATTGTGACTCGGGCGTTGTGGTATTGTGTCCTGTAGGTTGGCAAGGAAAACCTAATTTTTGGGTGAGTGTTTGTTACCTATATCTATACTTGTAGCTTTGTGTTTCTTATTCGCGCCCCACCCAAGTTGAGCACTTAGTGCCGAACACCCCCATTTATGGGGGAAGGGTGTTTTTCCCAACACTATACTTAGTGGCTGGTTATTAGCTCCTTTTCTGCTCCCTTTCCCGGATAGCCCAAGTACCTTCGGGCAGGCTGTGATGGCCTGAAGTCCATTATTAGCCCAAGAACCATCGGGCAGGGTGTTGTGGTGGTTGGCTAGGTTTGTGCGGCAGGTGGTTTCCCAAGTGTCTTCGGGATGAGGCCCAGGTGTTTTTCGGGCGTGGTAGTGGATTCTTTAGCCCAGGTGTCTTCGGGCGTAGCGGTGGTTGTTCTGGCCTAGGTGTTTGCAGGCATGGTTACTTGTGACAGTTGAGGCCCAGGTGTGTGCGGGCGGGATTTGGCAGTGGGACTGCGTGTGGTTGTGGCCCAGGTGTGTGCGGGCGGGATTTGGCAGTGGGACTGCGTGTGGTTGTGGCCCAGGTGTGTGCGGGCGGGTGTGGCAGTGGGACTGCGGTGAGAATGGCGGGATTGGTCTGATGCGTAGGATGTCTCAATAACCAGTGGGAAAGTGGCGCGGGGTACCCAAACATCGATGTGCTCTTATATATATATTACTTGACTTGCGTTATTTGGGGAGCGAACCTTGGTGAGGCTTGGGATGGATAGTTGCCTTGTTAGGTGTTTGGTTTACTCTTTCTCACGGGACTTTAGTACGTTCCCCCACTTGTGCACGAGAGTCTTGGTTTTCCCTACTGAGTGTACTTGTATGCTCACCCTACGTTTACTTTCAGGTTTCCAGGAGGACTACCAGGGCTGCGCGGGACCCTATTAGTCGGACAGTTGGAGTTGTCGCTGTTGTCGTACCTTTGTTTTCTTTTGGTATTGTACTTGAGAGCTTCTTTTTCTTTTGTACTTGTACTTTGTTGTAAACTGTTTAAACATACATGTGGGAATGGTTTACTTTTGGCTTTACTTTTCTTTCTATCTTGGTGTTGTTGGGTTTTCTCCTCCTTATCTTTCGATCCTATAAGATAAAAAGGGTAATGCCTTCCATTTGTGAGAACTTCCTATACCCTTGGTGCTAGTCGCCACTCCGGGACCTATTGAAGGCGGGTTTCGGGGGTCATTATCTCTCCTTCAACTCGAAGAAGGAAGGGCCTGGCAACCTGCTGACCCTTCCCTCCTTTTGGTGAAGGCGTGTCGTGACAGAATGGTATCAGAGGAGGTTGAGAGATAGGACGGAGTCTGGAGTTAGGCACAGTGAGGATTTCATGGGATGGTAAGGCAACAGCGTTGGGTGACCTTGGTGCGTGAAATAGGCCAGGGAGGACCGGCTAGGACACGGGATTTTAGGGCCCCCCGTGATCCGATGCAAGGACTCTGGACCTACCGAACGACCAAGTGAAGCCACACTGATTGCAGGGTAGAGACCCTAGGAAAGGTACATGCATCATAAATGACTTGTGTTCTTGTGTTTCTGGGATGTCTTGGGAAATTAAGAATAAATTAAATCTTAATAAGTTTTGAGAACGGTTTTCTTTGCACTACTGGGCTTAGGTATTCCTTGGTTACCTTGCAGTTATGGCACCTGGAAGGCGACCACGTGTGGTACAGGCGATCGAGACTCCTGAGACTACCTTGGCCAATCAGCAGAGAGCTGATCGGGAGGAAGAGGACGACCGGTGGCAGAAGACTCTTCGAGCCTTTCAGCGACAGGCCCTCGAGAAATATGAGGGCAGCACCTCCGACATGAAGACGGAAGGCTGGCTGGAGGAGCTAGTCATAGCCTTCGGCCTGATTCGGGCCCCGACAGAGTACTGGGTTCCTCTGGCTGTTAGCCAGATGCGAGGAGCGTCACGTCAGTGGTGGATGCTTCACCTGGGAAGTAGGAAAGAGTCTGAGGTTGCTTGGGCGGAATTCGAGAAGGAGTTCCGGGCGGAGTTTCTCTCCTCGACAATGAAGGCGGAGAAGAGACAGGAGCTACTCTCCCTCCAGCAGGGGAGCATGTCTGTGAGGGAACTTGGAATCAAGTTCAAGGACCTCCTGCGTTTTGCTCCAGACCTCTTTCCCGATGAGGAGTCTCGGGCAAGACGTTTGGAGGAGGCGCTCCGACCCTCCCTCCAGTATGCTGTTACTCCCTTTACCCTTCCGACATACTTAGAGGTTCAGAAGAAGGCCGAAGTGGTGGAAAGGATGCACACTCTAGGCGGACTGTCACGAGAAGGGATCCAGCTGGGACCATCGAAGGGGAAGACCGTCAGCACCAGGCCCCCAGCATCGGGACCCTCCAGGTTCCGACCCGCAGGGAGCAGGCCGCAGCAGTTTCAGTTTCGATCCCCTGGCCCACGTTCTTTCCCTTCGGGCTCGGGACCACGGTGCTTCATCTGCGGGAGCCCTGGACATCTTCAGAGTCAGTGCCCCGATCGGGTGCAGTACAGCAGTGGCAGTCATCCCCAGCATCCGCCACAGCAGCAGCAGTTCCCAGCCAGACCCTTCCAGCAGCAGCAGCAGGGACAGCGAGCTCCCGCTCCTCCGCAGACAGACATAGGAGGGGGAGGCCGACCTCAGGGCGCTCCCCAGGGACCTCGACCAGGGCGTGGTCGGGGAGGTGGCCGACAGCCGAGGGGTAGGGGAGCTGGGCGTGGACAGTTACACGCCGTAGAAGCAACAGTTCCAGCAGGGCCAGAGGTTGTTCGAGGTACGATCAGTGTGTTTAGCACTCTTGCTTATGCTTTGTTCGATACCGGAGCTTCGCACTCCTTTGTTGCACCCAGTCTAGCCCGCTCCTTGGGTCTAGATGCCGAGAGACTTCCAGTGCCCCTGGTGTTGAGCACACCAGTTGGAGGTCAGATCGACTTGCTGTTCGTTTGTCGGGGATGTAGACTGATGTTGGGGCCACATCAGTCGGTTAAGGACCTCCTTCTGCTACAGATTCGGCCGTACGATGTCATCCTAGGCATCGACTGGCTATTTTCTGTGTGCGCCGTCATCGACTGTTTCCAAAGGAGGGTGGTGTTCTCCGGTTTGGACGGCCAGCGTGTTACTTTCACCGGCGAGCGGAGCTGTCCGAAGGGAAACAGGAGGGAGGAACCTCTCCTCTCCTTGTTGACCGAACTGACGATAGAATCAACAGATGCGGAAATGGTGGAAGTACCAGAGATCGTTCGTGAATTTATGGACGTCTTTCCTGAGGAGGTGACGACTCTACCCCCTCGACGTGATATCGAGTTCGGGATAGACCTGCAGCCCGGCTCTCGACCAATCTCGATGGCTCCTTACCGGATGGCACCTTCGGAGCTACGGGAGTTGCGGATACAGATTGACGATCTGATGAAGAGGGGTTATGTTCGTCCAAGTGCATCACCGTGGGGCGCCCCAGTCTTGTTTGCGAAGAAGGCAGATGGTGGCCTCAGGTTATGCATTGATTACAGGAGGCTTAATCAGGTAACAATCAAGAACCGCTACCCTCTTCCGAGGATAGATGATCTTTTCGACCAGCTGAAGGGGGCAGGATGGTTCTCGAAGATCGACCTGCGATCCGGGTACCACCAGCTGAGGGTGAAGGATAGCGACGTCCCGAAGACGGCGTTCAGGTGCAGGTATGGGCACTTCGAGTTCGTGGTCATGCCCTTTGGTGTTACGAACGCCCCGGCCGTGTTCATGGGGCTTATGAACTCCATCTTTCGGGAGTACCTGGATCGGTTTGTGGTGGTGTTCATCGACGATATCCTGATCTATTCAAAGTCAGAAGAGGACCATGCAGAGCACCTGAGGACAGTTTTGGAGGTCCTACGACAGCACCAGCTCTATGGGAAGTTGTCAAAGTGCAAGTTCTGGGCGCGAGAAGTGCACTTCCTTGGACATGTAGTGTCTGAGCAGGGAGTAGCAGTCGACCCATCAAAGGTTGAGGCAATTGTTTCTTGGGCAGCACCCAAGAATGTGGCGGAAGTTCGGAGTTTCCTTGGACTGGCAGGCTACTACCGGAGATTCGTACCCAACTTCTCCCGGGTAGCAGCCCCTTTGACGGCTTTGACCAAGAAGGACCAAGTTTTCATGTGGAGCGAGCAATGTGAGTCGTCCTTCAGCTACCTAAAAGAAAAACTGGTTAGTGCCCCAGTGTTGAGGTTGCCAGAAGAAGGGATGGCCTATGAGGTATTCTGTGATGCTTCAGGACAGGGCCTGGGGTGCGTATTGATGCAGCGACAAGGGGTGATCTCCTACGGGTCCAGGCAGCTACGCCCCCATGAGCGGAACTATGCCACCCATGACCTGGAGCTTGCAGCGGTGGTGTTCGCATTAAAGCTGTGGCGACATTACCTCTTTGGGGAGCGCTTTGTGGTCTTCACCGACCACAAAAGCTTGCGCTATATCTTCTCCCAGCGTGACTTGAACTTGCGACAGCGGAGGTGGGTCGAGTTTCTCCAGGACTACGACTTTGAGATCTCATACACTGAAGGTAAGGGAAACGTTGTGGCTGATGCCCTGAGCAGGAAGCCGCATCAGGAGGTGGTTCGGGAATCTGCTGATGCTTGGAAGGCAATGGGGGAGTTGGCTGCCTTGCACTTGGATGCAAGGGTGGAAGGTACTAGAGGTTGTTTGTTTCAGATGACGGTACAGTCCTCCTTGTTGCAGCAAGTGGAAGAGTCTCAGTGGGGAGATCCTGAGGTAGAAGTGTTGCGGGATCGTGTCGATCAGGGGAACGCCCCGGAAGGATGGTCGGAGGACAGCCGACATCGGATGCTCTTTCATCGGAGGTTGTTTGTTCCAGAGGTGATGCGTGATGAAGTCCTTCATGAGTTCCATAGCTCAGCCTTGGCGGTACATCCGGGTGTTTCGAAAATGTACTGAGGCCTGAGGGGACAGTTTTGGTGGCCCGGGGTGAAACGGGCAGTGGCAGAGTTCGTGGCTAAATGCCTGGTGTGTCAGCAGGTGAAGGCTGAACACCGTGTTCCTAGTGGTCTATTGCATCCTCTAGATGTTCCCGAGTAGAAGTGGGACGACGTCTTAATGGACTTTGTCACGGGACTACCCAGAGCTCAGGGCGGGCATGATGCTATCTGGGTAGTGGTGGATCGATTGACAAAATCTGCTCACTTCTTGGCTATCAAGGAGTCGGGACCCGTGAGTACCTTAGCACAGAGGTACGTGGATGAGGTGGTGCGTTTTCATGGAGTTCCGAAAACGATCGTCTCGGATCGGGACACTCGATTCACCTCACGAGTCTGGAAGGGGTTACAGCATGCTTTTGGCACCCAACTACGCCTTAGCACTGCTTTTCACCCTCAGACTGATGGGCAGACAGAGCGGACTATCCAGACTTTGGAGGACATGCTGCGAGCATGTGTTCTGGATTTCGGGGGATCATGGGTACGACACTTGCCTTTAGTAGAGTTTGCCTACAACAACAGTTTTCACTCTACTATCGGCATGGCTTCTTTTGAGGCTTTGTATGGAAGACCATGTCGTTCACCCTTATGCTGGGCAGAGGTTGGTGAGACTGGTACTCTTGGACCAGAAGTAGTGCAGAGCACCACGGAGAAAGTCCAGCTAGTGCGGGAGAGGATGAAAGCAGCTCAGGATCGGCAGAAATCTTATGCTGATCGTCGGAGGAGGCCCCTGAAGTTCGAGGTGGGAGATCATGTGTTTTTGAAGGTTTCCCCTCGACGGGGGCAGCGGAGGTTCGGAAAGGGGAGTAAACTCTCCCCTAGGTTCATCGGACCTTTCGAGGTGCTGAGGCGAGTTGGCGAGGTGGCATATCAGCTAGCCCTACCACCTCAGTTGGAGAGGGTCCATGACGTCTTCCATGTCTCCCAGCTTCGTCAGTACTTACATGATGACTCTCATGTCATCAACTGGGGAGAGCTAGACGTGGGAGGAGACGCGACCTTCGAGGAACGGCCAGTCAGAATCGAGGATCGCAAGGAGAAAGTGCTCCGTGGACGAACCGTCGGCCTGGTTCGTGTGTTGTGGAGACATGGCGGCCTCGAAGAGAGTACGTGGGAGAGGGAAGCACAGATGCGTGCCCAATACCCCGAGTTGTTCTGAGTTTTGAACCCTTGGTGCCTGTTGTGACAGAACGTTTGACCTTTTTGGCTATGAAATGTGCTAGGTTCCTTTCCTCTGATTTTGTGTGGGAAGCCCCGGTTGAAGGGAAGGGGAAACCCGACCCCTAATCAGGACGCATTAAGGTGGATGCGATTAAACCCGTGCGGGCGAGTCAGTGCCGCCCAAAGCGGATAATATCTTGACATGGGGGAGGGGAACTCCCCAAACCCACATGACCGGGCGGTTTGGCGTGATATGATGCTTGGTTCTTGACAGGGGGTATTTTCAATTAGCGGGGGTCCACTCCTAAGAGGTATCTTCGAAGATGGTTGTTCGGATCCTCTCTTTCCTTCTAGTTTGTTTTGATTCTCGGGGACGAGAATCGTTTAAGAGGTATCTGATGTGAAGACCCAGACCCCCCTTGGTCCCTTCCTTTGCCAAAAATCCGGTTTCCTTGCGGGGTACCGATCGGTGAGACCGATCGGTGAGACCGATCGGTGAGACCGATCGGTGAGACCGATCGGAGAGACCGATCGGTGAGACCGATCGGTGACACCGATCGGTGCGACCGATCGGTGAGACCGATCGGTGAGACCGATCGGTGAGACCGATCGGTGAGACCGATCGGCGAGACCGATCGGTGACACCGATCGGTGAGACTGGCCCTGCCAAGTTGTTCCAGTAATGTCCCTTTTTCGCAAATAGGGTTTTAAACCCTATTCTTCCTTGCTAAAAATATCTTGGAAATCCGAAACGCGCGCAGAGGTCTTAATTAAATGCTTCATTAATTCATGGGTCAGTTAAAACCACCCAGCGCCATTAATGATGAGTCAAGCCACGTGGTCAACTCACGACTCCCTCGTCTTCCGTGGTTTTGTGTTTTCATCTCAACCGTCCCCAGCCCTTATAATTAAGGGTTAGGCCGTGGTTTTCCCCCTTCTTCGATCGTGACTCTTCTGGTGCATCGGGACCGCCGCGTCGTTATCCGTAAAGTTCCGCGCCCCCGGCCTAAACGTCGATCATCCATCAACAAGTAGGGAATTTCTCTCGTCTCTCACTTTTGTGTATCATGCGGGGTGGGCGTTACTTTTGTTCCTATCAAATTGGTTGAACCAAACCCTAATGAAGATACTAAACGAAGTTCTAAAGAAAGAAGGGGAAGGGGTTGTGATCGTTGTTTACGCTTTATCTTGTGATCATCCCTTTTGTTGTACTGGTCTATGTTTTCTGAAAATTGAGGCCGTTGGTGGTCGTGTGTGTGCACTTGAATCCCCTCGTGATGTTTTAAATGGGTTGCTGAAATTGTGAACTCCTGCTGTGAAATTGGTTAATCACGTATACCCGGCTGAATAATTTGAAAGCACCAGGATCAACCCTTCTGTGATAACTAACGGATAGAACACATGGAATTTTTGAAATCATGGAGTGTGTTAAGTCGTTTAAATCTGAAAATCCCTGACTCGTGTTGGTAGTGGTTGTTGGTTGTTTTCCCTTCGGGCCGTTTGCTGGAAATGTGGGAGGGGATGGGATCCCCCGTTCTTTTTATACTCTCGGCGGCTGTGTGAATTTGGGGGATGGGATCTCCTGTTGGCATGGTTTCAGTGGTTGTGGGTTTTTATCACAAACTGGGGAGAGATCCTCTGTTGGCAGAACCGGGTGTGGGTGTTTTGGTTGATCTATGCTTGACGTTTTCCTTGGTTATGCTTATGGTAGTTGCCCAGTAGTGCTTAAAATTAATTGAACAATTGACTGAACGTGAAACAAGAATGGGACAAATGGTTTTGTGGGCAAGGGTCGCGAATTGTGACTCGGGCGTTGTGGTATTGTGTCCTGTAGGTTGGCTAGGAAAACCTAAGTTTTGGGTGAGTGTTTGTTACCTATATCTATACTTGTAGCTTTGTGTTTCTTATTCGCGCCCCACCCAAGTTGAGCACTTAGTGCCGAACACCCCCATTTATGGGGGAAGGGTGTTTTTCCCAACACTATACTTAGTGGCTGGTTATTATCTCCTTTTCTGCTCCCTTTCCCGGATAGCCCAAGTACCTTCGGGCAGGCTGTGATGGCCTGAAGTCCATTATTAGCCCAAGAACCATCGGGCAGGGTGTTGTGGTGGTTGGCCAGGTGTGTGCGGCAGGTGGTTTCCCAAGTGTCTTCGGGATGAGGCCCAGGTGTTTTTCGGGCGTGGTAGTGGATTCTTTAGCCCAGGTGTCTTCGGGCGTAGCGGTGGTTGTTCTGGCCTAGGTGTTTGCAGGCATGGTTACTTGTGACAGTTGAGGCCCAGGTGTGTGCGGGCGGGATTTGGCAGTGGGACTGCGTGTGGTTGTGGCCCAGGTGTGTGCGGGCGGGATTTGGCAGTGGGACTGCGTGTGGTTGTGGCCCAGGTGTGTGCGGGCGGGTGTGGCAATGGGACTGCGGTGAGAATGGCGGGATTGGTCTGATGCGTAGGATGTCTCAATAACCAGTGGGAAAGTGGCGCGGGGTACCCAAACATCGATGTTCTCTTATATATATATTACTTGACTTGCGTTATTTGGGGAGCGAACCTTGGTGAGGCTTGGGATGGATAGTTGCCTTGTTAGGTGTTTGGTTTACTCTTTCTCACGGGACTTTAGTACGTTCCCCCACTTGTGCACGAGAGTCTTGGTTTTCCCTACTGAGTGTACTTGTATGCTCACCCTACGTTTACTTTCAGGTTTCCAGGAGGACTACCAGGGCTGCGCGGGACCCTATTAGTCGGACAGTTGGAGTTGTCGCTGTTGTCGTACCTTTGTTTTCTTTTGGTATTGTACTTGAGAGCTTCTTTTTCTTTTGTACTTGTACTTTGTTGTAAACTGTTTAAACATACATGTGGGAATGGTTTACTTTTGGCTTTACTTTTCTTTCTATCTTGGTGTTGTTGGGTTTTCTCCTCCTTATCTTTCGATCCTATAAGATAAAAAGGGTAATGCCTTCCATTTGTGAGAACTTCCTATACCCTTGGTGCTAGTCGCCACTCCGGGACCTATTGAAGGCGGGTTTCGGGGGTCATTATCTCTCCTTCAACTCGAAGAAGGAAGGGCCTGGCAACCTGCTGACCCTTCCCTCCTTTTGGTGAAGGCGGGTCGTGACAAAATATCAATTGGTCCATTAAGAAAAAATATATGATCTATATTTACACATAAAAACAAATTTGTATAATTTTGAGTTGTTATTAATTTTAAATAATTAAATAAAATATCATTTATTGTAATGTTACAATATTATCAATTTTAACAATATTTAAATAATTATAATTTAATAAATATTAAAAAAATTACTTGAATCAAAATATATTAATTTTAATGATATTTAACATTATATATTTATCAAAAAAATAATAAATGATAATAATTCAATCAATTTATATCACTTTTAATATTTAATGTATCATTTATATTAGTTAATTATAAACTAATTATTCACTACTTTGGAATTTATTAAAAAAATTATTCTAATAAATAACATTTAAAAACTATTTATATGTTATTATGATAAAACTAACGCATTTTTTTAAAAGTAAATATATAACCGATTTTTTTTGTTTTTTTTCATATCTCAAGGTTTTATCAATTTTAAAGATGAGGAAGGCTCTATTCTTGACAATTTTCTTACTTAACTTATGAAATAGGGATATTTTATTGAATAATATCCAACTGACTCAATCAATTCAAAAAATAATGGAATATAGTTTTAATACGGGTTAAAAAATAATTTTTTTACTTGATTAAAGATCAATATTTCCATTAATTTTATATTTGTATCCATTATTAAGCTTAATTATACCTTAATTACTGTGATTAATTTTAATCATATTCACTAATATTTTTGGTAAAAAATTAATATGATATTATTAGAATATAAATATAAAATTTATTAAATCCATTTTGGTATATTGTTCAAAATTCAAATAACATAAGTGACTAGATTAATTTTAACGCTAATCTGGCAAATGTAGAGAGAAAGAATTGTTTTAATGTAAAAATGTTCAAATGTTCAATAAGTTTTTATAACCAATATCAATATAAAAAATATTACATGGACCAAAACTATATTAATTTTTGTATAATTGATCTATTGTGACTTTAAATCCCAAATAATAATATAATATAATTTTAGTTATTTTTGAATGATTTTTTTAAAAAAATTAGAATATTTTTCACTATTAAAAAAACGAATCTTCATAGAAAAATAAAAAAAATCACACTATGCTAATTTTGACATTCATAATTCAATAATTATATTTTATTGGAAGATTATAATTTATATAGGTCTCATAAATTTGGTTTAACATAGGTTCTCTATTAAAAGGCAATAAAACTCAGTATTATATGTAATTTTCGCTAACTCAGTGTTGCGTGTACTACAAGCCAATATATTACTTTTGTGTAATGGTATATCAACATGATATTGTATAGAACATGATCCAATTTTATTTTTATTTTTATATAATATAAAATAAAATATATTTTATTGCATGAAATGAAAATTGATTTAATTTATTCAAAAAACCCAAAATCTCAAGGTGATACATTATACCCCTCTTAAAATCAAATTTTCCCACCAAAATTTTCTTATTTATCAATTTCTTGTTAGATAAATGATCGTTCTATAGATACCCACATCATTAAAATAAAAACTAAAAATCCCATATAAAAGAAATCTGGAACCGTAATGGTATCCCAATGTAACTTGTAACTAGAATCCCAGAAATAAAAACATTGGTGGGAATTGAAATCATAAAAATGGTAGATAAATCATTCCATAAAACTCTGAGGGAGGGTGATATAGAATAAGGTCATGATAAAGTTAAAAATAAAAAATCTATAATCTTCATTTACCTAAGTGACCATCTTATTCATTAGAAATGAAGGGACTAGGATATCATTTTCTGATTCATGATTCATTTTCATAAAATTGAAGAATTTATATGAAATTTTTTATCGGAATATAAAGGAAAAAATCACCATTTTTTTAATGATACACAACATCTATTTCAAAAAAGATGATGGTGAGTTTTTTATTCTTGAAAAGACATAGATCATGAGATCCTTGTTATGCCTTCCAATTTTTCATCAGTTAACATAAACACAATGTTGATAGAGAATGTTATCCAATAAGCATAATACCTCATGTGATGAGATAACACTTTAATATTACCAACTTCATCTAAATTTTAAGTTAAACATTTCATAAATTCATAACCTTTAAACCCTTCCAAAATATAAAAATACAAAACCATTTTAAAAAATTATTGAAATCATCATAACATTTATCCCCCAAATAAAAAAAGTAACTATTGGATGTCACATTCCAAAAATTTGAATTGTTTTATCATTTATTCGCTTGAAACATGGTTATAAGATGAATTATTAAACATACATATTGAAAACATGCACATTTCATTATTCAATGTTTTATTGGATATATTTATTAAATACGCAAAATTTGTAAGCATCGTTAATGATAAAAATATATCACTTTGGAAAATAATACTTAATCATTAATAGAGTCATAAATGCTACCCAATTTACTTTATCCACATTGTCGTATATTTATCTATACTAAAAACAATCTCCTCGGAATCATTTATACATTAAGGGTAACCATAGTTTATTTAAGATATAATTTTTCAATTTATTCATCACTATTCAATATATCGTTTTCAATCATTGATGAAAAATTATACTGAAAATACATATATATTTCATGATTTGTATAAATTAATTTCTAATTACGTGAAATATAAACAACAACCATCCAACATCATTATGAAACCATTACTTAGGATTCATCAACATATTCCTTTATACCACTTTCCAAGGATAAGTAATAAGAATCAAGTATTAGGTTTCTACAACCACAATATAATCATGATTATATTGTTTAGTGTAAATAATACTAGAATAATATTATATTACTTTCACATATCATTTTTAATATCTTTATCTTCAGAACTATAACCAATTCTCGTACCACCTTCACTATTTTCTTTACGATTTTTCCACTAGAAAAAAACGGATTTCATAATGCTCATACATTCCACATCTGAAACATTCAATGTAAACCATGTTCTTTGTAGTTTCATACATTAATGAATCATTGAAATCATAGGGTGATAAATACATTTTATAAAATAAAAACATATAATAATAAATTAGAATCACCTAGATGATTAATAAAGAATGACACCTTCCTTAATATATGAAACCATAATTTTGTCATATCCAAATTAAATTTAAAATTGTTATTGTTCGTGAAGTGTTATTCAATTCCCAAATCATATCCCCAGAGGCTTTCTATCTAGGAGTGTAGCAAGGCATGTTTTCATCAACTATGTTATATTGAGTTTGAGAAGATAGACATTGTCAGAGTTATTACCCCTAGGTATTTATGTTCCATATCCTCATCCACATGTAGTTTCCAAACAAGGATGAATTTCTAGGAAACCAATCTCTCTATTATTTACCCAAATTACATGATATTTTCCTATATATATCTATATATTTAAATTTATCCACAGATACATACCTAGAAACATACACATATAGTATCCAAACAATGATGCATTTTTAGGAAACCAGCCGCTCTATTCTTTACCAAAATTCTAGGTTATTTTCCGATAAATTTCTCCATCCTTCGAATTATCCATTGAGACATTCCTATAAATATTCTTTTTTATATTCCTAAGGATATAACTACAGTTTTCTCATCATATTTTTTAATGTTTGACTAATCATTTACTCTGATACCAACTACAAAAATCTCATCATAACGTACACAGATAAAGTAACACTTTTGTGTAATACATAACAATAACAAAAATAGATTCCCACCGCCCATATTATTTTAGTTCCTTTGGAAACATGAAGCATAAGTACTGGTGCATGAGTGTAATACATTATCTCCCACTAGTTTCTCTAAGACATGCAGCATTCTTAGAACTATAATACATAAATTATATCTACATAACCTAAGGACAAAACAATAAATGGGTTGAGTGTACATGATTAGTACGGGGAAAAAAGAATATATGTCATACGAAACATTAAAATAAGGGTATGAGAATGTGTCTATAACACTAGATGATCATACAATTCATAAAATATATAATAGAAATGAATCATGGAATAAATATTAGCCATTTAAAAGTTGTGAATCACAAGGGAGAAAAGAGCATGATTCATGACAGAATACTATATGGAACTCCTAACATTCACTTTGAAATTTGAAATATTATGTCGAGGGAACCTTCCAAGACATTCATGAAATATTGGGTTTGGTATAATAACCAATTCACCTACATTGGGATACATATTCTCTCCCATGTACCCTTTTTCAGGATAAGTATGTTGTCCCATGTACCCTCTTGTTTCGAGCGTGGGATTCCCTCCAATTTGTCATTTTCTTTCATGATTTTTATTGCCTCCCATGTTCCCTGTTATTTCAGGAATAATATAGACTCTAGTTTCGGGCATGGTATTCCCCCCCCCCTCATATACCCTCTAGAGTTCAAAAATCATTTATCTTAACCATATGAATTTGAGGGAGGTCTAAGTCCCACTCATTAAATAATAAAATCATCCATAAATGTGTCTCCCGCTAACAAAACACGCATCAAACAATGACACATGAAAAATGGGTATTATAAACAGAAAATAAAAACCTATGAAATGAAATGGGAATCATTAAAATTTCATCATATCATAACATATGGTAATATATATTTTTATTAATTATTTTAGAAATTCCTAACCTATGAAAAAATGTGGTTATAAAAAACAATATAACATGTGGAAGAGATATATGTGTCGTAATAAAAATTCCATAAATCATAAACAATTAAAAAAATAATAATAATGTAACCTTATGATTATTTTCTATAAGGTAATGTGTAACATCAATGGTTGTTATCAAATACATAATGTAATTTTGAATTATTTTTTTTAAAAAAATAATGAAGAAAATATCCATTCTTTAATGAAAAAATAACTTTTTCATACCAAACCTTTTAGAGTCCATTTTAACAGAAAATATGTTGAAATCATATAATGAAATCATTACATCATTTTGAAAACATTTTCACTTAAAAACTTATAAAATAATAAAGAACAAATTTTTTAAATATTTTCATAGAAAACTATCTTTTTAAGCCTTATGAATGGTGTTATGAAAATAAATTAAGAAAATAATTAGGCATGAAAACTTTTTAAGACCTTTTTCATTGAAAACTTCATTAAATACATTGAATTTCCATATTATTATGAAAAGATTTTAGTTTATAAAATAATAAGATTTTAATATTGTAATATATGAGTTATGGGAATGATGGTCATGACGGTGTGTAAATCAGTACTTTCCAAACATTTGTTTTTCACCGTAATAAGATTACAAAAGTGTATTGATTGTAAAATGACAAGAATATTCCTTTATTAAAAACGTATTTTGTTTTAATATTTAATACATGTGTTAAAATTTAATTTAAATGTATATGATAATAGTAGATTTTTTTGGAAAGAATGTTTATAAAAAATGGTTTTTATGGATGATAGCTTTTTTACAGAAAGGAGCAGTAATTTCAGACATTATTAAAAACAATTTCTTAATCTTCATTTTTACCAAAGAGTGAAAAAATTGTACGGATACATGAATATATACAAAATATAAATATTAGAATAAAATTTATGAGAAACCATGAGAGATGGATTATTACATTTAATTAATGGAATCATAACCATAAAAATATCCATAACTTAAGAGAATGACTCAATAAACTCTTTCCACTTATTAATATTCAATTATACTCCTCATATAAGAAAATAAAATTAAATAAAGCATAAAATTTGATGAATTTAATGTGATATATGATTTTACATGTAATATTTATCATATACACCTCGTAAAATAACATTGCTGCAAAAGAAAACTTTTGTCTCAAAGAAAGATAATTGTGGGGGAAAAACTTTTCCGATTTGGTAGCTTTAGAACTATACAAACCATGAAATTTAATATCATATAATTTATATTTAAATAAACCTAAATTTAAGTCTAATAAATCTATAATACTTTCATAGTCATTATATAAACCACCAAAAATAAATGACTGGTGAATAAGGAATATATCTCAAGAAAATAAAAAGTGAGATGAAATTTCCATACCTTTTGTCTTGAATCTCGTTCTACATATTCATGAATTATGTATATTAAATATAATATTATTATGAATCATTAAAATAAAAATATGATAATATCTAATAAAATATATTTAGGTATTATGACTTTATTAAACATAGTTATTAACGCTCTATGTGATTGTTTCCGTTGAGAAATATCTATTTTGGTTTTTTTGTACATGTTTTGACTCATTATTCCAGATCATATTACAAAGATTAATATTAACCTAAATAATAAATATAAAATATTATATAAAAATCATTTAAATTTATTAAATATTTATTTATAACAATCTTTTAAATACATAATAATGAAGTAGAATACAATTTTAATGGAGAAGCTAGGCCCTACGTTTGCATGAACATTGGGTCTGTTTTTCATTCATATTGAAAGAATGTAAGTAAATGAATTATATTTAAATATGCATATATTTTAAAAATATTATAATTATCATATATATATATATATATATCTCAAATATTTTTATTAAAATCAGCCTTAATATATTTCAAGCAATGTGTGAATAAATCACATCACTTTGAGGAGAGAGTTGTCCACATATCCACAAATGTTGTCATCATATTTAGCCAAGATGGAATGTATAATGGTATGTGTTATAATATAATTAAATAATAATAAATAAATTATATAAATTATATAAATCATATATAAATATATTTTCCATCATAATTCCTACCATGATTGGTAGTAAATGAAGAATGAACAATCGATGTTTCCTAAGGTGGTAGACCACCTTACACAAAAATAGAAAGTTTGTTACCCATTATATGAATGTTAATTTAAGATATGTTAAAAACACTAGTATAAAAAACCTTAATATATTTAGGATATTTTTTTATATTAGAATTCAATAAGGATAATTTAATGAGAGTATAATTAAATAAAACTAAATAGTTTTAAGAAGAATATTGCCTCTTATTTGGGTAACTCCTTTTGGGTTGCACCGAAGGGCCTCCTTGGATGGGTTTTTTAGAAATGTTAGGATTAAATAATAAACTTAGGTATGTTGAGGATTTATTTTGTAAGATATTGGTCAATCAAAAGTGGGATTAGAGGATTATAGATGTGGGATGAGAAGAGTCATTTTAATAGTAGAGGAGGAGTGACACTCTTGTAAATAACAAAAGGTATACAACAATTGCAGGTCTCCCATTACTAATGTGCATCAAAAATGGAATAAAAATGTATTAAAGGAGAATAATGGTAGAAAAATATCTAAACCAAAGATAATAATTGATTTTTGCTAATTTTGGCCCATAAATTCTAATTTTCCCCAAATTAACATTTTTTATTATTGTTTTTAATACTATACCACATGTGGTTAACCCAAAAAGACAAAATTAATGTGATATATTTTAGAAAAGATTTAATAATAAAATTATAATTTTGATGTAATATTTTAAAAAATAATAGGTCAGTTTGAGATTAAATTTAAAACAAGCGCATGGGACATTCCAAAACACTCATTTAATTGTGACAATGATATCAATGTTTTGACTATCTACGAGATAATATGTTATTTAAAAAAGATAAATTATTCAATTAATGAAAAATATTTTATATTTATTAACACTAAAAAATAACATGGATGAATTACTTTTTTTAATAATTTTTAATTCATTTTATAAAATATCATTTGTTGTAAAATAACATTGTTATCTATTTTAACATTATTTATTTAATTATAATTTACTAAAATTAAAAAAATTTAAAAAAGATATATTTAATTAAAAACGTTTTAAAATGATATATTCATCTACAATAATGATTAATGTTAATAATTAAACCTATTTATTTCAGATTTAATATTTATATTATCAATTATTTTAGTGAATTATTAATTACAAAATCACAACATTAACATTTCTTATGCATTTTAAGTAAAAAATAATATTAAAAAAATATTTATAAGTAATTATGATAGAAATAACATCATTTAATTTTCAAAAGAATATATATTACCTATAATATCTTTTTTTCCATATCTATAAGTTTTATAAATGTTATTGGCGAGGAATGTTCTATTATTATCTATATCCTTATATAAATTATGAAATAAGGAATATTTATTGATTATTATCCCCATAACTCATTAAAATAGAACCCATAATATATATATCCTAAAAATGGTTTTAAAATGGAATTTACACAAATTCTTATGTCATTTTGAGACATAAATTTAAGGTTTAGTCCTTTATTAACATTAATTATATCTCAATTGCAATGATTAATTTTAAACAAATTCACTAATATTTTTGGTATAAAAATAATTTTGATATTATTAGAATAAAAATATCATACTTATTTCAACCTTCTTAATCCGTTTTTTGAAATTCAAATCACATAATTGTCTAGATTATGTTTAATGTAAATCCCACAGACATATCAATAATGCAGTTTCTAAATGTAAAAAAATTTTAAAAGATCAATAAGTTTTGATAACTAATTTCATTATAAAAACATTATAATGAACGAAATTGGATTGAAATATAATTTCATAATAATTATTATTTAAATAAAAAGGTATTTTTTAACTAAAATACAAAATTTTTAGTTATTCTCCAAATAATGAATCTTCTAAAAAAAATACAAAATATTCAGCCTCATCTAATTTATATATTATAAATTATTAATTTAAATATTTATTAATTATAAATGTTTATTATTGTATCAAATATATGTTTTATAATAGGTGATCCATTAAAAGGAGGTAAAATTCATTCTTGTATGTAATGCATTCTAGATTAGTGTAGTGTGTACTACAAGACAATTTGCATGTTATGTGTAATGAAAGATAAACTTTGTGTTTAATATTATGAAAGACGATCTTATTTAATTTATATTTATATATGAAAAATAATATATGTTGTGTTGTTTGAATTGAAAAAGATTAAATTAATTCAATAAATATTAAAAAATATCCTGGTCTTTCAATTTTTATATTTTTAATTGAGTTAATAAAATTGTATGATTATTATTTAATTAAAAAGTACAAGATTAAAAAAATACATAGCTTTCGTGGATGCGATAGTCCTCACATACGTAGATGTGACGCATTAAATTTGCAAATATCTTGAAGAATATGTGAATAGTAAATAATTTTGAATTTTTATTAATTCATTAAATATAATATTAATACATTGACTAAAATTTTAGAATCATTTCTGTGAATTAGTAATGAAAAATCAATAACCTCAATCCTGGAAGTGATTTGGCGCACATATATATATATAAAATTGATTTTTCAAATTTTGATAGAGATGTTATAAAAGGGATATTACATTACTATAATAAAATATTATTATTTTATAAATTCTTATATTATCATTAATTCATGTATCTAATATTTTTGATATTTTTGAAAGTTTTTTTGTTAACAATACTTCTCCCCTGGGATATTATCCCATAGTTTACGAAAAATGGCTCAATATCTTTTCCTTTTTTAATTTAGAAAAGGATTCAAAGATATGTGTAAAGAGTAGATGTGAGACTATGATATATTTTTTGTAAATATACTATTTTTTTATTGAGTGGAAAAATTAGATAGAGGTGTGGTACTTTTATAAGTTATGAAAATGGAATATGTCAAAATTCAACATCTTAATATAAATAAAGCACAAGTTTCACAGGGAAAGTAGAGAAGAATTGAAAAATAATGGGTTGCAGGATGATTTTATATGGATAATACCTTAATCAGACATAATAACACATTTTAAATGTGTTTTTATTTTATTTTTCTCTTACAATTTATTTAATAATTTTTTTGTTTTTTCATGGTAATAAAATTTACCAAATTAATTTTAAATTTAGGCCTATAAAAAAATATGCCCTATTACAAAATTTGTACTAGAGGTTTCTAAATATGATACATATTTCATCCAAAATAATATATATATATATATATATATATATAAGAAACATTAATACTAACATAACTTTATGTAATGCTTAAAAATATATTTTTATAAAAAAATTATATTTTAACATAAATATTTCTTTGGACAAAATTAACATTTTGATGATTTTAATAAAAATATTTATTTATTATAAACTAAATATTGTGTTATATATACGAAATAAATAATCCAAAAATGAGTTATACCTTATCATCTCATAATTAAAAAAGGCCAAAATGAATTATTTTTTTGAATAAAATATTAATCATGTTTCAAAATGATAATACTATTTTTCCTAAACCTAATAACTAAATATTAAATAAATAATTTCACTCATTAAAATTTAATTTTTAGGAATTTCATTATAACTATTTTAATTATTTCTCTGATTATGATACTTCCATGAATACAGTGTTGTTGATAAAAATTGTCTTTTTCATTAACCATCTATGAATCAATGACATTAGAAAAATCCCAATTATATTACTAATGGTGATAATTATATTCCCATAAAAATTATAATCATTTTTTTAAATTAAAATAAATAAGTTTGAGTATTTTTATTTCCATTAAAACATAAAAAAAATTAAGAAATTATTTTTCAAAGGAAAATAACATTTAAAAATACTATATGGTCCATTTTTAAATCATATATATTTAAAAATAAATAATTTTTAATATATTATTCGTATAGACCAAATCATTTATTTATATTATATTTATTTTCATAAAATAAATCATATAAAAATAATTTTGGATGAAATAAGTTTTTAACATAAAATGATCGTATTCATTATTTAACTTGGGAAATTTAATTTCATTGGTGAATTAGAATAAAAAGTGAAATTTAATTTTATTTACACTTTTATTGTATAATATCATTATATATATTTATATCATAAAATTTAATATATATTTTATGATTATTATATAATGTTATATAATTCAATTTGGTTTTGTGAGACATGTATAGAAAGATATTGTAAACAGATGGTTCGAAATGATAATATAATTTAAAATATCATTTTTCTAAATTGTCCATGTTAAATAGATGTCTTCCTCACTATTTTTATTATCATTTATAAAACATATAGAGGTTTCCATAAGATAAATGATCTACTAAAACCATAACCTCACAACAATAGGTAATACCTAGAAACTCATCATATAACTCTTAATGATTTTATGTCTTAATTTTCAGTTGTTATGAATATTTATGAAAAATAATATTCATTAGTTATCTTATATTTCATATGATTTTATAGAGTCATACCTTCCACAACATCATTCTCATGATCGTGATTTCGTCTAAATTCTAAAAAAATAGTTACGAAAAAATAATAAAAAACCAGAGTAAATGATCATGTGAGTATGAAAACAAAAATATAATGATCCCTTCACATATGAAAAATTAATTTTAAAAAATAATACATTCAGTAAAAAATGATATAATTATATTATCCTATTACTCATTTCCTTTTACATAGGTTTTTAGGGTGTTTTTTGTATTTGATTATCTAACCTATATATATTCAAATTTCTCATAATATATTGTAAAGACAATATATACTATGCAATGCATATCCCTTGTGATTGTCTGTCTAGGTGCATAGCCATAGGTATGTTCTTTTAGAATTTATTTAAGATCTAGTAGACAATCGACTTTCCATTTTCAGAGATATTACCCAAAAAAAAATTCATTCCATAACTTTAACCATGGGATAATATTTATATAGGGATATAATTTCGAAAAAATATAAAATAATTATTTAAAAAAAATTATGGACGATTATATATAATGAGGAGTACCCCTACAATTTCCACTAATGTTCTCATGTGTAAATCCATTATAAAAAACCTGATAAAACTTATTATATCATGAAACCAAATTTCATAGAATCATTTCATATGATAATTAAAATTAACCATTATAACCCAAAAAATATAAAATAATATAATAATAAGTATCTACCATAATCAAGAATACTCCTATTATATATTAATATTTTTCCAAATATATATAAATTCAACTTACATAGAATCACATTCCAAACATAAGGGTACCTACAACATGGTCATGTACTTTTATAAATATATAATTTTATTTAAAAAATTTCATAGATATAAACAATACCAAGGAAAACCATTAATTTCCATTAATTATAGGATTTATAACAAATGTTTCAATAAATACATTTCCATGACTTTCTATGTTAAGAGCTTTATAAAATTAGGAAAAATAATACCTAATAATTACCATTTATTTATTATAAAATGGATTATTATTTAATTATAATAGAAACTAATTAATACATAATAATTGGTGTAAGGTGTTCAGGAATATACTGATCAGATTACAATTTATAATTTTCTTACTCATTGACAGTATGGTTTGAAGGGTATAATTATAGGAGTGGCTGGAGGGATGATATATGGGTTTTATTAAATTAAAAAAATAGAAAAAATTATAATATTAAAGGATGATTTAAAATATTAAAATTGTTTAGATAATGAAGATGTGAAAATGAAATGTTAATTGTTTTTTTAAAACAAAACACTATTAAAGAGCATAAAAAAGATAATAATATCAAGATAAAATCAATAGACCAAAAAATTGACTTCATAATTTGTGACGTAATAATCATAAATTTTAATTAAAAACAATCACTATAAATATAATTCAAGTAAATTGAATATAAAAATCACGTCTCTTTTTGGTTCATCGTGACCATAACTCATAAAATGATTAAAATCAAGTATTAGACTTCCATTTTAATTTTATTGAATAAAATATGCTAAAAAATTTGTAGAAAAAAAATTAAATTATCTAACTTAATTAAGAGTATTGTGTTGTTATACAAATAGAATCATGAATTTCAGTTGTTGGGATTTAATAGAGGAAAAATTGAAGTGGTTAATAAATCTCAATAGAAATTTGAAGTCAGCATATATTTGTTTATACTTCCTTTTTCAACCATTTATTGAAGCTATTACATTTTATCCCAAATAAAATCCAATGTTTTCAACTCTGGAGGATATTAAATTTTGAAAAATTTCCCCCAACTTCCATTCAGTTCGATCTTTTTGATGTATCTGAAAATTTATTATCTCTTTTTTCTAACCTATTATATTAATTTTTACACCCCTAAATGATAAAAAACTACAACAAATTAATGATTTACAAACTCACATATCAATCATCACTAACACTCAAATCAACCCATTCTTAATTTCATGCTTCTATAAATAAATTATATTTTTAAAAGATTTATCATTCCAATTAATTTTGATGACACCAATACCATATTACCTTACAATCAAGAAATAATAATCTCAACAACTAATTAATGTATGAGAACAAAAATTTTATAGTAGAAGAACCTATTATTAGAATGATAATTAGGGTCCTCAACCTAACAAATTCACTTTGAAATTCAATAAAACACATAGTTGGAAACAATCATATATCATTAAACCATAATAATTGGGTTCTTATAGGTCCCAACACATATATTTACATTCTATGCCTCCAAATCAACAAAACAAATCAAAAATCCCAATATCAAGATCATCCATTACAATTGATGTGCGCACTCGATCAATTAGATAACACGTTATAGAATAAGTTATCTCTATTATTTATTAAACATGAAATTAGTTCAGATGTTGTGGAGATATCAACTGGTCTTCAACAAGATCACCCCAATAACCAAGAATGTGGATTGACCCTCGATACTCTTCAATTATTCTATATCATATAATATTCATCGATTGTTTATTAGGCATGGAATGAAATAACATCTTCTTATTCAATCACAAAAAAATCTACTTTTTTTTGGAAAAAATGTTATGAATTATCTATAGATTCTTAAATTAAGATGTTGGCTCATTCGTAGGCATTATTTTCATCTAGGGTTATTTAGAGTCCATTATAAAATTGGTTTTGATCACAGTAGTATCCTCGATGATGTCATCATTGATATTCAACTAGCTTTATGATATATTTATAGTGTGTTTCTTCTTTAAACAAAAAATTCAAAAAATATATTTTAGTGTGAATTCTTATTTAATCCCTGGTGGATTTACGACATTAGTAAAAGATTCTAAAATCATTTCTGAACATGGTATTCCCATATATTCTCATTCTAGAATTATGGTTATGTGAGTGTGGTGGCTAGTTATACTGGTTAAATTTTTAATTTGAAAAATCCATATATGAAATTACCATATATTTTATCCTATGTGGTTTGATCATCAATTTGGTCACTTCTTTTCATGTAATATTTGTTTACATGATTGTTATGTTTTTAAAATTTTTATGTGGTCGAAGATGGAATTTGTCTATGAGGTTTTCTCAAACATAATAATTTTTATAAAGATAAATTTTTTATAATATTTAAATATGAAAATAAAATAATACATTAAAAGTTATAAAATTAATTAAAATAATTAAAATTCATTTTTATTGAGTAAAATTTACAATAAATATTTGAATTAAAATCCACAAAACAATAAATAAACTTTTTCCAATTACATTGTTTTAAAAATCAAAACTTTGAACATTAATAATTAAAATTTGAAAATATATAAATTTCATAAATATTAAAATTTAAAAAATAAACCAGTAAACATATTTCAAAATGATATTGAAGAATATAAAAAGATCTATAGTAAATAGTACTTTTTAATTTAAAATCCATAATTAAATATTTTCCACAAAAAACTCCACAAATGATAAATAATATATTGAATAACCATCACAAAATAATTTATCAGAAAAGAAATATTTTTCAATTATAAAACATCATTGCCAAATTGAATGATGTTTAAATCGTAAATAAGATCCAAAGGAACATCAACAAGGCTCCAATATTTACTTTAAATTCATTACACATGCTAATTTCTTTTAGACAAACAATTTTTCATATGAGTCTTCATATCTTAGGTAAATAGAATCATAAAAATGGTGAGATAAAATAATTATTAATGGATATCAAATAATATGATCTTCCAAAGAATAGAAAATGACAGAATCATATGTTTAGAAGTAATTAATAATAAAATAAATCATTATAACAGACTACAAGATCATAAAAAAAATTCATGGTGAACAACATAACAAAACACATTGATAATATTTATATATATAATTGAATTAGAATAAAAAATTACTAACATGTGAATAACATATTCTACGACATTAAAAATAATTATGGAGTTAATGAAATATATCTAATTTCTATTAGTACTATAGTTAAGAAATTATAATTAATGGGATGGCACACACCCAAATGCCCAAACTAGGTTTTCTTAGGATATATTCTGATTAATTGAGGGGCTATTTCAAGACCACCCATCACTAATTATGTATAATGACATAATCATAAAATGGGATGATATTTATATAATACATAACTAAGATGAATTTGTATGAAATAAGTATCTTTATTGATATGAAATGTATGTAGATTGTCAATATTTTCCAAATCAATAAATATAATTTGACTTCATGTATGTATCACTCAATCTTACATCATATAAAGTAATGTTTATTTGTATATATAAATAATATCCCTAATAAATTAATTTATATATTTTATCATAAGACTTCAAGAGAAGTAAAGTGGATAGTACTATTAAAGAATATACTAATTTTAAGGTCATAACATTTATGGATGTTGACCTAGATTAAAAACCCATCTTAAGAATAAACAATTTTGAAATACAATTTTAAAAGTTTTTGATAATTATATTTATTGGTACCAAAAGTTTATTCCTAAAAATTAAAATATTATGAGATTATTTTTATTATCATCAATGAATCTTAACTTCAATGAAGGTAAAACCCTTTTTATATAACGATAAAAACGAAAGGATGGTATTAAAAGTAATTTTATGAAATATTATTATCATTATTGTAAAAAGTGAAAGTCATTTTTCACTTTTAATAATCAATTTCTAATAGTTAAAAAATAATAATTTTTATAGAAATAATTTATATGTAATCCAAATAATGGATAACTAAAAAATACATTGATGTTTTCTATATAAATTTCATGTGGAAGATGATAATAAAAACACAAAATGGATAACCATTCTGATATTTTGGAAATACCTTTATTGAGACCCACATCATAAAATGTTTCATCAATAAAACTTTTGAAATGTAAAATATTTATTTTTCAAGATCACTATAATTATAAAATATATATATTTTGACATATCATTTTTATAGCAATTTTTGGAATAAACATCATTGATATGTAATAAAAATAGAATATGTGGGAAGGAATACAATTATTCTAAACGACATTATTATTTTATCAACATGAAAATCAACATTGAAGGACCTCATAATTAAATATTAATTCATCTCTAGAGATTTTATAAAATAAAATATAAAAATTATATTATTACAATAAAACAAGTATATAAACATAATTCGTGAATAAAAAACATAACTCTAAGTAATATGTTTTGACATATCAATACCATTTCATTATTTGGTAATAAATAAATAAACAAAACCATTCTGAGAGACAATCAGATGGATTTTAAATTCCATATCCTTTAATAAAAAAGATAATAAAAGGAATCCATTAGGTATTATTTGCTACAACCAATATAAAATGAGCGGGGAATGTTGCATATGTCTCAATAAAAGAGAGTTAGTATATACATTTTATTATACACATTATAATTGTGGATATAGTTAGCTTTAGTAATGGGGTTAATGTGATAAAAGTGTAAATACCTAGATATCAAATAATAATAATAACATTATAAATTATTATGTCAAAACTATCCAAACATATAGGAGTAAATTTAAGTAATAACAATCATAACTCATTCAATAAAAGTTGAGTTAATAAATATTCTTACCTTTAATAGTACAGATTCATACATTCCCAAAACTCATGTATAATAAATAATTATATTAATAACCTATTTTACAACCCTATTCAAACCTATATCCATTTATATACATCCTTTATATTCATTTATTAGTAATATATAAGGTATATATGTTCTATTTCCGTAATCAAATGTTATTAGATTCAATTATTAGATTATAACTTGATACAAAATGGTGTGGTCGATTTCATTTTATTAATAAATGTATAGTATTTTGATATAATTATATACAAATGTAAATATTAGTTATATGTTTTACTTATTTTTTACTTTCATTTGGTATTTTTTTATGATTTTTTATCGAATAGAAAATGATCTAGTTTTGGTAATTTAAATGAACAAAAGAGTTGAAAAATAAAAATAATGTAAATACTAATATAACCATTAAAATACCATAAAAATTATATTTCAAATAATTTGTAACAATACCATTAGTAATATTTTTATGGTCTTCCATAATAATTTTTTTTACATTGTTTACGTTCGTTATTAAATTGACTTAGATAAAAAAATTATTTTTTGGAGAGTATTGTTAAGGAAGTGTTTTTTGACATTATATCACTTCTAAAAAATAATATAGATGTTATTAATATGATGCTAGGGCGTTGAATTAAATTGAATGATATTTTTATTATAAGTAAATGATTTGATAAGAAAATAAATAGGCCACTTTTGATGGAGTTGTACTTCACACGTACGAATGGGTGACATAATCATTTTACAATGAACCAACGAATTATAATTATTTTTTAATAATTTCAGAATATTAATTTTTTATAAATATAATATTAGTAAATTAAAATTTTCTTTATAATCAACCATGTATGGGGTGATAATAAATTAGGAACACTATATATATAATGGTTTTAAAGGATGTAAAAAAAGATATTCCATTATTATATAAAATTTACCGAATATTTATAATTCTATTTTTATCATATATTAATGTTAACAAAATGTTTTACAATTTATTTGAAGATTATAATAAGGATAAATCAATTGATAAAATCACCAATAAATTTTGATGTCATGTAGTAGGTGAAACATTAAGGCTCTTTAGCTCAACATATTTTAGATACCAAGGCATTTAGGTAATTCAATATAAGATTATGAGATTCTATTATAGAATTAATTTATAGAAATTGATTAATAATTGGTAGTTAAATGGGATTGAGGTGAGGTCCTTTTATTGATAATGGAAATTGAGTTCAGGAAAATATAATTTCTTTATATATAGAGAACATATGTATTAGATAAAAAGAGGTGAAAAAGTGTAAAATAAGGGTGTGGTTTATGATTTAATGTATAGAAACCCTCACATATTCATTTTCACAAAAAGTGTAAGCACAGTTTTAAGTATCATACTCATAGATTTATTACTTTTTCAATTTTTGGATATTACTATTGTAATTAGTTTTCACAATAATATTCTTAACGAAAAAAATAAAAATGTCATTATTAAATAATATGTACATAATAAATAAAAATATAAAATAAATTTCATCAAATAAAATTTACAATTTTTTTTATAAATATTAATATTTACATTTGTTCATGTAACATGTAAGAGCCCTTTTTTTAAAAAAGTGCATTTTTTAGTATATTGTTTTTTATAAAAATATAATCTATATTATTGATTTTAGAGATAATAATAGTTTTATTATTAATAAAAAGTAGTGTTTTATTGATTAATCATAATGATAAAACAAAATTCAATATTGAGATATCATAATTGGTGGAAAAGTTGAAACCCAATTTTTCATTAGAACAAAAGATTACTCATGATTCAAAATTTAAAACATGGGTTTTATAAATTCATCAGAGTATTCATAATTTAATAATTTTAAACATTAAAAGAATTAATTATCATGAAATAATTTATTAAACATTATATATCGTTCATAGATCATCATAATGTTAAAAATACTATATCAATAATAAACAGAATTTTTCACTATTCACTGAAAACCAAGCCTTAAAAAAATTCAGATAATTCATCTAAAATAATAACTATATTTTAAGTCATAAAATTAATTTGATTTCCTCAATTGAGAATTATAATATTTTAAATTCATCTTTTAAATAGAAAATATTTATATAATGAAAATATTTTCCAAATGAAAATAAATTTTTAAAATGTTAACTGCTCTTATTATATATTATTATAACTTACTTGTTATTTTTATGTCAATATAATATTAATTATAAAAAATAATTAATCTATATTATATTTAGTATCTAAAAATAAGGAATATAAAAAATGTGAAAATAAATATTTTATATAAAAATCAATTATTTTCTATTTCCTTTTTATAATTTAATTTTATCATTGCAAAAGTACTAAATGATTTTTTTATTCTATATATATTTATAAATTTCATTACATAAATTTATAAATTCATATTAAACTACTGTTTTATGATTTTAATATAATTATTAATGTTTCATTTTGGTTCAATGCTACTTATGAACAAATCTATTAAAAAAATTCACTTAAAAAGAAAAATATTACTCAAAATCTATGTGTCTTACGTGGGAACATAATCTAAGAGTTGTTTCCCATTAATAAGATCCTATAAAATATATTATATACTGGGAAATTCATAATGGAAAACGTATAACATAAGTTGTTTATATATCATTATTATCACCCAAAAAACAAATATAATAGAATTAGGTTATTAAAAAAGTAATCAGATGTTATGAGTGATAGATTCCAAAAAATTCATTGAATTGGGAACATGTAATCCTTGTTGTTAATATAAAGTGACCATTTGCGACTACAATTAACTAGGTGATGAACAATAAATCTTTCTTTCCATAAAACCCCGAAAATATAGTATTCCATAAACCGAAATTACAAGTGAATGAAATAAGTTAATTTGGAGAGGATCCTATTAAATGCATATAATTTTCCAAAATCATTAATAATACATACTTATACCATTTGGGAGATTAGAACCATCCCATAAAATGATGAAAAAAAATTACCCAATCAAATGAAATTCTCAACAGAGAAAGAGTATCAATAAAGTTTTTTAAATTTTATTCAATAGGAAAATCCATTATTTGATAATGAGGATACATATCGAATTGAGTTCCACACCTACAATAGGGATGTAGAGATAAGATTTAATCAAGGGATGATAGGTTTAGGAAGAAAGTGTTGGTTTGGATTTGAAAACTCAAGCCATATCTCCACTGAATTAATATATTCTATAAAGAAACAATGAATGGTACATAAATAGGATCAACATGAAAACATTATGAATCGTAATTCTTCCATATCCTATCATGTTTATATTATTTTTTTCAATCAAATAAAAAATGTGTTATTGATTAATCAACTACATAATATGGTAGGGATAACTCAAAATTATCTAAAAAAATACATCATTTATCCAAATCATAGTCTAGAGAAGAAACCATTATCCCAAAAAATGTCTACCAATAAACCTAAAGCTATATAACAACCTCACAATAAATTTCATAGTCCCTTGATCTATAGTAATGAATATCATGAGGCATCTAGCCACTATCCTAGTAAATATCTATATTCTTGATAAATTATACCATTCAAAGGAGAATCAAGAATCTCTAATTGATAACAAATTTTTTCCTCAATAAGTTGAGGAAAAAGTTACTACCACTGAGGTGTGTCATTTAGAGACCAACACTGTAGAATTTCATGTGTTAATCACCTTTATAGAACATGATATTATGATGTTCAAATAATTAAATATTAGTAAATATGACGGAGACATTAATTTTGATTATGAAGATATATGTTATGTTCTCATTTAAAAAAGTTTTTGAATATTCTTATTACTAGTTTAAAACAACAAAAAAATTGGCCAATATTAAGCTGACTTGTCTCCATTTAATATGATAGTACAATATTATGATATAATTGAGTAAAATAATCCCAACTAAATCAATCAGGGATATCCTTTTTTGACCTTCTCTTTAACTCAGATTTCATGGTTTTTATTTATGACATGGATGTCAATGAATTACTGGGATTTAATTATTTTTATTTTCATATGGTAGTTCTCTAATTATAATATCCATTTAACACCTCATGTTTTTTTAATATTTTTCTTATAAAAATTAATTTCTTTTATTGTTTGTAATGCACTCTACCCCAAGTGAAACTGATAAATAATATAGTATAATGTTATTTATAATATAAATATGAATATTTGAAAAAGAATAAAAAACTTTTGACAATAATTAATTATATATATTTTGTATAATATAAATATATTGTTAAATATATACTATATTTTCATTAATAAATTTTATGCTTGAAAAAGAATTTTTCCAAAAAAATTAAATATAATGTACTTTTTAGAAAAACATTATAATTAATTTATACCATATTTATAAATTTAATTTTCACAAATGAACATAATTTTAGAAATAGTCAGGTTGAAATTATGTTAGGATGTAATGTCAATAAATTTTTAAAAAGGTTTATTTTTCATTATATAGTGAAAATTACTGATATTTATAGATAGATATCTATTACTTTCATGATTTTTAAAAGATCTATATTTCTTTATAATGGATTAAATTTAAATTTATTTCATTAAAATATTTTTAAATTTTATTACATTTATTTGAATTTTTTTTAATAAAAAAATTATTATACATATGAAAAAATTAATTTTATAAAACATGTTTTCATCATGGTTTCTGTCTTCAAAATTATATTTACATATTCCTATTATATTATTATAATTTAATAAAATGCATTACATATTTTTATTCATCATAATTAATATGATTTAGAAATTATAGCTTAATTTTTTGGACAGATTGAACAATAAAAATAGTAATCATATTTTATCATGGTGATGGTTAAGATATGTATATTGGGGGTTAAACTAATGTTATAAGGATTAAAAAGACATAAAAACATGTATAAATTAAATTTTATAACTTTTTTATAACATATATCATTTAATTTTAATAAATGGTACAAAATGGATATTTGTTTCTTGAGTAATAAATTAATATACATTAATCATTTCAATAATTTCATTTGTGTTATTTCCCCCACAATGAAATGAATATATAATAGATTATCTTATGCAATATTCATGATCAGATTAACTCTACCAAAACCTAAAAAAATACCTTCTTAAAATCCCTCCCCAATTCCTAGAGTTCTCTAATTTTCACATAATAAAAACCTTTGAGGGATTAAGATGTAAAGAATAGGATGTTGTACTTTGAAGATTCATCACCTTTAATTTAATGTTTTAGTTTTATTTCATTTTATAACTACTATTAATATAAATAATTCATAATAAAAAAATAAACGTTGAATCCTAAATATTTTAAAATTTTATTATTATTATCGAACCTCCAATATTCACCCTCCTCCCTCTAAAATTGTAAATTATATTTATTCCTTGTGTGTATTTATGGACTACTTATTCCACATTGGGATGTTATTCATTATCCATAACCATAATTAATGATTGTTAATTATGATGAAATATCTATTTAGATATGATTGGTAATAAATAAATTTTATTATTTTATTATAATATCTTATCTAACGTATTAAATTTCCATCAGTTGAGAATGATAATGTTACTCATGTGTACATGTGGATTTCCACCTCCACGAAGTGATGTCATTTTTTCTAATTCTTTCATTACAGTAATATTAATGTGGTTGAATATAAATTATATCTATTATATAATAATTATTCATTTAATTTCAGTTATAAATTTCTTTACATTAATTAAAACCATTGAATAATGGAAGTATCACTCATGTGTATGTACCAAATATCATTTACACAAAGAGAAGTAATTCATTTTTCATAAAACCATTATATGAATTATTATAAAAGTGTGTGTGAGGAATAATTATTATAATTATTCTATGATTATTATTATTTTTATTATGAAAATATGAAGAATTTATAATTACCAGAACCATATAATAAAAGCATACATGGAAAACGAAGAATTTATCACCATGAATAACAATTTTAATAAATAATTAGTAATAAACAAGTGATATTATAAGGCCCCAGCCTTAAACCATACTTAATCTTGAGTTAATACAAGATTACACATTGAGGATATATTCAAGTTTAGAGTTTTAGAGAATTAGATCATCAAGCTTGCATTACATTCCACATTTAAACAAGGTAGTTACATAAAAGATAGTATTCATTTTTTCCCATCAACAGAAACATATTTAAAATAAAACATGGGTTCTTTCTTGACACTTCCTTGATACTATCATCATATCATGTACCTTTCCCTTGACCTATGAAAAACATCTCAAAAACATGGGATGAGCATAAAAAGCTCTGTAAGGGATATAAAAATATGTAAAGGAAACCTGAGTTCATATATACATAAGAATGAAAACATACATTACCCATAAAACATAGGCACTTTAACATACCTAATCAAATCATGACTAAATCATAGAAATCATAAGACATAATGGTAACTTGAGGCATTCATAACATTATTACGTAGGGAGTAACCCTCTTGGTAACGTTTGGAATATCCACCACAGTATATTCCCTAAATCTCTTTGGAGAAACCTTAACGTTTCACTCCTTCATGTTACCCAATGCATTGGAGATCTATATCGGGCTCACCCGCCCTTAGTTTATCATGGAACCACCCATCTTCATAAAAATTCCCAAGAACCATAACATAAATGTATCACATAAATCATTCATAAAGAAAAAATAACATTTCCATATTTCAATCACAATATAACATTTTAGGATTTTGAAATAATGAATCCATTAAAAAACAATTTTCAAAACCATTTAAAACATTTAATAAAGAGATTTTTGAATCAAAGTGTCCCATACCACCTTGATGATTTTAAAATTTTAAACCATTAATATCCATATAAATATATTCTTAAAACCACTTTCAAAACATGGATATTAATAAGAACAAATCATTAAAACATTTAAAGCGATATTTTGGTTAAAGGGTTTTTACCAAAATTAGAGACACATGAATACAATAATTGGGGAATGACATTTAATCATAACATTATAATTTCATGAGAATAAATGTATTCATGATAAAATATTCCAAAGGATAGTATATACACAATATAAGAGTGAATTGGTGCATAACAACAATGAAGTCTCAATAGAAATGTAAAATGCTATGAAATCCCTTATAAAAAAGGTATCCTTAAATTAAAGATAAATCAATCTCAAAATTATGTGTCAAAAATATAAATACACCCAATATAAGTGTATATTATGTTTAAAACTATAAAATGTCATTCACACATATTCAGAGGATGACATATTCAACAACTACATGTTGAACCCAAAGAAATCGAAATTGGGTTAAAAAGTTCCCTTGGTAAAATTCGACAGCCTAACGGCGTCACTTCAAAATTCAAAAAATGAGTTGATGAGAGATAAAAATGGTATCTCATCACTTGGACATAAAATTTACATCAATAAGGATATATAAGAACATATCCCAACATAATAGTATGTGAATTAAAAGACATAACAAAATAAGTCTTTTAAAAGAGGAGGGTGAAAGGTTCCCTTACTGACATGGGTATCTTTAAAATCATATGCCCCGTGAAAGAAGGACAACAAAAAATTTATTTAAATACTCATAAATGAAATTATATTACACAATTATTAAAATAATGGGCAGTACATACACCACTCAAAGGAAATTGTGTCAAATGTAGCATAAATCTCACGGGAATAAAAGTGAGATGAAAAATCCCTTACGAAAACTCGGCAGCCTAACGGCGCCACTTAAAAATTACAAAAATGGATTGATGAGATCAGATAGGCTCTATAATCATATTAACATAAAGTTTACAGAAAGAGGAATATAAAATAACATCCCCCAACATAACAAATATGAGCTTAAAAGAAGTGACATAAAGGATAGTACTTAAAAAGAAAGAGGGAGGTTAGATCTCTTACGAAAATTCAGCAGCCTAACGGCGCCACACAAAACTTCCAAAATGGTTTTATGATAGAGAATAGGGTCTCTCATCAGATGAAAATAAAAATTACAGTAAGATTAATATAAAACAACATCCTAATCAAAATAATTATGAGAATAAAAGGAATGACATAAAAGAGTGTACTTAAAAAGACAGAGAGGAGTAGGATCCCTTACCTCAAGTCCAACTTGTATTGTTTGTTTCTTTATATTACTGATTAATAAACATTATTCAATTTATAAAATCTTATGGACCTCCTATAAGTATTATTATTCAGTTAATATCACATATTTTAATGTTATAATAATTGGTTAATAATATGAGTTCATATCAGAAGTTTTTGTCGATGTTTGGTACATGAGTCAAAAATGAACTTGTTTGAAAAATGATTGTCCATGTATTTATAAGTAAATTATTTCCAGAATATTATTAATGATTAAAATATCATATATATCCAGTAAACATTCATTTTATACAATTCCATATCATTTGGAGATATAAAATGGAAAACACCGTTCATGGAGACGGTAGGCCGTACATACGAATGAACGCTACTTTCATTTTATCATTGTCATATTAATGGAATTGAAAATAAATGATATATATATATATTATAATTACAGTATAATATATATGTTATATAGGTGACACATGTTAATTAATTTAATTCTTTATACATTCCATGCATTGCATGTACGAGTCACATCACTTGATGGGGCGGTAGTCCACACTTCCTCATATGAAATTATCGCATTTACACAACATGAAAAGAATAAAGTTAGGGTTTAAATATAAAATACAGAAGAATATAGTAAACATAAATACCATATATATCATATATATATATAATATAGTGAAATCATTATGGCCACCATTAAAGGTGTTAAAAGAATATTGAACAATCATCGTTTCGTGAGGCAGAAAATTTCCAACCACAGAAACAGTATGTTCTTTAACCATTAGACGAAGGTGTGTGTAAGTGTAGCTCGAATACTTATTATATAAAAATCCTAGTATGTTGAAGATACTGGAGTTGTTACAAAATAAATAAATAAAAAGAGTTTAGGGGGTTGGAGAAGCAAAATAAAACTAAAGGACACAAGTGAAGACATTACCTTAAAATCGGGTAACTCCCTTTGGTATGAGCTCAAAGTCTTCCTTGGGAAGACTTCTGCCCAATGTGAGGCTTCAAGGAGTTATAGAGGGATGTGTAGAGACCAAATGGGTAGGATTTGGCCGATAAAAAGGCTTAGGATGTGTGGGTAAGGAGGTTGAGGTGAGGGCCTTTTATAAGAGGAGAGGAGGGGCACTCTTGGAAAGTAAGGAAATGTTACTTTATTTTAGAATGCGTTTCCGATTTTAATGGTCCCACATTGATGTGTTTCTAGGATATGGTGATAAGGATTATAAATCCACCCGTCCAATAGGTTTTGGACATGTGTAGGTCTTAGAGTATACATTATCTTTCCATTTTATTTAAATCGTTAAATAATGATGTCTTCGCTGCATCATCATGATGTCATAAATAATTTAATTTATTTAATGTCTAAAAATTATAAAAAAAACTATGATGTAGGAAATATTTTTATCTTTCCAATTACTATTTATAGTAAAACATATGACATGTATAACCCCATGTAAATTTTTTTTAGTAAAACAACTCATGTTTGTGTCATTTTAATTTTAACATTAATTAAAAATGTATTTATGTCATTTTCAAACCAAAGTGGCTCCATGGGGTCCCCAAGATGACCCATGGATTTTATTGGTCGGCCATGACATATCCAATGAGGGTAGTACATGTTTCATTCTCATCTCATTTTATTAAAACATTATTTTTACCTTAAACTACACTAATTTCCTCTAATCGCGATTAAAAACTTAATAAGTTACTATTCACGAAAAAATTATTTTAATCCCATTGAACCACATTTTACATCATAATGACAACCATTTATGTCGGATTTTTGAAATTAAAAACATAAAGATGGAAAATTGTCATTTAAATGGAAAATCAGTTTTTATAAGTACCACTTAGTGGATTCACTATTCATAAAAAATTAATGTTTTTCAGAAAATTATCAAAAATTCACCCTAAGATATATTTGATATTCCGAATTCAAAAATGATTTCTATTTTAATAAATTCAAAAAATATAAGTTTCATTACTTAATTTAATAATTAATTCCCGCTATCAAAACAAATAGCGTGTTTTTATGAAACAAAATGTATCAAAAGATTGACACTAGTTTAAGTCCGATTTCAAAGTGAAATTAATTACAACGACCACTATTGGATTAAATGGTAAAAATATATTCTAATTTCACTATAAAAAATTTCAATCGATAATCTAATAATATAAAAAAATTAGATTAAAAAGAGGTTTTGAATTAAAATACAACATTTTTCACCATTCATTAAAAATGGAGCTTTTTCGGAAAAATGCCAAAAATTTACACAAAGTAAATTTTGATGTCCCGATTCTATAGAAGAATTTTATTTTGTCAAATATAAAACATAAAATTGTCAAAATATGGATTTCAAAGAGGTTCACCATCAAAAGGCAGTTAATGGACCTTTTAAAAAATATTAAAATGTTTAGGCTTAAAATTGGATTCATTCACATTTTAAATCTTCTAACATTTATTGTAAAAAGTGAAAATATTTGACAAACATATATAATAATTTTGTAGTTAGATCTGTTCATTCCCACCATTACAATGGCTAGGCGTTAACTACTATTTAAAATAATATTATTTTATTATTAGAGTGCAATATAAGATTCCCAAGAAACTTGTTGTTGCGTGTTGGGTACGCCATCTAGCATAGCGTCCCCTTTAAAGTCATATTAATATTTTATTCACAAATATGGATAAATGTGAAAATATCATACTCTTTATTTACCTGGGGTGTTACATCCTTCCCCCCTTTTGGGAATTGCATCCTCGCAATTTTAAAATTGAGCTTTGAAACATCCATGAAAGTCCCACATCGGAACAAGAGTCGGTAAAACAATCACTTTAAAATAATGGAAGAAAAGTACAGAGGTCACCCGAGTTAACACATACTAGGATTCCATGTAGGAAAACATGTACATATAGGAGAAAACATAGGGTCATGTTCTGATGGAGAGTGATAGAAAACATGTTTAGGAGAAAGTTAACCACAAGAAAATCACAAACTTGTGATGGGTTAAACGGTTTTCGATTCCCCAGTAGGAAATGTTAATACAAAACATTTTTGTTTTAAGTTACTTTTTATTGAGGAATTTTTTCATAAGGAAACATAATCACTTATCATGTTGACTTTCATATTTTATTCGATTCCTTACACGAACTCATATTTTCTCCAATAGACGAGTATTTATGAAGACTTGTTCACTATAATCAACTTCTAGAGAATCAGCAAATCCAAAAAAGAGAAATATATACATCCCATGTCTTTAGAATTTAACCAAAACCAAAACCAAAACAAAAATGGTTAGTATAAGATTAGATAATCTAGAGAAGGATAACCCTTTATAAAAATAATATCTATTCTTAATCTCCAAAATTTGTCCAACAAAACCCAAAGTTCACCGAGGACCATTTGATAAACAATTTGTCCATTAAATTCTTCAAAGTAAACCAAACTATGACTGAAACCCAAATATTTTATGTATTTAGTCACATAGTCTTCCAAGGTACAAATTAACTTTTAGCTAAAAATAACACCAGTTGCTCTTAAATTATCATATTAAAAAGTAATTAACCTAATCACATATCCTCGATAATAGGTTAATCATTTCCATAGATAACTGAAAATTAACTTACTCTTGATTCCTAAAATCATCTAACTAAAAATAATTAGTCAAACTAACCAGGGACTTCACGTAGTCCAGTGTTAGTCGATAAATACCGGTCGCACTTTGGTTATGGGATCGATTCCCTCAGCTTTGTCCGACGCAACGGGTTGTCACACGGTCTGCGTGTTGTCCTTTTTCCAAAACTATATAATTCTTAAAACATTCCCCAAAACGAGATAAAATCATCATAAATAATCATAACATATTTTAAACTCAAGTTGATCTCATGCCTTTCATTTTCCAACATAACATATAATAACCCATAATTACCTCAAAAGTAAGGATCATATAAACTCTAATGGTTACCATTATAATTATTACATGAAATTCTACATCGATTGGTCATCTCATACATGATGCATTACAGAACATACCAAGGTTCAAGTGGTTGATCATGACTCCTTGATAGTTGGTTTAGAACAACCACAAGTTTCTTCATTGAATCCCCCATTTTATCTAGTATCCTAATCAGAGAACCACCACAGTTTCCTTCAAACCTGTTGTCTCTTTGGTCCTTCTAGATCCATCCATTCACTAAAAATAGAAATGACAGTATGAGTATATCAACAAAACCATCATGTACTAATGAGGTAGGTAAACACTAAGATATATTTACTCATTCACTTTATCTAAAAATAGGACTCTTTCTGAAATCCTATCCATTATGGTACTGTCACTTATGCTTAGAGAATACCCTAACCTCTATAGTCATCTAAACCGACCTCTGATACCAACTATAAGTCCCCATCCTTAAACCATACTTAATCTTGAGTTAATACAAGATTACACATTGAGGATCTTTTCAGGTTTAGAGTTTTAGAGAATTAGATCATCAAACTTGAAGTACATTCCACATTTAAACAAAGTGGTTACATAAAAGATAGTATTCATTTTTTCCCATCAACGAAAACATATTTAAAATAAAACATGGATTCTTTCTTGACACTTCCTTGAAACTATCACCATATCATGTACCATTCCATTGACTTGTAAAAAAACATTTCAAAAACTTGGGATGAGCATAAAAATCTCAGTAAGGGATATAAAAATATGGAAAGGAAACATGAGTTCATATATACATAAGAATGAAATCATACTTTACTCATAAAACATAGGCACATTAACATAACTCATCAAATCATGAATAAATCATAGAAATTATAAGACATAAAGGTAACTTGAGGAATTCATAACATTCTTACGTAGGGATTAACCCTCTTGGTAACGTTTGGAATACCCACCACATTATATTCCCTAAATCTCTTCAGAGAAACCTTAACGTTTCACTGCTTTGCGTTACCCAATGCATTGGAGAGCTATATCAGACTCACCCGCCCTTAGATTATCACGAAACCACCCGTAATCATATCAATTACCAAGAACCATAACATAAATTTATCACATAAAACGTGCATAAATGAAACATAACATTTCCACATTTCAATCACAATATATCATTTTAGGATTTTGAAATAAAGAATCCATTAAAAACCCATTTTCAAAACCATTTAAAACATTTAATACAGAGATTTTTGAATCAAAGTGTCTCATACCACATTGAAGCTTTTAAAATTTTAAACCATTAATATCCATAGAAATAAATTCTTAAAACCATTTTGAAAACATGGATATTAATAATAAAAAAATCATTAAAACATTTAAAGCAATATTTTGGTTAAAAGGGGTTTTTACTAAAATTAGAAACACTTGAATACAATAATTGAGGAATAACATTTAATCATAACATTATAATATCATGAGAATAAATTTATTCATGATATAATATTCCAAAGGAAAGTATATACACCATATAAGAGTGAATTGGTGTGTAACAACAATGAAGTCTCAATAGAAATATAAAATGCGATGAAATCCATTTTAAAAAAGTTATCCTTAAATTAAGGATAAATCAATATCAAAATTATGTGTGAAAAATATAAATAAACCCAATATAAGTGTATATTAAGTTTAAAAAAATAAAAGGTCATTCACACATATTCAAAGTATGACATATTCAATAACTACATGTTTAACCCAAAGAAATCGAAATTGGTTTAAAAAGTTCCCTTGGTAAAATTCAACAGCCTAACTACGTCACTTCAAAATTCAGAAAATGAGTTGATGAGAGATAAAAATGTTATCTCATCACTTGGACATAAAATTTACATCAATATGTATATAGAAGAACATATCCCAACAAAATATTATGTGAATTAAAAGACATAACAAAAGAAGCCTTTTAAAAGAGGAGGGTGAAAGGTTCCCTGACTGACATGGGTATCTTTCGAAACATACGCCCCGTGAATGAAGGAAAATACATCATTGATATAAAAAGTCATAAATGAAATTATATTACACAATGATTAAAATAATGGGCAATACATACACCACTCAAAATAAATTGTGGAAAATGTAGCATAAATGTCATGGGAATAAAAGTGAGATGAAAAATCCCTTACGAAAACTCGGCATCCTAACGGCGCCACTTAAAACATAAAAAAATGGATTGATTAGATCAGATTGGGTCTCTCATAATATTAACATAAATTTTACAGAAAGAGTAATATAAAAGAACATCCCCCAACATAACAAAGAGCAGCTTAAAAGAAGTGACATAAAGGAGAGTACTTAAAAAGAAAGAGAGAGGTTAGATCTCTTACGAAAATTCGGCAGCCTAACAGTGCCTCTCAAAACATCCAAAATGGATTGATGAGAGAGAATGGGTTCTCTCATCACATGAAAATAAAACTTAAAGTAAGAGTAATATAAAATAACATCCCAATCACAAGAATGATGAGCTTAAAAGGAATCACATAAAAGACTGTACTTAAAAATAGTGGAGTAGTATCCCTTACCTCAAGTCCAACATTTCTTGTTCGTTTCTTTCTATTTTGGAATAATAAACTTTGGTCAATTTATAATTTCTTAAGGACCTCCTATTAATATTATTATTCAGTTCATATCACATATTTTAATGTTATAATAATTGGTTAATAATATGAGTTCATATCAGACGTTTTTGTCGATGTTTGAGACATTAGTCAAAAATGAACTTGTTTGAAAATTGATTGTCCAAGTAGTTATATGTAAATAACTTCCCGAAAAGTATTAATGATTAAAATATCATATATATCCAGTAAATATTCATTTTATACTATTCCATATCATTTGTAGATAAAAAACGAAAAGCACCGTTCATGGAGACGGTAGGCCGTACGTACGCATGATCGCTAAATTCAATTTTTCTTTGTCATATTAATGGAATTGAAAATAAACGATATATATATATATATATATTATAATTACAGTATAATATATATGTTATATAGGTCACATATGTTCATTAATTTTATTCTTTATACATTTCATGTATTGCATGTACGAGTCACATCACTTGAGTGGGCGATAGTCCACACTTCCTCATATGAAATTATCGCATTTACACAACATGAAAAGAATAAAGGTATGGTTTAAATATAAAATATAGAAGCATATAGTAAACATAGATACCATATATATCATATATAAAATACATTGACATCATAATGTCCACCTTTAAAGGTGTTAAAAGAATATTGAAGAATAATCGTTTCGTGAGGCAGGAAATCGCCAACCACAGAAACAGTATATTCTTTAACCATTAGACGAAGGTGTGTATAAGTTTATATCTAATCCTTATTATAAAAACATCCTATTATATTGAATATACTGTATTTGTTACAAAATAAATGAATAAATATAGTTTAATGGGTTGGAGAAGCAAAATAAAACAAAAGGTCACAAGTGAAGACATTACCTTAAAATCAGGTAACTTTCTTTGGTTTGAGATCAAAGGCTTCCTTGGGAAGACTTCTTCCCAAAGTGAGGCTTCAAGGAGTTATAGAGGGGTGTGGAAAGACAAAATGGGAAGGGGTTGGCCGAGCCAAAGGCTTTGTATGTGTGGGTAAGGAGGTAGAGGTGGGGGCCTTTTATAAGAGGAGAGGAGGGGCACTCTTGGAAAGTAAGGAAATATTACTTTATTTTAGAATGAGTTTCAGATTTTGATGGTCCCAAATTTATTTGTTTCGATGATAAGGTGATAAGGGTTCGAAGTCCACCCATCCAATATGTTTTGGACATGTGTAGGCCTTAGATTTTACATTATCTTTCATTTTATTTAAATCGTTAAATAATGAGGTCATCATTACATCATCGTGATGTCATAAATAATTTAATTTATTTAATGTCTAAAAATTATAAAAAATATACTATGATGTAGGAAATGTTTTTATCTTTCCAATGACTATTTATAGTCAAAAATATTACTTGTATAACCCCATGTAATAATTTTTTTAGTAAAATAACTCATGTTTGTGTCATTTTAATTTTAACATTAAATAAAAGTTATTTATGTCATTTTCCAACCAATGTGGATCCTTGGGGTCCCCAAGTTTACCCATGGATTTTCATGGTCGTCCATGACACATCCAATTAGGGTAGGTAATGTGTCAAACTCATCTCATATTATTAAAACATTATTTTTACCTTAAAGTACACTAATTATCTCTAATCGCGATTAAAAACTTAATAAGTTACTTTTCACCAAAAAATTATTTAAATCCCATTGAACCACATTTTATTTCTTAATGACAACCATGTATGTCAGATTTTTGAAATTCAAAACACAAAGATGGAAAAATTTCATTTAAACGGAAAAGCAGTTTTTATAAGTACCACTGAGTGGTTTTACTATTCATAAAAAATTAATGTTTTTCAGAAAATTACCAAAAATTCACTCTAAGATATATTTTATATTCCGAATTCAAAAATGATTTCTATTTTAAAAAATTAAAAATATATAAGTTTCATTAATTAATTTAATAATTAATTCCTGTTGTCAAAACAAATAGCGTGTTTTTATGAAACAAAATTTATCAAAAGATTGACACTAGTTTAAGTCCGATTTCAAAATAAAATTAATTCCAACGACCATGATTGGATTAAATGGTATAAATATATTCTAATTTCACTTTACAACCAATTCAAAAGATAATCTAATCATATAAATAAATTAGATTAAAAAGTGGTTCTGAATTAAAATACAACATTTTTCAATATTCATTAAAAATTGAACTTTTTCAGAAAAATACCATAAATTTAAACAAAGTAAATTTTGATGTACAGATTCTAAAGAAGAATTTTATTTTTTCAAATATAACACATAAAATTTTCAAAAAGTGGATTTAATAGAGGTTCGCCATCAAAAGGCGGTTAATCGACCTTTTAACGAATATTAAAATGTTTATGCTTAAAATTGGATTCATTTGCATTTTTAATCCTCTAACATTTATTGTAGAAAGTTAAAATATTTGACAAACATATATAATCATTTTGTAGTTAGTTCTATTCATTCCTGCCATTACAACGGCTAGGCGTTAACTACTATTTAAAATAATATTATTTTATTATTATAGTGCAACGTAAGATTCCCAAGAAAATCATTGTTGTGTGTTGGGTATGCCATCGAGCATAGAGTCCCCATTAAAGTCATATTAATATTTTATTCCCAAATATGGATAAATTTGAAAATGTCATACTCGTTATTTACCTAGGGTGTTACAGATTTAATGTAATATGTAACTAAAATATTGTGTTATATAATTGAATATTATTTAAAAATAATTGTTAAAAATATATATAAATTCATTTTATAGGATATTTTAAAACATACAAAGGAATTTGAGACATCTGGTAAGGGATTTATCTTTCAAGACCATTCTAATCAGGATTAGATATGCTTTAATTTCAATAGAGTTAATTCTATGATCTTTAATAGATAATATGCTTTAACATTATTCATCAATTTTTATTTCTAGAATATTGATGTTTTATTAAATTTTTCCATTTTTTAGAACTCAAAATTTTACAAGGAATTTTTGCAAGAAAACCATCCTTATTTCACTTCATTCAATCAGAAAATATTTTCCTTCCATATACATGTTTTTAATAATATGTCAATAAATTTTCATGGAATTTATCCAATTATTTCATAATTTATTTTTTAAAAATGATATAATTGTTAAAAATGATCTGAAAAATAATCATCTATTCCTTTTTTAAACAAGGTTCTTTTTACCAATGGTGGGGAAAATTTTTTATTTTAATAATTAGGACATGAATGTAATTCCCAACCATCATGACCATTTAAAGAAGTGAAGATTAGTTTATGGGATTCCATATTTAGTATCATTTATAATTCATTCCTAACAATTATGGAAATATCTATATTTTAAATAAGTGTTTTAAAAATTAAAATCCTATTTTTCCCAAGAAATGTTATGTTTATAATTTATTGTTATTCTCATCTATGATGAAAACCATTAATTTTAATTGGGTTGGGGTTCAATGATACCTTATATTTTATTTTTCTAAAAGTATTATAATGATTAATTATTGAGCTTCCATATTCTTGATTCCTTGCAGATATTAGTTTTGACTTATAAAGAATTTTTAAAATGCATTTTATTGATACATCAAAATTTGATAAATTTATAAGAAAAGAAGTTATGTGTTGGCCCTAGTTATTAATATCCCCTCAATGCATCAATATTTCTATTGAGATAGAAATTTTGAATATTATAATGGATGGGTATTTAGTATAGACCAACAAATTTGTTAGGAATTATTCCTTTCTTGAGAGGACTTGACGGTATGATTTGAGATATTTTTTGAGTGGAAATAACCATAAAATTCTAGAATTTTATCCTTTATTTAGTTGAGAATTATATTTTCATTATATAGGCGTTTTTTATATTGATTCAATAAATGGATCCTCACTAAAATCTGGTATTTGATTAAATGGAATGTGTTTTGATTATCCACTCTACTATATTTATTTCTTCATTATTTACTATTGATAGTTTCCAAGATATAAAGCCATTATGGGTTATTTAAGCTCACCCTATATTTGTTTTCTATTCCATAGGATATTAAGAAGTATATAATGAATCATATATATGGCATAATAATGTATTTAATGTTATAATTTTTTTCAACATGTTGTGGGAATCATGTATGAATAGTGTTTTACAAGATTAGTGAAATTATTGATAATTTGGGATGAGATCCCTTATATCTTTTACCATTGTAATTAAATAAAAATAAAGTATTTGATAATATTTTTAGATTTTAATAGATTTTATTTGAGGAATCTTAGTATAATCCTTGGGAACTAGATTTTGAAATGAATATACCTAACATTATAATGTTGGTAATCCCTTAGGGTATTAATGAACTTCTACAAATATTGAGTTTTTTTATGTATCAGTGTCCATGAGGATGATAAGGTAAACCAGTTTATAGTATTTTTCTATAGATGTATCCTAATAGATAAAAGGGAATCATTACCCATATGGAATAAAGGTTTTTTAATACTAAGAAATCATATACTAATTGTGTTGGAACTAATTTGACCAGTGTCATTCTATAATAGTTGAACCGGGTTATGATAAATAAACTTTACCATATGTAGAAAAATGATATTACCCAACATGATTCATCTATATTGGATGAAATGATATGATTTAATACTATTTATTTTAAAGAAATATTAATACATTGGATGTTGAACAATAGAATAGTTCCCTGAAATTATATTCTTTTAATTTGTTAGTAATGATAGTTAAAAAAAGTAAATTTTATATGATATTGTCTAAATTGTGATACTATTCAGTATTGTTCACATATCTTGAACACTAAATAGGTAGATGAAATTGAAATTGAAGAAAATATAAATTTTAATGTGATATTATTCATTAAATATTTTCTGTGATAACGATTAGCTGAAATGATGTGGAATTTCCTCACATTAATGAATATGTGAGAAGAATGCGCTACAGATCGTGAGGTTAACATTTTGGATTAATTTTTAATACTCTGGATTATATACAAAAAATAGAAAACAGGATTAAAAATTACTTTCACACAAATATGAAGATTCTCTAAGCGTTTTTATTTTAAAAAAATATTTTATTACATGATGATATAGTGACATGTGTAATCGAGATATAAAAATAAATTTCAATGTCTTATATCCTTATGGTGAATTACAAAAAATTGTTCAACAGATCACCATGAAAAAAGGAAATTTTTAAAATAATAAGTTATGGATGATGGTTTTTTAAATAATTTATAATTAAAAAATAAAATACCCTTGTAATTTGTTAATGGGAACATGAATTTTCATAATGTGTACTAAAATGGGTCATAAGTATTTTGAATGCATAGAAAAGAAAGAAACCTTAGATATCATATGCATTAAATGTATTGGTATGGAAAATTATTCAATCTAATGTACAAAAGATTAAGGGAACATAACATAGAATAATCCAAGGGGAAGATGATCTTTCTAATTGATATCTATATCCAATTTTGAAGTTTTAACAATTAGTATAAAGGTATATTTATCATCAACTCTAAAAGTGAAAATATTTTATTTTATTTAGGTCATTATAAAAATTTTATGGGTATAACATGAACACATTATCAAATAAATATTTATTTGGTAGTGAAAAATTATAATGGTTTAATGATAAAATCTCAAGTCTATAGATCCCCTCTAATAGAATTTTATGGAATCAATCTTCCTAAAAAAATTATTCTTAATATAAATTTATTTTATGAAATTTTGGGATTTGATATACTCTCTCAGTGTATAGTTCATATCAATAATGGATGAAGGGAATTTACTTTCAATTTTCTCAATAAACTAATTATTTTATATTAATTTGATGATGAACATGAACACCCAATGGATATTATATCCATCATGTGTGTTTTATAAGCTATTTAGGATGGTAATTTATCTAAAATGGTTGGGGAGAAATGATAAATTGAAAATATGACAATTTTGTAAGAATATATAGATACACTTAATAAGAAAATTTTTAGTTATCCCATGAATTGTGAGATGAATATTTCTTTGGATCTCATATATGGTTCTAACCCAATTTCAAAAACAATATATTGAATTTCCCATTTTTAGATGTAGGAACTGAAGAAGAAACATCCAGATAATCTAGATAAATAATTTAATCATCTTAATAATTAACCCTGACTTTTCCAATTATTCATGTTAACAAGAAACGAGGGTCAATGATTATTGGGATTTATTATCATGAACATCATAGTATCACTATTGAGAAAACTAATTCTCAACATAAAATCAATGATTTGTTTGATTAGTTATTGAAGGCTCAATATATTTCCATGATTGACATTTTTTAAATATATCCTCAGTTAAAGTTCAATAATGATGATATACCAATGATAAACATTTGTAAAAGGTATGATCACTATGTATTTATAGTAATTACATTTTTATATACCAATCATTCACCTATCATAAAGGATTTGATGAATAGAGTCTTTTATTATTATAATGATATGTTTTCCATGTTCATTATAGATGATATTTTTATATAAATTAAAAAAATATGAACATGAATAACATTTTAGGATATTACTAAAGACATAGAGGAAGGAGAATCAATGTGAAAATATTTTTGATGGTGAAATTTGGATACAAAATGTCTAATTATTATGTCATATAATTTCATGTGAGTATATATTAGTGGATATTTCAAAAATAATGTTATTGAACAATGGAAAAGACCAATCATGATAAATGTTATGAGAATTTAAAACAACATAAAATAATATTTAATGTGCCTATACATATAATAACATATAGTAAATAAGGGTTTCTAATATATTATGATGACTTAATGAAGGGATTGTGATGAATCCGGTTGAAAATGATATGGTGATTGATTATTATAATCTGAAACAAAATTCCAGAGAAAATTTACATGACTCAAGATTTGGAGTTGGTAGCAATAATTATTGCATTTATGAAATAGATACATTATATGTTTAGTGAAATATGTGATATATATAATGATTATAAAATGTTGAAATATATTTAGAAACAAAGAGATAAATATACACCATAGTATATATTTAGTGTTAATGAAATATTATTACATATTAATATATTACCATAATGGGAAGTTGAATTTTTTTTCATTATCTAGTCCAAAAGACGATGATTTTTTTCTGTGATAAGGATTGAAAGAGATATAAAATTTATCTATTGATAGAAAATATATATTCAAAACATAGGGAAGTCTTATATATTATAGATTTCATCAATTAATATTCAAAAATTTATCTATTAATGGATTTTGAAGGGTCAGAATACAGATATAGATTTACATTAGAAGTTGATAAATGTCTTAGAGATCAACCATGATAATTCAAGGATGGTATAGATCCGGATTCAAGTAAATATTTCTTCAATACCAGACATGGAGAGTGATATTTGGGATGAGCCACATAATTCATCATTATCTATTCATCCTGAAAGTATGAAGATTTGTATAAATCTGAAATAGAATTTCTAGCATGATAACAAGAAAATGGATATTTTAGATTATGTGTCGAGTTATCGGGTGTTTCATAATGATAAGGATAAGAGACAAAAGTATATGAGTTTGTCAATCCAATTAGCTATATTGTATTGGAACTGGGAAATAATTACTATAGATTTCATCTTCAAACTCTCCTATGAATCTAGAGGTAAATATCTTATTTAGGTGGCAGAATATCTCCAAATAAAATCACAATATATATTAATTTCAGAGAATATTTCTCACATGAAATGAATAATTGGATACACATTAACAATTTTATGATATTTCATGTTGTTTCACTATTAATAGTTTCTGATCATGATATGATGTGTAACACAATGTTATAGATAAGTCTTTATAAGTATTTAGTTATATAATTTTTTTGCATGCATATTATCATGTTCAGAAATATATTTATTCAGTGAGGACCATTCAAAATATCCAAGACATGTTCAGATATTGATCAATAGATTTCAACATTCATTGGGATTAACACCTCACCTTAGGGGACTTTTTATAAAAAAAATTCATTACTCTATATAATTTGGATGGATAATTATGAATCCCTAAATGAAAGTATGTAAAAAACATGCTTAAAAGTATATGGAGAACGAAATATATTAGTACATTAAGAAGATATACATTGCGTATATAATTTTTGAGTCATTCTAATGCATAGAAGAGAAAATAATATATTCATGAAAAACAATGTTGATAATCATAATTGATATATGGAGTTAGAATATTGTGAGAAGGAATTTCTATTGTTATATTCTTGGAATAAGGTTATGAGATTTGGAAATAAGAAGAAGCTAGTCCCAAGATATATCAACTCCTTTAATGTTATTGATTGTATGGGAGATGTATTTAATAATTTGTCTCTTCCACCAAATCAATAACCAGCTCAAAGTGTGTTATATGTATCACTTATAAGGATGTACTTTCACGACCCATCAAATGTAATAAACTCATATGTGAAACCGTTGGAGAAAAACATATCTTATAAGGAAAAAACTATTGAGATTATTGATGATAGAGATTAATATCCATGAAATAAGTACAATAATTTAGTCAACATTTTGTGGGGTGATCAAAAATTTAAATAAGTTTTATAGAAATGGGGAGGTATGATGAGGTAGAAGTATCCAGAGTTTTCTTATCAGAGTGATGTGATTTACAGTTAAAAATTCATGTAAGGGTTTAGAATGTACAACATTGGATTTTATATTATATTTCTCCTCTAATAAATATAAATTCATTGATAACATGGAAATTAAATAACCTCATGTCTAAATGATAAATAATATACTGTACAAATATAAAATAGCTATTAAATTGAAAATATTTATAGGAATAAACACATTTGTAATATATGTATATATATATATATATCTCTGTGTGTGTGTGTTTTATATAATAAAAATATGTTGATAAATAAGTACTTAATTTTCAATAATACTATTTTATGATTATGAATTATGTTATCATAAAAAAGGTTTACATTTTAATTTATGAAGTGACATATTAATTAATTTCAACCATATTTAGATATTTTATTTAAAAAATTAGCATCATTTTCAATATAACCTTGTAAAAACTATCATATAATGAATTTTTGATAATTTTATAAATAATTTTATTTTTAATGATTAGTTAATAATAATGATTTTTTTTTAAAAAATGTGATCTATTTTCAGTTCATTAAAAAAATTATTTGGTTTTAAAATGTATTAAAATTAAAATCAATTCACTAAATTATTAATAATCTCATTATGTAAATTGTAAACTATCTTATGTTTTATTATTATTCAAATCATTTTTTATAGTTAAGATAAAAATTTTTATAGAAAACTATTTTTCCTCACACTTGGGTGTTTAATATTAAATTTAAAACTTCATCTTATTTAAAAAAAATTATAAGATGGAATCCATATTATTAATGAGACTAATTAATTTTATTTAATAATCTCAACTAAATTTTTTTTCATAATGAATATTATTAATTTTAAAAACTCATAAATGTTTCATATTTAGAACATATATCAAATTAAAGTTTTAAATGGTTCATTTTGATATATTTTACATGAGTAATAAATTAATATTTTTATATTTTTAGAGATTACATGTATTTCCTCATCCCAATTCAAAATGGACACCCAAAATCCTATTTTATCCACATTTCATGGGCCTCTTGGTTAATCCATCACCAACCCTATCCTTTTATAACCTCCCTCCTCATGTAAAAGAGGTCTTATTTTGGGAATAATATCAACAATTAAGGGCTTCATGATTAATTCAATGGATGATTTCTAAAGAATATGTATAATTTTTACCTGGATGTTTTAGTATTTTTTATATTTACATTTCCTCTAAATATATTTTATTAATTCCAAAATATTAAATATAATATCCTAAATATACATAAATTTTATTATTACTGTGTAACCCCAAATATCCACCATCCTTTTTATCAATGGTTAATGAATATTCTCTCATGTGTGCATTTTTCGACTATTGCTTCCACATAATGATTTGATTCATTCTTTATCACAATAATTCATTATTTTTTATTTTGATGAATATAAAATTTATATAATATATTTATGAAATTTATATACTTATTTAATTATATTGTATTTTATACATTCTTAACATTCCTTAGTTGAAAATATATAATTTCCCTAGAACATGCTTGTAGATTACCACCTCTTCAAAGTGATGTGACTATTTTTTCATCTTTCCCTTAAATCAATGGTAATAAGGATATATAAAATAATATACTAATAATTATACAAATTTGAATTATTATTTACCTTAATTTCATCTTGACCATAAATAATAGGAAATGTAAAATTTTTATACATATGGACTATTGTTTCTAACAAGTGATGTAATACATTTTTCATCACTAGGTTATATGAATAATATTGAAAGTGTGTTTGCTGAAAAATACTATACATACATTGTGATTATTATTTGAGAGATTATGTAACCATGAAAATGTTTCATGTTATAGTGCCATATCATAGAAACATACATGAAAGAAGAAGCAGTTATCACACTAAACACTGATATTATTAAATAATATTTAATTAAAGTGTGATTAGATTCAATAAGTGAATCATATATGTATATATATATATATATGAATATGGTTATTAGAAATTAGTATAATAAATATATTTTTCCTGTACTTGATTTTTAATCTTGGTAAAAGTAAGAAGAAACATTATATAATAGACTTATGTTTCAATCACAATTTTATTAGTGTTTTCTAGGTTTCATTTTCCACAAATGAAATAATATGACCCTTATTTGATGAACCCATTTCATTTTTCTTACATATTGGTTATTTTTATAAATTTTTTACTTCCATTATCCCATATTTGGTACTCAAAATTTCCAATAACATGTTTCCAAACTAAGCTATTTTTTTCTGTATGTTCAATTATAATTTTTTCCATATATACATGATTCAATAAATGTTTTTAAGACTTTTTTGACTATTATTCAATGATTGATTACAATATTTTTTACTCATGTTTTCATTTTATAAATTTTTTTAAATAGAATCATCTTTCATTTATTCAAACATGTTACTTTTTCCCAAAGGTGCGAACAAAATATATGTTTTAATGATTTTTCCTTGAATAGAATTCCCCACCATCACGACCCCTCAACTATTTAAATCATACATTAAATGTTTTCATAGATATTTTATAATATAATTTAATCCTTTATGTTTTAAAAATATTTAGATTTTTAATATGTGTTTCCAAAATGAAATGTTTATTTTCCTCATGAAATATTTCAATGATAATTTAAGGTTAGTCTCATATATGTCAATATCCATTGATGTTTATTGGGATATTATATAATTATGTAGTATTAAATACTTCATTGGATTTTTTATTATGAATAAATGATGATTTAATTTTTTTTATATTTAATAAAAATAATTTTTGACTTATAAGGATTTATTTATAATGAAATATATTGATCATTCAAAATATGATGAATAAAAAGGACATGTAGTTACTTGTGGGTAATGGTTATAGATAGACCCATGATGCATTGAATTGACTTGTGAGACAAAAAGCAGACATTCTATATTATATTGGGTTTTTACACTTACCCATTTATTAAGAATAAAGCCATTGTTGAGAGGACACGATGGTACGATTCTTGATTTCATGGATGAGATTCCATGATAATGATTGTCTATAATTATGAATTTTAATTTATTATGAAGTTAGTTTTCATTATTGATGTGTTTTATATGTTGATATTATCCATGGATTCTCAATGAACTAATTTTCATATCAAATGAAATGTGTGTTGATTATACACACTTCCATGTAAATTAATTCAGTATTCAATCATGATGGCTTCAACTGTATGTAACCCATAATGGGCATACTATCTCACCATTTATTTATTTTCATTTCCTTAGGATATGAAGTAGGATTTTATGATAGATATTAATGACTCAAGAATGTTTTTAAATTAATGTTTTATATTTCCAAGGTATTCTTGGTTAATGTTTATATATAGTTTCCCAAAACAACTATACTGATCGATCTATTATGGTGAAATCCATTCTATATTGTATAAATTTTACAAATTAAACATTGAATCTGGATAAATATATTTAGTTTATTATAATTATTGTATCAAATATTTCATATATAGATAGGAATGTGTTATTTAAGGTGATATCTTCCATTTTTTCCCCTTGATTCCAAATAAATAAATGCATGATAATACCAATGTGTGGGTAATAAACCATTTATTTGGAATTCTACCTATACCACTACCCGCAATGGAATGAAAATGGTTAATGTCAATCCATTCAGTGAGATAAGTGTAGATTGTGTGATTATGATCAATTTGATTGAGGTCATAACTCCAAATATTTTCATGCTCGACCAAATCATTTTGAATTCCTATGTAATAATGGTAATATTTCAATAATTTGATTTATAAATATTAATTGTTTTGATTTTTAAAATAAAATAATTTTAAATAAAATAAGTTCCAATAAATAGTATTAATTTAACCAAAATATCGATGAATTGTAATATATAATATAAAAGATTATATTTTTTATTTTGGAAAATAAATTTTATAATATTGACATCATTTTTCAAATCAACATATCCAATATAACATTGTATTAATATTTTGTGTTTTTTTAAAAAATATCTATTTTTGTATGAAAAATGAAATATATAGATTTAGGTAATATTATCCCATTTTGGTTAAATTATTTAATCTAAATGTAAAATAATATTTTATATTTTGTTAGAAAGTAGTATTATATCAATTTTATTAATCATGATCTAAATAATTCAACATTAATCAAAATTATATTTTATTTCATAATATGTTAAATATTGGAACTAAAAACACATTGTTTTCTAAAAAAATTTCATCATTCATTATGAATTTGTATTATAATAAATTTGATACACTTATAAAAATTGAATCTTGAAAAATAGATTCCATATTTATAATCCTGAGGATAATATTTACTAATGAGTTCAATATCATATTTTATGATTATGAATAGTCACCATGGTAAAAATATGTCCCCATAGTAATGTGTTGATTGGATTAATTAATATATAATCTAATTGATAAGAGAATAAAATATATATCAATTTTTATTTAATGATGTAATATTAAACCTTATCATCTTTGATTCTAAATTAGATATTTTTTGAAGCCCATTCCATGGATTTAAACATTATAATATTTAATTTTTTTGAAAAATTACATGTCTCTCAATCCCCTTGCATATAAAATGGAACCTACTTTCATCCAATAATGACACATTTTGAGTACCCGGTTTCATAGAATACCTGAAAATTGCTCTAAAATAATTAATCTATATGTCTTAAAGGTCTTAGTATCACCAAAAGGCTAATCCTACAAGACATAAGGTTTAAGACAACGTTTTTATCCATAGAGAAGGTTTAAGTATGAACCAATCTAATACTAGTTTATTTTTTTTCATACCTCCAAATGTTTTTCAACAATGATGAAATAAAAAAACCAGTATATTAAAAATAATAAAATGTTCTTATTAGAATGTTACAATGATTTTTCAACTACTTTCCTATATTCTGAAAAAATAAAGCATCTCTTCTGTGTACGTTTAGACTACACCTAAACGAATTGATGTGGGTCATAAAAATCATCAAATCATATAGCTTTTGAAATTGATTATAAAAATGATTATATATGATATTTAAAAATTAAATACTATACTACTAATATATTATATGAATTTAAATCTATATATTTTTGTTCATTTAAAATTCATAATGTGGATCGTGAGTACATGTTAAATACCACCTCCACACTGTCATGTGATTAATTATTTAAAAAAAATAATAAGGATGGTCATTGGAATAGAAATAAAAAAACAAATATATCATATATAACATATTAATTATTTTTTAAATGTTTTTTATTATCTAATTTATTTTCTTTCCATCTAAAAAATGAAAAATGTGTTCTTGCATAACAAGGACTATCGTTATAATGAAACAATGATGTTCAATTTCCATAGCAACCCAACATGATTTGTTTTAAAATATTATATAACATATAAATATAGTAAATATAAATTGTTTTTAAGGGGATAATTTAAACAAATCCCCTTTGACCGCTGTTGACAAATTGATATTGTTTTGAGGTGAATTACCGATTAACCCCAAAAGCATCTAATGTGAACTTAACAATTTTAGTAACAAAATAAAACATTATAATAAATCCAATGAAATAAAAATGATAATGGAATAAACATTAATGATATTATTAATTAATTATCAAACCTCTATAGTTTAATTTCTATACAGTTATAAAATTTATGACCTTATCCTAGAATTAATGTAATGGATTGTTCATTAAAACCATGAATTAAACTATTATATTCAAATATTTTTCCAATATTTCAATGACCATTAAAATGATTCATGTATTTTATTATTTATACACAAAAAAATGTTAAATTTATTTTTTTAAAACCAATTTTTTATTGTTTTATAAGGAAATATTTTAAAATTTTACTAAACATGTAATTTTAATTTTTTTAACAAAGTTAAAAAATGAATATTATTTAATCTATATATACTGAACTATTTATCCATAGTCATAGTCGTTATTTACTACCATGTTTAAATTTATATTTTATACTGTTATATTCAGAAATAATATTTCCTTAAATTCTTTTGTGAGATTTTATTTTATAAAAAATTATAAGGAAATAGATGACATTATCATCATTATTTAATAAATGAATGTGTATTTCATTATGGTATTGAATTAAAATTAGATTAGGAATTAATATTAATGTTAAATATGTATGTTTTTTATTTATATTAATGATAATGGAATAAACATTAATGATATGAAACATGGTATTGATTCCTTTATAAGGGTTCATTTTGTTATAAATTCAAGGATAATGTCCCAAGGTACCAACATGATATTAATTCAATTGTTTAAAGAAAATATTTTAATTTAAAACTATAAAAAAATAAACTTATGTTTTAGGTAATTTTTATGAGTTTTTTAAATAAAGGTGAAATGATTGAATTAGAACAAAAGGTATTTCTATGTTTTCATTTATTTTTAGAAACCCTTTTGATTACAATTTTAAAATTATGATTTTATTTTATATGGTTACTGAAATATATTAATAACATATTTTATTTTAATTGAAAATTTAATAGATATTTGAGATTAAATGTTTATTATGAAATCGAAATAATTATTATTCTATTTTAATATTTAAAAATGAAATATTAGTTTTCATTTCTTTAATATCCATTTTAAATATTTCTATGCTCAACCATAATTTTAAATATTTTTATAATGTTAATAGAAAATAACAACTCATGTTAAATGTAATGAATATTTTCAGTAAAATAAAATGTTCTTCATTTTATCAATTTATATTATTGAAAAATTTATAATTAGTTGAATTATCCAATTGGTGATATATTAGATTTTTATGAAAGATCTATGGATGAATTTTCATAAAATATAAAACATAATGATCATGGAAATATAATAAAATAGAGCTCATTCAATAAATCATAATGTTATTTGTTGTTTATGGTATATGGTTTTAATGTTTTCATTAAAGAAATAGATTAGGTAAAATTTGATTCAATAAGAATTTTAAAATGAGCATTAAAAATAATAAAATTTATGTGATAGATTTTAATGATTTCCATGCTGTTTAATCTTATACATGTCTTTTCAGAATGGTTTTCTATAGTAGAAATAGGAAAAATAAGGTTGAAATCCATCAATAAGATAATATTATTACGAATCAGAAATCTGGAATGTTTAGAAAATAGAATTAATTAGTAGTGTTGAATTAGTTGACACATGTTATTAATGGTGGAATTTATGAAAAATAACATCCAAATAATCTAAATATTAACATATATATAATCGATAATTTCATGAAACCACACCCTCTAGAATTTAATGGATCTTAAATAATAGAGAAATACAAAGGATGTATCAATGCTCTGGAAAATATATTTAATTATTTAGGATGTTTGGAAAATAAGATGGTAACCTATTATATATATTATTTTAATGTAAAAATTTTCAATATATGTATTTTATTGAGGAAAACAATTGAATGGAATAAATTTATTCCATGAAATTGATGATATTTAATGATCCCTTCCTTGAAAATTACTTTTCTAAAGTTTTTTATATTTAAAAAGAAAAAAATTTACATAGATTGAATAAAAATGAGGAGGTATTTATTTCCCAAAATGATAACAATTTTACAATATTTTATTCGTATTATGAAAAATTTGATTTTCCCCTTGATTGAAATAATGATCAATTTGACTTTATACTCAAGAGTTTATTGTGAAGGGAACTCTTCACTCATGGGTTTGGATGTTATGAGAAACTTTTATTATGTACTGAAAAATTTAATATGGAATTATTGAGATGATTCATAAATAAAAATATAGTGATACATATAGAAGGAAATGGGGAAGAATTATCCAAAGAAACATGGTGGAAAAAAATTTTAATTTTACTCTTATGATAATGGTTGATAAAGTATTCTGTAAAATGTATAAAGATGTTAATGGAGTCTTATTGGTTTGGAGAGCATGAAATCACAACTCAGGACTACAAATACAAGATATATGGTTAGAAGAATATTTAATATTATGGATTCAAATGTTTTAATTACTAATATTTGTGGAATTATGCTAGTACCAGAGCCATGAAAGTTACCCAATGTTGAAATCATCATGATTATAAATCGCAATGCGTTAATTTTTTTTTAACTATTATAGTAGATGAAAAACACTCAAATGAGGTTGAGATAGTTAAAATATTATTTATTCATCATATTAAAAAATCTTGTTGGATATAGGATACAATGAATCTATTATATAAAGAAAATTTGGATTTAAAATGGAAATATGAACTCAAGATATAAATTCAAAACACACGGGGAAATATCTTATGGTTTTATAAACACATAAAAAATTTCGAAAAGTCATTGTATTACAATATATATATTGGATATTCCTAAAAGCCATGTTGTCTCTACTATTTAAGAGTTTTGTGTTATTCAAGGTATGGATTGGATTTTAGTTTTTCATGTTAATATATACTACATACTTGAAGATATTATTTTCCCGAAATAGCCTCCAATTTTATATAAGACTGAATTAATTCCATTGAAAACATTTTAATAGGTTCATAAAATGAAAACATATGGTAACGAAATATACCTTTCATATAATGTGGAGAAAAAAGGTACTATTAATATATGTGATGTTCTTGTAGTAATTGAATATCTAGATGAATTTCCAATGTATTTTGCATGTCTTATTAATGATTCATATGATTATTTTACTATTGAATTAGTTCCTATGGTTAATCAAATTTCAAAATTACCCAATCAATGGGATTAATTTGAGTTAATTTAATAGAAAAATGATTTATATGAGTTTAATAATAAGGGTTTCATCACACATATCACTTCTCATTGGATTTATCACATTCAATTATTAAATAAAAAGGATTATTCTAGGATACTTTTTATTAATTATAATATACTCCATAACATCACTATTTCGTAATTTTATATACTTCCTCATATCAATGACTTTTTTAAACCTTCGGTGAAATTATTTTTTCAAAGATTGGTCTCCTGTCTAGGTTTCATTTGCTAATGGTCGAGGGCGTATAAATTATAAGGTTGATATTATATAATAGGAATATTATATAGAAAAATAAATGAATATAAATTTGGGAAACAACTGATTTCTTCTAGATTAAATATATATTTAAAAAATAGTATAATTATTTATCCGTATAAAATAAATGTGTTTTTATAATTATGAATAACCATAAAATTCAATAATATTCACTGATTTATAGAATTTTCAAGTTTATTATGAAGTTTTATTGAGAAATTTTCATGGTTATCATGCCTACTAACTATATTACCCTTAAAAAGAGTAAACTTTTTCTGGACGAATGAATGTGATGAATTATTTAGATAATTAAAAAAATTATTAGATTACTACCCAGTGATAAGATTTCCAATAATAAATATTAGCTTTTATATTTATAGAGATTATTCTTCAAACAAACATGGTTTTATAATTATATGCAAAGGATCATTTTATTAAGTATGAATTATATCAATTTAAACACCATGAGATGATTTGATTTATTCATGAAATAAAGCAATATTTTATTGATTTTACATTAGAAAACAAAAGATATAATTTTTTGGGTAGGAAATTATGAATATATACTCATAATATAATTTAAAGTATGTATTCACTGAAAAGAGTTAAAAATGAGGCAAAGAATATGGAGATAAAAAATTATGTATTATTATTTCCTAATTCACTATCATCCTTATAATGAAATCAATGTATTTGAATCCTTGATCCAAATATATATTTTGTCATTAACTATGTTTCTTTTGGAATGTGATCGATTAATTAATGATTTAATGAATATAGGATAAGAAATTATGTCTATAAAAACTTCATCTATATAGGATCATGAATATGTATAGTTATCTGTATCAAAAATAAATATGGAGGATATAATAAAATAAAATTTATTAAAATAAAAAGTAGAATCTATCAAAAAGGTAAGTTTCCTTATTTTAATATTTTTAAGGAATATGTTTAAAGATGTTGAAAGCTATTGTCTATGCTATGTGATTCTTTGTCGAAGAAAAAATTGTTTTGTTGAGCTAAAAACAGTTGTTTAATATTCATCTTGAAAACACTATGATGTACAAAGTCCTTCAGTTATATAATTAGTGGGATGACATGTAGAAATATGTTACTGATTTTAACATGTAATTTTTGACCTTCTACTATGATAATGGGGAGTAAAAACGACTAAAGGTGGTGATTTTTCCTTTTTCAATTACTAAAAGGATTTGAGAGAATATATACATTCATTTTTTGTATTGTCGTTATAAAATAAATGTATATATAATAATATTATTTTTGTTATTTTTTATCATTTAATTATCTATAAATATTCTACCCTATGAGACATTGTCTCATTCGATAAGCTTTAAACCATTTAACATAAAGAGATAGTTAGGTTACATGGATATCCCCTCATCATAATATATGATATTTATCCTTGGATTGCATCAAAATTTTTAAAATGACATCAAAGGTTAATGTGAATTTAATAATGTTTTGGTGAAACATTTCATCATATATGTAATGTAATATTAGAGTTTTCCTTTCAGAATTTAGAGGATATGCTTTATGATTTTTGATTGAATTACTTGAGAAGAAGGGATCAATATCATATTTTATTGGATTTTTTTGTATAATTATTGTTTTCATTCATTTATATATACTTCACATTATGATGAATTATTTGTAAAATACTGTCATAATAAACCACTTTTGGATGAAATCAGTGAAATGAAATTGTTGTGAGAATAATTTCAGGAATAACATGTTGAGAAGGTAAATATAATTAAAGAAACATGATTTAATGTCTATATTATAAGATTATTTATGTACATCATAGGGGGAACTATATATCTTTTGAGATAGATTATAATGTTTTTTAATGTGTCATAATGTAAAATTGTAATGCGTTTTGGTTGAATGGGAATGTTATGCCCACATTTTAGTAGTCCGTATGAAATTATGGAAATTTTAGTTTTAAATTTCTTGTATATTTTCTTTCGCAATAAATTTATCTCAAGTATAAGATGTGTTTCCTATTTTTTACAATGAAATTATGTACATAATGAATCTTTTGTATTGACCTATGATGTTGTATCATTGGAGAAGAATAAATCTTATGAAGAAAAGATGGTTAGTATTTATTATTGAAGATAGATTTTACTAATATATAATATAAAAACTAGTTAAATGATTTATGGAAGAATGATATTTTTAATGAAACAAAATGGGAATAACGAAATTATAAGAGTGAAAAATAAACACACTTGTTTAAGTAATTTTTAAAACTGAGAGGATAATATTTTAAAACTTTTAAAAAAGATCCAAAATAGTTAATATTTCAAAAAATCCATCTATATAACTTTTAAATATTTATTTTCTGGCATTATTCTTATATAAAATTTTATAGAAAAATTTCAGTTGAAATTGAAATAGTTTTATTTAATTATATTTTTCATGAATTACATATATTTATTTAAAAGATAAATGTATTAATTTTAAGAAATGAATTTGATAAAAATTAATTAATTTTTTGAACCATCATACCAAATATAACTTAGGATAATTTTTTATTATTTTTCTAAATATATTTACTTATTCATTTAATATTTGAAATACTAATTTTTGAAAAACAAAAATTATTTTTCTTAAATAATTTGATTTAAAAGAAAAATTACATTATTGAATTTCATTTTATATAACTAAATAACAATTTTATTAAATTATTTAAATAATTAAAATATAATAAAATTTAAATTAAATTTTGATATAAGTTCATTTTTGGGCAAAAGACATATTTGTTCTAAAATCTGTTTACCATTGCATTTTTTCTGTTCTTGTGAAATGAAATTTCCACAAATTCAATAAATAAAATCATTAAAAATAGATTACATTTTTTTAATTAGGTGATAAAAATTTATTAATGACTTCAATTTAATATTTAGCCATTATGGATAGTAACCATTGAAAATTATGTCACAACGTAAAGGGGTAAATTATGTTAATTAATGTAATGCTAAGTGATAAGGGAAAACCATAAATTAATTATTTTTTTGATCATTTTAATTAAATGATTATAAATTTATATTCTAAATTAGATTAATTGGAGAAAGGATCCAATTATTAAGAATTTATTTTATTTAAATTTTTATATAAATTACAACTTCCCCAACCCCCTAACATATAAAAGTGAACCTCCTCTCTTTCCCTCCTCACATCGTTTGAGTACATTTTTTTAGAAAATACAAACAAAATTATGTCTCTAACATCCTTACCCACATCCTAGGGGTATTGGAATCTCAAAAATAACAAACCTAGAAGCATTAATGTGAAATCCAAATCAGTTATCCAATGAGAAGGTATAAGTCCAAAGAGACCTATTTAATGTTTTTGAATAATTATACAAACATAAAATACTATTAATAAAGATAAATTATTTATATAATTAAAATTAATATAGATAAATTTTATTTTGATTATGTTATAACCCCTTTCCATATTCTTCTTCTTCATTCTATGATAAATAAAAACATTACTTATTGGTTTTGTAGACTTCCACCACCAGGAAGTGATGTGCCTCATTTCGCTAAAAAAACTCATATTTCTAGTTAAAATGATTGAAATTTCATATATATGATATTTATGACATAATAATGGTTATATATGTATAATATATTTCATATCAATTTACTCTTTACATCTATTTATAATTGATAGTATCGCCCATGCGTAAATGTGGAATACCACCTCTACGAAGCAATGTGGTTAATTTTTCATTTTTTCTTTAGAGGATTGACAAAATGATTGAACTAATGAAAAATATAATAAATTTAAAAAATATGGATATTTATATAAATATATAATATCATTTAGTTAATTTATCTTTCAACCATTGGAAAAAACAAAAAACAAAATCCATGAATATGTATAGACTAAAGTATCTGTGAAATGACGTGGTTTATTTAAATTAACTACCTACATAGTTAAATTTAAAAATGTATATAATTTATAAATATGATAAATATAAAATTATTGTTATCTAGATAATATTAAACCACAACACATTTATCATATTAAATGCATCGATGTGGTTTTTTGAGGTTATTAACAAATCAACCCCAAATATAGAATGTGAACATTACAATTTTTTAATTAAATAAAACATGATAATAAATTATAAAAATTTATAAAATAAATGGAATAAACATTATTTTTTTCACAATAAAGTATGAAACTACTATATGTTTTTTAATAATTATTTAGAGAATGTACAACGCTAGATGATAGTTAAGGTAAGGGATATTTCTTCAAAACCCTTTATTAATGTCTTCCATTCAAATAATTCTTTTCCAATTCCATTATTTTGAAAATTCTTTAGGAATGAATTTGTTTATCATTAAGATGATGTTAAATTTAATTTTAAACTAAATTCAATGTGATTATCTATAATTTTATTAACGAAATCTACTTCTTATAATTATTTACTAAATCACATAAATCACATAGAGAACCCGAAAAACCGTTATTATCATAAATGAAGAATGAAGTAATTCGAAATTAAAGAACTTATACCAATGGAATATTATCCTACCCATTTAAATTATAACTCTAACATTTAGAATAATAATCCATTATTTTGATTTGTATACTCTCTTATGAAAGTATTAAAAAAATTGGTATCTTATAAATGAAAATAATAAGATATTTATATCATTATATAAGTAAATGAATTTTTAAAAATTGATAAATTAATTTTTTTATGTAAACCATTAATGATTATTTAAAAATATATAATTAATAAAATGACTCAAAAGGAAATTTGTTTTTATAAAATATATTAAAAAATTAATATAATGTATTATTATAGCAATAAATTATTTTTATGATACAGTAATTAATTTTTTAAAGGGTCATAAAATCGAATAAAATATTAAACTCAGTATTTTAAGAATCAATGAAGTTTTTAGATGACAAATTATAATATCTTTAAAACTTTTTCCAAAAATTGTGTTTATTTTTGAAATCTACACTTTAAGAAATGATTAGGGTGAATTTTTTTCGAAAATTATTTAACATTTTTAATAAGGAAATACAATAATTTAGAGTATTAAACATTATAAGTTGAATACATGTTTTTTTTCATTCATGATGTAATCAAAAATTGTTTAGATCTGATCTGTACTAGTTACTATAATTAGTCACATTAATTATCATTATTGATTATATTTTTCCGAAATAATAAACTAATGAATATAATAATAAAAAATACCTCTTTACTCCCCTTATTTAATGTACCCCTCACTACCGCTTCTCCTCACAACATATATATTTTGGATACTCGAAATATTATATCTAGTTCACTTTCATAGAGTCTTCCCCACACCCTGGTCTTTTTGGCATCACTGAAATAACAATTCATAGTGCTTTAAGGTGGTTCTCAGGAAGATAATATTTATGAGTTAAAATCCAAAAAATTTCTCATTGAAATTCTTCAATTCATATATGTTATCCTTTCCCCCCATATAATAAGTTACATGATAACTAAAATATCGTATATAATCTAAAATACTATTTTTTAAATGTAATATCCATCATAAAATCCTTTATCTTCTCCATTTATCGATAGAATGAAATCATCAACCAAGATATGTTGATTCACCACCTTCATGGACGATGAGGTTTTTGCATTTCAACCTCCATGGATATTCATAAAACCATTTTAATTGATGAAATTTTTATAATATATGTATTATAACTTCTTTCATGTTATTTAACCAATATATAAACATAATATTAAATAAAATGATACTTTTTCCCGATGGTCGTAAAAACCACCAATTTAAACGAATCATTTTTTATTAATTTTTTATCAAATGAATCATCCTAATATCAGAAAAAAAAATATTGGAACATTTAAAATTATAGATTTATATTAATACAATTTATTCCACTTATTGTTTTTTCTATTTATCAAGAAATCACATAATTATACTCAATGGAAAGACCATAATATAATTAAATTAACACTCTCTAATAATGGAATTGAACAATATAACCATTCAAAATGGACATAAATGAAAATAAAAAAACTAAAATAAATAAAATATTTGTGTAAAAGGCTCTTAATTATTTAATTAATGTATATAATTTTATTATAATTGACATTATGTGTAAGTGAAGAGCACATTCAGACATAAGGTATGAAATCACTCCAAACACATATTTTATCATTTAGTTTACACTTTATATATCTTCACCTAAATATTATTCTTATTTATTCTTATATTACTATCTTAAATTATGTTTATATATACAAAACATATGTATTTATCTCAATTATACATTCTTATATGGGAAATTACATGTAATAAAAGGTTTACTTATAAATTTATCTTGATTATAAAGCCTTATTAAAATGAACTTATATTCTTCTTAACCATTTTCAAGTACCCTACATTAAATATTTTTAGAGTTAAATATTTTTATATAGTCACTCATTTTATCAATGAAATCCATTTTATTTATTTTATGGTATTTATGGAATAATTATACCTTTATCATATTTAAATAATCTTTATAATTTTCCCTCAAACTAAATCTTTGTGGTACATTTATAAAACTACCTAACCAATATTTCTCATGGTATTCATTTTGATAGAAATTATTATTTGTGACATATTATTATTTCAAATTTATAAATTTATGGAAACGGTTTCATCCTTTCATTCATGGTTACCATAATGACAATCCTTTTGGCTATTCCTTATGGCATGATTATGATACCAATTTCCTTCCATGGGTAACCATTGTGTTTATTACCAATTGTTAACATTAAATGTAGATCATATATGCTTGACCTTGTCAGGATGGGTGTGCCTAGATAGTTTTTAAATGCATTGGCTAATATTTATTCTCATGAGACATCATGTATGGGATTTGGGAGAAAACTTAATCAATTATGGTACAGTTTATATCTTATGATGTATTCATGGTAGATATCCTTGATTCATGTTTTTGTAATGTTATATATTGATTCCATATTATTATGCTACCATGGTTTTGATGAAAAGAATCCTTTTAATTGATTTCTCGATTCAATCGATTAAATGTCCTATCCTTTATGTTTTCCCAGGATGAGCTTGATGGGGACCTCTAATACGAATTTCGCGTAATTATGTGAGGTTATCCAAGCACAACACTAACATAGGTGGTGTTCGAAGATAGAAGTGGTAATAAAATTATATCATAGTTTCCCGAGTGGAACCTCAATGACAAACTGGGTCGTATATCCTCAACGATATCATATTAGAACCACCCATTAGCATGGGATTCGGTCCTCTACCATTTCATCCTAGTGTAATCCCTTACCGGGTAGGGTGCAGGTCTCCCACATATAATAACAAGGCATGGGTCATCTATAATTATAGTGGGACCCTCTGAAAATCTGTGGAATGGGACCTATATGGCTACTATTAGAGCTGACTCCCCCACTGAGGCACATGGGTGTGAGTCATATACATTGAGATTTTACCATCTAGGTATAAAGATTAGTTATGATATGTTGTTTAATGTACCCATGTATTAATGAAGAAAATAGATGCTTTCACCAGTGAGACATTTCCTTGTTCCATGACCTAAACACTTGTGGGAGAGTTAGTGCCGACCAAAGAGGATATTATCAAGGTGTGGTGATTAAACCCCATTGACTTGAAAGTATAGAGAAAACATGTGGTATGTTGGAAATCATTTATGGATACTTCTAGAAATTATAAAGACACTATTCCTAGGATGATCTTTGAGATAGAGATCCTCTTACTCTCTCATTGTGTCTTTTTTTCTGAGTATATATCTATCCTTTTTTATGCATAGTGCTTGGGTTTTTGTTACTCTCCTTATAAGAGAGGATAAGACATATAGGGTATTCCCTATTTTTTCCATGTATATATTCTTGTTATTGGATGAGTCTGTATTCCTACTATAGTTAGCGAAGAGTCTATAATAAGTTCATCTACTCAAAAATTATATCACTGTATTTTGGGATGAGTTCATTTCACTCTCTTATTGGGTTGAGTTAAACTCTTTCAATGTATGTTATTCAATATTTTTTATTCCTTTTATATGGTGTCTTCTAATTATCCGCCATCATGTTTTGTGGCATCCTACTTAGTATTTTTATACTCACGCCAACATATTCTATTCCTGCACGTGTCAGGCCTTATGCAGACGACATATATGTTGATCGTGACATTATAGGAGCATAGGGATATGAGGTTCTTGGACCGCATATAGTTGAACTATATTGGGATCTAGGTGTGGGGCTCTATCATATATTTCACTTCATTAGTTACAACCATGATATGCCACTTTACTAGTTGGGCATGTATTTTTACACTTTCCTAGTCAATATTTTGTACCATAATTACATTGGGTATAAGTCCTTCCATGTTTTGTTTATTTATAGTACTATAGAATATTTTACTCTTCCCTCTATACATTTTCATTGAGTTTGTTGTGTGTATATGTACATGTACATCGGAAAATGTATCCCTAATTAGTTATGCCTCAGACAATTGTTTCCACCCCTAGCCTATGGAGGTGGGATTTGGGAAGCTTCAACTAGAGCCTAGGCATGGGTCATGTCGTGACACATATCATGGTCCACACTATATGACCTGAAATAGATTACTGAAATATATTTCCTGAATCCTATTTATTTTACATTTGAGTCAAGATTGTGATAGAGAATCCTTCTGGGAATAAGGTTGTCCCTCTATGAACCCTTGATAAGATTAAATATCCCTCATTTATATCATATTTTTTTTAATGTATGTACTTGTCTATTACACTTTTCAATGTCCTTGAAGTTGGATCCTCCAAAATAGATGTCCATGATTATTGACTTCAATCTGTGCAACACCCATAGTGTATCCCACATATTGATAAATTGATTATTACTTGGTTCTTCCTATATGAAATTATCATTTTTGGAGTAATATAAAATTTATGGATTAATTATCATATAAAAAGAAAGATATATTTTAGTGTTACCAGTATTTATAATTCCACATTGTCTATTTTAACAAAGGAAAATATGTCCCCACACTAGATTCTTCTTTATTGAATGATATTAAACATAAATGTTAAGGTTCCCACCACATAAACTCTATCAACTAATAATAGTAATACTTACTAAATGAAGTTAAACACAAGGGAATTAAATTCACTATGTATAACATTTAAAACTATTTCAATTAGTCTATTTATTAAATTTTTTTCTCTTATATGATATCCTAATTCATATAAGAAGCCTTAGTTCATCCATCAATGAAAACTAAATAAATTCATTTATGTAGATAATAATTATGTGTGTATTGAATTATATTACATAAATATATGTAGTAAAACCATGATCTATCATATTTTTACATGGCATAAATTCAATATCACTCAATCACCTCTCTGTGTATAGTCTCATCCTTCTTACTAGGTCTTTCTACATAGGACTCTATAATGAGATGGAGTATCCATTTGTTTGAAAAAACTACAAGAAGATTGATTCCTATTGTAATATGATATGTATTGATAATGATATATCCTATCATGAGAAGATATATGAATCAAAAAATCAATAATCTATCTTAATTAATGGATTTAACCCCACCCAAATGAGGTTTTTATTCAATCAATTAACATTGAGGAATATCCTCATATGTTTCACCCGACCCAAATTAGCGTAAGATTCTTACATGATATTTTTATGTGGATGAAATGAATAAATATCTTTGGTCCTCACTATAAGAAATTAAAATAAATAGTGTAAAACTATTATCTTCAAGACTATAATTGGAATAAAACAATTTTTCTTTGCCACGTGACATTAAAATTCACAACATATAGTCCACCCTACATGATGATAAAATATTTAGAGTGTCCTACCATTCATATAATAATTTGCAAACATGAAGTGTATATTTTTGTGTGAACATTACTAGAATATTAATACCTATCCATGATTCATTAGCTATATACATAAAATCACATCATCCTACTTATGATCCAAATAGAAATATATTTCATTGAAATATGAACCATTATCACAATAATTTTATTATCTATACAAAAAACAATTTTTTGGACAAGTAATATCTATGGACACGTCTTCCTTTACCAATATTTTGGTTTTCCAAAACATAAACACGAAAATGACCCAATCCAAGTGTTTAAACCCATCTCATTTATGTCAGGTCAATAATAAAAACCTCTTACTGTCTGACCATACCAAAATTATATTTTAATTGCTACATTTTGTTCTAGTATACTTTATGATTCTTAGATATCCTGTTATTTCCCCAAATAAAAAACCTGTTATTCCCTCCCATAGAAAAAATATAATCATTCACTCGTGATTGGTTTTAGAAAGTCATCAGGACCTTATGTGGTTAAACCTAATATTTCTACTACATATAAGCTAGACCTGTACCTATAAATTGTAATAACCATGTGTTACTCGATTCCAATTCCTTAGGATACATAATTACATTCAAAAAATATATATTAAACCGAATGTAAAATCCTAATGAATTTTACACTAGGTGCACATTCATGTTGGTTTTTTTAATGTCCATGACACATTACAAAAAAAACAAAGGTATACGAACTAATCATAAGAACATAATATATATAATTACATTGTTCATGTTATTTAATGATAAAATAAACAACATATATCCCATCATGCATGACCCTAATTTTTTATGACTCATCTATTTGTGCATCTATAGGCATCCATTTGGTCGATAAACACAAAAAGTATCTCGAACTCCCTACAGTGATTGGTCTGACCAAGAAAGAAATCATTGCAGCTCTAGTGGACGGGACTGAGAAACAAATTCTAGGATGGACTCTAAAAAGCATCACCGAAGTTGGAAAGGGAACCCTCATTAAATCTGTCATTCAGTCTATCCCCAGCTACATCATGTCGATGTTTAAGCTCCTGGTGGCCATCGTTAACCTGATCCATTCACATACTGCCAACATCTGGTGGGGGGAATTGATGGCCGAAATTGACCCCATTAGTTGGCCTGGGAGAAACTCTACAAACCCAAGTTGGAGGGAGGTATGGGATTCTGGAATCTTCTTCTATTCAATGACGCAATGTTGTCCAAGTAAGTATGGTGCCTTCTTAACCGTTATTCATCTATATGTGAATGGGTACTCCGTGCCAAATACTTTCCCCACACGGACTTTCGTGGCTCCTTTCTTGGCCCCCGCCCTAGCTTCCACTGGAGAGGCATTTGGGGGGCTTGAAATATCCTCGAAAAATGACTAGGCTGGAGGATTGGAAATAAATCATCTATCAACATATGGACCGATCCCTTAATTTTTGATAAGGATGGGGTGCAGGCCACATCCCCCGTTCAACCAAGTCTTGAAGACCCCACTGTCAACTGCCTCTTTTCAGACCTGGGCTCGGGATGGTGTGTGGAAAAAATCCAGGAATGGTTTAATGAATGAGACCAAAGAATTATTCCGAGCATCTCCTGGGTCCTTGATGCCGGCCCCAACCATCTTTTTTGGACCTATGATACTTCAGGTGAGTACATCGTGAGATCTGGGTACATACTGGCTCTTGGCTTTCAATCTTGATACCGTGATGAGGAACCACAGAAAGTGCTTTAGAAACATAACATCCCCCCCTAATATTCACCAATTTTGATGGTAGGTGTGCACAGGCACCCTCCTACCATGATCCTCTTTATCTTCCAACATATGGCCAGTGGTGAATCCTGCCCTTTTTTCCCGAATATTCCTGAAACCCCTTGGAACGCCACCATTCACTGCTATGGAGCAAATGAAATTTGGAATAAATGGGGCTAGTATTTGGAAGCTTCACTAGACATTGCCTCTGACCACCCTGATCATCTAATGTGCTTGTGTTCCACTCTTTCATCGTCTAATGTAGGCTCATGTTTCACCCTGACCTGGATCATTTGGTTTCGGTGTAACGATTCGGTTTTCCACCACCTTCATCAGCCTCCCGAGTTCTGGATTGAACGATCCACTTCATGGATTGAGTGATGTAAGGACAGCAAATGAAACTTTTTTCCAGGTGTTTCCCCATCTTGTCCCCTCACTGGACCCCCCAAAGGAAGGGAGTCTTAAGATTAACGTGGAAACTTCTCTCCACAAGGATCGGCATGTTGTTCTCAGCCTCCAGACTCAAAATCATCAGGGAAGATCATTTCAACAAAATATGAACCACATCAAGCCTTCTGGTAACTTGTACTTACTGAGGCCTATGCCATACTAGCAGGTATGATGCTCGTTGTGGAACGTGGATAGGCTGATATCATCATCGAGTCTGACTGCCTTTCTGTCATCAATGCTATTAACCACGTTGACGTCAGACTAAAGGAATTTGGATTTATCATCAGAAGAATACGCTCAATGCACAAAGGCTTCTCTTGATGCACCTTATCCTTTACCAAAATGGAAGGAAACTATGTGTCCCATCAGCTGGTGGCCTCATGCCCCTTCGATGTCAGACAACTATGGCTGGATATTTTCCCATCTTGGATCTTCTTTTGTACGACTGCTCATTGACGCCATTAATATAACCCTTATTTCGTCAAAAAAACTCAACTTTTCATATATTATATTCATATAATTGTAATATTTAATTTTATAAAAGACCCTTAACTAGGATAAACATCACCATTTTATGAAAAATTACTAGATTTTGGGTCCATTAAACTCATATCTGGGTAAGAATCAATAAATTTACCTAAATCCATCTACTGGTTCCTTCTTTTTCTATTCTCAAACTACTATATTGATATTACCCTCCCCTATATTTGAGTATGATTGATTAACGTAATTCTTATAGAAACTATGTATGGATTGATTTGTTTGTCTTTATGATATTGAATGATGCATGAACCATGTATGTTAGGAGCAACCTGAATCCACTACCAAACTCTATTTTCATATCATTATCCATAAAGATCATATCCATGTTTAGTTTGAGACTGGAATGTTTCAACCACTTTTTTATGTCTTTATCCATATACCACACTATGTTCATTATAAAAATTAATAATTGAAAACGTAATATGTCTATCAATATTGAGTTTATCCAGTTCTAAAGGAAACCACTATTTGGATTTGGAAGCAAGAATATTCTATGACATTTCATTTCAGCCTATAAATGGCCCAATATATAGTCGAATATTATCCAAAGGATAATATATTATAATTTCCATATTCCACTCATAATATCACACTTGAAACCATCATTTGAATTATGGTTATTATCTGTTCTCGATGTAATTGACCCATGTAATATTCATTATTTAATCACAACATGATTTACACCATTTACATTCAATTGGGAAGGTTGTTAGAATTCTTTTAAAATTCAAGTATTATGCATCTGTTCATTTCATAAATCCATATATGTTGTCTAAGTGATGAAATCATAAACCTTATGATCCAATTTATGACATGATCTATAGTAAAATTGGGGGCCTATTAAATTAGGTCTCACCTTTCTATTATTTCATTAGATATCATACATTATCGGGATATCTGAATGAAATTAAAAACTAACTCTAAATTGTGATAATCCAAAGACCACTAAAATATATAGAAAAAGGGTAAATATTTTTAGATCCCACCATTTATCCCTAAAAAATAAATATATATTCTCTAGGATCACTATTCTTGGATACATAATGATAAATGTCATTTAATATCTCTTTATCCTATATATTTGTTCAATATATGGTGGGGTAACCATTAGGGTGATTGAACCCGTATTAAATATTGTTCTCCCCAAATTCCGGTATAATTATTTATGAATTTAGTCATGAAGAACATCTTATTTTTATATATAAGATATCCATAACACAAAGAAGATAACTTCTTCTATGCAATGATCACTTATTCTACTTTACTTGGCACATATAATTATAGGCATCTTCACCACTAGGAGATAATCCTGTAATATCGTTATGACATAATGTCTTCATAACAAAACCCATTATTTGAATTTAGTCTATAGTTATCCCATACATACCAATTCCATTCCATCATCATCCAATTCAAATATCTAATGACATGAATTAAACATTACAAATTATAGAAATTAATTTGGAATCAATTTTTTGTGAGGTTATACGCACATACATTATAAGTAATCTCAAAGAAATTATTTAAAACTCAGTTCGTAAACTCCATGTTGTCCTCATCATGTGACTTCAAACCCAATGAGAAAATGGAATGAGTATACAAAAATAAACTTCATTAACCCATTCATGATATTATCTACAGAAGGATTCCTATTTTAAAGACATTTTGATTAGCTCATAATTTTTGGGTTGAACACTTGATCATTTTAATTAATGTTATAGTATTATTAATTGAAAAAAATATTATTAAAATTTTCTAGTGTAAAATATATAACAACCTATAGTTAAAGAATCATAATCCTAAACTATTTAATCATGCCTATAAGGCTATCCACATTAGTGAAATTGGGTTTCTCATTCATGTTGGGTTTTCACCCCTTTATGTTGGATATAATACATCACATATATGAAAAATTTATATGAGTCTAAATATAAAAATATCTTCTAATTTTTTTCAAACATAAAATATAAAAGACCTCTAGTATATTAATCATGAACATAAACTATATGCACCTAAATATGTTTCCATAAAAATTAGTGGTATTGGTTTTATAAATCCCATTTTTTTTCACACGTTTCCTATAGTATAAATTGATTTAACTTTTTTTCAAATTTATATAATGTTAAAATGAAATAATACGTGGTTAAATATGTCTGCAAAAAAACTCACAATACTTTTGTGTGAGAACTATTAAATTAAACCTGGTTCACTATAAATTAAGGTTGAATCAATTAATAAAACCTTTTTTTCCATGTTTTCTTTTCCCCTATTTCTATATATACTACCTCACTTTTGGGTCAATGTTTTCAAAACGAACACACTAGTCTAATTGAAACAAATTCCAAAAACCACAAAGTACCCATGAAAATATATATAGTACTCTCTATATAAAAAACATCATAATTCTTGCCTAGGGAAATATGTATTTCTATTTTTTTTAAACATAAACTCCAAATGATCTAATAAAACAATTTCACATTGAAAAACAAAAAGGAAACAAATGTGTCTATTTGAAAATATATAAAGTGTGGCCTGAGAAAAATACAATATCATATCAAAAAAAACTATCTCATGTGATTTTTATGAAAAAAATAGGAATATTAAATAAAAATAAACAATGATAGTGTGGCCCAACAAATAATAATTTTCTAATTAAATCTATGATCACAAATTCACTTGGGCTTGTAAAATTTTGGGCATCTTTTCGTTCCATATTTTATGTCGATTAAGTTGATCCATGTGAAATGTAGGAAGATGTAATTTAATGGATATTGAGACCTCATAAAAAATAAAATCCAAATTCCTAAATTACACTTTTATGATCCTCTTGAAACTGTGTCAAAACCTATCATATAACAACTGATTAACATTATTGTCATAGTGATGACATTTATACCAATACCCATCATTGATATTCACCATTGATAAAATATTATCATTTTCTAAATTGAACAACTATATTTCTTGAATGATGGTTTTTATAAATATACTATCTCACAACCCATATATATGATGAAATAATCACACATATAAATCATCCAACACTAGTGAAATACTGTTTAAATCTATTCACATACATAAGAGTGAGAAACACAAAAGTGGATATATATCAAAATAAAATGTTTTGTAACAATTATTTACATAAGTAATTCCATTTAAATGTGTTGGTTCCCTTAATTTATATTGATTTTTCTCTTATAAAATTCAATATGTCACCTTGAAGTGATAATATGATAAAACAATTGTAAAAAGAAGGTCATAAATAGAATGCAAATTTTATTTTCAAAAAAAAGGAGAGGAGAACCCCCATGTTATAGTCTCTCTTCATGATATTAATATTCTAAAATATTTTCAATATATAGGAATCATGGTCACCAATTGATTTTTGGACATTATCAATGACTCTATGAAGCATGACATTCTATACAGATTGATACTCATCAGAAGGATGAACACTCATTGTTTGAACAACTTTGTTTTTATACGTGGTCTTGGTGTCTTTTTGTAGATTTTGGTAACTTATTTTTTCTTTATTGGAAGAATACTATTGTTATGGGGGGATTATATGAGAATCCACTTTTTAATCAAAACATTATATTGTTTTTTCCACTTTTTCATAGTGGTATTCTAATTGATGTTCTATAGCTCAACATCTTATTGAGCATATGGTTGAATTTTTAGTCAAAAGGGATTATTGGGCCTCATTTTATTAATCACAATCTTGTATAATCTCCTTTAAAATATCATGTATAAAATGATTATTTAACCCCCAAATTTATAGAAACATAAATTGATAGTGAATTTGGTGTAACATCAATCCCATATTAAATATAAGTCTCAAAAATTATCATCCATAAACTCTACGTTGTATGTTTCCAAGAAAAATGATGGATGTTCAATGAAACCTTGTCTGGATAGGTGTATCAATCAAGAAATGGATAAAATTCTAGGACTATATACATTATGTTAAAAATAATTTAGATCCATTATAATCATGATTCCGTTTGAATGTATCAGACCTCTATACACCCAAGATACTTGTGCACATGATCAAAGTCATATACGGTTAATCCCTATAATTAATGTGGTAGTGCTACATTTAATAAGTGATGATTGTAAATGAAATCAATAAAAACTATATAAGAATAAAATTAGAAATTTATTTTACCCTAAACAACACTAACTATCGTGGAATAGTAATGTGGATTTATGGGGTCAAACATATAAAGAGTAGGTAACAGAACAACCAATTATTGACTATAAGTTGTGTGATTCCAATTTCAATTTAATTTAGTAAAATAATTAAATTAGAAAAGTTAAAAACTATAATTTAATAATAAATACAAGATGGGACTAGAGACAATATTAGGTTACATACAAATGATTATAAAAATCATCCATGGGATAGACCTACTGAATAAGCTACGAAGCCGTAAATGGGACACCAATTGGTTATGGTCAAAAAAATTAAATAGAACTAGCATTGAACTATAACATGATAAAGGTATTGAAAAATCCTAAATACATTTTATTTTTCATATATCGAAGTTAGAATAATAGACAATTTTTCATATCCTACTCAACTCCATCTAGAACAGGTTTATTAAATTTCACCTCCCATGGTGAGGTTTGTGCAATCAGAAGTGAGAATAATTTGTTTTTAAAATAATAACTATAATTTGTGATACCAGTGGTCAATTTAAAGATATTAATTATGTTCTAACAATCCAATGTCTTGAACCCAAACCCTATGAGAAATAGTTGTTCACAATTAGGAGATCACCAATGAAAAATTAATAATAACCTATAGAGGAGAGTAATATGAAAGGGAATGATGATAATAGAAATGAAATAAACTATAAAAAATAGAAATACTAAAAAAAGTAAAATATCATTAAATTATAAAGAGAAACATATATATGAATAACGGAGGGTTAGAACCTCATTATAGTCTCCCAGTGGTCGTGCCCCATTCATGGTGCTAAATGTTTTCTCTGGAATAGAATCCAAGTTTATATAATAAAATGTTATAATTGGGTTTCATGAGGTCAAAAATAACCTTAAATGGACTTTTTCTGGTCCTAAATCTACCCCAATAAAAATTACATAAAATATTCAATTTTATTCTTTATCAACATTTCAAATCATGTAATATTTACATGACGTGTAATGTGTGTGGCCGAACATCAGAGTTCTTTCATCACATCATGTCCTGTACTTATTAAAACTTCTTGATATATTTTCACATCCTGTAATGTTTACAATACAATGAAATTCATTTTTATGCATGGAAAGACTTATTAAACTCTAATTATTCAGCTTCAACCCACCATAACATCAACTAGTAAACCAACATCATGTATATTATTCATTCAATGAAAATCATAACCCGTTTGAATCGTTTTAGATCTCCCCTCAATATGAAATTTCCCATGTCACATTGAAACCCTTCTAGGATTAGTGTGAAGTGGTTTTTTCTTCATTAATTTTTCAACATTCTATCATTTACATCAACTTTAGTTCCTAAAGAAGATGAATAGAAAATATCAACATCAAGTAAAAATATTATATTTAATCAACAATTATCAATTTTTTTCTCATAAAATGGATATGAAAATATAGATAATAAATAATGATATTAAATACCACCATAGTCAAATAATTGGTTGTCCTATGGAAAAAAATTAACCTCGAAATAGAAATGATCAGTATATCAATTATGGTATTTCTATATTTTGATGCTCAAAATAGAATATTATACCCTATGATTTCAAATTCAAAAATTATACCCAATAAATAATAAAAATAAACCACACCCCTTATTGTGTTCTATTAAAAAAAAAAATTATGACTTATATATTTCAAATTTTCATTAATATTAATGCCATTGATGATTTACCTCATATTGAATTTTCCCACCTATCACTCAAGGTAACAATTTTTTTGGAGTTATGCTTTCATTGAATATACATTCCTTCAAAAATATGATAAATTATCGAAATTAATCATGATGGGTTTTAAATTAGGATCTAATGAGTCTAAGGCTTAGGTTTAGTAGGTAAAAATGTATAAAATAAATTTAGTCACCCAAAAGAGGACAAAGTCTAAGTATAATAAACTATACTCAAATAAAATTCATGATGAAATAATCCCCACCAAAACAATTCCTTCTCATTCACCCCCAATGAAAAATGTAAAGGCTCAATGAAGATGTGATAATAATTAAAAATAATGTAATCTTTTAGGTTTTTTATCATTTTTTAATGTCAATATTTGAAATAAAACTCACACCTTACCTTTAACCACATATGAAAAACATTATCATCCTAGTAAGAGAGATTTTTTATTTTCATAACTTACAAAAAAATTTATTTTTTAAGATGATTCCTTATAATATAATTAACATTTACCACCTAACCACATATGATTCTAAGATTATCAATCTGAAAATTGTGATTTTTGGCCAACCAGAGAAACAAACAACATTTTTCTCTATTTTATTCTTTGTATTTTTTAATAATAACTAATAAAAATAATGGAATAAAATGAATAAAATAATGGAAACTCAAAAAAAATCCACGAAAATGCCATAAAGTCTCCTCTCATGTATAATATTTCATATGAACCAGAAAAATCCATCCCCCTCTCATTCAATTGAATTTAATGATAAATTTAATGGGATTTTTATGAAAGTAAATAAATCCTTATAACATAGATAAATCATATTATTGAAATCCCTGGATTATATGAGTAAGAAAATGTTATTTTGGTAGCTGGTTCTCAAGATAAAATGGTTTATCAAATATATTCATCATATTTTATTAAAATTGAATATTTGTTTTCATATATTGGATATGAAATCAATGAATGTTCTAATAGGATGATATTCCCCATGTTTTACTCATAAAATATAAATAGAAAAATAAGAAATATTGGTCTTATAATGCACACGAGAATTTGAAGATAATATTTGTATATTATGTCATTGCATGAACATCAGTATTCATTTTACTCAAATAATATTTATAGTAATACATATAATTTAATGAAAACATATCAATAATCATTTTTTATAAAACTCAAAATTGATCTAAGAATGTGAGTTCTAAAATATATATTAATATATCTAAAATTTTTGTGCATATTATTTCAAAATTATCAACATGTAAATTGTTTTTCCAAACTATTGATTTCCAATATATTAGTGAGTATATCAAAAAAATAAATATTTTTTCATGATAATATAATTTAGTTTTGTACATTGATCAATTCAATTAATTTTTTTTCTATATTGTCCCTAATTAATTATGGGAAATACATGGTGAGAAAAAATATAAACAATTAAAATGTAACCCCCTTATAATGATTATTTTTTGAATGAGTTTCTAAATATTTATTTGACTCATGTTCATGATTTAAATTATGATATCTAAACATGAATTTATCTTGTGGTCATTAAAAAAATTTCATTCTTCTTATTACTTACAATGACATGAAAAATAAAATTATAGAGGGAATATACATTACCTTAAATATTTTATAATATTATCCTAAAATAGATAATAAGACATACCAAAAGGAGTGTTATTAAGATAGTAAAATAAAATAAATCTTGGTCCTATAAAAATATTTTAATTTATGGGATTCCCACTAAATGATTCTACCATTTATTATCATTTAGCCTGATTTGAATATTTTTTAGATAATCATAACATGGTAAAAACCTACCCATCATGGATTTATCCACTTATAACTATGTTTTTCATTAAGGGTGGTTCTTAGAATCCTCATTTGTCAGTTCATTATAGATTTTTATTATGGTGGTATGCAATATGATGTTATATACTATGAAAATACAATGAAATCCAAATATAACAAGATTTTTTAGTTTACTTATGCTGACACAAATTCATCATTTTCTTCTCTTGGTTACATTCTAGAATTATTATTTTTTTGATATGAAACCAATGTGTTTTCATTTTCTTCTTTCTATAAAATATGTTCATCACTTTGAGAAATTTTTTTATTCTTTGAGATTTATTTCTTGATATCATATGCTTCATTTTGTGTATTTGTTTCACCATGAGCTGAACATACTATTCCACCTCTTCCTAGTCTTCTAATTCTAATCATTGTTCCCCTATGAGAGAAATTACGTATAGATTATTCAAAATGGAAATTAAATTTTAAATTTCATGTGAAATTTGAGTTGTCAATTAGCCATGTTATTTGGTTGACTCATTTTCACCCATCATTTTATCTAATCAAGAAATGTACATTATGATTAATGTATACATTTTAAATTCTTAATTCCCTTACATATGTTATTTTTAATGAATTGGCTTCTAGAATGTATTTCCGTTGAGATTCCATTATATAAACATCATATAATTGTTACTCATGATATTATTCTTATTCAAAAAACCTGTATTTGCATATTCAACTATTGTAAGGATATTGACATAAATATTTTAAATTATAATGATTTGAGATATGTGATTTTTAATTCACCTTATTGACTGTGCTTAACCAATTATATTCCATCCTTTTTTAGATATCATATATGTATAATTTCATCATCTCGGTCATTTATTCTTCTGTGTAGTTATTGTGGTCTTTCTAGAAATAGGTGTATTAATGGTTATACTACTAAGCCCATAATCCTCCTATATATTGCAGAAAATTTATTTCACTAATATATGGTTGATAGTATGTTTCACACTTTTGATGATGTTGTAATTCATAATATTCAATTGAATTCAAAGCATCATAGCTTGTTTCATTACATGAGCATCCTCCCGAGTTCAATGTTTCCTATGGGATAAGATACACATAAAATATAATGTATATTGATGGTGGTGAAGTATTATAATGATGATACATGTTTTTCATTCAAACAAATTACCAACAACTAATAAAAGATTAATATTGAATATACTAATGAAAAATGGAATAAAAAACAAAACTAAAATAAAAAAAAGGGATAAAAAAGTATTTGACCTATGAAATAGGTATTGAGTCTTATGAAATGATCCACTAATCCCAAAAAATGTTGCCAAATTTTGAATATTCAATATGGAATTATTAAATATTCCAATAGAATCAAATTATTAATTTATTTTATTCTGAAAAATATTAACATTAAAGGTATATTAAATTTTATTTATGGGGTCAAACCCATAGTGAATGAGGAATGTGAAAGAAAATTCATGAACATAGGTTGGGTCACTCCCCCTTTAGTTCATTTCATTAAACTAAATTATTGATTAAAAATAATTAAATAAAATTTAGAAATAACAATAATAACGGATCATGGTACAATTAAGGGTACATGAAAATATATATCCCAATTCTATATTTGGATACACCAATGGACTGGGATGTATAGTGTTCCATGAGTCACCAATAATTTATGATCAGCCCAATTCTGTCTACCCAATATAAATCCATTCCTTGGATTGATTATATCTAACAATCTATATTCATTATGCTTCTCTTCTATGGAAAATAGAGTCAAAGACTAATGCCCATAGACTGCACAACTCTAAAAGGGTAATGTTTAATAAATTATACCTCCCATGGTTGGGATGTGTAAAATAATGCATTAAATATTTTTTTAACATATTTACTATCCATAAGGTTAATAAGTTTCAATTCATTGATATTAATTAATTTTCATCCAACCCTACTCTCGACCCCAGTCCATAAGAAAATTAGTTTATCAACATTGGGTGATAGAAATTGAAGTACAAAAAACCAATAGAAGATACATTTTATAAACAATAATTTATATAATATAATCTAACTAAACTATAATTAATCAAAACATTTCATCAAAATAATAAAAACAAGATATCATAAAAAAATATTTATCTAGAGAATAGTGGGTTGGAACCACACTTTTTCCTCCCAATGGTCGAGTCTTACTATTGTAATATAATTTTTCTCTTTTCTAGAAGAAATATTTATAGTTGGTGTAGTTTTTTATTTGTTTCTTGAGGACAAAACTCACATTAACTATCAAATTTCTGGTCTTATGGCTCTCCCCCATCCAAATATGCGTAAATCCCATGTTTTTTATATTGTATAATAATTTCAAGTCATCTAAAGTTCACATAACTAGTAATGTATGGTTTATAACTCTGAAAAACATTCTAAACTTCACAACAACTACTTATTTACACATCCTATAATATATTCACTTCATTTAATGTTTAAATGTTTTTTAATATCAATCTGGAGTACTGGTTGTCGTATTCTACTTCAGTTATTCAGTTTTGAGCCTCCTGAACATCAAGTGATCATTCTCAATCAAAGAAAGTATTCATTGAATTGAAAACATTATCTATTTTAATCATTTTCAATCACGTATTTATGTTATATTTATAGTTCCACACTAAGACACTTCCTATCTTAGAGGAAATTTCCTTTCTCTTACTTAATTTACTTGTTTCCCTCATTTATTCCAAATTATAGACCTACCTAAGATTTATACAAAAAATAAATATCAGTGTATAATATAATATTAAATAAAATATTATCCAATGAATTAACATAAAATGTATACTAATTCATAGATATAAAATAGTTATATTTGTGATATTATTACATATTAGGCAATATTTTTCAAAATGAGTGGAATGCAATTTGGATTGTCACCAATATCTATTGATTTTTCCGTCTCTATTACTAGAGTCATTTATGTTGGAGGATCCATATAAAAATCAATAATATTATTTTTATTAACATAAGTAGTATTAGGAGAGTCACTTTTCTACATGTTTCCATATGTATATGTCATAGAATTTTTCAAACTAGATTCTATAGCTTGGCCTCTTGACATGTCTTAAAATCATCCATGATAGCCACCTAGTCAATGTTTTGGGAAGATATGACAATGTATTTTTGATTTCTATATGTATTTTAAGAGGTTAAATTTTTTTTTTTTGGTTTTCCACAAGAATATATATTTATATATATCCAATAATTTGATATAGCGATAAATTGTAATATAAACAAATTATTTTTTTTATTGGTTCCCAGAAATAAAATCAAGAGAACTGACATCCCTAATGTTCCTTGTAAACCTCTTTGAACCTACCTATAATGGATTTTACACTTTGGATGGATAGAGATCATCAATTATGTGTGTGTATTTGGAATAAAAAAAGAAGTCATGTTATGGAGTGGGGTTTGTAGGTGTTTCTTAAGTCCACCATCATATTTGGTTTTCATACCTATACTATTACTTCCTCTACTAACATTAGTCGATGGGGTAATAATTATTGGCATTTAGCACATTAAAAATATAGTATTCTTTATTTAATTATATATGAAACCACTAGTATCACCCTTTTATTATCCTTTTGACATCCCCTTGATATTTCATGTCAGTGGGACCCTATAAAATAAGATTTAATGCCCATTATTGTATGTATATATATAAGAAAAGGAATTTCATGAGGGTTTTGTATACTAACCCCCTGACATGGGTTGATTGAAATTATGTTTTTTCCCCTAACTAAAACTGAAATATGATAATGGTAGATCCAAACGTAGCCCTACTATGGTCAACCCATGAGGTGGAAGATGTTGAGAATAATCATTCATATTTTTCATGTATTAACTAATTTCTATGAAATATTTCTTATTCATATTGAGTATAAAATTCAACATTACTAATTAATGTTATGGTATCTATTTAATTTGGATATTTTTTGGGTATGACTCTATATAAACCCTCTAATATTGAAATTAGAATACATGAAAAAATTGACTTTTCCTTGGAAGAATGAAATTTTTAGAGAAATTGCATCATTATGATTTACAAATTCATATCACACATTTTAAAACCAATTGACCAACCATGAAAAAATAACCTGATCAACTATTTCTCTCAAAATTTCTAATGAAATAGATCTATAATTCATTATCATAGACAAGAATCTGCAGTTTTTGAAATTACATCCAAACCTCTCTAGGTAAAGTCTCAAAATAAGAATCGCATGTTGTATTTCATCCCAATGTTTTGGAATATAGAAACCATCTTATTGGAATTTACATATTTACATGATATCATTCATTAAGGTTCCATTTTTCTAGAAATGAGTAGTCTTGTGATGCACATGGTATAATGACTCTTTTTATCCCTATGTAATATATGAATCACCTTGACTTTTGCAAAATACCATGTCTTTAATCCTCATTGGATCTCGTCATCAATAGATTGAAGGTCTCATCCTATCATAGGGTCTCTCCATTTATATTATTCTAGGTGTTTGAGTTAGTTGTGGATAAGATCAACATGATGACTCCAGAACCTTATGACCATGATTAATTTCATGGATCCTCCTATTGGTTGACCTACCATAAACCCTGTATGACTAAAAAGAGACCCTAAATTATATTCATAAAAAAATTTATGTGGTTTAGAAGATATTCATGAATCATAATTACATGGTTATTAAATATTGGGGGCACAAAAGGGAGAATGCTTGACTATGGATTGGGTGAAATTATTGGCCATGGTTACCCAAGGTTTTCCTTCCACCATGGAATATTTCTCATCTCTAATTTTTGTGGTTAATGATAGGGTCAGTTATAGATGTTTCATAAATTATATTGATAACCTATAAGAAAAATGGACCATATAGATAATTTAACCAAACAACTACGACACTATAGAACAAAGAAAGAATCCTCAAGTTATAACTATAAATTAGAGAAAGAGGCATGATTTTATATACAATGTGATTAAAAAATAATAGTCCACACTCATTGATGTTTCCCTTTCTATTGATTTCATATGACTTATAATTCACTACCACTCATCCATATAGTAATTGAAATAACCTAGGGTGCCTTTTATACTTCTTTCTTGTAACTATATTTCCTTAATCCTATCCAATACTACTATAGAGCGGTGCATAAGCTCCCATTGTTCTAGTATTGACCCCATATAAAATGAACTTGTCTTAAGACCATTATAGGAATATTGAACCATAATTAGGTATATTCTCATCCACATTTCTTGAAATCATTCATGTTAGGTCCATGTTGGTTTATTCAGATTAAAAATACCATTATCTACGAATCAAAAAAAATAAACAATTGTATAATGTGGCTTTCCCATGATGTCAATGGACTCATTTTCTAGTTCATAATCCTGTGGGAGAATCTTCATAGAATATATTCATATAGACCATAAAGAAAATTCCAAATTGATCATAGTCCCTAGGATGGGTTCCTTGAAAAAATAGTGAGTTTCGTATAAGATAATACACAATTCTTCAAGAAAAAAGTGGACAATATTGGTTTGTGGTCTTTAATAACTTGGTGAAATAGGGACTAAGTTGGAGACCGTATACACATACATTAGATATATCCAATAAAACTCAAAAAATAGGCCACATATAGTTTGAACAAGAACTCAACTAATTTCCTGAGTAGTTAAAATGAGAAATTATATAAGGGAATAACACCACCTTCTAGTTTAATATTACACTCTTCATTCCAATATTTTAGAATATATGGGCTACTTGAAGAATGAAATATGTGTAGCATTGGGTATGAGGTATTGAAATTTCATACTTAAATTTGGGGTTGCTAAATTTTGGGGTATCTAGAATGCCCAAATGAATACCATGTCACTAATATAAGATCCTTTGGAATAAATAATGGTAGAGTTAATATTGGTTTACTTGAAATACCTAGAAAGCGTCATGTATTCACCAAATTTTGGGATTATGAAATTTATTAAAATCATGTATCTATATAAAAAATGATCATTGGTGATGGATAATCGTGGAATTCATTTTCATGGAATATTTTATGATGCATTATAAAAAAATAAAATTGACAAAGATATCTCTTCCAAATAATATCAATCATTTCCTTAAATTGAGAAGAAACCTCAATATCCGAGGAAACAATTATAGAAGAATCCAATTTTTTGTGAAATTAAAATCAATGATTTACCTGAGGGATAAATCATGAATATATAACAATACCATAATGATATTATATTAAAAATATTTAATAACCGGGTAAATAAATTGATAAAATACAAATTATTTATACCAGGTGGCTCACCCTAGTACTTCCCCAATACTTATCACAAAGATGCATTAAGGACAAACTTCTCCCAACCAGATTTACTATGTATGTTTATGTAAGTGGAAGTTATGGTCAAAACCTACACTCCTAACTTTATTAAACATAGAGATGTGTATAGATAAAGGGAAATATGCATAAATTATGATCAAACTACCACAAGTCATATGTATAATTTTCATTCCTGTTTTTAGTGAGGTTGAGCATGTGGGTGTGGGTACACAAATTTTTATAGGCATCACATGGTGGATTACCTAGGTCCTAGTGTAGAAATGTTAGTGTGAATTTATTAGAGTAAACATGAAGAGAGATCCAACACTATTACCTAGTATAAATTTTATACCTAAAAATTCCATCCTTAAAGATACATTCACATCATTTTTACTTTTACTTTATCATTATAACATTCTTATTCTAAGTATAGATATTCCAATTGAGTGAATTTTTTAGTGCTCTTTTTTTGGTATTTGATGAAATAATTGAATGAATTTAGGAAAAGTACTAATGATGGAAATATGTTTTCACTTAATAACTAAAGGTCTAACTAATTATTCTTATCCTATTACACTTTTAGGGATTCTATAGTCAATATACCAGGTATCTTCATCTTCACCGTAGTTCACAATATATTTTTACCATGTCGCAAACAACTACAACCGAAAAACTATCATGCACGCCCAATACACAACACACAAATCAAATTTCATTTTTTTCATGCCATTCTCATACTTACAGTCCCTAGTTCTTACATTTTAAATACTAATGGGACCCATGGGATACAAATATTTAAATTTTGTAAGATGAAGTTAATCCCTAGATCTTTTCTCACCATATTCTAAAGATCTTGTGTCTATATCACTCTATTTATTTTAATTAATCTTAAAACAATGGTAAATTAGCAAAAAGTGAGTTTAATTGATTTTATTTGAGGTCATATAATTCAAAACACCTTCATATAAACCACTTCTTCACATTTCCCCATTAAGAAGGTGTAGGAACATTATCAAATTACATAGTAGAGTCACGATTTTATAGAGGAATACATGAAGACCCCAAAAACTATGGTGAAACTTTACCCCATGTTTCATCATTAGGGAAACCACTATAACCCTATATCACTAAGTTAACATTTTTTACCTAGTACAATTATTTTAATCAGGTTTTCTTAACATATGTAGGGTGAATAATTCACCCAATCTATACACGGGATACAAATTTTCCCTATTGTATCTTAGGTGACCACTTTTACCTATTATAACTAAGGTTACCACTTCTCAATACCATCACATGTAAGATTGAATCTCTCTATCATAATAACTGAGAAAAGATTTACTAACTTCTATAGGGATACTGATTATCCATAAACTCAAAAGGGAGACCAAAACCCCTATATTCACTTGGGTTAGCCTCTTTACCCAACACCCTATTAAGAAAAAACCATTCACTCAAACCTAAACAATGTATAATTACCACCAAACTCCTTTACATTGGAGAACTCCTTTTCTTATGCTCCAACAACTTGGTACATGAAATCCCCTAGATATAATGAATATAATCCCTTCACAGAGTATTTATACATAGGAGTCAAACTATAAAGGCCTCTTCTAAATCCACTAGATATATAGGATTATGTCTTTTATGTCATTATGATACCCTTCGATATTGTATTCCATTTATATAATTATTATCTAGTATTTTCCTCTAATATAGTTAAAATCATAATGAACATAAGAAACTAAAAATTTTATTATGAAAAAATATTATATGAGAAGAAAACATAAAAATAATGAAAGGGACTAAAATCTTCCTCATTAAGGATATTAGAAATATTAATGCCCAATGGAATATACTAACCTTTAACCCCTAATCTGTTAGGTAATTTTATCTAGGGACACAATGAATCATCACACCATGTATCACCCTTAAATCCTTGGAATCCCTTACTTTTCTCCCTCTCACCTGGTCTGTACAACAGTATTCTGATTTTTAATAAGCTTTCTACAGATTCTAGTGATGTATGAGATCGACTAAGGTATCGTGCATGTCCCTTTATAACAGTTTTAAATCATTTTGTAGTCCATTTAAATAATTGTAATACTGATATTATATTTTATTCATAACTATATCCTTTAGAACATTGACATTTCTTTTACTATGAGGGAGTCCCCGCTACCAAATAACAATGTGAATGCAATGATAACAAAACCCCAATGATCTAGAACCACACATCCTCCCTTCAATTCCCCCATGATAAATGATCCATTAGTGTTACTTTTTTAATCAAATATGGTATATATTTGGGGAACCCACTATCAATGATTTCCCATGGAATCTTGAATTGAAGGACTACTATTGATGATTAGGCTGATAGTCGATACTTTCTCCCAGTTTTGGATGAGGTTGGTCATATCTTCATGTAGGGTTTTGGTTCTAGTCACAATGGAACATCCTATAGAGGAGGTTTCAGAATCCCTTTCAGCATTCCAATCCTAAAATATGGTAAAAATCCATCTAATAGAACCCCAATCCAAGCCTTCTCTTCCACCCCCTCTTAGCTCACTCCTTGAAACTAATGATCGAGGATGTTCGTACCATGTTCCCCATGGGAAAAGATACATAAGAAACTCCCCAATAAGGTCAAGACTGAGTGAGCCCATTCCCCTTCAAAGAATAAGTGTAGTTATATATCATCGATATGGTCCCTATATTACAAACACCATGATGAGATATTTATACCCATTCATTTAATTTTTTCATCAATCGGTATGTCATGGTTCCAAATATTCCATTGAATATAATCATATTTTGTAGAAATTTCTATACACTATAACACCTCTCCCAACTTCTACCCTTGACCATGTGACATCATCACCCTTTTGAACTTTTTTTCTGTGAATGTACTTGACGAGGATCCTATAAAAATACACATGTCCTGATTATTATTTTGTTCAATACGATCGAATATAATCCTCTTTTGAGTTTCCAATATATCATTGATGAAATGTTGATGAATTCATGAAATCTTAAAGGTTATATAATGAAATGGGAATCCGGGGAACCCATGTTTGGAGCCATCCCATATATAATGTGGAAACAAAATATTTCCCCCTTCCATAATCCAAAAGGTATTTACTTGAAGAGTTTGAAAATAAGAATTGATGAACAACCAATGATTGTAGGGGACACCTCTCACTACAAGATATTTTCTATTGTACTTCTTTCCCATGAACCTCTACCAGTTGTTCATTTCCATGAGGACCTCAAACAACAAAATTTCATGAATACATTAGATAATATCATTTAGGATTTTCATATTTATTCTTCCCTCCTCCACAGTTTTGGCCAACGTTTCAATGTGGTCGGGTGAAATTTTCCTTCTGAATGGTCGTCCCTAATAAATAATGCCGTGGTCTTATCAATGTGAAAGATGAAGGCCTTTGGAACATTAATAGTGGATAGATCATGAACCGAGATATAGGAAAGAACTTTTTTGAACTAGTTAATCCTTCCAAAAATAGATATATATTTATTTTTCAAACTCATGCTACTTCCTATAATCCTCTCATTTATTTTATCAAATCGTTGAATGTAGGTTCTTAATATATAAATTTATGCACCCTGGTTGTCCATTGAAAAACATACTATCTACATCTCAATATTATTAGTTAGGGAGGTAATCCTCATATCCATTCATCTATTAGAGATAAAGAAGCTCCTTTTAGACAAGTTTATAACCTATATTCTCCATTGATAATATTATTTGAGAACTTTTTAACACCCCAACACGATCTCTTGTTTCTATTTGAAATGATTATGTTTCCATCTGCAAACATGTGGTGATAAATTTTACATGAACCCTCTCAAAAATGATCTGAGATAACCTATATCTATTGTATACTATTATTTACAAGGAGGTTGGGGAAATCATGGGTGATGATAAATATTTTTAGGGATAATAGATCACCTTAACTCATGCTACCATTTGTTAGGACGACCACAATTTTTACGCAATAATGAAACTGAGATCCAAGAGGAACTAAAGCACCTAAAAATGTGGTCCGTGTTCTGAGAGTTGAATCACATTATGTTCATCACACTAATGTAGAAATTCCACTCGATTCAATCATACACAGATATCTATGTCATGTTTTATTTCAATGAAAGATATTAGAGCCTCTAGGTTAATGTCACTGATTAGTTCATAAGCAAATAAATTCACCCTTTTTATGGTCATCCCCATAATAAACCCATTACGTTCACCAGACTCCCATTAGGGTAGTTGGATGGAAAATCTTCTATTTATCACCCTTGTGGGAACCTTGTTTGGAAAATTTCACATTCTAACTATCCCATATTATTAGAGAAAGGAACATTTCATAACATGGTAATGAGCACTAAAGTTGTATCACATGCCACATGTGGAAGGATGCCTCCCCTAATGTAGTCATGAACTAATGTCACCAAATTTCCTTTGATCACATCCCATGATGCTTTGTAAAATGGTCATGGGTAGTTGTCAATTCCTAGAATGAAATCCGTGTTTATCCCTTTCATCACCTCATATTAGAATCTTATTATGTTATGATTTCAAAGTATTCACAACCAAGAGATTAAATTGATTAAGGTCTATCATCCAGAAGGAATTCATATAAACATGGGTATCCCCTAGGAAGGATGGTTTAGGTCATCAGAGAATTGATTTTAAATTGGACTCTTCCAAATTATTGGTCCCATATCTATAACTAATAAAAGATCAATCTTCCAATAAAATATTCAAACTATGGATCTTCCTCTTCTCAAAAATAAATTCATGAAATAATGTTTTATTCTGATCACCCACACAAAGCCAATTGAATATTGACTGCTCTCAAGCCATTCTCTCCCACCATAGATACAATTATTCTAGGATGTTTTTATTTTCAAAAAAATTGTTGAATTAGTTATCATTCCAATATCATTTTTGGAATGATTCTATCCAATCAGTATCCACCTTAGCATCCTCTATTATCTTGGTCATGGTTCGATTGGTTTATAATCCAAGACAGGAGGACCTATCCATGTCTTCAGAGTTTATTATAAGGCCCTATAGAGGAATTCCACTGAGCAGTAGTTCTCCATGAAATTCTGACAACATCATGAAATCCATGAATAATAATAAATTGATGGGATAAAAAGAAAAATACACTCCAATCAAGCCAGGTAGGAAAAGTATGAAAAATAAAAGAGTGATCAGAGATACTTCTCAAAAGGTGCATTACAGAGGCATCCGGGAATTCAGAAATGGCCTGGATATTTGAAAGGCTTCGATCCAGGTGGCACCAGGTTATGATGTCCCCTCGATGATTGTTACACAATGTAAATATGTCTTCTATGTACCACATATCTTTTATACCACGTCGATCCATGAATAATACAATCTCATGACTATCATTCCTTAGAATATGATCTCTCCCTTTCTTATCCCTTGAGTCTTCCCCAATATTACTATCACCTAACAATAAACTTAATGACTTTCCAAGATTGTAGGATTCGATTTCCTTCCATAAGTATTCCTTTAATTGAGCATCACAACTCCCCTAGACAAACATGATGAATATTTATCCAGAACCATCTATGATTTTTATTCTAAAAAAGGGTTAGAATCATCAATGTGATCCACTACAAAATTGGAGGTCCATTAAGTCTATCTGTACAAGTTTTAATGATTTTCATTCATATGATCATACAACCTGATTCTACGTAAAACATTCAAAATTTTGGAGAATCTATTAATGGGATCAAGAACTACGACTAGTGACAAATTTCATGTCTGAACATCATTATAAATGATGTTTTTCTTGACCTGACCACCAAAGCCTTGAGCATTTTACATAGGAGAATAAATCATTGAAACATAAAGCACCATGTACTGGCCCAAACTAGTTTGGAACCATGATACATAGAAGATAATAATGCTTCTGATAATATTGACTTAAACCTTGTACACATTCCACTGGGAAATGATGATGGAGATAAATCCTTGAGAGAGTAAAGTACCAAAACTCATCCTGACTCATTCCTCCATTCCCAGAAACAATTTATGGGGGATGAGGATCTATAAGTGTACTTAGTATGTTATTTAGAGTGTTATCTTCTATCAGAAACATCATGGGAAATCTACAAATAAGAAAAATACTCAATCAGTATCAGTACAGAGGACATGGAGGAGGAACATAATCCATTTAGATAATAATAAACCATATTGATCTGTGGTTACTAGGGGAGTTGTACCTGAACAGAGGGTCTGTGTTCATGGGGAGAAATATGCAAGAGAGGAACCAAGATGAACACAATGGATTTTCCATGATCCTATGAATTTTTAAGATTTAACTAGTCTTGGAGATGGTCATCATATAAGGCCTAGAAAACTAAATTATAATATGGTAAATAGTCCGACTACATGGTCCCATGATTATCGATGATTATTGGGGATGACACACTGTAGGCCTCTGTTGCCCTTATGGGAAACATCACTAGGGAAAAATTTCAATCACTCTATAGGTGCCTCTAAATGCTCTTAAAAGAATATGCTTGAGGTACCAACCTCAAAATAAACCCCCAATGTATCATGCTGACATGAATATGGCCCCACATATTGGGTCTTTCTTAAAATTAGTTACGATTTCCTTAGAATATGAAAAAATGATTAGAGTCGTGGATGTGAGGAAAATATGTGATTTTCGGACAATACAAAATAGTTCTTAATAGAAATATTGATATAATTCAGTAGGCGTAGAGAGTCATCCATTTCTACATAGATAATTTTCACAGAGGCATCCATAAGGAAAATTTTTTATTCCCCACACATAAGAATCCACCTAACAAGTCCGCAATAGCCCAAATAATATATATGTTCTAAAAAAAGAGGAAGGCCTGGTAAATCAATCCAAATAGGCATGCGAGAGGATTCCATTCCAAACTGGTTCTCTGTCGACAACTAAGTGAGTGTGAAATGCCACATGCTAGAGGATCGAAGGTCATCGATCAATGATTGAACAATATAATTTCTTGAATAAACCACTACATAGAAGAATCATCCATTGAGGGAATAAAATAGTCATGGACCATTGAGGCCTAAGATACCATGAAATTCTAAAAAGGGAGAATCTCTGGCTTACCAGAATCAAATCTAGCCAAAAATGTCAGCTTTTTCATATCTTAAGCCCCTTCGAATTATGTGACGTGAACATTCATAACTAGACCGTGGTTTTTTGAGAACAATGGTATTATCTGATTAGAAATACCATGAAATCACATAAGAGTACTCCGAGAGGGTCAGGACATGACATCTCTTTTGGGAATAGGAGGTCCTGAAGCCAGAAAGGGTAGATAGGAACCTTGTCACTCCTGCAATGATGAAAATCCATCCAACTAGAGATTTGGGGGGCATGATAGCTGGACCAAATCTACCATTTATAGTTCCTTATATGAAGTGGAGGTAGTTAGTTGAACCTTTGTGGCCAAGTCATTTTATGAATTCAGCCATATGTAGAAAGCATTCTGCTGAGCCGGGCAATTCATTTTTCAATGGACTATATATAGTAAAATTATAGTGATGAATAAAATAATATATTCACATAAAAATGAGGGTCCCTATCATGGGGACACAAGAGAGGTATCTCCTATATCAATATAATCATCCATGCTCTAAATTTCAATCAATGAGCCATGTAAAAATTGGTTTTCTCTATATTATTATTTTTTATCCATGTTAATGATAAGGATTTTTTACATTGGATCATATTTTAGCTACACAAATGAATTTAATTTGGTAAATATGTTTGATTAATTTCCACACATGGTCCCATTATTATGAAGTTTCATCACACGCCTCCTTATAGGTATAATTAATGCAATTGTGATTTCTAATGCTTCAATCAATTAGGTCAATTCAGTGAGTCATGCTAATTATACAGGGTTGAAAATAGAATTTTTTAGTCCCTTATATATGTCATTTATTTTATTTAGAAACACACTTTATCAACCTCCATTGGTGTATTTCCCTGTTATTTCTTCTCATGTATAGTGACCCACATAATTGTTGAAACAAAATTCAATCCATATGTGTAATCATAATTCAATAAAATTTTATCATTGATTAAAAAACACATAAATCCATATCACATGTCATACAACAAAATGATAATATATTGATTACAGGTTGGTAAACAACTACTATAGTACAAAACATTCACTCCCAGATCTAGTGCTAATATCATAAACATTACATTTCTGAATATGATACCAATTGAGGTTACTATATTGTTTCCATCCAAATAATAAAAAATTAAATGGAAAATTTGGACCAGTTATATACATAAGGACCTTTTTGGTTGATATTTTTAGATAAATAGGATAAACTCTAACAAAAATCAATGCCTAGGAATTCAGGAGAGTATCAACCCCACTACATCTATATTCTCATATTCTATATCAGTTCATTAACATCTTCCATATAAAACCCATATAGTCATAATTCATTGAAAATTATACTCTATAAACTAGGGGAAAATATACATAATAAGTGTGATATCAAATACATGGCATGAGTAACATAATAATTTATAACTGAATTTCATCAATGAGTATTAAAAGAGTATAAGAGTATATTGGCATTCTCATAGTGTATTAGTGAATCATAAAAGAACTAAGACACACCAAAAACAGAATCATCAATCATGAATCATGGAATATGGGTTTTAAATTAGAAATATTCATATGAAACAATAATCAGTTTCCATGTGATATCAATATTGATCAAAGGTAATAATAAAATCCCGTGGAAATCATAGATAATATATGATGGTATCATGGGAAATAATATTCATAGAACACTTAAATTAATTATATTTTCTCCATACAATAAAATTATCTGGATAACATAATTATTACCCAATGCTTTGAAGCATTATTTGTGTACACACATTGTTTAAGCCATATTGGGCTCGCTTGCAACCATCTAGGAGCACCCATCATATATAATTTTTGAGAACTAAAAAATGAATAATGTACACTGATCATGTATAATAAATTGAGTATTCATTTCATAACATGATTAAATATTGGAAAAGATATGGGTTCTATGACATTGAATTTGAATCATGGCTAACCCATGGAAAAGAAATAGTTCTATAAAAATCTATTCGAAATAAGATTAAATCATTGAAACAAAACAGGTTACTTAAAAATATCTTTGAAACATTAATAAACTATCAAATAGAAATGGGTTCTATATAAATCTCATAGAATCTATCACAATCTATCCAAAAATATGTGGATGATACCATTACAAAATATCCTTGTGGGAGAATAAGAACCCGCAAGTGTTTTGGAAATTGATGAATGTGAATACCAACAAAATAGCTTCAATTTTTTTAAAGAAAATAACCTTTTCAAGTTAAATAATAACTTTTAAAAAAATAAAAATTTAAATAATATTTTTTAATTACATTTATTTGAAAACATCTTGGAAATATATAAAAATATTTAAAAAACATTTAAAACATTTCTTGACAGAAATTTCCTTTCCATTTTGAATAAAATGAAAACATTAATCATTTTGAGATACATATATTTGAAATAAATGAAGAAAATTTATAAATAAAGTATCAATGAAAATTAATTTATATTATTCAATTCATGTCATATATGTTAAAAACAAATATTCCTTCCACATTATTAGTAGAATCCCAGTGAGCATAGTTTCAAAAATAACAGCAATATTACTACAATTTGTTTTTATAAAAATTCAATAAATGGGTTAAAATTTAATCCATAAATAATTTCATGAATAACAAAAACATTTTTTAATCTTATTTATGATAATTTTATTTTTTGTGAAAAGTGTTTTTTGAATTATGTGAAAAATAAATATTATTTCTCTTAATAAAATTATCCCATTTAATTTTTGTACCAAAGATTTTAAAATGATATTATTACATGAAAATATCATTAATAACAGGAGGAGAAGAAAAATAAAGATAATTCGGTAGAATAATATCATAATATTTCAAAATTAGATATATAATCCTAGATAATCCTAATAAACAATGTGATTGTAACATAAAATGATTTCTAGTTTGGTAACATTGATTCATAAGAAACATGGATGGAAAAAAATAAATTAATCATAAAATAACACAATAATATATAAATTCATGATATTATAAGTCAATTTATAAATATTTATTGACTAAGAAGTTTTAATTTCTATTTTTCAAAGTATTTTATTTTTCGAAATCAAAAACACAATCTTAATACAATTGAATTTCTAGTATACATTATATAAAAACATTATTTATTGCCATTTTATTTCCATTGTATTTTAGTATGTTTTGTAGAAAATATAACTTTCTAACACACATCAAAAGGTTATAATGTTATAAAAATATATAAATTACGTTACTCAATATGATAAACCATACTAACCCAAATTTAATTCATCATATTGATAATAGTTAATTAATTACATCGGAATAAGCAATGATTATAATATGAATCACATACGATTTGATTTAATCTTAAAAAATACATTTATCATTGTACTAGTGCTAAAAAATGACATTGGAATTTTAGTTACACATAAACATTATGAGATGTCAAATACCCAAGTGTTTGAGTTTGTTGGAAATGAATCAGTAATATAACTGTTGGAGCATCACATATAAATTGGTTGTCATTTTATGAGTTGGGATCTGAACATATTCACACCACAATATTTGATATGTTTTATCCATGATGAAATCTCATTCAAAAGTCATTATAATACACTAAAGAGTTATATTTCAATGTAATCCTTGTATTTGTTGTTTCCATTAAAATATTTCTTCATTTGTAATCATACGTCTGATCATTATTACGACTTAGGGATTACATTGATAGGAAGATAGTGAATCTGATCTTTCGGATTGATGGCTACTAAGGATAATAAGATATATGATCACCACATTATCAAGGGATTCCTTGGATATGAAGAAAAATATTAGTTCAATCATCATATTAGGGTATTCCCTAATATGAAATCATAAAAATTACAGTAAGTATAAAACTATTGATAACTTTATCAAGGTAATTGACTAAAATAATCATAAGTTTAAAAGAGTGTATTCTTTTAATATATATTGAAATTAATTTTACAATTACTAGATATTTTATTTGTTATTTTCAAAATATTGTATTCTGCTGGGTTTGTTATAGAATGTTTCTATTTATACTTATATTTATACTCTATTTGTTTTTTCATTGAATATATAATTATGATAAAAGTAATCTGATATTTTCAGATCAACTATGATTCTGATTCTCTTACTCTGATTATATAACTATGTATGAGTCTAATAATATTACATAATGTGACATTGGTTTTTGATTAGTTTATTCGATTGAAAATAAAATCACCCTCTTAAATGTTTATCCATCTGAGATTCAATTTTGATCAAACAATTGGTATAAGAACTAGTTTTTGCTACTTATGTACTTGTTGAGTCTATATTTAGTTTATGTCTTGATATAAGAATCATGTTTTTAAAAAATGAAATAATATCCTATATTTTTATAAGAGTTTCTATTGAACATAATATGGAATTTATGACTACTAGATCCCTGTATAATTTGATTCTTATTCGATAACCTATCTTATATAGAAATGAAAATGAGTAATAAAGAGACAATATGAAATATTTTCTGATCAATAATGGAGTTTTTAACGATTTAATTTTTACTGGATATTGAAATATTCTTCTTAAGGTTGCTTCTTATTTTAAAAATGCAATTATTATATAATGTTATTTGAAATTTAAAGTTATAAATACATTATTTTGTTATTTAAAAAATTATATTGACATGTTGATATCATCTCATGAAGCTGTAAATAGTATTTTGAGTAAATTATAAGTAACACATTTTCATACATCCACTATCAGGGAAAAGACAAGAGATATGATTAAAGATGATCAAATTCCCATTGATTTTCTACCAAGAGATTCAGTTTCAATGATGAACCAAATTATTAGTTATATTATTAATAGATTCAATAATGTGGAGAAAAAGATCATGATGATGAAATTTTTGTTGAAATAATTATAGACATAATGGCCATGGAATAGGAATAAAAAAAGAACTGATGATGATAAAATAAGAAAACTTACTAATATTTTACTTGATGATATGATAGGTATTCTCTTAAAGAATATGAGGGATGACATAAGATAGATAGTGATAATGAACTAAAGGAAAACTGTCTTTAATTATTTTTCTACAAAATCAAATCTTTTTAATAAACAAAAATCTCCTAAGAAAGATTTTATATCTTCATAAAATAATAAATTTGATGTTTTTTCAGATTCTAGTAGGTTAAAAAATTCTGAGAATTAGATGGAAAATGATTCTATAAATATAAAAAAGATTATTAGTCATAAATATTTTCAATACTAATATAAGAAATTTCATAAGTATAAAGGATTCAAGATACATTTTGATACCCCTCGTTATGAAAGTAAAAAGTCATGATATGTCAGACCTGATTTTCCAATGATAAAATGATAAGAGATAAAGGAATGGAATTAAGATAGAAATTCCATGAAATAAAACAAATCATAATGCAATGATATTTTGAAATCTATTGAAAAAGAGTTCTAGCAGTGGATATTCTTCTAAAATTTATTCATATAATGAATGTTCTGGAAATTGGATCCTAGTAATTTTAACAAATATACCTATAGTAAGTCACTATCTCATAAAAAAGGTACACACAGGTGAATCCCTCACAAATATGTATTTAAATTAAAATTATCCATATGAATTAAATCTCCATCTTTTTATGAATAATCTTCCTTAGAATAAGATAATATATTTCCTCGTTAAGAAGAGGTTTCCAGGTTTTAACAACTCTTATAAAAATTAAAATTGTATGAATTTTTAAAATATTGAAAATTTGAAATATAAACATTCTAAGGAAGATTTAATAATTATTATTTTGACTTATCAAATATTATATCATTATAAATATCATGATAAAACAATTTTTAAAAAATATAGTAGTTAAAATGATTATGATGTTTTTGAGAAAAAAAATTTGCAATATAGTTTGGAAAAATTTAGTTTCAATACTATTGATTATGAGGATGATAAATTAGTTTTAAAAGTAAAAACAAAAATTTCGAGAAAAAATAATCTTTTATCTATGTTTAACATTGTTACGGAAACATTGATAAATTGTATAAGAAAATTGTAACTTATAGTAATTATACCATAATAGATTTTAGAAATAAAAATTATTTTTTCAGTAACAATTAATTAGTTTCTAAAAGTGATCCTTTTTAAATAAGATCTAAATTGGTTTTGACTTGAATAAATATGTTTCTTTAAAATTTCTTAAGCTGTTAATTTTAAGAAAACATATATTAATAAAATTTACCCAAACTTTTATTTTTTGATAATACAGGAAGCAAGAAGGTTTGGGATCTGAAAAAATATAATTTTTGTTTTCATGAAGGGAAATAATGTACCAAAATCCAAATGATTTTTTATATGGATAGTGGATATTCAAAAAACATGATTGAAAACAATATTGTTTAATAAGATAATAAAGATGAAATGTGGAAAAGTATATTTTACAAATAATTCCGAAGGAGAGATTTTCATAATATATAACATTGTAGTTATTTGAAAATTTTGAATTTCAAATTTATTTGTTATTGGACATAAGAAAAATTTTAAATTCATTATGTGATTATGGATACCATAATATAATTAATAATGATAAATTTAATGTACATAGTTCCAAGTATTAGTTTATTCTTTCTTCCAATTGGCTAGAAAATGATTACACGATTAACATAAAGGAACTTAGGAGTGAAGAAAAACCTTGAATTAATCGAATGGATGATCAATAATGATTATGGTATAGATGATTAAGACATTCTGACCTTAGAAAGATAGCTAATTTGACAAGGAATGTACATGTTATGGATCTACTGTAACATTGGGTTGATAATCCTAAAGTGAGAATCCATTATCATTTTAGTAAGAAAACTATGTGATGTTATAAATATATTAGTCAATTATCAACCTCTAATGATTTAGCATTAGTGAACAGGGACTTATTTTTTCCTACAAAAACTGAAACTATTGGTGTAAAATGTTATATATTTTTCATAGTCAATGATTACACTAGATACACATGGGTCAATTCTATCAAAAAGAAAAATGATTACTTTAATTATTTTAAATGTTTTGTTCAAAAAGTTAAAAATGTAAAATTATGCTACGTGATAACTATTTGATGTGATCATTATTGATAATTTCATTAGTAAGAATGTTACTGAAGACAATTTTTGAACAAATTGAACACCCCAAAAAAATGGTATAGATGAAATTAGAAATCAAATTCAATAATAGATTACTAGAACCAAGATCAGTTAATACTCCGTTTCGAAATAATTTTTTCCTAAATTGTTTAGTACCGGATACTATACTCTAAATTGAGTTTCAATTATATATTTTATTAATAAAACTCCTTATGTGTTTTGGGAAAGAAGAAAACCAAAATTTTCATAACATGACAAACGTTTCAAAGGAAGAAAAAGTGAGACTAAAATCCTTTACAAAGATCATATCATTGAAATGGGGATTAATCAATGAATTAATTATGTGCATCAAATTTTATTCAACATAAAACTAGTTTATATAAAATATAAACTAAATAATTTTTTTTTCAAATATAATCTTACCAAGAAATAATTAGTGAAGTAGATGTTTAATAAAATGAATGAAAATTATGATAATAAATCCCTTACCTCATGATTTCTTCTGGTTAAACCTACATTTACATCCTATTTAGTTTTCTTAATCATAATAACATTTTTTTCAAAACCATGTTAATTTTTGTAATATCATATATGATGATTTTATAATATCCTATCACATGTTCTTTAACAATATTATCTAGTTTCACTATTTTATGTGTCAATTGCTTTGTTTTATCATTCATTCATTACCATGAAAGTAATATTTCTTGTACATATAATATAATTTTAGGATATAAAAGATTATTATCATGAAATAATTATAATAATTATAAAATAATTAATCTACATGAAAAATCATGAATTATGGTTTTTAAAAATGATGTATGTTGCAACAATGAAGGTGGTTAGTCATATGTACACATGAGTAACATTTACAATTCTCAATGATTAATACAGACATGATGAAAATAATATTTTATATTTACAAAAAGATAATAATATTATATATAACATAATATTTCACTATATATTTTATATATATCTAAAATGTGGTTATGTGATAAAAAAAATTATTGCATCGCCTCTTAAAAATAGTAGTCCACACTTACACAGATGACATTATAATTTCTCAGTATAAAAAAATAAAATTAAATACTAACATTTAATATGATAAACATTTCATTAATGTAAAAATTATTTCTGATATATTAAATTTTGTCATTATCATTTCCATTATTAATATCTATGTTAAGTGTTAGGGAAAGGAAAATCACATAACTTCACGAGGTGGTAGTTTGTCATACACACGGACGACATTAAGGTATCCACTATATAATGGATACCAAAATGGTATATATATAATAATTACTAAAATTTTATAATGTTTTCATCAATATACTATATTTTCTTATCCACCATCATAGCCATATGTGAAGGTGGTAGTGGAAACACAAATGACAATTTCTTGGGAGGTAGTAGTCCCCTATACATACAAATTATAATTTAATAACCCATTTTGTGGAAGAAGAAAATAAATTTTGATATTACAAGAACATAATAACATTTAATTATTTGGAATATACTTGGATTATTATATAAACATTTTTATTAAAATAATTGGAGTAGGATAAAGAAGAAATAGAAAAAAAATGCACATCGAAATATGGTTTTAATCTTTCCACATGTGCAATGAGCCTTAGATCATGTAAATATCATGTCAACTCTATATGATGTGTTTCCATGTTATGATAATCATGATGCTTAATGACTTTATATTCATGCTTCGATTATGCTCAATTGATATTTCTATTTCCTACCATGAAATTGATTGATAATGTTTTGCCTTTTTTACACCCATATTGTGCTTTATAGCTCAAAAATTTATTATTCATTTTCTCATGTTATCCCATGAAATGCTAAATACAAAAGAATTTGTGGGGTCATGTAAAAGAAGTTACCAATAAAGATTTATAATCCATGTTTTGAGTTGTTATGTAATGGTCATAATACCCAAATACTATATAGCTCTTGATATTCTATGTTCTATAATGTCAATATATTAAGAAATAAATTATTTTTAATTGTGAAATAAACTGTCGGGTTGTTATAGTTTATATCACAGGATAGGTTTTGTTATTTTTAGTATTAGGATTTGAAAACCCTTTTGAAAGCTATATAGATATGATTATGTATAATAAAAACACCCATAAATTTTGGTTAGTATTGAGTATGTGGATTATAAATAAAATACATCCTTGTCTGGATATGAGAAGGTAGACGTGGATTTTACATAGATGTATCCTGGGGTAAAACTTGAAAACAACGCTTTGAGCTAGACTCGACCAGGAACTGGTGGATGAAAATGGGCCTTGATTCACTCTTGGTAATGACACTCCTAGGTGATATTCTTTGGTAAATTCATAATCTTAGTATGATGGATTTTTAAGTGTAAAATCTCTTGTATGAATATTTGTTGGGATATAGATAATGGATGACATTTTTTGAAGCATAGAAATCTATTTGTTATATAAATTAATGTAATTTATATGTTATCCATTTTTTCATTAAACACCCCTTTATGTTTTACCCTTAACATTCATTTTATTCCAACCAATGGTTGGACATAGGAGAACATGGGCTAACAACTGATGTGAATATCAATGTGGTGACTGTTCAAATAAGTTTCCCAATCATATGGGATAGTGAATCAAAAAAAAATTCATGATACTCTCTTAGTTAACTGATTTTTTTAATATACAAATGGGTTAATAGGAATGTTTAACACCCTTCCGCCTAATGAAAGACCAAGTCGCAATCAAGGTCTTCATTATTAAAATTCCTTCTTATATTGTATGATCATCTGATCCATCAGTCGCGAAAAAATAGATCCATATCATTGAGAATATTATCTTCGTCCTTCATTGTTCCAAACAATATATGGTTCTTCTGGCAACATATCGTATGGAGGGAGAAGCTGATGAATGGTGGAAATTGATCAAAAATAAAAAACTTGTGGAATAGATTGAGGTGTTGGAATGGTAGTAATTATGGAAAATCTTTTTCTGCAAATATTTTCCTTTCACCCTCGGACTGAAGATACAATGTAAATTATTTTCCCTAATGAAGAAACACAATGATTCCTTCAAATTGAATGATTAAAACATCACATGGATTGCACAATATACCTTTTCCTTTGTTGTTACCCCCAAATACAAGGTCGGCCACTTATTTGGTGGGCTAAAACATAGCCTACAGAAATCCCTAGTGATATGTGACTTTATTATATATGAAGTAATTCAATGATGTTCCCTCAAGGTCAAAATAGAGAAAGAATAATCTCATGTCTATCAAGGGGATAAGAAACTCAAGTTGGACATTAATTTTGTCAATAAAATTTATAAATCCAATAGGGCTATTAAAATCTGGAAACCCACTTCCCCTTGGTGTGGAATGAAGCACAATAGAAATTTCATGAAGGGGAAAAAGAAATGTGTTAGGTGTGAGTTTTATTAGTGCTATTAAATCCACTCATAAAAGTATTCTTTATTTATGCTTTCATTTTATCTAATAAAGATACCCTTTATTAGTGTTTTTCTTACAGTGATAAATTCTATTGATTTTGAATAACATTGATGTAGTTAGTAATTTTCTAGAACTAATAGTGCTCTATTATAGCACTGTAAAAGGCCTCTTTTTTAGTATTGTAATGTCAATTTTGATACTATTCATTACTTGAATTCTAAAAAATTAATATCAAAATTATATCTTCATAAAAAACAATTAATTTTTTTTATATCTCAATGTATTCACTAAAATTCGTGGATGATATTAATTATATAAAATTTTATTTATTTTAACATTTTAAATACCATTTCATTTATTTTTATGTTAATTACACAATTATTTAATCATCAGTATGTAAGTCTTTACGGTAATTAATAATTTCAAAATTATTTTAAAAACATATCATGATAAAGATAAATATATTATACTTAAAATGACAATTTATAGTTAAATATAACATCTGAATAACCACATTGAAAAATTGTATACTTATTTAATACATGAGTTTGACATATTGGACATTCCTTATAATAAAATACTAAAAAAGGATTAAATTCATCGATATGGCTCCAAGAGTCCAGAAAATATTCTAAATGATGAATTTGGTTGGAAATCACTCATCCAATAAAATTAATACAAGTTTTATGGTATATTTATAATATTATTAATTTTATTTTTACATTTAATTGTATGATTTACCTTTAATTGTGTTAATAAAATATTACTAAATGTACTATTACGAAGGTACAAAAAAAATACACTATTGACATAATTTGGACCCACAAGTTCCAAATAAGGAATCACTATTTCAAAAATAAAAACACAAAATTTTTTGTAACTAATCTAAAATTAATCTCCCTAACAGAACTATAAAATCAGTTGTTAAAGTGATATCTTTCAAAAGTTTGAAATTTTTTATATCCAAAAATCAATGTAAAATTGATTCCAATGAACTATATATTATTATATGATAAATATTGATCTAATTATACTTTAAAAAAATATATAATATAATTTAACACTACAAATTGTTTTGAGAAAAAAACCTGATTTCAACTAAAATTCAATATTTTTTCACTTTTCATCAAAGTATGAATCTTATGAAAAAAATAATAATAATTAAACTGAAATAAATTTTGGTATTATTGTTTCAAAGAAAAATTTTATTTTTCAAATATAATTTATAATTGTGTCCAACAATATATTTGAAACAACAACACCATCAAAAGTTATTAATATATCTTTTAGAAAAATAAAGTATTTTAAGGCATAAAATTTGATTAATTATTATATAACAAGTATAAAATAATTTGGACGAGTGAAAATACATTTAATTAAATATATGTCTTATATTTTTCATAATTTGATTAATATTATTCGTTCATGGTAATTTAATAGCCCTGTTATATATTATTATATAAATTGATAATATTATTATAATATATTTTTGTTCGGTAAAAAATTGTTTTGTGTGTAATGAAAATTATCAAACTATGTGTTGGATGTGATGTAAGATAACTAAGTATCATATGTATTTGAATCTATATCATAGTTTTTAATTTTTTAAATTAGTAAATATATTATAAATTCTCATGATATTATATTTTCATTATGTGCTTGTTAATGTGTATCATACACTCTATCAAATAAAATATTATACATTAAAACATAGGTGAGTAACATTCTCCCCACCACAATGAAATTGTGTTCATACAATTTGAATGTGATCTTGATAAACTAGGGATTGATATTTAATATTATTATAGTTGAAAAACTCACATCATAAATGAATTTATAAAATATCCATCTAATATTTGATTCTATGAAGCACAATGGTCACATGAAAAAACATATAACTAGTATTCTTTGTAATATAATATAAGTAGAAAGTGAAAAGTTTAACATTGAAAAAATTAATAAAAATTTATAGGGAGTAATTTAGGTTATCAGTCCCAAAAAAAGTATAATAATTGGAAAGTCCATGACCTCAAATCCAAAAATCTAGGATGATTTAAAAGGCCATTGGTTATAAAATTTAATGTATTAGGATAACATTTTTCATGTAAGATAATTTTCATAATTATGGGGAATCTTTATATTGAATTATAATTTAGATATATTATATGTTTCAATTTCATATAAATAATTTCATATTTTGGTGGTGCTTTGATAAAATTCTAATTTATCTATTACTAAAAGAAATGGATATCCTAAAATGAGTTCATTATGATGTAAAAAAATTTATTTATTAAATACAATAAGATAATAAAAACAAGTAATATCGTTTTTGTTTAACTAATTTTAGAAACTAATATGGGTTTTTATTTAATTTCTAATTCAAAATAATTGTAGTACTCGTTTATCATTAATATTTATTTTTTTAATTTATTAACTAAAAACAATGAAAAATTTAACCAAATATCAAATTTGAATATTGTATGCATGAATCCCTTACAGTATATTGGTTATGGGTTTCTGTCCTATGGACTAACTGGATTTTATGGGTTGTAACTCAATATATAGGTTGTCCTTTTTCTAAAACCAAATTAATATAACATCAAAAATAAAAATGATGGACATCCTTGAAATTTGGTTAATCAATTAATATCTTTTAACTATGTTATTTCAATACAAACACAATAAATAAATACTTAATCCATTTATTTCCACATAGGTTCTTCTTTATTATTGATTTTATCCCATATAAGAGGGTATTCACTCGGGTAATTCATAGGTTCCCCAAATTTAATGTAATGAACTACCACTAGATCATTATTATAATTCTTATTTCTTTCCATCGTACTTTTTTTTAACTCTAGAAATATTTTCATTATATTCTTATTTACAACACATAAATCATTTATCTATTTTGTTGATACTCATTCATGGGTTTCTACTTCAACCATTATTTCTTATTGTAAATATATCATTCTATTCTCTGTGGTCTTTACCACTAGATCTCTTATAAAACTCAAACTTTAAATATTTTTTGTGAGTTTATTAGATGGATAAGGTATATTTCTAATCATATTTAGGGAAAAATATTTTGGAATGAACATAATATCATTCATACACATAAAAATATCATTTGGTTTCTCATTTACACAACCTTTTCAATCATTTTTATTTTTTTCATGACTCTTTTGGGTCAAATCCATTGAATAAAACCAAAAATTAATGTGTGGGTAACAATATCCACAGTGACAAAAATATATAATAAATTTATAAAATATCATGAAAAAATATTTTAAATCTAAAAAACCTTTGGTTTAAACATGGTTATTCATTTTCTATAACAATTTTAATCCATAAAATGGTTTTTAAATAATATGTGAGTTATACTAAGCCTATCTCCTAGGAGTCTAAAACTAGGTGTGTAGTAAGTCCTATTATCATACTAGTTTATGCTCATGTCAGGCCTGACGTACCTTTTCCAAGCTAATACACCAAGGTACATCTGTTACAAAACCATGTCCATTTCTAGTATGTAAAAAAGGATGTATTTCTGGGAATTCCCACATCATATTTTACTTACCGATATTCTAGGATGTTTCTTTATACTTATTCGGAAAGTCTATATTAGGGTTTTGTTCCCAAATGTATATTTTATAAATATAGTTTCTATGGTTTCTAAAAAAAATCCCCTAATATAAAATGTACTAACTAGATTCTAGTAACCCGGGAGTCCATGTATACTACCGTTACATTAGATCTATTACAAGGTATCATCTCCTAAAGGAAATTTTTTTTCGCAATTTTTTAAAACCATATATGCACATGAGTATTGTGTTAAAAATTAATACATTAATTGGAACATATTTTTTTTCTACTGATGATATCATTATTCCATCTAAAATATCCTGAAATATATTTTCTACAAAACCTCTTGGATTCCAAGGGATGGAAATATATAATGGCGATCTCAAATGATCAATATGATTACATAATATGGAAGAAATGATAAATAAATGGGAAAAAATACACATAAAAAATTAAAAAAACTAATAACACATTCCATTCAAATAACATGATAAGGCATAATCAATATGTAAATTTAATTAACTGAAATAGATTAGATTTAGTCAATAAGTTGAGAATGAAATGAGTATATAGGTATTGTTAAACAAAAAATTTCATAAAATAATAATAATAATTACTAAATTCTATATGAAGTTAATTCTTAATTATTAGATTTCATATCTTTGCCACATGAAAAACAATACACTCAAGACCATTCACAAGATAAATTAACACTAATAGTAGAAATTTATTGAATTTTTGAAAATAGAATTTCACATGAGAACATATTGATTCGTCCTAGGGATATATATAGTTTGGGCCCCAACAATCATTTTTTGTCCAAATAATTCTTCATATCGGGTAATCAGATTAATTAATAAATAATGCGACTTATTCAATATCTATATTGAATGAATAATACAATTTTATCATCATTTCCCAATTAAAATTGAAAAAAATTTTATTATATTATGAAATATAGTACCATAAGAGATAAAACTCAATGAATGAAAATATTGGACAAATGATGTTAATATAGATGAATATATACTAATTTTGATAATTTATGAATTATTGAGGAAACTATCTTATTAAAAGCATGTAAATAAATTCTTATAAAAATAACTTTTTATTTTAAAATTTCTTATTTTAAATATAAAATATAAAAAAAATATTTGAATAGTATTTTCATTTATGTAAATATGTAATATTTCAATGGAATATAGAAATTTTAAAATACTCATTCTGGCAGGAAAGTTCTTGTCACCATGAATTTTAAAAATAAAAAATTCCTTTTGTCGTCGGTCAAAATGTTCCACAAAAGACATGTAAAAAAATATTTCTTTTAAAAACCATTAAATGAAATTATAAATTGATATAAAATTCCATTCACATACCCTCTCTATCCTAGTAAATAAATATATAAAATAAACTCTGGAATATTGACATGGAGAAAAATACATGATATTGAAATATTTAAAACTTCCAGTATCCCACACCACTATGAAAATGTATATAATAATACCGATGAATGAATAATATTTAAAAAATATTAAATAATATGATAAAAAATTACATTATGACAATATAAGTCAACGAGGTATATTTACACCTCATCAATGAGCTATAAGTGTAACCTAAAGAATGGATATTTAGTTAAGAAATCACTTACCACTTTGTAATCTGTTGAATCATATACCGATTAAATGAAATATTATAAAAATTTAACATGTAATACCATAAATATAATGATAATACTAATAGTATATTCTGAAGGGTAGTACACTACAAAAAATAAATACTTGGTGAATAAGGAATATCTCAAAAAAATAAAACTGAGATGAGAAAAACCCTAACAATTTATTTCTTTTCTGATGAATTCCCTTGAACCTCATTTATTTATTTATTTAAACACATCATTAACATATATCATATCTATATCGATATTTATAATATCATATATTTAAATATTATAATATATTATTACATATCTGTTAATAATCATTCATTATTTTCACTATTTTGGTGGTTAATTACTTTTTTTTCAAGTATGTTTGGACATGTCATTTTTTGTCCTCTTATGTAGATAATTATTTCATAATATATATGATTTAAAACATGATTTAAATATCAAATATATTCAGTATATATGTATCAATAATAATCCATATATTTTGGATATAATAAATGAAATGCACCATTCGTGGAGATGGTAGGACATATATATGAAAAAACACTATTTTCATATTATTATTGTATTATAAAAATGATAAGTAAATGATGTATATTATACTTAATGTGTTATTTTTATTTCATTTATGAAACATTCGTTTATTAAAATAATCCTTTAAACGTTCCATATATTGTGTGAATTAGTCACATAACCGTGAAAATGGATTAGTCCACACATCCTGAATGATGTTATCGTATTCCAACAAAATGAAAGGCATAAAGGTATATATTATATAAAAAAATTAAATATACCCAGTAAATTATAAATAATATATATAATATATAATATAAAAATATGTCACTATTTACAACCATTAATGGAGGTAAATGGAAGAATAAACGTCATTTGTTGAATGGTGGTAGTCCACCACACAACATCAATGATCAGGTATCACATTTTGATGGATTTATGTGAATGTTTAGGTAAATATATTAGAATAATAACATCTCTGTAAATTTAATATATTATGTTTTTATACAATCATGATATAAAAATAATTTAAGGGGTGGTGATTTAAATGAAGCAATAGTGATCATTGAATAATGGTATCTCTTATTAGGGTAAATACTTTTTATTTATACCAAAAGATAACCTTGGTTCGATTAAAATCAAAGTTGATGCTTCTAGAATTAGAGAAGAAAATTTTGGAGCTTATTTTTAAAGGTTTTAGTAGATAATGAATGTTCAAAGGGGTGTTAGTATGGGAGAGAAGAGCATCCCTTTTATAATTGTGGTAAGGTGAACCTCTGGAAAATCTCAAAATATTAAATTAATATCAATTTATTTTCACTTCCAAATGAATCCGAAGTAATTTATTTTAAATATATGATTATTAAGGGTTTAAATCCTATAATAAAATAATATTTTGAAATTTTTATGTCATATCATTACCATTACTTTTCGTAATTAAACATAATTTATTATCTTTAAGTCTTACTGTGACAATATGTGCTTTTATTCCATTAGTGTTAATATATTTACTATAAAATAAATAAGTGATCTTTATATTGATAGTTGATGAAATATTTAACCTTATCCAATTATTTGTTTCCTAATTCTAGATTTTTTATAATATTAAATCATTTAATAAAATATTCTTTATTTTTAAATATCACTATTTTAAATTTACATACTATTCATCATGTGACTTTTTTAAAATATCATAACCACATGGAATCATCCATAAAAACCATTAATAAATTCCTATTTAGTCTAGGAAATCTATATAATTATTTTATATAATTAATTATGTCAAATTTTTTTATTTTATTATTTTTAATTTCATTTATTTTATATTTCTATTAAATAAATAATTGCAGCATTATGTTTGTGTAAGCCTTCAATGTAAATATTTATTTCCTAAAATTTGAAAATAAATTACCATGATTATGACCAAAAAATATTCATTCAAATTACTATTTATAGTTTAATATGACTTCTAAATAACCACATATAAAAAATATAATACTTATTAGAAACATGAGTATGACTTATAGAAAATTCCGTAGAATAAAATACTAAAAAAGGTGACAAGTCATCCATGTTGATCCAAGGGGCCAAAAAATAAGGATTATGATTAGTTAGTTCAAACATGTATCATTAAATAATATTAGGACAAGTGATATGATAATACTTTAATAGTAATAATATTATTTTTACCCTTACTCAATCGATTTACCATTAACCATATTAATAAACTAAATACTAAAGTTACTATTAATACTATAACAAATTAAAAGGGAAATATTTAAAAATTTTAATCCAAGGATTCATAATATTTAATCCCTGATTAAAAATTAGAAAAATATTTCTTGCACTAATTAAAGTTAAATCAATTTAGTTGACGGAATGAGAATAGAGATTTTTAAGGTGAAAATGTTCAACTAATTTATATGAATTTATATTCAAATTCAATGGGAAATTGATTAAAATTAAAAAAAATTATATTAAATTATCTAAAATGGTTATAATTATATTTTTAATTAAATACTAATATAATATATCTCTTTAAATTATTTTGATGAAGAAGTTGTTTCTAATTTAATTTAAGTATTTTTTCACCACACATAAAAACATAAAACTTATCTCAAAAATTCTAAAAATTTAATCAAAGTAAATTTGTATGTTCTTGTCTAAAAATATGTTAGTTTTGTAAAATATAATTTTTATTATTTTAAAAACTATATTTCAACCCAGTACATTAAAAAATGGTTGCAAAACTGTCCTTATAAAAATATATCATTTTAATGTGTAAAATTGGATTCATTCTAATAATATTATATAAATTAATTGAAATACATTTGATTAAATATATAATATATAAATATAATCAATTTATTAATATTATTATTTCTCACCTATTAAATGACATTGTTATATATTTTTATATTAAATGATATATATTTAGTAATATATTTTTTTCATTAAAACATGTTATTGTTGGGAACAACAGATATCAAGGAATATATTTTTTGTGTGCAATGTATAATAACTGAATATGTAGTGGAATGTAAGCTATATCGAATATTAAATTTATTTAAAAAACTAAATAAATTTCAATGTCTTTGTATATTATATTCCCTTACGCGTTTGGTGTGGTGTGTCATTCATGCTATCAAATATGATGTTCAGACTTTAGAATTTATGGTTGTTATATATAGAGTTATTTATTACACTAACCCATGATTTGTCTTTATTTTTTTTTTACTTTTTTAAGTGTCTAAAATAATTTTTCTTTGACCATAAAATGATTTACACTATTTTCAGAAAGGTTATTTTTGAAAAAAAAATAATTTTTAGTGAATCATGAATCATGGTATAATGATTTATAGATGAAAATATTCATAAATATCAACAATTATATTCAACTGGATATCAAACATTGTCAAAATAAACATTATAAATCCATGGAAATAATCGAAATAAGTATTTCTACCTTATTTGTCATGACCCGTCCCCCGGGGTACATATCTTGACAACCCCAAGCCTGCTTTCCATAGGCCAGTAGCTGGAGACTATCACAAAATGTGTAAATCCATAAAATAGGAAGGGATTTCCCTTAGAATTGTAGACAAACACATCAGAGTAGACAACTGGAAGCAAAACACTGTGTAAAAATGTAATCAAAAGAATTGATGGAAAGTAAAAGGGTCCAGAAATACAAGCCCAACTGGAATGTACAAGTACAACTGAAATCAAGTACAACTAAAAAAAGTAAAGCAGCTATTGGGTTGTCCTCCGGTGTTCCTACCATTCATATAACACATTCTATACAACTACAGTGCCCTTACAAATCGAATAATCATTTTCATGACTTACAAATAATTATATAGAGAACCTAATCATTAAAAAAAATTAGTGCATTATCTTGGTGCACCCATCATATATTCTATATACGACTCACCTGATGGAATATGATAAACCCATCATATATAATGTCCACGAACCCAAACATGAATAATTTACATAGATATTTCGCAAAAACAATCATTATATCTTTAAAAACACGATTAAACCATATAAATGAAATGGGTTCCAAAAAACCCTTTTGAAATTGGATTAGATCTTTAAAAAGAAATAGGTTCCATAACAATATCATTGAAAATTGTTCAACCATTTGATATTAATGGATTTTATAAAAATCAATTTGAAACATGATTAAATACTGCAACAGAAACATGATCCATATATATATACTTGAAATAATCTTCATCTAACCAAAAAAATAGTGATGTTATTTTCATTAAAAAATATCCATATTTTTGTATAAGAAACAATATAGGTATTTGAATTTAATGAATAATAATAAAATTAAAAAATCATTATATAAATTTTTTGGAAAATAACCTCTTAATTTTAAAAATTCTTATTTCTAAAAAAATTAAATTTCACCTAATACTGAAATGAAAATGGGAATATATAAAGGAAGCTTCAAAAATAATTTAAAATATTTATTGAGGAATATATATTTTTTATTTTGAATATTATTAAGACATAAAAAAATTTATAATCCTTCTCATAGAATATAACCATTGAATTTTGTAAATTAATCATCAATTCAAATGATGATGTAAAATTTCATTCATTTGATAGATGTAAAAAAAGATTCCTTTCACATTTCGATAAAACCCAAATAGGAATTGTTTAGAAAAGGGGATGAATATTAAATTAAAAAAATAAATATTCAAACATTGGGAAAATTATATTTAATACATAATTTTATGAATTTTAAAATAAATTTAAAAGCATTATTTAAAAACATGGGATTGTAAGAAAAAAGGTGTTTTCGACTAAAAAAGACAAATAATTATGATTTTTATTAAAAATTTTCTCAATTAGTTGATGTGAAAAATAGTGAAAAATATACCTATTACTAGATAATATCTTGAAAAAATGGCATTCTAAATATCATAATAATCATAGATTTTTAGATAATAATATTTTAACATTGGAGGCTTAAAAATAGACAATCCTGATAAATTATTATATTGTAACATAAAACTCTTACTAATTTGCAAACTTTGAATTATAAGAACTGTGGAAGGTTAAAACTGAATTAAACTTAAAATTTATCTTCTGAATATAAATATATAAATAATATTACATGTAAAATTTGATGTATATTCACCACATAAAAGTATATTGGTTCATAACATCAGTAAAGTCTAAAAGAAAGAAAAATTGAGAATAAAAGCCCTTACAAAAATCATATCATTGAATTGGGGATTAATCAATGAATTGATTATGTTGATCAAATTTTAATCCAAATAAAACTACTGTTTTTAAAATATAAACAAAATTTTCTTTGTTATAAAAATTATCTTAACATTACATAATCAGTGAATTAGATGTTAAACATATGAATGAAAATTATGATAATAAATATCATACCTCACGTTTCCTTCTGGTAGACCTACTTTTACTTCTTATTTAGTATTTTTAATCATATTAATAATTTTTTTGAAAACATGTTTATTTTAATAATATCATATATGACCATTTTATAATATCTTATCATCGGTTCATAAATTATATTACCTTGTTTTCATTGTTTAATGTGTCAATTGCATTATTTCATCATTCATACATTACCATGAATGTAATATTTCTTATACATATAATATAAATTCAAGATATAAATTATATTTATCTTGAAATAATTATTATATTTATAAAATACATAATTATTATGACCAATAATGAAATATTGTTTCTAAAAAAGAAGTATGTTTCAATCATCAAGATGATATGTCATATGTACCCATGAGGAACATTTATATTTTTCAATGATTATTACGTAATGGAGGAAAATAATATTTAATATTAACATGAAGATAATAATATTATATATATATATATATATATATATTATTACAATATATATTTTATATATTTCATCAATGTGGTTTTGTGATAAAAAGGATTGGTGCAACGCTTCTTAAAAATGGTAGTCCACACGTACACGAACAACGTTTTAATTTCTCTGTTTAAAAAAATAAAATTAGCTAATTATATTTAATACTGATAAATATTTCATTTATATAAAAATTATTTCATGTATATTAAACATTTTCATTATCTTTATCCTTATTAATTTCTATGTTAAGTGTTTTTAATGGAAAAGCACACCACTCCATGAGGCGGTAGTTTGTCATACACACGACCGATATTAATGCACTGATGTAGAATGGATACTAATATGGTATATATATATATTAATTAATAAAATTTTATAATTATTTAATAAATTTATTATCTTTTTTTATCCACCATCATAGCCATCAATGAGGGGATGTAGGGGAAACACAAATGAAATGGTTTTGGGAGGTCGTAGTCCACCGTACACACAAATTATAATTTAATAACCCATTTTATGGAATAAGAGAATAAATTTTGATAATCCATGAACATAATAACATATAATTTTTTGGAATATACATGGTTTATTATATAATAAATTTTAAAAAATAATTGGGCTAGGTTTAGGAAGAAATAGAAAAAAAATATTGGTCGATGATTGTTACCTATACTTTCGGAAACATCTTTTGGTTTTAACTAGAGGCCCTTGATGGTTTAATTTCTTCCCAGAATAATTCTTCAAGGAATTTAGGAGGGATGTATAGAATTTCTTTTTTCTATTATTTTCCAAACGAATGAGTTTTAATGATATGGGTTGTGGAGGATATTGGGTTCACTATTATAAGTGGAGTGAGTGTCACACTTCAATTTTTTTATAAGAATTAATTACACCGATGTTTAAATCATTTCACAAGACATTAGTAGTGGATTATTATTGTTAATATAGGATATAATTTCTTAATATGCAAAAAAAATATTTTAGACAAGTTTGAAGTTCATTTTATCCCTTATATTATTTAACCTTTCTAAATCTATTTTTACATTTACCAATCTAATTAATTTATATGTTTTCAAAATTAAATTTTGTCAAAACATAAATTGAATTAATTAGGTAATATATATAATTATTACATCAAATATGAAATCATCTTTTCCAGGTTCAATTTATATAATTTAAATTCTATATGTTAATGATAAACCCGAAGACGCAACGAGAAAGTTAGTTTTCAATGAAAAAATGGTAATATTTTTATAAAGCTTTTATATCCAATTTTAATATTAAATTAATTAAAATTAAAACAAAATTAGATCATTATATATAAGATTTAAATATTGTTACATTAATACCAATTTAAAATATAATTTATCTTTATAAATATTCTAAACCAAAATGTAGTTTTTAATTATAATTCTGTATTTTTCATTATTCATAAAAAAATAAACATTCATGAAAATTATCAATAATTAATCATAATATAATTTAGAAATTAATTTTTTAAAAATTAATTTTTTTTCAAATAAAATTTATAATTTTTTAGAATTTATATTAATAAAAAATTATAATGGGAAGAAGAAAGAGGTTTTTTGAAAAGTGTTATTTTTTCGAATATAAGTTGATTTTATATTAACTATGTTTCTAATAATAATCAAAGTACGATTATAAAGTAATATTTTTTATATATAATAAAAAAATTTCATTTTAATAATTTTTCATATAGGGTAATTTAACTAATTAAAATTTAGAAATATTAAGTTCTTAATAACAGTTTTAATAGAAATTGTAATTCTAAATAAGAAAATCATGCTTAAATATGATATAATGATAATTAATGAGTAATTATGTGGATTAAATTGAATAATGATACCTCTTATTAGGGTAAATAATTTTTATTTAAACCAAAAGATAACCTTGGTTAGATTAAAACCCAAGTTGATTCTTCTAGAATTAGAGAAGAAAATTTTGGATCTTATTTTTAATGTTTTTAGTAGATAATGAATGTTAAATGGGGTGTTAGTACGGGAGAGAAGAGCATCCCTTTTATAATTGTGGTAAGGTGAACCTCTGGAAAATCTCAAAATATTAAATTAATATCAATTTATTTTCACATCCAAATGTATCCGAAGTAATTTATTTTAAATATATGATTATTAAGTGTTTAAATCCTATAATAAAATAATATTTTGAAAATTTTATGTCATATCATTACCCTTACCTTTTTTAATTAAATATAATTTTTTATCTTTAAGTCTTACTGTGACAATATGTGCTTTTATTCCATTAGTCTTAATATATTTACTATAAAATAAATAAAAGATCATTATATGGATAGTTGCTGAAATATTTAACCTTATCCAAATATTTTTTTCCTAATTCTTGATTTTTTATAATATTAAATAATTTAATAAAATATTATTTATTTTAAAATATAGCTATTTTAAATTTTCAAACTATTCATCATATGACTTTTTTAAAATATCATAACCACATAGAATCTTCCATAAAAACCATTAATAAATTCATATTTAGTCTAGGAAATCTATAAAATTCTTTTATATAATTAATTATCTCAAATTTTATTTATTTTATTATTTTTTATTTCATTTATTTTATATTTCTATTAATTAAATAATTGCTGCATTATGTTTGTGTAAGCCTTCAATGTAAATATTTATTTCCTAAAATTTGAAAATAAATTACCTTGATGATAACTAAAAAATATTGTTTCAAATTACTATTTATAGTTTAATACGACTTCTAAATAACCACATATAAAAAATATAGTACTTATTAGAAACATGAGTATGACTTAAAGAAAATTCCGTAGAATAAAATACTAAAAAAGGTGACAAGTCATCCTTGTTGATCCAAGGGGCCAAAAAATAAGGATTATTATTAGTTAGTTCAAACATGTATCATCAAATAATATTAGGACAAGTGATATGATAATATTTTAATAGTAATAATATTATTTTTACCCTTACTCATTCTATTTTCCATTAACCATATTAATAAACTAAATACTAAAGTTACTATTCATACTATAACAAATTAAAAGGGAAATATTTAAAAAAACTAATCCAGAGATTCATAATATTGAATCCATGTTTAACAATTAGAAAATTATTTTTTGCACTAATTAAAGTAAAATTAATTTAGTTGATGGAATGAGAATAGATATTTTTAGGGTGAAAATGTTCAACTAATTTATATGATTTTATATTCAAATTCAATGGGAAATTGATTAAAATAAACAAAATTATATTCAATTATTTTAAATGTTTCTAATTATATTTTTCATTAAATACTAATATAATATATCACTTTAAATTATTTAGATGAAGAAGTTGTTTCTAATTTAATTTATGTATTTTTTTCACCACACATAAAAACATAAAACCTATCTCAAAAATTCTAAAAATTTAATCAAAGTAAATTTGTATGTTCTTGTCTAAAAAATAAGCTAGCTTTGTAAAATATAATTTTTAAAATTTTAAAAACTATATTTGAATCCAGTACATTAAAAAATGGTTGCAAAACTGTCCTTATAGAAATATAGCATTTTAATGTGTAAAATTGGATTCATTCTAATAATATTATATAAATTAATTGAAATACATTTGATTAAATATATAATATATAAATATAATCATTTTATTAATATTATTATTTCTCACCTATTAAATGACATTGTTTTATATTTTTAAATTAAATGATATATATTTAGTAATATATTTTTTTTCATTAAAAATTGTTATTGTAGGGAAAAACAGATATCAATGAATATATTTTTGTGTGTGTAATGTATAATAACAGAATATCCAGTGGAATGTAAGCTATATCGAATATAAAATTTATTTAAAAAACTAAATATATTTCAATGTCTCGTGATATTATATTCCCTTACGCGTTTGGTGTGGTGTGTCATTCATGCTATCAAATATGATGTTCAGACTTGAGAATTTATGGTTGTTATATATAGAGTTATTTATTACACTAACCCATGATTTGTCTTTATTTATTTTGTTACTTTTTTTAAGTGTCTAAACTAATTTTTCTTTGACCATAAAATGATTTACACTATTTTCAGAAAGGTTTTTTTAAAAAAAAAATTAATTTTTAGTGAATCACGAATCATGGTATAATGATTTATAGATGAAAAGAGTCATAAATATCAACAATGATATTCAACTGGATATCAAACATTATCAAAATAAACATTATAAACACATGGATATAATCGAAATAAGTATTACTACCTTATTTGTCATGACCTGTCCCCCGGGGCACATATCTTGACAACCCCAAGCCTGCCTTCCATAGGCCAGTGGATGGAGACTATCACAAAAGGTGTAAATACATAAAATAGGAAGGGATTTCTATTATAATTGTAAACAAACACATCCGAGTAGACAACTGGAAGCAAAACACTGTGTAAAAATGTAATCAAAAGAAGTGATGGAAAGTAAAAGGGGCCAGAAATACAAGCCCAACTAGAATGTACAAGTACAACTGAAAGCAAGTACAACTAAAAAAAGTAAAGCAGCAACTGGGTTTTCCTCCGGTGTTCCTACCATTCATATAACACATTCTTTAAAATTATAGAGCCCTTACAAATCGAATAATCATTTTCATGACTTACAAATAATTATATGGAGAACCTAATCATTAAAAAAAATAGTGCATTATCATGGTGCACCCATCATATAATATATATACGACTCACCTGATGGAATATGAGAAACCCCATCATATATAATGTCCACGAACCCAAACATGAATAATTTACATAGATATTTCACAAAAACAATCATTATATCTTTTAAAACACGATTAAACCATATAAATGAAATGGGTTCCAAAAAATCCTTTTGAAATTGGATTAGCTCTTTAAAAAGAAATGGATTCCATAACAATATCATTGAAAATTGTTCAACCATTTGATATTAATGGATTTTATAAAAATCACTTTGAAACATGATTATCTACCAGAATAGAAACATGATCCATATATATATCCTTGAAATAATCTTCATCTAACCAAAAAAATAATGATGTTATTTTCATTAAAAAATATCCATATTTGTGTATAATATACAATATAGGTATTTGAATTTAATGAATGATAATAAACGTAAAATATCATTATATAAATTTTTAGGGAAATAACCTCTTCATTTTAAAAATTCTTATTTCTAAAAAAATTAAATTTCACCTAATATTGAAATGAAAATGGGAATATATAAAGGAAGCTTCAAAAAAAAATTTAAAATATTTTTTAGGAAAATATATTTTTTATTTGGAATATTATTAAGACATAAAAAAATTTATAATCCTTCTCATAGAATATAACCATTGAATTTTGTAAATTAATCATCAATTCAAACGATGATGTAAAATTTCATTCATTTAATAGATGTAAAAAAAGATTCCTTTCACATTTCGATAAAACCCAAATAGGAATTGTTTAGAAAAGGGGATGAATATTAAATTAAAAAAATAAATATTCAAACATTGGGAAAATGATATTTAATACATAATTTTATGAATTTTAAAATAAATTTAAAAGCATTAATTAAAAACCTGGGATTGTAAGAAAAAGGTGTTGTCGACTAAAAAAGACAAATAATGATGATTTTTATTAAACATTTTCTCAATTAGTTGATGAGAAAAACATTGAAAAATATACCTATTACAAGATAATATCATGAAAAAATGGCATTCTGAATATCATAATAATCATAGTTTATTAGATAATAATATTTTAACATTGGAGGCTTAAAAATAGACAATCCTGATAAATTATTATATTGTAACATAAAACTCTTACTAATTTGCAAACTTTGAATTATAAGAACCGTGGAAGGTTAAAATTGAATTAAACATAAAATTTATCTTCTGAATATATATATAAATGATATTACATGTAAAGTTTTATGTATATACACCACATAAAAGTATATTGGTTCATAACATCAGTAAAGTCTTAAAGAAAGAAAAATTGAGACTAAAAGCCCTTACAAAAATCATATAATTGAATTGGGGATTAATCAATGAAATGATTATGTTGATCAAATTTTAATCCAAATAAAACTAGTGTTTTTAAAATTTAAACAAAATTTTCATTGTTATAAAAATTATCTTAACATGACATAATCAGTGAAGTAGATGTTAAAAAAATGAATGAAAATTAAGATAATAAATATCATACCTCACATTTCCTTCTGGTTAAACCTGCTTTTACTTCTTATTTAGTATTTTTAATCATATTAATAATTTTTTTGAAAAGATTTTTATTTTAATAATATCATATATGATCATTTTATAATATCTTATAACCAGTTCATAAACAATATTACCTTGTTTTCATTGTTTAATGTGTCAATTGCATTGTTTCATAATTCATACATTACCATGAATGTAATAGTTATTATACATATAATATACATTCAAGATATAAATTATATTTATCTTGAAATAAATATTATATTTATAAAATACATAATCATTATGACCAATAATGAAATATTGTTTTAAAAAGTAAGTATGTTCCAATCATCAAGATGATATGTCATATGTACCCATGAGTAACATTTATATTTTTCAATGATTATTACGTAATGGAGGAAAATAATATTTAATATTTACATGAATATAATAATATTATATATATATATATATCATATTATTACAATATATATTTTATATATATCATCAATGTGGTTTTGTGATAAAAAGGATTGGAGCATCGCTTCTTAAAAATGGTAGTCCACACGTACACGAACAACGTTTTAATTTCTCTGTTTAAAAAAATAAAATTAGCTAATTACATTTAATAATGATAAATATTTCATTTATATAAAAATTATTTCATGTATATTAAACATTTTCATTATCTTTATCCTTATTAATTTATATGTTAAGAGTTTTTTAATGGAATATCACACCACTCCATGAGGTGGTAGTTTTTCATACACACGACCGATATTAATGCACCGATATAGAATGGATACTAATATGGTATATATATATATTAATTAATGATATTTTATAATTATTTAATAATGTTATTATTTTTTTATCCACCGTCATAGCCATCAATGAGGGGATGTAGGGGAAACACTAATGAAATCGTTTTGGGAGGTCGTAGTCCATCGTACACACAAATTATAATTTAATAACCCATTTTATGGAATAAGAGAATAAATTTTTCATATAGGGTAATTTAACAAATTAAAATTTAGAAATATTAAGTTCTTAATAACAGTTTTAATAGAAATTCTAATTCTAAATAAAAAAATCGTGCTTAAATATGATATAATGATAATTAAAGAGTAATTATGTGGATTAAATTCAAATCAATAATAATTATATTACATTTAATAATATTAAATAAAAAAATTTACAATTAAATTACTTAATTTATTGGAAATATATGTTTTTTAATCAAAATCAGTATTTTAAAATATTCACTAAAAAATAATTATTTTCAGGAAATTCAAAATATTCCACAGAAAGTATGTTTTGGTATTCCAATACAAAAATAGAATTTAATTTTATCAAATAAATTTTCCCTAACTTCCAAAAATTGTTTATAATATATTATTTTAATGAAATTCAATAAAAAGTGTTTTTAAAAATTTATATTATTAAAGAATAAAAAAATTAAAAAAATGGATTTATTATTTAGTAAGAATTTATCAATGACTTTGTGAATGGAAATTTATATATATATATATATATATATGCATATCATAATTTATTTAATATTTTTTTATACCCTTCATCTTAATGGAATGTTTATATCATTTATATATATCATGGATTGATTGAGGTCAGTGTTTCATGTTGAATATGCTATCATACATAAAAATTTCAAGTTTGTATATACGGAATGACATTAAATTTTTTTAATTTATATTCTAATAAATATCTTTTAATGACTTGTGGTGGTTAATTATCATCTAAGATCTGTGTTTCATATCATTTACACCATCAATCATAATCCTATTCTTCTAAAATCACATTGTGTTACCACAATACTCTATGGTCTTTACTACATTACATTAAACATCATGATATGGTCTATCCCAAGACGTTAGTATATGAAATAGAATCTACATGGATTTTATCATTATGACTTATTATATATAGGATACCTCATTGAGGTTCAAACCTAAAATCTGAAATCATACTTTCACTTGGTTGTTTTCATCGTGGAAGTCAATTTTATAATCAGTTAAATAATTCATCACTTAGATATATATACAATGGGAAAAAATATCCCACAAATTTGGTCATATTACCAAGAAAATTTCCACTTTGGAAAATATTCTTAATTAAATTATACCTAACTTAGTGGGATATATTCCCACAAGAAAAACTGGTAATATTTTTCATAGTGGTTTATTTCCTATGAAACATACGCATCCCCAATGAGCCATTTTACCTTCAATGTCAACAAAAATATTCCCTCCATGCTTAATCACACACTAACCAAAAATATAAACATTCCGCCTATAATTCCATTTCATAATATACTAAACTTCATGGAATTGGATAATGAATAATGACATTAAAGGAAAAAATAATGGTCTTTATCACACGAACTAACAAGGTACAATGTGTCCTAGTAAATTGAACCAACCCCCATCGGTTTTGATTATGTTCATATGAATGTGTATAAAGCCCTCTTTGTAGTCCCTGTCTTAAAACAAAATAATCATACAAACTCCTTGGATGAAAATTAACTCTAGATACACCAACATTGTGAATTTATAATACATCGTAATCAATAATGTAAAATAATTATTAGGAAAGTCTAAAAGAAATGTAATAGTGTAATCAATAATGACCCTATAATATATGAAAATGATTCTATTATTTGAGTTAATATGTATATATTTTAGCATTGACACATGTGCTTTATCATATCATTAACACTGGGGTAACGGTTCATGAATATGTATTTGGGAATGATTCCGAAATAAGAACTAAATCTATAATAAATTCCAAGAGTATGAAATATTATCTCCGAGTAATGTGTAGATGATATAATCATCAAATTCTATCTTATAGTTCGTTATTCATGTATCAATTTTTGGGAAAATCCCTCAAGACTACATGCTCTTTTATTTGGGTTGATTATGTTTGTTGAAAAAGCCTTTTTCCAAGGTCATGGTGTTCTAGCATGGATTTTAACTAGTAATACTCAAAATGATTAAATAAAAATGAATTGATTCCTTATATTTGATACATAAATATTCAATACAATTTGTCATTATTTCCCAATGTCTTCCATGTTTTTGGGGTCTTAAAATTGGAGTATGGCTCAATCATCATGAAATTTTGTTTTCTTTTATTTTTTCATAAACAAATTTCTCTATGCATGAATTTTATAAAGAATTTGTTTTATGAATTATGAGATTTTATATGGTCGATAGAATCAAAAATAATCAACACTAATTCATGAAAATTTGATGGTAAATGTCTAATACTATGAGATGCTTCTCAAATAAATGATTTACATGTTTCTTTTCGAAGATAGAGATGTTCACAAAAAAAATGGAGATCCTCAAGAAAATGAGATGGCCAAGAAAAAATATTTCCTATGGGAGTTAACTCTTATACATATGCCTTTACCCCACCCCTCATTTGATGTGATAAATACCTAACAAAAATTCATTTTTGTTGGTTTCATGAAGGTTGTACGTGAAAAATTTCTGAAATAATAGAATTTAACGAATGGTATATAAACCAGCATAATGTTGTATGAATCACTATTATATTGATATTTTTTATGGCCTTGTATTTAAAAAAGGATTGAGCTTTTTGAAGGATACGCGAGCATAAAAAATGGAGTGATCTGCACATAGGTGTTGAGATATGTTAAAATGGGGACCAATTAATATGTTCTTGGGTTCACAAAATATGTATTTTAATGTGATTAATTTTGTAGTTTCTTGATGGATATGTGAGCTCAATGAATGTAGTGAGCATCATGAAATTTATGAAAATAGATTTCCCGTTAAAATATGTGGTAATGTTTTATTCATCACGTTGATGAATGTGGAACATAATTGTTCACCAAATTATGTGTAAAACATATTGATTCATGTGATAACAATTGGATTATTCAGAATGAGTAGTGCGAAAAATTCATTTAAGATAAAAGGATTCTTTCATAGTCTGATTTGTTGTAAACCATGAGGGATAGCAATTCCAATCCAAACATTGTAAATGAATTTATCGTTAGCATAAAATTGATCTACCCCAAACCTTATTTTGGTAGTGAGCCTTAATGGATTTGGTACATTGGAATAATTTCATTATACGCTCCTTGGATGTATCCCAGTGTGTGTGAACAATTTAAAATTTCTAGGTCTCATGAATGATTTTATTGTGATCCAAACTTTTATATGGGGAAGGGAAAGTAGCTTTTTTCATTTAATGAGAGCTAATATATGATGGGATATTTTTTATTCAATTATAAATTGATTTACCCCCTCCTAGTGTATTTAACATATTTGGGATAAAAATTTGTATCAAATACAAAGATTAATTTCAATGTTTCTATCTAATGTCTTCTAATAGTGTTTTTCAATCCTAAAAAGTGTGTGGTCTTAAATGGGTTTAATTTTTTAAATATGGATGAATAAGGTACAAAATTACTTTCGATATATAGGAATAGATGTACTTACTATTGTGGTGAATATTACTCATCCATTGTTCCCAATAGTGATTTATTAAAAGTTGACCAAAGGGAATTTGATGTTGATTCCAAAAGAGTCGATGCTTTATATAGAGCCCTTTATAATGAAATCAATATGCAAGAGATTTCGTGTAAGGTATCACATTCTATGTGGGAAATGTATCTACGTATTGATGTGTGCTACTCAAATGATATAGATGGAAAGCTAAATGTTCTATGGAATATGTGTGACGATCATCCAATGAACCCTAATGAGTTTATTGATGCATTAATAGATTATGTGAATGGTAATTTGGATGATTAGTGTGGTATCAGATATATTATTAAATAAAAAAAGATAGTTAAAGGAATCTTGAAAAGGAATCCACCTCGGTTCAATATTGGAATTTTCTATATTGGATAATAAATATTTAAAGGATATGAAATTTGATAGGTTTCAGTAAAAATATTTCTTCATAAAATATGAGAAATGGTGATAAAGAGTTTTTGGAATTTCTTTTGTCTAATTAAGTTAAACACAAGGAGATTAGAAAGATCACTTTTGAATATTGGTTTGTTGATGAATATATAGATGAAGTCATGTCTTCCATTTCCTAAAATTTATATATAGGAAAATGAAAGTATGAAGGGAAACATCCACTTCCATGATTGTGATAAGGAAAGGATGGACAACTATAAGTAAAGTGACCCATGGAGATTCAAAATAATGATATTGATAAATTCAAAATTTCCATAAATAATTCTTTAGACTACATGAATGGTAACATAAAATTTGAGATATTTTTATTCACAAATAAGAATCTCCTTTCCTAAGAAAATATATATTTTATTGAAGATGAGGCTAATGTGATATAAAATTTCAATTATCACATGGAAAATGATAAGGATAAAGTTGTTGGAAGGTCCTAGCAGAAATAATAATGTATTAATAATGTGGAGGATGTCTAATGGAGAGTTGATATTTCAGATGAATTTGAATTTTCCCTTGAGGATATAAGTTTTTTGATATTGTAAATGAAGAAAGAAAACAATGTGGCCTATGATAGAAAAATATTTATGTTGTAGAATGAATATGATAAGATTGAGCTTATAAGAACTCGTATCTTCATTTCAGATACGTCTATCCTTTTTCTGGAGTTTTTAAGAAAAATGACATTTATGGAAAATTTCTAAGTACACGCCGTGTACTTTCTGAGTACATGCCTTATACACTTCTCCGGCTCAAAGACGTGTGTTGGACAAGTCCGGGAAACACACGCGGTGTGTATGGGTGATGTGGAGTCCGATTTTGGCGGAGTACAGAAAAACCTAGTACACGCCGTGCACACTAGAAGTAGACGCCGTTTACTTTTCTCTTATTTCACTAAACGGACCGTGGCCATGCCTAATGCACTGAAACACCTTCTTCTAGGTCATGTTCTTTTGAGAATTACCCATACGGTCAGATCTTTCCCGAGCTCCCGCCTCCTTGTCCGTTATCCGATTCGATCACGATCGATTGCGTTGGAAGCGAAACAGTGAGTTATTCCTTCTACAAGAGCCTTGTTTTTAAATTATTCCTCCTTCTCATGTTATCTAAGTTTTAATGTTTTGTGCGTTTTCTTAAATATACGATTTTATAATGAGAATCAGTCGTCATTGTTCAAGTATATCGATCTCCTCGGATTAAGGTAGGTATTCTGTGCCTTTCTGTAGGAATTCGTTTAATATTATGTGCAGTTTCCACCAATTCCCTTGAACCAGGAATTGTATGTTCCCTATTTTCCCCTATTGTTTTCCTGCATTGTATGATTGCTGTTGTAGAGGTTTATTCTTGTGAGTAGAGTAATTTGTTTTGTTCTTTTGTTGATTTTATATTCTTGTTTTTCCTTTTAGGTTTTTTTTAGTTGCCATGCAAAGATTTCGGGTAGTGGAACTATTTCTTTGTTATGATGTTGAGACTTAGAATGAAAGCCAAGTAGTTCTTAAAGTTTACATGGATGATACACGCGCGCTGAGCATGTTAGTTTCACACAAGACTGTGAGAACCTAATGTAGTAGACCACAGAGAGAATAGACGTAAGGGATTCTCCAGAGTGTCTTTTAATATGATGCGAGACCACCGGGGGAATTGACGATGAGTTCTTCCTCAGAGAGTCTGCCGTTCCTCGATGCTGGCCACTGGGGGAGTGAGACGTTGAGTGCTTCCCCTGAGAGCCTTTAGCACGTTACGAGACTATAGGGGGAATTGACAGTGAGTTCTTCCTCAGAGAGTATACTTTCTTAGCTGTACTAAAGGGGTAAAACAATGTGTGCCTCCTAGAGGGTTGATGGTACTTGTAGGTTGAACCATAGGGGTTAGGCTATGAGAGCTACCCAGAGGATTACCTGTTTTCTACTTTTGATGGGTTTTTACTTGATTACTTTATATGGTATAACTGTGAATTGTGGCTGTTATGTATTTCATGTTTACTGTTCTTGTACTTTACATGTCATGTATTCATTGACTATTAGGCACATATCTTTGGGTCATTACCTACTAAGAAATTGGCTCACACTATGTTTGGGCCATAATTTGGGCACAATCAGATTATGTTATTGTAGAGATAGATAAAGGGAAAGCGCCCTTCTACTTCAGGTACCTGACTTACTGGAGCTGGAGAGCATGGGACCGAGCCGAGGCTTGTGATGCTGAGGAGTTTCTCTTCTGTTTTTCTTTTTATGTTTCTTTAGTACTTGTGTTCAGTTTTATTTCAGCAAATTGATTTGTTTACTGCTTTTCATAGACATATTTAACATGTCTCATCATTAAAATTTTATACATTGCTTCCGTTGTTCAGTTTAGTTGTTGTATGCTGTCATTGTTTCCACTATTTCGACTTGTTGTTTTTCCACGGTATACTTTAACGAATGAGGCCATAGTTTCTCCACCGATTCACAAAGGCCCTGGCTACTATTCGGCAGCCTCTGGCATATGGGTAAACACACTTGAGGTAATGTGGCGAACCGTGTACTGGGTACCAGTGGAGGGGCTCCAGATTTGGGTCGTTACGAAGTGGTATCAGAGGAGTTCTTTTCTCTTGCTTTCCTGTTTGGAGACATTATCCAGGGATATGATGGATTCGGAACATGTTATTAATCTATGCTCGGGACTAGATAACCTGTGTACAGGGAAAATCCATACTACCTCTCTTATTGCCATTTTCTGGTTTTGAGATTTTAGGGTTGATATGATTTCACCTAGAGTGATTCACATTGTTTGTGTTGTTATTTTCTTGACTATTCTGGTTATATTTCTGTCATAACCCGATGAGATAAGGGTATTCCATCTCATGCCACATATAGGCACTCGTAGAAATCACATTCCATGCATTCTTGCCATTCCATCTAGGGTGCATTAGCGATTGCAAGCTGTTGTGATATACTTTGTGTAGATTATGCATGTTGTTGTGATAGATTCTTGATAGAAACTCTGCCACATGGTTAGAGGATTGATTATTTCCTACTTTGCTTAAATGAACTCCAAATTTTGATTCTTGATGTGTTACGGGCCCTCTCGGATCAGAAATTGGTGGATCATGATCATGTTTTCTCTTTTCTATGATTGTGGAAGATTCCAAGCATTGATTCATAGGGATTATGGGCCCTCTTGGTTCGGAATTTTGCACCTCTTTGCCCTGTTTTCTGTGTTTCTGGGATTCTGTGCATTTTTTGAGCTACTGCCGAGAAAAACCCAGAATACACGGCGTGTACTTTTCAGTTACACACCGTGTAGTGTTCAGGCTGTTTCACTGACCGTGTGAGAAGAAACACAGTGTTGTGAGAATAACATTAGGAACACACCATGTATGGTAGGTACACACCGTGTAGTTTAGAGCCATGTACCCGGTCATGTCCCTAACAACATGGGGTGGGAATGCGCGAGTAGAACATGATGTGTTATAAAGGAACACGTCGTGTTGTCCTATCCAGGTACCTAGCCGTTTCATGAACAACACGGGTCGGTGTTACCTTCTCATAGACATGCCGTGTGTTTTAGGCACACGCCGTGTAGTCTTGTTCAGGTACCTGGCCGTGTCACGAACAACACGGGGCGATGTCACCTTCACCTATACACACCATGTTTGTTCGGAACACACCGTGTAAGGTTCATCTATGTATAAGACCATGTGTTTTACAACACGGGCTTCCGAATCCTTGTCTAGTCCAAGATGGGTTGGATTAGAACATGCCGTGTAGTCTCAGGTTAAGTCGGACAGTGTGGGTTAGTCGTGTAAGGAGACTCGGGTAGGGGAATAGTTTTCAAGTACACGCCGTGTGTTGGGGTCAACACGCTATGTTGTTTGAGGTGTTACCCAACCTGTATGGTTGGGTTACTCACCCATGACAGTGGCTGGGAAGGACATGCTGTGTAGTTTTTATACACGTCATGTAGTTGTGTTCTGTAAACTTGTGCGTTTTCCTTCCCATGTTCATGTTTTGTACTATTATGTTTCATGTCCATGTATTTCTAATCTAAGGTGTTCTTTTGATCGTTCAGATCTATGCCTTATATATGTCCCCCAGTTGTATGCATGTCATCAAGCAGTGATCAGACTACAGATATGGCTAATCAAAGACTTCCCACCGACCCTCCAGTCGAGCCAGCCTTGGCACTGGCTTTCAAACCTGTTGTGGGCGATGATGCGTAGTTCATGGATGTTTTTCTGAGGATGATGCAGACCTTCCAGGGAGCACCGCCTCCTTCCATGTCTATGGCAGACATGACGTGGGTTTTCCAACAGCAGCATTCTCCTATGTTCTTGAGGGAAGGATCACCTCAGGCTGCAGAGTCATGGCTGGAATCCATGCAGACTATCGTCAAGCCTCTGGAGATACATCCAGAGGGGCGGGTCAAGCTCGCTACCTACATGATCCAAGACTCCTCCAAGTGGTGGTGGGACATGATCTCATAGGCGATTCATCATCAGTTTATGGATTTGAAGGTGTTTCAGCATGTCTTTTTTGACTACTTATATCCGGAGACCCTGAGGGCTGATTGAGAACAGGATTTCATGAGCATAGAGCAGGGTACTCTTTCGGTCATGGAGTAATCATCTTGTTTCACTAAGCTGTAGTGTTTCACACCCCTATGGTATGAGAGTGGGGTGTTCTTGGAACGGAAGATTGAGGATGGTCTCAGGCGTGGGATCTGCTCACAGGTGAAAATATTCCAGTTGACTTCCATCACTTCCATCGTCAATCAAGAACTGATTGCGGAGCACAATCTAAGAGACTCTGGAGTTGCGAGCTATGGTGGTTCTACTTCTAGATCTAGTTTTCCTACATATGACATCAATAAGGGCAATAGAGAGTCTACACGTGGTGATATGAGGATGCAAGATGCATCGTCCGGCAGCCAGGTGGTATGCTACCAGTGTGGGTGGTCAGGGCACATGAGGCCGTAGTGCCAGAGAGACCCCATGGAGTGCTGATCTTGTGGCAAGATGGGTTACCTTCAGCATTTCTACCGGTTTTTCTCACCAGCAGCGGGTGGCTGGGGTTCTTTGATGACTCCTCGTTCAGGATCAGCCCCACCATTTTCTCATCAGTTGGAAAACTATAGTTCCTTCGATCATTCGGGCAGAGGAGGAGGTCGAGGCCATGGTGGTCAGCCACCAGTTCCTCAGCACCAACAGGGAGGCACATCATAGAGTGGTCAGCTAGGGGCACATGGCCGCTGTGCATGCTAGTCTTTCGCCATGGAGCAGACCTATCAGAAGCAGGATCCCGAACCTTCTACAATTCGAGGTACGTTTTTAGTAGCCTCAGTTTTATCTTCAGTTCTTTTCGATACTGGTTCTACACATAGTTTTATCTCTGTTGCTGTTGTTGAGATAATTGGGCTCTGTGTATTTTCTTCTGTTGACTCATTAACACTAACCACACCGTTGGGGACGAGGAAATCTAGTGTACGCCAGTGTAGAGAGTGCCCTATTGAGGTTTCATGGTATCATTTCTCATGGGATATCTATGTCCTAGAGATGAAAGGCTATGATGTCATTCTCGGGATGGACTGTTTGGTTCCCTTCCAGGCAGTCATCGACTTTTATTTCCGAAGAGTGAGTTTTGTTTCACCATAGGGTGAATATTTTCTTCATAAAGGCAAATGGGATGTTCAGGCGAGTCCAGCTGGACTCGAGCATCATGGGATAGGAAGGGTGACATCCTTGATTTTTAGTCTTTATCTGGATGATTTGGGGACTTCGCAGTTGGAAATTCCTCCAGTGGTGGGTCGTTTCAAGGATGTCTTTCCATAGGACTTTTCGGGTTTTCCTCTGGAGCGTGAGGTTGAATTTTTTGTTCATCTCGTGCCAGGAGTAGGAATTATGTCCATTCCTCCTTATAGGATGGCTACAACTGAGTTGCAGGAGCTCCAGAAGTAGATGGAGGAGTTACAGGCAAAGGGTTTCATCAAACCCTGTACTTATCCTTGGGGTTCTCATGTCCTGTTTACTGAGAAGGCAGACAATACCCTTTGGCTTTGTGTGGATTATCGAAAGTTGAACTAGTTTACAATCAAGAACCAATATCCCTTGCCGAGGATCTATGACCTCATTGATCAGCTTCAAGGAGCCCGAGTGTTCTCGAAGATCGACTTGAGGTCCAGTTATCATCAGTTGTGTGTTAGACCATTAGATATATCTCTGACCGCCTTCAAGAGCAGGTATGATCTATACGAGTATACAGTCATGCTGTTCGTTCTCACGAACACGCCTGCTATTTTCATGGCTCTAATGAACCGAGTGTTCATCCTTACTTGGACTCCATCGGCATGGTCTTCGTGGACGATATCTTGGTGTACTCTCACACTCAACACGACCATTCAATCCATCTTTAAATCATTTTGAGTACACTGAGAGAGAATAAGATTTATGCTAAACTCTCGAAGTGACATTTTTGGATGGATCAAATTAACTTTTTAGGGTCACGTCATCTCAGAGGAATGAGTACCTTTGGACCCAAATAAAGTGAGAGTGGTAGTCTCCTGGGAGCAGCCGAAGAATTTTTTTGAGGTATGGAGTTTCCTATGGCTGGCTGGGTACTATAGAAGCTTCATTCAAGACTTTTAACGCCTAGCAACACCTTTGACAAGTCTGACCAAGAAGGGGGCGAAGATCTTATGGTCATATTCTGGTCAGTCATCCATTCAGGAGCTGAAGGGAAGAATGACGTCAGTTTCGATACAAGTCTTGCCAGACCCAGGCAAGAGCTACACTGTTTATTGTGATTCTTCAGGTATCGGGCTAGGAGTTGTGCTTATGCAGGGAGATGGAGTCGTTGCATATGGGTCTCGGCAGTTGAGGCCACATGAGAGGAACTACCCGATGCATAATCTGCAGTTGGCAGCTGTTGTTAATGCCTTACACAGTTGAAGACACTATCTTCTGGGAGAGAACATTATGGTCTTCACTGACCAAAATCGTCTCAAATATATCTTCACTTATGATGATCTAAAATTGAGGCAGCGCATGTGGCTTGAGTATCATCAGTCTTTTGATTTCGAGATTGCCTATATATCGGGGAAAGGCAACGCAGTGGTAGATGCGTTGATCATGTGAACTCAGATTCAGGAAATTCAGGAGGCCAATAGTGATTGGCAGCTGATGGATCTATTCTCTAAGACGCATCTGGAGGTGCATGATAGACAGGGACAAACTTTCTTATCATATGTATTTGTTACCTCTTCACTACATGATCAGGTACGGATGAGGCAGCTATCAGAATCAGAAGGCTTTGTCCTGTTGGAGAGTGTGTCAGGAGAGGACCCTTTTAATGGATGCATAGTGGGCGAGGATGATATCATGCATTTCCAAGGATGCGTACGGGTGCCAGCTGACATACGCAAGGAGATGATGCGGGATTTTCATTCCTCAGTTTAGGCAGTTCATCCTGGTGTCACCATGATGTATCGGGATCTTCATTGCCAGTACTGGTGGCCAGGTATGAAGAAAGAGGTTTCTGGTTTTGTCATGAGATGCTATACATGTCAGCAGGTGAATGCGGAGCATAAACCACCAGAAGGCCTTTTACAGCAATTACCCATTCCGGAGTGGAATTGGAACGATGTTGCAATGGAATTCATGACTGGGTTGACGAGGTCACCTTAGGGGAACGATATTTTTTGGGTTGTCATCGACAGGCTGACGACGGTTGCTCACTTCTTGCTCATCAAGGATTCCTTCAGTGTCGATGATCTGGGAGGAATATACATCCAAGATATTGTACATCTACATGGAATTCCACACTCAATTGTTTCAGACTGGCATGCGTGTTTCACTTCTCGGTTCTAGTAGGGACTTCAGAAGGCATTGGGTACCCAGGTAATTTTGAGTATAGCATACCATCCCCAGACTGATGGCTAGTCTGAGCGCAAAATCCATGTGCTAGAGGATATGTTGAGAGAATGCATTTTGGACATTGGCGGTTCTTGGGAGAAGCATATTCCTATGGTGGAGTTCGCATACTACAACAGTTTTCAGGCGACTATTCAGATGGCACCTTATGAGGCTTTGTACGATAATCCATGTCGATCAACCTTATACTGGATAAAGGAAGTAGAGGTAGCTTTTCTAGGACCTCGTCTTGTTCAAGAGACTTCAGAGAAGATAGAGCTGATTTAGAAAAGGATGGCTACAACACAGTCTCAACAGAAGTCATATGCTGATCAGTGGAGATGAACTCTGGAGTTCGAGGTCGAGGATCAGGTTTTCCTGTGTGTCGCACCGAGGTTGGGACACAAAAGGATTCGGAGATAGGATAAGTTTTCACCATGGTACGTCGGTCCATTTGAGGTTTTGGAGAGAGTTGGGTCGATCACTGATCGGTTGCGATTACCCAAGAGGTACCAGGCCGTGCACGACGTCTTCCACATCTCTCACCTCCAAAATTACTTTTCAGACCCATCTCATGTCTTTTATCCTGAGAAATTAGAGATCGAAGCAGCTGGTCATTTGAAGAACATCCTATCTGAATTGTCAATCGCAGTACGAAGGTCCTCAGTGGGCGTTCTGTCCCTCTTGTATGGGTGCTATGGCAGCATGGGCGAGTACAGGACGATACCTGGGAGAGAGAGGCCGATGTACAATCACAGTGGCTGGAGCAGTTCGGGGTTTCTTATTCTACGCCTTGCTAGGGAAATTCGGGGATGAATTTCTTTAAGAGGGGACGTTTTTAAAAACCTAGATATTCGTTTCAAGTACCTCTTTCCTTTTTTTTTGGAGTTTTTAAAAAATGATGTTTTTGTAAAATATCGAAGTACACACCATGTACTTTCTGAGTACATGTCGTGTACTCTTCTCTGGCTCGAAGCCGTGTACTGGCCATGTCTAGGCCACACACATGGTGTGTAGGGGTTACATGGAGGCAGATTTTGGCAGAGTACGGAAAAAACTAGTACAGGCCGTGTACTCTAGAAGTACACGCCATGTACATTTCTTTTTTCCACTAAACGGAACGGGGTCGTGCCTAACACACAGAAACACCTTCTTCTCGGTCCCATTCATCCAAGAGCGACCCGTACACCCAGATCGTTCCCAAGCTCCTGCCTCTCCATCCATTATCTGATTTGAGCACGGTCAATTGCATTGGAAGCGCAGCGGTGAGTTCTTCCTTCTGCTTGATCCTTGTTTTCCAATTCTTCTTCCTTCTCATGTTATCGAAGGTTGATCATTTTGTGCGTTTTCTCAGATCAACGACATTCTAGGGAGAATCAGTCATCGTGGTTCAAGTATATCGATCTCCTCATATCAAGGTAGGTGTTTTGTGCCTTTCTGTAGGAAGTCATTGAATATTATGTTCAATTTCCACTAATTCCCTTGAACGGGGAATTGTATGTTCCCTATTTTGACCATGTTGTTTGCCTGCTTTGCTTTATTGATGTAGTAGAGTTTTATGCTTCTGGGTAGACTAATGTTTTTTTCTTAGGTTTCTTTTCCATGATTTTTTTCTTGTTAGGTGTTTTTTCCATTTGCTATGCGTAGTTTTATGATAGTGGAACTGTTTATTTGTTATGATGTTGAGCCTTAGAATGATAGCCAAGAATTTATTGAGGTTTACTTGGATGATACACGTGCGCTGAGCATTTCAGTTTCACACAGGACTGTGAGAACCTAGAGTAGTATACCACATGGAGAATAGATGTAATAGCTTCTCCAGAGTGTCTTTTAATACGATGCGAGACCACATGGGGAACTGACGATGAGTGCTTCCTCAAAGAGTCTGCAGTTCCTCGACGTGGGCCACATATGGAATGAGATATTGAGTGCTTCCCCAGAGAGCCTTTAGCACGTTACAAGACTATAGGGGGAATTGACAGTGAGTGCTTCCTCACAGAGTCTACTTTCATAGCTGAACAAGAGGAGAAAGACTATGTGTGCCTCTTAAAGGGTTGCTAGTACTTGTAGGTTGAACCATTAGGGTTATGCTGTGAGAGCTACCCAGAGGGTTACTTGTTTTATAATTTTTTGGTTGTTTACTTGTGTACTTTATATATCAGAACTATGAATTGTAGCTACTATGTATTTCTAGTTTACTATTCCTATACATTATCTTTTCTGAATTCATTGACAGTTAGGCACAGATCATTCGGTGGTTTCCTACTGGAACTTTGTCTCACACCCTGTTTGGTCCATGATTTGGGCCCAATCAGAATATTTTGTTGCAAAGATAGATAAGGGAAAGCCCCCTTATACTTCAAGTACCTGACTTGCGGGAGCTGGAGAGAATGGGACCGAGTCGAGGCTTTCGATGCTGAGGAGTTGGTCTTCTGTTTTACTTTTGATGTTGCTTTATTACTTTTGTTCAGTTGTATTTCAGCATGTTGTTTTGTTTACTAATTTTCCTTGACATATGTACCATGTTTCATCATTATCATTTTATACATTTCTTCTCATGTTCAGTTCAATTATTGTATGCTTTCATTGTTCCCTCTATTGTGACTTGTTGTTTTTCCATTGTATACTTTACCAAACGAGGGAATTGTTTCCCCACCGATTCACCAAGGCCCTCACTACTAGTCGGCAGCCTCTGGTGTTTGGGGAAACGCGCTTGAGGTCATGTGAAGAACCGGGTATGGGGCACCGGTGGAGGGGCTCCGACTTCGGTTTGTTACAGTGCTGATAAAAGAAAATGAATTGTTAGGTCACTAATTCCATGGAAGTCAGAAATAACCAGTGATTACAATATAAATGTTTATGAACGGAAAAGGTTGATCAATGGTTTGAATTTCGTAGTGAAAGAACATGTAAAACCCATCAAAATGACCAAGAGGGATGTTTTCAATCAAAAATGGAAATAGAAATATCCTGAGAAACTATTGATGGTCTAAAATCTTGTTTCAATGGTAGAGAAATTTAAATTTAGATTTCAAGGATCATTGAAAAATGAAAAAGGATTGTCAGGTAATGAAAATGTTAGATATGAATGATATAGGCAATATGTGGCTTCATCGAAAAAAGAATGTAGTTATGGGAGAACTCTTACCACAAGCACATTTTTTGTGATTAAATATTGATTTGGGTAGTAATATGATAAATTATATTTATAGAAACCAAGGGAAAATTAGTAGTGAATTAGTAACACATTGGAATCAGACCAATATTATAAGTTATTGTTGTGAGAATATGGGACACGTACAAAATATTTGATTCATATACATGACGTACAAAAGGTATAAATAATAACATATAAATCCATATAGATATCAATATTCTATTATATAATTTGATGGCCCCTATTTCAATAGTGGAGTATTCAGACTTGTGGATTGATATTTCTCATCATTATTGAAATGTAATGTTTCAAAGAATACCGAGTGTGGTAATAAGAAGAAGCTCAATGTTTCCTAAAATGGGATAAAAATGAAAATATAATTTACAAATATACATAATTAATTGAGTCCATTATACTCCAAGGAAGATTAGGATTACCAATCCATATTATGTATGAATTCAAGAAAAAGTATCAAAAATAAATTATCTGGTCATGTAGTGGTTGTAGAGATTTACCTTAATGTAATAGATCATATTATTGTATGGATCCTTGATAGTGTATTCCCATCCAATATAAATGTTAATAATGATCGTATTATATTCATAAAACATGATAATGAAATTATCTAAAAATTTGAAAATGATGTAGGCATGATGATTACAGGATCATGAAAAGAAAAATTTGGTGGAAAAAATACAGTTGTGTAGTTGCCTTAGTTTCTAATGGTCTTAGTCACAACTTTCTAATTGTTAGGAAACTATTTTACTCAGATAATTATTTCATATTTAGTAAGAAAATTATTATCATTAATGGAAGATATGGAAGAGTTTTTCATTCTGTAAAAATAATGAAGGGGAATCTCTACCATGTTAGTAGAGAAGAATATATGTTCTTTTTATCAAGAGAGAAAGAAAATGGTTTGTGGCATAAATTACATGGACCTACATGAGAAGCATAAATAATGGATCTCATAAAATGTGATGCATATATATAAGTCACTAATCTATCATTTTATCATCCTCATATATGAAATTATTTTTTAAAAGGAATGATTATCAACAATTCATAAAAGGAAAATTAAAAAAACAACTCATCCATAGTGCTTTAATTTGTGAATGAATATGTTTTTGGACCTATATCAACAACAGACATTAGTGGAAAGAGGTATTCCATTATTTTCTTTGAATATTTCAAAAGGATAGAATTGGTATTTTTCATTAACCACATGACTAATTTGTTCAGTTTCATAAAATAGTGTATTAGGGAATGTCCATGAATGTCTGGACAGAAGACTCTAAAGCTTCATTCTGATAAAGATATGAAATTAAAAAATATTCAAGAAGAATATTATGTTTAGAAACATAGGATGATGCATAATGTTTTAATAGTGATAATTACACAAAAACATTTGTGTTTTTGAAATGAAATCGAATCATAAAAAAATGGATGAAACAATGTTTATTGAAAATGACATACAAAAGAAATTTTGTAACAAAGTATTATTTAATTTGCCCTATATAACCAATCGGGTTATGTTACATCAAAAGTATTAAAATTATCTATATGAGTTGTGGTATCAAATGAATCCAACATTAAAATTCTTCAAATCTTTGGAATTAAATGTTTTGTAATAAATAAGGACAAACATAAGAAATTTTAATCACATGGGGATTATGTGGTAATTCTTGGCTATCTAGTAAATTGAATAGAATATAAAAGGATCATAAATATTATTTTAAAGGTAGTCGAAAGAAATGACGTCACAATAAAATAAAATTAATATATTATTCAACAACATAGTAGAAAGTTCCATGATGAGTGTGGTGAATAGGTAAGATCCTCAAGGGGTGTTGAAATGGAATGTAATGATTCAAAAAAAAATATTAAAGATTGTTAGAAGGATGTCAAATCTATATCCTTGAGAAAAATGAATACTCTAGTTAAAATTTATAGAAAAATAATAACATTAGTGATCGCAAATCTCAAGTTCAAACATGAATATTGATGTCATTATAATAGTAATACTCCCAATATCAGTAAGATGATAAATTTTTTGAAGAATTATCTAGATATAAGACCTAGGTTTCAAATATAAAAGAGGATCTTGACCAAATTGAGAAGAATCAGACATGGGAGATTGTTTCGAGACCAATATATAAGAATATCATTATTATCAAATGGCCCTTTAACAACCAGACGAATAAATTTTAAATAATGATTTGAAATAAAAAATTATAATTAGGAAATGTGAACTCCTAGATATAGGTTATTTATATTGATAAAACATTTTCACATGTAGGGAGGGTAGAGAAAATTAGATTATTCTTAGCAATAGGATATAAATATAGTATAATGATTTCTAGATGGGCATCTAGTCAGTGTTTATGAATGTGGTTATTGAATAAGAAGTGTATATTAAGTAGAAATATGGATTTATCATTAATGAATATAGTAATATATATTCTCGACTATGAAATGATCTATGTCGACTAAAGAAAGAAATGAGAGCGGTGTATTAATGATTGGATCTATTTTTTAAAGAGGATTTGGTTTCATCATGGTGGATTTTATTAAAATAACAATGTCAGGAAAAAATAAATCAAGGGATTATGGTGTTGGTGTATGTAAATGATAAAATATTTGATGGATTAGATGACATGTATTTGAGACATTTCATTGAATTCATGAAATTTGAGTTTGAAATATTAGAGATTCGTGAAATGAACATTTTCCTTTTGTTTATGTGAGACACATGGAAGGAATGTAACATTTATTTCTGTATAAAAATATATAAATAACCCTTTGGGAATATTTTTAATGGAATCATCCATGTATATAATGCCTTTGGTGGACACTTGGATGAAACTGTCATGAGATGACGGTGGAAAAGTCGTAAATTTCATAGCACATAGGAATATAAATTGTATTATGCTGTACATGCTATTGAAAAGAATATATATTTGTTTTTCCAGAGTCTAAGTAGAACTGTATCAACATAATCCTTAGGAAACCCAATTTCTTGTATATAAAACTATACTTTTATATATAATGGGCATAATGGATTTCAGTTTCATGTTCAATTAAAATTATATGAAAGTGTTATTGGGACATACATATTAAAATTAGGCCTAATCAGTGGATGATATAAAATAAATGTCATGTGGAGCATTATATAATGGTGGATTATGTATATATCTTTTCAAATAATGAAACATGATTTCATTTCATTGAGTAGCATAGAAACAGAATATAATGTGGCTACACAAGCCTGTATATAGAGCATGGAGATATGGGATTTGAAGTGTAGTATCAGAATAGAATTCATAGAGATAATTCAAGTTCTATAAATCACAGGAAAAAATAATATCTATCACTAATGAATAATGAAAATTTAAATAAAATGTCATTTTATTTAGAAGAAGGTAGAGTAATGGATTTTTAAGTCTGAGTATATGCCAACAGAACAATAGAGTGAAGACATTCGAACAAAGTCCATAACCAAAAAATCATATGAACGTTATATACTATAACATGGAGTTTGACAAAATCCCCAAAAAAATAAAAGGTTTTTAGGTGGGAACCCCTCTATATAAGGTAACACATATTCCATAATGTGTTGATCTGTGTTATTTTCACTATTACTGAACAAATATTAGTTTGCTTTAGGTTTATTTAGACAAGGGGGATATGTTGTGGCTATTAAATGTGGAGAAAATGCTTTATTCCAGATTGGGGGAGAAACTGATAGGGGGTTTGATAAATTGAGGAATAATAAAAAATTATAGTGCTGATTATGATCTATGGAGTGTTATATATCATGGATGATTAGGTTCATGATGAAATAATATGGTTGGGTTTTAGAATGATGTGATTCATTGATGAACTATGCATGCTACTCTTGTTTATTAGGACAGACATAACGCATGTGGGTTTTAAGAGTTTATTAAATAAATATTTGATCTCTATATAAATCTCAAGTAGTGTATATTGGTATAATACAGATGAAGAATTAATGATCAATCAAAATGAGAAGATTTTTCAACAAAACAAAATAGGGATATTGTTGGGGGGAAATCCGACAAGGTTACATCGAATTGTTTTTGGGTTGATTGTTTTTTGTTGAAAAAGTAGTTCTACAAGGAATGTTTGGGTATTTAACCATTTTTGTTGACAAGTTATATTGAATAATATTTAATACAATAGAATGGATTCCCATAAGGTGGTAAAAAAGATATTTATAAAAAGTGTGTTCATTTCCAAGTGTTTGCAAAATCTTGGGGGTAAAAAATTTAGAAGATCGCTCAATCATTGAGAATGATTGATTTCCATGAATGCTTCATAAAAATATGGTCAATTCATGAGTTTATAAAATATGTATTATTTTGAATTATGATATTAAAAAATGTGTTGAGAATCATGAATTATCAATATGAATTCATGAATGGATGATACAAAATATATGTGAACCATATTTTGGTAGTGTGGCGTATTGGATTTGTTAAATTAGAAAATTATATTTCTATGTTTCTTGGAAATCTCATGGTGAGGGTGAACCATGTAAAATTGTTGTGTCTCAGGAATGAATTCATTTATGTTAATATGCTTCTATGGGGAAGAGAGAGAAGAGTGTTTTGATTAACAACCAAAATAATATCATAAGGATATGCTGTTTTAATCTATCCAACCAAGATTCACCAACTATGTGGTTATTTAACCTAGATGGGATCATATTTATTGGTAATTTTTCAGTAAACAATCTTTGGGACGATTCAACTGTGTCATCCCTAAATGAAAAATGGGAACAGTCACATGTAAAAAACAGTAACACTACCCTATTATTTTCAAATTCTCTCTTATACTCATTTTTTATAATTTATATTAATGGGATTATGGATTTTATGATAAATTACATTGAGCATAGAAGAATTTATATTATATAAATGGTTTCTTTTATATCTTGGTTAGATATGATCAGGAGATGTTTTTTTCACCCTATTGAATGATATTTTTATGAAATGTGTTTAATAAATGAACAATTTTGGGGATTTAATGATTTTACAATTGAACTTGAGGATATTTAACTAGATTTAATTAGGTCTGTAGGCAGTTATATTTTTTATTTATCAATGTATTTATTCACAAGTGTTATCTGGGATTTTGATTGTTATTAAATTATGATTATTTTAATGGAATTTATATGGTTATAAAAACATTATTTTGTGATTTTAGGAGAATTTTGATGATCATTTTTCTAAGTAATAATATCCAAGGATTATATTATTCGGTATCAAAAATTTATGTATCTTTTATTAATTTTATAAAATATTCTTATGAATTTTTTTAAATTTTGAATAATAATGGGCATTAATTTAGGTAAATTTAATTATATGTGTTTACAATTTTGTTTTTTTATAACATGATAAATATTTTCAAATTATATTTCATATGTACTATTTTCAAAATTATTTATAATTTTCTATTTAATAGATGATTTTAAATATTATAAGACAATAGTTTTTATATATTGAATACTATATATATACTCCCTCAAAAGTATATATATTTTTTAAAAATGAGGTAACTATGATTAAAAAAATGGAGGGTTTAAATGTTCTAATGTATATATATATGCCTTAATATTTTTATAAATATTTAATATGAACATATTAAGTCCATCTTGGTTGTTTATTATTGTATTTTATCTATATTTTTATGTTATTAAAATAAAATAAACATGTTATGAAATATCATGTTAATAGGAACAACCAGATTATATTATATATTCCTTTTGGATTTATTATGTAGATTATATAGGTCGTGATTTCTTGTTTTGGGATACTATATTCCTTGAACATAATTTTTTTATTTATTTTTTACATTCTATAATGTATTTATTTTTTGAATATAATGCTTATGAGTTTTTGAAATTTTAAATTAATATTAAAACCAAATATGGGTGTGGTAATCATGCATTTTGAGTTATGCCACCCAAAATTATTTTTATAAATTAACATGGATGTTAACATAACATTAGATTAAGGGAAAGAAACTTATATTCTATTTTTTTCATAAATATACCACACTGTCCTAACACCACCCTGAATGTGTTCTCTTTTATTATAAAAATGAAAAATAATTAGTAATACAATACATCATCCCTCAATTTTTTCCATTTATTATCCTTTCAAATAAATATTTTTTTAAATAAACATATTTAAATTGTAGGTTAATGTTTAAAAAATTCCATGGTTTAGTTATTTATTTTGTGATGAGATAATAGTTGGGTGATATAAGAGAGAAGGAATAATTCGATTCCCAGATTTTGTTTGATATATTTACTTAATGTTCTATAAACTGAATACAAAACATTTTAAATGGTAAAATTTATTATTTTATTAAATTATAAAAGTTTTAATCCATTTAATATAACAATTTAAATTTTATAAAATTTTATTCATTAATTCTACAATCGTTGAAATTATATCATTATATGAAAAACATTTTACATTAAAAAATATTCTCACATTAATAAAAATATTCATTTATTACATCTGTAAACATAAAAGGAATAGAATCATTATGATACATGAAATTTTTTTCATAAAGTATGTTTAATGTTTTTAAAACTGTATAATTAACATTTTCTTTATTTTAAATGTTTATTAATTAATTATAACATATGCCACACATTTGGGTTCTTTTGGGAAATTATGTCTATTCATTTATTTCTTATTTAATAACTAACATTATAATTGTTTTTATAATTGTATATTATAGTTATGGTTTATAATGTAATTAATTATTTGATTGATTTGATACTTAATTAGTTTTTAGTACACCATTGTTAATTCCAACTTTGACTTACCCCTATTTTGTTTTAAGTAATTTATTTTTATATTTTTTGTGATTCCATATGATTAATAATTGCATGATTGATGGTTCGGAATGATTTGTTTTAACGATGTATTATCTATTGAGTTATGTAATGTTTAGAAATAACATCAACTAAAATTATGATAATTTGAAGACTAAAGTCTAATATATTATCATTTTGTTATATTTTTATAATGAAAATATAAATAGTATAAATAGTGAAATATTCATGAACATAGTTACAACATGAATATACTGATCCTATTGAGTTTTGTGGCTTATTTTTATTATAAAATATTTTTGTAGATATACATCATACTAAACACTATCTTAAGGTTTTGGGATGGGATCATAAATCCCTATTTCATTATATAATATTATATTTAAAATGGGACTGGCTATAATATTTCCCCAAGTCTATATATATTTTTCCATTCCCCCATGGATGGGAATTTCACCCTTAATCATAATAAATTATCCCATTTATATATGGGAGTTCTGTTATACACCAACTCATTATATTTATTTATCTATAACGAGATCTATAATCAAGACATGTTATGTAGGCATGGACCCTGTATTTATATAAATTTTTCTATTATAGTCCATCACTTTATGTATTATGATAATTATCTCATTATTTTCATGTTTTGATGACTGTATATAATTTGGTTGCTTTATATTTGATCATAAATGAGTATACATGTTCACGAATACACATATTTATTAAGAGTATTATATGTCAAACCATTGGATGTGATCTAATTTGTAATTATTTTCATATATTTCTTTTATACTCCAATGGGTGTGAAATTTTACTTATACCCATTGAGGTATTCCAGTAACTATTTTAGTACATTTTAGATAATATATACCAAAAATTCAATTTTACTAGCTTATTCATTATGAATCGTAGAGAATGTAGGATATGTTATCCTAGATTATTTATCGTGGTCTAAAATTTATTTATATTAGTGATAATTACTATGTTTCTATATATATATATAACTCTCGTGATGCATTTATATATAGCTTGTGGTTCATTTTATCTATATTAATGTAGAGAGATCAGGGTTTGTGATTTATTTAAACCATGAAATTACATGATGTTTTTTTAATTTTTAGATATGTATGTCAAACAGACATGTCACTATTGATTCTTAATAGAATTTGGTCATGAATTATTTTAAAATTTCAAAATAGGTATACCACTTCCTAATGATAAAATGAGAACTATTACATTGGTCCATATGCCTTTAAAACATGGAGATTTCATTGGGTTTAATGATAATATTCCATGATTAGTATCTCGTTATCATATTCAAGGTTGGCTCATTTTTCAATGAAAGAGTATAATAGTTCATCAATGACCACATGTTTAACTATTGTTAATATATACACAACCAAAATATTTTTTCTTCCCTTTCCACAGAAAACACAAATGTATCCGACGAAAACACACTAATACCAAACAAAAATAACAAAAATAAATAAATAATATGGATTCTCAATTATCAATTCTCAATAGGTTATATATGACAATATAAAATAACATTTGTAGAAAGAGTGAGATTCAACACAACAAAAACCACAATCTCTAACTATGCAAAAATATGATAGCCTGATCTAGAAACATTTCTACTATATTCATCACAACTAGAGGAAAATTCCCTGTGTCTACATATGTTGCACCACCAATAAAACAATATTGTAGATATGTAGTACTTTTCAACTCAATCTACCTCTATCAAAATTTTAAACCACTTTCCTAAAATAACACAATATGTTCAATATCAAAACTATGTAATATCTCTCTTTACCAATAAAAATCCATACAATAGTACATGGAATAACACACATAGAAACCATTGAAAACATCAGAATGTTTTTTCTTTAATAATATTTAGTCCAGGTGAATCGATCTATTAGAACAAAAAATACAATAACACACATAAAGACAAATTTTTCAAAGGTATTTATATTTTTAGGTGAAATTACAACAACATCAGGAATATTATTATTGATTTTCCATCTATGATTAATGAATAAGGGATCAAAATAATATTAATTTCATACTAAATAATCCAAAATGGAAAATTCATCTGTCTAACTTTACTATTAAAACAACATCAACCAACATGTCTCTTCAATCTCAAGTTAAGGTCTATCAACCTAACCACCCACAATATCTAGATAATTAGAAAAAGAGGTTATATAAGGAATGATTAATAATATAAATATAATAAGTATATTCCTTCATAAAATTATATATTTTACATGTCAATGAACTAAATTAATGGTTCAATGTATTGAGGAAATAAAACAAATAATAAATAAAAATTAATTTCTCAAATTTGACAATCTGACCACTTTCATCCTATACAATATAATCAATAATTCCCCTATACTATATATCATCTTCACTAATTATAAGATAACAACTAATATAAAAAAAATATATTAAACATCTATGTAGTTTTTTTCTTACATGTACCTTCTTATTGAATCACTCCTAATATAATAAAACCCACCCATATGGAACATTATTTGAAACCCCTTATTAACACCAGGTAAATACTAACCTCTAAATAAATTTCTTATCATCTATCATCACCACTATGTAGATATAAAAATGTTGGTAAGTAACTAATATATTCCAATTATCGGTCAGTCACCAATGCACAAATAGTGAATATCACATGTTTTAGACGTGTCTACCTGAAGAGACTCTCAGTAACAAAATCTATAGTAACTGAATAGTTTTTCCCCATTATAGAATGTCACCTAAAAATTTTCTATATACCCTCAGTGACATTACCCTTCTAAACCTATATTATCACCAACACACATCACATATCCACCATGGATAACCATATCAGCTAGACCAATATCAAATCCTCATTATTATCAAATGATACAGACACTACCTCATCACTGACATCAAATTTCTTATAAAAATCATATAATGAAAAATTATCTAGAGCACCATCATCCATCCAACCAATCATCTAGGAAAGGACACATACAATGGTCTTAGTTTATATATTAAAACTACATTAACAAACCGTGTGACAAACATTGCCTAAAACTATTTAGATCAAATGGTGAATAAACACATCACATCCCCTACATTTCCCATATAAAGGGAATGCACTATAACCACAACCTATTCACATATATAATATATATCAAATCCAAATAAATAAAGAATTATAATCTAATACACCTTTATTTATCCACACATCCAACAATACACATATAAGACATTATTTAATGGTTTTTATTATATTCGTGCACTACCACCATTATCATTTCATCCCAAAACATCATCTATCAAAACAAATGGGCTACATAACCCTAACTATAAATGTTATAGTTTTATTACTTGTTCGAATACACATGAATAATTCACTGGAACCCATGTAAAACATTGTGAAGTGGTTAAGAAACTATAGAATGTGTTATGAACCCATGAATATATGTTATGAACATATGTAACACACCCCCATGTCATAACCATACCCAAAACCAATCACATATAATCTATTATGATAAACTAGCATAAACCCCATTCTATATTGAAACGACCTATAAAAATGTTCTACTACCTATTCCTCACACATTTGATGTATTTTATTACAATTATAATTATATCAAGCTCAAAATTAACATTAGGGACTTATAAATTATATCATAATTGCTCATAAACAATTATCAACCTCAATTTCACATCATAAAAATATACATAAAAATAAATATGTGAATTATAATAAATATTAAGTATTTTTTTAATTAATGATCAGATACATCATTAAAACATATATATCTCTATCAATTAATTATTTTTAATTCATGGAATTATAGTCGAAAATTAACATAACCCTTTTTTACAAATTATTGATTTATTTTATTTTTCCAAATTTATAATAAATATCATTATAATGATTCAATAAATATAATTATTCCACCAATACTATATTACTCACTTTTATCCAAATATAAATTATACACAAATTTTATATTTTCGATTATGGTGATCCATCTCTATTGTTGACGATTTACAATAATATCACCCAAGAGTTTGAATGAATTGAATTATTTTAAATTTTTATTCATGTTGTAAAATATATATATCTTGTTTTTTACTAACATATATAATATAATTTAAGAAAAAATGTATTACAAATAAGATTCATACAACAAAATGACCTAGAAATATCCATAGTGGTTTATACAATAGATGTTCTAAGCCCACTCCACCACAACTCTTCTCTGCAAGTGTGATAATTTTCAATAAAGAGGTCCATTTTATAGGGATTTTAGTACTTTTTTTATGTGATACATGAATGAATAAAATCAATTGACAGTTGGTACAAGAATTGGAAATTTCAACCAATATTCAGAATGGAAAAAAATACCCTTAAAGGTTCATTTGTAGGGAAACCATACATTAAAGGATAAAAACTGAAAAGAGTTTACATTTTTTATCTAATTGTTTTATGATATAGCTGATAGAAAATTTATGATATCTATGATAAATAATATTAATTTTAATAAAGTCTATGAAACTATTCCTAACATAGAAAGATTAAGAATAAAACTATCTAATGAAATGATACTTATTTTTCATTATTTGTATAAAAATTATTGTCTCACTATTGATTTTTTGAGAATAGAATTATCTATAATTTTCTTATTCACCTGACCTTTCACTCATTATTCTAGGCTAGAACACCACTTATATTAGTAAATGATTGTAATACGTGCCCTACCACTTATTTAAATGCACTGCACAAGATTTTAGAAAATATATAACAATGAATCTTAATTTTCTTTGAAATGTATTGAAAATAGTAACGTGAAATAACATATAACATATTTTTCTTTTGTATTAGTGATTAGATCTAAAAATATTTTTATTTTTTCATAAAGTGGAAATATAGTATTTAATAATTCTACAAATAGATTAAAAACATCACTCGAGTGATATAATTATAATAAATACCAACTTGAAACATGAAATATAAAACATTCAAAATTATAACAATGTAGAATAATTCCTGAATATAAACCATATAGAAAATTTTACATTTTGTCTCCAAATTTTATATATTATAACTTATACCATGTAGCCAATTTCATGTACGAAATCCACATAGGTGTGTTTTCATATAGAAAATCAGAAGTATCAGTTCGATACAATGCAACTAATTCCACTATATAAGAGATTCACATTGACTATTTCGACACATAACCAAATTATAAATCTTATTACTTAGATAAGATATTTCTCATGTATCTTATTTAAAAACACATTTAACATAGCTGATTTTCTTCACATTGATGACCCCTCACATAGGAATTCTTATCGATTGAAGAAATAGCCATGTAGAAAATTTGGAAACACTTTAATTTTTACATATATGTTTTCCTTAAACTAGATACTGATCGATGTAGCTATTTTCACTGCATAGAAAAAAACATAATATAGCTAATTTCCAAACTTATGCATATTCTATAAAAAATATCCAAACTAAAATTTTAAGGAAATTAATCTTTAAACATATAATAATGTAAAAAAATTGATAAACACAATTAGATAATAGCACTATTAGTATTGTTTTTTGTGTATTTGAGATCACAAAGTCCAAAAGGAAATGAAATCTGATGGATCAATATTAGTAGTCAAACAATTGTTCTATTTTAATGATATAAAATCTTATAATACTCTTAAAACTTTTTATATATTCTATTATGTATGATATACAAAATATTAAAAAAATTATAAAACATAAATAAACATTATAGAATAAAATTTAAAATTATTATTATTCCCCTTTAATAAAATTATCATTATTTAGTTAAAATATAAATCATATAAATCATCTCACCCTTTTAAATCTTATCCCCCCTTTTAAAATACATCTACCCTTGTTATTTTGAATAGTTTTTTAAGAGAAAAAACATCTCCCCATTTTATGACATTAAAAAGGTAGGGTAATATAGACTAAAAAATTTAATGTAGGCCCAATAGTTATGACTACTTATGTGTAGTGAAAAAAAATTATTTTTAAATTATTAAAATATTCAGTTCATTAATGAAATAAATGACATAAAAACATCAAATGAAATTAATCAATACAAAATACATGATAAATAAGGAAATAAATTTTTTTCCCATCAATTACATGGTAAAATAAAAACACACCACCAAAAAACAAAAATATATCATCCAATAACCAATTTTGTTGTCTATGGAGGTTTATTTAAGTTTGGATATGTAGTTAGAACTGACTTTTAAGAATATTATATAGAAAATTATGTTAAATATTGCCTTAAATGTTAATATAAATTAGATTATTTTACATTAGAGAGTTATATAATCATTGAATAAATTACATTCAAATTTTTTGAATCAATATAATTGGTTTTATAAATAATTTTAAGGAAACAAGAGATTTTATTTCATTGTTTCTCTGACAAATCCAAATGTACTTCAACTAAATCTCCCAGATATTTTCCAAGATGACCACCATGTTTATTGATGAACATTTTCAATCGATCACTATGCAATTAAATGGATTCATGGGTGTCATGAAAATAAAAAAAAATTATTATTTTTCATTTCATATTATAAAAATAGATAAATAAAATTAACTTGAAGACACTAAATTTTTTATTTAATAGAATAAAACTCAGAAACTATCTTACTAAATTGATTCTACATTTATGTAAGAATTGTACTTTATGAGGTAGAATCATCTAAAGTTTGAAACTTATATATAATTATGAATTTAAAAAACACATAGATTTTTAGTTTGTAAAATGTATCTTACTCTTCAACAATAAAAGATTTTATTACATCAATCTCTTCCTGAGATAAATCTAATTTCATTGATCAAGAATTTTGTGACACCTCATTTTAAGAAGAAATCAATAAATAATGATAACCCAACTCAATATTTGATAGGATAACATATTTCAATACACTTATTGTAAATTTAAAATCTTCTAATTCAATATAACATATATTATAACCAGTTTTATGAACATGTGGATATATTCAAAGAGTATTTATTATTTCTATTTGAGTAGACACTATTGCAAATGACATATTAAAATATGATATTTAGAAAATGGACCCATTTAGTCCACTTATTGAGTATTTCAATAATGAAACTCCACGATTAAATTAATGAAATTTACTCTCTAATTTTCAATATCTATCATTACATCATTTGTTTACTCTTCATTTTATATGATTTTTTTAACATTGGGTGGAAGAAGGATAAACTAGATGAGTATTTGAAGGTAAATATGGAATTGATGTTGTAAGAAAACACTATTTGGATTCTATAGAGAAGTTATCATATCTTGTACCACCAAATTCTGATCCATGTAGAGTTGGATCATTTAATTCATACACTTTAACTAAATGTGTACATTTATGAACATTGGAAAATTTTGGCCATGTTTGAGCTGGCATATGATCAAAAATTGTAACAATTTTTTCAAAAACAATATCGCCAAAAAAAACCCTACATATGAAAAAATAGCTTCACTGGTAGTTTGATGTTTAACCACATAATGTTAAATATGGAAAGACCCACTAAATTCATGATAGATAACTATAACATCTGACTCTATTTTTACTAATTTATTCCCCTGTACCCCCCCCCCAACAGACACCATATCAAGAGGAGTTGCATCAGTAGGTATTGAGGTATGAGATGACTACCCATGAGTCACACATTTTAGACCGAATGGATTTTACGATTTCAAATTAAAATCTCATAATTAATAAATTACCATCTAGTGAAATAATCATAGGGGATACATTTATGAAACCTCACTTTATATCCCTTATTTAAGTCTATTTATATCTTCTTCAAACCATAATTAAATTACTCTACCATATGTATAATAGTTTAACCCTTATTTTTCTTTATATAAATGATTCATGAATCTTATCATGTACCATGGAAAACATGAATTTATATTTATAATAAATATATACACTAAATATATATCATGATAAAAAAACATTATTCATTTATCATATGCTTTGTGCAACACTAGTTTGTACAATAATTCATAATACATTCTCATCAGTAGGAAGCAATATCATAGGATTATTTTAAAAATAAATGATTCAATAAAAAAATTTGAACATATCTATTGTACCTATATGCTTTTCCCTATAATCATGAGACTAAAATATAAATCCTCTCATGGGGACGATGAAAGGAGTTATCCATTTCAATAGACTAATCCATCACTATATTTTCATTGAAAATGTGAAAGTATTAGATCCATTATTTTATAAAAATAAAACTTATTATTCATAAAAGAGTAATTATATTCCTCCTAAAAAAGAAAACCCATTTTTTTCTCATCACACATCAAATCACATCATTAAAACTCAGTATATTTCATTAAATTTATTCTGGTTGTTAATAACCATGAAATATCTATCTCATTCCCCGCAAGTAATATTCTCCCATGTATATTTAATTTTTTATATTATCATAACCTTCCATCATTAAAATTCTTCATCATTCCAAATTTCAATGGCTCAATTAAAAGTATAAAAAAATAGAGTGGTTGGAGATGATGGATCAGCATCAAAGGGATGTTTTGAATATAAGTAGAAAAAGGGATGAGTATCGATTTTTATTATCATTCTAGTACATCAATCACAATGTTCATAAGTAACAAATTTTCGAATAGGGATACATTTAAATAATTGATAAATCAAAAAATAATGAACAAAAAAATAGAAAAAACATTATTTTAAAAAATTTTGTTATAAAAATTGACTGAATAGTAGAAATATTCATATAGAATGAACTAAATAAAATTAAAACCAAAAAATTTTTAATTTGAAAAACATTGATTAATAATAATACATTTAAATAGGATTAAATTACATCAAATTTATTCAAGTTTTTAAAAAATAATCCAAATTACTTTTCAATAAAATTAAAACCATAACACACCAGGGGCATAGTAAAAATATCTACTAATTGATTATCTATAAGGATAAATTAAAAAAAAGCCTTTTTATATTTATCTCATATAAATTGACTCCTTAAATCTATATGCATCAATTTTGAATACTTTATTGTATTCATATAAACTACATATTATACTTTTGTTATCAAATTTTATTTAGATTTGATTTTAATTGAATCTAAATTTTTTAAGGGGGGATTATCTGACAACATGTTTTCACAATAACAACCAACAGAAATATATTATTCTCTCTCTATAGATAATTAAATAGAGGGTTTCTTCTTATTATACTAGGATACAATTGATTTAACTAAAAAATGAAATGTTTTTAATGTAATCTACTTATCAAATCAATGAACACAAACATATGAATCTATATAAGATTATAAATAAAGATATTTTTCTTTATAAAAATAAAGGATAGATAAATTCTGTATTTTAAATATCATAAAATCCACTTTGAGTCCTTTAAATGTGATTTTTTAGGATTATCATGAAATCAATAACACGGACATTCTAAGACTATAATATATAATCATATAATAGTATAATGCAATAAACACTGAATTGATAATCAATAATACATATTTCCAACTAGATTCCTCACCTTATCCAAAACATGTTTTCTATTGGACTCATAAATGTATAATGAATAATACAATAATAATGTCCAAAATGTTTATATAAGAGAATTCATTATTTTATTTGATTTTGAAGATTAAAATGTATTTTTTTATAAATTTGATACTCTGGAATATATTCTAACTCACCCATAAGACTTATTTTTAATTCTTTTTTCATGTTTTTTTTAAAATTCATTAAATATGTTTTTTATTTTTAGAAACAAAAATTACATCATCAACAAATATTTCCACTAAAATAATATATGAGGATAATAATTTTTAAATAAATTTGAATATTCCTTAATTAATAAAAACCCATTTCATAAATGAAAGTATCTCAAATAATAATATTCTGATCGAGGTTCTTGTTTGTGACAATAAAGTTCTTTTCTTAGTTTAAAAATATATGCTTGAAAATTGATGATTTTGAAAACTGTGAGGTTGTTCAATAATAATATCCTATATTAGAAAACCATTTAGAAAAGTATATTTTTCATCAATATGTTATTATTTAAAATTCATCTATCATTCATTGGCTAAATAAAACCTAATGGATTCTAGTCTATCAATTTCGGTGAATACCTCCTCATAATCTATACCTTATTGTTGATTATAACCCTTATCAATGGGTCTAGAATTATTTCTATTTGTCACACAAAGGTCATATTTCTTATTTCAAAGAAAACCCATTTTTTCTAATAATTGGATAATCAAAGTGTCTATCAACTAATTACCATACCTTTTCCTCTTGAATAGGTTTAATTCCTCTTCCATAGCTATAACCCATCACTTATATACTATATATTCATTGATATATTTTGGTTATTGCAGGGATATAAAATCCAAAAACACTATCACAATTTATACACTCTATATAGAACTAATTCCATCATCTAAACATCCTAAAAATTATTCAAAATGAGGGTTATTATGGGTTCTAGGTTTTCTAGGAATTTCACTTTTTGAATCACCAACATTGATCCTTTTAGGATTTGGAAAGCTATCATCCCTCGTCACATCGTAGTGCCATATTTTTTGCATCTTTGTCTTTTTGAACCAATTTTAAAAAAGTTATAAATATATAAAACACATCACTTTTTACATTTAAAATGAAAACCTAAGAATATAATTAATAATAATCAACTAAAATATAAAAAAAGGTTTTCCCCATTTGGATATCCACTCTAGATGGCCCCAAATATCTATCGGAATAATTTAAAGGGGTCTAAAAGTACAAACCTATTTATTTGATTAAAATATAACTTGTGTTTCTTTCCCATCTATCATTCATCACATATTTCATTATTAAATTTAATTTGCGTAAAAAATGAATCTGAAATGTTTTTTTAAATGTTTCTTGAAGAATATTCCTTAAAATGTCCCAATATTCTATTCCATAAACATAATTATATTGTTTCATCATTTAAAGAGTTCAGATTTTGGAAAATCAACTAATAATGATAAAAATAATAGATATTTTTTAGTGGTGCATTTAATTTAATAGTCTTATCTTTACTAAATGAACATGGATTATTAGAAACATTTACATAATAAACGTGATCATAAAGTTGGGAGATAATTATCATATTGTAATTGAAAATTTTATATATAAATAAATTTTTTGATAAAGACATTATTTGGATTTCAAAAATATCTAAATCCCAAAATCATTACTTTACTATTTTCACCAGATGTGACATAACCTCTATCTATATTGGTTAAAGAGTAAAAATTAGAGAAATATCCACTAATATTCCATGATAGTCAACCTTACACATACCAAATTTCATTAGTTTTTCTGGAACATTCTATCAATTAAGAGGAATTAAACAAGAAACAGTTGTAGTACACATATTTTCATGCTTCGACATAGGTTAGAAATTAAAGATATATGAACCCAAATCTATTTGGGATGTAAAAAACCATCAACACTAAATAATAAAAAACGCATTTTGTTAAAATAATTTTGAACTCCAAAGAACGAAGTGATATTCCAAATATAATCATTTTTCCAGAAACCTAGCTCACCCCAATGAAAACAAGTTGTTTTTTAGATATTTATTTTCAAGGAACTGGATAAAAATTATTTTTTTATTGTATTTATTTCATTCACTTTCATTTCAATTACTACTATATTTTTATGCATTTTATTTTTACAGAGATTGTTTTTTAACTAATATAAACTTTTACTAATTAAAATAGTATTATATTTATAATCCTAAACTTATTTCTATAGTTTTTAAATTTAACATCCATTTTAAATACATGGTGTATTACTATTTTATAGAATTGATTTTTAAATTATCATTTTTTTGTTAAGTCATATTTTTTAATTTAAGAAATTAAAAAATAGATTTTTTTAGATATTTATTTTCATTTTAATGATTAATTATCATATTCTAACGTGGTAGAGAACTCATATTATTCCTAAAATTAGAAATTTTTATTATTTAAATATTATTTTGTTTTTATAAGATAAGTAATATTTTTCCAGATGAGCCTGTTCAAAAAAAATTGTCTTTTTAATTAGAATGCATCGATTATGATTTGGAAAAATAAACATGACTAGATTCCTATAATGTAATCTATGTTATCATCACGGATTTCATAGCTTTCTTCTTATCACAAAATTTCAGGATGTAGTTCTTTTTATATATTTTTGTTCTGATGCCATGGAAAATCAGGCTTTATATGTTTAAAATTATTACACTCATAATATCTTTCTTCCTTAAAATTTATATTAGACTTCTTATAATTTTGAAAAGTTTTCTTAAAAACCATTTTTTATTTAATGATTTTTTTTGAAATTTATAGCAATGATTCATGTCTTAATCTATGAATCATAACTACATAAAAAATTTCTATTATATGACCCAAATAATTTATATGATTCACACTTAATTTTAATCCATTGAAATTATTACTTTTATAGAATCCTTATCCTAATTAAATTATACATGTTCTCTAAATTGAGCTTTTAGCTGTGGCTCATACAACCTCATAGTATTATTAAGATATTTTATTTTTCATCTGTTGTATTTATGATTGCATCTAAAATACTACTACACATCAGTGGTCATATTATATGAACTTTTATAGCATTATATTCTTCAGTAACATGATTCCGTAAAATAACAACTCTATTTACAAATGGTACGAGTCTTCTATTCAACTAATGATATTCTCCCCATCCATAATTTTAATAGTGTTATAATTTAGTTTGGAAATATTGTGTCAATGATCCCACATGTTATCAATTCTATATAATCAGCTGAATCTTTAGTCAACATTTCATGCTTTTCTTGATATTGGGACACATTTTTTTCTCAAATGGGCGCAATCCATATATTATATAATTCTAATCATTATAATTCAAATAAGTGTTTTCTTTAGTTTCTTCATCCCTTGTTTGTATATTTTATTTTGAAATTGATATGGACTTATATATTTAAGATAAACCTTTAAAAAATAGTTCTTACATATATAATCATTCAGGGCTTCCAACAACCATATTTCTAAATAATAATGTAATGTTATCTAACCACATAAATTCCATTTTTATTGGAATTAATTTTGTCTCTTATTGTAGAGATAATTATATTTCTTTATTTTAATGTTTATAAATCATGAATCATAACAAAAAATATCAAATTTCTATTAGATATTAACTGTAATAAGACTCAAGAGTGGGTGGAGATGAATTGTGTTGATTTAAAAAATTCTCTTAGAAACATTTATCTAACATTCTGATGATAGAATTATATTCTATTATCTATTTAGACATTCATTATAAATAAAAAAATTTAATGAAATTGATGTAGGTTTATTTATAGTAATGTTGGGAATAAATGTCCCCAAGTTAAATACACCATTACATTCTTAAAATAGGTGATGTTTTTTTCTCAATCTGCCCTTTTTTTAGTGAGTGTGTGTCCTTTTTAAATGGAATAAACGGTAGAGTGAATGTACCTGACACTTTCTACAAGAACATGATATTTAAACAATGATCCTGAATGTATTTACAAATAATATACTTCAATGGTTCTTTTATTTGTATCCTTTTCAATAAATGATAAAAAATAGTTTATAGTTTTCAGCTCACAGCTACATGATACAGCTATTAGAAGAAGAAAGATATCCATGAGAGATAATATAATGATTAAGTTTTTTTAGTGTATTTATCTAAATGGAAAAAATATATACATGAAAAAAATATAATTAAATGGGACATATTATTCTATATTTTTTTAGAAAATAAAGTTACATTTTTTGATCATTGAGAGAATAATTATTTGAAATTTCATTGTTCACATCACATTTATTTGATAGGTATACTATAACAATCCAATTAAATTAATACTGGTTTGAAATTCATTAAATATCTCTAATTTTATTTCACAACACGTGATTAATTGAAAATAATGCTAAGTGACAGGTCTTTCTCTTTGAAATTTCATGATAATAATAATGTAAAATAAAATATATCTTCAATTATTTTTTTATCGGTGCATAGATCATATTATATTTCATTATTATCTGAAATAGGATACAAATAATTTTATTATTTTATGGTATCATTAAAATAATCATAAGAGTGATTCAATAGTAATAAATACCTACTATCAGTATGATGTAGCCAATTTATAGAATTGAATCCCCATAGCCTTATTATTGGGCTGAAACCATGTATCCATTTTATTGTACTAAATATTTTTAGTAGAATTAATTATCATCGAGAATGTAGCAGGTTTGATCTTCTAAATCCACATTGGTGTTTCAATCATGTATATGTTCTTATTGATAAAATGATTCTGATTACACTAGATATAAGATTCATGTAACTAATTTCAAAACAAAATAATATATATATCAGATTACTGACATCGGCTATTGATCATGGGTTCAATTACTACCTATAATCAATTTATGTATCCAGCTTTATTTATGTATATTATTCCTCTAATAAAAATTCCTTTCGATGTAATTATTTTCAGAATATGTTATTTTGTGACATAGGCAATTTTAAATATTAATTTTCTTCATGTACGAAAATTATCAACTTGTCCGTTTTCACCACATAACCAAAACCACTACGTAGCCAATTTTACAAATATCAGAAAATTTCATTCAATACAACAATATTCCATTTTAAAAATATTATACTCTAAATATATATTAATAAAATTAATCCTTATAAACATATATAGAAAACAAGATACCTTGTAATGTAAAATGGTTATTTGAGATCATGAAAACCAAATGTACATGAAAAATGGTGGATAAATAGCAGTTATCGGAAAATATTCCAATCTTGGAATATCATAAGAATGATTTGTTAGAAATATTATTTAATATATGATAATTTGTGTTAACAACTACAATTCCCTGACAAATATAACCCTTATATATTTTAAAGATCACCACAGATCATCCATCTAAACATTCATTCTCCAGTCACATCTTTTCAAATAATCATGCGACCATAATACGAGAAATATTCCAAGTGATAATGGATATTCCAATAATAATATTTTTATATTAAAATTTATTCTACATATTCATATCCCTTAAATCAATCCATAAATATAAAGAATAACTATATATTAAATAGAATATTACTTTATAATTAATTCTTCCTAGTCAATTACACCCTTTACTGTCTATAACCTTCCATGTTACTGTATATATATCTACCTCTACACTCCTATAAAATTTTCATGTCCTTCCTCCATGAGTAATACCTACCATGTAACAGTATTTATTTTATAAAAATAAACACTAAATTAAATATTACATAATTAATGAATAATAATAAAACTCCACCGCCACCTTATAGTCATCGGTACATTTCACTGATTTTTAAAATTACTAAACTATCAGTAAATGGTATAAATCACATTTGAAAGTCAAAAATTCATTAAAAATAAAATTACAATAATTGTAAAAAATTATCTTCTAATAGGAAAATCCATAATTACTCATACACACCCAAAATTAAAATATTTCTGTCTCTATATTACACACCAAATAAAAATGTGTTCCTCTTGGAAAAGCATCAAATATAATTCTAAAAATGAGAAAATATATGATTGAAAATTTTATGGAAATATCACTAATACCACAAAATTGAAAATTATGGAAATTAGAAAAACAAAAAGATATATTATGGTAAAACTCCCACATATGTGATTACATATCTTTATATATTTACACCATGTTACCATTAATCAAAAAAACTCACACTAAGGTAATAAAATATCTTTATAAGACCATCTCCATATGATCTTAAAAAATCACATTATCTATCATACCAAGAACAATATTCACCCAAACTAATGTGAAGATGACATCCCCAACCAACAAAATAGTGAAGGTTGTGGTCTCTCATACGCATCATTATAATACTCAATTTGAATCAAGGAATGGAAAATAATATTACATGAGAATCTAGAGATGTTAAATGATCAACTGAGGGCCCAGCAACTAAAAGATGAAATCTATCATCTTTTATTTTAAGGTATTGATTTTTAATTTCGTTTTACAATTATTATATGCATGAAATATCATGTAAAGCCACAAATATATATTAATACAAGCTAAAATACTTCCAAAATATTTTATGTATACTATGAAGCATGATAAATCTTATAATTATTGGAACTCCATTGTATTTAAACAACCTCAAACATAAAAATCAATTCTAAATAATACACTGAAAATGAATTCATAATAAATAAAGAATTATCCAACATGGGTAATCTACCCAAAATAGAATATATGGAATCAAAAACTATAAATATACTAATGATACAATAAAAATATATTTAAAATTTCATCCATTTCAACTATATAATTCCTAAAATATGAAAAAATACCACATGGAAATTGATTTTTAGCCTTCAAATTCTAGGAGAAATAAATAGAGAAAAAATATGGTTATATATATATTATAATTATATTACATTACGGAAATATATTTTATGTATGATCAATCACTGAAACACTCCAATGCACTTCCAATGTTGGCCCATGGAACTCACACATGATAGATTCTAGTATAGTCTATAGAATTAAAAAATATAAAGTGAATCAAAATCTGATAATCCTCACCCACATTAAAAATATCTAAATAATATGCATTACTTATATGGTAACTCCATAATTCAACCTGAGGGTGTACCAATAATGAATCCAGTCTACATTATTTTAATAAAGATTGTATTATCATTTGATAAATAAAATATCAATCCAATTTCATCTTATCGCCAAGATATAGTGATATAACCAATTGTATCACATTCTAGTTATTTCTCACCCATTGAACATCCTCACTCTATGATATTCAAATTAATGTCTCAGAACCCAAATTACCTTTTCAAAGAGTATATATGATATAAAAATAATAATTCAAGTGAAATTTAACTGATATTATCTACTACAAATTAATATTCTCCTGAGACAATATATAGAAAATTTATTAAGATCAAAATAATCTGAAAATCATTATCAATGTAAAGAATGACACCAGAGGATAACCATAGAAACCAATTCCATAAAATCATTTTCACAGTTAGAATAAATAGGTAAATTTGGATTTAAATTCTCAACCCCACATCTGACTACTACTCTTATTACATAAAGAATGATCTAAAATCCTAATGAGTAGAATAAAAAGAGGCTTTATAAGAAACAACATCTTCTAGAAACTGAATAATTATATATCTCAAAAAAATCTACATTTTGAGATTGAAATATTTTCAACACCCTTCTATTTGAACAAAAAGTCACAATTCTGATTAAAATAATATAATTAGGAGAAAATATATGAAAATTTTGTTTTTGACACTTATAACAACAACAAAAATAAAATAAATACATCACCTTAGAAACATCCTTGGATGGATTCCAGTAAATAATGTAAATAATTATCCTTGAGTAGACTATTATACTAAGATTTTAAAAAAAAATTAGCCACATTTTACACCTCACATGTAAAATATTGACACTTATGAATCTCCAAAACAAATGATGATCCCTGATGAACTATAATATTATCTTAAGATAATCTTTATAATACTCTTGTGTCATTAAATGTGAAAAAATATTATCATTTATTACAAAAAAACTCAAAAAATCAATGTTGAAACAATGAAAAAAATAACAACTAAAAATCATTACAAAAAACTAAAAATATACATAACAATATTAAAACACTAAAATTGTAATATCTTCATCATTAACACTTTTAGGTGATATCCATATCATAAATTTATCATAGAAAAAATCACTTATTTTAATAGATTAAAATATAAATTATCCACAGAAAAGAGTATCATTTCATAACATTGAATTACTTCTACAACATTTGGTCTAAATACAACCTAAATTTTTTTTCCACCATCATTGTGAACCACATTGAAGCTTCCAATGGTGACACCCTATACTCAATATATACTTTTTAAAATTAATCATAAATTTTAATTCTCAAATATCAAATCAATATAAGGGTTTTTGTATAATATACTAGAGAAATTTAAGTGTTATTACATTGTACATCACTTGGTAATGTAGATAAAAATTATAAGGAGTTTTGTGATGGTTTTGAAACATAGTATGTTTTGATTTATAGAGAAATTAAAAAAAAAGTCATAATAAAAATTGTGTAAAAATAAAAAATTAATACAATAAGGTGAATAGAAAAGGAATGAATTGAATGATTATAAAAAATTAAAAAATTAAGGATGAATGAAAAAAACATAGAATAATATTGACCCCTTTTATTGTTCCTAGATAGGACAAAAAATAAATTGTAGAATTAATATATAATATATTTTTGACAATATTCAATAAAATCCACATATAGGATCCATTTACTGAATCATCATCGTAAAGACAAACATATGATTAATTAATGTTGTAATTTTTATTAAATAAAATAAATTTATGGACCTTGGAATTATCTTCCTGATTAAATAATGTTAACCTAATAATCGGTAGAATATCCCTCCAATGATAATGAATGAAAGGTGAGTTTTCATCCCATGAAATATCAAATCAAATAATTTTATAAATATAACTTGTTAACATGGATTTTGTTTGAATATTACTCCCTTTTCAATTTTATTAAATTAAGGAATGTATGATGTAAAAATGAAATGAGTGGAAATTCAACTATCTAATCAAATGAATAAAATTTCCTTGTTAAATTATTCATGAAAATACATTACTGTTAAGAAATTTTTTTTCCATTGTTAACTATTTTTATAGAAGAAGAATAATTTTTTCCTAATATCCTTGGGATACCACTCCTAGAAATAGAGAAATCATTAATTAACGTGAATCAAGGATTTATATATACATAGTTAGTGATGAACATACAAACATAGATAATATGAATATTTTGAAACATGGAACTAAATTTAGTAATCTATATTTTATGTTAACAACAAATGAATATATCTAGTGTAATAAAAGATGAAAGTCATTTGTAATATGGTTGGATATAAGTAAGATAAAAATATTAAAAATTTGAAGACAGAGATAATTCTATATTGAGGAAGGAACACATGTCAATGGATTAATAATAGTAATTGAAACCATTTTTCATCAATTCTACAATGGTTGATTTGAATCAAGTCCTAGTAACATCCATATAATAATTATTTTGGAAAGTATTTACTTTTCTAATTATATTCACTTTACAATTTCTTGTAGAGAAAGGGGAAGGTTGTTGTATGATTTTTAAAAAAGAAAACAATAAATATCTATGGAAATTTCTAATACCATATAAAATAACACAATAATTAATAAAAATAATTTAATAATATAGGAAGTGTTAAATGAAAGAAAATAACCATAAAGAATACTCAATATAATGACCCGTGATTTTCATATATTCAAAAACACTAAATCATTTTAGATAAAATTAAATTCATCTCATCTAATATCATAGGATCATTTTTTATAATCATTTTACATTTAAATAATTATTTGATGGTATAATATAAATTATTTCATTTTTTATTTTGGATGAATATATGTATAAAATCTTAAAATAATATTTATTTTAAATATTTATATATATTTTAAATTTTAAAATAGAATTATTTAAAAACAATTACTACAGAAAAATTTTTGTTTAAATATTCACTCTATATTTTAAAATATATGACTTATTATGGTAATTCTAAATAATCATTTATCTATATAAATAATAATTATAAAATTAATAAATTTCATAAATTCGAATTCATTTATAATGAAAATTATTTCAATTGTATGTGATTTTTAATAACAAAATGATATTTTAATTTTGGTATGAAATTTATTATTTTGACTAAAATGGGAAAACCTTATATTTTTAATAATTCTAATTTTTGAATATATTATTATTATTTTAATATAAATAATATAATTATAATAGTTCATTGAAATAATAATTAAAGAAATTATAATTTAAATATAAAATTAAAACATAAGTGTAATATATTAATTTATTTTCTTTATTCTTATTTAATAATTAAATATCCAAATATATTGTTATATAGAAATAAATTTTTATAATATTAATTTAAATTATTTGGATTTTTAAAGTTTATGATATCTATAAATCAATATCCTGGAATAGTATCATATTTCAAAATAATGTCTAAGATGTATATTAAATATATTAATAATATAAAGGGATTATATTATTTAATTAAATGTGTTTTATAATTATAATTATAAAACATCATATTTAAAAACATATTATCCATAAAAATGAATCTAAAAATTGGTAAAAGAAATTTTCTATTTATTTTTTAAGGGTAAGTTATGTTTTATTTGAGTTGTGTAATGGTAAAATATGGTTTTAAAACATATTTAAATGGATGTTTCCTAATAAAAATAATAATAATAGTGTAATTATACTTCTGTTTAATGGTAGTTAACCTGATTTCTCACTTGTTTAAGGGTAAACACCCAATACGTAAGGGTAAGAAAACTCCCACATAATGTTTGAAATACAATTTTAAATGTAATTTAATGGATATAGATGATCATTATATATGGGTATGAAATCCATCATGTAAGGGTAAAAGAAAAATAAAAGGAATTATTTATAGGTCTAAGTGTCACAACAAAAGTTTAACATTGATTTTATAAATCTCACATAATGTTTTATCGAAACTAACATAAGGGTAGTCTTCCTGAAATCAATTATATATATGGGAGCCTTTAATTTACATATGAGTATACCTGAGTATACATAAGGGTATCCCACCCCAAAAAAACCTATATAATTGCCATTAGACACCCTTATAATGGAAAACCTAAAAAATACAGGCTCATGTAAAGTCACCAAAATGATACATAAGGGTTAAATAATGATCTAAACTCACTTTATTTGTGATATTAAATACACATAATGTTATGATAACTTTCATATTTAAAACTACCATGTTGTTAACTTTATCCTCAATTGAAAACACATAAATAAAATTAATGAATATATATTTTATTATTCTAATAATATACTTGACTTATTTGTTGACATAAAATATCAATAATAACATAAAATTTCATTCATAAAATCATTGAAATTTTAAAAAATCACTTTGATGTTATCTTCGTACTCTCATTATCAGTTTCAATCTTACTTAGCATTCTAGATAAGCTTGACCCTCATGAAAGAATTATTTTTATAGGTTCATTGGTTATTAAATGGTTATAACAATCAATATAATTCCTAAGATTGGATATATATTTCAGGAAAAATAAAATAAAATATAAATAATATGAATATAGATGAAATGTTTTTTTCGTAAATATCTATTTGAAGAGTTACAAGAACAGTTCAAATTTTTATATATAAATAAATAGTGAAGGATTTCTATTTAGGGATATCTTTCTCCAGATTAAATTCAATATAAGTACTACATATAATCCTTAGTTATACCCTTATAGTATAGAGTTGGAGTGGTGGATTTAGAATGAAGTAGATTAAATTCACAGAACCCTATATCAGAAGTAATTGGTTCTTATTAAGTGATCATTATATCATACTATAAGGAAATAGATTGGTTTTATCTATATTAAATTTTATTTTTAATATCAAAATTGTAACGTAAATAATTTTAAAAACTATTCATGTGAGTTTTCATGGTATATAAATTTTTACAAATAAAAAATCCATTCCATGGATCATAAAACTCATATTCTATGGGATATTATTTTATTAAAATTATAATAATTTTTAAAACCCCTAACTATAAGGAAAATTTGATGTAAAAAACATATTTAATGGTTTAAAAACCCTTATATATATTTAGAATAATTTTTTAATTTTTTATTCTTTTTATAAAACTCTATTTGTATGTGGGGAATGTTTTTTAGAATTCTATTTTTTTAAAATCCTAATATATATGGGGAATGATTCATTAGAATTCTATTATTTTGATCATGATCAGATGTGTCTTATATACATGAAAAATATTTATCATTGACATTCAATAGAATCTTATTATTAATTTTATTTTCCAAGTATTATTTATAAATGTTATCTATGAATGTTTAGATTATTTATATTCTTTATAGATCTTTTTATTTTATCTCTTAATCTAAACAGTTGTAAATTTCATTCAGCAATGTTATCAATTTTACCATTTGAATGTTAATTACATAAATGTGATGTTCATGAATGTTTATTGGTTTTAAATGAAAATGGAAATATTCTAAAAAATGTTTTATTTAAAAATTGGATCTTGGATATTGAATATAATTATGAGGAATGCGGAGTGATAACATCACCTCAAGGTGGAATTTTAGCTAAAATATATTTTTAGACCTTCGATACTATTAGTAGCCCCTATCTTTTTTATGGTTTTTAAGAAAATTATATTTCATAAATGTATATTATTTTAAAAGGTAATGTTTTTCATTATTTAAAACTGAAATTAAAATTAATTTGAAATGATATTCTATTTAAATATAAAATGGGTTTTCCATGTAATATGTTTTCACTCATGGTTTTGAAACGAATATCCAATATCAAGATTTTAAAATCCTAAATTAATTTTTAGGTAAATGTAATTTTTTTATAAATTGGTTTATATTTGACATAAAAATTATTTTTTTGAAGTATTTATTATATTAATTAAAAATTTAATGGATTTTACCTCTTTTATTAAAACCCCTAACTGGGATATTTTGTGCACACCGCAATTTTGAAAATATATTTCATATGTACATTGATTAGTGGAAAATCAATAGTTATTAGTATCGATTATGAATCTTGATTGACTAATGTTATATGATTTTTTGTAGATATTTTAATAAACTATGATATGGATTATGGATTTCTTATAATATAAATTACTGGACCAAAATTGATTAGAACCAAATCTAGGGATATTGGTTCTATGATATATCATTTATTATTGAAGGAAATTTTTAGGATCCAAGGAAATTAATATGATACTATTAAGTATATATTTTTTGTTCTTTTATTTTTTGAAAATATTATTCAAGTGGATAATGATATTATTTGTTAATGAGATATCTAGTGATACAAGATTTCATAATTTTGGGGGACACATATAGTAATTAAATTTTTATAATTAGTACACTAATAGTTTAATTTAGAATTATTTCGTTATGCACATAATATTAAATATTTTAATAACCTATTGGGTTTATTTGATATTTGATGATAAATAAGAAATTATAATTTTATATGGAAAAATAAAATTGTGAGGAAACATTTTATTTATTGAGGTAGAATGTAATATGTTAATAATAAGTATATACAATATTTTTATATTTAAATGAATTTTTATTGGAACCATTTTAATTAATTTCTAATGATTTTGGGATGAATATATGTTTATACTCATGAAATAGTGTTTATTTTTAATCTATTATAGGTATCCTCCCATTTAAAAAATAAATTTATAAAATTATAATAATTAAAAATATATTTTTCTAGATATTAAATAAATATTTTAAGATATACTTTTTGTCTATATAATTATTTATAAAGGAATGTAATATGTTTTTTTGAATATAATTAAAAAATTATATGTCATTCTTAATAATGTGTATTTCAAGTGAAAGATGTTTTTAATCTTATATAAATTGATCTTTTTTGGATTAAATTTATTATTTTAATTAAAATAAAAAAACCTTTTTTTGTGTTGTATATTTTGACTATATTGTTATTATTCATCGATAAAAAAGGTAAATAGAATTTTTTTAACAATCCTTATGGAATTTAATATTATATAAAAATGATGTTTATAATATATAATAATATATTAATTCATTGTTTAGAACTTATTTAATAATACATTAAGCATAAATGAAACTATATATAAACAAAGTTTTTTAGTATATATTATAAATAATCTGCAATAGTTAAGGTTAAAATAAATAGAAACCTTTATCATGTAATTATATGGTATACTAAAAATATTTTTGTGACACTTGATAAATATATCTATATTAGAAATTGAATATATTTATGGATTAAATAGGTTTTAGAATTATGATTTTAAAATTTAATTTTTAAATAAAATTTCTACATATAAAATTAATCAATCTAATGGAAGATGGTTTTTTATATGTATTTCATGTGGGCATGTGATGTTTTCCTTGGCTTGTTTAAGGGAATGTTAAGGTTTTTAAACCTTGGGAAAATTTATTATTCTAATATCATATTTCACAAAACGGAAATTGTAGTACCATATAAGTGAAATTAACCTGATGAATAACTTGGGTGAGCCTAAATACCTAATAGAATTGTATTATTTAAATTCCTATATGGATAAACATGACCACTATGATAGGGAATATAATGTCCCACATAAGGGTAATGGAAACATAAAACAACTTACATAATGGTCACAATATCACTACATAAGGATAATTTAGATTTTTAATAGGTCCCATATTTATAGTTTGGTACTTATCTAAGGGTATTTGTCTTAAAAATGACCTTACATTACGATACCCCAACATTATTTAAGGGTTATCCATACATGTGTTATGATAGACCACACCACTAGATCCAATGTGATTTTTATTGGACAATCTCATGTATGGGAAAGCCTGAGAACCATGGTTAATTAAAAGGTACCCAAAACACATTTAAGGTTTAATACATGTTGTAAAAATAATACATAAATACAATATGTTTTTATCTTTATCCTTTACTGAAAAGCATCACATAATATCATTGAATATATATATCATCACCATATCAATTTGTCTTCCATTTTTATTGACATAAAAAATAATTATTAATATAACATGGAATAAATATAAACATCCTCATTTATATAACATTGATTTTATTTTTATACTGGTTTTATCAATTCATACCTTTATCAATAAGATAATGAAACTAGACCACCATGAAAGAAATAGTTTTGGAGGATTGTGGGATATTAAATTGTTTGAACAATATATAGTGTTGATCTATGTTATTTTATATAGTAGTACAATAATAGAAAATATATTTAACATTAATTTGGAAGTAATTTATATTTTATCAAATATCTAGAGGATGGGTTACCATAACCTTCATGATATATAATAATAAATATTAAGTGAATGTTGGATATTTTTGGATCACTGTGCTTGGGTTACATAAAATCTATGTTTCACTTATCCAATATAATTATATCCTTAAAATGTTGAGTGAGAGAAGGTTTGTAAAAAAGAATGAGTGTCTATTTGTGGAAACCCATAGAAGAAATCCTGGGGTTATGATAAAGTAATCATAATAGCCTAGAATATGTTATGGTATTTATTTTTCTCAAAATTATATTAATTTTACAATACCCTTACTATAAGGGAATTATTTTTAAAATCTATACATTACAGTTTTCCTGTAATCCTATTATCCCTAAAATAAAAATATGTTTCAAGGCACTTCAAAGCCCAATTGTAAGAGAGGATGTTTTCATAAATATATAAAAAATTTATAAAACCATAATTATAAGGGATACTTGTTTTAAAAAACATATATAATGGATCAAAAAACCATCAGTGTAAGGGATATAATATTTTTAAACTTCATTTTCAAAACCCTCTTTCCTAGGGAGTTTGTTTCAAGAATTTTATTTTCTTATCTGAGGATTGATTTCTAGTGATAAAGTAATTATTTTATAAACTCAATATTTATTAAAATTCCAAAAATTAATTCATGATGACACGCATTTTTTGGCCATGTAATATATTTATCAATTAAATTTCATATTAAATGAATTTTTAGGTTTAATTTCTAGAATAATTTATAATTCTACCTATAAATATATTGATTATTGTTAATTTTTTTGATTATAATGATTTTCTCATTTATTGGAAACATTTTTATTCTACAATAACTCAGTAATAATATTCTAAATTAAAAAATTAATCACAGAAATTTGATGTTTTCTTTATATTAGGGTTTTTAATAAAAAATTAAATATTAAAAAATGATTTATATGAAAATTTTCCACATGGGTATTGAATATGATGACGTGGAATGGGAATTTTACCCATTACTACAAAGAGTAATTTTTTATAAAAAAGTTGTTTAAAGAATCAATTGTTCTACTGGACATAGGGTTTCTATAATTATTTTTCACATATTATTATATTATAAAAATATAATTTTTTTAAAAGTACATTTTTAATGTTTTCAAATTATAAATTTCGATTCCATTTAGAGGTTGTTATATTTTTATATAAAATGTACTTTTTAGGTAATATTTTTTTTATGAAATTTGTGTAACAAATCTCTTATTTTGGATTTTTAATACCCTAAATTGAATTTTAGGGAAAATTTATTTGTTCTATAAAAAATTTCTAGTATGTTATAAATTTGAATTATTTACAAAAGTGTGTTTATATAATTTTAATAGAAAACTATATTTCAACATGTTTAAAAATATTTACTATAAACTTTTATTTTCACACAACATTTTAGAACTATTTTTAGAGGAGCGTTGATGATTAATTGTTTTTTGGTAAATGGTTTCAATAAAGAACATCGCTCAAGTGATGCGTGATAAGAGTTTGTTGAATGTTGTCATAAAATATCATATGTATGAAAGTTTCATAACCCCCTAAATATCTACATTTAAATGGTTGGATACTTTTATATATTCAGTTTTTATTTTTTTTTAATAATTTCATTTCATTTTTTTAATACAGGATCTGGGAGTGCGGGTTATGGAATGTCACATCTCATAATAATATAGGAACCAAATATGTAAATTGTAACTGTTCTTGAAGTGTATGAACATAATTAATTTATTTCATGAATAATATTAATCATCTTCAACAACATTCATCTCAAATAATATCCTTATTATACATATCGTTCATAATATCTATCATCGTAACATGGGGTAAATAAATTTATATAAGGACTAAAACCTAATGATTTTGTTATAATATGACTTAAAGAAAATATTTCATTTCAAAAATTCCAAATACCTTTTAAAATTCTTACATTGAATAAAAATAGTTTGTCTTAGAAAAACAATTGTATAATTTCTATTCCACACTTATATGAAAATATTTTCATACATTTCATTTTATTATAAAACACACAATTTTTCACTATCCACCTAAAAAATGAATCTTATAATGAATATCTCAAAAAATTATTCTCAGGTTTATATTTCCAAGATAAATCAAAAAATTAATTTATAATTATCTAATTGATATTATGAAATTTATTAATTTAGTTTATAAAAATATTCAAAATATAAATAAAATAACATTCATAGAGAAAAGAAAAATGTAAACATTAATTTTCTTTATATTATTTCATAAATTTCCTAATTCAAAATATATAATGTAAAAAGTGAAAAATTTACTCTATTAGGATAACATTTACAATACCTAACAACAAGGTTCATTCAAAAAAATTTCTTTTATACTAAATATCCTTGAAAGAATTCAATTGAAATTAATTATTTACATTAAAAAATTAAATTTTACAACTCTATTAATATTAAAATATATTCACAAATTTTATATATACATCATATAATATTTTAATTTCAATTATATAAATACATGTATTTAACAAATATATATATATATATATATAATATTTTAATATAATATTTCTATTTCATTTTGATTTATATAGTTTTAAATTAACTATAATGAAATTCACAAAATTAGTTTACTTATTCTGTATATAACCAATGAACATATTTGTAATGAACTTATTAATAACCAACATATTTCAAATGCACAAATTCATAACTATAATATTTATAATGACCTTATTTTATTCATATATATATATATATAATTTACAATCATTTTTTTATTCTACAATCACTTAAAAATGAATTTTTCAGATTTCATATTATCGAAATTCAACAATGCCTTTTCCATTCATGGTGATCATCCTCATTATAGATTTTATTTTAATTTTTCTTATAATAATAGTTAATAATGACGTAGTTTATTTCCGTGCATTTGTGATTTTATTCATTTTTTAACTATTGTCCCCTATATAGTTATACACTTTTAATGGATGAATTTTTCCATGGTGTGTAATAATTCATGGTGTTAAATTCCTAGTTTTATGTGATTTTTTGTAATATTAAACTTATAAATAAATCATTATTTTTATTTTAGGATTTATATTTTATGAATTACGTATATATAAATTTGAATTTAATTTAAAAAATAGAATAATAGGTTAAGAATTATAATCATGTAGTTTATAAAAGAATATTTTTCATTAATACCAAGGTCATTACATATCCCACTTTTAAATATAATGTTTCATCCCAATTTTAATTAATCATAACTAATGAAAACATGTGATGCCATTTTAAAAAAATTCATTATTTGTGATATAAATTACAATATGACATCATCCATATTTTACTAGGCTATACAAAGTATAATATATTTCCACAAAAAAATTGAACATTTATTAAATCGTGAAACCCTATATGTATATAACCAAATCAAATATACTTTATAACATATCTCTCACAAAACCATTTGAGTCTCTTATATATAAAACCACTCTCTGATTATTTATTTTTCAATAAATTTATAATAGTTTTAACTATCAAATTTATAAATCATTATTTAATAATGTCAGATACTAGTCAATATATATCATATTCCAAAAAATAGATAAATATCACTAAAAACAATGATCGATTATATTTTATTTTAATAAATATGCATTTATAATACAATTTTATTAACTTCTAATAATATTAATAATCCATTTATTACTTCAACATGAATATTATTTTAGTTCTATGAATTCTTTATACCTCAATTGTATTTTATTCAGTATATTTCTCTGAAAATATAATCTCTTCATAAAATCGCAATTAATGATTTTTGATCACATTTAATATATATTTAAAACCATTAATGTTGATATACGTAAGATCAATCCATAGCTGTTCCACATAAACCTAATAAATATTAAAATATTTGAAATTTCCATGGATAAATATCGTTCACTAATGAAAATGTTTTTGATAATTAGAAATTAATTTCTATTATGGTATAAAGCTCACTACCTTAGGCAAGACATAGAAACACTCCTTTTAAATTATAATTATAATATACTATGATTACCATCCATTTAAGAGGACTCAATTATTCAGTTATAAGACATTTTTGTTTTTGGATGCATACCTTTCTTGGTATCATCATAGAAATTCTATTTCAACCAACTATAAAAATAAAAATGGTTAAGATTATATCCAAAATAATTCGATTATATGAATATTTAATCTCAATAATAAGAGTTCATTTCTAATGAACCCCTAATTTAATCATATGAATCGTTAATCTAAGCATTGTAATACATTTTTAATCTAATAACACTGTTGATCTACTTATATTACATTAAGATGTGTTGTTACATTCTTATTAAATTAATTCCTTAATGTAATCAGGAAACAGATCCATTATAACCATTCATATAAAGAATTTTATTGACCAAGATATTATTGTTGTGGAGAGAATTTCTAGGTTTGTAGTGGTTTCCCTTTTTCACGAACTTTGATACAGTTGAGTTAATACACATCACACCCACTTCAGTGTTATTATCCATTGGTAAAACTAATATAGATCCTACATCAAATTTTTAATATCAAAGAAGGATTTTTTTCAAAACCTCATGACATAAGTATTACCAAAACATTATGAACTAATACTATACATACACATATCCAATAGACTTTTACCAATGGATTTCAAAAAAATTATCTTATCATACTCCCGAAAATATTTTATATTACATCAAGTAACCTAAAGGGTTTTCTATACATTTGAAATTATGATAACACATAATTTATTAAACATTTATGACTTTTCAAACTCCCAATTTATCTTTAACTGATAACTTCTTTATCTATATATTTATCTAAACCCTTCCCTAATACCATTTATTTTAACACAGACCTAATAATCAATAAATTTAATTACTAAATCCAAAATTTCATTTACTACATTCCAAATACCTTTTAGTTTTGGAGAATTATATATGATGGAAAATAAATTAAAATAAAAAATAATGTATTACTTGACTAATAGATCTTTTTATTTTTACAATAATAGAATATACTTAGTCAATTACTAGTATTCAACATATCAGAAAAATTATTCTCAAAAGATACCATCTTAGACATATCTTATATTTTACTTTTCATCATAACCTAGGGAAATTGAAATATATAAAAGAGGGGAGCTCATTTTCAAAGTAATGGTAAATATATTCAACAATAATCAATGATTAGAAGTGAATATAGGATTAGGGAATGAGTATGCTCAAGAAAAATAAGAGAATAATGCTTCAAAATTACTAATTAATTAATCAAAGCATCAATCTTGACATTATATAAGTCATGAATGATAATTTTGTGTCAATAAATGAGATTTGTTTTTAACGACCCGTCCTCGGGGCCCATGTCGTGAATACCCCAAGCCCTTCTTCTATAGGCCAGGGGCTGGCGACTAGCACCAAGCCGTATGTCCCGGTAAAAAGGGAAGGCATTGCCTTTGTAAAGTAAACAAACACCACTGAGCAAGCAAGCAGTAGAAGTAAACACTAAGTATAAACAGAGTACAACTGTAGTGCGGAAAGTAAGTGGGCCAGTATACAAACCCAAGCTGAAAGTAAAGTACAACTGTAAAGGAAAAAAACAGCAACATAAAGGTAAAGCCGCAACGATGAGCTGTCCACTGGAAATCCCACCTGAAGGGTGAGTACATATGGTCTTCGCTGCTCCTCGGGTCCAGCTGACCACTCAGAGTACGTCCAGCCCAGTGGTCCACCTCCAGGTACCGTCCTGCTCCACATGCCTCCGCCACGATCAGTGTTTTCCGTCGTCTACAACCAACACAATGTAGTGCGGGCATAGCCCGTGCAGGGGTGAGTATAAGCTACTCAGTAGGGACCCCGAGACCCCCGAAGGTCTCCTAAGATCTAAAAAGGATAAACCAAAAAGGAAAGATACAATCACGAAGTAACATCCGACACTGCTTAGGTGTATTCCCATTAATATACCTGAGTCATTAATTCTAATTCAGCTCCAACATCTGAGCCCAAGAATAACCCAGTGCACACAGGAATGAAAACGTATTCCACACTGGAAGCAAAACGTAAATCCACACAGGATAGCACAACACAGTCCACATAGGAATGCAAAACGTAAATCCACAGAGGATAGCACAACACAGTCCACACAGGAAAGTAAAACAGGATGCAGCTGACACAGGTAGACTTCATCGAAAGACGATAGTGATGATCACTGATCCATCTAAGTCATCGGACCCACAAAGGATCGATAGGTACTAACCCCCGCAATGACCCACACAGGATCAGACCCACATAGGATCTGTAGGCACTGGCTCACACAGAACCGCTGAGCGCTGACCCACACAGGATCAGACCATCACAGGATCGGTAGCACTGATACACACAAAATCACTGAGTGTTATAGTCGTCATCATCGAATCCACTGAGGATCTCTGCACAGTCGTCTTCATAGTCACAATAGCAGTCGCATCAAGCTCTAGGGTTCCCGCACACAGCAAACTCATTCAAGAGGGTCCGCTCCACGAGCTAAGAGGCTGATACATCAACAGACACATAGTCCAAATTTGATGTATCCAAAAGATCTGTATCGTCAATAGGAACGCAACGTCGCAGACAACGCGTCAATCGGACGCCCGGTCTGAGAGTTATTGGCCTTTTCATCCCAGGGGACCAGTTGGTTTCTAAGGAAAAACCAACCCGACCATACTCCACATGCGTCCAAACCTCGGGCGGAGTAAACCAAAAGATCTGTCTTACTAAGATAAAACCAAAAAAGTTGACAGCACGTCATTCGGTCGTCTGGAGCTTAAGATATGAGCGTTTCGGCTTTGAGGGCCCGGTTGGTTTCATGTACGAACAAACCTGGATGAACTCAAAGTATTCTGAAACCTTGAGTGTGATATACTAAAACGACCGTGTCGATTCAAGGATCAAATCTCAACTGACGGTGAGTTGATCAGAGGTCTGTAGCCCATGTTATGGTAAAAAGACCAAAGATGGTCCGAAAACGGGGGTTTCGGGCCCGGACTGACCCGGCCTGAGACCCCCCGGTCGGCCCGAACCTGGTCCGGGTTGGCCCGGCCTGGGCACAGCGCGCCCAGCACGCTGGCTAGCTCGGCCAACGGCCGAGCCATTTTTGGCAAGGTGGGCGCCTGCCTCCCTGGTGTAACCGCGGCTCCCCAATTAATGGGGCCGTTTTGTATAGCCGACCGGGGGAATTAATTCCCCCGGCTCCCCTTTGTCTGGCCAGCCCGCACAAGCTGGCCGGTTCCTCTAACGAGGACCGGCGACGGCCGGTCCTTCTTCCTTCGCCGACACCGGAGGCCCGGAACCGGCCGCCGGTCACCCTGCTCCACCACGGCCCGGAACCGGTCGCAACTTGGTTCGTCCGGCTCGGTGCGACGGCACCGCGCCCCTCCGCCGTGACCCCGTTCCAGCCAAGGAGTCTTCGTTTTTCTTCAACGCGTCACGACGGCGTCTCATCCTTGTTCATCTTCACAGTGCGGTGCGACGGCGTCACTTCCTTGTTCAACTTCACGGTGCGGCGTGACAGCGCCGCACATTACTTGTCGTGCAATTCCCACGTGGTGCGACGGCACCACGCCATTCTGTTCCATCCACAAAGAATCAAACATGGATTTACGACCAAATGATACCGATTAATGAGAGGGGTCCGGACCACCTAACCTTGGTGGAGTTTGCGTACAACAACAGCTACCACTCCACCAGCGGGATGGCACCATATGAGGCGTTGTACGACAGACCTTGCAGATCTCCTTTGTGCTAGACAGACCCTGCGGAGCCAGCACATGTGGGACCGGAGATGGTCCAAGCCATGACAGAAAAGGTCCATGTCATCCAGGAGTGGATGAGGATAGTTCAGAGCCAGCAGATGTCTTATGCTGGCAGTAGGAGGAGGCTACTAGAGTTCGAGGATGGCGACCACGTCTTCTTGCGTGCCTCACCTCGACTTGGATTATGGAGATTTGGCCAACGCAGAAAGTTGTCTTCATGCATCAGCGGACCATTCCAGGTTCTCAGCAGGATTGGCGAGGTGGCTTATCATCTGGCCCTACCACCTTAGTTGCACCGGGTGCACGACGTCTTCCACGTATCTCAGCATAGGAGATATGTGCACGACCCGACACATATCATTGACCATTGGGAGCTTGACATTGATGATTGGGAGAATTTTGCGGAGGTCCTATTGGAGATCAAGGATAAACAGGATAAGGTCCTACGTGGACAATCGATTCCTCTAGTGCGCATAAGATGGCAGCACGGAAACCTCCAGGAGAGCACTTGGGAGGGGGAGGCTCAGATGCGTGCTCAGTACCAACATTTGTTTCCCTAGTTTTCGATGTATCTTTATGGGGACGTAAAGCACTGAGGTGGGAGTAATGTAAAGACCCATAAAATTCAAGGGAAATTTTTTCTTAATTTTCTTTGGAATTTTTCAAAAACAGAGTTTCAGACGGAACTTGATTCTGAGGCCTGTTGTGCCTGGAATTTCTATCTGATGTTTAGCTCGGGTACTTTTAGTGAACGAATGAGCGGGATATCTTATCATTTGAACCAGTTCTCAGAATCGAATTCTGAGGGCACCGATGGAACCGTAGCACCGGTAATTGCTTAGGAACGCTTAATCCGGAGTTGCGTTTACACGAGAGAAGTTAATAAAAATTGTGGAATTTAGAAATAAAAATTTAACAACCATTTTTATTTTTTTACTCTAAGTGTATAATACTTGGAATGGATGTTGGGTAACTACCCAACCTCCCATGGGAGGTTATGAGGGTGGTGGGGCCCACACGAACCCCACCCTTTCATATCCTCTAACCCCCTCAACTCACCATTAATATTTTTATCTTATGTTTAATAACTTATGGAGTTAATGAGGTGAGTTGATGTGGAATTCAAACACTAGAATTTCAAAAGCCTTGTTGTGTTAAAAATATAAGTTGAGAACTTATTTTATTTGGGTTGGTGTTTAGTTTTTTGAGAGATTTTGGAGAAAAAGATAAGGAAGTCTTGAGTTCTTCTTTCCCTTTGATGAAGAACGCGAAGAATGAACGATCTCCGACGTGGAGCGCCGAGCCCTCAGGGATTGTCTTCCGCGACACCGACCCGAGACGCGACGTCTTCTTCCATGACGTTCTTCTTCCGCGACATCTCTTCCACGACGGTTTTCCGCGAAAAAATCTCTGTCATCATCTTTGAATCCTCGTTTCGCGACACCGACGTTCGTCATCTCTTTTATCAAGGTAGGGGATTTATTTTTATTTAATTATTTCCGTCCAGGATTCTAGTTTGTCGTTCTTCGTGGATGTATGACTAAATGTTATCGTTTAATGAGAGGGGTCCGGACAGCACAAACATGGCCAAACCTCCTCTTTATCCTTGTTTGATACTTTGTGGTTTGGATGGAATGGCGTGGTGTCGTCGCACCATGCGGGAATCACACGAAAAGTAATTCGCGGCACCATCGCGCCGCGCCTTGAAGTTGAACAAGGATGCGATGATGTCACGCCGCGTCGAAGAAAACCGAAGACTCCACGGCCGGAGCGGGGCCGCGGCGGAGGGGTGCAGTGTTGTCGCACCACGCCAGACAAATCAAGCTGTGGCCGGTTCCGGGCCACGGCGGAGCAGGGTGACCGGCGCCCGGTTCTGGGCCGCTGGTGTCGGTGATGGAGGAAGGACCGGTCGTCGCCGGTCCTTGTTGGTAGAACCGGCCGGCCGGTGTGGGCCAACTGGACAAAGGAGAGCTGGAGGAATTAAGTCCCCTGGCCGGCCAGATCAAATGGCCCCCATCAATGGGGGGCCATGGATACACCTGGGGGGCAGGCGCCACCCCCCCCTTCCAAAACGGCTCGGCCGTTGGCCGAGCTGGCTAGCGCATTGGGTGCGCTGTGCCCAGGCCGGACCGGCTGCCTGTTCGGTCCGCCAGGCCGGGCCGCGCCGCACCGTGCCTCGTCCAACCGGGCGGACCCGGACCTGGGACGGGTCGACCCGGTTCGGGCCAACCGCCGGGGTCTCGGGCCCGGTCAGTCTGGGCCTGAAACCCCCGTTTTCGGACCGTCATTGGTCTTTTGCCCAAAACAAGGGATACGGTCCTCCGATCGACGCACCATCAGTCGCGATGCGATCCTTGAATCGAGACGGTCGTTTCGGTATATTGCACTTATGGTTACGGAATACTTTGGGTTCGGCCGGGTTGGTTCGGATATGAAACCAACCGGGCCCTCGGAGCGGAAACGCTTATATCTTGAACTCCAGATATCCGATTGACGTGTCGTTGACTATGATGGATTTCTCTAAGTGAGATGAATCATTTGGATTACTCGGCTCGAGGGTTGGATGTCGTCGGAGTGCGGTCGGGTTGGTTCGCTCACAAAACCAACCGGGCCCTTGGAACAAAAAAGCCAATAACTCACAGACCGAGCGTCCGATTGACGCGTCGTATGTCTTATTGAATTCCTCTTGATGAGACGGAACATTTGGCATACTTCACCCGAGTTTGGGATGTAGTTCGATAGTGTCCGGGTTGGATTGTACCTAAAATCCAACCGGGCCTTTGGAACGGAAAAGATGTTAACTTTCAGACTGGACGTCTGTTTGACGAACCGTCAGCAGAATTGGTGATCACATTGTGAAACGGTCTCTATGAGTATACCCTATAAGAGTTCTGGGTACATTTGATATATGGCTGGGTTGGTTGGCTCACGAATCCAACCGGGCCCCTAGGACGGAATGGCTAATAACTCACAGACCGGGCGTCCGATTGACGCTCCGTCTGTTGCGTTGAGACCCCTATGACGAGGTGTTCCTTTGAGATACTTCTTCATGGGACATTGTGATACTTGGAGTATCGACCAGTAGCTCGTGTTGTGGACCCTCCCGGAGATGAATGTACGGAGTACGGAGACTGTGTAGTTGGCTGAGACCTGACAACTGCTTGACAGACTCGACTTGTAGTGAGTCGACTAACCCAGTGGACGGAGCGCCATGTATTTTGCGACAGACCCACGGCGGAGGGAGCGCCCAGTAGTTGGCCACAGACCCATGGTACTCGACAGGAGGAGTACCTCTGTAGGCTATTAAGGGGATCGCCCGGTATTTGGCGATAGACCCACGGCGGATGGAGTGCCGGGTAGTTGGCTGCAGACCCACGGTACTCAACAGGAGGAGTACCTCTGTAGGCTATTAGGGGGAGCCCCCGGTATTTGGCGACAGACCCACAGTGGATGGAGCGCCCGGTAGTTGGCCGCAGACCCGCGGTACTCGACAGGAGGAGTATCTCAACTGTCTTAGGTTAGTGAGCAGTACCTCAGAGTCGTGACAGGACCACTATACACTCCAGAGATGGAGCTCATCAGCAGTTACTGTTTCAATAATGTAAATCCTGGTTTGAGCTGAGTCTATGACCTTGTGTTTACCTCATGGTTGAGATGGGTCACTTGATAACTTAGTTATATGTATGGGAATACACCTGGGTAGTGGTTATCCGTTGATTTCATAATCTTTGTGTTTCCTCATGATTGAGATGGGATACTTGATAACTTAGGTATATGTATGGGCATATACCTAAGTATTGGTTAACCGTTGAGATCTTCCTTGTGGTTATCTTTGTTGGTTTTAGTGGGACCTTGAGGGTCTCGGGGTCCCTACAGAGTATCGTTATACTCACCCCTGCATGGGATATTCCTGCACCATGTTGTGTTGGTTGCAGACGACGGGCAGTGCTGACGGAGGCCGAGTGTTCGAGGACTGGACGGTACCCAGGGGTGGACTACACGACGATTCAGTATCCGGAGGTGGAATTCACGGCGAGACAATACACGGAGGAGGTTGACGAGCGAGAGCATTGTGGAGGTTATCTGTACCTACCCTTCATGTAGGATCAGTGGTGGACGATCCAGGAGCTGCGCCATCTGTATCTACCCTTCAGGTAGGATCTGAGAAGGACGACCCAGGAGCCGCTTCCTTTCTTCCAAATTTTGTCTTTTTCTATTGTACTTTGTTCAGTTGTAGTTGTACATTCATTTGGGTTCGTATTCTGGCCCATTTACCTTTCAGCACTTCTCATTGTACTTAGTGGTTACTTCTGCTTGTACTCTGTGATGTTTTTTTACTTATTTAAAGGCAATTCCTCCCATGTTATCAGGATTTACGCCTTTGGTGCTAGTCGCCAGCCCCTGGCCTATCTATGGCGGGCTTGGGGTAGTCACGGCACGGGCCCAGAGGACGGATCGGGACATTGTAATAGTATAACATAGTCATGGGAACATGAATAATGTAGGGAACCATCTTTCAAATACACATGTATATTAATATAGGGAACATTACATTCACAAGCCACATCAGTAGTTCCCATTTTTGTAATCAACTAAAACACTCAATTGAATACATATCTCATGAGATATAAACATCTAAACAATTCTTGTTGTTGTTATAGGACAACAGTAATAAATATCCATAACTATGAGTGTTATATGAAATGAATCACAAATCACATCAAAAGTAACATGTGTATTTAAATTTGGTTTCATAAATCATTCAAAACTATAATAATTCATTTTTATACCAAAAAATAACTCATGGTAATAAAATTGGTTGCATTAAACATATCATAAAGAAGATATAGAAGTAAAATGGGTTAGATTTGGTTTATTATATTTAAATAATTAATAATTATATCAATAATCATAAATGAACAAACCTATAGAAAAAAATGGATATCATATGAAATTAAGTATCCCTCAAGGTTAATTCCATTAAATCAAGGTGATAAAGAATATGGTATTTAAACAATATAAATAAACTATATATTAATATGTTAATAATTTCCAAAAATAAATTTATATATGATACTTAAGGGAACACCCTTATATGAAATAGAAAAAATATATGTTTTTAAGAAATTAAATCCATTGGGTGAAAATTTTGGATCATTTATAATGGATGATTAGTAAAGGAAAACAATGTGATAGATAATTACACTAAAAGGGAGGGAAATTACATAGGCCATGTAGAGAAAAAAATTTATGTTTATAATAAAAGAATATCCTGGATAAATCATAACACATATCAAATTATACATATTTAGATGAGAAAAATTTTAAATGACATTAGCAAAAATCAATTAGAAATATAAAACATCCATGATCTATCTGAAAATAATTTAGATTTAAATATTTTATAAAAAAATTAGATTAATATTTCATTTTATTAAACCAATAATACTTATAAATGAAATAAAAAAAATATAATGTAAATTTGGTTTCATATAACAAATTTTCTAAATTCTTATTTTTACACATTGATGAAAATGAACAATAAAGAGAACGTTAAAATTTTAATTATGGTATATTATGAATATAATGTAGTATAATATGACCAAAACAAATTGTACTGAATTTTCTTAATGAATACAATAAATTTTTTCTCAGTAAAAAAGATGCTCTTGACCAAAAATAAGAGACAGGGTTATATTCTCTCACAAGAATCACTTAGGTAATATATGATTCATGGTTAAATGAAATATCATGGGATAAATAAGAATCAGTTAAAATTAAAAGGAAATGATTAGTGGATTTATAATTAATACAAATTCTATATATTTAATATCATTTAATACAATATTAATTTTCACATATGATTTTAACAGAACCCCTTACAGAATGAGTCACATTTTGGTAAAAGCTGATTTTAGGATTGTTATATTTTGAATCGATGGAAATTCAATGAAAATACATTATATAGCTCTTTAAACCCATCAAATAAGGTAAAATACATTATTGAGGTTGTAATGAAAACATTTTTAATGTCCCATAGTGAACATTGATAAATAATTCATAATAAATTATATTTGAGACCAAGAACCCGTTATATTATTTCCTTACATAGAAGAGTGAATCATAAGATCTAGTATATAAAAAACTACAATCATAATCACTGATTTTAGAAAAAAATTATACAAATAAAATATAAAAAATAATAATTTTTTCTTTCCTTACATTTATATTATTTATTTATTAATTCTTTTAAATATTGGGAGTTGGAAATCATGATCACTTTGAAATATTTTTAGGAATAAATGTGTAGTTATTCAATGTTATTTAATAGATCATCACTAAAATTTCATTATTATTAGTATAATGAATTAACAATAATTATTATTGAGGATAATATTTAATTTCATTAGTGTCTTATTATTCATCATAGAATATGAAATTAATCATAAGATTATTTTTATGATCATTAAATAACAAAGGGTGTTTTCATAATTTATGTTTAAAATAGCGATGTAACCATTATAAAACCAAATCCAAATTATTATTTAATTAATTATATCATATGATATATTTATTTATATTTTCATAGTCTTTTATGATATAATTTCATATTATTGTTCATGTAGGTAATCATACAGACCAAATCATTAACATATCATGATTAATAGATGATTGTGAAGTTATTTAGATGAAATATTAGTAAAACAATAGAATAGATATATAATTTAGTTATTTATAGTTGAACATATAATAATTAAAATGGAATAATATTTGTATATAATGGATTTTAAAATATTACATAATTTTAATTAATGATTTTCATCTAAATACACTTATTTTAAATGTTTATTTAATGATAATCATTTATTAATCATTTCATCAATATTTTCTCCAATCTGACATAAAAAACCTTAATGGTTTTATAACCATCAATTTTGTCCTCTAAAACCTTTATCAATTCGATCCATGTATGGAGGTGATGAAATGAAAACAAAAGTCATTCATCCCATGGTGCGGAAGTCAACACGTATGCATGGTTGACAAATTCTTTTTCCAAAATAAATGGTGATATTTGACTAATATATATTATAATGTAATAATATGAAATATATTATTAACATAACAATTATTTTTTAAATTTTAAATTAACACCATCCTTCTATGGTGTTTGAAAAAGTGAAATATAAGATTTTCGAGAGATGTTAGTCTGCACACAAACAAAGGTCATCATCTCTATCTTTAAGGAAAAATGGAATGGGTTATAAAATAGTGTAAAATAGTTCTAATAAAATATAATCACAAGAAGGATACATATGTCATATTTTTTATCTGGTGAAATTAAATTCTATAAATAATAAATGAACAATAATAAAAATAAAAGAGGAAGAAACAATTAGAAATCTATACATCACTACTTGGGTTATCTAATTTCAAAAGGGGGTTAAGCTGTTGAAAAATGGTGTTTTTATAATAAAAGAACAATGTATGTTGGATAGTACTTTTTATTATAGGTTTATTTAATTGTTTTCCAAAATATAGGTTTTTTGTGTGATAGTATATGAAGACAGGGTATCCCTAATTATAAATTAAAATGAGTGTCATTTTTGTAAATACCAAAAACATTTCAGTAATGTAATGTTACTGTACATGAATATGGTTTCAAAATAGAGAAATAGTATAAAATAGAACATATAAGGTTGATTAAAACAAAAACACTCAAGTAAATACTATTATAAAAATTTATTACCCTTTACTATTTGGTTTTTTATTTTTTCTATTTTTGTTTTCACCATAGTAATAAGTCAATACCTTGGTAAATTATACGTTATTCCCAAAAATATCCATTATTATATATTTTTAGATAATGAATCTATATTTTAATTCCATTCAATTTGATTGAATTTTCGAAAGGGATAAAAAATAATTAAAAATAATTAATATATATTTTATTTAAAAATATATTTTTGATAAATATT